>CM060987.1:25321443-26750974 GCA_030765065.1 Deroplatys truncata | reverse complement strand
TTCTTCTTTCTTCATCAGGCGTCAGCTATCTGCATATACAGCACACAGATAACCTTCTTTTTTAAGATTGTAGACTCACGATAAAATCTTTATCTTTAACTTACATTCTTTTAAGCACTGTTTGTAATGGCGTAATGTCCATACGCATATGTCGTTATCCCATCCTCAGCAATAATTCTTTTATCATCAAACGGAGTCAATGCAATTTTATTCACTTGCACTGTGGCAAGAGCATGCTCCCGGGACAGGATCAGATTCATAGGTGTTCTGATGATTTCACAGGTTTTAAGACAGTCTGTATAGCTGTCAAACGAAATGTACTGCTTAATAGCGCTACGTTTAATGCCTTTAATCTTTTTTATCATTGACCCTTGAATATCTAAGGCATACATCTTAGGACGTAGTCCAACAAAGCGTAGGATGATTTTGCTATTAGCCTCATCTTTAAATTTTCCCAATACCTTTTTGTTCTGAGTAGAGTAACATATATGGTTAGCAGGGTAATCAGCTGTATCGAGATGCTCAAGAAAACGTAGCTTGTCCTGGTACACATCTTCAGTCATCACACGATGAATGAACGAATCAGTATCCATATACATGAGCTTCAGGTTTTCAGATCCATAATATGGCAGCAACACATCATAATGATAGTGGTACATTAATGTCTTGGAGATGTCCAGCACACTCATACCAATGTATATAGGCTTGTTGAACACGATCTGAGAGAGGCCATATGTACAGAGGCTAGATTAGCAGCATATATTGTTCGATCGATAAACGTAGGCTTGGCGGTCAGCTTCTTTAGAGTCTTCTCATTGGTCACCAGTCGTATATCCATGCGGTTACGCAGGTTCTCCATTGTTTTTCCAAACATGGCGTTGTTAAACAGTTTGTAGAGGTCCTTCTCAAAATCATTTGCAGCTTGTTGTCGTAGTCTGTTGTTAAATTCCACATACGGTTTTAACCACTCGACTGGCGGAATTGTAGCACACAATGAATTTTTGTTAACCGTAGTCCATGATTAAGTGCTTGCTTCAAAGCCATGTAATGTACTATATACTTCTTTCGAGGTCCAAGATGAGGTATCAGTTTCTTTGTAGATGATTCCAATGGTTTCATACACTCTGGCAGGAATGGTAAATCATTATGCAGATCGTGAGGTTCAGCAGGATACTCGATATCGACTTCTAATATATATCCATGAGGATCATCTTCTTGTAGTGTTTCTAAGTTGATTTCTTCAGGTGACACCCACTGAAATCCAGCAAAAGGAAGAGCGTGACACATTGCCCACCCATATTGGTTATTAGCGTCCTCGTATGTGATAAATTGGGTTGGTCTCGACGGATCAAACTTCTCCATATAAGTGTTATTAGCCTCTGCATACCGATGAGAAACTTGGCATAAACCTCCTCTTATACCTGATTCCACCATGAGTAGTTGATCATAATCTTGTAACAGCTCTAACTTAATTCCAGTATACAGTAACATGGCGTCCCATGTAAGACCTGGAGAGGTAAAATAATGGGCAGGATCAACTTTGTGTGTTTTAAGGGTTTGCTCTCTGAACGTCTCAAAGACATCAGCTAGAAGAAGTACATCCGAAGTTAAGTAGAGATCGCTGTACTCTCCCAGGTTTCTCACATTGAACAGCTCCCATACATTTCTAGCATGATCGTAGTCAGTATCAGTAATTTCTTCTTCATTTAATCTATTGTAGAAGGAGTCCTTAGGAGGCAAGCAGGTCTCGTTCAGGACATCCCATGACGTAACAAAATCATATGGAAATACACCCTTACGGGTCATCAACTTCAATTTGTCTTCTCCAAAGTACTTTAGCGTTTCAGGATACGAGGTTAGATTTTTTACCAACTTATCCAAGCTTGTACTGAGGAATCGGAAGCTATCCACAAATCGAAGCTTTATATCTCCTACATACTTGGTGAATGAGATATAGCTTTCTTCAGAGTTAGGAATTACCTCCACACGTTCACTTGTACACCCCAGCTCCTTTACAATGAAATGCGAGTCATATCCGCTAAGGTTATGCATGAAGACTGGTATATATTTAGGTGTTTTACAGGCTAAATTACATTCATTATGAAGACTTCCACGATATTCACCGCTGATGTGATCATGGTCGCGTACTTTATAGTTCTCTTCTGTAAAGGGTTTTCCACACAAGTAGCATGCTGAAGAAGACTCAAAATCCTTTTGCTGTTGATCCGTAAGTTTCAGAGGCTTAGCAGATTTGTATATATTACCAATCATTTCTGCAAGAGATGTAAGGTACAGCATAAACTTCTGAGCAGCATCAGCACCACGATACACATAGGGTTGCTTAGGAAGACCAGTTTCGAGATGTTCAACACTGGATGTAGGCTTCACGTAAACACAGAAGCTCATTGGTGTGTGCTCTTGATAAGGGGTTGTATAGGAAGTTTCAGGATTGGGTATACACGTATGGCATGGAGTGAGAATACTCTCAAAATCAGCATAGATGACATAAGGTACTTTCAGCATCCTCTCAACATTTTTAAACTGAACAATTGATTTCTCCTTGGTAGGCATAACTACCCTCGCAACACCATGTTGAATACAGAAGGCTACATGTTCTTGCAGTTTTTCCTGTCCACTTCGTCCATATCGATCATCAAAATGTGTAAAGCAGCGCTTACAAGTATAAACCCGTCCATTATGGTTAGTTTTCTGGCGTCGAACGAGTTTCTCAAAATTCTTTATATACACGTAGTGATGTTTTCCACTGCTGTCATTCAATAGTAGCAGGTCGCGATGTTCAGGTAGTTCAATGTCAGCAACCTTTATTGGATACACTTCATGCTTCTCATCCAGCCCGAAAACGTTAATGGATATCTTGTTAAACTTCTCAAATTTAGGTATTTGAGAAAGTGGAGTAGGGTAGGAAACACAGCTGAAGTCGTACTTATCTTGAAGTTGTTTGTATTTGCTGACGCGTTGAGGCTTGATGCTCACGAATTTGGCCAGTATAGAGTACATGAAACATTTCTCGTCGCTAAAGTTCTGGATGTTTATACATGCTTTCCTTGCTTCAACAGCTGACGGTAGTGGTATGTAGCTACTTCCTCGTAACGGGTTGTACTTGTTGATACGAAGTCGAACTCCTTCCACAGCAAGCAAAGCCCAGCTGCTACCCTTAAGCTGAGACTCCTCCATTTCAGTCACCAATTTCTTGAATTTCACTTCCATCGTTGAGTCCAGATCAGTTTCCAGGAAAACAGCTTGATTCCGTGTTTTAAATGTTTTGTCACAGGTTTCTCCAATACTGTTAACAAATCGACACTCAGCCAGCAGATTAATTTTAACACTCTTATGAATGCTAAGCTCTTTATGCACAGCATGGATTATACGTTGTTTTGCCTCTTGCAGATACATATTTAGGTCCTTAGCTGATTCGCATCGTATAAAATACGATTTCAATCGTCCTTCGAATGAAGTTTCGTATTCTTTCATATCGCAGTCCTCCATTGTTGACAGCAACTGATGTTTAGTTGGCTCCAATCTTCTTTTCTTCTGAGGGTTGCTTATTTCACATATATCTTCGTGTCGCTGTCCCTTATAACAATCTTTGAAGGTTACATTACAATGTTTACATTTGAAGAGCTTCTTGCAGCTCATCTCGTGTCTTCTCTTGTCATAACCTCGGAGGAACTTCTTCCCACATTTTCCGCATGCATATCCAGTAGCGCTTGGAATAATATCCTTATACGCTGAGTTATTCATCTTTATTCTTGATGCAATAACGTATTAATCACTGATCAATGAAATGTAGACCTCTTCACCTTGACACCACTTTAGAAAGCTGATTATTCTTGGAGAGAACACGATGTTAACACCTCAAGACTAATTAGCACAATGAAGTCCAATGCCCTAGATCACCATATTTATAGAGGGAGCACGAACCTTTTAGATCAATCATAAACTCGCTCCATAACCACCTGTATATGATCGCTCAACGTGTACTAACCCCCCAGCCATATAACCTCAAGTCTAGAGACAGGATGTTTATGACGTCACACCCAGAGACAGGATGTCTGGCAGCATCAAACACGTTTAAACTCGTCTCATAACTACCTGCTTATGCTGTCACACCAGCAAGAGAAGTATTCCCACACGCTCATTCAGACATATATTTCAAATTCAAGCCCACCACCACCATCACCACCTATTGTACCAAGGTTAATTCAAGCTGTATTATCACAATACTTAAAAGTAAAAGCTTAAAAGGAAACCTAGAAGATTTTCCCCCTTATTTACTTAATTATTTCATGTTTTTATTCCCTTTTCAATTCTTCCTTTCCATCTTCTCACAGAAAGACCATTACATTTCACTACAATCATGAGAAAAGCAATTTTTCCAGAGTTACACAGATTCTAAGCTTCTAAATCGAACCCGGTAATACTTTTAATAAATGTATTTTAGCTCCCCAATATCAGCATCTACCATTTAATCTTTACTCGAACCTGATATGATCCATAAGCTTGAAGATATATGAAATCACCCTTCGGGATTCGATCTGAGTGCTTTAAAGTAATATTTGTCACGATAACGATATTTAAGGACTAGATACTCTGTTTGCGTTTACCTTGACATGTTTATCTAAATTAAATTACGAGTTATTAAATTTTTGCAAGTAAATTTCATTGAATCGGTATTCGAACCCAGAACACCAGGAACAAGATAATTTATAATATTAGTCTGACATGTTAAACAAAGTTGTATGCAGTTACATCATCGATCTAAGTGATATATTCTAGTGTACAGAGGAAAATTAAGAAAGTCATTAAAAAATCGGGAATCGAACCAAGCACAACTGATTGGCAATTATATACAGCATTAATCACCCAGTACAGAACCTATCAATCATGCTTTGCTGCACTCCTCTACCTCACTTAGTTCCCGAGATAATGAAAATTTAAAAATTAAGGATCGAACCCAGGACGTCAGGTATCTAATTACACATTTACAAGATACTACCTAATAACATAAACGCAATAAAGTTTATTTGGCGTCTTTATCTTAATTGGTTTAGGAGTTATTAAATTTATAAGTAAATTCCATCGAATCAGTATTCGAACCCAGAACACCAAGAACAAAATAATTTATAATATGAGTTTGGTATGCTTAAAGGTGCTGTATGTAGTTACAACATCAATCTAACTGATATTTTCTAGAGTATAGAGTAAAATTAAGGAAGTCATTAAAAAATCGGGATTCGAACTAGAGACAACCGATTAAAAATTATATACAGTATTAATTACACATTATAACAGCTATCAAACATGCTTTGGTCCATTCCTCTAGCTTTCTTAGTTTCCGAGATAATAAAGTTTTTAAAATTAAGGATCGAACCCAGGACACCAGGTACCAAAATATACATCCACAAGAAACTACCTAATGACATTAATGTAATAAAGTTTATTTGGCGTCTTTATCTTAATTAGTCTCCGAGTTATTAGAAGATGAATTTGCATTCACTCCTAGGATTCGAACCCAGGCATCCCGGTCAACTTGGAACAAGGTCCTAATGACGCGGCGCATTCCAAAGAATTGATTAGTTTTTATCCCAATGTTCTATCTCTTGTCATTCAGGAGATATAAGCGATTAAACAGTAGAAATAAAATGGGCGGAGCTTGCCGGCATAGATCAAAGAACTTTATCAGATGTCGGCATCTCTCTGTGGGCTCAAACATACATATTATTTCTACTGTTTAATCGCTTATATCTCCTGAATGACAAGAGATAGAACATTGGGATAAAAACTAATCAATTCTTTGGAATGCGCCGCGTCATTAGGACCTTGTTCCAAGTTGACCGGGATGCCTGGGTTCGAATCCTAGGAGTGAATGCAAATTCATCTTCTAATAACTCGGAGACTAATTAAGATAAAGACGCCAAATAAACTTTATTACATTAATGTCATTAGGTAGTTTCTTGTGGATGTATATTTTGGTACCTGGTGTCCTGGGTTCGATCCTTAATTTTAAAAACTTTATTATCTCGGAAACTAAGAAAGCTAGAGGAATGGACCAAAGCATGTTTGATAGCTGTTATAATGTGTAATTAATACTGTATATAATTTTTAATCGGTTGTCTCTAGTTCGAATCCCGATTTTTTAATGACTTCCTTAATTTTACTCTATACTCTAGAAAATATCAGTTAGATTGATGTTGTAACTACATACAGCACCTTTAAGCATACCAAACTCATATTATAAATTATTTTGTTCTTGGTGTTCTGGGTTCGAATACTGATTCGATGGAATTTACTTATAAATTTAATAACTCCTAAACCAATTAAGATAAAGACGCCAAATAAACTTTATTGCGTTTATGTTATTAGGTAGTATCTTGTAAATGTGTAATTAGATACCTGACGTCCTGGGTTCGATCCTTAATTTTTAAATTTTCATTATCTCGGGAACTAAGTGAGGTAGAGGAGTGCAGCAAAGCATGATTGATAGGTTCTGTACTGGGTGATTAATGCTGTATATAATTGCCAATCAGTTGTGCTTGGTTCGATTCCCGATTTTTTAATGACTTTCTTAATTTTCCTCTGTACACTAGAATATATCACTTAGATCGATGATGTAACTGCATACAACTTTGTTTAACATGTCAGACTAATATTATAAATTATCTTGTTCCTGGTGTTCTGGGTTCGAATACCGATTCAATGAAATTTACTTGCAAAAATTTAATAACTCGTAATTTAATTTAGATAAACATGTCAAGGTAAACGCAAACAGAGTATCTAGTCCTTAAATATCGTTATCGTGACAAATATTACTTTAAAGCACTCAGATCGAATCCCGAAGGGTGATTTCATATATCTTCAAGCTTATGGATCATATCAGGTTCGAGTAAAGATTAAATGGTAGATGCTGATATTGGGGAGCTAAAATACATTTATTAAAAGTATTACCGGGTTCGATTTAGAAGCTTAGAATCTGTGTAACTCTGGAAAAATTGCTTTTCTCATGATTGTAGTGAAATGTAATGGTCTTTCTGTGAGAAGATGGAAAGGAAGAATTGAAAAGGGAATAAAAACATGAAATAATTAAGTAAATAAGGGGGAAAATCTTCTAGGTTTCCTTTTAAGCTTTTACTTTTAAGTATTGTGATAATACAGCTTGAATTAACCTTGGTACAATAGGTGGTGATGGTGGTGGTGGGCTTGAATTTGAAATATATGTCTGAATGAGCGTGTGGGAATACTTCTCTTGCTGGTGTGACAGCATAAGCAGGTAGTTATGAGACGAGTTTAAACGTGTTTGATGCTGCCAGACATCCTGTCTCTGGGTGTGACGTCATAAACATCCTGTCTCTAGACTTGAGGTTATATGGCTGGGGGGTTAGTACACGTTGAGCGATCATATACAGGTGGTTATGGAGCGAGTTTATGATTGATCTAAAAGGTTCGTGCTCCCTCTATAAATATGGTGATCTAGGGCATTGGACTTCATTGTGCTAATTAGTCTTGAGGTGTTAACATCGTGTTCTCTCCAAGAATAATCAGCTTTCTAAAGTGGTGTCAAGGTGAAGAGGTCTACATTTCATTGATCAGTGATTAATACGTTATTGCATCAAGAATAAAGATGAATAACTCAGCGTATAAGGATATTATTCCAAGCGCTACTGGATATGCATGCGGAAAATGTGGGAAGAAGTTCCTCCGAGGTTATGACAAGAGAAGACACGAGATGAGCTGCAAGAAGCTCTTCAAATGTAAACATTGTAATGTAACCTTCAAAGATTGTTATAAGGGACAGCGACACGAAGATATATGTGAAATAAGCAACCCTCAGAAGAAAAGAAGATTGGAGCCAACTAAACATCAGTTGCTGTCAACAATGGAGGACTGCGATATGAAAGAATACGAAACTTCATTCGAAGGACGATTGAAATCGTATTTTATACGATGCGAATCAGCTAAGGACCTAAATATGTATCTGCAAGAGGCAAAACAACGTATAATCCATGCTGTGCATAAAGAGCTTAGCATTCATAAGAGTGTTAAAATTAATCTGCTGGCTGAGTGTCGATTTGTTAACAGTATTGGAGAAACCTGTGACAAAACATTTAAAACACGGAATCAAGCTGTTTTCCTGGAAACTGATCTGGACTCAACGATGGAAGTGAAATTCAAGAAATTGGTGACTGAAATGGAGGAGTCTCAGCTTAAGGGTAGCAGCTGGGCTTTGCTTGCTGTGGAAGGAGTTCGACTTCGTATCAACAAGTACAACCCGTTACGAGGAAGTAGCTACATACCACTACCGTCAGCTGTTGAAGCAAGGAAAGCATGTATAAACATCCAGAACTTTAGCGACGAGAAATGTTTCATGTACTCTATACTGGCCAAATTCGTGAGCATCAAGCCTCAACGCGTCAGCAAATACAAACAACTTCAAGATAAGTACGACTTCAGCTGTGTTTCCTACCCTACTCCACTTTCTCAAATACCTAAATTTGAGAAGTTTAACAAGATATCCATTAACGTTTTCGGGCTGGATGAGAAGCATGAAGTGTATCCAATAAAGGTTGCTGACATTGAACTACCTGAACATCGCGACCTGCTACTATTGAATGACAGCAGTGGAAAACATCACTACGTGTATATAAAGAATTTTGAGAAACTCGTTCGACGCCAGAAAACTAACCATAATGGACGGGTTTATACTTGTAAGCGCTGCTTTACACATTTTGATGATCGATATGGACGAAGTGGACAGGAAAAACTGCAAGAACATGTAGCCTTCTGTATTCAACATGGTGTTGCGAGGGTAGTTATGCCTACCAAGGAGAAATCAATTGTTCAGTTTAAAAATGTTGAGAGGATGCTGAAAGTACCTTATGTCATCTATGCTGATTTTGAGAGTATTCTCACTCCATGCCATACGTGTATACCCAATCCTGAAACTTCCTATACAACCCCTTATCAAGAGCACACACCAATGAGCTTCTGTGTTTACGTGAAGCCTACATCCAGTGTTGAACATCTCGAAACTGGTCTTCCTAAGCAACCCTATGTGTATCGTGGTGCTGATGCTGCTCAGAAGTTTATGCTGTACCTTACATCTCTTGCAGAAATGATTGGTAATATATACAAATCTGCTAAGCCTCTGAAACTTACGGATCAACAGCAAAAGGATTTTGAGTCTTCTTCAGCATGCTACTTGTGTGGAAAACCCTTTACAGAAGAGAACTATAAAGTACGCGACCATGATCACATCAGCGGTGAATATCGTGGAAGTCTTCATAATGAATGTAATTTAGCCTGTAAAACACCTAAATATATACCAGTCTTCATGCATAACCTTAGCGGATATGACTCGCATTTCATTGTAAAGGAGCTGGGGTGTACAAGTGAACGTGTGGAGGTAATTCCTAACTCTGAAGAAAGCTATATCTCATTCACCAAGTATGTAGGAGATATAAAGCTTCGATTTGTGGATAGCTTCCGATTCCTCAGTACAAGCTTGGATAAGTTGGTAAAAAATCTAACCTCGTATTCTGAAACGCTAAAGTACTTTGGAGAAGACAAATTGAAGTTGATGACCCGTAAGGGTGTATTTCCATATGATTTTGTTACGTCATGGGATGTCCTGAACGAGACCTGCTTGCCTCCTAAGGACTCCTTCTACAATAGATTAAATGAAGAAGAAATTACTGATACTGACTACGATCATGCTAGAAATGTATGGGAGCTGTTCAATGTGAGAAACCTGGGAGAGTACAGCGATCTCTACTTAACTTCGGATGTACTTCTTCTAGCTGATGTCTTTGAGACGTTCAGAGAGCAAACCCTTAAAACACACAAAGTTGATCCTGCCCATTATTTTACCTCTCCAGGTCTTACATGGGACGCCATGTTACTGTATACTGGAATTAAGTTAGAGCTGTTACAAGATTATGATCAACTACTCATGGTGGAATCAGGTATAAGAGGAGGTTTATGCCAAGTTTCTCATCGGTATGCAGAGGCTAATAACACTTATATGGAGAAGTTTGATCCGTCGAGACCAACCCAATTTATCACATACGAGGACGCTAATAACCAATATGGGTGGGCAATGTGTCACGCTCTTCCTTTTGCTGGATTTCAGTGGGTGTCACCTGAAGAAATCAACTTAGAAACACTACAAGAAGATGATCCTCATGGATATATATTAGAAGTCGATATCGAGTATCCTGCTGAACCTCACGATCTGCATAATGATTTACCATTCCTGCCAGAGTGTATGAAACCATTGGAATCATCTACAAAGAAACTGATACCTCATCTTGGACCTCGAAAGAAGTATATAGTACATTACATGGCTTTGAAGCAAGCACTTAATCATGGACTACGGTTAACAAAAATTCATTGTGTGCTACAATTCCGCCAGTCGAGTGGTTAAAACCGTATGTGGAATTTAACAACAGACTACGACAACAAGCTGCAAATGATTTTGAGAAGGACCTCTACAAACTGTTTAACAACGCCATGTTTGGAAAAACAATGGAGAACCTGCGTAACCGCATGGATATACGACTGGTGACCAATGAGAAGACTCTAAAGAAGCTGACCGCCAAGCCTACGTTTATCGATCGAACAATATATGCTGCTAATCTAGCCTCTGTACATATGGCCTCTCTCAGATCGTGTTCAACAAGCCTATATACATTGGTATGAGTGTGCTGGACATCTCCAAGACATTAATGTACCACTATCATTATGATGTGTTGCTGCCATATTATGGATCTGAAAACCTGAAGCTCATGTATATGGATACTGATTCGTTCATTCATCGTGTGATGACTGAAGATGTGTACCAGGACAAGCTACGTTTTCTTGAGCATCTCGATACAGCTGATTACCCTGCTAACCATATATGTTACTCTACTCAGAACAAAAAGGTATTGGGAAAATTTAAAGATGAGGCTAATAGCAAAATCATCCTACGCTTTGTTGGACTACGTCCTAAGATGTATGCCTTAGATATTCAAGGGTCAATGATAAAAAAGATTAAAGGCATTAAACGTAGCGCTATTAAGCAGTACATTTCGTTTGACAGCTATACAGACTGTCTTAAAACCTGTGAAATCATCAGAACACCTATGAATCTGATCCTGTCCCGGGAGCATGCTCTTGCCACAGTGCAAGTGAATAAAATTGCATTGACTCCGTTTGATGATAAAAGAATTATTGCTGAGGATGGGATAACGACATATGCGTATGGACATTACGCCATTACAAACAGTGCTTAAAAGAATGTAAGTTAAAGATAAAGATTTTATCGTGAGTCTACAATCTTAAAAAAGAAGGTTATCTGTGTGCTGTATATGCAGATAGCTGACGCCTGATGAAGAAAGAAGAAGATGGAAGGGAAGGTGGTAACCCTGCCATTAGGAGCAATCCTAGTGCTAGTCTCAAGCCTAGATAAAAGGGGAGAGACATCTACCCCGAACTAAAATAAAGGTATGTTGACGTAAAGCTTTTCAATTTGTGAACCAATATGCAGTTTATCCCTCTCCGCATCGTACAATAACTGTTTAACATATAATAAGTTTGTAAGATTTAGAAAAAAGTATATAAATTGTTGTAACGTTGGATGAGAAATGTTTTATAATTTAATTACTCTCTATATTACCATGAGTACCTGTGATACTGGTTGGATTGCCCGTTAAATGACTTAAATACCTGTGATACTACTCGAATCAAGTGAAATTACATTAAATAGCTCTGATACGAAACCCTGATCATTGAATCTAGCCTCCTGTGATACTAGCTGAGTTACTCTAAACACCTATGATGCTTGAATCGCCCAAATACCTAGACACTATCTGAATTACCTGTTAAAATGACACAAATACCATTGATACAACCTGAATCACCTGCATTTACCTTAAATAGCTGTGATACAAATCTCTGATCGAAAATATCACGAGCATCTGTGAAACTATGCTGATTACCCAAATACTTACGATATTACCTGAACTATCTGTAAAATACGAAACTAGGCTATAACCAACCCCTGGAACCTACCCTCCTGTAATGCTTGCTTAATTACTCTAAACACCTATGTTACTTGAATTATCCTAAATACCTACGATACCCTCTGAATTACCTGTGAAATATGAAACTATGCTATACCCAACCCTGGAATCTAACCTCCTGTGATACTAGCTGAATTAGCCTAAATACCTACGATACTAGCTGAATTAGCTGTGAAATCATGCATAGCTATGATGCAGTTAGCCTCTGGAATCTAGCCTCCTGTGATACTAGCTGAATTAGCTTAAATGCTCAAGATACTAGCTGAATTGACTGTGAAAATGATTTAAATACCTGTGATACTACCCGAATCATGTGAAATTACCTTAACTAGCTCTGATACGAATTCCTGCTCTAAATTAGCACGAGCACCCGTGATACTACCTGAATTACCTGTGAAATATGAAACTATGCTATACCCAACCCTAGAATCTATCCTCTTGTGATACTAGCTGAATTAGCCTAAATACCTACGATACTAGCTGAATTATCTGTGAAATCATGTAGAGCCATGATGCAGTTAGCATCTGGAATCTATCCTGTGTTATTAGACGAATTAGCCTAAATACATACGATACTAGCTGAATTACCTGTGAAATCATACACTGCTATGATCCAGTCAGCCTCTTGCAATACTACCTGAATTACTTACCTGTTAGTGGGTTAGCTTTTCCCGTTGCAGGTCATCTTTTTCCCTTTATGGCTCACCTTTTTCCCTTTGCTGGTCGCCTTTTTCCCTTTGCTGGTGACATTTTTCCCTTTACTGGTCACCTTTTTCCCGTTGCATGTCGCCTTTTTCCCTTTGTGGGCCTCCTTTTTCCCTGAGCAGTCACCTTTTTCCCCTGAACGAGTCACCTTTTCCCTGAATAGGTTACGTGATGGGCATGTCTAGAACATTGACATGAAACAGTTTTCCACTAAGTTCACGTCTAAAGTCGCTTTCAAGTCTAGCACCTCCTATTCCCTATCTCTCCTGTATATAAGTCCATATTCCTACTGCTACACTACCTGTCTAGCCTAACACCTCTCCTCCTGTTCCTATACCTCTCATATAAACCATACTCTACTCCTCTAGCTCTTTCTAGCCTAACGCCTCTCTCGTTTACCTATGACTCTCACATAAACCATACTCTGCTCCTCGACCTCTGTCTAGTCTAACTCCTCTCCTCGTTTTCCTATACCACTCATATAAACCATACTCTATTTTCAACCTCTGTCTAGCCTAACACCTCCCCTCGTTTTCCTATACCTCTCATATAAACTATACTCTACTCCTCAACCTCTGTCTAGCCTAGCACCCCTCTTCCTGTTCCTATACTTCTCATACATATAAACGCATACTCTACTCTCAACCTCTGTCTAGCCTAACACCACTCCCCGTATCCCTACCTCTCATAAAGCGCATTCCTCTCCTGTCCCCTGTCTAGCAGAGTATCTCTTTGGTTTCCTATCTAGCCTATATAAAACACATTCTAGCTTTAAACACCTGTGTATCCTAACATAGGATCTCTCTCCGTTTTCTCGTCTCTCCTTATAAACGCATACTTAAACCCTCCTAGCCTAACACCTCTCCTCGTTTTCCTATATCTCTCATCTAAAACCATACTCTACTCCTCAACCTCTGTCTAGCCTAACACCCCTCCTCCTGTTCCTATATCTCTCATATAAACCCTGCACTACGTTTCAAGCCCTGTCTAGTCTAACACCTCTCATCGTTTTCCTATACTTCTCATATAAAAGACATACTCTACCCTTCAACTCTGTCTAGCCTAACACCCCTCCTCGTTTTCCTATACCTTTCATATAAACCATACTCTACTCCTCAGCCTCCGTCTAGCCTAGCACCTCTCTACTATTTCTTCCATATAAACGTATTTCCCTCCTTCAACCCTCTCTAGCCTAGCGTCAGTCCTCGTATTCCCTATCTCTCCCATATAAACGCATTTTCCTCCTTGAACCGTCCCATCTAGCCTCGTTTTCCCTATCCTTTCCCATATAAACGCAAAAAAGTGGCCCAGCTCTCTCCTATATATCCTACTAGCATGATATCATGGCTTCAGAGTTCATTGCGAAGAAAGCATGCTAAAGCATCAAAATTTTTCTTTGATAGAAATGAACAGACCAAGAGAAAAGGTATTTAAGATTGACCGCATCCTCAATGCACATGGACACTCCACTCTGTATCTGCCGCCTTACAATTGGGATCTTAATCCCATTGAACTTGCATGGGCGACAGTAAAGCACTTCATAAGGGAGCGCAATGTTACTGGCGAATTTTCCTTATCTCGTTTATTGAGTTTAACCAACGAAGGAATCTCTGCGGTACCTGCAGAACACTGGGTAGGATATCACCGGCATGTTAGAAAATTAGAAGATGGTTACTGTCCATGGATCGTGTGGTTTCTGATGTGATCGATCAGATTATTATTTCAAATGCAAACGACAGTTCTTCTGATGAGCAAGAAGGGATATCATCCGATGACTCGGACTCCGAATCATCTGCATCGATCTTGCATACCCTTTGGATTAATGAGGTTAGTAAAATAATATTCCACATGTATAGTGTCATAAATATACTGTTTTACATGTATACACGCTTTACAAATTCACTTATTGAAATTATGATAATAATTGTTTTGTTTGATGCGGTAATAATGTACTATTGATGTTACTTCGCCCAATATTTGTTGTCGCGGAAAGAAAGGATAAGTACCTTTGGAACAAGGTGTAAAACAATAAAGCGATAGGAAAGAATAACACAATCCTCTCTCAGGTTCGCTTACGTCAACCTCAAGGACAAAGCTAAACTCCTGAGTCACAGACAGTATGGGTGTTATGAGTCATGGCTTACCAGCTGCTACACGTAAGCACGATAACAGCGACACCAAACCGAGCACAAAGTTATATGTTCCTGTAATACACGCACACACGAATACATACACACACCTACACATATACATACACGTACACACATATATGAACACACGTTACATACATATACACACGTACACATATGTACATTTACATACATACACACACCTACGCACACGTACGTACAGCTAGATACATAAGTACACACACGCATATACATACACACATGCACGCACATACACACACGCGCGCGCATACACATACATACGCATATATACACACATACATACGCATATATACACACATACATACAGACACACACGTACACTTACGTATGCATACATGCATATCTATATATACCTACGAAGGTAAGAGATACCTACACACACACTCATAGATACATTATGTATATATATATATATACCACACACATACATACTTACATACTTACATAGGGTAAGGTTGCCATCAATGGACCAGTTAACTTTTTCTCGAATTTAAGGAAATCCAATAAATCAAATGTTGAAACTGAATGTCAGAATTCTTCAGGTAACCTACATTGCAGTGTATAACGGTTATTCCTGAAATACCTTTAATACCATCAGAAAAAATGCTGAATTACTTTCCAGAATGGTTCATTCATGGATACCCGTTTCCATCAATGGATCAGTTGAATTCCACGAATGAACCATATCCGAAATTTCATGATTAAATACGTCTTATTCGAGTATGCAAAGGCTGGGTAGGATTGAATATGGCTACACAGTATAATTAAGAAACTAAAGGAATGATTAAGTGGAAATTAATGTTAATATGAAAGAAAAATGTTAACTCTGAACATAAAAAGAACCAAATTCGACCAGTATTGAAACACAATATAATTCTAAACTGAAATTATTTTAAAATTAAGTGAAATTTATTTTATAAAATAATGGGCATGCGTACAATTTTGGACAAACTAAGAGACAGTTCTAACTCTTTTCCATAACAATGTGCAATTAAAACAAAAGTCTCTTTTAGTATTCTTCCTAACTTCAGAGCAATTTTCATGCACCCACTCCCTTCATGACATGCACTGAATCATGTCTTCCATTGATCGTTTTTGACATAGTTCACAAAACCAACCGCTGGTGTTGGTGCTTTTCACTTGTTTCATTTGACTCACTAAAGGCAGCTTTCTCTTTAGGTTAGCGCTATTTAATTGATCCTTGCATGGAGAACTGATCAGTATCAGAGCTTTTTGGGTGCCTTTTTTGACCTGACCTTTAGTGACCCGGCAGCTTTAGGAATTGGAGAAACTTCTGCTAAAGAACAGCCAAACGAAAGGGCCCGGCAGTATTTTTCCCGATGTCCTTTGCGTTTGTTGGTGGTCTTGTTGAGGTTCCTGAAGATAATGTTGAACCTGACGCTCCTTCCATCACTGTTGGTGGTGGCAGTGTTGTATCTCTCATTACTGGCAACTCTTCATTGGATAGATCGGAGTGAACTGCATTACAGGCAGAAAAGTGATGATCCTTGAAGACATCTCTATCCACCTGTCAGACTCCAGAACGAGCAAATCCATTCATTGCCGTCCCTGTAGTTGCTGCCACCCCATATGCTTTTCCAAAAGTTGCTGAAACTTGGAACTGGATCACTACACGTCCTGGATGGACTCTTAGCCATTTTTCCATTTCGTCTATGTAGTATGCTTAAAGGTTTGTAGAAAGACACATCTAAAGGCTGCAGTCTATGTGTGGTGTCCCGGGAAGAGAAGCAATATCACTACTCTCCCGAGCTAGATGCAGTGCTTCCGGATTTTTTGTGTGGGTTGTATGACCACCAAGGAGAAGAAGAACCTGATGCTCTTTCGAAGGTTTTAAATTAGCAATAAAGTGTTCCAGACATTTCACAAATAAATCTTTGTTTATGTACTCGCTATCTGGATTGAAAGCGAAGACTATCCCAAGAGGTGCTCCATCCTTCAGCTCACCTTTACCACGAGCACGCTTGAAGTTCAGCATCGGCGGTACATATTGTCCAGCTGCACTGACGCAGCAAACAGCAGTTGTAACACCACGCTCTCCGCTCGAGATGGATCCAACTTGTTGTTTCCCCTTCTTAGCAATTGCTTTCCTTGTCTTTTTCTATAGGTGGAAAGCCCAGTTTCATCGACATTAAAAATTACAGATGCTTCCAGATTGTTCTCATCGACAATCTTCGTGAGAATGCCGAAAAACGTTGGAACTCTGTTGAAAGCAAGTGGCACGAGCCATGGATGTGGCCTCTGGTTGTCTCAACGAGAGTTCTTTATGCTTCTTCATAAAATTGTTGTACCACCTCACCTCATCTCCGGTCTGGTAGGCTCGTGGTGAACCTAAGTGATTTTTCTATGTACCTACCCTTGGAAGGGCTTAACCATTGGGATGATGGGACTATTGTAGGACGGTGGTTTGGTTTTGATGTTGTGGGTGTGATGGGAGGTGGCGCTATGTTTTCATAGACTCCTCAGCGGCTGCTTCATTAAGAAACAGCGCCAGTGCTCTGCTCCGCTGGTGTTTGTTCTTCCTTAATGGATTGTGATTTGTTTAATTTTGATTGACCGCTCCCATGGGGAGGGGGAGTACTCAGTGACAGCTTTGTGTTGTTGGCAGGTTTAAAGCCTTCGTTACCGGGGGTGCCCACAAGCCATGCGGGGAACCCAGTAGTGTCGGTATCACCGTTATTTTGGTAAGTAGTCCCCCAGGGATCTGACAAAGGCGTTCTCATGATGTGCCAATCTGGCGTAGAAATTTAGAGCCTAGTGCCCAATCACATCATTCACCTATGGGATAGCCGAGGTCTCGTGTAGTAGCCTGACTGGAAAGCGACGGCAGGCAGAATAAATGGACCGAAGTACCTCATTCTGTATCCGCTGCAACCAGAGAGGAATCTGCTGCCATGCCCCGCACCTCACAGGCATAGAGCATCAGAGGTAAAATAAGTACTTTGTAAAGGCGCAACTTTAAGTGAACCAGCATAGTAGAAGCATAAACCGGGTATAGGGCGGCTACCGCTCCCTTAGCCCTGTTCATTGTTCCACGCACGTGTTCACGAAAAGTTAGGCCCTTATCTAGTGTGACGCCTAAGTAGTGAACGAATGTCCCCCACTCTATCCTGTGGCCTTGGTAGGTGAATGCTGGTATGTCTGCTGCGGGGACAGCTTGGCTTTTGCCCGGGTTCACGAACATCTGCCACTGCCTGCACCGGTACTGGACGAGACGGAGGTGTCGCTGTATAGGGTTGAAGGCTCTGATTATGTGTCGATTTGTAGTGGTGTACAGCAGGACGTCATCAGCAAACTGGGCCATATTGACGCCCTGCACCACTGGAAAGTCTGCCATATATGGACTAAATATATATGGTCCCAGTGGTCCATTCATGGGAGCTAGCAGTGGTTCAATCGTGGCAACACCGTAACTTCTACTTTGTGCTCCATTAGGCAGGATGTTCGACAACAATTAAAAATCTAAATATATCCATGGAAAGTAGATAAGATTCGCTTACCAATGGTATACGCCAAGTGGAACTGGAAGAATCGATGTTATTACCAAACAGAATCCAATTTCAATCCGACGCTAAATCAAATAACTCAGTTTTCTTCTTGGATTTACATCAGGTCTACACTGCAACCTACAACTTTCAAGTTTCAAACTAAGATGGTAGCATATTTATCTACTGGTAAGTCGGCTCTGCATAGCTAGATGGCAGCAGCTATCGGGAAAAACAAAAACATAGAGATGGTCCATCCATGGAGCCGATCCATTGATGACAACCTTACTTTACATCAAGGGTGGCGAAAACGACTTCCTTCCGCGAGTCACCAAATATACAACACGCACTGCGTCACTCAGCAGCATGTGAAAATCAAACGGACGGTTGCAGAGAGGGAACGTGCGCCTGCGAGTCAAAATGCCTCGCGAGTCACGTTTCCGCCACCTCTGCGGGCCTACATATCTACATTATACGTACGCAGACATAAGTGCATATAGAACCGTACATGCGGACAGTGAAGAAGAAACAGAAAAAATGGTTTGTAAGTGTGCTTAAAAGCGACAGTCCTATGTCAGTAGATTTACTAGCATGTAATAAAACTATACGGGACGAAATTCCGGCACACCGGCGCTGATATGATCCTGGCAATTGGCAGCGTAATAAACAATAATTTATTTTCCCTCTATGGAATGCTTGAGACATGTCTTAATTCTTGTCCTAAGTTATTGAAGCAGGAAGCCTGAAAACTTAGCTAAAGTCTCATGCAAGAAACTTTATATCTCGAAAACGACGAGGTTTATCATTATTATTACCTACTATTTAGAATAGTAAACATCTGAACATCATGCAACAATGTATTGTATTATTACTATCATAATTATTGTTTTTGTTGTAGCAATATCCCCTGTAACGTTTAGCTTCCTTACAGTAAAGTCAAACATGTATTTGAGCCTAACCAACAATTTGGATTACAACAAATAGGATGTTTCACATCTCTGTGTATGAAAAAATGTCTTTAATACAACGGAACACGCTTCTAAGCAGATGTTTATTGCGAATAATTTAAAGTGAATATAGGTAAAAATAAGTGTTTTACATTAACATTCCAAGGATTCCCTTTGAAGTGTAATCAGGAATGCAAATTGATATTAGAATTGTCTGATATTTTCTTTTGGTACAGAATGAAGAGTACGTGTTTATCCATAATAAGATATGCATCGAAAATGCATCGGTTGTCAGATTGGAAGGGCCACTATTTAATAACTGTCATAAGGGACTCATTGAGATAATAACACAAATAATGTTACTCATTGAATGTTTTGCAACATCTGAGTTTGATGTGTCGTACACTAAATATAATTCTCGAAAGTTTCGTTTCACACTGTTTCAACCAGTTCTGGAAAAATAAATAAAGAAAGAAAACAAAAAACGTAAATTTTGCATTTAGAACAAAGGCTGACTTTAATTGTCTATTCAACTGAAACTAATTATGTATGTTTAAAGAGGAACAAATACTGAAATAAATGTGGTACACATTAATACCAAGCGAGGTGGCGCCGCGGTAATGTGTGTGACTCGCATTCGGGAGGTCCCGGGTTCGATCTGACACTGACCTATCAGTTTTTTGTGGTTCCTCTGGGTCGGCAGGCGAATTTTGGGGTGGTTTCTTCTCTACCACTACTTCCTTTCCATCATTTTCCTTTTATTCCATTTTTCCTCATCTTTCGTCGTCTTCCGTGATCTAGGGGTACCATGTTCCCTAGTTCCCGAGGTCGCGGATTCAAACCCGGCGAAGGGCGATGGGTTTTTTTCGGGCGTAAAAATCCGTAGCATGGCTTCCTTCGGAAGGGATGTAAGACCGGTGGTTCCGCGTTGTAGATTTACGGCACGTAAAAGAACCTCAAGCCTGATAATGAGGTCACTGAGCAAAATTTCCGATCTTTCATGCCCAGTATAGAATGGGACGCTAAGAACCATAGTAGTTAAAGAGCGCCCATAAATAAAACTCAATGTTTTCTCTTCTCATCTTTCAGGTGTGCTTCTAGGTTTCGTGGCGTATGGCAGTGCCGGGCAGATGGCGCGGATGCATGTTCTTATTGGAAAGAATACTTCCCGTGGACACCAGAGAACTGCTTTGTTGGTGGGTCGTTCAGTTTCATCTTTAGGCAACTCCGAAAGTGGGACGGGTCTTCGACCTTGGAAATGTTAGGGACCTCCGCGCGTCTCTGTGGCCTGTGGTTCCTTCACTTCATCCTTTCCTCCTGGGGGTGGTAGTCCAATACGCGGTGGTCGCAGGTGTCCCCGTCCGTTGAATACACATTAATTAGGTTCTACGTACAATACATTCAAATAACGTATAATTCTTCATAAATTTAACTTGAAGTCTTGGAATTCCCAATACCCAAATCTAAGTGTTATGAACTATGAAATTGCGTTTTGGTCCTCAGACATTCTGAACAAAGCACTCATATTTTAATATTGCAGACGCATTATATCGAGTATCACCTCGGCTGGCGGGAATAAACATTCAAAACGGCAATAAGATTCTAGCCAATGGGAGAGCTGATAAGACACTATGCCGACAAAAGTGAATTGGAAGAAAAACCGCACTGCTGTGCATTTCCGCTGCCTGGAACATTTCCTGCAGCATGCCTGCAGTACTTTTCCCTGGTAGTAGGCACAATGGGTAAATATCCATTATGCGGCCATGTACCTATTGCATTGTATCCCAATGTAACACTATCAGTTTTCAACATGGTGCTTATTTTTGGCTAAAAAAGAAAGTTGTGTAAACTGCAAATGCAGTAAATACAAGCAACGAAAACTCTCTAATAGTTAATTTTCAGTGACAAAGATTACCATTCGCACTCTTTCTAATCGCAGGGAGTTGATATGTACATGAATAGGTGGTTCTTAAAATTTTAGAATATAAATTTTAAATGATTATGTTAAGTTAGTGCAATGTAAACGCTATGTAAAACTTTTATTGGCATTTAATTTTTCTTTGGAGGTTCAGTAAACTACCTCCCGATGCATGTCGAGAAAAATTTGAACCAATGGTAATCCATGTAGTCTCAGTACCTGTATAGTTGCGGTTGCAATTAAGAGAGGGCGAATAATGGGGGTGATTCGAAGTGAGCAACCAATATTTATAAATGAGGTTTATAATTTTCTGCTCCACTCGTATGTTTTCTTTCTTCGTCGTAATTAACTTCTTTGTATTACTCGTTATTCACATGAAATGCATTTGCGCCAGACCATCACATTAGGGTAGCCAACCAGTAGTATGCATCATCACCTAAGGTGGGGACAGCGCAGAAGCCAATGCTGTTGCCTAGTATCCCCAGAGCGCCCCAATCGCGGAGAACTTGCGCCATGGTTTCACCAATGGCGGACAGCAGTTTGGTTTTGTTGGCAATAAGAGATACCCGTATTCACCCGAAGCTCGGCGGTCATGCAAGCTTCGTGTGTTTTCGGAGTAGAGTTCGATCCTTTTAGAAGGGTTGGTGCGAGCCAGAGAAGGGGGGAGGGCGGAGAGACTGTCCCACTCTCCCGCTGGTTACGTCACGTCACGGGAGCGTTCTTGTTAACTATCATACAATCTTCTCCGCTTTTTATTTTTCTTGGGCTTTCTTTTTCTAAACCTATTTCCATTTATCCCCTGGCTGTGCGCACGCAGCTGAACTTCGAATTCCCCTACTTTCCCTTCCCTGTCGAGACCATAACATTTCAGACCATGCTTATGTTGTCAATGAGCGCAATGCTCATGTGAAGCTCAAAAGCCAAACCATGTGCTGTTTAGATTCTCTTGAAATGGCCAGTTATTCCTAGTCATTCCCTTATTTATAATAGTATTTAAGCATTTTATTTGGAGCCTCTATATCACTAAGGTAGATTTGTCATTCCTCCAATAATATGCATGACAACATAATTTTTCAAATCCTACTGTCTGAAATTTTTGCAATTCGGGGTGAAAACCCTAGCGAAAGTTAAACGAATATGCAAATACCACTCGTGAATCCGAACGAAAGCGTGATATCGATCTGCCATTCCATGACAGAATGACCAACTTATATGTCCAAAGGAATTGTCATACCACAATGCATGCCTATTAGTTTAGAGGCTGAGCAATCTCCAGTGATTTCCAGAGATAAAAACAAATCAATCTTAAGTTTTGACATAATGTTCTCTAATGTTTATGATACTGAAGCAGGCGGTTGTTGACACTAATGGAAGACGTAACGTTGGTAGCTTTGTTTACTGTACTAAAAATGGTTGCCTTGATGTTGGTAAATGTAAGCAATGTTTCGTGTGTTTCCTTTGATTACTGAATTAAATGCAACTTTGTTGTGTGAGAAAGAAGCAATAAACATCATCAAGATTCTCGTGCAACTCGTCTAGATTTCATTGACAAAGAAGTGCTTCAGGAAGCCCTGCCTCGACACGAATTTCATTTTAGGCGGACTGCAAGGGTTCTAAGAGAGGTTTTTGAAGTAGAGAATGAGAAATGCATTAGCACGAAAACAACCTGAGGTTAGTTTACCGTAACTTCATGTGCTCTAACTAGTTATTTGATCCAAGGAAACTCCAAATTAGCCCATTTGTGTATGTTTGCACTATGTAATATTCTGTTTTGTACAGCGGCGTTCACTAATCTATGTGACTTTTGTCAGTTTAGGTTGTTATTAAAATTGATCATGCATTCGATTTTGCGAAACAGTTTTGTTGATAGAAAACATGATAATTAATGATGGGGCAGTTTTCAAATTTCATATTGGAGGAAAGTGAAATGGAATTAGCATAGATTTAACAATAGGCAAAGTGTGTTCATAATTTTTGGTTTAACACTAGCAACGAGGTTATATTAATTTGCGTAGATAATTTTGGCGTTTGTATATAAATTAATGTTGAATTCTAAACACAGTAGAATTTTGTTGTAATTTTCCAACTAAAGCTAATAATGTATAGCTGTATTTTATGCCTATAAATGCATTTGTGTTCAAGGAGTTGCAGGCCAGGAAATTCCCAAAAGGATGACTGATTTCACGTATATTGCTATATTTCTTAGGGGAATTAAGGGAATCTAGTGTGATTTTAAACTGAATGAGTCTATGGCTAATGCACCCAGAACTTAAAAAAAATTATAAACCCTACCAACTCCTTAGATAATTCTTTAATATCTGTGTAATGCACTACCACAAATGCAAATAAGCATTATTTATGCTTGTATTTTAGAACATTTTATTTATGCTTGTATTTTAGAACATTTTTTTCTTTTTGGTTTGCTGCACTGTTTGTAAACTGATCAAGAATGTTAATATTTTCACTGTAACTGTATGCATAAATGTGTGTAAATATTACAGTAAATCCTTTTCCTTGCTTCCAAGCATTTGGTGGGGCTTAATACCTTTAAATGCTGCAAGTGCATCATGTGCTACACTTTAGATTCATTTCTTCCTTTTGCGCACAGGTTGAGAGCCGTTTTGAATATTCTAATTCTGTGCAGATTCTTTCGCAATCATGACCAATAGCATACGAGTTTCACTGTAATGTAGCAGGACATAGGTGACACATACTTTATTCATCAAATTCTATGTATTTTTTATTGCTTTGGCATTGTTGGATGGTATGTAGTATAATACTAAAGGGATGCCAATGAAACTTGAGTACTGCTTACATATCTGTGTACTGTACTATACATCACAAACTAAAACAAAAGTAATGATAACCTCTCACATTTCATTCCTCTTTTACCCAATTTTGAATGCTTCTAAGGATCATAGCGGCAAAATACATTTTAACATTTGCTCAAATTAATGTATTGTGCAAGAAAAGCTAATTAATTACCCCAATATCTGAAAGATACGTGAAGAAAGCTTATTTATTAATATTTTCAATATATTATACTGACATAGTGGAGTAAAAGTCCAGCTAATACCTCCATACAATAGAAGAAGTTGCAGAAATAAAACAAATTAAATATGATACTTGTGCAACTTGTATGCTATTCATTCTTCTTTTACTCAGTTTTAAATGTTGTTATATGAAATATATTTTTAACATATATTATGTTAAAATCCATGTTAAGATTTACATTATTACTTTTAATTTTGTATAGATGTGTTTGATTGAACTTTCTTTTGGTCAAATCCTATGGGAAATTTTGTGTTCTTGCATGATGTTTGTTCCTATCCTTATTACATATTATCTGTAGCATTCAGGTGCCTTCATCGGTATTGGAAGAATAAAAAAAATCTGTTTTATAGTCACATGACCATCTACTCACTATCTTTTATTTTTATGCAGCTTCTACAAACTAGGTATTCTTACAAAAGTGTATTTTTTTTATCTGCTGCATATTAATTAAGATAACTTTTGCAGAAATAGCTTCATGACTTTTTGTTGTAGGTACCAACCAAATGGATAAAGGAAAATGAAGTGAAAGTCAAACATTTAAATCAGGTTGCTATATGTGGTCCTTGAAATTCCATACTCTTTCTAAGACATTGCCAGAAGCAACTTAATGAAAAATTCAAATCAATAATAATGCAAATCTCAGAAAATGGCTGATGCCACAAAAAGGTTATTTGAGATGTTATGTTTTAGAGAGATCTAAATTTTTTGTGTAATAAGTTATTTTCTTGTCTCTTATGGTTTACCAGTTACATAAAATGTTTTCCTAATGAAGAGGACTTCATAGGCTATTTCCAGAATATTCAATATAAACATTATTTGTCATGTAAATGTCTTCAATATAGGTATTGTAATCAAAATCATTTGAGACATTTTTGAGAAAAATAAAAAATAATGAAAACAATTTTCCATGTAAAGGGTAGTTTGTGGTGGGAAGATTTTTTCTTTCAAAATGTTTGCCACATCTTTTGAAGGGACCAATTTTAATACTAAGTTTGCTATTTATTCAACATTTTGTCTTGGAACACACTCTCCCCCCCCTCTCTCTCATATTAGTATGTAACACGTGTATAGCATTTCCGTTATCTCTGGCGGGATGAAAGAAGCCTAAAGACCTTAACCTCACCAGAAGGAATAAAATAATTTTATAGATTTATTTATTGTACTGTAAAAAAGCTTAAGAATCTAAACGCAAATGATATAGGTCTGCAGAATCCTCAGGCAACGCCTAGGTATCCTCAAACTATTAATTCCTGAGGATAACATTCTGTGATAGTTGCTTAACTTTAGTACATTATCTAGATAAAAGAAAGCAAAAGAATGAGTGGGTATTTATTTATGTATTGTAAAATATGTATTTGGAAATAAACTGTAAGAGAGAGAGAAGAGAGATACAATTTAATTGTGGGTAATGAATGATATTTAGTTAATAGATTTTGTATGAATTTGGCAGTTGTCTACTTAATGATTGATTAGGGGCAAATTTCAATACTTTTCATCCCCGCCCTCACCAAGAAAAAATCCTTAGGGAAGGATTAGAGGCTGTTATAACACAGCGACCAGTCATGTTTTCGGCCAGAAGATTGGAATGGGGAAATGAGGCTGAAACAATACTGGCCATTTCCACTGAAATGTCAACCAAAGCAAGGAATTTTAAAATGTTCTAAAAGCTGCAATTTTATATACAACATTAATTGGCAAAACCAGCTCATTCAGAATATGCACTTTGTACTTTCTTCCAAAAATGTTTACCTTTCTAAAAAATCGCTTTAAAGGAGAGTGTAGAAAAATTCACTGATAAACTATATAGTTTTACAAGACTTCCCAATGATACAGAGCGTTTGTTCTTTTGGATTTTAGAGGTGTGAATGGCTTAATTTCACATTCAGGGTGAGTTCTTTATGACTTTATTTTTAAATTTCTAAAAATATTATTTTAAGTGTAACAAAAAAACTAGTTTTGAGACTTCTCCAAAATAATGTTAGTTACAGTTACAAAAAAATGTTTCCTTTACATACATAACACTCATATGAATGAAATCCATAGCTATTCCTCTTTCTATGCTACAAGTCTTTCATGCCTATAAAGTAATCATTGTTAATAAAGTCATAGTTGGGTCATTCCAAGAAAACTTAAACCAAGATGAACAATTATTTTTTTTTTTATAAGTTAAGCCTTGATAGGTGTTAAATTTGAAGTCAAATAACCTAACTAAGAGATTGTCTAAACAACAATGGGAAGATTGTTTTCTCTCATTTATTGTGATTTTACGAAAGAAGTGTTTGGGCAGCTATATTTTAGAAAGTTTCTTAGGGTAAGTTTTAAATAATTTACTTACATATAGACTCTTTAGCTATATTTACATTAAATTTATTGGTCACTATAACTTCATATTATACCTCACATTGGAACTTTAATTGTCATTGTTTAAATGTCCATCACAGCAAAAGTGTACTTTTTGTATTATTTTGAAATAGTAAATGTTTATTCAGTGCTGATATGTATGATCAGTAGAGCTCAGATTTATGTGCATAATAAAGCATGAATATATGCATACATGTATGCACTAAAAATATGGTAAATATGCTATAAAAACCTCAAGATGCATAAAAAATAAAGTACATTGTTTCAACTTTCTCACATTTATTAATCTTGATGAAGCAATCAAATTGTAAATTTATTCTTAAACTCGGGCATTAACAAAATTAATATTTATTAGGCTCTCTCTCAATCTATTTTCCCATTACTTGTTTTTATTGCAATAAAGAATTAAATATTTTTCACAGTTTTCTGGAAGAAATGATTTCCTTCTGTCACTTAAAACGTTTTATGTGAAGAGAAAGTTCTCTCTACTTCACACAAAGTGACAGGGCAGCACCGAAACAAGGCTATGTCACTTACAGAATAAGCATTAAGTTCTTTTACAGATTCTCCTTGTAGCACCTTATTCACATCCTGAAGAAACATTAAACCTGAATTCCTTGCTTCAATTTTCTCAATTTTGTCATGACACTTTCCTATTTCTCCTGTTATGTCTCTGGCGACAGCTGTTTCGTATACCTGCAGGGCAGAAGATAGAGGCATCCCTTTTTCTTCCAAACATGTGATTGTGGCTGGGAGTTTAGTAAAGTAGGTCTATATAAACACTTATTTAGCTTGGAGACTCTTCTCATTGCAAGCACTAACTGCAGTAGGGATACTTGCTGCTTCATTTTTGTCCATCATGTCGAGCACCTTTTTCACGTCATCGAAATGATCAGTGTAATATAGAGTGCTTCAATCCATGTTCCCCATCTTGTGAGGATTGGCTTTGGGGGTAAACGAGCATCTTGCATCATATCAATAAATAATTAGACTCTTGTTGGTGCCTTCACAAACACTTTTTTCATAGGGGAAATTAAAGGCATTTACTTCTGGAAAATCTTCTGCCAACCGGTGAACAGCATGTGCTAAACAAGTCATATGAACTGTCTTAGGATAAAATACCTGCAAAGCTTTAACATCTGTAACTATCACCAAGACCACGGACAACCCTAGCAATTGTTCAATGGTTTGTTACTTCCAGTACCCTGAAGACAATGAGGTGGGATATTCCTGGTTCAGATTCCATCATTTTTCCCACGACGACAGCAATAAATCTCCTACACGAGTTTGTTGTTTCATCTACAGATAACCGGAAGTTTGAGTCGCCGATATCATCTCTTATTCCTTGTATTGCCTGAAAAGAATTATTTTATTGAAAATTAGTAAAGATCAGGGGTGTAATTTAGAGTCTCAGTTTTGGGGGAACAAGTTTAAAACATTTATAAAAAAATACGATTCTTGATCATAAACTAACTAAATCAAACTCCTTGGAACTACAGGCCATACATAATTTTGTTTCCATTGAAAATATTTTTGTATAATACATTTAAAAGGTTTAAATAATTGACAAGTTTTTATAAAGCTCAAAATATTGGGGAGATGGTTGGGGTAGTTAATATTTAAACTTATCTCTTACTTACTTTTTACACTTACCTCTTCATAAACTTTGTCAAGGTAGTTTTGCTTATTGTTGATACATCAGGAACTTTTCGTTGGGAATATTTTTCCAGAAAAGTTCAAAATTCTACAGTATTTAACTTATTCAAAGGGATTTTGGCTGAAACAAATGCTTTGCAGATATCTTTCGAAAAATTATCATTGCCATAATTTCTACTTCTGCTTGCAGAAAATGCTGCTCGTAAGGTTGTTTGCTTGGAGACATTTTTATTAACAGATTTCTATGAGCAGCTATTTATACATGTTGCATAATCTGGAAATTTTTGTCGCAGGCCACCCATGACAGTGATATAAAAATAATGTGAGTTTATTTTAGTTAAATAAAAACAACAATCACTAACTCAAACATTGCATTTATTTTTAAAGTATTCTGAAAATAAAAAAAATAAAACTTACCTGTTTTTCACACACTTGGCACAGTGCTATATTTCCATCTGATGTTAGAGTAGGATTTCCATCATCCACTGTCGAAGCAAATAAGCTTTACTGCTCTTCTCTTTTGGCATTGTAATATTCCGTCTCCTGTTCACACTTCAGAAATTACGAGTAATAGCACACTAGTTACAAATTTAAAAGTTAACTGAAAATGGCACTTTCTAATTCTTGGAAATGTTATCGTTATGGCAGACGGCTTCGTTTGTAACATTAATACAAACCGTATCGAGTATTGCAACGGCCGCACCGAACTTTAAAGATTTGCCGCATGATTGTTGAATGCTATTTTGTTTGTGTTAGCTGCATATTTTTTATACTAATCAGGACCTTTAATTGTTGATTGCTATATCCTCAATTTTTGGTGCCCTTTTATGGATTTAGAAACATTATAGTTAACAGTCCTTCTACACAAACAGAGCAATAAAAGAGAAATTTGCTTGTATCTTCTTAAAGTATGTGAAATATTTGTATTTCAAGAATCAATGCTGAAAAAGTAAAATATATGCATAAACATGCACTAACCCTTTATATATGCATTTATATGCACTATAAAACTTCCATAATAAACTCCTTACAACATAGAATAAATTTATTCCTTACATGCATATATATATATATATATATATATATATATATATATATATATATCCAGGAATAAAACATGCAAATATCAAAAATCCAAGCTCTAATGATCAGTGAACTTTGTGATGAATATCCAACAGCAACCTAACCCAAATAACACAAAAACGTAACACTGGAGAAAGCTTTTAATAACTGTCCCATTCCATCACAGACCAGTATATGTGCATCAGTAAGTTCAACACAGTATGTTTTAATTTAGATTCCGAGAAATACTTACCTTATAAGTGCACTGTATATTTTAAAATATGCAGGTTATGCCTTTGCAAATAGTATATTGTAGGCATATATCTTATGCTCTGTATAAGATTAATGATTTAGTTAAGCAATTTTATCAAAGGTACTATATATCACTGCAAGCTCCTGGGATAAAGGATGTTGTGACAGAGAGAATGAAGAAAAAGAAAAATTTCAGAAGAGATTTATGTATACCACTATTGCAAAGGCATATCGGATATTAAAAAAGGAAAACTCGGATAAGAAAGTGGGATATCAAAATTATTTTCATTGCGACCCAAATTTGTCCTTCCAGTTAGTGAAATGCCTCACCACAGCTGTTTGTGTTGCTATCATGAGAACATCAGTTTACTCTGGACTGCTCTGTGTGGGTATGAGGAGGATATTCCTAAAACATCACAACTAATCAGTACATTAGTATGCAATCCTGAAAGTGATAACTGCATATGAAGCACCAGAAACCTGCTCAGTCAACATAATACCTTAACAGATGATACAAATGAATTAGCATGGTTTGTTTGGAACACCATTGATGGAAAAATTGAAAAAGTTCTGAAGGAGAACACTGTCTGTGAGCATTTAAAAAACTTATTAAAATGATACCCCAGCTTTTAAAACATTGCTTCTTGGTAAAAACTCGGCGTACATATTTGCAAGAGAAGAAAGGTGCTGTAGATAGCAAAGAAATTGTAGTGCAGATTAATTTTGCTGAAAATTACACTGCCAGATTTCAAATTGAAATTCAGTTGGCATATTGGAGCTCCAAACAGATCACAATCTTCACAGCTGTTGCCTGGGTAAGTTCTGGTAGGAGTTACGCAATTGTTAGTGACAAAATATCACGTAACAAATATGCTGTCAACACATTCCTTCGAAGGCTGGTTTCTAAGATCAGGAAAATTTACCCAGAGTTCATAACAATAAGCACTCTTTTTTCAGTTGGTACGGCAAGCCACTTTAAACAGCATTATTCTTTATGTAATTCACCTTCAGGAAGAGTTCAAAGTTCTGTTAGCATGGAACTTTGTAGCTACAGGCCATGGGAAGGGCAGTGTTGGTGGAGAACTGAAGAGATCAGTATGCTTTGGTGTATTAGGTAGAAAACACATGTTTACCAATGCAGAGTCTTTTTACTAGCGTGCCAGGAAAATGTCAAAATTAGTAGGAGTGATATTTTGTTGTCTAAATATGAAGTGCATCAACAAAAGACACAATTTGATGATACCTGACACTCATTCTAAGCACTACATTGAAGTTCTATCCCTTTATAATGTGGTTTAGAAAGAGCATGCCGTGGCCAAAAAAAGTGTTTCAACTTTCATTTTTTGACACTGGCAGAAGTGTCCAAATTGAAACAATGGAAGGAAAGGTGCTTCAAGTAGGTGCTTCTTTAGTGATGAAATTTAGGACAAAAAAGACAGCTAAAAACTTCATAGGACAAATCTTAAAAGTTGACAATACCATATGTGAGATCAACATAGATTTCAAATTTGCATTTAAAAGTAATGACACTTCATGGATTGCACTTTCTGATGCATGGAAAGTACTTCCAGTTCCTTATGTAGATAATCAGCAGAAATTTTCATTTCCTGGCGTAGAACATCTTTCATATACCATCAGTCCTGATAAAGAATGTAACATATAACACTGGTATGGTAATTATTTTATGAAAGATGCAGTTTCAGCAGTTTTCATTTTGTACATGTCCCTTTCTGTCACACTAACATTCCGTCACATAAGTAAATAATAACTAAAAAAGAATGATTTCCGTATAAGTTTCCATAATGTTCTATTAATATTTGATATATGCCTATTCATTACTGAAATGATAAGACAGCACATTTGTGTAGTTTGACAGAAGTTCGGAGTTGTTGTAACTCGGAGGGAACGTCCTTTTTGTCCATGCCATTCCATCACATGAAGATTACTTCGTTTTTACTTTCTCTGCTACGTATAGTAAGTAGGGGAAATATTGTATTCCACCCAAAAATTCGATACCGAGATTTCACCAGAAATATATGTTTTGAGGCCCCCTGAATCCAAAAAAAGCATTTTTGGAAACATGTCCGTTTGTGTGTCTGTGTGTCTATCTGTGTGTCTGTGAACAGCATAACTCAGAAACGAACAGTCGGATAAACACCAAACTTGGTATTTAGGTTCAGTATCTTCCAGAGACGCGACAGAAGGTTTTCAAGAAAATCCCCCCACCCCAGATTACCCTTTACATGGAACATTTTTTGAAAATTTTAATTTTCTCAAAAACGGCTCTAATGATTTTGATTAAAATATCATGTTTAAGATATTTTCATGACAAATGAAATGTATATCTTGAATTTTCTGGGAATGTCTCCAAAAGTATTCTTCATTGTGAACGACTTTTGCATAACTGGTAAACCATAGGAGATAGACAAAATTTTACTACACCAAAAATGTAGATCGCGTTAAAATACACAATTTATGTCATATACCTATTTTTTTTTGAGTGAACCATTTTCGAGATATTGGTTGTTATTCCCTTAAATTTTCCAATAGTTATGCTTTTTATCAAATTCGTTACTCATTTTTTTTTTTTTGTCCTGGTAATGCAAAGAGAATGGAATATGCCACATAGCAACCAGCTCTTAAAATATTTGACTATCGCTTAAAGCCTACAAATTCTCCTTGCATCTACAAGAAAACTAGCAATAAGATTAACATCTCTATATCGATTAACATGAAGCATAGGGGAATAAGCGTTTGTAAAAATAGTTTGTACAAGAGTAGAGAAAGTCATGTGAGTGTAACACATATTTTTTATTTTTTTTACTTCAGTTAACAAGATATTTTGCGTTTTGTGTTAACCTTAGGATTGAAATTCTCTGTTATAAATAAAATAAATATTCACAATTTGTTTTAAGAGTTATTTTTGGAACAATACAGAGATTATTCCATTGCATCACATGGAATGGCGCAGTTATGTTATTATTTACTCTAATTTTGCCAGTCTTACCTTTTGAGCAGAGAATTATGTGTAAAGCTATTTACTTGCCTGGAATAGCTACCTATGAAAGTAATTTACATTAAAGCTAGTTACATCATCATGACCATCAGCAGCATTACTCTTCTACTTCCTTCTATGTTCTATGAATTGTATGAAGAAAGTATGAGAGTGGAGCCATGGAAAAAGCTAAGCAGGAAAACTGAGAGTGAGAGATTATTTATTTATGAATGCTCTTCAACTACTACGGTCCTTGATGTCCCATTCTATGTTGGCCATGAAAGACCTGGAAATGTTGCTCTTTATCAGGCTTAAGGTTCTTTTACATGCCGTAAATCTATGACATGGGATCACCGGTTTTACTTTCCTCCTGAAGAAAGCTTGCTAAGGAGTTTTATGCCCGAAAAAAATCCTTTGCCCTCTGCTGAGTTTAAACCCGCTATCTCGGGAATTAGAAGCTAGCATGGTATCCCTACGCCAGAGGACGACGAGAGAGGGGGGGGGGGAGGAAGAAAACTGTCATGACCCAACTTGCTGAAAGTTCAAATTTCACCAATAGCTGCTCAACAACAATTTCACCTTTCAGTTCTCGCTAATCCCATGGAAAAGCAAGAAAGAAGGTACTGCACTCCTAATTCCAACGAAGAGGAAATTTCTCACCAAGGAATTTTCCAAACAAGAGGGTTTACTTTCACCTTCACCAAAGAAAAAAGTTAACACATCCCTGATATGGAGGCAACAACTACAGAATCTACTGTGAGAGACTTCTATTATCAGTGATTCCATATCGTGGCAGCCACTTGGCTGAATGGTGGAATTATTGTGAAAACTCCACTTGGAAAAGAGAAACTACAGAAATGTCACTTACTCTTTAACTCTTAAAGGGGCACATGAGACCTTGCAATCTGAATATGATGTTAAGATAACCTTTTCAAAATTTGCTTCCATGTAACCTGCAAATGTCCTCCAGTAGAGATGTTCCTCATAATGTCTGCATCTGCAAGATCCATGAAAATGTGCTCTTTTTACTTAAAACTTGAGGCCTCTCTGTTGAAACTAAATTCAAAGAATTTATTAGTAAGGTGGTTTGTAACCAAGAATCTGAAATGTGCACAATGCAAAAGTGAATTGTGATAGTTTGACTAAAATTGTCACATCATTTTACGAGGACGTTTTGGATGAGTTTTGCTTGTGGAATCAGTGGATGTCTGATCCTGAAGTCAGCAGAGTTTTCTAAACAAAATCTGAAGGGGTAACTGCAACAGAAAATTCAACATAAACGTGTAATTAAGGAAGAACAATATTATGCTATCTACTACCTTCTGTATTGGGAGAGTGCTGAAAGTGCATCAGAAACAAGTGACCGTAAAATTACTTGAGACTCTAGGAGATGCATACCAGTGGCCAAGTAAAGAACAAAGAGAAGAAATCAATGAGAAGTTTATATTTTTTGGGGTCATTACAATAGTAGGAGCGGGACCCTTTTCAATTCCAGACTTACCTGCTGTGAGGAAGCAGTGCAGTGAACCTAAGGAATATTAAGTGCAAACAAATCACTGAAAGCTTCAGAACTCATGGAGTGTAATCATCTTATAGTGTAACCAGCAGTAAATATACCTTTATCTCAAGACTGAATGGATTGTAATGGGCTGTTAAAATTGCATATCCATTACAATACAAAAATAAAATAAAATTAGAGTCTGTGAGCCCATTACTTCATACCTTTAAAATAATTGCTAATAAAGATTTTAAATTACACAAATCATTTTATACAGAATATTTCTAGAGGGCAGTCAAGCAAATTAAGGCGATAGCCAGTATTCTCATTCCCTATATGTCAGAGCATCAATTGATTGAACTTCTTTCCAGAATGTGTGGTTTATAAGAAGTCAGTCCGTTACCTGAATTTCAAAGGTGAGAAAATAATTTTTCTTGGGAAATATTTCAAAATAATATATATCAAAATGAAGCTTAAACTCCACAATTTAAAATAGCATAAATACAACTGAAAAAGTAAATTTGAAGTTGCAGCATTTCATGTTTTATTGAAAACAAATGTTGTGCTTTGTCAGTCTATTACCCATGGAATTGCCCTTGTGAAATCTTTACAAATTGTGTTGCTATTTGCTCGCTTTGAAATTCCATACACTTTGCATGACACTAAAAGAAACAAAAGAGTGGTAACGTAGACGTTCAAAAGATGTATGATACAAGTATTGGGAAACTCAAACTAAGTATGTTGGGAGTGGCTAATACCATACAGAATTTTATTTAACACGAATTGTATGTTTTAATGGGATCTGTATTTTATCATAAAGTTTTTGTGTAACTCATAAAGGTTTCTTAATTACACAGAATTATACAAAACTCAAATCAGAATGAAAAGGATTTCACAGGGCTTTCGGGAGAAAATTCAGGATAGAAAGTTGTACTCTTCAAGTTGGTCTCAAATATATGTTTTAATCAAAACTGTCTTAAGTTTCTTTTTATAAAATAAAAAATAACAAAACATTTTCCATATAAGGATTGGTTTGGGGTAGGAGAAATTTTGTGAAAATCTTAATGTCACATTCTAGGAAGGTGCTGGACTTAAATACCAAGTTGAGTATTTATCCAAATTTCCATTTATGTCTCTCTCTCTCTCTCTGCTCTACTGGGTTTCAGAGGACCTCAAAACATCTTTTGTTGAAATTCTATATCAAATTGTGGATTGAATGCAATACTTCCTCTACCTACTATAACTATGCTCATGGGTCCCAACCCGACCAAAACAATCATCCTCCCCCAATTTTTCATAGAGTCCATCTTCAACTGTTTGGTTCCTTTATGTCGCTGGAAAGCTTAGCAAAGAAGCTCTCTTATAGTTACTATACCAGCTATTGTAATATCGGTACACAATAAAAGCTTAAACAAATAATTGGAAAGTTAAAATATATAAATAATCGTATTTACAGGAAAAATTATAAATAAAAACTCTGTTGTGTTACACTCACATGACTTTCTCTACTCTTGTACAAATTATTTTTACAAACACTTATTTTCCATATGCTTCATGTTAATCGAGATGTTAATCTTATTGCTAATTTTCTTGTAGATGCAAGGGGAATATGGTAGGTTTTAAGCGATAGTCAAATATTTTAAGAGCTCGTTGCTATGTGGCGCATTCCATTCTCTTTGCATGTCCAGGACATAAAAAAAATTAGTAAGGAATTTGAGAAAAAGTATAACTATTGGAAAATTTAAGGGAATAACAAGCAATATCTCGAAAATGGTTCACTCAACTAAAAAAATGTATATGACATAAGTTGTGTATTTTAACGTGATCTACATATTTTGTATAGTAAAATTTTGTCTATCTCTTATGGTTTACCAGTTATGCAAAAGTTGTTCACAATGAAGAATACTTTTGGAGACATTCTCAGAAAATTCGAGATCTACATTTCATTTGTCATGAAAATATTTTAAATACATGATATTTTAATCAAAATCCTTAGAGCCAGTTTTGAGAAAATTAAAATTTTCGAAAAATGTTCCATTTAAAGGGTAATCTGGGGTGGGAGAATTTTCTTGAAAACCTTCGTGTCGCATCTCTGGAAGATACTTAACCTAAATACCAAGTTTGGTGTTTATCCGACTGTTTGTTTCTGAGTTATGCTGTTCAGAGACACATACACAGACACACACATGGACATGTTTCCAAAAATGCTTTTTTTTGGATTCAGGGGGCCTCAAAATATATATTTCCGGTGAAATCTCGGTATCAAATTTTTCGGTGGAATACAATACTTCCCCATACTTACTATAACATAGTAGAGAAAGTAAAAATATTTGGCAGGTGGTGCATTTTATTACTTGGTATTTCAATGTATCCTATTGTATTTATCTAAATAGACCAGTATAGTAAGTGTAATAATACTATACATTATAAGCAACTACATATCTACCTATAATGTTATAGTTCCTTTTATACATTTCTAAAAAGTATCATTTGATATTTCACATTATACCATACAGTATGAATTGCACTTGACATTACTTTTTGGGGGGAGATACAACACATTTAGATTAATGCACCATCCACATGTGCAGGCTTTACCGTAGGCTTACTTGAGCAAGTAAGCCCATGCGAGTGGACGGCAAGACAGTAGCTCTCACAAACCAATAAGCCTGACCTGCACAAATTTTGCAGTGCTGAAGAATTGGTTTGCACACACTCTTTAGTGCGTGCATGTGGACAGTGTACAAGCTGCGGCTTCAGCCGGAAAGTTTGATACAAGACACGCGATGTACGCACCATTCTAACAACTTATCACAGAGTTTATAGAACTGTATAAATCGTTGTCATGCCTTTAGAAAATGAAATCTAAGGAATATTTCAATAGGAATAAGAAGAATGTGTGTGTAACAAAAGATGATACAAAAATTAAATCTTAAATCTCTGTATGATCTCCCAGTAGCAAAAAACCTTAAAGTACAGCTCATTCTTACATGAGGAGATATAGATTTGTGCTTTGTAGCTTTCTGTTGTTCAATTACAGGAGTCACCAAATGTAGTAATTCTTTATATTATGCACTTTCGTCCATTCTCAAGTAATTAGTCATCTGGATCTTCTCTTAAGTCTTTCATTAAATTTATATGCGAGTATACCTTTCTTCTCAGAAGCCTTTTTTTGCACCATTTCAATCAGGAACTTTTGGTACCCTTTTTTTTTCACATTAAATAGTGCAGAAAAGCTTAATAAAAAAGAAGTCTTTGGGCCACATTGTTTTGATCTTGACAACCTCCTCCAACTTCATACGTTGTCCTCCGTGGTGTGGTTACCATGCTAGCCTCTAGTTTCTGAGGTCGCGGGTTCAAACCCGGCAGAGGGTGATGGATTTTTTTCAGGCGTAAAAATCCTTAGTATGGCTTCCTTTAGAAGGGAAGTAAAGCCAGTGGTCTTGTGTCATAGATTTACGGCACGTAAAAGAACCTTGAGCCTGATAAAGAGGTCTCTGAGCAAAATTACCGGTCTTTCACGCCCAGTTTAGAATGGGACGCTAAGGACCATAGCAGTTAAAGAGCGTCCATAAATAAAACTCAATTTCAATTTTCCAACTTCATGCTGAAGTTTGCACAAACTTACTTGCAGCATATGGACGCAACACAGTGTTCAGTCTTGTTTGTGCAAACTATACCTTACGAGTAAGTCGCTGGGTGTCCGATGCTTAACAAACTCAAAGATACAGACTAAGTTAACAATTATGTTACTTGGTTAAAAATTGTAATAAATTGTTTATATTGCCTGCATTAACTTCATTATTTTTGTTTTCCGCAAAATTTTGAATTCCCCCCAAACATGTTCCATGATTCCCTCGTAGTACAGAAATACATTCCATCATCTAGGATGGAGCACAAATACGTTCTTCTTGTGCAACCACTGTGGCTTTAAGTGATAAATCATTGATATCACATGTGTGTTTTTTTTTAAATTATAGTTTAACACCTTTCTTACTGCATACCTTCCATTTACTTCCAAAATTTTCTTCTACTTTTAATAATTTGGTCACAGGTCCTTTTCAGCATTTCAACGTGATTACTATTCCTCTCTTGAGGAATAAGTGTCACAATTTATCATACTGTTTTGCGTATAAGAGAGACATATATTTCTTATGGCATTTCTGTGAAAGACAACTTCATTAAAGTTGTAATCATTATAGAAAAGTTTATTTTGGCCCTTGCTTTGGCACTGTCCTAACTAGCAATGTTCACCAGCAGTTATTTCATGATATACATAATCATAGATGACAAAATACAGAATGAATTGCACAATGTTTTATGGTATGAAAGAATTGATAAAAAATCTTATTTTAAAAAACGTATGTTATAGCTAATCATTTTAATAATAAACCATTAAGAATGAACTCGAAGATTTTATCTGTCATCAGCAGCCTAAGGAAGAGATTATACTGGATAAAAAGAAAACTGCCATATGTTTTCAGTATATTTTAATTAGGTGCCAAACCAGAGATGTGTTACAATGTTGAAGAAAATGATTTTAAATGAATACTTTTTTTTTCTTGCAGGAGGCCCTTACTGAGTACAAGTACACTGTTGCTAATATAAAAGCAGATCTCCAAAACAGTTATCAGCATTTGTAATGAGATCAACATTTAAATGCTTTTGGTCTCCTTGGGGTGAGTTTAAGAAAGAATTCTTGCTAAAGTTAAAAGACTTCAAAATAAAATATTCACTCCTTCCTTCCTTCCTTCCTCCCTCCCTCCCTCCCTCCCTCATGGGATTTCAATTTATGCTTTTGTTCTAATGTTTATGATTACTAGAGATAAGTTTCTCCAAGCCATATGTTATTGACTTGTGCAGTAAGTGTGCAAAATAAAGAGAGCAAACATCTGTCAACCATACAGTACTAGTGCAGATAAATTTGTAATACCCTTATTAGTTCACCATAGAGGTTACATTGTCACAGTAGAAAGGTCAAGTGAAGGTCCATTTATGTTTTACATATTTATTGATGGAAAGAATAAAAGCACTGGCCCTTCCTCTCTGGAGGATAATGAATAAATTTGCTCACATTGTGGTGACACTATTGCTCTTAGGATGCCGAGCATGGATGACAAGGGTGCATTTACGAGGGCTGTCCCAGAAGTACCTGACCTAACAAAGAAAACAAACATTTTGGGAAAAAACATTTTTATTTCTCTACATATTCTCCTTTCAGTTTGAAACACTTTTCCCACTGATGTTCAATAACTTTGATACCCTGTTTATAGTGAGAACCGTCAAGTTCTGCAAAATAGCCATCAACTGCAAACTCCACCTCTTCATTGTTGGCAAATCTTTTACCACCAAACCATTGCTTCAACTTTGGAAGCAGAAAATAATCGGAGGGGCCTAGGGTGCATGAGGAAGCAATTCAAAATTTAACTCATTGGTTTTGGCCATGGCGATAATGGATGTGTGAACTGGTGCATTGTCTTGATGAAACAGAACTTTCTTTTTCACTAAATGCAGACATTTTTGCTTGATTTCATCATGCAAATGCTACAATAAGTTTCCATAATACTCGCCATTGATTGCTTTTCCTTTATGAAGATAATCAATGAAAATTATCCCACGTGCATCCCAAAACACTGATGCCATGACCTTGCCTGCAGATGGAACTGTCTTCATCTTCTTTTGAGCCAATTCTCCCCGTTCAATCCACTGTTTTGACTGTTCCTTTGTCTCAGGTGTGACGTGATGGACCCATGTTTCATTCATGGTTATGAATCGACGGAAAAACTCACTTTATTGCAGCGAAACACTGCCAAATGTTCTACTGATACATCCTCATGATGCTGATTTTGTTCCATTGTGAGTAAACACGGCACCCATCTTGTGTAGCTTTCTCATGTTTAAGTTTTCAGTTAGTATGCAATGTACAGCACTTTTTGAAATGCCTATGATGTCTGCTAGCTTGCGCACTTTCAGTTGACGGTCATCTAATACCATTTTGAGGATTTTGTTCACACTTTCTGGCGTGGTCACCTCATTTGGTCGACCCTATGATGTTCGCCTTGCCAGCTCGTACGGCCTCGCTTAAACTCTGCCACCCAATATTTTACTGCTGTAAATGAAGGAGCAGACTCCCCCAGAGTAGAATCTAGCTCAGCTTTAATATTAGTTGGACTAAGACCTTTCAAATGAAAGTATTTTATCACATAACGATGACCAATTTTATCCATGTTTACAAATTTGCTGAGAGAGTTCACTATTAAAGGCTGCCAAACAATTACTAAACAATGTAGCATCGTCAAACTTCAAACTTAAGCTTTATAAGGGTGATACTTTTCACCATAGTCATTTGTTTGAAACAACTGGTATCTATATGTCAGGTCGGGTACTTCTGGCACTGCCCTCGTAGCTGCTTGGTGCCTCTAGGCAGAGGAAAATATTTCGGCCCTCTTATTTCGACATGAATGTATCACTGAGTAACCTACAATAAACATTACCGTAACTGAACAACAACAACAATAATAATAAACAAACATTCATATTGAACTCACCAAACTCAAGTCAGGCAACAAGTAGTTTAATGTGTTTTTTCTTTGTTGCAAATTCGTCGATCACATCTTCATAGTTTAGTTGCTGTGTGTAATGTCAGAATTTATGGAGTAGACAGCAAAACTCTTGACTTGATGTTGTGAGATATATGATTGCAAATAATTCTTGAGTCTTTTGAGGAGTGAGAAAGAGCCTTCTTCTAAGTTAGGAAACAAACTCTTGAATGTGGTTTTCAAGCAACTCTCTATACAATGTACTTAGGATATTTTTATTTTGTTCTTAATATATGCCTTAAAATGAATAATCTCTTTCTTTTTTTCTTAATATGGGCTTTAAAATGAATAATCTCATTACTCGAAAAGTCTTATAATTTTAATGCTCTTGCAATTCTCTAGCATACGAGGGTTTGTCAGGAAGTAATGCCTCCTTTTTTTTTTCTCTTGTAATTTTGTGCAAAATTAAATGAAAATTACATAGCATGATAGCCACAACATTCAGGCTTAATTTATCACTTTTCAATGTAATCTCCTTCTTTTTCGACTGTTTTGGTCCATCTGCAAACAAGTGTATTCCAGTGTGGTAAAAATCACAGTCTTTCTTCCTTAGCCATTGGTGTACAGACATTTTCAAGGTGTCCTCGTCTTCAAAGTGAATCCCATGATGAGCTTCCTTTACTGGCCTGAATAGACCGAAACCTGATGGAGCTAGGTCAGGGCTGTATGGTGGACGGGGCAAGACTTGCCATCCAATTTGCGCAATCTGTTGAGTGGTTCAAAGACTGGTGTGTGGTCTTGCACTGTCATGTAAAAGAAGAACATCTGCCATAGCTACTAATGGGTGAACTCGTTGAAGGCGTGCTTTAAGCTTCTTGAGGGTGGTGATGTACTGGACAGAATTTACTGTGCACCCCTGAGACAAAAATTCAACTAGAATGACACCCTGCTCATCCCAAAACACTGCATCCATAACTTTCCCTGTCGATTGCTCAGTTTTGAATTTTTTCTTCCTTGGTGAGGATGTGTGTTGCCATTCCATTGACTGCCATTTTGATTGAGGTTCAAAAAAATTAACCCAAGTCTCGTCTCCAGTTACAATTTTTGCCAACAATGCCTCTCCCTCCAATTTGGAGCGCTGCAAGAGATTAGGGGCTATTGTTTCTTTATTGTGGTTAGTTAATATTCTTGGTATACCCATTGTGCACAACTTTGAGCACTCCAGTTTTCCAGTAATCTCCATCACACTGCCTTTACCAATGGAGAACATAAGACAATTCATCTGTTGTTACCCTGCAGTCTTCACAAATGATCTCTCAACTCGCTGAATGTTACTTGGGGTCTCTGCAGTTGCTACCTACCACTCCTTGTTTAATCAAGAATGATGTTTGCCCTTCAGCTTCTCTACACTGATGAACCCATGGTCTAATTGTGCTGAAGTCTACTGTACATCCCCATAAACATTTTTCAGCATTTGATGACTGCAAATGGGTGTTTCACCTTCTACATTCAAGAAATGTATCACAGAATGCTGCCTGATACGTACACTGATGTTTGCCATTTTATAAACACTGCAGTGCTGCCACCTGTTAACTTGGGAAGTTGTTATTGCATTGGATTGCAGAAGAAAGTTTGAGAAATTGCACCAAATTCAAATTTTTTACATAACTAATGTATTTAACGAAAAAAAACAAAACATGCATTACTTTCTGACTAACCCTCATATTTTAATGTTCAGTGTTGTCTCATCAAGACAAATTACTCAGGAACTTAAATTTGCTATAAAACTCTTTTTATCCTTTTCTCCAATTCATAGTCACTCTTTTTATAGTAAATAAAAATATATTTGAAAATCTTCCTTGCCTTAAATTAGATTGAGTTTTATTTATGGGCGCTCTTTAACTTCAATGTTTCTTAGTTTCCCATTCTATGTTGGGCGTGAAAGACTTGAAATTTTGCTCAGAGGCTTCTTTATCAGGCTCGAGGTTCTTTTACGTGCCATAAATCTATGACATGGGACCACTTCCCCTCCGAAGGAAGCCATGCTAAAGATTTTTACGCCCGAAAAGCTCCATCACCCTCCGCCGGGTTTGAATATGCGACCTTGGGAACTAGAGGCTAGCATGGTAACATTAGACCACGTAGGATGACAAAAGTAGTGTCTAACTCTGCTGTTTCATCCACTTTCAGTTTTCTTGACCTTTTACTTTTTATGGAACACAGAATGAATCTCTTGAACACATTCAAGTAAAGAATCGTACAAGTTTATTACAGCCCCAATATCAATATTAAAACTTTACAACAGTGTATATGTAGCATTAAATCTCTTCAGGATTGCTAACCAAAATGTTGACATTGCAGACTGCTAAGCATTGCAGTTGTCTCACGTATTACTGTAACCTTTTGAGATTCTTCATATTGAATAACTTTCAAAGTTGATATTTTTTTCTGCCTAATTAACACTGAGATTATAGCAGCCATCATGATGCTCAGACCAGTGTGTTTCCAAGGGACTCTTTACAGAGATTTCACAATTTAATTTTGATTGCAAAATACTCTTTGACTAGTTAAGCAGAGTAAAAGGTGAGTTTGTTGCAATAAAAGGAGAAATGAAGCTGCTTAAGGACAACACTCTGCTGCACATGATCCTACTAAGTTAAGGGAGTGTGCTGTACATAGAATATACACAGCAAGAGAGTTGATTTCTTTAATTCTAGTTTGGAGGCTGAGTATGTATCATCCATATTGCTCACATTGTTATACTATTGGCCTCTACATTTGGAGATATGAATGTTCAGATAATATTTACTTAATGAATGTATTAATGTGTTAGCTAATTCGTCTGATTTGTACTCTGGTATTTGAGACAAAACAGAAATCTTTTAAAAGGATGTCCAATAAATCAAGTTTTGATAAATGCCTTAGAACAAAGTACAGCTGATCTATTAATATCAGGAGTGGGGTGTAATACTTTATCACACTTTCTGCCAGAATAGACATAACTCTTTGCATGTTTGAAAAGAAAGATATGACATGCTCCCTTTTCCCTTGTTTCCATAAAATTCTTTCTTTCCTTCTTTCTTTCTTCCTTCCTTTCTTTCTTTCTTTCTTTCTTTCTTTCTTTCTCTCTCTCTCTCTTTTTTGCTAGGAAGGGATTGAATTCTGCTATTAGCTCTAGGGCCTTCTCGAGATTCCCAATGTGTGTTGACCCAAACCCGAAGTTTGCAGTCACCCCTGAAAAGTAGGGCTAGTATAAATAAATGTTTGTCCACAGCAACAACTTATTTTAACATTATCCCTCCAATATTTAATTTCTGTTTCAAGCTGACTGATATGTTAATTTATTATCGATTCTATCCATGATTTTTCATCTAACCCTTTAAAGTTAACATGCATTTCCTGTGGTCAGTTAATTGGGACTGGGTATTTTTCTATCATTAAATCCCTTATTAGGCTTTGCAAACTGTGACACTCCATTATACAGGGTGAGCCAAAAGACTCCGAACCGCCTGCGCAGTGTTTTTCCTTTCCGTGTCCTTGGTGCTTGTTGCCGTATGCTGCTATCATAGAAAGGCGTGGATGAAACCATACAACGTTTTTAAAACTACTTTTAAAGGCTTTACTTACCAACTTTATGAAAGGAGATGCTGAAACTGGCCACCATCGTTATCCATACATTTTTGGCACCTCAGTAGAAGATCAAATTAAATTGCTTACATCAACAACCGTTACAATTAATGACAAAGGGATTCGTATAGAACAGGACATGATGTTCATTATGGTATATGGAAAAATATGCAATTCTCTCACCAGCGCTTTGACTCTAAAATGTTATACAGAGAGAGCCAAAAAACTATGAACCAGCTGCACAGTGTTTTTCCTGTCCACGCCCTCAGCGCTTGCCATCTGCCGCTATCATAGAAAGGCGCGGATGAAACCGTACAACATTTTTAAAACTACTTTTAAAGGCTTTGCTTTCAAACTTTATAAAAGGAGATGCTGAAACTGGCCACTGTTGTTGTCCATACATTTTTGGGCACCTCTTTAGGAAACTATCCATCACTTGCCATAGTTCACATTGAGAAATGCTGATAATTTCTTGGTGGATATTTTGTTTTAATTCTTCCAGGGTGTGTGGGTTTGTCTTGTACACTTTGTTTTAAGTTACCCCAGGGATAGAAATTGCAGGGGGTTAGGCTGGGGACAGAGGGGGCCACAAATCTCTACTAATAATTCTGTCCTCAAACACACTTTCATAAAGTTGTTAAAGCCTTTAAAAGTGGTTTTAAAAATGTTGTGTGGTTTCATTCGCGCCTTTCTATGATAGCAGCAGAGGGCAATGAGCACCGAGGACGCGGATAGGAAAAACACTGCGCGGCTGGGTCATAGTCTTTTGGCTCTCCTGTATGTGTCATGCTAGCCGCAGGAGATGAATAATACTAGTCTCTCAAAAACTATACAGACTGAAGATAATTACAGTTTTGGACTTTCAACTCTTCATTGTTGGATTAGATTTTGAGTGTCCGCTATATATTGCATACAGAATATATATTAAAAAATGGCAAGTTAGGCATGCCCAAGAAAAAGAATGCTGGCTAACAGAAAAAAATCAATAATTCAGAGATTTCGTACAGAAATGGGCTTGCTAGTAGATAGCCAAGATCAACAGCACGTTGATTTTTTCAAGATCTTGCTTTGTCATTATATATAACAGGTGTAAATGAGGAACTTATTAGAAGGTTTTCAGTAATTCTTCATACAATATCATGTTCATGTCCAATTAGCATCACTGCTTTTGACAAATATGCAAAAGAAGCAACTGACTTGTACCTGAGACTTTACTCCTGGTATTGTATGCCTGTGACTGTCCACAAAGTATTGATACAGGGAGCAAGAATAATTGAATCCTGCATTATACCAATTGGACAGTTATCCGAAGCAGCCCAAGAGTCTAGGAACAAAGATTGAACAAGATACAGAGAAGCTCATGCAAGGAAATTTATACACAGAAGTAATCTGCAAGATGTCATCCATTTGCTGCTTGTTTCTTTTGACCCAGTGATATCCCACAAAAACACATTTTCATGCAGATATAAAGATAAATTAGCAACAGACATTTTGGGGTTTCTGGAAGAACCAAAAGTTCCCAAAAGCCATATTTATCAGTATGCAGAGTATTTATGAGCATACAATGATAATGTTTCAGATGACAGCTCAGGAAGTTCAGATGAAAGTGACTTGTAATGCTGCATTATCATGGTCATCCTAAATTAAGAGGTATGCCAAATTTCCTTAATTATTATTAAATTGGTGATTTTAATTTATGAAACGTTATCTTTGCACTTTAACAGAAAACTGAATAACTCGTTTTATGCGAAATTTAACTTGGAAAACAACTTATCTGTCTTATAATCTTAACCCCCTCAGATCGGCATTTTAATTTCACTTCAAAAATAAAAATTAATTGATTTTCTCATTTTTAGTGTTTTAAAGATGACATTTGATGTAAAAAAATAAATAATGTGGATGTTGGATGCCATAGAGGTATATTTTTTTGAAAAATAATTTTACAAATGTGTTCATTTTTATACTTTGACATTAGAGAGAGACAAGAAATAACAAAATTTCATTGTTTCTATATTTGTGTTTAAAAAACTAAAACTTTGACTATATCCTATGGAATGGACACTGGGTTTGAAAGGGTTAAGCTTAAGTTTAAAATATACAGAGACCATAAATCATATTATTATACATAGGGTACCAAACACCTGTTGTGGGCAGAGGTGAGGGACGCAGCAGCCGGGTGGCTGGCCTTGGCCCAGTAACGGCCTGTTATGCCACAGAGTTTAGAGTACCAAACGAACACCTTTGCAGGTGTATTTTTGTTCATTGTATAAAAGGATCGCAGAGTAATTTTCCCATAAAGAAATACAAATCAAATACATTCATAATTTTACCATTGTAATGCTCATAATTTAGTTTTTCATGTCCAAATATAGTTATTCATAGATTAGTCCTAGAATTTTCTCTCAATTAGCAGTGGAATAGTAATTTTGTCTGCTAGAATTGCATTCTGTCCCACTGCACCCTTTGACAATCTTTCTATATCTGGCATACCCCAAGGGATACCCTAACCCTTTCTGACACAGTTTTTACTGTAAGTGTTATGCGCTTTTCCTGTACTTGTTTTTTTCTTCTTTTGCTAATTTAGCATTTTCTTTCTCTCCATGTTTCTTTGCAGTCTAATGAAGTGAGTTTCTTGTAGCATTTTCTTGGGAAATTTCAGGCAATTTTATGTCTTCATGAGGAATATTTTTTGCATAGGTATCGGAATGAATTTCAGGTTCACGGGATGTGGCTTCTCTATTTCAGGTCCTTTGTCTAATGTAAACTTGTCTCTTGCTTCATTGTTGTCACAGACACACTCTTCCAAAACACCTGTTGTATATTCTTGTCTCCTACTCCATGTCGTCACACTCACTTCCAAAACACCTGTTGTATATTCTTATCTCCTGGTCTATTCTTGTCACAACTCTCTTCCAAACCTTCTGTTGTGTATTCATCTCTCCTTCTGCTTCATTGTCACAGGCACTCTTCTAAAACACCTGTTTTGTGTTCTTGTCTCCTGGTTCATTGTTGCCACAGGCACTCACTTCCAAACACAGACACACACTCTTCCAAAATACCTGTTGTATATTCTTGTCTCATGCTTCATTGTTGTCACAGGCATCCCCTTCCAAAACACCTGTTGTATATTCTGGTCTCCTGCTTCATTGTTGTCACAGACATCCCCTTCCAAAACACCTGTTGTATATTCTTGTCACTAACTCTCTTCCAAACCTCCTGTTGTGTATTCGTGTCTTGTTCTGTTTCATTGTTGTCAAAGACACTTTCTTTGAAAACACCTGTTGTATCCATCAATGATAATCCTGAAGTTTTGCAATTACCCTTTCCTCAACATCATTATACACATTGTGTTGACATGTTTCTTTCTCTGATCTTTCTTTGATCCTTTTTTACGATGGAACCTAAATTCACCATTCAGTCTGGATAATCATTGAGATCAGGGATGCCCAACCTTACAGAGAAAGGGATTGAAGGGAGTTTACCTTTCCATTCATGCTGCTGGGGACTGAAACTTGATTGGTTTAGTTTGTCAATCTCTTCAAAATATAGACTTTGAACCTTAACTCTTAAGAGAACAGGGTGGGCTTCACTGATTCAGAGATTCAAATTGGGATCATTATCTTTATTATCTGAGTATTCTGTGATTTCTCATTGAATGCCATTATTCTAATTTTTCATATATTTTTACTTTCTCTACTACGTATAGTAAGTAGGGGAAGTATTGCATTCCATCCAAAAATTTGATACCGAGATTTCACCGGAAATACATGTTTTGAGACCTCCTGAATCCAAAAAAATCTGATGTGTTACACTCACATGACTTTCTCTACTCTTGTACAATCTATTTTTACAAACGCCTATTCTCCATATGCTTTATGTTAATCGAGATATCGAGATGTCAATCTTATTGCTAATTTTCTTGTAGATGCAAGGGGAATATGGTAGCTTTTAAGCGATGGTCAAATATTTTAACGCTGGTTGCTATGTGTCGAATTCCATTCTCTTTGCAAGTCCAGGACATAAAAAAATGAATAACGAATTTGAGAAAAAGTATAAGTATTGGAAAATTTAAGGGAATAACAAGCAATATCTCGAAAACGGTTCACTCAACAAAAGAAATGTATATAACATAAGTTGTGTATTTTAACGAGATCAACATTTTTTGTGTAGTAAAATTTTGTCTATCTCTTATGGTTTACCAGTTATGCAAAAGTCGTTCACAATGAAGAATACTTTTGGAGACATTCCCAGAAAATTCGAGATATACATTTCATTTCTCATGGCATTATCTTAAACATATGATATTTTAAACAAAATCGTTAGAGCCATTTTTGAGAAAATTAAAATTTTCGAAAAATGTTCCATGTAAAGGGTAGTCTGGGGTGGGGGGATTTTCTTGAAAACCTTCGTGTCGCATCTCTGGAAGATACTGAACCTAAATACCAAGTTTGGTGTTTATCCGACTGTTCGTTTTTGAGTTATGCTGTTCACACACACACAGACACACACACAGACACACAGACACACACACGGACATGTTTCCAAAAATGCTTTTTTTGGATTCAGGAGGTCTCAAAACATGTATTTCCGGTGAAATCTCGGTATCGAATTTTTGGGTGGAATGCAATACTTCCCCTACTTACTATACGTAGTAGAGAAAGTAAAAAGCATTTTTGGAAACATGTCTGTGTGTGTGTGTGTGTGTCTGTGAACAGCATAACTCAAAAACGAACACTCGGATAAACACCAAACTTGGTATTTAGGTTCAGTATCTTCCAGAGATGCGACACGAAGGTTTTCAAGAAAATCCCCCCACCCCAGACTACCCTTTACATGGAACATTTTTCGAAAATTTTAATTTTCTCAAAAATGGCTCTAACGATTTTGATTAAAATATCATATGTTTAAGATAATGTCATGAGAAATGAAATGTATATCTCGAATTTTCTGGGAATGTCTCCAAAAGTATTCTTCATTGTGAACGACTTTTGCATAACTGGTAAACCATAAGAGATAGACAAAATTTTACTACACAAAAAATGTAGATCTCGTTAAAATACACAACTTATGTCATATACATTTCTTTTGTTGAGTGAACCGTTTTCGAGATATTGCTTGTTATTCCCTTAAATTTTCCAATACTTATACTTTTTCTCAAATTCGTTATTAATTTTTTTACGTCCTGGACTTGCAAAGAGAATGGAATGCGCCGCATAGCAACCAGCGTTAAAATATTTGACCATCGCTTAAAAGCTACCATATTCCCCTTGCATCTACAAGAAAATTAGCAATAAGATTGACATCTCAATATCTCGATTAACATAAAGCATATGGAGAATAGGTGTTTGTAAAAATAGATTGTACAAGAGTAGAGAAAGTCATGTGAGTGTAACACATCAGATTTTTTTTCAGCTAAAGTGTATAAATAGCCTTCCTCTTGAAAACATTGCATCACATATAATAATATTGCAGCTAATATAACACTAAATGTTTTGTAGGAAGTGTTATAATAGCCTTGTCAAGGTAACTATATGGTCAAAAACACAAGTCTTTTCTCTAATATCTTCTAAGATGGGGGAATGCTTCTGTCACAGTCTACATCCATAAAAATCTTCTATGCGATAGAGAGTTTCTTCTTAGTGATTGTAGATTTTGTTTCATGAATGTTATTGAGTTATATACTCTGTGGAAATCAGCTGGTCTCGGGTATCAGCATGCAGGCAATTACCTTATTATTCTAGGCTTCATACATATGAAACTTGAGCATTGTATGTCAGTTGCAATGGAGCAGAAAAGTAAGTTTGTTTCATGGGAATTTTGTACAACTGCTAAAAGAACTGTAATCAATCTTTCTTTTTAATTTTCAGTCAAGTGAAACAAGGGCAAAGAAAGTAGAAGCCCTGGAGAGGTAACATGCAAAACTAAAGCAAGAGGAAACTTTCTGCTTTTGTTTTATATATTAGGCATTGTTGTCATTTGGCACTTTAAGAATAAATTAGATTTCATTGTTCTTACAAATTTGATTCAGTAAGTCAAGGCAAATACTTTGAGAAACTGGAATAAACAAAACGTTTCTGTGACTATTCATATTTTGCTGTCTCAATACATATCTAGTGACCCTCGTATCAGACAGATTACATGAATTCCGACTTAACCTCCTTTGCATACACATTTTGACAGTTGCATGTCTACCGTAAATATGTCGATATGACTTAGCCAACTAAACACAAAGATAGAGCATTTTTTTTCATTATATTAGAAAATGTGCAGAACACTATTTAGCCAATCTGTTAACAGACTTTCCTCAACCATGCATGAATTATAGGAGAATGAGAAACCCCAATCTCAGGCTATCCTTCAAAGAAAAACAAAACTTGTAAACTTTTATATTTTAAAAAATGGCTTCAACAATTTTAGTTAAAGAGGAACGAAACACAAAAATGAATATTTCATTCACCACGTTGGTTTATTTATCAGGAATAAATAACAAAGCATGCAGCTTCACCATCCCAAGGTGAATGGTTATTGGGTTACGGTCTGTTGTTGAGTTAACATGTGACGTCATCAGAGCCACACTGCACCCAGACAAGATGTACACAGCATAGGTGTTTTAAATGACTAACAAGTTTATGTGTTAATTTCACTAGAAGTTCCCAACTTCTCTGAATAACAAAGATCAGAGCTAAAGCTAGCCAATCACTTCATAATCCAGTTAATAGCTACTAGGAGATAAACAGAAGTCCAACAATCTGATTTGAAAATGAGTGAATGTGGTAGCCGACATTATCAGTTGAACCAAAAAGGAGCGATTTTGAAGATTTACAGCATTCTGACAGTGATTCCGAGACAGTGTGAACACTGAAAACCTGCTGGTTCCATCCATTGGTGTAAGTGTAAGGAATGTACATCTATGAATAATGATGAGGGAAGTGTGTGTTGCTCGGACTATGAAAACAAAGTTGGTGGAGTGATTTTGTATCACAAAGCATCCTAATTCTCACAAATTAGTTTTAGATCATGATCATTTGAATATTATGAGGCATAACTTAGTGTTAAAAACAAAAAGTTAAGCTAAAAAGAAATTAATTACCGTCAACAATCCTGCTAATATGACCTAGCGATATTTCTGCTACAAACAACTTACAGTGTGGATGAATTCATGGACTGCTATTGGACATAAGGAAGAATTGTGACACCATCATATGTAGTGCTTAGTATTAGAAATGATTTTTCAGAACTCAGTGAAGTATACGTAGGCTTCAAACTTCACTAATAAACACGCAAATTAAAATAGTAAGTTTTAAATGCAACTATTATTATTATTATTATTATTATTATTATTATTATTATTATTATTATTATTATTATTATTATTATTATTTAAAATTGTATAATGTGTCTGTGTCCAACCTTCTTATGTTGACTGAAAAGCGCTTCAATCATAGTAACTCTAATTGGAGGTTGAAGCATGGGAGTTATATTTTTCGGTAGCGACAGATCCATTGCTGCATTCAGTAATGGATCCATACAATGTGTGTGCAGAGATTTTTTGTATTTTACGCATTATCAGCGGTTTTAATTCTTTGTTGGATTCCTCATATTTATTTTTCATGTTCCAAGATCCAGATACTTTGGAGTACTGAGTTTTGACACCAGTCTTTTTTTATTTACGCTGAAATTATGATCTAGCACTGCTATCATGGATCTAAGTTGAAGGCCATTATATGAAAAATGTATTCTTTTCTGAGCATATCTGAGACGAATACTGTGATAACTTTCTAAACTTCAGTGTATGTATAATGTCGAAATGAGCCAAATCTTTTAAGGTGCTATCCAAAATAATTTACTTCAGAGATAATAGGCATTATTCACCTTTAATCCATAATTTATTTTTTTGGTCTTCTTCCAACTATTCGTCATGTTCACAAGATTTCCATTCACCATTTTCTAGCCATTTATGTTCATTTTATATGTGATGAAGAATTGATGTGAATTTTTCAGTTAATATGGTACCGTTCTCATTGCAGTTTTGCGCAGCCCACCATAAATGATTATTTATACTGGCTTTCCCTACCATCAGCTCTGGGTATTTTTTTTTCTATCATTTTAGTTTTTTTTATTAGACTTTTATACATATGACGTACCTCAAATTCACATTTCAACTTCTGGTTACTGAGTTTTTAACAGGTATCTTGCCTTGTGTTTGTCGAAGAGAAATACTTCAACTGTACGCATTTCCTGTTTTGCAAGCTTAGTCATTATGTTGTCACAAGCAGCCTTTTCCAAATTGCCTTTCACCATACCTCTTTGAACAAGTTCAAAATCAATAATTTTGTGGGAATTTAAATCCATGACGGGATAGACTAAATATTTGGCTGAAAATCCTGGGAGTCATACTGCCCATCCCCTGCCAACCATACAGGTATACCACAACCTTTTAATGAATTTAAGTTTTTTCTTTTTCCTTTCTTTCTTGAATTCAAAATGCTCGCAACTGGTGCTACCATGTTTTGAATGATTTTATGGAATGTACACCTTGAAAACATTGCAAACCCAGTGATTTGCAGAAAGACTTAAAACTGCTGAAACAATATACCAGAGAATAATAAAGAACTTGTTATTAAAGCATTTCTTTCCAGTTTCTTCCCTGATAACTTGTGAGTTCCAGGTGAATGTATTACCGCAATAATGCACTGTTTTAACACATAGCATTGTCCCTTTAATGTAATGAGAAATTGTTTTGATTTCATTTTTGCATAAAACACATACGTTGAAAAATAAAAGTAGAGATGGCCAAGCAACAATGAAATATTCCGCTGTAGCTTCATTGTCATATATGGTGAAAGTCTCTTCTTCTTCCTGTTGTTATCACTTGTATCAGAATCTGAAGCATCAGGTTCGTAGAAACTTTCATTCAGTTTATCCTGATCTTCTCATCATTGCTTGTTTTGTAGATATTTTCAGGTTCCAACAATATATATTCCCATATGATTTCAGTATCTAGTTCACATTTGTACTTCTGAATTCTTTTTTTTTCATCACTCTCTATTCTGAATTCTCTTTCACTACTATTATCACCATCGCCTTCATTATTGTCTTCATTTTTCCTTAAAGTAGGAATAATTCCAGGTTAATAAAGTAATAAAAAATAATCTCAAGTTTTCATCTGGCATAAGTTGCTTTTTTAAATAGCTGTGTCCTTAAAATGGAAGGAGCATAAACGAGCACCAGGGCCAGGCAAAAAAAATCATTTCTTTTGCAAACTTCTACTTATCTCCTATATCTTTTGGGAGATTTGTCTCAGGAAATGCTTGAAAATGAGTTCCCGTTCTCACATTACAGCAATATGCACAACATTTGGGCATTTTATTTTTCACAATATTATATTGTTTGTTTAATACTAAGCTGACTCAGCAACACCATCACCAAAACACCACCACAAAGTACACTACTCTTGAACTTATATACCAGCAAGAACAATTTTTGAAATTTTGGCAAACAGAGCTCAGTTTGTATAAATGCATCCTGGTGAAATGTATAATTCAGATTGTGTTGTGAGACGTAAAACATCACACCAAAGTCAGTCATCAGTGGCAAAGGCACTGGGTATCTACATGCTGTTCAAGAGACAATGTGACAGGATCAGTACTAGAAAGTGTTGTGAAGTAGGCTGCTACCTCAAATAAGAGACTGGTTCCCAAATGCAAAACCATTCATATTTATGCAAGATGGTGCAAGTTGTCACGCTGCAAAATCAATGATAGTTTTTCTGAGGGAACAGAACATCCTTTTGTTGCCATGACTGGGGAACTTACCAGATGTTAACCCCATTGAAAATGGCTGGAAGCTAGTGAAGAAGTGGCAGAGGGAGTCATTACTACGAAAACTAGGCTTATTGCAAAGATCATAGAGGTCTGGAATCACCATACACATATACAAGAGACAATTCAGGCATGTATAAATAATATGCCAAGGTGTATTAAAGCATTAATAGCTGCCAAAGGTGTCTTGACTAAGTACTAAAAGTTTCATAAAATTGTAAGCATCTGACAACAATTCAGAAATATATCCAATTATCAATATTCACCATAAGCATGTATATTGTACTTCAAATTCTTCATCAGTGTTTTAAGGAAATTCAATGTTTCAATCTTTTGACATGCAAACAGAATTACATTTTACACATAGCGACCACTTCTAAAAATATTTGACTTTCGCTTAAGGCGTACTATGTTCCCCATGTTTTGTAATTGCAAGGGTAATATAGAAATACAGTAGCCTTTAAGCTTAGACATATCTCTTAATAGCTGGTTGCTAGGTGCAGCACCATTCTCTTTGCCACAGATTAATGCTCTTTGCATATCCAAGACAAAAAATGAATAACGAATTCCCATTTGAGAAAATAAGTATTGAAAATTTAAGGGAATAACGAGCAATATCTCGAAAATGGTTCACTCAATAAAAAAAAATGTATGACATAAATTGTGTATTTTAACGCGATCTACATTTTTTGTGTAGTAAAATTTTGTCTTATCTCTTATGGTTTACCAGTTATGCAAAAGTCGTTCACAATGAAGAATACTTTTGGAGACATTCCCAGAAAATTCAAGATATGATTTTATTTGTCATGAAAATATCTTAAACATATGATATTTTAATCAAAATCATTAGATCCATTTTTGAGAAAATTAAAATTTTTGAAAAATTTTCCATGTAAAGGGTAATTTGGGGTGGGGGGATTTTCTTGAAAACCTTTGTGTCGCATCTCTGGAAGATACTGAACCTAAATACCAAGTTTGGTGTTTATCCGACTGTTCATTACTGAGTTATGCTGTTCACACAGACAGACACACACATGGACATGTTTCCAAAAATGCTTTTTTTGGATTCAGGGGGTCTCAAAACATGTATTTCTGATGAAATCTTGGTATCGAATTTTTGGGTGGAATACAATACTTCCCCTACTTACTATACATAGTAGAGAAAGTAAAAAACAAGGTGCGTCTAATATGGCCAGGTACTGTACAGTGTATATTACCTCTGTTGTAGCAATTTCATGATGAGTTTTGGCATAAGGGTTTGATACTTCCCTTGTAAGTTCTTTTTTTATACGATTATGCTTCATTGTTTCTAACTTCTGGATTTCAACTTACTGCTTAGTTTGAAATTACTGTATTTATGCGAATCTAATGCGCCAGCAAATCTAATGCGCACCCCATATTTGAAACGTAAAATTATGAAAAAAAAAAAGGGGTTGTATTGAATTTAAAGCGCATCAATGACAAAAAATAGGTGATAGGTACCTATTTTATTTAAATTTATTTAATACAACAATGGATTTATTATATACATATAAACCATTAGATTATAGAATTGAAAGTGCCCTATTGTTAGGTGACATTGTTAAAGAAGAAAATTAGTGTTGCGCGCTGTTTTTTTGCACCCTGTTGTTTTGATGATAACTTCCTTTGTCCCCTTCTCAGTAATAGTGTAGTTCCACGGCATATCAAATCAAATTGGCATCTCATCAGCATTGCCTATTTGCTCCATTGAAAAAATGTTTTTCTTCCGAAGTGAAGTGAGATACCACCGAAACGTTTGTAATTTGTCCTCAAAATCTGCAGGAAACTTCTGACCCTTTTGTACGGTGTCTTAAGAGATAAACCCGTCCACTGCATGAAACAATCCACCCATCCACGGCTAGCTTAAACTCTTGTTTCAGAATACCAAGAACTTCAGCCTCCTCTTCAGCTTTCTTTCATATAGCGTCACTAGTCACAGGTTGCCCATTCTTTCTCCTTTTGCGCACAAATTCCAACATTTTTTCTTCAACTTCAGGATGTCTTCCTTTGCGAAGACACGTAAATTTCCTCCTACTAACTTTAGTACTAAATAATGACAATTTCTGTTTTCGCCACAAGCAAACATTGCTCTGATATATCGAATTTCCTTCCTGCCTTTCTATTACCATTTTTTTTTTTGGCATAAAGGATTACTTTATGCTTTAAAGGAGCATCATAAGACCTTCTCTGTTTGCCCTTGCCCTCCATATCACAACTAAAAATGTTCAATAATAGGCCAATGATAAATGAGCGGCTAGCATGTCGCGAGTTTCCGGATGCATGTTAGCTCCAGCAATCCATTGTGACGTAATAAACGAAAAATATGAAGTTACTGGCATTCTGCAGAATGGAGTTGCAGTCGAATCTAATGCGCACCATGATTTTTAGTACATTTGGTCAAAAAAAGGTGCGCATTAGATTCACGTAAATATGGTATTCCTAGACAAATATGTATTTTGAATGTTATAACATGGATAGAAGAATTAAATTTTAATGAGTGCGATAATATATAAGGTACACCTGCCAATTGTAATGGTTAGAATAAGCAATGTGACCATAACCACATCATTTTTTTAAATAACATAATGCATTATTAATTTCTCTGCTACTTACCTCTTTATGTTAAGTATAGGAAGTATTGCATTCCACCCAAAAAGTTTTAGAAAGAGATCCATGTGTGTGTGGATGGATGCTTGCACTTGTGTGGTTGAAGACCATAATTAATTAACAAAATTATGCAGGAAAAGCATAAAACTCATTAAAATATTCCAATTGTGTTAAATATTTTTGTGGTGGATTTGTTGTCTTTGTTGTATTATACTATGGTGGGAAAAAATAGCCATAAAATTATAATGTAATGCTATGGGTGGGCAAAACAAATGAGTTCTATTTTAGTAATATGGGGCTCGTGCTCACTAACAGTGTTTTGTGCTGCAAAACTTTTTAGTTGAGGAATTTCCAAATAGTGAGTAGAACATAGGGAAAAAACTGAATGGCTGCCAAGATCTCCACATCTGACATTTTTCATAAGGATTAGATTTTTTACAAGATGACCAACTAATGTTGATGGCATAATTCAGTTCATTAGGTAGACATGCAAAGAAATTTATAGATATAAAGAATTCAGTGCTAAATTGTGTTTGAGTGTCAAATTTAGACTACAGCAGTGTAAATTCTGAAAACCAACAGTTTGAATATTCTAATGTTATGTGTTACTGCATAAATCTGTATCATATCTTATAGGCTTTTCTCTGTCTACTTCATTACCATGTACATACTGTACACCTGTTTTGACCACTTCGTCCACTTGACCATGCTAGCCTCTAGTTCCTGAGGTCACAGGTTCAAGCCTGGCAGAGGGTGATGAATTTTTTTTGGGTGTAAAAATCTTTAGCGTGGCTTCCTTTAGAAAGGAAGCAAAGCGAGTGGTCCTATGTTGTAGATTTACGGCACGTAAAAGAACCTCAAGCCTGATAAAGAGGCTTCTGAGCAAAATTACTGGTCTTTCACACCAATATAGAATGGGACAATAAGGACCACAGCGGTTAAAGAGCATCCATAAATGAAACTCAATTTAATTTAATTCTGTATTTATTGATATCTTCTGCAATTGGACAGCAAAAATCTCTATTTGCAAAAAGACTAGAATAAATAAATAAATGCAGAACCTCTTAGAGGGTTATCATGAATTAAACCTCAATGAAATGTAACAGGTTGAATTTTTGTAGAAAGTTTTAGGTGACTTTATGAGAAAATCTTGTGATATGAAGAGACATGTACTAAATGGTATGCTTCCCAATGTCATGTCACATTATGCCTTTCATGTCTTGTCAATGAAAGTGAATCACCATGATCTTGCACACATTCTGTTTAGTGTTGTTGTATTTAGGCATATCATGTCACAACAGTTATATAAGAGCTGAGATTGCAAAAAGCAACTCCATTAGCATGTGTAAGTTTTTTTTCTATATAGCAGAGAACATAGTTTGCACATTGTTACTTTCACTGCTCTTTCAGTCACCGTGATTGAAGAAAGCAGTCAAAGAACTGTTGATAATGTAAAAATAAGTAGCTTCTCTCACTCTTTTTAAGAAGCACGCACTTAGGCTCACTGAGCTCTTTTTGTATCTTAATCTGGCTTTCAATCGAAGCCTGTGGTCCTGACAAAACTGACCACAGTTCTTCAGTTCTAAGAAAAAGGAGCCTAAGGATACTATCTACGCATGGCAAAACCTTCGCACTCACACAGACTATAATAGGAGGTTTCATCCTTCCTTCCACATTTCCTGCATATGTGTAAATGTCTACGCGTGTGTTGTAGTCCGTAAGACAGCTGACAATCCATCTGAGTTTAGTCTAATTAAATTCAAAAGAATCTTACCCTGCTTACCAGCTGGGCCCAAAATGAATTCGTGTACTAGCATGGCAGTAATTTGTACGCACTAATATTCAAAATGAGCTCTGCTTGTTAGTTGAGTTTTCTCATACTTGATACTTCTGGAAGATGTACCACAAAAGGGCTATGAAATACCCAAATCCTTCTTTGTGAGCCTGCCATCTCATTGCCTCTAATGCCTGTATACCTGGGGACTCAAAATAGGATGACAGGCTGCTGGCACAGTTGTGTATCCAACATCCTTTGGTATTGCCAAACTAATTTGCAAGCGGTTTTAACCACCGTAAAAGCTTTTAAGGCTACTGGCTATCTGAGCAGATATCCCCAGCCCGCTTTTGCTTGGCATATTTATGATGTACAATGTACAGGCTAGGGTTTCATATATGTCAGCCTGGAAAATGGTTGTATACCTACCCAAAGGAATGGCAAAAGTTCTAGGGCCCCAGCTGCTGTCCGTCTCCCATCCGGGAGCCATCTGTAAACCATATTTGACTCCTCATTCCTCAAATAATTGTTAAAGACACACAAAGAAATTGTAATAAAAGCTCAATTACAGAAAGTCAAACAAGACAGAATTTAACAATGAGTACAATAAAGTAATAGCTAGAGAAATAATTTAAAATCTCTTTGACCCAAGGACAAACATTTAAGAAAATCAGCAGCATCAAAATAAAACACAAAAGGATGATTTAAAGCAAACTGGGAACAAATGAGTAGATCTAAAGGCTTGATGCTGGTAACTGTCTTTCTTACTGGTGTATTCAATTCTATGTGTGTTTGTTTCATTATTAGTGTAAGAATGCCACTGTCTCAATAACTTCAGAAGAAGTATTCATAATTAATATTCTGAAGATTGGTGGTAGTAGTAGGAACCTATATCCACTTTCTTGGTTTTTCCTTGATTTTGTCATCAACTTTGCAGAAAGTATTTGAACCTGTAGCTTGAGTGTCACCAACACCCTTCACAACACTGTCATGAAAACCAGGATCTCTACATAGCTTAAAAAAAATCTGATGTGTTACATTCACATGACTTTCCCTGCTGTTTACAAACGCTTATTCTCCATATGCTTCATGTTAATCTAGATGTTAATCTTATTGCTAATTTTCTAGTAGATGCAAGGGGAATATGGTAGTATTTAAGCGATAATAAAATCTTTTAAGAGCTGGTTGCTATGTGGCGCATTCCATTCTCTTTGTATGTCCAGGACATAAAAAAAAATGAATAACGAATTCTCATTTGAGAAAAAGTATTGGAAAATTTAAGGGAATAACAAGCAATATCTCGAAAATGGTTGACCCAACAAAAAAAAATGTATATGACATACATTGTGTATTTTAACGCGATCTACATTTTTTGTGTAGTAAAATTTTGTGTATCTCTTATGGTTTACCAGTTATGCAAAAGTCGTTCACAATGAAGAATACTTTTGGAGACATTCTCAGAAAATTCGAGATATACATTTCATTTGTAATGAAAATATCTTAAAAATATGATATTATAATCAAAGTTGTTAAAGCCATTTTTGAGAACATTAAAATTTTCGAAAAATCTTCCATGTAAAGGGTAATCTGGGGTGGGGGGATTTTCTTGAAAACCTTTGTGTCGCATCTCTGGAAGATACTGAACCTAAATACCAGGTTTGGTGTTTATCTGACTGTTCGTTTCTGAGTTATGCTGTACACGCACACGCACACACACACACACACACACACACACACACACACACACAGTTTCCAAAAATGCTTTTTTTGGATTCAGGGGGCCTCAAAACATATATTTCCGGTGAAAACTCGGTGTCGAATTTTTGGGTGGAATACAATACTTCCCCTACTTACTATACGTAGTAGAGAAAGTAAAAAGAGCTTGTTTTCATCATTGCTAAGAGCTCCACTGCACTTTTTGATTATGGAAGTATTTCACAAACCAGTGTGCATTTTTCTTTTTAAATCTATACATTTGTTTATACCTGCTCTTATCCGAGTCTTTGGTCTAAATTTGTATTTTATGCTGAGGAACCAGACACGTGGGTTCTGATATTACATAAACCACCTGTTGTTGAGCAAGCAGAGTTAACCATTGAGGTATTGGGTCAGTGCATAATTTTATTAGTATAAAAATAAAACAATACAGTACACAATAACAAGACATTGATACATTACCTCATAGATGAATAATAATCACTCATGCATTCACTCAGTGAAGTAATCACCATCTTTGTCAATGACCACCTGCCAGCGTTCAGGTAGGAGCCCAATGCCTCTCCTGTAAAGCTGTTGTGGTTTTGAGTTGAAGAAATCCTTAGCCAGTTGCTAAGAGAAACTTCATCATGTAAGACTTGTCCCTGAATGTTGTTATAGGGATGAAAAGATGATAATCAGAAGGGGCTATGTCTGGTGAATTTGGGGGGTGAGGAAGTGGTTCCCAACCAAGTTCAGCCATCACACTTGTGGTAATTCTGGCTGTATGCAAGCATGCTGATTTTTGTCGGTGTTACTAAACACATGTGCTACCCATGTACCCAATTTCACCTTACCCAATGAATGTAAATGGCACACAATGGTTGTGTGATCACATTCCATAATTTGTGCCAATTCACACATTATTCGGCGAGGATTATCGTGGACCAACTGATTTAGGTGGTTTTCATCACAAAGAGATCTTCCGTAAAGGGGTTCATCACACAAGTCAAAATTTCTTTCTCGGAAACGAGAAAACCATTTCTGTACCATTCCTCTCAGCAAGTGCTTCCCTCCTGTACACGCAACAAATTGTTCCTGTGGCTTCTGCAGCACTAGCTCCTCAGTTAAACTCAAAGAGTAAAATGCATCGAAAGTGTTCGTTTTTTTCTACTTGACACTCCATACTGATTAGCCTTGGAAATGGCCAAAATGAGCTATTAACATACAAGCTCCTGTTCGCAACAATCAAATTCCAAAGTGAGAAAAAACAATTGAATAATGAAAAACGAAGGCTTCACAATGTAGGTTGCCAACCCAATATCACGGACATATACACTGGCTCAAGACTTGAAGTTGTGAACAGTAGCTGACAAAGTGAACACTGGCTTATTTTCTTTTCATCAAATCTTGAGCAGTGTTTCAGTACTCAAGGACAGTGTGCAGTTACTAGTAGGATGTTGAGGAAGACTTTCTATTTTTAAAAAGTCAAGCAATTCTTAGAATCACAAGTTTTTGAACCATTACTTACTTTTATTTACACCACCCAGTGCATGGAAACCAATTCTGTCAACATTTTTCATGATTTACAGATGTTTTATGTGCATAATTTGGAGAATAAATATGAAAATAATGGATAATGTGTAGATACATATGATTGCAACACATATTTGTTTTAGGTATGTAATTTCGTTGAAAAAATCCTCAAGTTAAACTATGATATCAGTATGACAAATTATTGTTCTTCCTTAATTGTCAGTTATGCACATTTTGCTAATATTTAAGGGAATTGATGAAATAAATGGAATTAACTTGAAGGTTACTGTTTATGTTTCAGGAGTGCAGTTCATTTTGACCACATGAAACACTACAGCTAACTATGATGGGTTAGGTTAAAGTACTCCACATTGTCTAGAAGCAGATCTTCCTAAAGAGTGTTTTAGGTAAGCTTTACATGTTTTTGTGAGCTGTAATTTTTTTTTTTTTTAAACCATTGTTTTACACATTACTGTTGCATAGAAAAAAAAGAAAAAGAAAAAGGTTGCACACTAGCGAGATTTGAAACATTTGAGGTTCTAGTCAAGATTCCAACCATAAAGCTTACATGCTGATGTTTCAAATGTTTAATGTACTAAATTATATTGTCTCTTTTATGTTCTTTGGATCCAGTTTTGAATGATTTTCAGGGATATTGAACATATCACACAACACCAATACTTGTGAAGCACACATCACAACTATAGGGTAGTTAAATTATATTCGAACCCACAAGCAGCCTCTCTTTACTGCACGAGACAGCCAGCAGTCACCGGGGAAATTACGCCGGCAGAGGCGAACTAAAATCTTTACCTTATAATAGATGCTGGAAATGTTGACCTTCTGTTCTCAAACAGGCAGCATATCTTGTGTAAATATTCTTGCTCACTCTCCGAAGCTCAGCAGCAGGAATTCTTGTGATGAAATGCCTCATTATGATCAGAAAATTGGAGTGTGGTGTGTGATAAGTGCTAGAAGAATAATAGGGCAAGAATTCCTGCTGCTGAGCTTCGGAGAGTAGTGAGAATATTTACACAGATATGCTGCCTGTTTGAGAGCAGAAGGTCAACATTTCCAGCATCTATTATAAGGTAAGGATTTTAGTCCTCCTCTGCCAGCGTAATTTCCCCGGCGACTGCTGGCTGTCTCGCGCGCAGTAGAGAGAGGCTGCAAGTGGGTTCGAATATAATTTAACTACCCTGTATAAGTGCTGGTTCACAATAACCCGAGAATCGTAATGAGTATGGGAGACAAAACAGTATACAACATTTTGGTTCACAGCACCTCAGGAAAGAGAATGGAAGTGCATATTGATGACCATGTCAATAGCAAATTGGAAAGTCAATTTTGTGCATTGTGCGTCATTTGTTTGTAACTGACCAATGATATTTTTTCACCTAATTCCCGTTCAGCCAATGTCAAAATTCTATAGAATAAACACTTCCTAAATGAAGATGCATTACTATTTCTGATTCATCTAATCTTATCACAGATTAATGTTGTGCCAGGTGTCATTGCTTTATTAATAGCATATATTTAAGTTGTTCTTTATTTCTTTGTTAACTTGTACTGGTTTTTGCTGTTCTTTGTCATTTTTGCTACTATTTTTTTTTTTTTAAATTTTGTTTCGTTGAGACAATAGCCAGTTTTGAGCTCAATATAAACAAATTACAGATGACGCTTTCGCCAGAAGAAACAACACTTAATTGTTCTGAGACAGGGTGCACTTTTGCTGGAATTTCTTCCAGTTTAATTTTCCTAGTTTGCAACTAGAGAGAGTTCTAGCACTACTGCCTGGAATAATTTCTACAGTAAAGAGCCCAATATGCACAATATGGATCTAATATGCCATCCCTGGGAATGAGAATGAGAAGATTAAAATTTGACTAAGTCTACTTTCCTGCTCCTGGGACAGCTTCCTGTTAATTGTGAATGCTCACATTATATTACATCTCATTTCCATTCTTGGCTATTGTGAACCAAACTTAAGGTAGGAAGAAACTTAGTCATCTCTCACATCCACTGCCATTTATATCATTATTCTGTGTCACTATAACTAATGTATTGACTGTAAATAAATACATGAATGGTAGTGAGTGGATGCTGCTGGTTGTCAACACATCTGCTAGTTAATATATGCAAGGAAAGAAACAGTTTTTTCATCGTTTGAGTATCGCCACCTTATTGTGAATTGGTAGTCGAATGTGACTAACAAACATGTATTATGACTGTGGTGGAACATAGGAAGTACTTTACTATGGTCACTTGCTGAACATGACATAAAGAACAAATTGAATACAAATGTTTGGATAAGTGTTTCTGGCAAGTCCTGTCACGAGGCTTCAAAGTTTTAGGCAATTTAACTGCTCATACTGTTGTAAGCTTACAGAAAATTTTTTTAGGGGTTAGCTATTCAATTTTTTTCTGGCTGAAGGGATCTTCCGAAGATTTGCCACCAGAAGAGAAGAAAAACGAGGCATATCTTGCAGTTGCTACTGTAAAGCTACAATAAGATTATGATGTAAATCAACTCCACCATTTCATTCATTTTGATGCTTAGAGTTTTCATTGTCTGCTATGTTGGGCAGCAGGTTGAAATGTGGCACTCCACTTCCTGTCCAAGCAGTTATGTGTGTTCCAATCCACCAATGGGGGAATAGATTTTCCGTCCATGTATTGGACTGGTGCCTACTCAGCATTGTGAGAAATATGAAAAGCTATGATTGGTAGTAATCTGTGGGTCACAAAAACCAACTTTCTGGGTGGGGGACGTGTGGTGCTGACCCATCCGTTTCCCCATAACGTTGGATAGTTGTCCACCTCTGCCATGTGCATGTGGCATAAGATCAGTAATCCAGTTAATAAGCCCTTTATGACATGTTGTGCCACAGATTACTACTATTATTAAAGGAAGTTTCCAATCTCTTTTGAGAGCAATAGCTCTTTGTGCATGTATAGGGTGCGTGATTTTCAATGTGGAAGAGAATTGGTACATGTTCATGCTCCTATACAAAAATTCTGGTACTCATTTAGCAACTCCTTCAAGCATACGGTATTGAGTGATGGTTGAACTAAAGCCCTGAGAAGCTACTTACCTTTTCGCCCACATACAGCTTTGCTAGGAACTGATTGAATTTGTAAGTGTTCCATTTGGAAAAATGGCATGATTTTGGAGAAAATCACATGTCCTAACACATTCCCTTCTATATGGGTTAACTTGTTTAGTCTATAAGTTATAAACTTTCAGTGGACAAAATATGCCAGTAAGTAAAATATGTCAGGTTGATTTATGAAGAACTGACACATTTCTTTCTTTAATTATTCTGTTTGAAATTCACTCAGTGCTCCAATTTTAGCACCAAATTAAGCAGAATGTTCTGGAGTTTCAATTGCCTGTCACTAGATGCGCAGATGTTCATGCTTTATTCGTAATTGTTAGTTTTATTGTCGGCAACTGTTTTTGGGATTTTGTTCTAGTCAACGTGAAAATGGAGTACACATTAAATGAACGACTCTTCCTTGTAAAGCAATACTGGATTATGAATTCAATTACAGCTACTCAAAGGGCATACCAGAGAGAATTTGGTGTTCAGGATCCTCTCCAAAGAAACACAATACTGGGATTGGTAAACAAATTGGAAACAACTGGATCTCTGGTGAGTGAAAAAAGCAAAACTCGTTCATCTAGGCTTCCCACGGTTGTTGACATAAGAACACGACTGGATCAGTCACCCAAAAAATCATTAAGACGTTTGTCGCAGGAGACAGGGTACAGCTACTCAATGTTTCAGAGAGCTATGAAAAGTGCAGGCCTAAAGCCGTATAGGATTACAGTTGTCCATCAGTTACAGGAACCAGATAACATGGCCAGTAACATGGAACGACGTGTTGAGTTGAGCCTTATGCAGGATGGAGGACATTTTCAACATTTGCTACAAAGGTAAATAATCTCCCAAAGTTCCTCTGCATTTCAGGTATAATAAGTTGTCGCTAGCATAACTTGTTTTGAAACAATTAAAGAAATAAATGTGCCAGTTCTTCATAAATCACCCTGTAAATACTATAATTGTGTATCTTTACTTCTACATATTTTGTTGGTTCGTTTAAATATCATAGCTTAAAATGCACAGCCTTTGTTTCTATGCATGGCCGTTTTACCAGGAACTGCTTTCTCTGCACTGTGCTGTTTCTAACCAGTTCTGTTCCCCAGCTACTTTCCTTCCTCTCCATGTGCCAGCAAATCAGTTGGTGTAAAGTGTGTGCAGAGATTGATACGTTGTGAGACCATGTGTTTCAGTGTTTAATATTATAGTGCTGTTATAATGTCAAAAAGTCTGTATACTTTAGCACACAGAAGTTCTGTGAATCATTCCTATGTGACAACAATCTATTATAGAGAAGTGAGACAGCAATTTATAAACAGATTTCTGCTGTTCATGCACTTCACAGAGAAATGGTCTGTAATCTTGTGAATAGATTTAGAGAAATAGGATCTACTCTTGATAAGAAGCTGAAAGTAAATTGCCATTTTCTTACAGCGAAAAACTTGATGACATCGGAGAAATATTAGAACGAAGTCTAATGAAATCTCGGAGAAAGCTTGCTCAGAATCAGGACTTTTGCAAACTTTGGTTTTGAATGCCACTGAACTTTTAAAAGTTAAAATCCTATAAGATAAGTGCAGTTCAGGAATTGCAACCATGCAATTATGTGAGTAGAATTAACTGTTGCAATCTTGTGATGGATAATGTTAATGATCACTCTATTGACCTGCGCTTGATCTTTTTTTACAGCTGAAGATGGTTTTATTTACATGACCATAAAGAATTGAGTGTTAATGTAAATTTTCTTAAAAGATGTGAGAGATGTGTGTCAGCTCAAGGACATAATTTCCAACACCTTCTATGTGAAGATATGTGGTTATTGTAGTCATAATTTGCATGAGAAATCTATGCACTTGAATTTAAGGGACTATGAATATCTGACTCTCTGGTAAACAATGTGCTTTGCAGTGCCAAGAACATTCTCATTAGTATGGCCATGCATCCAAATGAAGGCTCTATATATAAAAAAGGAAGGTAAAAAAAATTCTGTTGCTAATATTATTTTAATTTAAATGCAAGACATATATTCCACCGTGTGCTGTTCAAGTCCTATTTACATCCTTCCCTCCATCCTTTAGCATCGTGGTAAGCACTGCAGTGAACATTCCAACATGTTACTGCAAACATTGAAATGCTGGCCAGATGTTCAGTGCTTTAGCCAGCTCAGCTACCAACCTTAGATCAGATAACAAGAGCTTCAAAGAACACAAGCATCTGCAATAAGTAGTCCAGTTTCAGTTTAAAATAAGTTGGGGATGTAAGGACTGATAATAACAGCATCGTGCTTCACTGAGCAGTAATCTCTCTAATTACCATTGTATGATATTGGACATATGCTTGGTTTGGGTTTTGTGGTGTTGGTCAGAGGGACCAGTCACAAGAACTGTGTTATTTACATCTAGTATATTAATTACAAAGGATAAATCTTGTCGTAGAGGTACCGGTCATGTAGCCATATAAACTGTTAAAATACTACCATCAACCCAAAAGCTGTAACTACCTATACTGCAACTGCAACTATAATTTGATTAATAACAAATTAGTGCTGGAATACACATTAAATTTTGTTATTAAAATTAACCATCACATGTGAGATACAAAAAGTGTAGGTCAAATCACAAACATTTAAGATTTTAATCTTCTGAATCTTTGAAGCTAAATCTATTCCAAGAGAATGGAAGTACCCATTAAAAGAATGAATGGTAGATGGCAACAGATTTAAACTGACTTCATGAAGAGCATCACGAGAAGTCAAGATAAAATTTAACTAGTGCTTTCTATTGATATTTAAGTTAAGGTCTGTTAGGTTAGGTAAAAAGCATTGAAGCCCTAATTAACCATCATTAAGGAGCATCAGTTGTTTAGCCTTTAAGACTGAAGCAGTGTATTTTGGTAGACTACTCATTGGAAATGTTCTTTTGCACGAAATCCAGGATTTTTTGTTTGTTTGTTTGTATGCAGCAGTTAAACCTATCACATAAAGTAGGCAATTTGTAATAAAAATTAACATGTGTATGGGGGCATAACATGGATGTGATTGACAGAAAATCTTGCACTATTATAATTTTCTTATTTTGATGTTAAGCATCACATAGGTCAGACATTTTAGTGTGTTAAAGCAATGCAGATACAAAATTTTTTGAGGGAAAATAAAACTTCAGAGTGTTTATTTTGAAAAGTTAACCTCTTCACAATTTTATTTTGAAAACTTATTTGGGGTTATCTATAAGTTTCCATTTAATGCCTGTAAATATAACAGTTAATGCTTTGTCATTGAGAGCCACTCAAGCTAAAAATATGGTTACACATTTGTTATGGAGGTAATTGCAGTACTGTTATGTGAGCTTTATTTTTATCATTTTCAAATATGAATGTACAAGGCAGTAAATTCTCTGCTTATTTTATTCAAATTGAGAAAAATGATAATGCATCAAATTCAACTAATACAAAACATAAATGTTTTTTCTTTGTCAAATAAACAAAAAATGCAGATTATAATCGCCGTATTATAACTTGTCCCTTGTGACAGCTCAGTGATGGACCACGTCTCACTGCAGCTACGTATGTGACAGTCAATCACTGTCAATACTGCCCAACACCCCTTCGAACTCTCCGCATAAAACCGCCAGCATAACCTGACACTTCCACTGTTGACGCATTTATTTATACTGCTGGTACATGGTAATACATATATGTTTTATGATCTCTGGAAGGAATGCATGCACATATAAAAAAAATCTGATGTGTTACACTCACATCACTTTCTCTACTCTTGTACAAACTATTTTTACAAACTCTTATTCTCCATCTATTTCATATTAATCGAGATAAACATTTGCAGAAACGATTTTTTGACATGCAAAGAGAATTACATTTTACACATAGCGACCAGTTCTAAAAATATTTCACTATCTCTTAAGGCGTACTATGTTCCCCTTGTTTTGTATTTGCAAGGGCAATATAAGCACAGACATATCTCTTAATAGCTGGTTGCTATGTGCAGCTCCATTCTATTTGCCACAAATTAATACTCTTTGCATATCCAAGACAAAAAAAATCTGATGGGTTACACTCACATGACTTTCTCTACTCCTGTACAAACTATTTTTACAAACGTTTATTCTCCATATGCTTCATGTTAATCGTGATGTTAATCTTATTGCTAATTTTCTTGTAGATGCAAGGAGAATTGGTAGGCTTTAAGCTATAGTCAAATATTTAAAGAGCGGTTGCTATGTGGAATGCTCCATTCTCTTTGCATTACCAGGACAAAAAAAAATGAATAAGGAATTTGAGAAAAAGTATAAGTATTGGAAAATTAAGGGAATAACAAGCAATATCTCGAAAATGGTTCACTCAACCAAAAAAAAAAAAAAAAAAATGTATAACATAAATTATGTATTTTAATGTGATCTACATTTTTTGTGTAGTAAAATTTTGTCTATCTCTTATGGTTTACCAGTTATGCAAAAGTCATTCACAATGAAGAATACTTTTGGAGACATTCCCAGAAAATTCGAGATATACATTTCATTTGTCATTAAAATATCTTAAACATATTATATTTTAATCAAAATCGTTAGAGCCATTTTTGAGAAAATTAAAATTTTCAAAAAATTTCCCGTGTAAAGGGTAATCTGGGGTGGGGGGATTTTCTTGAAAACCTTCGTGCCGCATCTCTGGAAGATACTGAACCTAAATACCAAGTTTGGTGTTTATCCGACTGTTCGTTTCTGAGTTATGCTGTTCACAGACACACACACGGACATGTTTCCAAAAATGCTTTTTTTTGATTCAGGGGGTCTCAAAACATGTATTTCTGATGAAATCTCAGTATCGAATTTTTGGGTGGAATACAATACTTCCCCTACTTACTATACGTAGTAGAGAAAGTAAAATTAGATAAAGCCTTGATGTAATATAAAATAAGTCAGGTGTTATTGGATATAATAATAATAAAGTGAAATATGCACAAATGTGCAAGGATGAAACAAAGCTTTAGTTTTCAGCACTGAGTTTTCACTGATTTTGAGCACTAAATGAATATAGCACCTGGATGTGTCACTCTTTATTTCACAAAGTTTACAAATACATTTATCCATTACTATATGAAAATTAAATTATTATGGAGCACATTTTATATACGACTCATTATGTTTCTTGTGCATTGATTTTATTCTGTTATCAGATGCTGCTCACAAATAACATGTAGTCTTCCCCCTTCCCGCTGTCTGACCTGGCAAAGCTCATGAAGTCAGTACCCAAGAATAAAAGTTTTTGTTACCTCGTGGTAATAGTTTTGTTGTATGTATTGTTGCAAATAGTTAATAGTTTGAGTGCAATATAAACATCACACTCAGGGTATCTTCATGCAAAATAACTGCACTGCTACTTCTGTTGTATTGTATAGTGCTTCCTTTATAGCATTATTTTTTCTGTTATAATAGCAGTAATTAATACACCTTTTGGTAATAGCATTAGTAGTTTCACAGTAATTCTAAACATTAACTTATAATTTCTTCTTTTGTTAACAGCTTGAGAAAGACAATTTATTTAGTCATGTGTGTACAATAATGAATCAACTGTTAGCATTGTCAAGTGATCCTGCCAGGTAGCATTTGGCCCTCCCATTCCCCAACATGCAAAAGATCGCAACATAGCTCCACACCACTTCATTCACTCCATGTGGTAGCGGAACTGTCTCAAGGCACAAGTTATAATATGGCATAATAGTGAATAAAAATACAACATATTGTTATTTGTTGTGTACAATGCATTTAAATTTAGTGTTTGATTTTTAAATTATCTTCACAGCCATTTAATTCTTTCAAAAGTTATAATCGTGATGGCATAAAGTTCAAAATTAAATATGATTTAACCTCCTGAGCATTAGAACTTTAACAGTTTTTATTCCAAGTCCAAATTAAGTGAAGTTTACACATTTTATGCACTCATCACTATACTATCACATGTTTAAAGAATTTACAGTTCAGTTATGTCTTCTCTTTGGCATTCATGAAACTTGAATCAGAATAAGATGTGACAAGAGGCGTGGAAAACAGGGTAAGTTAGATTATTGACTGAAGATGTGATGTTGGAACCACTTCTTTTATCTTGAATTTTTAAATATAGTTCTCACATTTTAAAAATAAAATAGCTTTGGTATACAGAAGAATGGTGTTGCACCTAGCAGCAATACCTTTTGTTACAATACATTGTAGGTGTTGCATTGTAGCAAACATACTTAATTATCTTTTGGGATGTGGTGTTCACAATAGTTCCTTATTTACATTTCGGTGTGCTTAACTACATTTGCAGCCTTGTGCATATTTTTTCTGAGAATTCAGATAAAAGAACATAATATGTAGACACATTATGCGTAGATTATATCTTGTATGTACCACTGCACATAGCTTGTGAGCTAAGTCACTGAAGATGGTTGTAGAATTGGTATGATTGGTTGTAGAAAGGATGTTTAGACAGTGAATTAGGTTAGACAATGTCTTAAGTATAACTACTATGTTGCAAAACAAAAAATGTCTGAAGTCACTGTTCAACAGCCAATGTGTGCAACAGTTCAGAACAGAGCAGTGTGCTCAAACTAGTTAAAGGAAATCATACATGTCATATGTATTGAAGATAATATGAAATGACAAGAATGTATTTAAAATTAAAAAATGTGATCATCTTCCTTGATTGTTCAAAGAGTGGTTTAAAGGGAGAAAGCAGATTTAAGTGAAGGCTAACACGTGAGTCACTTGGTTAAACAGGCACATTGTTAAGAGCAGAACTACCTTCATGATGTTAGAAGCGTAAGTGATAATGTTTTGTCTTGAATTTCTAAATTCAGAGCATACATTGTCATTTTTTTTTTTTTTGTATAAAATGAAAAACATTTATTTTGGTTTTAAGTATTTGAAACATTTAAATCTTAGTAGGTATTTTTTAACCTTAAAAAGGAATTACTCCTATCAGTATTTTTAAGGTAAAATAGTGTTAACGCACTAGAGGCTGTTTTCTGGAACATCGTAGTTAGCTGTGCATTTATCTTCAACCTTGATAACTTGTAGTCACTCCACATAACCTGACTGAGCATTTATATATGCTTGTATACTCGTCTCCATTTATGCCGTCCCCACAGCTTTGGAAGGAATTCTACTGGCCTTCACAGATGAGTATGTGTAGCAAGCAGGAGGTGCATGTATCTGTTCACCTTTTCACACATGGAGTGGCATTCTAGATTATTCACATATAAAAAACTGGAATTCCTGCCACTCTCATAGAAACAACTCACTCTGTCACAAGTTTATCCATCTCAGTGTACATTGAAGTGTATATCTCTCTCTGTTTGTAGGACAAAATGCTTCTTTGTTCTGCATTAAGTTCAATGATTCTTTTTTCAAAACTGAGACGGAGAGTCCCAGCTCTTCTGCTAACTGAACATGTGTTCTGACATGCAAATCAACACAAGGCAGAATTTCCATCTTTTCATGCACAGAAATTCATTTTGTTTCTTTTCTCTTTGGGACTGCAAAAATCATTATCACCAGTGGTGCTACAGACCACAGTGTTGAATTACAGAGCAGAAGAAGGTGTTATTACACATAACCAGTTAACTGATTTGTGAATACAACTGGCAAGTGCTGCAACGCATACCAGCACATACAAATCACCAGAATGGAAGACACTAAAGTTTCCATCAAAAGTAATGTTATTTGGCAACAGAAATGTTCTACAACTTCTGCAAAATTTGATTTAGATGAGGGGAAATAGGTACGAAAATCAATTTTGCCAACTGAACAAAAATGCAAATGATGAAAAAATACATTGATACATGTAACCAAATCCATAATTTGTGATTTTTTTAGTTAAACATTTATCATGTATAATATAATGTGAACAGAAGAATATTTATGTGAACATTATAATGTACAAGGAATTATATAAAATTATAATGTATAGAGAATGTCACTGTGACAGCACGTTATGTTTAAAATGGGGATCCTTGAGACCCTAGATATGGTGTTTTACTGAAACTTACAATGCGCTTTTGTCTTATTTTGAAAGCACTTGTGTCCTAGATTATATCCTAGAATGTGTCCTAGAAAATGCAAAAACTACAAATTATTGGCATTTAAGGTATTAAAATTGAATTTAAAGTACGTATGTGTTTTTGAAACGAAGAAGGTGATTGTTTCTGAAATGCTAGGAAAGTTTTCTAGCCAAAAGTAAAATACAGTGTGATCAAATATGTACATAATGGTCTGCAATGGAAATGAATCAGCCCTTCATTCCAATTTTATTGTCATTAGAGGTGAAATACAAGCACAATGCAATTCTGTGCAGTAGCTGTAATGGTATTCATGTCTTTATAGGACATAATTACTCAAGATTTCAGTGGTGTACTGGTTAAAACAGGCGACTGTCTCATGAATGACTTTGATATCACAAATAAACTACAATTTTTTTTCTCTTTGTGATTAGTCCTTAATTGTTAATTTTGTTCTCATTCATCTGCTATTTTATTGACTACCATAATTATTACGCTTTCTATTTTACATTCATTGCCATGAATTGAGAATGTGCTCAGATATATAGGAATGCTCGGACACCACCACTTAAGATATTAATGCAGTGCTACTGTTAAAAGTAAATAAAGCATTTGGGAATAAAATATAGATTTACAAAACATCTACACATCCTCACATGGGTAGGTACACTTGCAAAATGAAAAATACTCATTGTTGCAGTTGTTCACCAAAATACTTAGATTAGACTGGTAGAGGACCCAAATTTGAATCTCTGTTAGTCACCTCCTTGGCTGTGTACATTCAATGTCTGCATAAAAATATCTGGCTGAATGGCACCCAGTTTGAATGTTTATGTAATGTAAATTATTCAAATTTAATGCAATTAGATTTAGTTAGTCTGTGGCAATTAATTTTGCAATTTATAGTTTATTAAATAGGGCATTACGTGTTGGAGAAATGAACTTAAATACAATAAGGTTATATTATACATGTCAGCCAGGTGAGTTCAGTATTTGAGCATGGGTGAATGGCTTTATAGTGCACTTAGATATCAGTTGTGCAAATTATTCCCATGGGTTGTCTGGTTATTTCTTAATATGTGTCCTCCTTATGTTGAAGTACTCAGTTTTATGTCTTCAGGAAAGAAAGAATTATTAGAAAAGAAAGCCCATGAATTGCATTGCTCTGGTACCATTACTTAAAGCATGAGAATTTGCTAATCCTACAGAAACTAACCTTTCATGCACAAAACTGACATGCTTCTCAGGAAAAATATATTATGTAACAGAGTTAACCTTTAAAACACTACCAGCAATATAACCCACTGCTCACAACTAAAGGCATTGAAGCCAAACAGCTTACTTTGGAGGAAACATACAAATAATACCCAGAACTAGAATGCCTTAGGATACATGGATGGATCAAAAACAAAACAACGTAGGGTACCTGTGACTGACCAATAGGAAGAGTGGTAGACCAGGCAATGAGGAAAGGGGAGATAGTTACCTGACGTGGACTTCAGTCGGCCGATCCGCTGAGGATGGAGAGCACGTATCTTTGAAACATGTCTGATTCTGTAAACTGTGTTTGCTAGTATCCCCACAGGAAAGATACCAAAACTTATAAACCTTTGGCTTTTGGAACACAGTTTTTTGCCACCCCAAATTGAAGAATACATGCAACTTATAGATTTATGTATAACACAAAATAGTTTTATGTTTAACAACAAGTTTTATCAAACAAAAATCAGTTTGCCTATGGGCAACCCCATATCACTGCTGTTGGCTGATTTATACGTGAGAAAATTGGAAATACATATTACCAAATCATTCCCACACATATTTAAAACATGGTTTAGATACTTCGACATTTTTGCTATTGTTTCAGAAAAACTAGTTCAGAATGCTCTAAAACTTAAATTTGCAGGATAGATCTATAAAATTCATCACTGAAATAGAACAAGATGGATGGCTACCATTCCTAGGTTTAAAAATTATGAGAAATATGGATAGATTAGAATACAGCATATACAGAAAGCCAACACATGTGGATAATTACATCAAAAATAATAATTTCAACTCAAAAGCACATCAGCTTGCCATTTTTCACAGCTTAATACATAGATTAACATCCCTTTAACTAATGATGAATATAACAAAGAACTGGAGCACATCAAATATGTCGCAAATTTGAGTGGTTTCAAGTCCAACTGTGTAACAAAAATGATTAATAAAATAGAACATGGAAAACTATTAGGGATGTTAGTAGATTAAAACAGGAGATACATAGGAAAGATTTTGAAAATTCACAACCACCCAAAAGTGTTCAATAAATTCAACAAGATTTTCAAATACTATAATATAAAACTGGCTTCATAAATATAGTGTGAGAAATCTGTCGTCCTCCGTGGTGTAGCTAGCCTCTAGTTCCTGAGGTCACGGGGTCAAACCCAGCGGAGGGTGATGGATTTTTTCGGGCGTAAAAATCCTTAACATGGCTTCCTTTGGAAGGGAAGTAAAGCCGGTGGTCCTGTGTTGTAGATTTATGGCACGTAAAAGAACCTCAAGAGGCCTCTGAGCAAAATGATCGATCTTTCACGCACAATACAGAATGGGATGCTAAAGACCATAGCAGTTAAAGAGCATTCATAAATAAAACTCAATACAATTTTAATGTGAGAAATCTGCTTAACCAGTCTTTAAAAAATATCACTCCGAGCAATAAATTATCAGGAATCTACTGTATCAATTGTGAAGATCGTCATGAAATATATTTTGGAAAGAGAAAAAGAAACTTAAAAACCAGATTGAAGGAACATCTCAGAAATATAAAGTATAAAGAGACAGATAAGTCAGCCACAGTCCACCACTTTTGGTCATGCAATCATAATATTAGCCAAGAAATCAAACTTTTAAAACCAGCTAAGAACCACTGGAATTAACAGTGTGGGAAAATATTTATAGCATTAAGAACATAAATAGAGTTTTACTGGTAATAGACGATGTCTTGTGACTGACCAGTAGGAAGAGTGGTAGACCAGACAATGAGGGAAGGGGGAGACAGTTACCTGATGTGGACTTCAGTTGGCTGACCCCTTGAGGATGGAGAGCATGCATCTTTGAAACATATCCAATTCAATTTTAAGTAAGTGGAGCAATTAGTGTTTTTAAATGTTGACTAGTGTTTTTAAAATTTTATTTTTATATTTATTCTACTTTCATCATCATCTGCTGCTGTTTGGAATCTATTCAAGGGAAATGAATTTCTTAAAAATTACTGGATGTATCATCATCTTGTGATGTTGATCAACAGAGTTCAATAACTTGAATCTTGTGGCATTTATAAGGCTTTACTTTGGCCTTTGAGGAATGTTAATTTCCCCAACCTTATTAGGATATTGAAAATACTAACAAGTTAAAAGATAACTTTATAAATAACCTAAATGCAAAACTTTGGTCCACAATATTCAGACTTAGTGTAAGTTTGTGCTGTATATGATTTATTGATATAAATACACTCAAACTGTGCAGAAAAAAAAAAGAAACTTGTATGTAAACTTGAAATCACTATTTTTGTGAGATGGAGCAGTAAAACCTCTTTTGTGTAGACAAATGAAGCCAGATGTACATAGAACATTTAATTCAAACAAGTATTACTATTGAAACATTTTTAGAATTAATTTTATGCTACCATCTATCTTTAAACTCTGTTCTCTCCATTGTGTGTCCTGGAATCTATTGTGAATAGTTTGATCATTGTAGTAGGCTTGTCAAGTTTAAAGGGAGCATAGGATGTCGTTACAGTGTGACGGACCTTAAAATGTCTCAAAGTATTTGGGTGTAGGAGGGGCATGGAATTTAACCGTCATACTTCCTGCTATACAGAATCATTGAAAAAGGTGTTAGTGATTTTAGTTGTCAATTAAGATAACAGAAGCAAGTGATCAGCCACTGCCACTGTGTTGACCTTGAAGTCACTGGGCATTTGTGCAGACACCTTCATGCCACTTGGCACCATTTCACTAGCAAGCTGCCATTTGCTACATGGTAATCATGGCAAGTGTACAGCAAATGGCCCAATGTGTGTTGTGGTATGTTGATTACTGCAACATCATTTCCGGTGTACTTATGGATAAATTCATTTATAGACAAAACCATTGTTCGTTAGTTTAACTTAAAGAAAATGGAGAATATGTTAACATTACGAGAATTAGACTGGCCATGCACATAGAAACAGAATGTGGTACATTTGGGACAGTCACGTTTGGGTAGTCCTAAGAACTCCATTGCTCCTGTGGACTTCTTCTTTTGGGGTTAGCTTAAGAACATTGTTTCCACACAAAAAAATGCAGAATCTGCAACATTTAGGAGAGAGAATCAATGAGGCGATAGCGATTGTTACCCGGATATGATTTAGTGCGCCTGGATGGAGATCGGCCATTGCTTAGATGTTTGCTGTGCAACAAGGGGAGCTCATATCGAAACTTTGTAGGTTATGTAAAAGAAATGTAAGACTTTCTACATGTTTAGGCGTATAAATAAAATAGTATATATTTAATATAGACTTGGTTGTTTCATTTCAAATCACACCTTTTTTCAATGATCCTGTATTTTAAAACCAAAACTTTTCTCCCCATTTTGTGAACTTTTACTAAAATATAGCTTCCCCTATGCTAAAGTAAAAGGTAACTTAGCCACTCCCAGTTCTGACTGCTTCAACTAGTGAGATTTTGGTTGGCTTGATTACCTTAGTTTTCAGAAAAATGGGAATGTTTGGCCAGTAAGACAATGGGTGGTATTAATAAAAGCGAGCCATGACTTAAAACTCGCAATTTCTGAACCATTACTCACTTCTGTATTAACAACTCAAGCTTAGCGTGACCTTTGACTTTTCAACAACTCAACCCTTCCTTCTAGCAAGTCATGGCTCTAGTCGTATTAATAAAACGGAACTGTGACTTCACTTTAAGAGTCATGGCTTACGATTTCTTAAGCCACCTCAGTAGCTGTCTCAAGCATGAAGGCAATGGCTTAGTTCCAAGTGAATGTCAACCTGAGAAAAGAAAAACACTATAAAATGCGCCAGGATTCTGAAGACTACAATTATAAACAACTTTGCAGGTTTGAGAAAGAAAACGTGAGGTGGCCTTTCCTTCCAGAAACTGTGGAGACAAGAGGAAATGCCCTTGCTAGAGATGGAAAAATGTTAATATTTCTACGCTGCATTGGGGACCCTGGATTCCAGTCTGGAGTGGCAGAGGCTGTTGGCGTTTCACAAGGTACAGTTTCAAATATATTTTGGGAAGTTTCTTCTAGCATTAAACAAAAATCGAGAAACTGGACCAAATTCCCAGCAACCACTGCAGCACTACAAGCTGCTAAATTTGAATGCCAGCAGAATTACACATTTCCAGATGCTATTGGCGCAGTACACTGTACCCATATACTGATTAAAAACCTTACTAGCGTAAATGCAAGATGGCCCAGATCTGTACATGATGCTCGCATATGGAGAAATTCTCTTATCTGCCAGGTAATGACTGGGAATACTGAAAATGCGCTACTGCTTGGAGATGTTGGTTATGGTATTGTACCATGGCTCATGATCCCATATCAAAATCCTACAACTGCAGAAGAAAGATCATCCAATAGGTGCAATACCTAAACTGAATCTAATATTTACTGCCGCTCGACAATAATGCATTTGCAATCAGGAGGACGAGAAACTTGAGTCAGAGACTCACAATCATAGAGCCAAGGCTCAGCGCAGAGGGGAAGTTTTTATTAATACCAAATCTGTGACTTCTGACTCGCTACCGACGACTGTTTTGCTACAAGCCATGGCTCCTGAGTTACAGCTTGCTTTTATTAATACCTGCCTATGCAAGGCAAGGGACTGAGAACTTCTCCCAAAGGCATTTCAGCTCTCTCACTCTCTCTCTCTCTCTCTCTCTCTCTCGTGTTTTATTGCTTTAGCCTATTCAGAAATGAATCAAGCATTGTGATTAGTAAAGACAGCTTTTTTTAAAATATGAATGAATTTGTTGCTTTGGCAATCTTAGCTGTACCTTCCCAAAGTTTGCATTGAGGGTTTGCAAATTAGATCATTTTTAAGGAAAATACATGCTAAGTATTACTAATAACATAGAATTGAAAATAAGAAAACAAATCATAAACATTTTACTGAAGAGAATACGATAATTACCTAAATCTCATGTGAAACTGCATGTATAATCTGTTATCTGTAGATTCTACACTAGTATTCTGATTAATGAATATATCACATTGTACCTACTTTAGTTTGTAGGTAAAAATGAGTTACTCGACATAATATACACAACTTCTCCATTTTATTTTAGAAATTAATGCCACTTCAACAAAATATGACAAACTATGATATATGAAAGGTATGAGATTTTTTTAGCATGTAATGATGTACACAAAATAGCCGGCCAGACACTTGCAGTTTTTTTCTTGGCATGAATATGCTTCTGTGCCAAGTACAGGTTCTTCTGTTAAGTAGGGCTGTGGTTTCTAAGTAAGCATTTCCTACACCAGCTCATAAAGCTCATTCAGCTCATTCCAGCTTTCTGGAAAATAAAATCCAAAGATACTTGTAATAGTAACTTAATAAAATTTGTGTATGAAACTCTTTTCTTACCTTCCTTGTTATTAATGTTTTTCTGTTTAACATTCTTTAATTGAAGGGGCTATATTGAAACAATGAATGGCGTACAATGAATGCACATGGACCTAGAATGTAAAAACTGCTTTACATTTATCCTAAGGACTTAGAAGAAACTCTGAATAATAATTTCAGCCATGTAGCTTGACTCGCCTGGAATGCTTGCAACATAACAGGCAAGAATGTTGCTTCTAGTCAATGCAGTGGGTCTTAAGAAACTTACCAGTTTGTGCCATAACACTGGTTTTCTGAGGAAAATAAGGATCCTGCTTTTAGTTTTCACAGCGTTTGAGCTGTTGTATCAACTGAAAATTTGAAATAATTTCTGCAAGCAGCTGAAAATCTTAGCATTGCACTTCATTCTAGAGCCCTGATTAGACTCTCCCCACTAGCATTAAGTTTCAGATGAGTTTAATCAGTTTTCTTTAATTAAAGGTGTTCTATTTTTTAGCCACCTTTAACCCATTTCTTTTGATGTGTGGTAGATCTTAACAATGCCCCATTATTTAAGTACATCATTGCACATACAGCACAGCAAATCCAAACTCACAAAAGACTGTGTTAAACCTTTTGGTCAGACTGAAAGGTCACAGTTCATCTCATCTGTGGAACTGCACCACAGGTTTGTTCATGTACACAAAGCTTTTGTAGCTGCATACCAGACTGCAGTACACATATCATCCATCCTCTGTATAATGCAACAGCGGATTTAAATCAACTTGGTTGCTGTGGATTTGTAACGCTGTTAAAACTGCTAGTTGTATGGCCGGCTGTTTTTTCAATGAAGAATTTCCATTTTCCATAACATAACACTATATTCTTGGCAGCCATCACTATCTAAGTGATTCATCATAATGTATATGTTAACTGATGCTATCCAGGCTATAGCCCTGGAGCATCAGTAATTACACAGTGAGTATGGTTTTAATGGCAAGTCAAGGAAGTACCCAGCAATGGTTATAGTATATGGGGGAATAAGTTTCTGCAGCAAAGCACATTTTACAAACATTTTAAGGTGATGTGACTTTCCTGCAGAGATATCAAAGCAAAGCGGATCAGCAAGACAAAAGTGAACAGACTGCGAAAGAAGCAAGCAACGTGTGGCTATGGCCGCATTACAGCCATAAAGCAATAGCAGTACTTCTTCAGCAACAGACGGCGTGTCTGGAAATGGATGATGGCTCCCAAAAACTGCTTGATGTCATAGAGTGAGTAACATATAAGAAAGAATGCTTACCCCTTTGCTTACTTAAAGAAAAGTAAATTATATACAGTGTGTCCAGTAATTCCCATTAAAAACTCCTAGGGCTTATAGAGGGAACATTTTAATAGGAACTCATATCTGGAAACTGCTAGATAGCCACTTCAATCTTTTTGGACAAGAAAACTTCAGCAAATTAATTTGATTCAGTCACATTTCTAATAAGCTAAATTTCATTACTAAAACTTGCATAATGAGTCAATTTAAACACACTTTCTTGCTTTGCTTACCAGTTTTTCTAGGGCATGTTCATGGGTCAAAGAGTATCAGATACGGACAATCCTTGTGAAACATGTCCTAGAAAAACTGGTGAGTAAAACAAGAAAATGTGTATTAGTTGTCTCCTTATGTTGGGCTTTTTACAATTTATATGTGCTTCACTGGATTTGATTTTCCATATTGTAGAATGTAACTCATACGTTTGCAATGATGTCAAAAAATAAATAAAAAAAGTTACTCAATTTGTCACGTTACTTTTTATTTATAAACATAACACTGTGTCTTTTCTTCATTTTAAATGAAGTTTAGCATTTTGATCCATTAAAGCAGTAGTTTGATTTTGAGTCTACCAAATTTGACACATTGTACCTGTGTGTTGTTTTCTGATACAGTCAGTCACATTTATTGTCTGTTGAATCCTTGGTGCATCAGACTCTTGTGCGTGGTCCCCACAGGAAAACGTTGAATGGTGCTAAATCTGATGATCATGGGGGCCATGTTTTGGACCACTTTAGGTTATCCATCTGTGAGGTGATGCATTATGTTCAAACCACATTTTGATGATTGTAAATATCGTCGCAGATTTACAGCATGTAAAAGAATCTCAAGCCTGATAAAGAGGCCTCTGAGCAAAATTATCGGTCTTTCACGCCCAATATAGAATGCGACACTAAAGACCATAGTGGTTAAAGAGTGTCCATAAATAAAACTCAATTTAATTTTTAACATCTTTCAAGTACTCTTCCAGGAGAAGTAGGAGCATTTTAACATTAACATACCCATTCTTGTATGGGTTTCGTTTCTAGTTTTTATCTTCCAGTTGCCTGAACAAGCTCTAGGGGTTTGTAAATGGACTTTGCGAATGCACTGTATGTTGTGCCGGTTTTATACTAAAACCTTTCATTAAATGTATTAAAAAGGCTGGATTTTATGAGTAATGGAATAATGTTGCTCTTTCATTAGTTTTAACTATATCATTGATCTTTGTATACCCAGATAGTCGTTTCTTTTATTTTGGGTACTGATGTTTATGATTGTTTTATCATTACATTAGTTATCAGCAGAGACCGGAACTTAGGCAGAATGCCTTTTTAAATGTGTCAAATCTACCTTCAATTTGAGTGAATCTGTACGAATTATACCTTTGTGATTGAAATGCCACAGTTTTATGTTGCTTTTTTCTGCCTTTTTAAATATAAAGGCCTATTTTACAAAATAAATGCTTTTTGTTGCCTTTATTTCATTATTTATCTATTATTTATTAAACATTTCCTTCAGGTACATTTTATTTCAATAACCGTTAGTCCGTGACAATGAAAGTTAGTTCGCCGAATGTGTATTATTGTCTTTAAGTTGCAGACAGCATAGGCGTCCTTCATTCAGTTCATTATTTTCTTTGCAACAATGAGTGCTGCCGCGGAAATAAATGTATAGTTAACAGAAAGTGTTTGAATTACCGCTTGTGTTTATTTTAAAAGGCAATAATGAGTGCGGGTCTAACTTTCAGTTTTCATTGCGATGTTGTAGCTAACAGGAATATGCCGAAATTCAGTGTTTCTTTATGCAGTAAATTACAAAGTTATGTTAATACTTTTGGATCCGACGTATTTTGTACCGATAGTAAAGTACTCACATGCAAAATATGCGAGCAGTCAGTGAACTACGAAAAGAAGTATTTTATATCACAGCATATTGGCACAATCAAACACAAAAATGCACTTTCCAAGGCTACTGGGAAGAAGATTTCTTTGCTTCCAACAGTAATTGCTATATCGAGTCAAAAATCTAAGTTTGCATTCGACTTATGTAAAGCTTTCCTCAGCGCCGGAATCTCTTTGTGGAAATTACAGAATCCTACATTATCACAGTTTTTGGAAAACTATACTAACCAAACTGTACCTAGCGAGTCAAGTTTGCGAAAATGTTACTTAAACGAATGTTACGATGACACAATGAAAATCTTTAAAGATAAAATGATCTGGATTTCTATCGACAAATCAACTGATACCATGGGTCGTTTCATTGCCAATGTTGTTATTGGACCATTAGATCCTACAGAAGATGAATCAATGAAACCATTCCAGCTTACAACAGAGTGTCTTGAGAAAGTTAACAATTCAGCTATCGCGCAGTTGTTCACCAAATCATTAAAGTTGCTGTGGCCTGAAGAGATTCAATACAACAATGTCTTACTTTTCATCAGTGACACTGCACTATATATGAAAAAGGCTGGAATAGCATTAAAAGTGATATTTCCAAACATGCTTCACATGACCTGCATAGCAAATGACTTTCACAGGGTGTCAGATTAGATACGATGCTTGTTTCTGAATGTTGACAAATTGATTTCCAGTATTAAGAAAATCTTTGTGAAAGCCCCATCAAGAATCCTGACATATAAATCCATTGATCCAGATGTATCTCTGCCCCCCTCCCCCAAACTATCATAATGAGGTGGGGGACATGGATCTCAGCAGCACTTTACTACACTTCAAATTTCCAGAGTATAACTGAGGTGGTGAACGCTCTGGAGGATGAAGCATCTTCAATTGTAGCAACCAAGAAACTTCTCAACTTCGGAAGTGAAAAATGATTTAACTTTCATTGCGGCCGAGTTTGGGTTGCTGCCACAAGTGATCTGGCAGCTTCAAGAAAGAGGACAACCTTTAATGAAGTCAGTGAAAATTGTGGATGATGCAGTGCAAAGACTGGACAGGGAAACCAGGAAACGGGGTTCGTTAGCGAAAAGTGTAAAAAAGTGTTATCGAAAAATTGTGATCTGGATAAACTTGGAAACATTTAAAAAATTCTACAAGGTGACAATTCTGTCACCTTGGAATCCTACAATGATGCTATATTTTAGATTTGCTCCAATAACCTCTGTCGATGTTGAGAGGTCACTTTCTCATATGAAAAATGTGTTATGTGACAGCAGACTCAACATGACCCCAGAGAACTTAAAAAAGCATTTGGTTGTCATTTGCAACGAATAAGACATTGCAATACACAGGCCTTTTTAAAAAAATAGTTCATTTTTGTGTCAATTACTACACTAGCATTTTGTTTAAAACTTTGAAGTTCTTTAAAATATGACGATCGAGTTATTGAATAGTATAATCTATTAAATAAATGAGTTTTTCTAATTGCCTTTTATTGCCTGTTTTAGTATTTATAATGCCTTTTTTCCGGCCTATTTTAGCTATTTATAATGCCTTTTTGGCTGCCTATTTTAATGATTTATAATGCCTAAACTTCCGGTCTCTTTCTTATAAAGAAAGTCAAGTTTCCATTGTTCAGGTTGAGTATTACGTATAGCAAACTTTTAATATAGAGCATATATAACTATCAGAAAACCTATTTTCATGGAACTGAATGTTTTATGCTTTCTTGTGTTTAAAATTTTTCAATATACAGTACAAGCTCAAAATCTGTCACATATAATATTAAAGTGATGCCAAATTTACTGAAAATATTGAATTACTGTAAACTAAAGACAGAACAAATTAACTCATACAGTGTAAATATATGTGCTAGACCTCTTCAGCACATGAAATGTTGAACCAAAATGCTGTGTATGCTTGCTGTATACTGAATATTTGTCAGTTTGTGCTGAATACTTTGCTCATAGCAGCATACCAGTTCACAGCAATTAGATTACTGAACATCTATGCCAGGATTACTGAGTTTGTACTGTATTCCATAGAGAATACCAATGGAAAATATGGAAACCTGGTTGTGAATTTTAGGGTCAGCATTTTAACCCTTCCTCTGCAGAATTAGTTTAGGCCAGACTTAACTAAGCTTAAAACTTGCTTTAAAATTTAAAATGTTTGCCATTTATTTTAATCCAGGCACATTATTAATATTATGTAAATTTAAGTGATCATACCTGACTATGCTGATTTTGATAAAAAAATATATATTCACTAAGATGCTGACAAGGAACCTATTGCTATGCTCATATCGAAAAATATCTAAAACATTTTACTCTGTCACCTGTGTGCCAAAAATTAGCTGCTATTTTCAGCTGCAAACACCTGAGATCGAAGCTGGAAAATGTCAGGTTGAAGCAGTGGAAAAGTAGGAGTTGGACATCCCTTAGCTGCAGTCCGGATGTGGTTAGAGTAGACGATCGACCGTCCCTGTTAGTGTCTTGCAGATTTGAAAGAAAAACAAAAGTGACTGGTGTTGATGCAGTGATTAAAACACAAGTTGTTTTGACACCATGCACAGCAAATAATTGGCGCCATTTTCACATGCTTCTTCACATATTCTTACACTTGTTTGTAGACAGAATTCAACAGGTAAAATGAAGCTGGGGGTTGCTCTGTTGTATATTTGTTTGTGAACCATGAATATTTAATCATGTTTCGGAACTGCTGGGAAGAAATTTGGTAATGAATAAATGACTGCATTTTCAAAAACTGTCCTGTTGAAAAACCTCGAAATGAATGTTCTCATTAGCTGTCACAATTTCAGTCAGATGGTGATGGAATGATTTCCGTTGCCAGAAGAAAAATTATCCAAAGGCTGAACTTTCTCCATGGTTCCGGGAGGAATCTGCAGGACTTCAATACTTTTTCTGGGTGGAATATCTTGAAGAGATGTAGTATCGTTATAACTCATCCACAAATCTAACGGTAGAGTACAGTTATTTTCAGAGCAGGAGAAAAAGGTTTCATTAAACCAGAATCTCAACTCTCTTTTTCTCCATTTTCCCTGATTTTGTTGCTTTCACAAAATAAATTTTTGCCTTAAACATCTGCCTTGCAACTTTGGGCCCGAAACTGCTGGTATTCTCCTGCAGTACAACAAATAATTTAGGGAAAATAGACCCATCCATACTAGTGGACTTCATGGTGTACGAGTAGGTCAGCGCACTAATAGATTGTGCAACAGTTCGTACATGTTTGTCCCCAACAAAAGATAAAAATTAATTTTGCTCTCATTTCGTGCTCGAAACCACTCTGGTCAGTGTTATAAATATTGTAAGGGGGATAATGTGACAGTTGCGCTCTAGCTGTTTCCAAGAAACTTTCTGCCATTTCGTCTTTTTCTTCTTCTTCCTTTATGAATGTCAGTGAAACAAATTTTATTATCTTCCTGCTTTTAATTTTATGAATATGTTTCAAATGAAGAGACCCAAGCAGAAGATGCACTAAAATCCATTCTTCCAAATAAAGATTTTGAAATTTCCAAGGCCCAGGAGCTTCAAATGTTCATCGGTTACGCATTTCTTTGCTCTTGCTTCTACAAACAAATAAATAATTTATCATACATATATTTTTTATGCTCAATGGGATTGAAGAGCGCAGTTTCCACGTGCTTTTTCCAAGCAAATAATTGCCTCAGTGACGTCACCAAATTAAATCTGCGAATATTCCCACCATTATTTAACCAGAAAGATACAGCATTCCTCTTATGTTTGTTGCTAATATGTTCTCTCTCCCCCTTTTCTTTTCTCTCTCTCCCCCCTTTTTTGTTTGTTTGTTTGTTTTGTTTTTGTGAACTGCAAACAAAACTAGAACTGGTTGACTTTGCTGGGGACCAGTCTTTATTTTTAGTCACTAGATTCCAAAACCGGGCTAGAAGCTTGTTCTGTTTTACCACTTGTGCTTGGAGAGTGAATTTCACACACGGAGATTACCATTGTCTTCTTCTACGTCTAGAGTTATTTCTGAAGTAACACCAACACCTGTATGATTTGTTTCTAACAAATTAATAATATGCTGGCTAATTTCCATTTCTTTTGAACTTATTATACCCAAAGAAAAATCACGCAAAGTGAACTCAGTACATTAACAGGGTTCATGTCAGATTCTATAAAGAAACGAACACAAGGCAACAATGGCAGAAAGAGCCAACAAACACACACAGTCTTTCTCATGCTGAAGCTTCCGAGCACATATGCTCGATCCCGAACTCACTTGAGAGAGCCTGTAATGTATTGTACATGATAGACCGTTGTCACGTCAGGGTTGTCAATTTGTTCCTTGTGGTACCATGTTATTTTCCCTATATGTTCCAAGATATTCTCAACTCATTTTGGGGTATTTGCAGTTTGAAAAGACCAGCTAATTTTTGGAACATGGCCTTCTTGTAGCACATAAATGATACAGTAAAATGTTTGAGATACTTTTCGATATGAGCATAATGATAGGTTCCTTAAAAAAAATTAAATTGAATTTTATTTATGAACGCTCTTTAACTGCTGTTGTCCTTAGCGTCCCATTCTGTATTGGGTGTGAAAGACCAGTAATTTTGCTCAGAGGCCTCTTCTATCAGGCTTAAGGATCTTTTACATGCCATAAATCTATGACATGGGACCACCGGCTTTACTTCCCTTCCGAAGGAAGCCATGCTAAGGATTTTTACACCCGAAAAACTCTTATCGCCCTCCGCCAGATTTGAACCTGCGATCTTGAGAACTAGATAGGTTCCTTGCTAGTGTGCAATGGTCTATTTGCTGAAAGCTATATACATATAAACTGTGTTATTACATACTCATGGGTTTTTTGTAAGTAGGTTTTCTTTGTGTGAAAAAAGTTTGAGTTCACTTATTGGGATGGAAATGGGCTTGTCAATTAAAAGTAGCAGTTTTGGTAGCAGCATGCAATACCTGCAAATCCAGGCACTCACCACTGATATCACTAGTCTCTCGAGCCTTTGTTGCACCCAAGTTGCTGTGGAGTGGATTCTATATCGCTTTCTTCTTCTGAGCTAAATAACTCAAAGTAAGAAGAATCATCACTTAATTCATTGATGTTGACATGATTTTACTATTTTTTGGTGTTTGTTTCAATGTCATCTTTGCATATCATGCAAAAAGCTTTAAAAAAGTGGAAATACACAAATACACACTTGTACAACCTCATAAACTTGTGGTTGGGAATCCCTCTTAAACAAGTTTAAGTGGCTACAAATGGCATCATTGCATACTGCTGACATCTGACAATTATTGTGCAATGCATTAGATAAATCCAGCCATAAATTCTTAGTTGGTGATTGAGTTTATCTTACTTCTGGACACTTTCAGTCATGCGTGCACCTCCGACTGCGACAGATTAAGTATTTCTTTTCTTAAAGAATTAGGATATTTCTCTAAGAAGTTGTTTCAAAATCAATGTTTATTCATTTTCTTGTGTGTTCAAGAGCATTGGGATCATGCATTATTTTAAACATAGTAGTTTGCATTCACTTAATAAATCTACATTTTGCCTGACAAGACTGGTTCTGAATCCACAAGCAGAAAATATCCACACAGCAGTTTCAAATGAATCAAAATGTCATGGATCAGAAGAAATCAATGTAGGATGATAGCAGCAACACTTTGATAGATACCCACTTCCTGTTTGGCTTGTGCTTATAGTTGGGCGCATTCTTCCTTGTACTGAATCTTTCTGCTGCTAGATAATTTTTGCAAACAAATGATGATTTAGATATTCTGACCTTGTGCACTATGCTGAGTGCTTTCCTTGCAGATGAGGATGCATGCTTATACTACTTGATGGTTTTACATTTGCCAATAAGCCTGCGAGTTCTTCTGAATGTTGACATAATTACTATTGACATTGTGTGAATGCAAGTCAGGATGAAGAGGATATGCACTGTAAAATTATATTCATATCCAAAATAAAAGCCAAAAATGGGGGTAAAGTCATAGAAACAAATCACTCAGATGACACTCCACAAATGCCTCATGGGAAGAAGAAACCAAGCTGAATTGCGTACAATGACCATGCAAGAAGACAACGCTGCAACAGATATATTCGTCAATGTAGTGAAAATACTATAATGAAAGACTGCACACTATATTTTGATTAGCACTTAATGCTTCTGAAAAACGGAGTTAAGTCTTAACAGTTGTGCATCAGAATGAATCTTAATATAATACAATAGCATTGAAATTCTTAGATAATCCTTTACTGAATTTCACTGAAGATAAACATACTATCTTCTTTTAAGAACTTGAACTCTTGAAATCTGGAGTTTTCTAACAGCCTATGTGAATGGCCTATTTCTAGTATTCAAAAATAAAAGGTGTATATATTAAATTTTGGATTTAGGAAAGCCAGGAGTAGAAACTTCCAATAAATTAGGGCAAGATGTTGAATAACCTGTAATTAATTTGCTAATATATGTCAAATAAAATTATATTTATGACCTAAAAATTGCACAAAAATGGACATAAAGTTTTAAAAAATGCTGTAAAACATAATTAAATTTTTTTGCATTAACCCTAGAACACAAACCTTTTAATATAAATGTTTGTAACATATATATGCAACTATACACTGAAGTCAACATAATGACAAACTTTTCTTAGTCACAACACTGATTTTTTGCAGCTTGTGCACAACTGCATTTGGTTCTCTTTGCACAATGCCTTTCAGTAAGCATTATAGAAAATGACTGTCTTTGTCTCTTTTTTGATAGACATACATAGCAGCTGGTCCTGCTACTTCTTCATCATGGCTTTCTTTTTTCACAATAAAAGAATGCATGGTGTTATAAAGCTTCCTAGAATAAGAAGGCTTTTGTTCATCCATGGCAGTATAAGTTATTCACTGAGTGATGTAAGGAAATTTTGTTTTCAAAGGCTCGAAGTGGTTATTGTAAATAAGAATACTTAAGCATTTTGACAAGCAATATTGACAATATCACAAAATGTATCAACAAGCCATTTTGTTACATGGCTGCATGAATTATTTCAACATATCTGGTCTAATGTGTCAACCCCACTTTTGTGCTATTGTAGAATTCAGTGAAGCTGAATTTTTTGTAGCATCTTTAATTTCTGCCTTCCCACATAGTAAATAAAGTGTAGCCACTTTGTTGGTTTTTGGTTGAAGGATATAAATGTTTCTTCCTTATCGAAAACAAACTGACATACCCACTTCTCTTTTCTTGGTCTCCAATAATTCTGCAGGTGTCTCCAGTTTTTTCTGCTTCAAGGTACCAACGGTAGTCAATTTATCACTCAGTAAATCATTGGCGAATTTTACGAATGTGAACCAATTACTTGCTGAAATATTGAGATTTGAATTCTTCATAGTTTTTGTCAATTGTTTCACGCAGTACTCTGCTAGGGGCAATCCATTTGTATTGGTTCCTTTTCAAAGGTGTTGGGATGTGGCAGTCATATATTAATTCCTGAATCACTTGCCATGACTATTTTTATTCCATACTTTGCAGATTTATTTGGTATAAGTATGCAAAATGGGCAATGACCACAGGGTGCTAGAAGTTTCATCTATGGTGATAAATTATCCTAGACTATAGCTCCTGTATCTTTCAAGAAATAGTTTCCACAATTTCTTAATTGTAGCAAAGGGATCTGTTAAGGTGGATTTCCATATAGCCTACCATGTTGAGACTGTGCACCGACCATGTCCCTACCATGTCGTGCCTTTTGATTTCCACATAGCCTACCATGCACCGGCTGTGTGCTGGCTATTTTCATACTTGATTCCATCCATGGATGAATCCAGGGAAAGGCTAAGAGTGCCAATAGTCCCCATCTTAATTACATTAAAAAGAACATACAAATTGTGTAGCTTTTGTTAAGTCAAAATTAATACTTTTATTTCTATTAAATTTACTTAAATAAGATGACAGCTGTTTGTTCACAGTCAGTGAGTGAATTTACCACATTGGTGGAGTATATCTCAAAAGATTACATCTACTATTAAATAACTCCTAAATAAGAATTAAGGCCTCATTGCAATGAGGATGGCATACAGTAAAACTGATAATCAAACTATTTTAATGTTACGTTTAAAAACATCTTTATTTAATAAATAATTTCCTAAGTTTTCTCAAAATTTAAATTAAACCTTGCATCCAAAGAATAATTTGGGATTTTTATATGATGTTTGGAAGTTTTATTCCATCAAATCAGGCTAAACTCTCGAATTTGTTTTTATAAAAAGTAAGTAATGTAGTGTCAAACTGACTTACATATGTTATTACATTCCTCTTCTACCTTAGTGCAGTAACTGCACTCCTTTTGGCAGAGTCTTTGAGAGAAGTCATTGAATTGATTTCTTTTTTATGGTTGTTCTGCAGCATTGTCCCAGTTGGGCTCTGGCCAAGGTTCTTAAAGCTCGAACCAAGCAAAGGCCAGCTGCTAAATTGAAACATGTATTTGAAGAAATATTCTTAAGATCATCTCCATGGTTAGAAGCTCCCTCTGGTTAACTCAGTTGTTCCTCTTACTGAAGTAGATGCCAGCATTCTGTTTGTCATGAAGTTACGACTGCACATCCTGAATGCCAATGTTGCTGGTGTCGTCCACAGTGAGGTTGTCAGGCTGTGGGAACCTCAAAATTGGTCTGCTGCAAAGGACTGATTTTAGTGCCTGCAATGCTGTCTCAGCCTCCTCTGCTCCCAATACAGCTGTCACAAGGGTGAATGACATTGCAGTGTTGGAAAGCCTCTGGTAAATTAATGATAGCAGCTGTCGGATCCAGGAAGCTCCACTCTTCCCACTGTTTTGCCATTGAGACTCAATGAAATGGCTATGGAATAGTTTGAGAATCTCTGATGTGTGTTACGTGCCAATTAAACCTATTGCCATAGCTGAAGAAGTTAATTGGATATTGAATATATATGCTTTAAATCAGGTCTTCTAATTGGCAATTCAGTTTTTGTGATAGTGCTGCCATATGTTGAGCTTTTCAGTGCCAGTTTTTACTAGAACTTGTACTTTAATTTAGATTATTTTTATGATCTCACAAAACAATAAGTCCTACTGCACAAAATGCATAATAAAGCTAAGTTATATGTGCCTTATGTGTCTAAATTCATGTAGAAAAAACACTCGTGCATCTCTAATGTACAAGACTTGCAAGTTTCAAAAGTAACCAGAGGTAAATACATAACATGCAAGGAAGATGTTGCTTCCCTTAGGCAGCAATCACAAGCTATCCTTAAATGGGTAAGGTGCTTTTAGGTGGTCTTCAACAGCGATGGAAGTGATGTCTTATATGTCCTACAGATGTCACTCTATGTCATTCTCTAGCTCTAACGTAATGCTGGCAACATATGAATAACTAATGCCGCCAAAGCTGGTAAGTTACTCAGCCTCAAGGCGTAGCCGAGGGATTGAGGGCTCTCAGCCTCAAAGCATAGCCGAGGGATGTTTTTTAGGTGTGGAGTGCGAAGCAACAACAGGGCATAGCCGAGGGATCTGCATGTCTAAAACTCAAATGATTCATGTCGACAGAAATTCCTTCCAAAAGTGAATACAAAATGAAGCAGTAGTAACAACAACATCGCTTATTTCACAGATTTCACTTATTTAGGTTGGCAGTATGTGTATTAGCGGGAAGATGGCAATGTTTGTTGTGTTCATATTGCAATTTTCCTATAAAAGTAAAACACCTAAAAGGGGCCGGCTGGCGGGCACCAGGTATTGACGAGATTACATCTACTTATAAATTCACTCTTAAGGTAATTTACTCCATTCCTTCTTGTTTTTTTCAGCGTTTTCAATGAAGACCACCTAAAAGCACAATAGCCCTTAAATGCACCAAAATTTTCAAACTGCAAGTTTTAAGATTATACAGGAGTCATTTTGGTAACCCATTTATAGTTGCAGCACTTCTTTATTCTTGTTGAACTGGAAATGCATAAAATAAACGAGAATTTGTTGTAAAGAACGTTAAAAACTTTTAGTGTAGTATTTAAGTTTTAAACAATGCTTCACAGAAAAAAATCTGTGGTGTATGGGTTTTTGCTTTTATTGCAACTACTCTTTAATACATCCTTTTTTGTTATGCTTTTTAATATCGCTTGTAACAACTTATATCAGCAGAGATGGTGAATGAAATGGGTTGAAAGTTCTAAAATAAACCCAGGATCCATTGAGCAAAGAGTTAACCGACATTGTCTTATACAGTTAAGGGAAAACTTAAAAAACATTTTTGAGGTAACTCGCCTCAATAAAGATTCAAGTTGGAGTCCTCTGGGTTAGAAAGCAGATAGTAGTGGGCTCTATAATGTACTGAATAAAATCTAATGTGATGATACATTCCCAAAAGGCTGCCTTGATTTCTTATGGCAGTATTCATAGCATCTCACATAGAATGTGAAAGTAGGCCACATACTGATCGACTTAACTTTGGAGTTCCCTGTGAGGAAGATAGAATGTTATAGTATTGCAGTCCATTATGATTGAAATGTTTGTGGAGGTGATGATGCTGGAGCAACAGGCAGAATGAATGGCAAGGTAAACCATAGAAATTGTAGGAAACTTACCCAAGTGCTGTTTCATTTGCCATAAATCACACTTGTGCCCACTGGGATTGAACCCAGACTCCCTTGTTGAGAGGTGAGTGGTGTAATTATTTGGCCACAACTTTGTCTTTGCTAAATATTGTTAATATTGTATTTCTATTATGTGAAGAGAGTAAATTCAGGCTTGTGAAGCAAAACAGCTATATCTTGGAAACCTGTGTTGTATGGTACTTTAGTGCTTTATATGACATGTCTGTTCTTTGATCATAGACCAGAATAAATGTGGATTGATGTAAAGGAAGTAAACTGAACTTCTCAATTTTTGATATGTGATGGTGTTGTACATGACATGTTCAGTATCTATGGGCGTCGCTTTAACTGGGATCCACAAAACAAATATAAACAAATGCAAGCCATGAGTACAGCACACAAAAAAAGAAGTCTACTAATGAATGAACAAAATTATGGTAATTGTTACATTTCTGTATTGAAACTAGCAATTGCTATATTAGTTCTGTTGATGTGCTGGAATTTTTTCCCTTTAAGGCCAGATTGTTTCAACAAGTGTTAATGAGTTTAACACAAGGTTAAGCTGCTTTAAAGGCTGGTTTCACCAACGGATGTTAAAAACACTATGTTTATTAACATTATGTTCAAAGTTGAACATAACTTAAAACTCATACATTTCATAAAGCTATTACAGCAAATTGTTAGCTAACATCTGAGACAACTGTGAACAGCAGCTTTCAAGAAGGCAGTGAATGAACTACATGGCTTTGGAACACATTTTTGTCAATGCATCACAGTTCTCTCTGTTTCAGTAGCAGACAATTAGTTACATTCGTGGACAATTGCTATGTGATTTTCCTGATTGAGGTTTTGATAGTGATATCAACTGAAAAGATCTAGAGGAACTAATGTTTCACCATTTGGAAAGCATTAATTATAGCACTGGTTACTAAGTATAGAGGTATTATTGAGTGTGGAAAAGCCAACAGACTTGCATTAATGAACAAGGGCACATTGTAGGAGAAAATCTCGAGTAATTTAATTGATATGCACATGTTTTTCTCCCAGATCCAGTAAGCAACTGCAGCAATTTTATCCTAACATAAAATGCAGCACCAAAAATGCCAGGTGCAGAGTTTAGAATGATTTAAACTATTGGTGGACACTGCATTGAAACTAATGTGGATGAAAGTATGTTATTGCTGATTAAGGATCAAGAGGACCCCAAGAAAAATAGGGTTTGATTCTTGAAGCAATTGCTTTGGAAACCTTCCAGATAAATCCGCAAATGGTAGCTTTGGAAACACCAACATTATCACCTACCATTCACACTTGCATAGGAGAAGGAGGCATGGTTCTGTTGGTAGTATTCTAACTCATATGTCCTACAAAACCAGGCTCATGACATCTTTGGACAGTTTGTATCACTTCAAAAATTCCTCCTTTTGCAGGTTTTCAAATTTATTATCCAAAGGTTTTAACGTGGTTTTCCTCAGTTGCTAGGCAAATGCTGGGTTGGATAATTTGATCCACAAATTTTCCTATCATCCCTTACATCCTATCTTTCATTTCTTTCTTCTTCACCAGCATACTAGGAATTGGCCTGATCACCATCTTGGATATGCTATAATTTAGAGTTTGCTTACTCCTCGACAGGCTACTGCTGACCTAAGTCATTGGCTCATAAGTCCTTGGGGGTATAGCTTCCACATCCGTTAAAGAAGAAGAAGAAAAAGAAGAAAAGCAGCATGGCTCTTCTTCTGTTAGGAAAGGCATTAAAATGTGAAATAGAGCAAACTTACATAAATTTGGCTTGCAGTAGCCATTTTCTAACTTCTAATGTCTGTTAAAGTTAGTATTGTTAGATGAAATAGCATTTTGCTAACTTCAGTATTAAATCAGTTTGTCATTGTGCTAAAATTTGGCATTGGTTTGTAAAACTGGCCCTTATTGACAGAAAAACTCTTAATTTTCTGATCAATGTTAATTTGAACATGTAAACCTTGTATTAAAGTAACGTCAGGTTTCCCCTGTGTTAAATGTTTTAAAATGTGCTAAAGTTAGAAAATAGCTGTCATAAATGAAGCTATAGAGGATGAATTACCACATGTATAAGTTCTAAGCATCCTTTCTAACAAATAAATGCTACAGATGTAATAAATATAAAAAGTTTGCAAAGGAAACATTCTGTAGAGATATAAGCTTAAAAAGTCTCAATGGATTACAACTGAAGCAGGAGTGAAGTTAGGAAACTGTATGCGAATGTCTCAATAGTTACACTTTGTTAATGGTTCTTCTCGATTTTAAGTATACTAAACTGCACTTCAGTTAACTGTTACAAAAATCAAAAGTTAATACAGGCTAATTTATTTGACATACCAGAGGTAAAAGCATCATACCTCTTTATTTCTGAGATATATTGCATGGTAGGAAGGTACTAGCCATAAGAGTTTACTTATATCTTAACTGTGTCACTTGTAATTTGTAACATTCAGATTTTATTCTTTTGGCTTTTTACGTTTAATTGTTGGTAATACCGATGGAATTTTCAAAGTTATTCTATCCCAATAATTTAAGAATACACAGGTATATGCGTAAGTAACAGAAAAGTACACAGTGTATAAATCTTAAGTTTTATCAAGTATTTAATTTTCATTTTGTTTCCTTTTGTTTATGGAATTTGGGATAGGGCACTCTAACTTTAAAACCACAAATAAAGATAGAAGTTCAATGTTAAATCAATGCAAACAGATAACATGAAGGTACAGTTAATTCAAAGAGTGCATGCACACTCTCCCTAAAGAGCATCTATTTTTTGTGTTCTGTGATCCATCTCGAATCAGAGTTTGTCAGAAGCGCAAGATACAAATGCCCTCTTGGTCACATTGCTTGGGGATATTAACTGCATGTTAACATTTTGTGTGAAGAACTGATAAAATGCAAGAGCCGTAACACAGTGTTAAAATTTAAACAAAATGTTTGTCTAGTTTTAACACCTGTTAATGAAACAGTTCTTTCACTTAACAGTACATCTGCTGCCACATTTTTAAGCACACTGAAATCCTCTTTTCCTGGGCCAGAACTGAACCTGCAGCCTTTGACACAGAAAGTCTGCTTTCAATTTAAGTCACTCAAGTTGTAAGAGAAAATGTTTTTGATTAATAAGCATATACTTCCACACAGAATGGCAGTAAGCAAATGTGGGTTTACTGGCCCTGTTGTGTAAGACCTGTCCTTTCTTAGCATTGTGTGTCTGTATAGTCAAGCAACTACAAATGAACAACGTTCAGCAATTAAATTGCATTCATAATATAATAGCCATTGGTCATAATGTGATAATAGTAGCCTTTCATTTATTCTAAATTATACTCTTAAATGGTAGCTAAGAGTTATTTAAATAAAGGTTTTGAGATTTTAACTCTTGGTTTTTTCAACATAATATTTGTGCTCCTATAATTGCTCTTTTTCCTGGCTGTATATTTGTCTAAGTTGGAGGGTTGAACCAGACTTTAAAACTTGAACTATGGATATTCAGCTTTGCATGTCATTATTGGTCTACCACAGAGCTACTTCTGGAAGTTTCCTATATATGCATTAAATTAATTTATTTTTTCAGGTAAACCTTAAAAAACATCTCAGATACTTAGAAATAAACCTCAAACACAGCATGCCTTGTTGCAAGTGCCTTTTTACTTTCTCTGCCTAATAGAGAAGGTATTGTATCCAAAAAATTTTGATATTGAGATTTCACCAGAAATACATCTTTGAGGCCCACTGAATCCAGAAAAATGTATTTTTAGAAAAAGGTTAATGCGTGTACTTACATAAGAGAGAGCAGTATAAAGGCTGGTTCACAATAGCCCAAGAACAGTAACCAAAATGGAAACGAGAACAGTAAACTTGTTGTAGCTCTTTAAACTTTGTTGCATAATTCTGCTGTTTTGAAAGTGGTTGTAATTCAGCTGGAAAAAACAAAGCTATTATCTTTACCTTGATATCCTAATTTTGAAAGTGGCCAAGGCAATTCAGATATTGGGAACTTTGAAAAATTGAAAGACGTTTAAAAGGCAAATCCTCACAACTTACCTAAATCTAAACATAGTACTAGTAGTTATCTGAGAAAAAATTGTTAACCCAGGCAATGGTTGTACAATTAAAACTAATGTTGAGTACTTCCTGGACATTGCAGTAATCACTTCTGAATATATGAAAAACAGTAAATAAAGTCAATCTGAAATGAGTGGAGAAGTTTTGTGTAATATAGGTGACACATGGAAAGAATATATTTCCCAAGTCCAGTGAGCAAGCTCAAGCAACGATTAACAATAATATATAAATTTATGCAACAAATGGATAATAATCTTGATCATTATGGTACAAGTGAATGCCTGTGGCAATCACTGCCATTTGAGCAACAATTTTTAAAGTATCATATTAAGGTTATATACAAGTTGGATACAACATTTTATGCAATCTTAACATTATAAGTTATAAGAAATAAGTCGGCATCCATAGCTGGCATATGTGAGTGTGTCTTCATAATGAGACATTAACTTCTGTCCCTGCATTTGATTTGTTATTATGTGGCATGTTGAACTGATAAACAAGACAGCCACTTGCATGCATTCCCTTCGTGCGAGAGAAGTGTGCAGGGACACAGACTGTGATATAGCTTACTATCAGTACAGCATGGTAAGTAATTATAACTTCTGATCTTAATTATCCTATATTTAACAATGTACAGAGACCAGATGGCTCAGGCAGTAACATCTATGGCCTGTATTCAGGAGGTTCTGGTTCCAAACCCCTGAGACTGACCAATCTGGCCAAAGGTTTTTCCGTGGTTTTCCTCGGTCACTAGGTGAATGCTGGGTTGGATAATTTGATCCGCGAATTTTCCTATCGTCCCTTTCATCACTACATTTCGCTCCCTTTTTCTTCACCACCATACCAGGCATTGGGTTGATCACCCATCCTGGTTATACTATGATCCAAAGTTTGCTTGCTCCTTGATGATCCAAGGAATTGGTTTGGTAGTCCTTGGGGGTGTAAGTTCTACAAAGAGGAGGCAGTCTAGTTTTTGCTTCTTTGTTGCTCAGAGGAAAGAATATCACAAAATGGTTTCATCTTCTCGTAAAAGCCACGGCAAACTTGAAATATCAGTATTATGTAATTGCTATAGGAAATGCCATTACTTAGTATTATGGCATGCATACCATAATGAGTAAATTATACACAATATTGAATACAATAACAACTGTGTATAATGCTAAGATTGCATAAATAGCTTTATACAAATCAAGCTAGCTTATGTTTTATTTTTTATACTAAATAAAAAATTTAATTGAATTTTATTTATGGACACTTTTTAACTGCTGTGGTCCTTAAGTGTCCCATTCTATATTGGGCTTGAAAGACTGGAAATTTTGCTCAGAGGCCTTTTTATCAGGCTTGAGGTTCTTTTATGTGCCGCAAATCTTATGACGCGGGACCAGCAGCTTTACTTCCCTTCCGAAGGAAGGCATGCTAAGGATTTTTACGCCCGAAAAAATCCATTGTACTCCGCTGGGTTTGAACTTGCAACCTTGGGAACTATAAGCTATCATGGTAACCACTATACCATGGAGGACATATTTTATGTTGCCAATATAAACTGGTTATCATATATCTTCTTGATGTTGGAGCAGTAACCAGAGCACATAGACCAATGTGTTACAGTTTTGCCAATTCTTATGGTTTATGGCAAATAAATATGAGTGAGCAAATTAAAACTGTATTGTTTTGAACATGACAAAAAGTCTTATAGTTATATAGCGACAAGGAATTGCCATTCCACACAGAAATGTTGTATTGGGCGAACACATCAGTGTTTCATAGTATAAATATAGAAACTACATTTCTGTGCCAAAAAATATTGAAAGCATGCATTGTCATGAGTTTCAAAATATAAACAAAATATGAAGGTGTAAGTTGTATAACTTCGGTTCATTTATTTAAACTGATTCTTGATACCTAGGAGCTTAATACAACATGACATGGTTTAATAGGAAAAAGACCCAGCAAATTCTAAAAAGAAGTCTAACTTATCTCAGATATCCTAAATCTGAAATATAGAGATTAATGTATTTTCTTTCTTGCTTTTCTTTTTTATTTAATTACACTCTTACTGTGTATGATAACACAGGCGGTGGACACAATAAAACATGCAATGAAATGATAATTAGGAAAGGAATTTGGGATGGAAATGTTCCATGTGTAAGTACCTCTCCAGGATTTTTCATTTACGAGGACTGAGGAAAATCCAAAAAAAACACTTCAGTTAGGGCATTCTTGGCAGGATTCGAACTGCAGACTTCCAGTTCATTAGTCGTGTCTTAACAACCTTGACCACCCTAATTGATATTAATATGTATCCTGAAATGTAGATATTTCACTTCAGTCAGGGCAGTCTTGGTAGGATTCGAACTGCAGACTTCCAGTTCATCAGTGATGTCTTAACCTTGACAACCCTTATTGGTATATAACATGTATCCTGAAATGTAGATATTTGTGATGTAGAATTTTAAGTTGCATTAATTCTAGATGGTAAATATTTGTAAAAAGATTTTTATACCATTCCTTTGTAGTGAATAGGATAAGAAATAGCTTCTTTGAATATGGTGGAATTTATAGAAAATATAAGATTGTTAAGGATGTTCTAATGTCTGGGTTGCTGTTTGTTTAGAAACATGAATAAGTAATAATTTAAGTATATGTCAGTTGTGCTTTTAACACTTAAAGTTTCATTTAAATGCTGCTACTGTATTTAAGGCTAATGGCAGTTGGAGTAGGTTAAATCACATGTAGTGTTTTAAAACTCCATATTTTCACTTCAAATAATCACTTCGAGTTTGGACCAAAACTACTATGCTTACAATTTCCTCCTCAGTTTCTTGGATAATCATGCTGCTAAGCGATTTAAGAATGGACTGCTTTAACTAACATACAATAGGAAACTGCATATTATTTTTGCTGCTCCTTCTCTACTCGGTCTTTAGTTTTTTTCCTGCACATAGCACTTCAGTTAACGGCACACAAATCAGCCTCTTCTCTTTTGCGGCCTCTCAGTATGGTGTCAATCTCAGGAGTTGCTTTCTCTCTTCATGTAGCAAGAACTGGATAAGTAAATAGCAGAACAGAACTAAATTGAACCTTTCAGATCTGTGATCACCTTTCTTTTTTTATCTGAATGGCAAATTCTGGATGATTCCACCAGGTCCAATGTATCTGATAGGAGTTGAAGATGATTCAGCAGGCAGAAAATAACTTCCCCCATGGACATACCGGCTGCTGCGGAAACCACACCCTGACCCTCCACGGTCCTGGTCTTACCGAAGAGATCCTTGATATGGGACATGACGATTAAGGTATACCACCTTAACTTTTCTCGGGGTGGGTGCTGAATGTGATATACCATATCCTTGATTTGGTGATAAACTTAACACGGGCGGGTCCAGGTCAACTTCCCTGTTCTTCTAGTGGGATAATAAAGCCACAAGATTTCATCCTGCTGTTATTCAATAATGTTTGCAAAACACTTTTAGTGTGCCTTCATCCAGTCACTTGTTAGTTTCAACTGTTTGGTGGTGAGATGATGGATGTCTTTTAGCCTGTCCAATTGGACACATACATAATGTGTTGCGGACTCAGGAGACCTGTTTGCCAAGCAGACGGTCTTAAGGTAGCTATAGATGACCTGCATGTCACCTTGTTGGCAGGTGATATGCCAGAACTCATGTTTTGATGCTTGGAGGAACAACGGCAAGGGCACATCCCAATCTTGTTGATGGTCGGATACCATTTTTTTGGAGGTGCTCCTCTACTGTGTTGGTATAGCGTTCCATGATTCCCTGCGATTCTGGATGAAGGGGAGTGGTACGATTTTGTTTACCCTGAGGCACTGGAGCAGTTCTTGCATTAGAATGGATACAAATTTGTCACTTTGGAGCTCCTGGGGAACCCTGAACCGACAGAAGATCCATAATGCATCATCCACTCTCGAAGCCTCTTGATTAGGAATTGTATAGACAAGTGGCCAATGGGTGAAATAATCCACAGCAAGTGGCCCACGACGCTGCGCAAATGTTGTATTGCTGGCACCGCCGCTCTACATTGCTTCACTGATGTAACCAGTCAAATCAGCGATGTAGCTTTTCCAAAATTTTATTTATAGGAAGGTGCTCTCCAGTAATGCTGGATGCATCTCCTCAAGAACTTCCTTCAGCTTGCTATTTGGGAGCACCAGCTGTTCCATCTTGGCTTTGCCCTTTGTTGTCTCCACTCTCTTCAAGACCTGTTCCTGACTACCCGAGTCCTACTGTGCCCACTAGCTCTTAATAGGTTATGTCTATGGGAGCAACTTCTGCCCACCCAGGTCATTTGCTAGATTCTTAATCGTCAAGATTGGTCCTATGATCCTCCAGCTGTTTGCTTCTGCAGGTCTCTTCATTGCAATTGACTGCAGGTTGCTCCTTAACTCGGCGTAAGGCTGCACAATCTTCTTTGTCCTCTCCTTCATGCAGTAGCTGTAGTTTTCTAGGCACAGTCTCTGGAAAAATGTGTCCAAGGTACACTCACAGTCTGCCCTTAGGTGCATGGGCTCTCCCCTCCACATAGGTGTTTGATGCCAGCTCCCATCACTCATAATGGTCAGAACTGTGGCCGGCACCATGTTGGCTATTCCGGGTGTCATCTTTACTGCTTCAAGTGTAGGGTAGCTGCCAGAGTGTCAATATTATGAAGTTCAGCTAGGAGAATCTGCTGTTTCACCTCTCGGTCTGTTATGCCACTGATATAAGTATGGGTTCCCTCTCCAGAAATAAAGTCTGGTAGCAAATTCTTGTAAGGTCTCTCTAGGTTGTTGCACTCTTGCCTTCAGCTGGACCCAATAAGTGGCGAACAGGTGATATCCTCCATAGTGCCCTTCCAAAATTTTAATTAGGTTGTCAAAAGTGTGAAGAATTTGGGCTGCTTGATCCTGCAGGGCAACCAAAATCTGTGATCTTCTCTCCCGACTACATCCGTGTAGGTAACAATGGTCCCAAATTGTCACTCAAGCACCAACCATGACGGAAGTGTCGTGGAACTTCGGAGGTTTTACCATTTTAGCATTTAGCTGGTTTGGTCATCACTGAATCATTTATAATATCTGGTGCAGTTCTTGGCTTCTAGGTCATGGCGCATCTCTTCCCTTGCAGCCTCCGTTATCCTCCTGTTTTCTTGCTTACTGGTCTAAACGTTTTTTCCTGCTGATCTAGATGCTCTTTCAACAAATAAATTTTCCCTTCTCAGATCTTTCTAGCTCCTAAATATGCTGTAGGCCTGATGGTAGTGTTTATTTCAGATTTTACAAAGCCATTGTCATGAGCGAGTAGAGATTTAACTTTCTCCATTTTGTTCTTTATTTCAGTACCCATTTCAACAATTCCAGAGTTAGTCTCCATCTTCTCCATTCCGGATTTCACAGTCTTCATTTCAGCTATTATATGTTGAAGTAATTCCTCTATCGTAGCATTCAAATTGCACTTCTGAGACTAGTGTGACTTTTTGTAGTCTCTCTTAAGTTTTTCCTGCACGTAGATAGCATGGTGTGCAAATAATCAGCCTCTTCTCTTATCTGTCTGAGTGCTTGCCTTCTGTTCCCATGCACCAAGGTTTCACTAAGTAAAATTCAAAACAGAAGTGAATTGAATGTGCAGGATCAGTAATCATCTTCCTTTTATACCTGAGCAGCAACTTGTGGAAGATTCTACCAGCTTAGGGGAGAGGGATTCTGGATAACTCTACCTTTGTCTCACTAGGAGTTCGAAGTTACCATAGTTCCATAGGCTGAGAGTACTCCATCTCCCACCAACCACATGTCAGCTGGTGCCTAAACCATGCTCGCACTTTGAGGTGGAGCAAGCAGGCAGAGGCAATCACCACTATACCACTATGTGAGCAAGGAATGCCTTATCTTCTTGTAATATGGTGTTCATTGTGTTTGTCGAGCAATATTAAATACTTCCTCAAGATCACCTTTCCAAACCTGCTGCTTTATATGTGCCGTGTCCATGTTTCTTGATTTTTCTTTGCCCAAACTTTAATATCCCTTATGTAATTTCTACATACCAGCTCTGATATTCTCCTGTCAGGGATATTTGCTTTCTCCCGCACTTCCTCTAATTTGGCTCATCAAACAGATTTTTTGAAATCTGTTTTTGCAATAAACTTTCAGAGAAACTGGAGAAGAACTTGTGTTACTTGCAAAGGAGTTTGCAACTATATTAGTCAATCACAATATATTTAATATCAAATATCTAATATACTTTATACTTCTAAGCATTATGTTTCATGGTCGCCTTAATCTCCTGCATTAGACAGTGAGACCAAAATTCACAGTTCAAAATCTAATTCATTATAAGGTACAGGTTTTGCTGTAGAAATGTATGAGGTGTGTTCAAAAAGTTTCCGGAATGACGTCATAAATACTACACAACAGTTTGTTTCGTCTAATCTGCACTGTCACCCTCGAAGTAGTCTCCTTGGGAGTTGATACACTTGTCCCAGCGCTTCTTCCATTGCTAGAAGCACCTCTGGAAGTCCTCTTCTTTCAACATGTTCAGAGCCTTCTGCGATTTGCGATGGATGGCATCAATGTCCTCAAAATGGTGTCCGCAGAGCCACATTTTAAGTTGCGGGAAAAGAAAAAAGTCTGCTGGTGCCAAATCTGGAGAATAGGCATGATGGGGAACAGTATTCATCCTATTTTTATCCAAAAATTGGCGAACAGAAAGGGTTTTGTGCGCAGGCGCATTGTCATGATGCAGGAACCAGTCACCACTCCTCTATTTCTCTGGCTGTTTACGTCGCACATTCTCCCTTAATCTTTGCAGCACTTGTTTGTAGAACACTTGATTCACTGTTTGACCCTGTGGCACAAATTCCTTATGTACAATACCTTTAATGTCAAAAAACACAATCATCATTGACTTCACTTTGGATCGAACTTGTCTGGCCTTTTTCGGGCGTGCAGATGGAGGACTGTTCCATTGTGAAGATTGTTGCTTTGTTTCTGGATCATACTCATAAATCCATGTTTCATCACCAGTAATAATTTTCTCCATAAACTGTGGGTCATTTTGTAGCTGTTCTTTAAGATCTGTGCAGGCAATCGAATGGCTTTCCTTTTGGTCATTTGAAAGCAGGCGGTGCACGAACTTGGCGGCAATTCTTCTCATGTCCAAATTGTCTTTCAAAATGCTTTGAACACTTCCAAAGGAGAGTCCTAATGAGTCAGAAAGTTCTCTTATTGTAATGCGCATATCATTTAAGACCATTTCCCTCACCTGATTGATATTTTCATCAGTTTTGCTGGAACAGGGTCGCCCCGAATGATCTGCATCTTTAAGTGATGTCACACCACTTTTAAATTTCGACAACCACTCAAATGCTTGAGTTTTGCCCATACCGTCGTCCCCATAAGCTGTTCTTAACGTTTCATAGGCTTCTGTTGCAGTTTTGCTGAGTTTAAAGCAAAATTTGATGTTCATTCTTTGTTCTTCGTAATCTGACATTTTTGCTACACGGAAAAATTGCAGAACATGCAAAACAGGTGTTCACTTCAGAGCATCTACCTCGTCACTGTATGGTCACAGGAAGTCACGTGACCTCTCATTTTTATCGGGAAAGAACGCTGCATGTATAGTCTGGGTAAGAATTAAAGAAATCTCAGCATCAGCATTGTTGTGAAGCCATTCCGGAAACTTTTTGATCACACCTCGTATTTTAAGTGTTAGGTAGTCACATGTGGAATTGCTCTTAATAGGAAACAGTACAGTAGACACACCTTAGTTTAGGAAGTAGTACAACTTCAGATAAAAATGATCCAAGTTTGCAAGCCGTAAATATTACTAAATTTCTCTAAAATGTTAAATAGAACCTTCATATGAATAAAACCAAGTGTGTGAACAAAGTGATGCAAATATAGAATTTTGGAACGTGAAACACCCTAGTGTGCACATGCTCTGCAACAAATAAAAGTTTTGATAAATACTGAACTCGGTATTTAAGTTCAGCATCTTCTAAGGATGCAGTATGAAGATTTTCAAGAAAATCTCTCCAACAGAACAACCTATACATGAAACATGTTTTGTTATTTTTTTATTTTCTCAAAAATAGCTCTTAACAATTTTGATTAAAGTACCACATGTTTAAGATAATTACATGACAATATAATATGTATAACAATATTTTTACAAATAACCTATGAAGTCCTCTTCATTTGGAATGAATTTTGTATAATTAACAAACTATAAGAGATACACAAAAATTTACTGTACAAAAAGATGTAGATCTGTTTAAAACACAATTTATTTCATATAATTTTTTTGTGGCATCAGCCATATCTGGCATATCCATTTTTACTCTCTCTATACGTATAGTAAGTAGGGGAAGTAATGTATTCCACCCAAAAATTTGATACCGAGATTTCACCAGAATTATATGTTTTGAGACCCCGTGAATCCAAAAAAAGCACTTTTGGAAACATGTCTGTGTGTCTGTGTGCGTTTCTGTGAACAGCATAACTCAGTAACGAACAGTCGGATAAACACCAAACTTGGTATTTAGGTTCAGTATCTTCCAGAGATGCGACACGGTTTTCAAGAAAATCCCCCCACCCCAGATTACCCTTTACATGGAACATTTTTCGAAAATTTTAATTTTCTCAAAAATGGCTCTAACGATTTTGATTAAAATACCGTATGTTTAAGATATTTTCATGACAAATAAAATGTATATCTTGAATTTTCTGGGAATGTCTCCAAAAGTATTCTTCATTGTGAATGACTTTTGCATAACTGGTAAACCATAAGAGATAGACAAAATTTTACTACACAAAAAATGTAGATTGCATTAAAATACACAATTTATGTCTCATACAGTTTTTTTGTTGAGTGAACCATTTTCAAGATATTGCTTGTTATTCCCTTAAATTTTTCAGTACTTATTTTCTCAAATGGGAATTCGTTATTCATTTTTTTGTCTTGGATATGCAAAGAGTATTAATCTGTAGCGAAGAGAATGGTGCTGCACATAGCAACCAGCTATTAAAAGTAATGTCTATGCTTAAAGGCTGCTGTATTTCTATATTGCCCTTTAAATATATATTCCCCTTACATCTACAAGAAAATTAGCAATAAGATAGAGTCTGCAAACATTTTATCTCGATTAATATGAAGTAGATGGAGAATAAGCGTTTGTAAAAATAGTTTGTACAAGAGTAGAGAAAGTCATGTGAGTATAACACATCAGATTTGTTTGGTTTTCTTCTTATTTTGTTTGTTTGAAGTTCAATGTCCTTTAAACAGATAGGTGATATCAGAATAAATGAACAAATGAAATGTTGAAATAATGCTCAAATGGGCCCAGGAACCCTAGAGATCGTGGGTTCAAACCCCGTGGAGGGTGATTGATTTTTTTGGGCAAAAGAAAACCTTAGCATGGCTTCCTTCAGAAGCGAAGTAAAGCCGGTGGTCCTGTGTCACAGCTTATGCCACATAAAAGAACCTCAAGCCTGGTAAAGAGGCCTCTGAGCAAAATTACCGGTCTTTCACACGCAATATAGAATGGGACGCTAAGGACCACAGCAGTTAAAGTAAAGCAAATAAAACTCAATTTTTATTTTTTTTTTTGCTTAGACTTATCTGACATTTGTCTTCTCAGGATGAGGGAAAATTCCAGAAGAAAACTTTACTCAGGTAACTTTAACCAAAATTCTAGCTTGGTACTTCTTGATGTGAGTCAGATACGCTATCCCCACCTGGATCACATGGGTGACATATCTATTGTTATTGAGTTGTCTGTCATGTTTCAAAGTGCTGTCACCATTCTGTTGTTTCTTGGTATGTCATGCAAAGAGTATGGAATTTCAAAGCCAGCATATAGGAATCTGCTATTTAAAGACTTAACTTTGGCTTCAGCTTCCTGTATCCCCTTTGTACATACAATGAAATGTGTAATATAATCATTTCTGCAAATGTTTATCTCAATAGAAACATATATGTTGTGTAGCAATGTTTCTTATAGTTGTACCCTCATGTGTACTTGCAGTGACCCTACAGCCCTAGAATCGTTTCTTGGTCTTAGTGCAGCCACCGCAGCAGCAGCAGCGGCAGCAGCAGCAGCATCAGCAGCTGGGGAGGTAAGCGTTTAGCTCAGAATGAATAATTCTATTTATTTTTGCAAATATGTTGTTTCGAAGCTATTGCACCCGAGAACGAGAGTAGAAGTGTAAACATAATCAGTTTATAGACTGCCAAAACGGATCTGTGATTGTAAAACTGAGAGATAACACTTCATGCTTTCTGTAATTACAGCAATGTACTCAATATTAACATTATAGAAATAAAAATGAGCAAATCATGATTTGCATTCTTCTCAGCTACTATATAGACGTCTTTTAGCATTGGACGATTGAATGAAATATCATGAATGAACCATCCATAAAATAAAAAAAAATCTGATGTGTTACATTCACATGACTTTATCTTCTATCGCTGAATAGTGGGTTACAAATTATTCTTACAAAAGCTGATTTTCCTATCTACTTCATTTTAATCGAGATAAATCTTTCCGAAAATAGCTGCATTACACATTTTATTATAGGAATAGCGACAGTAAATGTTTAAGAACTGGACACTATATGCTGGCATTTAGATTCCATACCCTTTCTATAGAATCGCGAGAAACAACTGGAAATTGACAAGACTTTAGAAAAATGACTTCACAAGTTATTCCCAGAAAACTCAAAATATAGATTTTATTTGTAATGTAAATATCATTAATATATGCAATTTTAATCAAATATTTAGAAAATCAAACATTTCAAAAAATGTTTCATGTAAAGAGCAGTCTGGGGTAGAAGGATTTTCTTGAAAATCTTCATGTCACATCTTTGGAAGGTACTGAACTTAAGTATCAGGTTTGGGGTTTATCTGACATTTCATTTTTGAGTTATGCTGTTCACAACACACACGCAAATGTGCACGCACGCGCACACACCGATGTATTATTTTCTAAAAATGCATTTGTTTTTCTTTTTTATTCAAGGGCCTCAAAACGTGTATTTCCGGTGAAATCTTGATATCAAATTTTAGGGTGGAATGCAGTACCTTCTCTACCTACTATATATGTGATAGAGAAAGCAATAAAAACATTTTGATGTGTTACATTCTACCCTCTGTTGTTTATTAGTGAGTATACAAACTATTCTTACAAAAGCTTATTTTTCTATTAACTTCATTTTAATTGAGATAAATCTTTGCAGAAATAGCTACATTACATATTTCGTTAAGAGATACAAAGGGAACACTGATAGTCAAATGTTTAAGAACTAAATGCTATATGCTGGCCATAAAATCCCATACTCTTTCCATGCAGTCATGAGAAACAACTGAAAATTGACAGACTTGAAAAGAATGGCAAAGTATTGAACAATTTGAACCATTAATCTCGGAAATAGCTTATGCCACAAAAGAAGTTACTTGAAATAAATGGTGTGTTTTAAAGAGATCTATAATTTTTGTGTAGTTCATTTTCCTTTATCACTTAACATTTACCAGATTATACAAAATTCCTTCTGAATGAAGAGGACTTCACATGGTTTTCCCAGAAAATACAAGATATAATTTTATTTGTCATGTAAATATCTTAAATATATGGTATTTTAATCAATATCTTTAGAGCCATTGTTTAGAAAAATCAGAAATTTCGAAAAATGTTCCATGTAAATGGTATTGGGAGTTGAGGGATTTTCTTGGAAATCTTTGTGTTGTATCATTGAAAAATGCTGAACTTAAAGTATCAAGTTTGGTGTTTATCCAAATTTTATTTTTGAGTTATGCTGTTCACAGACACACAGACCTTTTTTTAAAAATACCTTATTTGGATTCAGGGGGCCTTTAAACATGCATTTCTAGTGAAATCTTGGTATTGAGTTTTTGGGTGCAATACCTTTTCTACCTACTATGTACGTGGTAGAGAAAGTAATAAAAAGATCAAATTACCTCCTATTATTAAGTTCTCTGAAAAATGCTACATAGAAAAATCTTATAAGCATACTATTTCTTACAAGTTGTGTTATTTGCAAAGTTTCAATAGGGGATTTAGGAACTTATATCACTTTGTCATTACTATAATTCAACTATTTAAAACTTATGTTTTAATTTTTTTAGTACCATTGAAAAATAATTTTTATCACTGGTTCTCAAAACATCACATAACTTGTAAGGTGCACAGAAAGGAGTAAGATTAATGGAAGGGAAGAGAGGAAAGGATAAGAGGGAGAGGGAGAAAGTGGGAGAGACAGAAAATCTCCACATTTAATGCAGTAATCAAACAAAGCTGCAGATTTTGCTTAGTATAGCATATAGAACAAATGTTGGGAGACACTATGAAGATAAGTTCCAGGGATTAAAATAAGAAAAAATAAGAGGTTATGTAAACATTTTGCACAAATGTTTTGTTTAGATGGCGTTAAGAATACCGATGATACCAAGGAATTACACATTAAGGGTTTATACAGGTAGAGCCAAAAAACTACAAACTGACTGCGCGGTGTTTTTTCTGTCTGCGTCATAAAAAGGTGCGGATAAAACCATACAACATTTTTAAAATTACTTTTAAGGGCTTTACTTATCAACTTTATGAAAGGAGATGCTGAAACTGGCCACTGTCGTTAACCATACATTTTTGGCACCTCTTTAGGAAACTATCCATCACTTGTTGCAGTTCGCGTTGAGAAATGCTGGCAATTTCCAGGCGGATATTTTGTTTTAACTCTTCCAGGGTGTGTGGGTTTGCCGTGTACACTTTATGTTTTAAGTTACTCCAGAGATAGAAATCGCAGGTTTTAGGTCAGGGGACAGAGGGGGCCACAATCTCTACTAATAATTCTCTCCTCAAACACACTTTCAATTGTTCTCATCGAAATATTGGTAGTATCAGCTGTTGCAGAGTCTTGTTGAAAAAAAGGCAAAATCATGCTCACTGTCTGCTAATTCTCTAAAAACAGGCGGCAAAATTGTATTCACGTATGCACGGGCTTCAACTATTGATTCAAAAAAGTTGGCCCTATAACTCTTTAGCCGTCTTTTAGATTTTTTAGCCTGAACACTTCCTGTGGGCTGAAATTTATTGTAAAGTTCATAAATTGTTGTACGGCCTGGAACTTTTACACCTGGAAATCTTTCTGCAAATCGTTCTTTCACTTGGCAAGCTGACTGAGTTAACACATACGAATCATAAATAAATAAATACACGCTGTGCAGTAGAAAACATATACTGAGCGATTATATACTTTGTGAATAAATACAGGACAAAATAATAAATAACTCGTAATAACTGAACTACATCACATCACCGTCAACTCAATACTGCACTTCACACTGCAGAGCAAAACCACGTCAACAACATGACTTTGTTTATAGCAGCAGTGCATTATCATGTTTACACACGCCCAGTGGAAAAACACTGCGCAGCAGATAATATTGTTCATGAAGTACCTCTTCATGATGAAAAAACTGATGTTTGGTGCGCCATGAGTGGAGAAAGAGTTATAGGACCAATTTTTTTTCAAGTCAACAGTGACACCTGTACATACGTGAATACAATTTTGCCCCCCCTTTTTTTTTAGAGAATTAACAGCCAGGGGGCGTGATTTTGCCTTTTTTCAATAAGACTGTGCAACAGCTTATATGGCCAATATTTCAATGAGAAAAATTTAAAGTGCATTTGAGGACAGAATTATTATTAAAGATTTGTGGCCCCCTTGGTCCCCCGACCTAACCCCCTGTGATTTCTATCTCTGGGGTAACTTAAAACAAAGTGTACAAGACAAACCCACACACCTTGGAAGAACTAAAAAAAATATCCACCAGGAAATTACCAGTATTTCTCAACGTGAACTACAATGAGTGATGGGTAGTTTCCTAAAGAGGTGCCAAAAATATATGGACAACAACAGTGGCCAGTTTCAGCATCTCCTTTCATAAAATTGGTAAGTAAAGTCTTTAAAAGTAGTTTTAAAAATGTATTGTTTCATCCACACCTTTCTATGACGGCTGCAGACAGCAACGAGCACCGAAGACACGGAGAGGAAAAACACTGCGCATCCGGTTCATAGTTATTTGGCTCTGTCTGTACCATGTTAAATCAACAAATGGGCCTTATGAGGCTATTTCTGATTTTTAATGAAGTTTGATAGGTAAATTGCTCTAACCTTCTAGACTCAAAACTGTTGTTGAAAAAGAAAAAGCCAAAAAATGCCTTAAATACAACCAAATTTTTTTACACAGGCAAAGAAAGTAATTCCAATGTTCTCTAAAATTTGCATGGAGTTATTTTGAAATACCAAGTATATCAGCTAGGTCTTATTTGGAAGTTAATGAGTCTACCATTTTTTGGTGTAGCCAAAAGTGAATTTAAGTTCAATTTAAGCAGTGATTTATGAATTACATTTCAATCTATAAACTGATTTTCTCTCTCTCTCTCTCTCTCTCTCTCTCTCTCTCTCTCTCTCTTTCCCTGCAACTTGAATGTAAGAAATGCAATGAAGGATTCAAAGTAAAAGACTATTATTTTTTCCTGTTGAACCTATATATAAGGGTGGGTCAAATATAAACCAGAATTCTTTTTTATTAACTTATTGAAACCATGGAAAGTTACAGCAGTGATGTATTACCTTTCTACATACTCCCCTGTTTCAAAATACACTTCTCCGAATATATTGGCAATTCTTTTATTCCTTCCTTAAAGAAAAGGGAAGTTCTGCAGCCAGTTGCACGTGAACTCCATTCCTACGTCATCACTGAATTGCTGTCTTTATGGTGCCTGTTAAAGTGATCCAAACAAATGGTATTTGCAATGGGATGAATTTTGACTGCAAAGAAGATGTTAGAGTTGTCCAATGAATTCTCTTTCAGCTTTTATTGCATTACCGTAGTCATGTGCATAGTCTCATATTGCTTTCAAGGTGATAAGTGTTGTTTTTTGCAGTAATCCTTGTCTACAGTCATTGTTGGTGGACTCATTTTCCATGATTTCCCGTCTCACTGAAAATGTGTGGTGTGAATCATACATTTGGCTCTTCCAAAGAATTTGTTCCAAACTGTGATAGCAATCTTCTCAAAATTTTGAATGCCTTTATTTCTTCCTTGGTGAGAAACTTTATGATAATGCATTGTTCAACAGAATGTACCTCTGCTCATTCATTGTGCCACTGATGAGAAAGACGACTTGCTGTATGGGACGAATAGAGGAATGCTTCCAGACATCCCCATCACTACCCATCTAAGGTTGCAAACTGCTTTGCTCTCTGTCTGAACTACTAGTGGGCAAAAAATTTTGGTTTACACTTGATTCAGTCTTGTATGAAATTGAGTTTTATTTATGGACACTCTTTAACTGCTGTGGTCCTTAGCGTCCCATTCTATATTGGGCGTGAAAGACCGATAATTTTGCTCAGATGCCTCTTTATCAGGCTTGAGGTTCTTTTACATGCCATAAGTCTATGACACAGGACCACTGGCTTCACTTCCCTTCTGCAGGAAACCATGCTAAGAATTTTTAGTCTTGTATGAGTAGTATGTCTTCAAAAAATAAAAAATTGTACTGTACTAAAAATCTGTTGCGGGGGGAGCTTGGAGTTTGAAGGTGTTAAAAAAATTATATTTTAGAGCCAAAAAGGTCTTGTGGTATAGGTGATAAAAGCCTGAAAATGTTAACAATACTCAAAAAATGCCTGAGAAAATCCCAATGAGAGATGTAAGACAAGGTGATTTTCTTAAGTCCACTTCTATTTACCATTGTGATGGATGTAATTATTAAGGAAATGAAACGAGAACTTGGATTACAGTATAGGAGAGAAAAAGATTAGCATGGTCTGTTATGCAGATGATATTGTTCTTGTGTGGAAGACACTGAGGATAACCTGCGAAGACAAGACTTTATACCAATCTATATTAAATGTCAGAATTTTTACATAAGATCTTGACAGAACAAAAACTTTAAATACTAGTAAAGTGCTGCTGGGACCCAAATTAGAAATTGAAAGTTAAATTCTAGAACAGTTTATGCAGTTCAACTATCTGGGTTTAATATTAGAAATTAATTCAAGAAATTAACATCAAATTTTAAAAGTAGCAAAAATATCTGACTGTATTAATGATTTGGTGTGGAGAAATAAATACACGAGAAAAGAAACTAAAGTTAAAATTTATGAAGTGGTTATCTGACCATTAATAATGACATATGCCTTAGAATCAAGAGTAAAGATCACAAGAACACAAGTGATGAAAACAACCAAAATGAGAGTGCTGAGAAATAAAAAAAAATCTCATGTGATACATTCACATGACTTTCTCTACCGTCTATCTTTATTAGTGGGTATACAAACCCTCCTTACTAAAGCTTATTTTTCTATCTACTTCATTTTAATCCAAATAAAACTTTGCAGAAATAGTTTACATATTTCGTTATAGATACATAGGGAGCAGTGATAGTCAAATGTTTAAGAACTGGACATTAAATGCTGCCTTAAAATTACATAAAGTTTCCATGCAATTGCGAGAAACAACTGAATGTTGAAGGGACTTTAAAGAATGGCCAAGTAATGAACAATTTGGACCATTAATAAAGGATACCTCGGAAATGGCTGATACCGCATAAAAATTTATTTGTAATAAATTGTGCATTTTAAAGAGATCTACATTTCTTGTGAAGTGTATTTTCGTCTACTGCTTAATGTTTACTAGTTATAGAAGATTATACAAATTCCTTCCAAATGAAGAGGACTTCAAAGGGTGTTCCCAGAAATTTTAAGTATACATTTTATTTGTCATGTAATTATCTTTAATATATGGTATTTTAATCAAAATCATGAGAGCCATTTTTTAGGAAATAAAAAATTTTGAAAAATGTTCCATGTAAAGGGTAGTTTGGGTGGGGGAATTTTCTTGAAAAATCTTTGTGTTGCATCTTCAGAAGGTACTGGACCTAAATAACCAAGTTTGATGTTTATTCAACTTTGTTTTTGAGTTATGCCATTCACAGATGCACACACAAGCGACCTTTTTCTAAAAATGCTTTTTTTGGATTCAGGGGACCTCAAAAAATGTATTTCCAGTGAAATCCTAGTATTGAATTTTTGGGTGGACTGCAATACCTTCTCAAAAAAAACATAATTTTTATTTAAGGATGCTCTTTAACTGCTACGATTCTTAGCGTCCCATTCTATATTGGGCATGAGAGACAGGAAATTTTGCTCACAGGCTCTTTATCGGGCTTGAGGTTTTTTATACCCGTAAATCTATGACATGGGACCACCGGCTATACTTTCCTTCCGAAGGAAGCCATGCTAAGGATTTTTATGCTTGAAAAAAATATCCTCTGCTGGGATTGATCCCGCAAACTTGGGAAGCAATACCTTTTCTACCTATTATGTATGTGGTAGAGAAAGGAATAACTGGAAAGACACTGTATGACCCAATCAAGAAATGGGAGTATCAGAGAGATCTGTAAGATCTAACCTGTGGGAGAAGGGGAAGAGGGAAGAAAGAATGGGTTGCACATGTATCCAGGATGTTGGGGGGAAGAATTGCATGATAGCAAGGGACAACACTCCAGGAGGGAAAAGAAGTCCAGATCAGCCAAAAAGAAGATGGAAGGAAGTTGATTCACCCATAGAACACTGGGCCTAATGCAAAGAGAAGAAAAAGAAAAAAGAATCAATGTTGTTACTTTAAGGGATTACAGTGTTACAAGCCTTTGAGTTAACAATGTAACACTCATTCACTGTTGAAAATTAGACCAAGAAGACATGATCATTTGCGAACAGTTTTAAAAGATTACAAATAGCTTATTGGTTGCTGTAATACAAAGTTATCATCTGTAACACATTTCTTTGATATTTGGAGTTTATTATTTTGCCACAATGAAGGATTTGAAGTAACAGATCAGACTTTTTTGTGTTAAACTCATATGTGAATAGAAAAAAAAAAGAAAGCTGTTATTTATTATCTTACATCTAAAAACTATCAATTATCATGTAATTTCATGTGTCATCATAGCGTCGTTTTTTCTTGCAACGTATACTTGAACCTTGTTTTATTCCTGTGAGTAAGAACTGCTGATACACCTTGAAAGTGAGCAAAATCTCCATTGAAATAAAGCATGATGTTAGATTTTATGCACTGCAGCGAAATAACAGAATAGTTTTATAATGGCCGGCTTGTCTGCCCATCAACTATCCTGAGTAGACTGTTCCTAGTGTCACCCAGGATATTTAAATAATACAAGGGTGTGGTGTTCATGATGGTAACAAAACTTATGCAACCCTTACCTTTCTTTGAGTTTGGTTAGGTTATGTCTGGATAGTATCTCTGGTTTCGTATTTTCATATGGTTATTTCTATGTGCTTATTTTGTTTTAGTGTGTCAAAATTATTATTTTAGTTATTTTTTTGTCTTTTTATTTAATGTGTTTAAACATTTTTAAATTTAGTAAGCATGTTACTTCAGTAATACATATCATTCAAGAACAAGTATGTTATTTTCTAAGAGTAAAATTGATAATTTATGTCTTACTTTAATGTTAAATACAGAGAGACAAGAAATATTGATTGCATTGTACACTATTTGAGCAGGTATTGCAGAACAAGCTTAGTTCCACAAACTAAATGTTATGGCTAAGACGTTTGTTATGTTTGAGAATAAAGTTGTGCTAAGGAATATGTCAGATTGAATAAATGAGAACTGAGATTGTTTTAATGTTTCTGCAGATAGTGTCAGTATCATCATCATCACGGGCTGCAACTGCAACCACGACTACCACGACGCTGGAGAGCCTTGTGGACTCGCTGCAGCAGGGGCTGTTGGACCCCACTGGGGCCTCGCGTGGGGCCCCCTCAGGGGGCATCAACCCCAGCACTGGTTCATTAGTCCTCACACAGCAGCAAGTAAGCAAATAATTATAAAACTTAAAGCAAATTATTAGAAAGTAGTTTGTTATATAGGAAATGGGAATTCTGCTGGTTGTTTAATATTTGCGGAAACATTTAGGAAGAGGTCAGTTATGGATGCCAACAGCTGAAAATTATGTACATTACCTATATTACAAAGAGAGATTAGAATTTTATTAATATTTTAATCACTCCACTGTGTTTTCCATAAAGTGTTATGTTAAAAGGATTTTAATGTTAATTCCTCTCAGATATGAGACTCAACATTACCACTGAGTCATCTTGCACATGTGATTCCCTTCTTGATTATAAAGCATGCAAATGAATTTTTTCCTTAAAGATTCCCAGTGTAAACTTGTGTTGCATGAGATTCCAGCTGGGTGTTAATCTTTTCATATCCAGATATGTACTAATGAAAATGAGAAAAAGCTCAAAACTTTATTTTACTTACTCCACTGCTTACCTGTAGTAAATTGAGGAAGTATGGTATTTCATCCAAAAATTTGATACTGAGATTTCACTGAAATACAGATTTTGAGGTCCCCTAAATCCTTCCCCCCCAAAAGAGTATACAAAAAGAGGATTTGCCTGTGCATGTGTGTGCATGCACACGCTTGCAATAACTCAAAAATGAAATGTCAGATAAATCCCAAAGTTGGTGTATAAGCTTAGTATCTTCCAAGGTTGGGACATAGAGACTTTCAGGAAAATCCCCCTCACTCCAAACTAACCTTTACATGGATAAAAATTTAATTATTTTTGATATTCTCAAAAGTGATTCTAACGGTTTTCATTAAATTAATGAATGCGTAAGACATTTGCATGACAGATAAAATTTTTGTCATGAAAGATGGTCAACACTTTATGTGAAATCAATTCTTTTGTGGTGTTAACCATTTCTGGGAAATTCTTTGTTAATGGTTTGAATTTTCAAATACTTAAACCTTCCCCCCTTCCCCCCCAAGTGCTAAGTCACTTCGTTTTTCTTCATGCAGAAAGGAAGGCTTTGAAGCCTTCATTTATGACCGTTATTTAAAGATCTGAATATCGCTTCAGCTTATGGTATCCCTCTGTAAAGTTTATCTCAGTTAAGAAGTAGAAGATAAAGCGTTTTAAGAAGAGTTTGTTAAAGAGTGGGCAGAGAATGTCATATGAGCATGAAACTTCAGAGAGAGAGAGAGAGAGAGAGGGAGAGAGAGAGAGAGTAGAGGAGGTGATGGAGAGATAAGGTGGAGGGAGGGAGAGAGAGACAGACTTGCAATATGTGCTCTTAAGACCTCCTATTTTTCTCTCCCTGAGTAATTTTTTCAGTGAATGTTATTAAAACTTAACATTTTTAAACATGCTGGAAATCGTAATTTCCAACTTTTGTGTTTGTTACAGTCTCAGAGGACTAGGATAATTTTATGTGTATATTAACACAGTTTCAATATAAAAAATGATAAAGAGTTAATGTATATTACAGCTTCTTCCGCTTAGAACTAATAGAAATCGTAATGAAGGCATTGCACATAAATCTTCAGTATTATAGCAAATGCTGATAGTTTTCTAATAATTTTATTGAGAATTAAACTACCAAAGGTAATATATCAGTTGTTGCGGGTTATATTTGGTGAGATAATTACATTGGGAGAAGAAAGTGTCTGTTTTGCTTCATACTTTGGTTATATAATAATGATCATGATGATCTATTTTATCTCTCTTAACAAAACACACAGTATTATTAGTTTTGATTCCAAGCTTATTCTATTAGATATTTTAAATTAAAGTATGTGAATAACAAATTGAAGAGTTGTTGGATTAACATACACATTGTAGTAGGATTGTGGTTTGGTGGAGTTTGCCCCACGTATGGGACGCCAATTTGAAGTAGTATTTTAGCTGGTAGTTGGAAGATGATGCTTTATTGATGCTGGTTACGTAATAAATACGTAACTTGAAGATGATTTGCTGTTGTTGCATAATGTATGTTACGTAAACTTAATGAAGGTTATGTTTAATAGTTGCTTTGAGCGTTAGATTGAATTTAATGCTTACGTAATATTACTGTTTGAATTTGCCTCGGCTGCATCAGTCTTAATTTAGAGTCAGGATTCTTATACATGGTGTGGTAATGACAATTATTGTAGACGTAACAGAATTAAACTTTTAGATTTTTCACTTTTATTTTAACTTCTTGCACATATTTATAAACCACTACACTTTTAAAAAGAACTGTGAGAAACTTTTATACACTCTCTTAACGCGTATATCTGTTTTTACTAAACGCCCGTAGAGAACACATTTTTCCATGTACACCCTATCAAGTCTTGCCAGGAACTGAATAACCTTAACGGTCAAAACCCATAAGCTTCGGTAATGCAAGTCTCTGATTGGCTAATTCTAATCCAATAGAATTTCTGTATTTAACTTAAAACTTTTCTTTGCTGTTGATTGGCTAATTTTAAAATTGTCACTGAAACTGTGTCATCGTTGCTTTAATCATGACCAGTACACTTTTAAATTCCAAACACATTATTGCCACAATTATCTCATTATTACTCATTGTTAGCAACCTAAAATTTACTATTCTCACAATTCTTGCATTATTAGAATATATAAAGTATTCACATAACATTAATAAAACATATTTACAATAAAAATAAGCATTTGAAATGATTGTTACATACAATTTAAATAATTAATACATACATATTGTTTCAAGGTGGGCTGTTATTGAATTTACCAATTATAAATAACAATTGAAATTATTCAGGTATTAAAATACTGCCTCAACATCACCAATACAGGCTAATACATGCTTTGTTGCCCATAATCAAATTGATGCAGAGATTATAGGGTAAAATAAATACATGTGGGAAAAATGATCACTTATTAGTTTTTAGTAGCACGTTATTGGTTATCATGGTCATTTGAACAACATGAGCTCATAGATTGGCTAGATTTGATTTGTGATTATGATGTATCGATGCTGTAAATATTTCTTAAATAGTTGTAGTACTTACTGTGTTTGAAATATTGCAGTTACAGCAGCTGCAGCACTTTCAGCAACAGCAGCACCATCAGGTGGGACAGGGACGAGGCGTCGCTTCATCACATCAGCAAAATCCAGGTCAAGCAACAGCCGTTACCTTCACTCTGCCTCCCCACAGCAATCCAGCTACGAATGTGAGTATCTTTGTCATCTGCTTATTTATATTACATTGTGCAAAACCTGATGAAGAGTGGAGTGAGTACAGTTGAAGTTTTATATATCACTAGCTTGCTGGTATTCAATTCTTCTAATTTAATCACCTCATCTTCATGTACCAAATTTCCCATTTGTACTGAAAATCCTCAAAATTGCCTCCCAACCAACATTTTTCAAATCCATCCCCGATTGGGGGTGGTTTTTAACATTACCAACCCTAAATGAATAGATTTATTTTTTTATTATTATTCAGAAAATAGGCTCAATTAGCCCCCTCTGAACACTTTCCGTCCCCTCTTTGGTTAGAAGGGGTGGAAAGCATCTCACAATTTACTCTTGTCTTAAACAATATGTGTCAAATTTCCCATTTGTACTGAAAATCCCCGAAAGTAACCCTCGTGGAATAATTTTCAACCCCATCTCACATTAGGAGTGGTATTTTGCATTTTCGCCCCAAATTTTATCTTTTTTGTTGAGCTGAAGTATTGAGAAAACTGGACTATTCATGCTAAGATTCCTTAAAATTGCCTTGCACCGAACATTTTCCACTCTCTCTTCCTTTGGCAGTGTTTTTTTTTTTTTTAATAATAGCATCCACACAATATTTTTATTCTTGCCCTAAAGAACGTATGTGTCAAATTTCTCATTCATACTGAGAACCTCCAAACTGACTGATGTCAAACAATTTTCAATCCCATCTCCCATTAGGGATGTTTTTTGCATTACTGTCCCTAAAAGAACACAGGGAGCAAAATTTATTTTATTTAGCAAAAGTATTGAGAAAATAGGTACACTTGTAATGAAGATCCTCCAAATTGCATCCGATCCCCTAATAAGGGTGGTTACAAACCCCAAAATAATGACAAGAGTAACATATCCTATTATTAGGGACCCGTAAAATTCTTGGGTAGACATCCTTAAAATTCTTGGGCAATAAAGGTAAAAATTCTTGAGTAAATACGTGAAAATTCTTGGGTAATATCAGAGAAAAAATAATCACAGTTTCTATATAAATTATAAGAGTAATCTTTAGGCAGGTGTGTGTTTATTATATTAATTATAAGTTGAACATTTACATTTTGGTTTATTTATTAAATGTGTCTATTTTCCTCACGAGTTTTTCAAATAAGGAACTAGTTTTTTCTTCACATACAAGATAATGCTAGTTATGTATTTTAAAATCTATGATTGGTGTTGAGATGCAAGATCTCCACAGAAACATTTGCAATGTTTCTCCAACGTATTTTGTGTTAAAATCTATAATTTTCTAAAATGTCAGTTACAAAGTCTCTGTTCTTATCCCTCGATATGCATTTATAAAATACATATCCACTCACTTCTGAATGTTACTTTCATAAGTATAGGAGGAGAGTATTTCCAGATTTGTCATGCTCAAGTTCATTCGTCGATCTGTAAGAGCACAAGAAAACTTGGAAACAAATCGCTCACAGTTGACATTGGAAACTGGTATCCAAAGTGCTTTTAATGCTCCATCCATAAGTATTATATGTGTACTCTGCATGGATATCAGAGCTTCAAGGACACTCAGGTTAGCAGATTTCTGCAAGAGTTCCTTGAGTTCCAGACATCCATGCATAGCTTCGTCTGCTGGAAGACTTTTTAAAGAGGGCACTTTAGACATCAGGGACTTCAGCTTATCTGTATTCTGAATAAGAACATTCTGCCTGCAGAATAAACTCGGAAACAGGCTCCAAGATTGTTCTGGCTGGATCAGAAGAAATTAAACTGTCCAATTTCACACACATAGAGACAGCAATGTTCTTCAAAGATTCTATATTCCTTCCTCTTTGAACACACTTAATTTTTTTCATGCCATCATTAACTTGATCACTAAAAACACCTCCAGTAGCAATTTGAAGTCTTTTCTTCAGATGGTGAAGTCGTAGATACAGTTCCCCTGCCTGAGGCTGCTTACTAGTCTCCAATTGAATGAGAAATGGCTTCAGTAGTATACTAAGTGACTTCACAAACAAGCAATGAACATGTAACACATTTAGATCCTCTTCCTTGAGACTGCTCAGGAATTTGCAGCCAGAGTTGAAAATGCATTCCTCTGCCCTCCTGAATGTAGGAAATTAAAGAAAATGTCCCAGTTCTCTGTCAGCCATTCAACTGCTGTTAACCAAGAGTTCCAATGTGTTGGGCAGAGGCCAGTGGGTGAACTTCTTTTGTCAAGGTATTGTTTGAATGCATGGCGCCTTTTTCTTGCATTCAAAAACATTTGTTTGACTGACACAACCACTCTATTTAGTTCCGTGAGATTTCATGGAAGAATTTCAGCCAACAATTAATTTTGTGTGCCCAACATTGAACCTGCACAACCTGATCAGACAGAAGAATTTGGAGACCCTGGAAGCATGTATTCATGTACCTTGCCGAGTCACTGACAAATGCCACCACCTGATTGTACCCAACCTCCATATCCTGCAGGGCATCAGAAATCGTTCTAGCACAATTTCGTCCATTAACAGCCTCCAGGGATGTTACAGCTGCAACATACTGCTCCTGATGGTCTGCTGGTTCTACAGTAGATAAGATAACAGCAAACACTGCTCTGCCCTTCTTGTCCGTTGTTTTATCGCTCATAATAGCAACATTTTTGTTCTTTAAAGCGGCAACAGCGGTAACTTTTCTTTTATCTGCCAGCTGTGGTAAATGCTGCCTTCTAAGGTTATCACTGCATGGTAGTTCACCTCCTCCCACTACATGATGACGCAACCAACTTCTAAATGCAGGATGATCTGCTTTTTCAAGAGGAATGTTTGTAATTACAAACATTTCAACTGTGCTGGTAATAAAATCCAATTTGGCAGCCTGAAATTAAAAAAAAATGGTTTAATAAACTATTAAAAACCATAAATAAATTATATAATTAAAATATAATACCCCTTAAAATTCAGATTTTATGTATATGTTTGTACATATTTAAATAACATTTCTTCAATGCAGTTATGGTAATGCTTGAATGCCAAGAACTGCTAAATCTGCCAACCGCTGAATAATCTCACCCTCTGTTTCTACGCTAGGGGAGCTGGCGAGAAACCGGAACAATGGTACCAGCTGCCGATAGCGTACAAGAACGCTTTTCTCCTAGTTGAAACATTAATTTCATTTTGCACGCCACCGGTTGCCAAATCATGAAAATTGATTGTAACTACCGGAACAATGGAACCAGCCGCCGATAGCGTACAACAATGCTTTTCTCCATAATCGAAACATTAATTTCATTTTGCATGCCACCGGTCGCCAAATCATGAAAATAGATTGTAACTTGACTGGTATAGGTAGTGCCAGGGATTTTGGCATGCGAACATGTTATCGAGTGTTATGGTGCGAGTCACTAATGCTGGGATTACGATAAACTTTACTTAACGCAACAGGATGTAACGTAAAGTTATGAAATAAAGGTCTTTAGGATGCACTTAACACAAGGAGAATGACTCCTGGATGGTAGTTGGTTTATTACTTCGTGCTACTGCTTCATGCTGATTGGTTCTAATTACCAGTGACGTCAAACTTAACGTAACGGGAAGGAAAAGTTGCCAAACTCTAAGTTATGTCGTGTTAAGTTGTGATAGTAATCCCGGCATTGCTCCTCAACAGTTGTAAGAATTGTGCTAGTTGCTCGGCAGATCTATATACAACGTAGCGTATTTGGCAGTACATATAAAACATTGTAACCTGTGGAAACCATACACAGACTACTTCTTGTTGTTTCATAAACTCATAAACGTTCGATACTTTTCCTGACTGTACAAGGTTTCCCCTTTCAATTTCGAACTAAATGAATGCACTAATAAAGTCGGACACACTCGCGGGTACGACAGTTTTATAGAGAATGTACTGCCAGACTGCTCAGTGTACCGTATAAACATTGTAAGTGTTGGTTTCATTTATTCAGCACCACGTACTTGTGGGAAGGAAACACGTCGCGAGGATTTAGCTGACTGGACTAGCCCTCCAGGACATACGCCAATATCCATGGCAAGACCTATACCATTGTTGCGGCTTCTCCCACTTGACGGATTTAGCGGTCCCCAGCATTCCAACATCATCGCAGTTATTACCACGTTTATATGGGGATTCAGTATGTATTGAGTACGGTAAGAATACGATCCGCGTAGGTCAGATAGCAAATCAGTTTCAATGCGTAAACGCAGATCGGATTCAAATTTATTCCATTGCACCATGGAAACCAGTGTTCTATTATGCAAGTAATCAGAAAGTAATTTTCAAAACAAAAAACGCAGCATGTAGAAGTGGCTTCAATAATGAATTAATATACATACCTTTGCTTCTTTAGCCTCATCAACAGCTTCATATATAGTAATTTGTCGTTTGCCTTTTTCTGCTTTTTTGGCTTCCACGTGGGCTCTGGTTGCAATGTGTTTTCTAACTGAATCACTAGTATCCCATGAAACTCTTTTGTTGCAGAATCGACATAACATTACCTCTCTTGATTTGATCATGCCGTCGCTAGCGAACTGTTTTGCTCGCTCACCCAATTTTATTTTTGGTGGCATTGTTAACTTTAAGAAAATAGGACAGTGCACACAATCATGCTACACCTGTGATAAATGGACTGATTCCTGTTCTGTGGTCAACTATGCCTAGGCCGATAGCGGGAATTATGCGTAACCTGCCTTCTGCCCGGCCCCACGCTATAGCTTGAACTTGTTACACGATCCATCACGCAGCCAACCAGCTTTTCGCATTTTCCTGCCTAACGCTCCAAGCGCTGTTGAATAAAGATTTACCCGACGAGTTTTAGCCAATCATTCGCATTTTTTTCTTCTTTTACCTTAAAAAAAAATTTATGCCTGCGTTGTCGAAAGTGTAATGTACATACATTTTGTTAAAATTCGCGGGTAAAGGTCAAAATTCGTATTTAGTTGAATATTTTAAGAAATTCGCGAGTAGTTTGCGGGTTGAGACACCCGAAAACCAACTTTTACCGTAATGACAATACATTTTATGTATAAAGTCATGCATTTTTAGCTTTTCGCAAATTTTGCGAATCGCAAAATTTACGGGTCCCTACCTATTATTATTGAGAAAACAGGGCCTTCCATGCTGAATACCCTTAAAATTGTCTCCCCCACCAAACATTTTTCACCCCCTCTTCTGTTTCATTGTTGTTTAAAGAGGAGGATGATGATGATGCATAATTAGTCTGACAAAAGAAAGGGTTGTGTTTGTGGATGTTTGTTGTTGTGTACAGAATGAAGCACAGTGTTTTAAAGTAAGAATGAAGTAATGTGTAAATTAAATTGTGGTTGAGAGTATGGATGGTGTGGAATAAGCGGGAGAAGTTTCCACACTCATGCAGGTACTGTATTATTCTAATATGGGCACTATTTGCCACAGTGCTACCACCTAGTGGCATTAACATAAAATTGCAGTGATAGCATGGAAACACAGCGTGGGAGAAGCTTCATGCATGCCTTCAAATGTGCACAATCCGTATGTATTTGACCCATAAGTTAATTACGTCATATCAGTTGCGCATGCACAAAAGCTCCTTAAAACGTGCACAAGTTAACATGTGCTACCAACTCTGGTGGCACATTTCATGGGTTTAAAGGAGTAGCACAGTAGATTTAAATGATGTAGATTTTAAATTTCCGCAAGTTATGTTCAATAACTTTAAAAAATAAATAACTAAATCTGCAAGATGTCAAAAGTTACGTTACGTGCTCTTGTGCTCGTATATAGCAGTCTCCACTGCATATAAGTTATGCCCAAGCCTGAAGTGCATCTGGAGCAATGACAGAAATCTGTATCAAACAAGAGACAAGGCTGCATAGTAAATGGACAAGACAGCCGTTGCAGCACTTGTGTACTAACACTGTTTAAGATTTGTTTCATTAATGCAGAAATAAAATGAGAGAAAGTTGTCTGATTGTTAAGGCATATGAAGAGTTTTAATAAATTCTGTGGTTTTTTAGTGTAGAGTCAATCAACATCTTAAATAACCTTTATTTTACCCCAATATGCTTATATCCAGCCCTATTTGCAGTTTCTGTGAAGATGGACATTAAAAGCTATATGTGTATTAGTTTCATTAGTTCATGTTGGTCTAGCCAACAAACTACTTATTTATAAATAGAAAAATAAATAGATTCATCAACCTTAGATAAGGTACATGCAGGATGAATCTAAAATTCTTGCTTTTGAATCAGAAGTGTGATATGTTTCAAAGTTAAACAACATTACGGTGTTATTATTGAAGATATTTACTACTACTGCTACTTTTCCATCCTTCTAGAACAATGTACATTGTTGTTAGACATGTCAGCTTATTAAATATACAGTGGAATCTCGTTAGCACGTTCCTCATTAACACGTTTTCCCGTGTATTACGTTTAATTATAAAAGTCCCGGTACCAAATCACCAAATATAATAAATAATGTTTGCTTAGTGCGTTTTCCCGGTCCCGCTTACTACGTTTGAAGTTTGACGTCCTCATTTGCTGTTTTGGCCAATCCTTGATCAGCACAGTGGGAGTAGGCGTTCACGTTCATAGTTTGACGTCCTCATTTGCTACTTTGGTCAATCCTTGGTCACGGGGTGGAAATCGGCAGCCAATCACATACATGCATTTAAATATTTGTGTGACACGATTTCTGTGGGCGGGAATGGCGGGATAGAGAATGCTTTACCTTGGCATGGTAAACACGGTAAATGCTAACGATAGTTTCTAATGTTGAGTGATGACCAAACAACCGTAGATTGTATTTTAACTTTTCATTTACAATGAAAAAAAGAAAGTGTAGTAGGTAAATAACCAACAGTGAAAAACTGAAAATCCTTGATGTAATCACAATCCAAATATAAAACATGTCGATATAGTGCGGAAGTTAAACATTCTTCCGTCAACCTTAATTACGATTGTTAGCAAACCTAAATTGATTGAAACTGCTTTTAAAGAAGGGAAAAATACTAAAACAAAACTTTTCTCTTGGAAAATAGGATCAGAAGAGGACCGGAACGAAATTTGTTGCATGGAAACACCTCCGTATTCAAATCGTCTTGTATACACCAAAGATAATATCGTCTATTGCACTCGTAACACGATGCATGCTCATAATTTTTTCTTTTTTAGCAGAAATTGTTATCACGTGTGTAATAAAACACACAGCAAAACCACTATTGCTGCTTCCACAATTCACAATTTATTTTCTCAAAAACATTCATAACCTAAAAAATCCAAGTTGACCAAAATAAAAGCTTGAATTATTTATTCTCAGGCTTTGTGTATCCAAATCCATTTAAACATATTGAATTTAACATGGAAACGCGGATCGTATTCAGTATGAAATTGTACTCAAAATCGATTTAAATTGCCCATGGAGACGTAGTAATTATTAGATTTTTATTACCTATGTTCTTAAATTGCAGATTTTGCATTTTCGTTAACACGTTTTCCCGCCTATGACGTCCAAATCCTTAGGTCCCTGCAAAAACGTACTAACGAGATTCTACTGTATACAGTATTTGCAGATTATCAGTTACATTAAAATAATTAACACTTGTGTTTTTAACATTTAATAGTCCATTAAAGAGAAAATAAAACATATATGAAAACTATTTTCAAAAGTTTGCACCTGTCTGTGAAGATTATAATCCTTGTGTGTTTCATGTGAATGAACCTGGATACCGTTTTTGATTTTACATACATCGAAAATATACATGTAGGGAGTGGTAGAATTCTTAGTTTCTCGAAAAATTGCCACTACTTGTTCTCCTATTTATATTTATAATTAAATGAATGGCTTTTTTGCGAATTGTAAATATCATTTTGGCATCTTTTTAACGTATTGCTTTTCTACCCTGATGATCTCTCTGAAAACACAAGTTTTTGACTGATTGTATGTAGTATTGTTTTGCATTGCAGGTAGGGTCGTCAGCATCAGGAACAGTGGTCACATCTTCGTCATCACCCTGTGTAACCACTCACCATTTCGTGCTGACACCATTTCAACAGACAACTTCACAGCCACCGACTAGCTTCATCTACACACCTGCCTCTTCAGCATCTGCTCCAATATGCACCACTGCCACAGGGTTGCCCAGTATTGCCATCAACCATACTGGTGGGGCCATACTTGCTGCAACCCCTAACTCCTCACAGCCTTCCGTGTCAATGGCACCAAGCGCAAGCAATCTCTTCATTCCTGCTGGGGCAGCTGCAGCACAAGGTAAAGTTCAACAGATGCATTTTATAAACCAGGTTGCACAAGCGGGGATAAACTAAGACTGCCAAGTGTTTGTGCTTCAAAAGCTTCTGGAGAAACAGGATAGGCAGTGATCAGACTTGCTTCTTCCACTTTTTGTAATTTTATAGGACAGTATAACTCACACTTTCACAGCACTGTTAACAGATTATATAAATGCTTGTAACAATGCTCACCTGCTCTCTTTTCTTGACGTGTTGTTTTGAAGCATTCAACTTGTATCAACAGGCAACTTGATAGCTGCTTTTATCCCATATACAGGTGCTCAGATTCCATACACTTCTTCTTCCATGATATACTGATTTTGTGTGTAAATAAGAATCTGGAAACAACCCATAGTAACTCTATTGCTTTCTTGCCCAAGAAACCACACTTTACTGACCAGAAGCATGATTGATCTAACAACTTGAGTATCTCCATGCAGTATTCTGACCTTCAGAAATTTCCCAGAAATAGTCAATGATAGCTGAAATAAATTTTGGTTTTAAAAGTTCCAGAAAATGGGATATGTACAGTAATAATTAGAGAAAGATTATTTATACTTAAAAGAAGAAATGTATTAGAGGTATCAGTTGGCTGAGATAAAAGTTACTCATTCTTTTGAAAGCTCCAAATAAATGCTGAAATAAAAATATGATATTTATTTAAAGGTGAGTCGGAATTGTAACACTAACATCACTTAAGTTTACTCACTTAACATGTTTCGGGAAACCGTTGTTCCCATCCTCAGAAGGTTAATTCGACAGTCGAATTAACCTTCTGAGGATGGGAACAACGGTTTCCCGAAACATGTTAAGTGAGTAAACTTAAGTGATGTTAGTGTTACAATTCCGACTCACCTTTAAATAAATTCAATACACATCACTGTTTCTAGCTTCTTTTCATTACAATAAAAATATGATATATTTAAGAATGAAAGAAAGGGGGACCAAAGGCAATATGAAATAAGCAACTATCTTGAAAACCCTGCAAGAACTGTAGCGTATGGAATGCAGACTGAAATATATGTTTATTCTTGTTTTGTTAAACTTTTAGTTTTGGGGAAATAGACAAAAATAGACTAACCAATTTTGAATCATCTGAAAAAGGTAAGACACATTCAGATGACTGATTTAAACATTTTAAAATGGAATCAGAAACTAGGTTGAAGCTAGCAGATGTTTAAATACTCAAAAGACAGTGCATAGGTTGGCTGTATATAACAAGCTTGGCATAACTCTAACCTACTACAGCAGATTTTCATTTAGGAATTTATTGAATTAAAAAGAACAAGTGACTTCTGTAACGTTAACTTCAAGTATTTGATTACTGAAAACTTTAAGACTTCGGCTTCATCAGCTATAGACTAATGGCTGAGAACACTGTAACCTTTAAACAAATGCATGGATTACATTTATCTTTTTTACTTAAAATTGAAAATAAATTTATTATTATTACTATTGTTGTTGTTGTTGTTGTTGTTGTTGTTGTTGTTGTTATTATTATTATTATTATTATTATTATTATTAATGTATTGTGTTCACATGGCTTTCTCTACTTGCTCTTCTACTAACTATTCTTATAAAAGCTTATGCTTCTGTCTACTACTTGTTAATCGAGGTTATGTACATCAGGTATGTAATGGTGCCAAGTTTTGGAAACATTTTCTTCAAAATAACTCGTGTACAGGTTGGCAGAAACAAAGAGGGAGGATTATGCATAGCTTATCTTTAAGTCTGTAGTTATTGTGGCAAATAAAAAGCGTTACAAGCCTTTCTTTGCAGTTCTGACTTACAAAATTCTCGTAACTCACAGCTTTCTCATAACTGGCTCATTTATTTTAGACCATCTTTTTATAGTACCTTGTTGCTAGAGAGACACATTAATGCAGTGTTCCAGAATTGACCAGAATGCAGATGTTGAACTTTCTCGGAGAGTAGCCAGTCAAAGCCTCTTTCCATGCTTGGCCAACTGTACCATACAGGTTTGTTTTCTTGAATCTCCTGCACTGAGAGTCTTCATTAATGGCTAGGCCAGTTGTATCGTGTGGGTTTGGTCACAGTATATTTTGTTGCTGAAATTCAAATGACTCCATTTACAGAGTGTCTGCTGGTAACAAAAGTAACAGAAAAATCTGATGTATTACTCTCACATGACTTTCTCTGCTCTTGTACAAACTATTTTTACAAACGCTTATTCTCCATCTACTTCATGTTAATCGAGATAAACATTTGCAGACTCTATCTTATTGCTAATTTTCTTGTAGATGTAAGGGAAATATATATTTACAAGGGCAATATAGAAATACAGTAGCCTTTAAGCACATACATATCTCTTAATAGCTGGTTGCTAGGTGCAACACCATTCCCTTTCCCACAGATTAATACTCTTTGCATATCCAAGACAAAAAAATGAATAACGAAATCCCATTTGAGAAAATAAGTATTGAAAAATTTAAGGAAATAACAAGCAATATCTCGAAAATGGTACACGCAACAAAAAAAAATGTATATGACATAAATTGTGTATTTTAATGCGATCTACATTTTTTGTGCAGTAAAATTTTGTCTATCTCTTATGGTTTACCAGTTATGCAAAAGTCGTTCACAATAAAGGATACTTTTGGAGACATTCCCAGAAAATTCAAGATATACATTTTATTTGTCATAAAAATATCTTAAACATACAATATTTTAATCAAAATCGTTAGAGCCATTTTTTAGAAAATTAAAATTTTCGAAAAATGTTCCATGTAAAGGGTAATCTGGGGTGGGGGGATTTTCTTGAAAACCTTTGTGTCGCATCTCTGGAAGATACTGAACCTAAATACCAAGTTTGGTGTTTATCCGACTGTTCGTTTCCGAGTTATGTTGTTCACAGACAGACACACAGACACACACACGGACATGTTTCCAAAAATGCTTTTTTTGGATTTAGGGGGTCTCAAAACATGTATTTCCGGTGAATTCTCGGTATCGAATTTTTGGGTGGAATACAATACTTCCCCTACTTACTCTACGTAGTAGAGAAAGTAAAAACTAACGAATTTGACCCTACGATAACACAAGTGCCTAAAAGTAACTTAATTTAAGTCTGTTGGCCATAATGGTAACAAAAATTACCCCCTGTATCATCCTGTGTGTCTGAAAGCATGGTGCGCCAAGATTGCAGATTGCTTAGATCAATCGACTTTGCTAGTTTCATTTGCTGTTGAGTTACCACCATGCTTGTTATGGTTGCTGTATTTCATGTCATAATACCAACATCAAGATTCTGCCAATCACTGTTGTATTTCTTTCAGGAGCAGCATTCATCATGTCCGTTTTATAGATAATAAAATAACATAGCATTCTTGAATCAGTCAGATTACATGCATTAAAGGAATCGATAGAAAACCCTGCATGTGATTCGTCAAAAAAAGCCAGTAATATTAGCATGTAGTGCGTAAAGGTAGAGCAGGGTCACTAAATTTAACTTAGCAACAACAAAACGTAATGCACTTATGAACATAAATGCTCTTTTGAGTACAATTAGCACTTTGTTGTGGCAGAAACTTTTTTATTTGTAAAGATTGCTTTAACGACGAGTGCATTTGTGGCTTTACTAGCAATAAAAAGAACGAGAAACAAACGAAAGTGATACTGAACCCATATAGGTAACCAGAAATACAATGTAGCAAAAGAGATTATATGTATGTAAAAGTGAACGAGAACTAGCTACCACCAGTGTGGGTGTTTTGGGGCTGAAATGTGAATGTGTGATTGCAGTAATATCTAATCAGGACAATTTTTAATTGGGTGCTTTTATGATTATCTGCCTTCAGTTGACATCTGGGAAAAAATGGGTTTCAAAACTGGTAGTTGGAATAGGATGAATTTAGTTTCTGGCCTAGGTGTATAGGTCAGAAGCATGATGTGTAGTGTAAGGCCTTATTTATGCAAGCAATTTTGTGCCATGCAACAAAGAATGGCTTTATATGGCAAGACTTTTAGTTGTCTATTTATGCATACAACATGACTGTCTTATGCTGGGATTACAATGAACTTAACATAACATGATGTAATGCATCATAATATGAAAATCGACACATTGTATTAAATGTAGCTATTTAGGTTGACATAATGTGGCTTAATGCAAAGTAACATGAAAGTCTTAAACAATGTACATATTAAATGGAGCTATTTGGGGTTGACTTAATGTAACATAACTTAAGAGTTTGGTGGTGTCAAACTTTTCCTTCCTGTTATGTTAAGTTTGAAGTCACATGGTTATTAGAACCAATTGGTGTGAAGCAGCAACATGAAGCAATAAAAGAACTACTAATCAAGAGTCAATCCCGTTAAGTGCATCATAATTAGACCTTTAGTAGCATTTCTTAAATTCATGTTATGTCATGTCACATTAAGTAAAATTCATTGTAATCCCAGCATTAGTCAGGCGTGTACTGTTGAGGATACCACTTTACCAGCCTGTTTCCACATTTGGTTCGATAGCTAGTATGGATCTGTGTTGTTGTACTACTGCTACAAACTCTTAACTGGAAAAAAACTGACTAAAACGATGGAGTGTACAGCCGATAAACAAGATAAAGTTCGTGGATAGTGCATATAGGATCTTGTGTGGGAAATTGCTTCTTCTTGTCACGATCCTTGTAATTTTATGAGGCATCATTCCAAACTGAACTCCTAATACAAATTTCTTCTGTAAATGTTTCATATCCATACTTGATGAAAGTCTGAAAAACAGAAGTCAGATCACTCTTGCAACACGTGAAAGCACAAACCACACTGATGTGAAAACTATAGCTCTGGGTTTCCCAAAGTGGCAGCACTGACTCCACTGTCTCAGTTACACTGCGACAACATGACGTGCAGAAATAGGCCCATATATATCTATATAGTATATTGAGGTCATGCACATGTCACATGTGTCACATTTACTGAAAGACCACATGATGAGTTTTTGAGTTTGTGTTGTATGGTATAAATGCTTCCATTAAACTCAATGTACTTTCATATTGTTATGTAACAAGTGCAACACAACATAGCTTACATAACTGGAGCCTTATTTATGCAGGAAAAAATTTGATTTCGGAAAGTCAGGAATATATAACTATTTATATGCTACAGAAAAAAGCACACTGCATTATCCCAGAGTATCACATCAGGTGCAATATACCGAGTTATATGAATTCTAACAATGTAACAAAAGCAGAAATTCTTTGGTCAGCTCACACCGTGATATCAAATATGTCACTCTCTGTGGTACTGTTACCTCATTTGATTTATTTGAAGATGCACAAAAGCTGAAGCTCCTAAAGGACAAGCTGGCACATAGTGTTACATAGTATGATGTAGGTCCTAACTTTCAAAATTTAATTTTAAGAAATGTAAGGAAAAGTCCCGCCCCCCCTGTTTTAAACCTTCCTTTATTATTGTTCAAGTCTTTGATCTCAATATCTACTTTAAATTCTTTTTACTCATGTGCAATATGTTTCTTTGCTTTTAAAATCCTTTTAAAAGTGCTTTAGTTGTATCTTCCTTTCCATTGAGCATACTGATTGTAAAGTGTTGCCTTGGTTTTTTTCTTTTTGCATGGCTGTTTAAAGAATAGTGGATTGTAGGCATTGCAAACTAAAGAAATGTTCGTAGGAACTTTTTCTTGGCCAACGACACATTTATAATGCTCCTTCTGCAGTAACTAAGAAGTAACTAATTTTTATTTTTGATCAGTACCTTAATTTAGCACAGGGGTCAGTGGGTGAAACCAAGTCATTTATTTCAACTGTGTGCAGTCCTGCGCATAATAACATATTAAAGAAATGTTTGTATGAAAATTGTTTCTTGGCCAGCAACACATTTAGATTGCTCCTGTAAAAACTAAAAGGTAACTAATTTTTATTTTTTATCACTACTCTGATTTAGTGAGAGGTCCATGAGTTAAACCAAGTCATCTATTTCAACTGTATGCAATCCTGTGCATATTAGCCTTTTTCTCAGCAACATTAATGGATTATTTGTGGGTATACTTAGAAATAATGCTTGCTGAGAAAACCATTGTCTTCATTTTCTTTTGTGTAGCAGATTGAAACAAACAAAAAAAATTATATTGTAAATTGGATAAAGGAAATAAAATTGCTGTTTAAAGAAAAGAGACAATATAAACAGGTTTTAAAAGCTGCCAAAAGGAAATGGTTACATAGAAACTGATAAAAAGATCACTTACATAATAACCGTTCTCAAACTATAAAAGAAATCCATCAGTTCCAAACAGAGAAATACAAAATGACAACAGTTATATAGTACAGCTTATGTAAAAAACGTTGTGACACTCCATATGCGCAAGAGAGGAGAAATGAAGAGAAACTGTGAGAGTAGTGGAGGAGCAAGGGACTAGAAGTGATATAAGAACTCAGTAGCAGTTGCATACACAATGCATTATAAACAAATGTGTAAGCTTACCTTGTATTTGAACTCACAGCAGGTGGAACACTGAACCTCCCCCCCACTCTTATTATGCAAGTGGGTTGGTCAGTGCTATTGCGCATCTATGCTTCAGGAGTGGGGATTGTCATGACATTTTACACAAGCTATACCCAGCACACAAATAAGGAAACTTTGAATCTATTAATGAACAATATCATCAACCTGGTAAAATTCATAAGTTTTCATAACTACCTGCTCTGTTAAATACATGTCATTATGGATTACCACTGCAAATGTCTTGTTTCAAGAGGTTTTCAAGATAGTTGCTTATTTCATATTGCCTTTGGTCCCCCTTTCTTTCATTCTTAAATATATCATATTTTTATTTCAGCATTTATTTGGAGCTTTCAAAAGAATGAGTAAGCTTTTTCTCAGCCTATTGATACCTCTTCTAAATTTCTTTTTTTAGGTATAAATAATCTTTCTCTAATTATTACTGTATATTTCCCATTTTCTGGAACTTTTAAAACCAAAATTTATTTCAGCCTGTCATTGACTATTTCTGGGAAATTTCTGAAAGGCAGAATACTGCATGGAGACACTCAAGTTGTTAGATCAAACATCCTTCTGGTCAGTAAAGTGTGGTTTCTTGGGCAAGAAAGTAATAAGAGTTACTATGGGTGTTTCCATATTCTTATTCAGACACAAAATCAGTATATCATGGAAGAAGAAATGTATGGAATCTGAGCACCTGTATATGGGATAAAAGCAGCTATCAAGTTGCCTTTGATACAAATTGAATGCTTCAACACAATGCGTAATGAAGAAAGAACGGTAAGCATTGTTACAAGCATTTATATGATCTATTAACAGTGCTGTGAAAGTGTGAGTCATTCTGTCCTATAAAATTACAAAAAGTGGAAGAAGCAAGTCTGATCACTACCTATCCTGTTTCTCCTGAAGCTCTTGAAGCACAAATACTTGGCAGTCTTAATTTATCCCGACTTGTGCAACTTCCTGCTGTATTTCCCTTGTTCCTGCAATAAAGTATGTGATAAAGCTGCCAATGTTTATTTTGATTAATGCATGCAGCTTGAAGTATAAGCTTTTGTGAATAGTTTATTGAGGAGTGAGTAGAGAACATCATGTGAATGTAACAAGATTGTTGAGAACATCATGTGAATTTAACAAGATTGTTTGCTTCATATTACTACAATGTATATTATTTCCATTTGTTTTAGTGCTATATGTGCATTTCATTCCAAAAATTTCAATGTTTACTCTTACTTAACTAGCAAAAAAGGACTATCATATGGTAATAAGGGAGGGTCAGAGGGGAATTGAATCCTGTTGTTTATTTAATTTGAATGTTACCATTTTCCCTACAGGGAGCAATCCAGGAGGTGTGTTAGTTGGACCTTCAGGAACAGCAGTGTTTGCACCCGCCAGTGCTGCAGCAGTAGCAAGTCCTGATTCTCCGTTTTCAGTGCCAACACGCTCACCTGCACCACATGCTCCCCCCACGCCCTCACCTAGTCCCTTGCCTTTGAGGTCACCAGCATCCGTCCCCTCGCATCATCCCCCTTCGCCTGCACCCAGTCCATACCATACACAGCTACAGTCGCCACAACAACAGCAGTCTGGTAGTTCCAGCAACTATACAGCCCAGCATTATGTAACAGCCAGTTCTCAGCCCGCTGGTCCGGGATCAAGCTTCGTCCTTTCTTCATCTCAGTCCAATACTAATTATAAGGTTAGTCTTATGTCCTGTATAAATGCTATACGGAGAATGCAAGTGGCGTTCAGGAGCATTATGTTTTATAAAAATTGCCTGCCTTATTTGGTTATAATACGCTTAGAAATAAATTGAGTTTTATCTATGGATGCTTTTTAACTGCTATGGTCCTTAGCTTCTCATTCTATATTGGGCATGAAAGACCCGAAAGTTTGCTCATAGGCCTCCTCTTCATCAGGCTTGAGGTTTTTTTATGTCGTAAATCTATGACATGGAACCACTGGCTTTACTACCCTTCCAAAGGAAACCATACTAAGGATTTTTGTGCCTGAAAAAATCCATCACCCTCCGCTGGGTTTGAACCCACAACCTTAGGAACTAGAGGCTAGCGTGGTACCATTAGACCACAGAAGATGAGTTTAATAGGCTTGTGCATCCATTTATTACGCACTTATACCCTGAATTAAATACCTCTTAAGAGAGAAATATTACTTGAGAACCAAAAATAAAAAATAAGTTACCCAATACATCTGTGCTCTGAAGCACCAGTATACTAATTTAGGAAACAAATAAATAAAATATATTATGTAATGTTATTTAAGTCCTCTTGAACTAAGACCATCAAACATAATAAAAGCTATTAATTTTTGGTTATGACTGATAATGGTTCATATGAATTAGAAGCATTTTCCCAGAGTTCATGCTAATGAGTATGAGCACTTCCTATGATTATACACGTATCTGAATAAGAAAATGTTTTTGTGAGAATAAAAATCTACTATCTCACGCAAGTAAATACTCATCTACACAGCCAACTTGATCACATAACTGTAAGTATATACTTGTTTTATCTACAGTATATACTTGTTTGACAGTTTGGTATTGTGTATTACTGGAACAGATTTTTTTATTACATTTGATTCTTCCCCATCAAAATGCTCAAGAAGTATCCTGTGTTGTTCAACAAGTCTCAGAAGCAATATTAGGCACATATGAAGTTCCTAAGTTTTCCAGAGAAAAACTATGGTGTTTCTCAGTCAGTGTTAGTTTATATGGTAAAAAAGAGCATTTTATATCAATGGATGTGACAGGTGCGTACTTCACTTTTGGCACATGTTGGACAGGAATGCTGCAATCAGGAGAGCTAGGATTTTCCCATAAGAATGTCTGCTGCTGTGCACAAGTCCTTCAAGCCATTCTTCTGCAAAACCTTTTTCATTTTTGTGTGCACTTTTTCTTCACTTCAGCTGGTGCCCCATGCATTTTCTTTCTGACCTCCTCCAGTAAAGAAATGTTCTCCTAGATTCTTGGAAGCAATTTCAAACTTTTGAATACACAGAGTAAATTTTTAAATAAAACTGTGAGCTTTAACTGAGCTTTTAGCCTAAAGATCCACAGTCTAGTTACAAGTATCTGGATTTTGAAGTTAACACTTTACATAGTAAGGTTAATTAATAAAGCTAGCTGACTTTCAATGTTACTTTTAGGTTATATTTTTGTGAAGTGATAGAGGATTTTGAAACTTCTTCATTGCCCATGGCTATGTTTGTATATTTTTCCACGAGCACTATGTAGCTCAATAAATTCTGCATTTCTCTTAAGATTTACTTTTAAATAAATACTTTTATTCATAACAAGTACGAGTACATACTCTTTAAGTATGTTTTGTTATGGTTCCATTACTTGAGTGTGTTTCCATAATGAAGTAGACATTCAGAAGATTTAATACTTACTAAACAGAGTATTTACTTGAAAAATTGAAGTATATCTATATACTCGTTTTTATTTATATGGCCCATTGTGTATAGGGTTACTCTGAAGCCATATATCAGATTTAAAATATTTTTGTTTGTATGTTTTTCTTATTTTTTTCACTCAAGGTCGCTTGAGGTAGTTACTGGGAGACATGGTATACAGCATATGTTATTGTCCCACTGATAGAATAGGTTTAAGGTTGGTTCGGTTCACAATAGCTCAGAATGAGAACGACAAAGTTAAAATACACGTATTATAATGTGAGTGTTCACAAGTAACGGGACACTTTCGCAGTTCCCTGGTAAGAGAAAGAAGACTTGGCCAAGTTTTAATGTTTTCGTACCCAGGCACAGCATATTAGATTCATATTGTGCATATTAGACTCTTCATTGTCGATAATATCCAAGGTGACCATGACATGAAACACCGTCTAGAGCTCTATCTAAGTCCCAAGCTGGGAAAATGAAACTGGAGGAAATTCTAGCATATGTGCATCATAATCTCACATCCTAACATTGTATATCTATTGAGCAGTTTTTCTAGCAAAAGCACTTTCTGTAGTTTATATGCAACTCATAACTGACTATTGCCTCAAAAACTACAAAGAACAGCAAAAACAGGTGGAAATAACAAGCAACTTTAATGTATGCGTTTAATAAAGAAATGAAGCTTGGTATGACTAGAGGACTTGAAATAATAATGGAACTGCATGTAGAAAACGTTAACTCAATCAGATTTTGATGTTGGTTATTCCGCATTATGTTGGCTGAATTGGAAGCAGGTGAAAATAATTATAATTGTTCAGTTAGAAATAAACGAAATCCCAATGAGCAAAATAGACTTTCCACTTTGTTATCCATATGGTTATCAGTATGCATTCCTGTTCTTGTTACCAGGCTATTGTGAAACAAAGTGTTGTATGCCATTTTGTTCCTTTTCTCATTTCTGTTTTGGTTTCCATTCTCGGGTTATTGTGAATTGCCTTAAATATCTTAATTACTTCTCTCAAAGAAGAGAGCAGTATAAAAATGGTATGAACTCACAAATATTTAGCTATTCAGTTTTATGATAATTGTTACTAACCAAAAGTTAATAAGCATACTTTTTCTTATGGATTTTGTTATCTACTTAATTTCACTATGATGTTTATGGAGTTAAACCAACTTTTTGTTCTTGGGGTACAGGAACCTGTTGTTTGAGAAATTTTGTTGTTTTGTAGTTACCTTGGGAAGCAGTGTAGTAGTTCCCAACACGTGTAAGGTATACTATTGTTCGCTCTGATGCTACTGCTCTGGGTATGAATCCCATTTGGGTCAAACTGTCTGTGACTGAGGATTTTAATAGGGCTTTGTCTCAGTGCTTGTAAGAGACACACCCTCTGTCTTTTTCATGCACATTTTTTATTCAGGGACCTCAAAACATGTATTTCTGTTTAAATTTCCATATTGAATTTTTGGGTGAGTTACAATACTTTCTCTGGTACTATAGATAAGTGGTAGAGAAAGTAAAAACACACAGTTACACAACAACTACTGCTCTTTTATTTCAAAATGGCTTTTTCTTTTAATTTCCTTGACTTCTGTTTTTCTCAGAAATTAATATTAAAAAATGGAGTAATTTTGCTTTACTCAATAGGATTACATAAGACAATATAGTGATTATGACAGAGTGGAATCCTGTTGTTGGAGGTAGAAGTGCTGCTGATTGTAAATGCCAGCTATGATTTGTATTCCAGAACAAGCAACATCATAAAAAGATCACCAATAGCTCTAAGGGCCGGTTTCACCAACCAATGTTAAAAACATTCTAACATCTTGTTTGTTAACAAGGTGTTCAAAATTTAACGTAAGGTTAAAACTTTAGCGTTTCATCAAGCTTTTACAGAAATTGTTAGCTAACATTTTGTTAATGTCAAAGACAACTGCAAACACTGGCTTTCGAGAAGGTGGTGGCCGAGCTACACTGCTTCTGAACGTACTCTAATGCATTTTTGTCTCATATCAGTAGCCTACAACTATTTATATTCATGGTAATGGCCATGTGATGTTCCTTGTTTTTTGATGTTAGAATCACGATGTCAACTGAAATAAATGTTTCACCATTTGAAACACGCTAATTAACATCTGTTAATAAGTATAGGCATATTGTCAAGTGCAAAAAAGCTGACGGTCTTACATTAAAGGATAAGATTGCAGCCTGGGACAAAATCCATGAGTAATTTAATTGGAATGAAAGCGTTTCTCTTAAGTCCAGTAAGCAACTGCAGCAATTTTATGCTAACAAACTAGAAACGTTAGGTACGAAGAGCATTTAAGATGGTATAAAACTCGTGGTGGACACTGCATTGAAACTAAAATGGACGAAAATGCATTATTACTGATTAATCAAGCAGACCCAAAAAACATACTATTTGCTTCTGGAAGCAATTGCTTTGGAAACCTTCCAAATAAACCCACAAACAGAAATACTTGATACCACAAGTAAGTGAAAAATGTTAGTAGCATAAAATCTAGGTACCTAATTAACACTTAGCATAGGAGGAAGAAGCATGCTTCTGTTGGTAGTATTCTAACCTCTCGTATTTCCCATAAAACCATGCTCATAACCCTCTGGACAGCCATATTGCTTTAAAAATTCCTCCTTTTGCAGAGTTTCAAATTTATTATGACGTACGACTACTCTTCTATTAGGAATGATATTAAAAAAATGCCAATTGCATCAACAGCTTGGTTTGCGGCAGTCGTTTTCCAATTTCTAACATTTGTTAAATGCCTTAACACAGGGGTATGGGGATGTTAACTTAACACCAACTTTTAACACATTGTTAAACTTAACTTTGTTTGATGAAACAGAATTTGTGTTAACTTCAGTGTTAAATCAGTTTAACATTGTGTTAAAATTTAGCATTTGTTGGTGAAACCGGCCCTAAAACTATTAAAGATACCACAAAATTGACAGTAAAATTAAATTTTGCCTGAGAGAAGAAAACCTTAATATATGCTGTGTATTTTATACTAGCTTTTATCTCTGGCTTCACCTGCATGGATTTTTGTCTCTCTTGACTAGTTTTACATGTGACATAAATTGATTCTTGCTACATACGGAGGGTTGCTCCGCTTCAGCTCGGACGACCTTTAATCGCCCTCCCACTCCTGTCATTGGTCAAACTGCTTATGTTTATTATTGCAATAGCTGACTGCGAGTGCCTGCTGTCTGCTGGGCCAGTCTGAGGCAAAGTTTACTTGCAATGCCTTCAACAATCACTGACCGATGGTAGGGGTACGTTGTTGGGCTTTCCGATGCCGGTTACAGTCTTTCAATGATAAAGGAAAGGTGGAAAAAAAGTCTTACCATAAGTAAGTCGTGTGTGGGGCATATAACACAACTGCATAAAAATGGGTTCCCACCTGAGGCTCAGTGTGCAAACAACTAGCAAGGAAAGGTCACAACCAACACGACCTAAAGCAGTAGTAGCCAAGGTGAGTGCAACAATGACTCAAGAAAACCCACCAACCCAAAGAAGCATTTGCAGCCGCATTGGAATATCCAAAGGGACCATCTATCGGATAATACACAGCAATTTGGGTCTAGAACGATGCCATAAAGCACATGGACTTGCCTTGAAAGAGTGTCATATCAGAGAATGCTTCACCAATGCAAGAAAACTCTATGAACACCACCTGGCAGGTGGAAAGTGGCAATGGGCAGTTTCTTTAGATGAAACCTGGGTTTATCTAGGTGACAAAAATAAAACCTGAGCCATTTGTTATCAAGTGGGCCAAAAAGGGCACTCCAACTGTATTGGGGAGAACAAGGAAAAGTTTTCCAAGGGATTCATGGTAGAGTTGCAGGTTATTGCTCTCTTGGGAAACTCGGCATTCACAGAGTTGCCAACAATGTAAAATTAATGCAGCCTACTATCAAAGGAATGTTATGGACCCAATTTTTGATGAAAGGATTCCTTGATTGCATGGTGAGGATGCCCCAAATGTTTGGATCCACATGGATAAAGCATCCAGCTACACTTCTTGGTTTTCCCAGCATTACTACCACCAGAAAGCTATGGAAACGGTGTGTCAATGTGATACCATATACAAGGATCCCTGTGAAGTCGCCAGATGCCTCAGCAATGGATTTTTGCAGATTGGTCTCCTGCTGAAACAGTGCCTTGCTTCTTGGCGTCCCACCACAATTGAAGGACTCTGGAAAGCCTGCCAGGAGGAGTAGGCTAACATCCCCCTTCCTGTTCTTAGATGCAGCCTTCTTCAATGAAAGTTGTGTGCAGAGCCATAGTTAAAGCCTGTGGAAATCACTTTGAATGAAAGGGAATCTCGCTATGAAAAAACATAAGCGATAACGCCCCATCTTAAGTGGGGCAACCCTTCTTATATGCTTGTTTCCCATTGGGACGCTGTGACTGTCATCGGTAATTGCAGTGAACACTCCTAGGTCACTGGTGTTGAACGCTGCAGGTATTGCCAGCTGATTAGCTAGTGAAATGGACTCGAGCGAGGAGAAACTTTTGTTGTTAGTACTTCTACACAGGAGAAGAAGAAGGGAAATGAAAAGAAAAAGTTCATTACACATACATCCAGTGGTGTGTGATCTGCTGGAGAAAGGATTGTTTTACACTCTGTATGACAATGTGAGCCAAGATGACAGGAAAGTTTTTCAGTATTTCTGAATGTCAAAAACTTCATGATGAACTACTAGAAAATGTGAGAGAGGAAATCACAGGAATTGACACTAATGTAAGGAAGGTATCCTAGCAGAAGAAAAAGTGATATTCTACATAGCAGGACAACTTTATATTTAGCTTATAAAATCTTTTGTGACGATAAAATCTAAACTTGTGGCTACCATAACATAGGTATCACTGTGCTCAAGTATGCTACAAAAATGACTACCTGTCTCAAAGATGTTGTTATTCGTGGTGTAGTGGTTACCATGCTAGCCTACAGTTCCCGAAGTCGCGGGTTCAAACCCAGCGGAGAGCGATGGATTTTTTTTGGGCTTAAAAAATCCTTATCATGGCTTCCTTTGGAAGGAAGGTAAAGCCAGTGGTCCCGTGTCATAGATTTACAGCATGTAAAAGAACCTCAAGCCTGATAAAGAGGCCTCTGAGCAAATTACTGTTCTTTCACGCCCAATATAGAATGGGATGCTAAGGACCACAGCAGTTAAAGAGCCTCCATAAATAAAACTAAATTTTAATTTTGTTTCAAAGACTTCGTTTTTGTTGGCAAATCTGCAACGCTGTGTCTAGGATCAGTGCCTCTGTGCAAACATTCTAATTCAAACTAATGCATGTGGGGCAGTGGCTGCTCTGAACACAAGTGACCTTGTCTGTCACATGTGGTGAGGGTGAGACACTGCTGTGTCACAGTGGCTATGTGAGGCAGTATAGTGTCCCGGAGTGAATGCTCCAATTCAAATGAATGTATCTGTATCGGTGACTGTCACCAGTGTCCCAGTGTGAAATGAACCATAGTTTCATAGGCAAAGTAGGTCACCACCTGAAATAAAATAAATTGCAAATTTATGCTTCAAAATTTGTTGCTGGGAGTAAACTAGCAGTGAAATGATAATATTTTACATGCAGGATGCCTTTAGCATACAGCAACAGCAGCAGCCATTACAGCAGCCTTCAGTTGTGGTGATGCCAACTCAGCAACAGCAACGCCCTCAGCAATCACAAGCTCAGTCATCAAGTAGCAGCAATCCTTCCCCAGTGCAATCTCCATACTCGCAGCACTTGATGCAGCATCTAAATAATGGGACGGGTGGATCACAGCCTACGAGGTCCCCTCAGCAGCAGACACCTGGCGGGGCCCTTACTCCAGCTCCTTCACCCTCACCTCAGACAAGAACAGCAGCAAGCCCTGTGATACGTTCCACAACACCACAACCTCCTACAGTAATACACCAGGTTAGTGCACATGCTCCCATGAATATTTGATTTTGTGGTAACATGTTAAGTTTAGAGCAACTTCTCACCAATAGGATTCAAATACAAAATACTAATTTAAATTTTTACACAGTATACAATAAAACAAATTGAACTTCACAGGCTATTCCCAGAAAATTCAGTATATGCATTTCATTTGTCATGCAAATATCTTAAATGTATGGTATTTTAATAAAAATAACTTTAAAACATTTCCAAGTAAAGAGAGAGAGAGAGAGAGAGAGAGAGAGAGAGAGACACACACACACACACATGCATGCACGCACACACAGAGCTTTGTTGGGGACTACAAAATATGTATTTCTCTGGTAACCTGGACAGCAAGTTTTTGGGCGGAATACAATACTTCCACTGCTTACTGTTAGTGCATAGCAGAGAAAGCAAAATACCTATTCTGCTTCTTAAAGCTGTGACTCATAAATATTCAGTTTTCTCATTTAGTAATTTTTGGGATACCGTCTCTGCTTTATTAGTATTTTCAAATGTATAGGCATACTTCTTATGAAATTCTTAGTCTTTTGTGGGTCAGATTTTCTCCATTCTTCAATCAGAATTTTCATTGGTTCTTCTTTAGATGAAATGGAAGTTTGTCTCACCCTTCGAATAATATTTCTATACAGATTTTCAATTGGATTCAGGGCCAATGACTATGGAGATGTTTCCAGCACCTTTGGACAGTTGTAATGAAGGAACAGATGCACATTTAAAGCTGTGTGCTTTGGATTGTTCTGGTAATACATGGATGTGTCCCTTATTCCTAGATGCTCAGCTTTTACTTTAAAATTGGACTTCAAAATGTCGAAATGTACTGATGACTCTTTTTTTTTGATCAACCCCAAACAAGAACACCACCTGTGCTTCATTGTTTGCAGCAGATTCTGCTGATTAAGTTCACATTTCACTTTTTGCCGTACATATTAATTTCTATTGGAACAATAAATATTAAATTTGTCTGCAAATAGAACATCATCCCACCAGATTTCGTCCTTATTTACATGAATTTTTGAGAAGTGAAGCCTCTTTTTCCCCATTAAGAGCACTTCCTTGCTATCGGGCCATTTAATTCTTGTGTTCTCATAACATGCCTTACGGCTTCCACACCCACATGTTTTTCAAATTCCTTACAAACACGAACTTAAGTTTTGGAATACATAAGAGAGGATTTTGTTATATTTTTATAAAGTACTGAGCATTGTTCATGTTTGATCAATCCGTTTGGCTTATCTTTTTTCTGATATGGACCTTATCCTATTTCATTTTTGTATAATTTGAACTACCACCAACCATTCTCTTGCTAAAATTTAAAATCTGACAATTTCAGCATATTTCAGCTCTTTTTCATAAATAAAAAAATAAAATAAATCTGTAGTATATCATCCTGACATCTGGTTGCCTAAACCAGGATGTATACTCCAAATTTATTGCATATTAATCAACACTTATTACATAATATGTCTGTATTCATAATTGCACAAAAGTATTCTTAACCTATTAAACTAAAATAATAATAATAATAATGATGATGATGATGATAATGTATTAAAATGATTAATTCTAATAATATTTCCCACTATTAATTTTGCTACTGGAAGCCAGCAGCTCTTCCAACTGGTTGCCAGTTGGCATCTACTCGCATTTAATGCTAGCCTAATATAAACTTTTAACTGCTGGTATCCAGCAGTGTTAGATACTGGTAACCAGCATCCCTCTTGAGCTTAATTTGCATTTACTTAATTTATTTAATCTTTTATTTCACATTAATTTCTTTTAAATATTATAATTAGTTCTTTAATAACTCCATTTGCCTTTTTCAAGGTAGAAGATATCAACTGTCTGTGTTCAAAAGTGATATTTTTGCTTTCTTTACTACGTATGTATTGTAAGTAGGGGAAGTATTGCATTCTACCAAAAACTTTTATAGAGATTTCACCGGAAGTGCATGTTTTGAGATGCCCTGAATCCAAATAAAGCCTTTTTGGAAACATGTCCATGTGTGTGTGTGTGTGTGTGTGTGTGTGTCTGTCTGTCTGTCTGTCTGTATGTCTATCTGTGAACAGGATAACTCAAAAACTAAAAGTTGCATAAATACGAAACTTGATGTTTGAGTTTAGTATCTTCCAAGGATGCGACACAACAATTTTCAAGAAAATCTCCCCACCCCCAATTACCCTTTATATGGAACATTTATCGAAAATTATAATTTTCTAAAAAATGGCTAACAGTTTTGATTAAAATACCATATATGAAAGATACAAAATGTATATCTTGAATTTTCTGGGAATAGCCTAGGAAGTCCTCTTCATTCGAAAGGAATCTTATATAACTTGTAAACGTTAAGTGATAGACGAAAACGTACCACACAAAAAAATGTAGATCTCTTTAAAACACACAATTTACTTAAAATACGTTTTTTGTGGCATAAGTGGTTTCTGAGATATCTGCTATTAAAGGTTCAAATTGTTCAATGCTTGTCATTATTTTAAAGTCCCATCGATTTTCAGTTGTTTCTCGCAATTGCATGGAAAGAGTATAGAATTTTAAGGCCAGCATATAGCATCCAGTTCTTAAACATCTGACTATAACTGTTCTTTTTGTATTTATAACAAAATGTGTGATATAGTTAATTTTTGCAAAGGTTTATTTGGATTAAATGCAGTTGATAGAAAAATAACCTTTAGTAAGAATAGTTTGTATACCCAGTAATAAAGATAGAGGGTAGGGAAAATCATGTGAATGTATCACATCAGATTTTTTTCTTTTATGACGTATGGTAAAAGCTGCACTCAAAGCAAGCCTGGCTGTTCGAAAGGTAAACTGAGCGAGTGCACAGCCCTATCCTGGGCTTGAAGTAATAACCTTGAACAGGTGCAAAATAAACATAGCATAACTGAAAGTTGATGGGACGAAACCAAATACAGTAGAATCTCATTAGTACGTTTTTGCAGGGACCTAAGGATTTGGACGTCATTGGCGGGAAAACGTGTTAACGAAAATGCAAAATCTGCAATTTAAGAACATAGGTAATAAAAATCTAATAATTACTACGTCTCCATGGGCAATTTAAATCAATTTTGAGTACAATTTCATACTGAATACAATCCGCGTTTCCATGTTAAATTCAATATGTTTAAATGGATTTGGATACACCAAGCCTGAGAATAAATAATTCAAGCTTTTATTTTGGTCAACTTGGATTTTTTAGGTTATGAATGTTTTTGAGAAAATAAATTGCGAATTGTGGAAGCGGCAATAGTGGTTTTGCTGTGTGTTTTATTACACACGTGATAACAATTTCTGCTAAAAAAAGAAAAAATTATGAGCGTGCATCGTGTTACGAGTACAATAGATGATATCTTTGGTGTATACAAGACGATTTGAACACGGAGGTGTTTCCATGCAACAAATTTCGTTCCGGTCCTCTTCTGATCCTATTTTCCAAGAGAAAAGTTTTGTTTTAGTATTTTTCCCTTCTTTAAAAACAGTTTCAATCAATTTAGGTTTGCCAACAATCGTGTTTAAGGTTGACGGAGGAATGTTTAACTTCCGCACTATATCGACATGTTTTATATTTGGATTGTATTACATCAAGGATTTTCAGTTTTTCACTGTTGGTTATTTACCTACTACACTTTCTTTTTTTCATTGTAAATGAAAAGTTAAAATACAATCTACGGTTGTTTGGTCATCACTCAACATTAGAAACTATCGTTAGCGTTTACCGCGTTTACCACGGCAAGGTAAAGCATTCTCTATCCTGCCCACAGAAATCATGTCACACAAATATTTAAATGCATGTATGTGATTGGCTGCCGATATCCACCCCGTGACCAAGGATTGACCAAAGTAGCAAATGAGGACGTCAAACTATGAACGAGTTAAATGCCTACATCCACTGTACCGATCAAGGATTGTCCAAAACAGCAAATGAGGACATCAAACTTCAAACGTAGTAAGCGGGACCGGGGAAAACGCACTAAGCAAACATTATTTATTATATTTGGTGATTTGGTACCGGGACTTTTATAATTCAACCTAATACACGGGAAAACATGTTAATGAGGAACATGCTAACGAGATTTCACTGTATGAATGTGCCATGATGTATGGAGTAACAAATATAATGCTGTTTTTATCTAGATTATTTAATGAAACAAAGAGGTTAAATGCTACATATGCATAGTTTGTGCATTACATCAATGTATGTATAGCGTCAAATAGTGTGTACTAACCTAGATTTTTCTGAAGTTGGTGGAAGTCCATCCATCAAATGGAGCACTTTATTCTATCTTGATGTATTTGCTGTTTGCCTGATTGCACCTCTTGTATGATTCTTAGTGTTGCTGTAAGTGCAATGATATGCAAATCAAGCCCTTTATCAATTAAAGACATGCAGTTTTTAAGTTACTGATGATATAAACAATGTTAAAAAATAGACAAGCAATATCAAAATGTAAGGGAAAACAAAACATAAGTGATATTACAAACTGCAGGAGAAAGGACATCAGTTTGGCTGATTTTAATCTAACCTGGCATGGCAGTTTAATAACTTAAATGTCCTATAATGAATCATTTGTCACCGTATATTTCTGGAATGAAAACAGCCAAAATAGATTCCTGAATCACTTGCAAAAATTTGTAGGTAATATTCTGACTCATTGTGCATAAAATGTTACTGAATTTGTAGGTAATATTCTGACTCATGTGCATAAAATGTTACTGTAACTGTTAAAATACTCAGTAATTGGCATAAATACTGTGTTACATATTTAAAGGAGGACTGAACTAAGAATTCACATGTCTATTTTATTTAATATTCTACAAGATCTTGGGTTGCATATAATAATGGTGAAGAATGTATTTTTTCCTTCAGTTTGGCTTATGTAAATATTATTATGTATATTTGAAAAAATGTGCTGTTATGTAATTATTTAGCTCCACATTGAGGAACGCTAATTTGAAGAATGAATTAGGTTACGTAATGAAGATACACTTTGATGTTGTTTGATGCTTGGGATGCCAAACTTTATAGTGAAGATGATGCTTGTTTTACGTAATATTATTAAAGTTATTTGCCTCGGCTGCTTCAGTCGCACTATAGAACACAAGTTCTTTTTAGGTTGTGATAAGACAAAAATTAAAAAGATGTCACAGAATTTACTTTTTAATTTCACTTCTTTTTATTTCTCTTTATACTTGCACATTTATAAACACAACACTTTATAAAAGAAAAACTGTGAGCACTTTATACATTCTAGCGGAGAACACAATTTTTACCATCCGTACCCTACAATATCTTACCTGCGACTGACTAAATTCAATGGTAAAAATCTTATAGCTTCGGTAATGCTAGTCTCTTATTGGCTAATTCTAGTCCAATAGAATTTAAGTATTCAAACTAAAATCTTTCTTTACTGTTGATTGGCTAATTCCAAACTGTAAGCGAAATTACGTTATTCCGATCTTTTCATGAGCAGTACTTTTAAATTCCAGACACATTATTGTCACCAAAATTACATTATTACCTCATTATTAACATCCTAAAACATATTATTCTCACAGTTTTTGCACTATTAGAGTATATAAACATTTACATAACATTAATAAATATGTTTACAATAAAAAATAAGTATTTACAATGACTTACATGCAATTTAAATAATTATTATATACATATTGTTTTTCAAGGTGGGCTGTTATTGAATTTAATTATAATAAAACACAATTAATATCATTTAGGCATTAAAATACTGCCTCAATGGTGAAAACCAGAACAATTTACAACTTACCGTTCAGGATCTGCAGGGCATTTTCCACACCAGCAGCGCACTGTGGTGATGATATACAGCCAGCCAGCATTCTTGAAGCAAATATCAGAGCAGCTGATCAGTCATAGTGTTAGTATCAACAGGAGTGTGTAGTCTTTGTAGTGCCTTGAATATCTATGATTTAAAATTTCGCTTCTTTGAATTCATCTCATTTATGGATTGTTTTTTAAATTTATTTATTCATTTTTTTTTTGCACGCCGTTTTATCACAAAGGTAATACAAACGGAGAGAAGCACCGGCTGTCGAATTCCTGTTTATTAGGTTTAATTTAACAGAGTGAGCCATATTACAAGGAATGTGACTATAGTCAGTAACTCCAGGTACAACATATATTGAAAGTTGTGTTCATTTACTTCACTCACTATATGTGTTACGAGGCTTTGTCTCCACTCATAAGGTTTTTCTCATACTTCTTTTTATATTCCTTCTCCAGCTGATTTACAATATTCCAGAGAACTGCCCACTACTATTTTCCCTTGGTGAAAATTAAGACCTAGACCAGCTAACACTGATCTGACATACGTACCTAGAAATGTGTTCTTTTGCAATCATTGTGATAGGACTCGAGGCTCCCTGCATGACAAAAATGACTGATATGCATACTGTCGCATAAAGAGCTTCCATTATTTCTGATACTACACAAGCCTCATATGCTGTGGAATTCTTACATAGCCAGTTTGTGTTTTGAACTTTTTCTTCGCTTAACACATTATGAGCACATCAATGAAATTTCTCAAAACCTACCCAATTACGGACATTAATAATGTGATTTAGAATTGACATGAGCTTTTCCTTCAGGAGAATACAGTCACTTTCATAAGTAAAGATTCCCATTGCAGATGATTATATATAGAATGCTTCTGTTCATGAAGAACTGATGATTTTGGAATCTTATTAAATATTTTCATAAGGGATTTAGCAAGATGTCATACATTAAATTCATGCTGTATATGCGGACATTTCTTTTCCTTTGAATTTCTCGTTCATTATTCTTATTTTTATCACATCCGAAAATCATTTTCTTTGAATTGAATTCCACACACTAGCATTTTTGGTTACCACAAAGTTTTTGCATTTCATGGCAGCAACGCATTTGTTGTACACATGCTGATCCCTATCTCTTTCAGGGAATCAGTAATAACCAACAGTTATCCTTTACGCTGGAATAGTTACACAGCCACAAGCATTGCGCGCAGGCATTCTTTATCTTACACCTCATGGAACACTAGGAAAGGAAAACTGTCCTCCAATCACAAAACAACAGGAATTAAATATAATGCAAGGCTAATGCAAGTGACATTCAGTAATGTAGCATGATCTTAGCTTTTGTGACATCACCGCGAGGTGAGCATTAAACATAAAAGTGCCTCCAGAAACTAGAGGTTGTATACAACAATGTGCTCAGAATTGTTTATATTTTACAGTTAGATGTCTTCAAAAATTAAGTTCAGTCCTCCTTTAAACACAATTTTTTTACTATAAAATGTCATATGTTGCAAATGCTCATTCAAATCCTATGCAAAATCATTTGAAATGTGCCTATGAATGCCTGGGTTTCTTGGCTGAGCAGGTGAATAAGCGACAAGTAAAGTTTCTATGCTCCAGCATAGAGCAAAAAAAAAAAAAAATGTTAATGATTTTTTCAGATAGTTCATACACAACACTGTTTTATTTATAATCTCATATTTTCTAAAATCTTGCTTTGTGCTGTCTTAAAATTCTCACTAAATTGTGCAATATCACAGGCAATCACAGCTGGACTGGCACTGTCTGGCACAGGACAATTTCCAGTGATGCCCCCTGGTTCAGCTGCAATGATGGGTAACCATCAGCTGGTGCAGATAATTCATCATCAGGCAGCCGTACCACAGACAAACACTTTTCCCGCTCACACACAGATTATTACTACAGGTAAGTGTGCTTTTGTTTTATATAGCACGTGTACATATATGGTTTTATTTATTTTGCTGGTATATGTTGCTTATTCGCCATTAAGAAATAAAGGAAATGTTAGTGCATTGGCTGGTTTCACCAACCAAAGCTAAATTTTAACACAATGTTAAATTGGTTTTTCAACATTGGAGTTAAAGCAAATTCTATTTCACTGAACAATATTGTGACTTTGTTCAGTTTTTCAGCTGTCACATCTCTCAGTTCTCACTGCCACTGTTTTGTTCCGGTTCAACTTTCAGTTGATGTCGCAGCAGAAACATACTCACCAAATTGCTTACTCACTGACTGACTGATCTCATCTCTTGAGAACATTCGCTTATATAGCCAATGGAATGTTCTCAGAACATTCCAGAACTTCTGCACACAAGTTCTGGAGGCAGGGGAGAGGAAACTTACAGAAGGTTCTGGTTATCTGCCAGTAGCGCTTCTGCTACTTATGCCAAGCAAGATCGTTGCTTATCTCTGTCTTACCAGCGCCGACCTCCCAATACCTTGGCCCATAACTGCTGCTCACAGTATAAATGAACAACTAAAATGAGAAGAATGCTTTTAATTCATTGGTAAAAGACTAAATAGTGTCTGTTATAATATCCATGTCTAACAAAATATTACAAGCTTAGAAATTAGAAAGAGACTACACCACAGCTATTTTCATTCCATCATGACATATGGCATTATTATGGGGAGCAAGCAGTGACAGGCTGGGAGAAAATATTTAAGATACAGAACAAACTGTTTGTATTATTACACACATCAGTCCCAAAAAGTTATACAAAACTAAAGATAAGATACTCTGTCTTCTCAATACCACTATGAATTAGCCAAACATATATATGATTACTTTGAAAAATACTATATTAAACAGAATATAATCATGAAACTAGAACACAACATTTTTCTAAATGTACTGCTCACAGACAAACTATTTGAAAAATGTCCTTTCTATTCTGGAGTAAAAACTTATAAGTTGCCACAAAAATGTAGAGAAGTAAAAGACAAAAATGTGTTTCTCAATACATTTAAAAGGATCCCCACAGACGAGGCAAACTATTCAGTAAAAGAATATATGGGCAGTCTCTAGGACCACATAAACCACTTAAACATAAATAAAATCTAGTTATAGTTCAACCAGTTATTAATTACTAATAATGTAAATATTTTTGTGTATAAGTTTGTATGTATCAATGTTTTTGTAACCTTTTATCATATTATTTTCTGTAATTTTTGGCTAGACAGAATTCTATCAAACTGACAACTCGCCAGTTTATAGGCTTTTACTCAAAGTACCATATAATTTGTGCGTGAAAGGAGGAAGAACCTGTGACTATACCTTTTTCACTATAAGCTGGAAGGAGAAGTAAACAAAACTTAAATGTATCACTCTGCCGAGCACATGGCAGCACCACGTGGAGGATGACTTACCTATGAGAGGAAATTGCTTCAGACAGAATACAAATACGGATTGTGACTGTACTTTAACTTTTGCATTTAACTGTAATTTCTAAAGATCTATACAGCTTTGTAAACAAATGTCCCATTATCTCAGAAACCAATGGATATAAAGAGCTGACATTTTTAGCACCCATGTGTAGCCCATTTAAGCCTTAATTTTAAATGAAAAGTGTTATGTATTGTAATAAAATACATGATTTTTCAACGAAATTTTAAGCATTATATTTAAAAAAATTGTATCTTTCCTTCTGGTAAGCAAAAGTTTATTCTTTTACATTCAAATAAGAATGTTGCAGAACATGCCTTGAGGAATTCAGCTAATTATTTTATATAGCTTTTTTTATAATGGGTCATTAATTGGATGAGTTTAACATTGGTGAGATAGGGACCTTTAGACACCCCCTTAATTAGCAGAACATGTTTCATGAGCATTCGTTTGCATCCTTGGCTGCATGTTGACTGTTAGGGTTGATTCTTGCTGGGCTAGGTGAGACATCTGATGGTTTGTAGATCAACCTAAAATGGGGGTTTCTATTTCTAGAATATCAAAATACATTAGCCTATGTTCCAATTCATTGATCTATATATCCTCCCATATGTCCAATTTTGTGTATTTTATAGCTGATTTCATTAACTCTTATTTCATTTTCTATTTCATGGTTTTCAGTTCAAAAATGTTCTGCAACTGCCGATTTTCATTTTGTTTGCAGTTTATGTTTCTTCAGTGTACTTTAAAATGGGTTCCAATGTTTCTTATTTTGTTTTTACAATGAATACTTTATAGAAATTTGAATACTTTAAATTCATGCCTTTTTCTCCAGATTTATCTGATCTGTTTTATTTGATTTTATTGGATTTCTAAACTATTTATTGTATGTTGCCATTGTGATGGTGTATCTTTTAAAGATCTGGTATTTATGGAAGGTTTGTGGATAAAATGTGATTTGCTTTAAATTCTTCCTGTCTGTTGTAGCTAATGTAGTGATATGCCTGATGTGCTTATATCTCTTGAACTACTTTAGCCACCACAACAGGCAAGAAGAACTTTAGGTGATTCACATTTCATTCAGGAACCTTTGACAAATTCCATAACGTCTTTAAAAGAGGAATAATAATAATAATAATAATAATAATAATAATAATAATAATAATAATAATAATAATAATAATAATAATAATAATAATAATAATTAATAGCAACAGGGATCATAGCTATTATTATTATTATTATTATTATTATTATTATTATTATTATTACTACTACTACTACTACTACTACTACTACTACTACTACTACTACTACTACTACTACTTATTGTCCATAGGCTCAATTACAAGTTTTGAGCATTATCATGTACAAAGATAAAAGGTTGAAAAATTACAGTAAGTTACAGAAAATCATTAATATTATATACAGACTCTCTGGAGCATTGCCAAGTACAAAGGATATAAACATTGAAAATTACAGTAGGTCAATTTAGAAAATCATTAATATTACATAAAGGATTGTTTAAGAGAGATTTTTTATTTTCTCTACTATGTATAGTAAGTGGGGGAAGTATTGCATTCTACCCAAAAATTTGATGTCAAGACTTCACCAGAAATACATATTTGAGGTACCCTGAATCCAAATAAAGCATTTTTGGAAACATGTCCATGTGTGTGTCTGCCTGTGAACAGCATAACTCAAAAACGGAAAGTTAGATAAGTACTAAACTTGGTGTTTGAGTTCAGTATTTTTCAAGTATGCAATACGAGGATTTTCCAAAAAAAATCCCCCACCTCCAGCTACCCTTTACATGGAACATGTTTAAAAACTTTTGATTTTCTAAAAAGTGGTAGCAATTTTGATTAAAATACCATATATGAAAGATATTTACATGAAAAATAAAATGTTTTATCTTAAATTTTCTGGGAATAGCCTAGGAAGTCCTCTTCATGCGAAAGTAATTTTGTATAGTCTTGTATAACTGGTAAATGTTAACCGATAAGACGAAAACATACCAAACAAAAAATGTAGATCTCTTTAAAACACACAACGTACTTAAAATAATATTTTTTGCAGAATAAGCCATTTGTGAGATATCCATTATTAAAGGTTCAAATTGTTCAATACTTGTCATTCTTTTAAAGTCCCATCGAAATCAGCCATAAAATATAAAGAACTGGAAATATGGGAGAAGATTGTAAGGTTGGAATGTGGCCTAATGAATTTTTATATTCCATAAGCAGGAAACCCCATTTTCAGTTTCGTCTTTAAATCACCAGAGACCACAACCAGCTCAGCAAGAATCAACTCCGGCAGTGAACATGCAACTGAAGATATGAATGAACACCTGTCAAATGTTCTGCTAATTAAACTGTTGGGTAAAGCTATGAAGAGTGTTCAGTTGACTACAAATAGTGCATTATATCTAAATGTTAACTTTTATACTGTGTGACTATGAAGTCAATTTGTTTGGTTTTGGCAACGAGAATTTGGATCTGCAATGCATTTAAGGACATGCTCAGATGATAAGATCGGTCTAATAGAAGAATAGGATAATAAAATGAATCACTCGTAATTTAATTGAGTCTTGAGTTAGTGGATATACTAAAACTTCACTTATCTATTGTAATGAAAAGAAGCTAGAAACAGTGATGTGTACTGAATTTATTTAAAGGTGAGTCGGAATTGTAACACTAACATCACTTAAGTTTACTCACTTAACATGTTTCGGGAAACCGTTGTTCCCATCCTCAGAAGGTTAATTCGACTGGCCCGTGTTGTTGGTGTTTCCGTTTTTTGGACTGGATCCTGTGGTGGCATCTTGTGGTGGAGAAATGTACTTCCAGAGAGGATTTGGTGGCGGCAAATCAAAATTCATTAGATGTGTGTTGTGTTTTAGAATGGTGATCTTCTCCCATGCATCTAATTCGGCTGCAAATTTGACTGGTTTGACTAATGTAATATTGGGTTTGATGTTGTGATTAGTGATCCAAAAATGGTGTGAAATGGACAAATGGACAAATCTGCAGTTTCACACCATTTTTGGATCACTAATCACAACATCAAACCCAATATTACATTAGTCAAACCAGCCAAATTTGCAGCCGAATTAGATGCATGGGAGAAGATCACCATTCTAAAACACAACACACATCTAATGAATTTTGATTTGCCGCCACCAAATCCTCTCTGGAAGTACATTTCTCCACCACAAGATGCCACCACAGGATCCAGTCCAAAAAACGGAAACACCAACAACACGGGCCAGTCGGATTAGCTTCTGAGGATGGGAACAACGGTTTCCCGAAACATGTTAAGTGAGTAAACTTAAGTGATGTTAGTGTTACAATTCCGACTCACCTTTAAATAAATTCACTTATCTACTTGAAATTAATTGAACATGTTTCGAAAGCAGCGTTTGCTTTCATCTTCAACTTTATCCCGACATTTCATCAATGTTTTTTGTTTTTAATACACATTTTCATAACTGTTGTTTAAGCTTAAAACTTGCTACCCAATATTTACTCCCTAGACATGTGATATTACATAAATGAGCCCTGAACATAATCATAACCTAGTGCTAAAGAGAACATACTAATCCTCACTGCTTGGAATACAAGGACCATGGTTTTCCTTTTTATCTGGACTTCTCATTAGCAACTTAAATTTGTGCATTGTTGTTCACTAATTACCTGAATGAATTTATGGATTATAGTTGATGTAAAATAATAATTTAGCTGTAAACTTTCTCCATTTGTGGGGTAAAATGTAAGTCCATCTGTTAAACACCAGTACACATAATTATACAACTTACATAAGGCTTAAATATTTTTGTGACTGGATGAACATAGATTCAAATTGTAGAATGCGCTTTGGTCTCTTGGTGATTTCAGTTTAAGTTCCTTGTACACAATCAAGTTTTGTCAAATTCAATGCTATACAAGACTCCAAGAGTTGTCACAACTTCACAACTTTTCCTGTCAAATTGCTTCCAATACATTTAAAATCTTGAAAGCAAGGGCATGCTCTAAATGGTGAAAGATTTGACAATGATTTGATGGCATTAGCTAATGAAATGCGAATTATTTACAGTGCATTATGAAATCTGCAACACATTTGAAAGCAGAAAGTAAACAAAATGGCTACCTGGGCAAGGGATGTTGTATGCAAGCGATTAGATTATGCGAAAGCTGGTCATGTCTACATCTTGTGGGCTCCCTGGATTACCACCACAAGATGGGGAAGATAAGGGCATATGAAGAAATTGCCAGGCAGATTTCTGAAGCATACAATAGTGCAATAATGCAATCTTATGTAGTGTAGTTAACCTATCAATACATGTTATTTCCATTGTATTCCTTAATGGTAATCCGATTTCATGGGCCATAATATGTGAAAATGTTATGTAATTAGCAATATTTCATTGCAAATTGTTATACCGTGCCACTAATACTAAATTGCTTTGCACATGATAGATTATCAATGTGTTCTGAATGTGTTCAGTTTGACAAAAATACATGTAAATACACATTTAACATTGTCAAGTCTTGCCAGGTCTTCAAATTGTATGTTTTAAAGAGATCTACATTTTTTGTGTAGTACGTTTTTGTCTATCACTTAACGTTTACCAGTTATACAAGAGCATAAAAAAGTCCTTCCAAATGAAGAGGACTTCATAGGCTATTCCCCAAAAATTCAAGATGTACATTGTATTTGTCATGTAAATATTGTTCATATATTATACGAGGGGTATTTTTTAAGTAAGGTCCGGTTCGTCGTTGTAAAAAAACTACCAGACATACTTTCGTCAAATATTTTTTATTCAATTCTTCATACATTCAGCTATTTCTCCACATAGTCGCCGTTGTTGTTGAGACATTTGTCGTAACGAGGGACAAGTTTTTGTAGTCCCTCGTCATAGAAGTCCGCCACCTGTGAGGAAAGCCAATTCGTAACAGCTGTTTTCACTTCATCGTCCGTCTGGAAACGCTTGCCGCCGAGAAACCTCTTCAGATGCAGGAAGAGGTGATAGTCGCTAGGAGCAAGATCGGGGCTGTAGGGAGGATGATCGATCTGCTGCCAACCAAAGGATCCAATGAGAGTTTGTGTCTGAGCAGGGTGTGGGGCCTTGAATTATCATGCAAGAGAGTCACTCCGGCAGACAGCAGGCCGCGACGTTAATTCTGAATTGCACGGCAAAGTTTCTTCAAAGTTTGACAATACACGGCTGCATTGATTGTTGTCCCCGGATCCATGAACTCCACAAGCAGAATACTACGTCTGTCCCAAAAGACTGTTGCCATAACCTTGCGAGTTGAGAATGATTGCTTGAATTTCACTTTCGTCGGAGATGTCGTGTGTCGCCACTCCATCGACTATTGCTTGGATTCGACGGTCACGTGGGACACCCATGTCTCATCCCCCGTGATGATATGGTCCAACAATGCATCACCTTCCTCGTGGTATCGGGTCAAGAACGTCAGAGCACTGGCACATCTCTTTCCTCTGTCAGCATCTTCGGAACCCATCGATTGCACAATTTTCTGTAGCCCAGGATTTCTGACAGAATTCTGTACAGAACAGACCTTGAAACCTGCGGAAAATGCAATGACAGTGTGGAAACGGTGAACCGTCGGTTGTCATGGATTTCGGTGTTTACGGCACGCACAAGATCCTCGCTAATGACAGATGGTCGGCCCGAGTGCGGTTCGTCATGCACGTTCCCTCTGCCTGCCATGAATAACCTCACTCACTTACGGACTTTGGTATCACTCATGGCTTTGGGGCTATAAACTTCACTAATCTGGCGATGAATTTCTGCCGCTGTCGTGTTCCTTGCTGTCAAAAATCGAATGACCGATCTGATTTCACACCCGGCGGGCCGCGGAATCGCCGTAAACTTTTCCATCACACAGTACGGTCCACACTCACTGCCTACCTGACTCCAACTGCTGTGTCACTGTGTGCAAGGGATGCCGGGATTAAGTGCGCATGCGAGAAAGTACAGTCGCCTGATTCTTCCGACAATACGGGGCAGCGGAGCTTACTTAAAAAGTACCCCTCGTATTTTAATAAAAATTGTAGGACAAAATTTTTAGAAAATAAAAAATTTTGAAAAATATTCCATGTAAAGCGTAGTTTGGGGTAGGAGGAATTTGTTGAAAATCTTCGTGTCACATCTAGACATTGAATCTAAATACTAAGTTTGGTGTTTATCCAATTTTTCATTTTTGAGTTATGTTTGCGCGCACACACATGCACACACGCATGCAGACACACACACACACCCGCGCACATGCACACCCGCGCACATGCACACAGTTTCCAAAAACACTTTATTTGGATTCAGGGGGCATCAAAACATGTATTTCTGGTGTAATCTTGGCATCAAATTTCTGGGTGGAATGCAATACTTCCCCTACTTACTATAGGGTAGTTAAATTATATTTGAACCCACTTGCAGCCTCTTCTACTGCGCAAGACAGCCGGCAGTCACCGGGGAAATTATGCTGGCAGAGGCAGACTAAAATCCTTACCTTATAATAGATGCTGGAAATGTTAACCTGTTCTCAAACAGGCAGCATATCTCGTGTAAATATTCTCACTCACTCTCCGAAGCTCAGCAGCAGGAATTCTTGTGATTTCTTGCACAATGTTTTCTCTAAGTTCCTGTAGTGTGTGAGGATTGGAACGATACACTTTGTCTTTTAAAGAACCCCATAAATAAAAATCACAACTGGTTAGGTCAGGAGAATGAGGGGGCCACAAATCAACACTAATTATTCTGTCATCAAACACCTCTCTTATTGCATGTAATGATTCGGCAGCCGTATGTGCTGTTGCAGAATCTTGCTGGAACCAACCATACGATTTCTCTTCTTCTGTCAAGCGATTGCAAAATGGCCTCAGAATTAACCTCTGATATCGCTCTGCATTTATTGTTTCATCAAAGAATATGGGCCCTATTATTCTTCTAGCACTTATCGCACACCACACTCCAATTTTCTGATCATAATGAGGCATTTCATCACAAGAGTTCCACTGCTGAGCTTCGGAGAGTGAGCGATAATATTTACACGAGATATGCTGCCTGTTTGAGAGCAGAAGGTCAACATTTCCAGCATCTATTATAAGGTAAGGATTTTAGTCCGCCTCTGCCGGCGTAATTTCCCTGGCGACTTCCGGTTGTCTCACACAGTAGAGAGAGGCCACGAGTGGGTTCGAATATAATTTAACTACCCTATATATGTAGTAGAGAAAATAAGAAGTACATCAAGTACAAGGTTTTAGAAAATTCCTTTCTTACTGGTCTGATAACTGATAAGTAATTTTTTGGTTGTAACAATTACATTTCAGTGTAATCTGTCACTGTTTTGTATTATACCTGTATTTATTTTATGTTTCCTTTTTTACTTTTATTTTACATTTATGTATTTTTATTTTCTTTAGCTATATTATCTTAATGTATTCTTGTAGTGTTATTGTCTCATAGAATGGGGAAGCTTTTTATTGCTAAGCTCCTACCAAACTAGTTAAATAAATAAAAACAGGTAAAGAGGAGGTGGTCCAAAGAAAGATTCAGGGTAGTAGGTCATTGTATTGAGAACTCTTAGCACTGGTGGGATGGTGAAGCTATGATACGTATGTCACTAGGTGGCATACAGAGACTTGGTTTTATTGCCATACCACATGAATGCAATAAATTATCATTATTGTTATTGTTCACCAATGGCACTGGGGATTAATTGAACTGCATCATTTTCCCGCTGGCTTCCCAATATAAAGTCTGTAAGCTATCACTTTTAAGGCCTTTGCATTTGGCGAGATGCTGTTTGTTCAGGATGACATCTTCTTCACAGAGAGTGCACTTGAGTGTAGGTAGGCATCGTATCTTGTAGAGGTGTTCTGTCGAACTTTTGGTCGATGAACATGTGGATCAATTATTGTTATTGTATGCTTTATGCTTAATTTTTCCGTTTCGGTCTGTGCTTGATCTTGTGTATTGTATTTTTACACATAATGCCCCATAGTATGTGGTGGAAGCACAATTAGTAAAGCAATGTATTATTTCATGGGACTGTTTGTTGAGTTTCAAATCATTACATTCTGCATACATTCCTGTTTTCAGCAAACATGTTTTCAATGCTGTAAAATAGAACCTAATTTTTTCAACACTTTTGTACATTTGTATACTAAGTTTTGAATGAAATCTGAAAAAAATCAATGTCTGTCCAGGATGTAACCATGGATCTTCATCTCCCTGTGCAAATGTTCTTATCACTTGAGCTACCATGGTGGGATACATGTATGCATATAAATTAATGATTCAATTTTCTGTTTTCAATTATTCTGCTAAACCTTGAGGGAATCTCAGATATTAAAGATATTATACCTCAAAGATGAATTGGAATGTTGCAAGTGCTTTAAATTTCCCAGCCAATAGTTAACCATATAGTTAATTGTATTTTGATAATTGTTCTTTCATACACTAACCAGGTCTCTACAATGAAAATACCAGCTTAACTATGCTAAGTGAAATTGTGAAAAGATTAATGCTGGTTTGCAAGAATACTTTTAATATATTAATTAGCTAACAAATCTATAAACAAAATATTTTATAGGCATTGCATATGTAGCATGTAGGGTCGAATTCATAGTTGTCGCCATTTCAAGGAAGTCCTTAAACAGAGATTTTCACAGACATTACTCTTTCAGGTGAATAAGGAAATGCTTATTCATGTAAGTAAGCTCCTACCTCCACTTATATGCAATAATGGAGCAAGTGCCGTTTTGAATCAACTACCTACAACAGAGGTTAACAAAAATAGCGATTTCGTGAAGTATATGGAGTTTCATATCAGAATTATACTACGCAATAATAAGCAATATTTGGTAATTTGCAGAATCCACTTGAAACGTACAGTGATGCTGAGTTTAAGAAACGATATCAGTTTACCAAAACTGCTGTTGTAATAATCTAATGTCTCTGATAAAAACATAACCTTAACAAAGGTTATGAAGTCATAACATGAGACAGGCTTACTTGAAAAAATGTGTAGAATCCCAGTGCTATAACACTATATAATGTCTTCTGTTCAAATGTTTTCCCACGTATGATTTCCAAAATTCTTTGGTTGCTAGAAAACGAGATTCCGCTGCATTTATTCAGAATCATTTAATAAAATCCTAAAAATAAAATGCTGAAATACTTCTGCAATAAACAAACTACATCTCTGCAGTGTTTTCCTCCAACTTGCCTATTTTGCCTAATCACTATGACTGCAATGTATCATTTAACAAACCACACTTCTTCATCATTAATTTGCAGATATATGTGGGGTTATCAGAATCTTGAACAGAACGTTCACTAATTTTGCATGTAAAACCGCTATTCAAGCTAAACATTTTAAGTTATTGGCTGCTTTGCTTTTCTGTTTACTTTTAAATGGTGTAGTAGTTGTATTTGTGTCTTGCTTCCATGCATGCATATGCACAGTGCGCAGATTGTTGTAAATATTTGTAACATTTCATGCTAGAGAGTAAGGTTTTCAGTTTTAAAACAGTCCACTAGTCGGTACCATTTAAGGTTAGTACATCACACAGCACCTGATTACCTACATTGTACGATGTCTTTGAATCTCAACACCAACTCTTTTGGTTGGTTTCTTTTCTGTTTGCTGAAATGTTTTCCTTTTCACAAATTTTCCACTTAACTAATGTAACTGTATAACTTATACTACAATATGTAACTAAATTTACAATCTAAAATTTACAATTTTAAAATAAAGTAAACTAATTAATAAATGTACTATTCAAAATGTGCAAACTTTTACCATGTGCTCAACAGCTGTTGTGAACAAAACAACAGCGAATATGGAAATTGCGGCTGGCTATGTGATCACCTGCGTGTTCGTTTGCACATTCCTTTGTGCATCTGAGTGGCTGTGAAACAGCTAAATCATGTTGTCACATATGCTTCAGAAATAAGTAAGTGCTTAGCACTGAACATATAAGTATTGTCTATGTATAACAAATGGTAATAAGCATTTTATTATCAAAAGGGAATTTATCTTCTTTCCTCCACTCCTAATACCATCAAATTAAACTTATGTTGCCTTTCTTCCAACATTGCTATTCTTCTTTTAATACTTAGAATTTCTGTTTGTATACTTCTCATGCCGGTTTTAATTTTTTTTTTTTTTAAATATTTTCTCCTAGCCTTTCTTCCATTTCCTCCATTCCAGTCAAGAGTTTTTGTCCTAGTCCTTATCTCCTGTAGGTCCTGAGTTCACCTCATCACTGATAATTAGTAGCATTCCAATCACATATATCATGAAAGGCATTGTTATCACTTCTTCTGCTTGTCCTTTTCTTTTCACCATATTTTTCTTTATTCTGTTGAATAGTCCTGTTTTAGTTCTGTAGCTCTCTAAACTCTTCCCATCATCCCTTATCTCACTTTCCCTCTTCTTCGCGGAGCTCATGCGAAACCCAACCACTCTCCACTGTTGCTAACTCGACACTCCTCACTCTCTTTGTAAGCAGAGTGTGTGTTGTAAAATCATTGAACCTTGTTCTGTTGCTTGACCCCTTGACACGTTTATTTGGACCCCACTTCCTACCAATTCTCAAAAAAAAAAAAAGTGCAGGAACATTACCTGTGAAGATCATGCGACTACCACTAAATCTGTAATGTTGCTCATCAGAAGGATAAAACTGAGAAAGCTGTACATATTTGAGTATAGATGGCGAGGCTTTTATTTTAGGAGTTATTCAAAATATGAAGTCTTGGTACTTGATGGCATCGCGTCATTTGACTCTCTTAGGATTGCCAATCTGAACAAACTGCCCTGGTGATATGTAATTACAAGGCTTATAATCTTTGGGACCAATAGAATGGAATGTAGTGCTTTCAAATGGCCTATCACCTTGACAAAATGGATGTGTGTGTAGCCCACTCAGCAGGAGTGAACTTCTTAAGATATCAAGGTGCAGTCACCTTGGTTTACTGATCCAGAAGTTTACAAGCCAATAGCAGTTTTCATGTTGTGAAGGCAGTGTTGCCACATATGTTTAATTGCTGCAAATGCCATAATTTAACTCAGAATAATAATAATAATAATAATAATAATAATAATAATAATATACTTTGTATAATTATTTCCCAAAGTCATTCACACCTTAGTTTATTAAATTCAATTAATATCTTTCAGCACTTTACTATTTTATCTAACATAATGCTACTTTACTTGAGTATGGACTCTGCACCCAGTGAGGAGCGTTGTTCAGTGCCCTCACTATAACTGCAGTCACTGTGGGTTAATGTAATGCTAGAGGCTTGATGTCATCCTGCAGCTGATCTGTTTCCAATATATCTTCTAACCCTTGCAGCAATTTACCCATTGATTTTGATTCAGGGTACCTTAAAACGTGAGTTTCTGGTTGGAATCTCACTATTGAGTTTATGGGTGGAATGCAATGCTTCCTCTGCTTACTATGGGTAAGCAACAAAAAAGTAATAAGTTTTTGTGAAAGTAGTTTCTAGGAGATATAAAATAGATGATAGTGGGTTGAGAAGGTCATGTAAATGTTACACCAGATTTAGTTCATAGCATTAGCCAGTGCTGAGATATTTGCTGTTGCTCATTTTGAGTTTTTAGTCTTTTAATAAATTGCTACAACATTTGTTTTGGAAACATATGTGCCAACATTTATCAATATTGATAGGAAGCAGAGTGAAAAGCAAACTTTTGTACAAATAAGCTGCATGATGGATATTAAAATGAATGATAGTGGGTAGATTTCTTTAGTTTGATTTAAGGCTTATTTTTAGAACATTGAACTTAGATAGTAGTTATTGCAGTCTCAAATACTATGTGCCATTGTACAAGATAAAAGACAGCATCTGTTACTATCTGTGTAAATGCAGTGTTGGCATAAAGTCATAGGGTCTTTTTACATTGAAAACTTTATGTGCTTGGTCCCCTATAGAATTTATTGAACCGTGGGTTAAACTGGGAAAGGGGTTCTCATGTTTGAGAACCAGATGCTAAGTCATGCATTTTGGGAGTTATTCAAAATTGGAAGTGTTGTTGCATGACGGTTTCTTGTCATTTTGATGATTAGAATTGCTAATTTGAATGAATTGTCAAATTGACAGCAATTACTACATAATCACCAAAGCTCTTTATGTATGCATAACTCTACGGAAGAATTTCAAAGCTAATGCACCCAGGTTCATCAGTGTCTTCACTGATCACTTAAAGCAAGGATTAGCAACCCCTAACAGATGGGGAAACCAGCCCACAAAACATACTTCACTGAAGGCAACTTCCCTGCTTTGTAACAAAGAAAAGTAGATGTTAACAACGGTTGTATTGCAGCTCGCGTGCACTCCCATTATTTAATGGTGGTTACCAACCGCTGCCAGAAGGTTTTAAAAAAAGTGAAGTTTAAGCTGAAAACATTGCTGCTGTGAAAGCCACAACAACCAGTGAAGGTGATTCATGATTGGATGTAACTTTAACCTTAAACTTTGATGTGTTGCATAGCTGCTTTTAAGCATAGAGGTTTCTTCATGGAAACTATTAGAGTGATTGCTTATTAAATATGTGCTCTAAAATGGGGTAAAAATTTTTCTCTCTTTTAAGGTGTTCAGAACTGAGAACAGTAACCAGAAAGAGAATAGCAAAGTTGAAGTACATGTATCCTAATGGAAGTGTTCACAATTGATGGGAAGCTTTCCCAGTCCCTGGGAATGGGAAAGAAGTCTTTGCCAAGTTTTAACTTTCTCGGGTACAGCATGTTGGATCCATATTGTGTATATTGAACTCTTCACTGTAAGGGTTATTCTAGATGGCCGTGACATGAAACAGCTGCTATTGCTCTATAGTTGCATGCTGGAAACATGAAACTGGAAGAAATTAGTAGCATATGAGCTTCCTGTCATCCTCTGTGTTGTAGTGGTTACCATGCTAGCCCCTAATTCCCCAGGTCGCGGGTTCAAGCCCGGCAGAGGATGATGAATGTTTTTGGAAGTAAAAATCCTTAACATGGCTTCCTTCAGAAGGGAAGTAAAGCAGGTGGTACTGTGTCATAGATTTACGGCACATAAAATAACCTCAAGCCCGAAAAAGAGGCCTCTGAGCAAAATTATCGGTCTTTCATGCCCAATATAGAATGGGACGCTAAGGACCACAGCAATTAAAGAGCGTCCATAAATAAAATTCAATTCAATTTCATTTCATATAAGCTTCCTAACCTCAAATCCTGACACCTGCAGATCCATTGAGCGTTGTTTCTTCTAGTGAAAGGTTCATTTGTAGTTTGTTTATATACAACTCAAAACTGGCCTTTGCCTCAAAAACAAAAGCAAAAATAACAAAGAACAGCAAAAACCACTAGAAATTAAAAACGAACAATAACTTTAATGTATGGCATTAAATAAAGGAATGAAAGCTTGGTACGACTAGAGGAATTGGAAATGTAATGGATCTGCATCTACAAAGTGAGCCAAAAGACTCCGAACCGGCAGCGTGGTGTTTTTCCTGTCCGTGTCCTCGGCTCTCGTTGCCGTCTGCTGCTATCATAGAAAGGCACGGATGAAACCATACATTTTTAAAACTACTTTTAAAGGCTTTACTTACCAACTTTATGAAGGGAGATGCTGAAACTGGCCACCGTTGTTGTCCATACATTTTTGGCACCTCTTTAGGAAACTATCCATCACTCGCCGTAGTTCACATTGAGAAATTTCCCCATCAGATATTTTGTTTTAATTATTCCAGGGTGTGTGGTTTTGTCTTGTACACTTTATGTTTTAAGTTACCCCAGAGGGGTATTTTATGAACAATATTACCGACTGCGCAGTGTTTTTCCATGGGTGTGTGGAAATATGATAAAAACATGATAACACACTGCTGCTATAAACAAAGTCACGCTGTTGTGATTTTGCTCTGCAGTGTGAAGTGCAGTATTGAGTTGACGGTGATGTGATGTAGTTCAGTTATTATGAGTTACTTATTATTTTGTCCTGTACTTAGTCACAAAGTATATTATGGCTCAGTATGTTTTCTACTGCACAGCGTGTATTTATTTATGATTCGTATGTGTTAACTCAGTCAGCTCGCCTAGTGAAAGTACGATTTGTAGAAAGATTTCCAGGTGTAAAAGTTCCATGCCATACAACAATCCATGAGCTTAACAGTAAATTTCAGGCCACAGGAAGTGTTCAGGCTAAGAAATCTAAAATACGGCATTCGGTTCTTACCGAAGAAACATTAGACGACATCGGTTATCTTTTGGAAAATTCCATGATGGATAGTTTCCTAAAGAGGTGCCAAAAATGTTTGACGACGGTGGCCAATTTCAGCATTTCCTTTCATAAAATTGGTAAGTAAAGCCTTTAAAAGTAGTTTTAAAAATATTGTATGGTTTCATCCGCACCTTTTTATGATAGCAGCAGACGGCAACAAGCGCCGAGGATGCGGACAGGAAAAACACTGTGCAATTGGTTGGGAGTCTTTTGGCTCACTCTTTAGATAATGTTTACTCTTATCAGATTTTGACGTTGGCTAACCCACGTTATGTTGACTGAATTGGAGGCAGGTAAAAAAGTATCATTGGTCAGTTAAAAAACAAATAAAATTCCAATGTGCAAAATTGAGTTTCCACTTTCTGATAAATATGCATTCCAGTTCTCATTACCAGGCTGTTGTGAACCAAATCTTCTATGCTGCATTGCTTCCCATTGTCATTTCCATTTTGGTTACTGTTTTTGGGTTGTTGAGAGCCAGCCTTTACCATTTTACTAACATGAGATGTAGAACAATATGTAATGGATGGACAAATTTATGTCATCAGCTAATGCTTTGCTATAACTATCTCATTATATGCCCTTTATCATCATTCTTTGGGCGTAAAAATCCTTAGCGTGGCTTCCTTCAGAAGGGAAGTAAAGCCGGTGGTCCTGTGTCATAGATTTACGGCATGTAAAAGAACCTCAAGTTTGATAAAAAGACCTCTGAGCAAAATTACCGGTCTATCACACCCTACATAGAATGGGACACTAAGGACCACAGCAGTTAGAGCGTCCATAAATAAAATTCAATTTAATTTAATTTCTACCAAAATGAAAAAACAATTTTTGATGTGGCTCATTTCATATTACAGTAATCCCTTTTAATTAAAAACCTTGAGCAGTGGCATTAAGGTGAAGTTATAAAGACTGTATTAAAGCAATCATTTTGTTCTGAGGTGGGAAAGATTGCTTGAAGATACTTCTGAAATTTTGTTGCATGCACAAAACTCCAGGAGTTGTCCAGGCACTTAAATGAGGTTTCTAGAGATTATGAAAGTGCACACAGAAAAGAAAGGGGTAGGGGGAAAATATTGAATCCAAAGTGAAATGATAAATAAAAATTAATTATATGAGTCTTTTGATATCCTTGCAACTTCAGTTCTAGTTAAAGTGATGCATGGGAATGTTAGAAAATAATTATAAACTACTGCATTAATTCTTGAGAAGTGGTAGTGATTCATATGCATTTAAGATCAGTGTTGAAGAGGGCTAGAACTCTTTACAAGCTTATACGATTGCTTGATTAGAACAAAGAAACTTAACAAGATAGTATCACAGCCAAAATTGATAGAACAAAACATTTCAGCTGTACAGGAGATGCTACCAATTTCTCCAAGCACATAAATTCAGTAACATGCATAATCTGCAGAAAAAAATATATGGTTTCAATACGTCCTTTTTTACCATTATCTGTGGTATTCTCATTTGTTGCTAAGCAGTTTTATTAGTGTTGTGCATGTCACATTACCCACAAAACACTGGAAATCGTGTTGGAAATTGAATCATTGCTGCAGTTGATACAGAGAAACTAAATAGTATGAGAAGAGGAATGGTAATGCCAAAATAAACAGAAAGATGATTTTGATTTAAATTTCCCTGGCCATGGAACAATATAGTGCAAGCAGTTTTGATAATTTATTAACTAAATTGCACGTGATTGCAGCGGGGCATGGCGGAGGAATGCCCGTTCAGCAACCAGGCTCCAACAAACCAAAGCAGCCCCCACAGATCCTACCAAAACCTCCATCAGGGCAACCTGCAACACCTGGCCACTCCAAGATACCATCAAGTGCTCGCACAAGTGTCAGCACCCAACATCAGAGTATGTCTTCATCTTCTTATTCTTGTATTTTTTTCTTTTTTTTATAAATTAAAACAGTATGATATTTTTTTAAATTAATTTTTACTAAATTACTTTGCCTAATATAAATATATAAATGGCACTGAACAACATGCACAAATTTAACTGGTATGGTATCTTTCTGAGCAAGGAAATCCATAGTTTTCGGATTGAAACTATCAAAAAGGTTACCTGCAGATACTGTTCAGGTCTTATTGATATTCAAAACCAAGCATGTTCCAGTGGTTTACTGGGTGCAGTGTAGCATCTTTTGCAGTAGCAGCACTGAATGGTGTTTTGACTTTCATTCATTAGATACTATTTATATTTCTAACAGTGCTATAAACTTACTTTATATTATATTGTAGGTAAAATGTCAGCTTTAATAACTGAAGATAGTATCACACATGTATGTCATGCTGCCACTAAATAAAATAGTGCAATTAATTTAAACTCATGATATATGAAACTGGTTGCACAACCCAGCTATGGTTTTAAATCTGTTGTTATATTCTGATTGATTTGAGTACTAAGTAATTACAAGGTATTAAACAGGTTACTGAAATTGACCAACGCCACTTATTGAGCTATACAGCTACATAGTCCTAGAAAGATTGTACACATAATTGTTTCATACATACACAAGCACATACATATTTAATTATCATTTTCTCTTATAACTGTCCATTTCCATTGCTTTTTATTTTGAATAAGCATTGACCTATATTATTACAATTTTTGCCAGAAATATGTTAAAAAGCAGTTGTTATGTTCATTGTAAGCCATTTTTACTTTCTCTACTACTTAACCTAGACAGTAGAGGAAGTATTGCATTCCACCAAAAAATTCAATACCAAGATTTCACTGGAAATAAATGTTTTAAGGCACTTATCTATAGTAAGTAGAGGAAGCATTGTCCACCCAAAAGTTTGATACCAAGATTTCCCAGAAACATATGTTTTGCAGATTCCTGAACCCTCCCCCCAAAAAAACATTTTTAGAAAAAAGATCTGTTTGTGTGCACATGCACGCTTAACTGAGGAAGGAAAAGTTGGGTAAATACCAAAGTTCTTATTTAAGTTGAGCACCATCTTACAGGGATATAGCATGCTTTTTAGAAAATCCCCACACCACAAGTTACTTTTAACATCAAACATTTTTTGTTAATTTTTATTTTCTCAAAAATGATTTCATAATTTTTTTTTATTAAAATACCATATGTGTAAGATATTCAAATGACAAAATGTTGTTGTTGTTGTTGTTGTTGTTCACCAATGGCACTGGGGATTAATTGATCTGCATCATTTTCCCTCTGGTTTCCCAATATAAAATCTGTAAGTTATCACTTTTAAGGCCTTTGCATTTAGCGAGATGCTGTTTGTTCGAGATGACATCTTCTTCACAGAGAGTGCACTTGGGTGTAGGTTGGCATCCTATCTTGTAGAGGTGTTCTGCGAGGCAATCGTCACCAGTTGCCATCCTAAATAAGGCCACTGCAGTTTTCCTTGGCATTTTTTGTATATCAACTCTACCTTTAATATTCTTATAATCTTTATCTTTTAATTTATCTTCTTCATCATGTCTCTACTGTTTGTTGTTTAATGTTATTTAATTGTTTGTTTATTTCTATTTGTTCTGCAGGTTTTATTTGTTGTATTGCACATTTCTTTGCTAATTGATTCGCATGTTCATTGCCCAAAAGTCTGATATAACCTGGGATCCATTTGTAGCGTGACATGATTTCTAGTTTCAACTGCTTTAATTAGGCTTCTTATTTCTTTAGTATTTCTTGATGTTTTATTATTGTAATTCACTATCACGTGTATGGCTGATTTTGAATCTGATAAGATGACTATTTTTTGTTTTATGTGTGGTCTATATAGAATGTTCTGTAATGCTGCTTTTATAGCTGTTAATTCTCCATCATAGTGGTTTGACACTATGACAGTGTTAGGTACTGTGCAAAGTGTTTACAATATACTCCTGCACCGGCAATTTTTTTATTGATGAGGGATCCATCTATATATTCAGAGCCATTCTTTTTCTGGGCATCTTGCATTTTCCGTAGCTATTGCTATGGCTCTCATTTCATCTGGTATATTGTTTTGTTTGTGTATTGTATATATCAGGTATTTCTGATATTGTATATCAATATATTTAATTGGACTCATTACCTCTGTTGCTATTATATTTGTTGTAATTATGTTCTTGTATTTTAAGTTATTAATATATGTTCTGAGCTTATTTGAGTTTTTAAATTACTTATAGTGTCTGCTGTGTGGTACCACTTGTATCTGTTTCTATTGACTTGCAGTTTTTGTGCTAGAGTAATTGCTTTCAACTCATGTTCCAATTCTATAGCCATGTTTTTTGTGAAGCTTTGTAGTACTGTAATTGGTGGTGTTTTCAGCTTCTGTTGTTATTCTTAGTGAATTATTTTGTGAAATTTCTAGTTTGCTTTTAAGTCTCTTGTTAACTGTTGCTAGTAGTTCTCCTCCATGTAATGGGCTAAGTTTTATGTGTGTTTTATATGTATTATTAAGGAGGTCCATGTTTCCACCCCATTTTGTTCCTGCTAAACATTTTAAAATGTTCTTTTTGTTGATTTTATTTGTTACATTGTTTACATATTCTTTCATTGATAGTTTTTTTATCTAATTCTATCCCTAGATACGTTGTTGTAGTTGCTTCTTGTAGTTTCTTGTCGTTGATTTGCAGGCATATATTTTATGTTTTATGCTGCATTGTGAATAGTTGATATTGAGTTTTTCCTATTTGTTATTAGTCCACTGTTCTAGGGTTATGATTGTATTCTCCATTGTTGTTTGTGGTTTTTTGTAGTGTTTCCCAGATCTTATGTTCTTTTCTGAAGTCCATATTACCACGTCGTCAGCAAACATTCCTACTTTTATGTTACCTATTTTGTTTAGTACATCTACTAGGTCGTTTATATATATATATATATATATATATATATATATATATTTATTTATTTATTTATTTTGAACAGAATAGCACTTGTAACAGACCCTTGAGGTAGTCCAACTCTCATTTGTTTCCATTTAGATGTGCCTGTTTTGTATTGTACTACAAACCATCTTTGGGATAGGAAGGTTTGAAACCAGTTTAGCATGTGGCCTGATATGCCATATGTCTTCATCTTGTATAGTAGCATTTCTCGCCATATTGTGTTAAAAGCATCTTTGAAGTTGACAAACAGTGCTAGAGTAGTTTATTATTATTATTATTATTATTATTATTATTATTATTATTATTATTATTATTATTATTATTATTATTATTATTATTATTATTGACAACCTGGTGTATTTTGCTGAGTCGTCCTTCCTAAATCCAGCTTGTTCAGGGACTAGTAGATTTTGTGTTTCTAGATAGTATGTCGGTCTTGTAGCTATCATTCTTTCTAAGAGTTTTACTATGTTTGAAGTTAAAGATATCGGTCTATAGATATCTATCATTTGAGTTGGTTTTCCTTTCTTCTTAATGGGTATAATTTCTGCTTTTTTCCACAGTGCTGGTATGTTATTTCTGGTTGTCCAGATTTGATTGAAAGTTTTTAATAATGTATGGAGTGCTTCATGTCCTAAATTCTTGAAGCACTCCAATGAGAAAATGTATACCTGATAATCTTGTTATTAACAGAAAGGAGACCGTTTAATTCCTTTGGAAATTTCAATTCTTAAAGGAACCATTCTAGACAAAATCATGTGATGAACTAAAGGGAGGGGCTGCTTACTAATAAGCACTGGTCAACTGGTGAGTTATAGACCTGGACTGATATCCCTTCCTTTCCATATATCAGATCCCCTCTTTAACCTTTCCTACCCGGTCTTCCATAACTCAACCCTTGTTTTCTTTGACCCCAATGGATTAGAGGCATAGGGAATCATTTCATTTTCTTCTGTGTTCAGACAGATTTCTCATTAGAGTGATGTAACTGGCAAACATGGTACCCATTCTTAAATAGTTATGTTAGAAACAATACCAACCTCTCATCAAAATACTGGAGTGCAAGAGAGTGAATGGCTTCATTGTCAACTGCTGAACATTAGTTACCAATGAACCATAAAATGTATACCTTTTAATTTTCTGTGAGTAACCTGTGGTCCTCTTCATTATGGATGAATTTTGTAGAGTTGGTAAACTGTAAGAGATAGACCAATCTTTACAAAAAAAATGTAGACCTCATGAAAGTACATAATTTATATCAAATAACTGTTTTTGTGGTTTTAACTGTTTCCAAGATACTTGTTGATATTGTTTTGAATTTTCAAATACCTACTTTTTTCAAGTGGTAAGTCGCTATTAATTTTTTCTTGTGGTCATGCAGAGAGCATGGAATTTCAAAACCATCACATAGTGACTTGTATAAAAATCTTGACCATCGCTTAATTGCTGTAATTTTTCTTATACCTACAACAAATGTGTAAATGTGTAATGAAATTTTATCTCATTACAAGAAGTAGACAGAAGAATATTAGCTTTTGTAAGGAAAGTGATTAGAGAAATTCATGTGAATGCAACACATTTTTATAAAAAGGTTGTGTGTTCTGAATGTGCATGTATGTGTGTGTATAGCTCAAAAATGAAAATTCAGTTATATACCAAACTTTGTATTGTTTAAGTTTAGTGACCAAGGATGTGACATGATTTTTCAAGAAAATCCCCTGCACCCCAAACTATAGTGTACAGGGAAAATTTTTCATTATTTTTGTTTTTTTCAAAAATGGCTCTAAAGAGTTTGATTAAAATACTGTATGTTTAAGATATTTGCATTACAAATAAAATTTATATTTTGAATTTTCTTGGAATTGCCTGTGAAGTCCTCTTCATTCGGAGTGATGTTTATTTAAATGGTAAACTTAAAGAGATAAAATATATATCACGGAAATTGTACATCTTGTTAAAACACAATTAACATCAACTTTTCTTTTTGTGGGGGGGCATCAATAATTTTGGAGATATTCTTTGGTATTAGTTTGAATTGAATGCTTGCAAAAGTGGGCTAGCCATCAATTTTTTAAAAAAAATAAATTAAATGCTTCGATTTATGCAGAAACTGCAATCCAACCCCACTGAGTTTGCCTGACCTCAAGGAAATCTGCATGATGAGATACATAGCTTGTAATTTTATGACAGTTAATTGAAAACATACACTTGTTTTATTATAGCAAAATTAGGCTTGCTTGGTGTCTTCGACAGGCAGCCTCACAGATTGTGTAATTTGTAAAATCACTGTGTTGCTATTTTATTCCTGTGTGTGATTTGTTTTATTGACAGTTGCAAAGGTTGACTTTTTTGTGTTCTGATGAAATGATTCATAGTGAGCGCCCATTTAATTTTCAAAAAGGCGTTTTTCATGTGATATTCATTTTTTTCTTATGTTCATAAGCAAGGATTTTCAAAGCTATCACATAGTGACCATCATTTCAGCCTACTGTATCCTACTTACATAAAATGAAATGTGGAAATGAAAGTTTATCTTGATTAACAAGAAGTAGATAGAAGAAAGTGCTTTTGTAGGAAGAGTGAGTAGAGAAAGTCATATGGGGGCAGCAGATCAAATTTTTAATAGATGGTGTAATTAACACTTTGTTGAAGCTAATGTCACTTCTCTACATATATTGTAAAAATTGTTGGAGTTATACACTGCCAGGCCAGTTTTCTTCTTGTCTATAAGAGCGGAATGTCAGATTAAATTATTAATAATGCAATTCCCAAGAAAGCACTTTCATACACATATCAGCGACACAACCACTGTCGTTCATAATAACTGAAAATGAATCCAGGCAGCACCAATATTGATCACATAATGAACATGTTAGAAGGTGTGTGTGCATGTGTGTGGACAGCATAACTCAAAAACGCAAAGTTGGATCACCATCAAACTTGGTATTTAAGTTCAGTACCTTCCAAAGATGTAACACGAAGATTTTCAAGAAAATCCCCTCTCCCGAACTATCCTTTACATGTTGATTTTCTAAAAAATAGATCAAGCAATTTTAATTAAAATACCATATATTAAATATATTTACATGACAAATAAAATGTATATCCTGAATTTTCTGGTAATAGCCTTTGAAGTCCCCTTCATTCAGAAGGAAGTTCGTATAATCTTTAATAACTGGTAAAAGTTAAGCGTTAGATGAAACCACACCACACAATAAATGTAGATATTTTTAAAATACACAATTTATTTCAAATAACTTTTTTTGAGGCATCAGCCATTTTCGAGATATTTGTTATTAATGGTTCAAATTGTTCAATACTTAGCCATTCTTTTAAAGTCCTGTCAACATCCAGTTGTTTCTCGTGATGTCAAGGAAAGAGAATGGAATTTTAAGGACAGTGTACAGCGTTCAGTTCAAACATTTGATTATCGCTGTTCTGTTTGCATCTATAACAAAATGTGTAATGCAGCTATTTCCGGAAAGTTTTATCTTGATTAAAATTAAGTATAAAGGAAAATAAACTTCTGTAAGAATAATTTGTATACCCACTAATAAGCTTTAGAGAGTAGAGAAAGTCATGTGAGTGTAGCACATCAAATATTTTTTTTTTTTGTGACTTTTTTTTTTTCCTTTCTTTTTTCAGGCTTTTCTATGAAAGCTTATTTTTGTATCTACTTCATTAATTGTGATAAACTTTTGTAGAAATAGTTTAATTACACATTTCATTGAAGGTACAATGGCGGATAGAGAAAACCAAATTGATAGATGTTTAACCCTTTCACTGCTGAGATATTAGCAAGTTCACAGACCCTCCTTGCTGAGTTATTTTAACTGCACATGGTTAGATCTCTTCCTCTTTATGCATAAGTTGCTTTGTTGAAATCAACGCGTCAACAATGCTGTGATATTTGCAAGAGAGCAGTGATTAGCGCTGACGGAACTGTTCCAACATCCGCAGTGAAAGGGTTAAAAGCTAATTGCTACAAAGTGTTGACTTAGTTCATTCTTCACTGTCACTTCACTTTTCTTTGTGCATAGCTGTGAAGTAAATCATGTTTGAAACAGTCTCTTCTTTCTTTCTCTGGAGTGCCGAACACAACACTTCTCTAATACGTTGATATTGTAATGAAAAGAAGCTAGAAACAGTGATGTGTATTGAATTTATTTAAAGGTGAGTCGGAATTGTTACACTAACATCACTTAAAACTTAAGTGATGTTAGTGTAACAATTCCGACTCACCTTTAAATAACTTCTCTAATAGCTCGTATTAGCAGCTCTCATTGTATGTCACAACTGTCATTACAACCTCACTTGGAGAACACACTCAGTAACCAGCATTTTATGTCTTATTAACAATGCAAACTCACTCGCTTATATTTAATTATATACCCCCGCTGTTGAATCTTTGCACTTGACAGTTTGCGTAAGGCTGGCTATATTGTGGTTGCAACGTTGCCAGAGTAACTAGTAAACAACAACAGCTTATTGTTCTGCTTACTATCATGTCTAAGCCGCATACAAAAAGTGTACGTAAGTAACTAACGTCAATGAGTAATAACTATTTCATATTATTTGAAAATAATCCAAAATAAATGTTGCAACGTGTGTAGAATAAATTATGCACTTTTGGCAATATAGAAACAGAATAATGCAGACTTGCCTGCTACAATGAGGAGAAATAAAACAAATTATAAGCTGCAACAACAAAGTTATTTTCACTCACGCTGCGTTCCAGATGGTTCAGGAATTTTTTCCCCTTTCTCTTGGACTTTCACTCCCTTGTAAATAACTGTTCTCGTTTTAGTCCAAGAGCTGCTGCAGTTCATTGTACGGCTTTATCAGCAGGAATAGAGGCATGCCCGTGAACCTTCACGTACTCCTTCTCCTGTTCAAAGAATTCCCAGTTGCTTCTTAATAGTTCCAATGCCTGACTATTAAGTGGCCATCTCGACGCAAAGGATTTTCATTCTGTTAATATCACTCGGTAATCGGCATCATTTTTTTGAGACATTGTCGCACTTCAAATCTTGTATAAATAATATGAATGAAATATATATAAATGAACACCAACAACAACAAAACTATCAAACAATAACCACAAATATAAATAACAATGAACAATACTTGCTTGCAAAGAACATTCCGTTAATATCACTCGGTAATCGGCATCATTTTTTTGAGACATTGTCGCACTTCAAATCTTGTATTAATAATATGAATGAAATATATATAAATGAACACCAACCACAACAAAACTATCAAACAATAACCACAAATATAAATAACAATGAACAATACTTGCTTGCAAAGAACAACTCGACACATGTGCAATACTTGCTTGCAAAGAACAACTCGACGCATGTGCTAGACATTCACAAACTGAAACATGTGGTTGGAAATGGCTACATCCGGTAACAGAACTGCTTCCAGTTCTGATTCCGCTTTGTCATCGACCACCTGGAATGCTGCCTTGTGATTGGTTTAGGAAGTCTAACGGTTAAAGCTTTTCATCTGTTTTTTTTTGCAAGTGTACCAACTTAATCGCTAGCTGTCGAGTGCAATGCTTCAGCGGCGGGGTTATAGGAGCTCGAGAATGTTCATGGGAGACAGGGAAAGAACCTTCCAGAAAAATCTTGTTATCTCTCGATAGTACTTCTGGTGTTTATGCTGGGTAAGATCATTACTCCCCTTATCTAAGTAACTAGTCAACTGGTGCTGAAGGACCAGTGCCATCCACATGACAAGCCCGGCTCACAACAGCTGCATCACAATATTAACAGTGGGCATTTGTGAAAGTGAGCAAAATAAACCAGTTACCCGTAATTTAAGTATTGCTTGAACTTGAGTTACATTTTATCAGCAGATGTTACAGAATATGACTATGTATCCCAAACATTTATTAAAAATTTTGTTTTCAAATATTCAGTATTTCAGTGTGATGGAGCTATAATCACCACCCTGAGCTATGTGAGGTTGGAGAGAGGATGATGATTCATTTAAAAAGTTTCATAAGTGTTTCATGATTGAAATTTGTATTTCTTTGTGTTTTATGGGTTTGGGTTTTTCTAGTGGTTCCTAAAATAGCTATGTTTTACTTTCTGTACCACTTTCAGAGGTGGAACTAGATGTATTCCATTAAAAAATTTGATATTGAGATTTCACTCGAAATGCATGTTTTGATGCCTGACTCAAAAAAAATAGTACTTCAGAGAAAGGCCAGATGAAAGTTGAAAAATACAGTCCTTGCCAATATAACAATAAACTGTCCAGTAACACATGTTAAGGAGTGAGATATGTGGAGCGAATGCAGTATTTCAGTATTCATCCGTCTCTAGTCTTTTTCATTTAAGATGTTGAGTATTTTAATTTGTAACATAATCAGAATTTTAGTTATTAATACAGATAATGTTAATGCTGGTCTTTAACACTGTTGTATATACTGCTTGGTTTTTCTCATCAGATTTGCATACCCAGCACCAAGCTACCACACCAGCTGCACAGGTTGTAATTGGCCAAGCTAACCCCACAGCAGTAATACCAACTGCTCAGTCTGGCACTCTGCTTCTGAATCAGGTAAGTGTATAGAGAAATATCACTTTCAGGTTAAGAGTAAGATAAGGGAGAATTTTTGCATCCTCTCTCTTTGGTAATACTGTGATTGCATCATTATATAGGAAACTATTTTCACATTGCCATGTATTAAATGTTTATTCATATGTTTAAGTATAGTCACTATTTTGTGTGAAATGAAGGATATGGTTGTACAAAATATCCAGATATTCCCTCAGACTTGCACCTATTGTAAGACGTTGCAACTGTAAATCCATATGAGGACAGTTAAAATAGGAAGGAATAATCACGAACTTGAGCAGTTGTGATAAATGAATAATCAAGATGGAGACCAACATTGTTATTGTAATGAAAAGAAGCTAGAAACAGTGATGTGTATTGAATTTATTTAAAGGTGAGTCGGAATTGTAACACTAACATCACTTAAGTTTACTCACTTAACATGTTTCGGGAAACCGTTGTTCCCATCCTCAGAAGGTTAACTCGACTGGCCTGTGTTGTTGGTGTTTCCGTTTTTTGGACTGGATCCTGTGGTGGCATCTTGTGGTGGAGAGATGTACTTCCAGAGAGGATTTGGTGGCGGCAAATCAAAATTCATTAGATGTGTGTTGTGTTTTAGAATGGTGATCTTCTCCCATGCATCTAATTCGGCTGCAAATTTGGCTGGTTTGACTAATGTAATATTGGGTTTGATGTTGTGATTAGTGATCCAAAAATGGTGTGAAACTGCAGATTTGTCCATTTGTTTGTATTTAATACATCTCATTTGCTCCTTTAGCCTAGTTTCTAGGTTTCTTTTTGTCTTACCTATGTATACTTTATTGCAATCTGAACAATTGATTTTATAGATTCCAGCTTTTTTGTCTTGTGGAATGGGGTCTTTTAATTTGTTACAAAGTAATTTCTCTATGTTAAATTTGTTCTGTGGAGCTAGGCTGATGTTATGTTTCATGAAAATCTTCTTAAATTTGTGAAAAGTTCCTGGGTGGTATGTGAATTTCTTGAACTTTAGCTCTTTATCTTGCTGGCTGAGATTTGTTGTGTTTCTGATGTGCATCTGTCGTTTGAATTTTGCAATTTTTTTGTCAATAGTTGTTTTGTTGTACCCATTATGTATTGCTGTGTCTACTATATGCTGGTATTCTAACTGGTATTCTTTTTTATTTAAGGGGGTATATACCAGTCTATGTGTTAGGCTGTTTAGTACTGCATGTTTGTGTGTGGTTGGATTGAAACTCTTATTTTTTATGTAATTAGTAGAGTGTGTTGGCTTCCTGTATATGTCAAAGGTTAGGTTCTTTTGTTCTCTGATGATTTTTAGGTCTAAAAATGGTAGCATGCCTTCTTTTTCTATTTCTATGGTGAATTTTATTGATTGGTTCTGTAGGTTTAGTATCATCAAAAGATACCAAAAAATTGAAGAAAAGAGAAAAAACACATTTGCGGACATCGTTTTTTAAACCTATGCATACAAAACAAAGTCACACCAAAGTTTGTAAGGAGAATTGTAAAATATGACAAAAACAGCAAACACCAAACATCAGCCGATAAAAAAGTAATAATAATTGAGAGAAACAACCACTACGCAAAATTACAAAAATTGGAACTGGAATTATATGCTCTTCACCTTAAATTAACGGACAAACTCGGCTACCCACTTTGGCAAAACATGCAATCAAAATTCCTCACTATTCTTAGCTACAGGATGAAAATAAAAACACTGAAATTAAAGAAAAAACTAGACATACTACGCCGGAAGCAACATTCATATAAACCTAACCTAAAAAATGAAAAAACGATGTCATACCCAGACGTAATTAATCTTTCAAATGTAACTTTCACCAAAGCAGAATTATCGGTATTAAACCTTGGCCTAAAAACATGTGTTGGCTACACAAAAACAACCGATGAAATAGTCGCAGCCATTGAGATTGCTACTTACAACCTAAATGAAAATAGTAAAACCACTATAAAAAAAGAATGTGAAATGGTTCTCCAAGAAATACAAGCAGATAAACATAACAATTTCCCAACCAAACATGTGATCAAAACATTAAAATCAAAACCAGTAGTATACACAAAAGCTGACAAGGGAAATAAACTAGTTGTACTGCAAAAAGATGATTATATTGCCAGAGTAGAAAATATGCTGCAACAAGAAAATTACATACAAATTCAAGAAGACCCATTAAAATTACATTTAAAAGCCTTCAATCAAACCATCCAGGAAAGCAAAACTATAACAGACACTGATAAATCTAGATTAAAACCAGATCACCCCACTTTACCAAGAATGTATGCTCTACCTAAAATACACAAACCGGGTAATAAGATGAGACCAATTGTCAGCAATATTGATTCTCCTACCTACAAACTGGCAAAATGGTTAGTACAGAGATTCTCTTCACTACCAAAATTCAATAGCAAAAACATAAGGAATTCAGAAGATTTAATACAGAAGATAAAATCCCTGGAACTCGAACCAGAAGACAGATTAGTTTCCTTTGATGTCACTGCACTATTTCCAAGTGTTCCTACAGATCAACTCCTGCGTCAGTTAAAGAAATGGCTACAGCAGACTAACCTACTTGAAGAAGAAATAGTAGACCTCATACAACTTACCAATTTATGCATTGCACAAAATTGTTTTAGTTTCAATAAGAAGTTCTATCAACAACCAACTGGTTTAACCATGGGCAACCCACTTTCACCCTTCTTGGCAGATTTATTTATGAGCTACTTAGAAACACACATAACAACTTCCTTTCCATACATGTTTAAAGTTTGGCACAGATATGTTGACGACATCTTCGCTGTTGTCCCTAACAGGTTCATACATGACTCCTTAGCCTTACTAAACCTACAGAACCAATCAATAAAATTCACCATAGAAATAGAAAAAGAAGGCATGCTACCATTTTTAGACCTAAAAATCATCAGAGAACAAAAGAACCTAACCTTTGACATATACAGGAAGCCAACACACTCTACTAATTACATAAAAAATAAGAGTTTCAATCCAACCACACACAAACATGCAGTACTAAACAGCCTAACACATAGACTGGTATATACCCCCTTAAATAAAAAAGAATACCAGTTAGAATACCAGCATATAGTAGACACAGCAATACATAATGGGTACAACAAAACAACTATTGACAAAAAAATTGCAAAATTCAAACGACAGATGCACATCAGAAACACAACAAATCTCAGCCAGCAAGATAAAGAGCTAAAGTTCAAGAAATTCACATACCACCCAGGAACTTTTCACAAATTTAAGAAGATTTTCATGAAACATAACATCAGCCTAGCTCCACAGAACAAATTTAACATAGAGAAATTACTTTGTAACAAATTAAAAGACCCCATTCCACAAGACAAAAAAGCTGGAATCTATAAAATCAATTGTTCAGATTGCAATAAAGTATACATAGGTAAGACAAAAAGAAACCTAGAAACTAGGCTAAAGGAGCAAATGAGATGTATTAAATACAAACAAATGGACAAATCTGCAGTTTCACACCATTTTTGGATCACTAATCACAACATCAAACCCAATATTACATTAGTCAAACCAGCCAAATTTGCAGCCGAATTAGATGCATGGGAGAAGATCACCATTCTAAAACACAACACACATCTAATGAATTTTGATTTGCCGCCACCAAATCCTCTCTGGAAGTACATCTCTCCACCACAAGATGCCACCACAGGATCCAGTCCAAAAAACGGAAACACCAACAACACAGGCCAGTCGAGTTAACCTTCTGAGGATGGGAACAACGGTTTCCCGAAACATGTTAAGTGAGTAAACTTAAGTGATGTTAGTGTTACAATTCCGACTCACCTTTAAATAAAAACCAACATTGTTGTTCACCAATGGCACTGGGGATTAATTGATCTGCATCATTTTCCCTCTGGTTTCCCAATATAAAGTCTGTAAGTTATCACTTTTAAGGCCTTTGCATTTGGCGAGATGTTGTTTGTTCAGGATATCTTCTTCACAGAGAGTGCACTTGGATGTAGGTTGGCATCGTATCTTGTAGAGGTGTTCTGTGATGCAATCGTGGCCAGTTGCCTTCCTAAATAAGGCCACTGCAGTTTTCCTTGGCATTTTTTTGTATATCAACTGTATCTGTAATATTCTTATAATCCTTATCTTTTAATTTATCTTCTTCATCAAATCTCTGCTGTCTTTTGAAATTTGTTTAATTTTATTTAATTGTTTATTTATTTCTATTTGTTCTGCTGGTTTTATTTGTTGTATTGCACCTTTCATTGCTAACTGATCCGCATGTTCATTGCCCAAAATTCCGACATTAGCTGGGATCCATAGTAGAGTGACATGATTTCTAGTTTCAAGTGCTTTAATTAGGCTTCTTATTTTTTTAATATTTCTTGATGTTTTATTACAGTAATTTACTATCCCATCTATGGTTGATTTTGAGTCTGATAAGTTGACAATTTTTTGTTTTATTTATGGTCTATATAGAATGTTCTGTAATGCTGCTTTTATAGCTATTAATTCTCCATCATAGTGGTTTGACGTTTCATCTAATGTTAGATACTGTGCAAAGTGTTAACAGTATACTCCTGCACCAGCAATATTTTTAGTGATGAGGGATCGATCTGTATATATTCGGAGCCATTCTTTTTCTGGGTATCTTTCATTTTCCGTAGCTATTGCTATGGCTATCATTTCATCTGGTATATTGTTTTGTTTGTGTATTGTATATATCAGGTCATTCTGATATTGTATATCAATATATTCTATTTGACCCGTTACCTCTGTTGCTATTATATTTGTTGTAATTATATTCTTGTATTTTAAGTTATTAATATATGTTCTGAGCTTATTTGCGTTTTTAAATTACTTATAGTGTCTGCTGTGTGGTACCACTTGTATCTGTTTCTATTGACTTGCAGTTTTTGTGCTAGAGTAATTGCTTTCAACTCATGTTCCAATTCTATAGCCATGTTTTTTGTGAAGCTTTGTAGTACTGTAATTGGTGGTGTTTTCAGCTTCTGTTGTTATTCTTAGTGAATTATTTTGTGAAATTTCTAGTTTACTTTTAAGTCTCTTGTTTACTGTTGCTAGTAGTTTTCCTCCATATAATACGTTAGGTTTTATGTGTGTTTTATATGTATTGTTAAGGAGGTCCATGTTTACACCCCATTTTATTCCTGTTAAATGACCAATGTAGTCCCCATAACTCTGTTCAGATACGACTAAGCTGAACTTCAGGATTCAGTCCTGGTAATAATAATTATTACATTTATTTAACAATGCCAGCAACTGCCAGTCATATTAGCATCTCCCATATACTTGAATTTTGTTCCCTAGGAGTTCATTTAATGCCAGTAAATCTGCTGACATGAATTTGCATTTAAGCATAGAAGTAGAACCCTGGAAAATTATATTAATTGGGTCTGTGACGTGTGGATCGGAAATGTTTGGATTATCCAAAAACAGTAATAAACGCTGTATATGCAGTACAGTGTACAATTATAATGTTAAGCCACTTTTTATTTTTAGAATTTCTTCACAGATCTGAAATAGAGGAGAGAGGGTACTGTGGCTTTGAGTAGAACTGCCATCCTTTGGAGACTCTACAGCTACTCACTGTGATGCGTACTAAAAATAGACAAACACATTTTCAATGGTCTTTGTTGGTAATGTATGCACACTAAAACAGCTGATGATGTGATAATTGTTCACCAGAGTATTGACGTTAGTATGTGGGCTAGTTAATTAAGTGACTTCAGATCTATTGTTGGAAAGTGTAATGCTGTCCATTAGGCAAGCAAACAAAAATGTAGCTCTTGTACATTAAAAGAAAAACTGGAAATGTTCAAGCACCTGGACAAGGGGGAAAGTGCTACACCATTGGCTGTTGTTTTGAGGTCAGGAAAGCTACTATCATTTAGTGGGGGGGGGGAAATTGACCAGTTTTGTAACACAAGTAGTAAAGAAACATGAGGACAATGCCACAGCTCCACTGTGTTTGTGCGCAGTGATCAAATTGATGAAGCAACTTGCTTATGGTTTACTCAGAAAAGACAAAAATACGTTCCTATTAGGGGCACATTGATTCAAGAAAAGGAGCTTCATCTCAACAAAATGAATATTAAGCATTCACTGCTGACAGTGGTTGGTTGGATCGCTGGAAAAAAAAAAGAAGGTGCGGGATCTGGTAACTGACACTAGGCAGAGAAAAACTATCAGCTGATGGTTGCAGCCGCAAATGATTACTTGAGTTTGCAGAATTGATTTTATCAGAAAACTGCTCGCTACAGCAAGTGTACACTACAGATGAGACAGTTCCACTACTTGCTGATCGGTACTCAACTGCAGCCATTGCCCATCCAGTGACTCAATGCTGTAATGTTATAATCGCAAAACTTTCTGACTTTGAGGCTTTATATTAAAGTATTTGTCTTCTATATCACTTTTGTTCTAGCCGCAGAAATGTTGCTGAGAATAACAGGAATGAAGTGCCTCCATATTAGTTCACTAATTACCTGTGACATAGTTGGACTTTCTTCACACGCAAGAAAACTTGTAACAGATAATACTGATAATACGAACATTTTCAGTGTCATTGTGACAAACTTTTGGGTGTTTTGCTGTAGCACTCACGATAAACTTTTCTAGCAGAAGCAGTACAAAACTTGGAGAAGGATAGTAAAGTCTTGAATTTTTGTCCTGTTGTTATATAAGGCTTACGAGAGAATTGCACTTTGTGATAGATACTGAATTGCTAAACAGTAAGTATGTCATTTCTGCAATTTACTCACTATAAATCCTGTTACATGTACAAACCAGAGATGAATGACAAGTTTATATCTTATTTGAAGCTATAAAGGAAAAGTGACATACCACATATAGATTATTATTATTATTATTATTATTATTATTATTATTATTATTATTATTATTATTATTATTATTATTATTATTTTAATTTTTTTTAGTGGTTGATTATTATTCAAACAATAGTAGAAATCCTCTTTAATATCCTATTGCTTTTGTGTTTACAATTTCTTTTCTTGATGTTACTGCTTTGGATACTGGAGTTAGATAATTAGGGAAAATAGTACTGCTCTTGTCTTAAGTATTTCTATTTTGCAGTCAGATTTGTGATAGCTTTCATTAAGATGTGTGCTACAAATTACAAAAGAATTGATGCAGTGTTTGGTCTACAGCCTAACTTAGAAATTGCTTTTTACCATAGCTACTTTAACTCATGATTTACAGCAAATTCAGAGAAAGAATTTATTGAAAATTGAGTTTTGTATACAGCTTTCTTCAACTGAAGGGTGCTGTATACAAAGCTTACATTAAAATATCAAATACAGACATAAATAAATAAGTTTTACAGATTCTGGCAGATAGGGCCAGTTTCACCAACAGATGCTAAATTTTAACACAATGTTAAACTGATTTAACACTAAAGTTAACACAAATTCTGTTTCGTCAAACAATGTTAACTTTAACAAAGTGTTAAAGTCTGTTAACATTGTGATACCCGTGTGTTAAGGCGTTTAATAAATGTTAGAAGTTGGAAAATGGTTGCCGCAAACCAAGCTGTTGATGCGAGTTTGCTACAATTGACATTTTTAATGCCATTCCTAATAGAAGAGTAGTCGTACATCATAATAAATTTGAAAGCCTGCAAAAGGAGGAATTTTTAAAGCAATATAGACTATTCAAGGGGTCATGAGCATAGTTTTATGGGAAATACAAGAGGTTAGAATACTACCAACAGAAGCATGCCACTTTCTCATAAGCTACAATTGTTAATTAGGTACTTAGATTTTATGCTACTAACATTTTTCATTTACTTAGTGGGTGATAATGTTGGTATTTCCAAAGCTACTGTTTGTGGTTTATCTAGAAGGTTTCCAAAGGAATTGCTTCAAGAATCAAACACTATTTTTTTTTTCCCGGGTCTGCTTGGTTAACTAGCGATAACACACTTTCGTCCATCTTAGTTTCAATGCAGTGTTCACCACCAGCTTTAAACCGTCTTACACGTTCTTTGCACCTAACGTTTCTGGTGCTGCACTTTATGTTAGCATAAAATTGCTGCAGTTGCTTACTGGTCTTAAGAGAAACGCGCTCATTCCAGTTAAATTACTCGTGAATTTTGTCCCAGGCTGCAATTTTATCCTTTAATGTAAGAGTGTCAGATTTTTCGCAGTTGATAATATGCCTCTACTTGTTAACCAGATGTTAATTAATATGTTTCAAATGGTGAAACATTTATTTCAGTGACATCGTAATTCTAACTTCAAACAATCGGGAACATCACATGGCAATTGCCATGAATGTAAATATTTGTCTGCTACTGACACAGAGAGCGCAGCAAAACGTAGACAAGAGTGCATCAGAGCATGTTCAGAAGCAGTGTAGTTCGGCCACCGCCTTCTTAGCTAACAATTTGCTGTAAAAGCTCGAAACCTTGTGTTAAACTTTGATTTAGCAATAAACAAAATGTTAGAGCATTTTTAACATCGTTCGGTGAAACTGGTGATATAAAAGTTTTGGTTAATTTCTGGCACACAATTTAATTCATAAATAATAAACCTAAAATTAGAAAATTAATTCCTAGAAATAGGCATAACATGTTTAAAATGTTGAGATACTAAATATTGTACAAATCATTTTTTAATATTAGAAGTGATCCTTTAATCACTGTAAGAGTCACTTTTTTATAAATGCTTTTTTTAACTGAAGCTTTTTGCAAAATTGTACAAACTTAGAATGATTCCTCTAGCTCCTATCATGAGCCCAACACCTTGAACTGAGGTCAACTGATATTTTTCGCAGTAGCATTGCCTGGTTGGTTTATAGATGTTGCATTTTTCCTTGTGCAGTGCTGTCGGTTGAACTTTGTCTATTTCCCATCTGATAGTAGGGTCAATTATAGTGCCAGAGGATGAGCCAGGTTTTATGACTATTATATTTATTCTTCTATGAGACCCATATTCCACCATGCCAGAAACTTCTTCATAAACCTCATAATGCTTATCTCTGAGAGCCTTGGCAGTTACGGAGTGCACTTTATGATGCTTGCTGTTTCTGAGTATTTTGCCATGTGGACAAATTCCAAGAACATGAGCAAGAGTTTCAAGCTCATTGTCGCAACGGTGACAACAGTTATTGTCTTGGGACCTGCGTAACTCCTTTCATTTTGCCCTTTGTATTGTTACAAAATAGCACACATCAATGGAAAGAGTGCTAAAAGCATCTTAATAATTTGTGACTTAACAAGAATATTGTTCAGTAAATTTATATTTAATGCCTTTTCTCCTATGCCCAATTTATGTTAAAAGTATCTACTGTTTGCCCTTTAATAATCCAAAGCAAATTTGGAGCAGCACTAATTATAATTACCACTTACTTCAAATATAATAACACCAAAAATGCAAGTAAGGCCAAGAGAATAATGAACTGAATAGTCGGCTATCAGCACCTCTGCTGTCAGCAATCAGAAACTTCTTCTGTTTCTTTAGTCATGTAAACATCCAAAATTTTCCGAGGCTCTTAAGCATAGTAGCGGGCTCTGGTTGCACAAACTGGTCATCTGTTGTTTCTCTTTGGCTTGTTTACAAATGAGACAACATTTTGAACAAACTAAAATTTTGCCCGTCAGCTTTTGTGGGCTGACCCAAATCCTCACAGTAAAGTTCAGATTAAACACCAGCATCTTTTAACATAATACATTAATAATATGGTAAAGCACATTTTACAATGCCTGCAAGGACTTTCTTGCATCCTTTTATAGAATGTTCCCCTGACGATAAGAATAGTCATATAATTTATTTAAAGGTGAGTCGAAATTGTAACACTAACATCACTTAAGTTTACTCACTTAACATGTTTCGGGAAACCGTTGTTCCCATCCTCAGAAGGTTATTAACTCGACTAATACATACGTAATAGTCATATAAGTTATGAAAAATGGGGCTTCTGTACATTTTATTGACATTATTGGAGATGCGCTGGCTGATATTTGCCTTGAGTAATGGATTGAGAAGGAATAGTTTATGGCCTGTGTGTTTGCCAGACCTCAATCCATTTTACCATGGGACAGGTAAAAGAATTTATTTATACAACCAAAATTCCAAATCAAGAGATGCTATATCAGCCGTCATAGAAATCTGTGAAACCATTTGACTCCATTTCAGTCTTAGAAAATGTTGACAGTTCATGATTCAACAGTTCATTTGTGTGTGCATGCAAAAACTTGCTGCATAGAAAATGTAGACATCTTTAAAACACAGTTTATTTTAAAAAACTTCTTTTTGTGGCATTAGCCATTTCCAAGTTATCCGTTGCTATTGGTTTGAATTTTTCACGTTTGATGAAGTGCGGTCATCATTCAATTTTTTCTCACAATGTCTTGGTAAGAGAATGGAATTTTAAGGCCAGCATATAAAACCCCACTTTTAAATATTTGACTATTGCTTCAATTTCCTCTGTCCTCTTTGTACGCTTGCTTCCATTTAATGCCATCTCTGTAGCTTTGGTAGGCATTCTACTGGCCTTCACAGGTGAGTGTAGCAGGAGATACATGTATCTGTGTACCTTTTTGCACGTGTAGTAGCGTCCTGTTTTACAAGCACAATTCTAGATCATTCACATATGCATATATAATTTTGAGCTTTACTCATCATCACTTACATGTAATAACTATGTTTAAATATGTATCTAAACAAAACCCTGTTTTTCACAATTTCTACATGAAAAAGTATTTTTAATGGCAACATAATGTAAAACTAAAATACATTATTCTTTTTATTCTCAAATAGGACACATTTACTGGACATTATTTTAATAATTCATCCAGTCTCCATTCTTGTCCAATACCTGGTTTAGCCACTTAGGCACTGAATCTCTCACCTTCTGGTAACAGTCATGAAATGTGGAAACATATGCATATAGAGTGATTAGGTGCCTAGAGAGTGAAGTCAGTTACTGGACAAGAATAGAGATTAGACATATTATTAAAATAATCAGGGCTATTCTGTAATGTTTTGTTAAGGCTTAACAAATTGTTGAAGTTCTAACCAATTGATCGGCATTCTGTAACTATGTAACAAAACAAAATTTTGTTAAGAATAAAGATTTGTTTGTTGAAAGCAACAAAGAGACCCTTATGCTAATATATTTGTTACACAACAGATTTATGTAGACATTGTTTTAATGCTGCTAAAGAGGAAAAGCACAATGGAAGCTTGTCATTTTAATTATCAAAGTTTATTTACCCGTTTTAATGTAAAATATAAGTGTTACAGATTACGCTTGAGTAAGCAATGTTCTGTGTGATAGCATTGGTAAATGATGCTCTCAACATAAGTTTTAAGAGATAAATTTTAGTAGGAAAGTAAATGATGTGTAATTTTGTATCAAAATAAAAACTAACAGTTATTGATTTAAGAATATTAGGCTCAAATAGTAATAAATCTTGTGTTGATTTGCATGGTTCATGAATGCATTTGCTTCATTTTTAGGTTAAAGTTAGGAACTGAGCACTTTTGAGAGCTTTAGAATGGTACAGCAACGCATTTTTGCTCCCAGAATTATTCTAAGATAATTTTAAATCTGCTAAAAGAAGTGACTAGCAGAAAGTTATATACCAGTTTCTTGTAACCATAGAAATTGAATTTATACTGGTGCTTTTGGAAGATGAAGAACATAAGCCAATTGGGTTATGGAATGATAATTTATACGGAGTAAATTTACGTATGAAAAATAATCTGAAATAAAATACTTGTAGCTGTAACATTTCCCCAGATAACACAACTAATGAAACTAACCTTTCTTTTCACTATGACCTTCCACTTAATGAATATCTAAAATAACATGGATATTATCAGATACCAATAATGATTTTCATTTAAAGATTAAGATGCAAGAATATGTCCACAGAATGAACTAAAGCTGAACATTCCCAATCATGAATAGAAGAATAAGTATAATTATAATTAATGGTATACATTAAAATTTCAGAAAAATCTGCATGACCATTGGTATGTTTAAAAAGTATAATTAAAAGCCAAAAAACTATAAAGAAAATTAAGCAGTAATTGTGGTTGATATGAATTAATGAAACTTGCATCAAAACAATATGAAGCTGTGTTGCTGATTCTTTTTTCTGTCATTCCTAACCTAAAATTAACTCATCTTATGGGCCACTGCTGCAGATGTTGAACAGTTTGGCGAGTTTTCCCCATAAAAATTGAATTATTTGGGGTGACAAGAAAATGTAAGTCATGCTATTAAGCAATGGGTACAAATTTTAAAAATCCACATCTATTTTATATTTTTCGTGTGACATTTTCATAACACACCTTATCTCCATCTTGGCAAGGAAAAGTAATATAAGCACTCGGTAGTTGGTATTATGTTGCTGACAGCGATGTGAAAACAAAGCACTGTCACAGAGTGTTTATCAATTAGCCACTCTAGTTAGTCAATTAGTCACTCCAGTAACTAACAAACTGCGATAACAAATAAGTTACAGAATGCCAAATAACGGCACATTTGCTAGGAGTGGTTCTTTAAACTTAACAAATAATTAAATCTTCTTAACAATGAAGTTAGAGAATAGCCCTGAATGTCTAGTAAATGTGTCCTCTTTAAGAGTAAAAAGTATAATTTACCTGAGTTTTACATTATATTGTCATTAAAATATTTATCATGGAGAAATTGTGCAAAACAGTGCTTTATTTAGTTATATATTTGGTATTTGATGGAAAACGTGATTCTTGATGTACTTTATAAAGATGTTTTTTCAAGTTGCGTCAATATTGAAGTGGTTTGAACGTGTTCACTTATTTTGCAACTCTAGATTATACTAAATGGTTGTATGGTACAGGAGAACTGAGCTATAGGATCATATATAACAAATATAACAAAGGGAAATAGTATTGGTTATGCTGTTCCGAGGCATAATGGAGTATTAATTTTCATTACAAGGTAAGGAACCCTTTATTATTAACAAAATATGAAAGATATCATATAAACTCTGGAGTCGCAAGCCAGCAGCGAGAGGGGAAGGACGTGTAACGGAGCAGGAGGAGTAGAGCAAAACCCGGGACCAACAGATATGAACGAAATAATGGAAGAAATAAGAGAGATGGGAACGCAAATAGGAAAAAGGATGGATGATAATACAAGAGAGCTGAAAGAAGCAATGAAAATACAAAGAGAGGAAATGGAGAAACAAATATCAGAATGTAAAGAAAGAATAGTTGGGATGGAAAAAAGACTCGAAATGGATAAGAGAAGAAAAAACTGCGTAATATTTGGGGTGGCAGAGGACAGAAGAAATCTGGAAGATATGGTGTATGAAATTATAGAAGATGTGATGGGAATACAGATGTTCGGCTGGGAAATTGAAGAAACGTTTAGGATAGGAAAGAAAGGAAGGAAGCCGAGACCTATTATTGTGAAATTGACAACAATGAGAAAAAAGTGGAAGATTTTAAGACAAACAAGAAGACTAAGGGGGACAAAAATATTCATAGAACAGGATTATACAAAAGAAGAACAAGACCAATGGAAGGAATTAATTGAATGAATGAAGCAAGAGCAGTAGGGAAAAAAGTATATCTAAGAGGGCTACAATTAATAGTGGAAGGTGAAAATTGGAACATGAGCATCAAGAGAAACGAAGCTAGAGGAACATATGCACTGCAGCAAATTATAGACCGACCGGAAAACACAGGACAAAGACCTGAACAGAGAATGAAACCATCAGCAGAATTTCAGCAAAGTCAAACGTGGGTGAGAAGAGGTCAACAAAATGAAAGAGCGACAGCTGAGCAAGAGGACAGAAGAAGCAACTTTGAAGAGAGAAGAGAGGAGATGACAAGGGAGATACATCAACAAGAGACAAGGGGAAGGCAGGAAGAAGAGTTGGCAGTGGTGGGAGAAAGCGAAGAGGCAACATTGGTGAACGAAATAATCGAGAGGGAGGAGCTAGAAGAAGGAGGGGTGGCAGCAGGAATTGTGCTGAGTGAGGGTAGGGAGGCAGGGAAAAGTGAGAGTGCAAGGAGGGGAAAATCACAAAGTGGAGAAGTGTTACCGGTAGGGTCCATAAGTGAAGCAGATGAAACAAAAAAAAAGAAAGGTTCAAAATTTTTAGCCAAGGATTATAATCAGCTTAAGGATGTAAGAGAAGAAAAGGAAATGGAACCGCGAACTACAAGATACGGGAAAATGTTGGAGGGTTTTAAATTCCAAGAACAGTCAAAGAATAAATAGGGAAAGGGGCTAAAATTAATGTTTTGGAATGCGGAAGGGCTAAGAAATAAGATAGGTAGTGGGGAAATGAAAAATGTTATGTGTTCTATGGATTTTGTAGGAGTAGCAGAGACATGGTTAGGAAAGGATGAGGTAGTAGAAATTGCAGGTTTCAAGTTCCTAGAGAAAAAGGCAAGGAAAAGATGTGGTAGGGGAAGAGCATCAGGAGGAGTAGGTTTGTTTGTAAAGAATGATTTGGAAAAAATTATTGATATAGAAAAAATGGAGAATAGAGGCACCAATGTGCTATGGTCAATAATTAAGCAAAATAATGGGGTAAGATTAGGAATAGGGGTGGCATATAACCCACCAGAAATATCATTTTTTTACGATAGTAACTTTTATAGTAAATTAGAAGAAGAGATGGAAGAAATGCAAGAAAAGATGCCAGAGATAGAATTTATTGTGATGGGAGATTTGAATGCGAGAATAGGAGAAGAGAATGGAAGGTTATTAGGTAAAGAGCAGATACAAGAAGATAGGGATGTGATAAGGCCAAGGAAAAGTAGGGATGTAGCTATAAATAAGGAGGGGAAAAAATTACTAGAATTTTGCGAGACAAATAACATGCTAATATGTAATGGATTAATGAAAGGAGACGAGGAGGGGGAGTTTACATTCGTAAACGCAAACGGTCAAAGTGTAGTAGATTACATGATATGCAGTGAGGAACTGGAGGATAGAATCACCACATTTAAAATAATAAATGAAGTAGTAGGTAGTAGTCATTTCCCACTAATGATGGAAATAAATGTTCTGGAACAGAGGGTAAAGAATAAAGAAACAGTTAAAATAAAAACAATAAAGGGTATAAATGGAGAGAAGTATTAAAAGAGAAATTTGTGAAAGAATTAAAGTAAAAGGCAAGCCAGATTGTGGAGTGTGGTATAAAAATGGCTATGGATGAGGGAAATTCAGAAAAAGTGTTAACAGTTACTAAAATTATTACTAACAAGAGCAGGAGTAGGGATGGAAAGAAGGCATAGAAAAGACCAAGAAATTAAGGGGCGGTTTGATGAAGAATTTAGAAAAAAAAAAAAAGGAGGTATTTAATGAGCTTATTAGTTGGAGGAGGTCAGAGAAAGAAAGGGATAGACAAAATCTGGTGAAACTTAAGGGGGAATATAAAGGTTTGCTTGAGGCCAAGAGGAAAGAATGGCAGAGAAGTATAGAAAAGAATCTAAAGGCAGCAATAGAGAGTAAGGATAGTAAAAAAAATATGGGAAATAGTGAGGATGATGAATAAGAAGAGAGAGGACAAAAATGAAATTACACCGAATGAATGGATAGGGTACTTTAGAAGGCTAATTGGAGATGGGAAGAAAATAAAGTTAAACATGAAAGTGGTAGGACAAGGAGGAATATTTAATGAGAAATTAGACAGTAAAATCACAGAGCTGGAAGTTAGCCAGCAAATAAAGAATATAAAAAAAGGTAAGGCAGTAGGAATAGATGGAATACCAGGGGAATTCTGGAAAATATATGGGGAAATGCAAAGTGGGCTAACAATGATGACAAAATTATTAAATAAAATTAAAGAAAAGAATGATGTACCAGAATGTTGGAAAATAAGTATGGTGGTACCAATTTACAAAGGAAAGGGAGGAGCAAATAGACCAGAGAATTACAGGGGAATAAGTTTATTATCAATATTAGGAAAAATATACACAGGTATACTGGCCGATAGATTAAGAAGCTGGGTTGATGAGGAAGGAATACTGTCAGAATATCAAGCTGGGTTTAGGAAAGGTAAACAAACAATAGACAATATATTTATAATAAAGACTATAATAGATAAATACTTGAGCAGGAAAAGAGGAAGGATATATATGTTTTTTGCAGATTTTGAAAAAGCACTTGATACAATAAATAGGGAAGCATTAGCATATAAATTAAGCAAGAAAGGGGTAAGCAAAAACTTTATAAAAGAAATCAGAAAGATTTATAAAGATGTAAGATTCTGTATAAGATGTAAAAATAATGGAGTTACTGAAACGACGGAGCAAAGAATAGGATTAAGACAAGGGTGCAAATTGAGTCCTATACTATTTAATATATTCATAGATGACATATTAGAAAGAGTGAAAAGAAAAAATCTGCACTGCCCCATAATAGCAATTACAGAGATACCAGGTTTACTATATGCGGATGATCTTATGGTCGGGGCTATAACGGTAATTGGGTTACAGAAAGCAGTCAACGGAATACAAGAATACTGCGAAGAATGGAGAATAAAAGTAAATATAAATAAATCAAAAGTTATGGTATTTAAAAGAGGAAATAAACTAAAAAGAGAAGAGAAATGGCAGATGGGGGGGTTTAAAATTAGAAGTTGTCAAGGAGATGGATTATTTGGGGGTGAGGTTGAGCAGTAATGGTGAATGGGGGGCACATAGCAGGAAGGTTGTGGCTAAAGGAAAGGCAGCAATGACAGGAGTAAGGATGTGCAAATATAAATTGGAAATGCCAACTAAGTGGCTAGAAAGAATGTATGAAACATTGGTGGAAACAAGAATGTTATATGCAGTAGAAATTTGGGGAGGATCTGAATTAAGCAGGAAAATAGACCAGAGCTACGGAATGTTCTGTAAAGAGCTATTGGGGCTAACAAGATCAGCACCAGGGGAAGTAGCATTAGGAATTAGGAAGAACAAGAAGAAAGGGAGTGATACTGGAAAGGATATTAAAATTTTGGTTTAGGTGCCTGAGAAAAGATAAAGAGGAAATTTTAAAGATATGCATGGAACAACAAAAGAGTATGAAAAATAAAAATAGCTGGTGGACACGGGTAGAAAAAATTATGGAGAAGATAGGAATGGGAGATATTTGGAGAACAGGAGAAAGAAATAGCGATGGTTTTTGGATAGCAGTAGGAAACAGAGTGGAGGATATAGAAAGACAAGAGATTTGGGGAAGGTTAGAAAATAAAAAGTCACTAGGGTTCTATAGATTAGTAAAAAGGAAATGGGGAAGAGAAGGGTATGTAGATTATTGTAATAGGGCAGGAAAAGAAGTGTTTGCATGGATGAGAACAGGAGCAATGTATTTGAGAGGGTTAAGAGGAAAAAAAAATGGGATTTGTGAATTATGCGACGATAGCGAAAGCACAGAGGATTATATGTCAGAATGCAAAGAATTAGCAGAATGGAGACAAGAAGTATGGGATGAAAAATGGGAAAAAATGGATAGGAAAATAGTAGCAATTAAAATGCTAACAAGAAAAGAAGAAAAGCAAATTAAGAATATAGGGGAGTTCTTAAAGAAAGTAAAAGAGAAATGGAGTAGAAAAGTAAGAGAGATAAGAAAGGTAGATAGGCAAATGGAGGAAGGAGAAGATGGGCAAATATGGATAAAAGGTAGTAAGGAATGTTTAGAGGAGCCAGAAGGCCAGGGTGCCAGGCAAAAAGAGTAGCATAGCTGGTAAGGAAATTAGGACATAATGTTAAGTTAGTTTATAAGTGGAACATTGTAAAAAGAAGTATGTAAGAAAAAGTACAAATAAATTATCTATCTATCTATCTAGTTGTATATTTAGATTGGACAAATGATTCCAATAATGTCTAGTAAGTATGTCATCTTTGAGATAAAAAGTATAATTTACTTCAGTTTTACTTTATGTTGCCATTAAAAGTAGTTTTTCATAGAGATATTGTGCAAAACATGCTTTTATTTAGTTATATATCATTTTAACATGGCTATTATAAGTGATGAAGAGTAAAGTAAAGTATTCATATGTAAATACTCTAGAACTGTACATGTAAAACAGGACACCACTGCATGAGCAGAAAGGTAGACAGATACATGCACCACCTCATATATCCTCACCTGTGAAAACCAGTAGAATGCCTCCCAAAGCTGCGGGAATGGCATAAATGGAAGCAAGTGTACCTACAGCAAAATGTGACTTGAAACTATTTCTGCTATCTTTGTTTTAATTAATATGAAGTATTGTAAGAATGGTTTGTAGAAGCTATATAAAAATGGTAGTGGGTAGAGGAAGTAATGTGAATCTAACATAAAATTTTTAAAATCTTATACTCAAATGTAACATTCTGTGGTATTAAAGGGTAGAGTTTGTTGATAGAAATCAAATGATATCTCACTTGTCACTTCAAGGTTTATGTTAAGCAGTGAATGGCAGAAATAGACCTGACTGGAGTGATGTATGTGCATGGCCCAAGCTGGACTGAATGTGTTATGTACTTTAATCCCCCCACTGTCAAATGATATACCAACTATTTCCACTGATGTATAACATAATAAAAGTGAAGTGCACTGTTACACAGCTCTGACTAGTTCATTGGTAATATGACTCTATGCTTTCAAAGCTACAGTAACTTCTAGTGTTTTGCTTTTTGCATTTCATCTGTTTTCTTCCTCCCTTCACTGACCCCTGTTTAAAAGGCAGTTCACATGAAAACAAAAATACTTACAAGCCTAAAGAGGACAAAAAGAGAAAAAAGTGAGAGGGAATATTTAATATTACCTTGTTGAACTAGAAGTGCTGGCAAATACAAGAGCATAATTTTCTTCTTCGTCTTTACATAATTTTGTGAACAGCGTCAATCCATAAAGCTTTTTCTGTTTGTGATTAGCTGTATTGTCTTCCTTTTACAGGTAATGATGTGTTTGTAATTATCTAAATGCGTTTAAAACTAGAAAGGAAAACGGATAAACCATAATTTTTAAATTATCAAGCAAAATTCAGATTTTTTTAAGATTAATCCTGATATTTTTGCAAATTTCACATCTTAAACTATTCGATACAGTGAACAACATAAGGTTTTATACAAATTTTCACAGATGATACCAGGTTTGGGACCTGGTGGTCCGTTGTTGGTGCAGCAGAATCCTGGTGGTGGAGTGCAGTTGATTCTGAGGCCACCAACGCCCAGTACGCAACCTCCCCAGGGTCCTCCTGCAACTGCCAACCATGTGCAGGGTGGCCAACCAGGGCAATCAATGCAGCAACAAACACAGCAACAACAGCACCAAACAGGAAAGAGTCCTACACCACAGCAGGCACCTATGTTCATTTCAAGTTCTGCAGCGGCAGCAGCAGCAGCACAACTGGTACACAGTGCAGGAAGGCAGCAAGCGCAGCAGGTATCTTCTTAACAAATTAATAGTTAAATATGTATATGTAGAAATGATGGGTTTAACAATACTCTTTTAATCTGTGACAAAGATGTTTCTTACCATAAAATGGTAATTCAGTTTTACTTTTGCTATGTATTAGCTACAATAACTAGAGAAAGTATTGCATTCCATCAAAAAATTCAACATCAAGATTTCACTGGAAATAACATTTTAAGACTCCCTGAATCCCCCCCCCCCCAAAAAAAACATTTGTAGAATATTTTTTATCTCTGTCTGTGATCATTTAATTAGTATATAAAAACAAAAGTTAGTTAAACACTAAATTTAGTATTTAAGTTTAGCGTCCTCCAAGCCTGTGACACAAAGGTTTTCAAGAATATCCCCACTCCAAACTACCCTTTACATGGAAAAATTGTCTTCTCCCCCTAAAAAAGTGGCACTTAGTGATTTTGATTAAATATATTTAACATATTTGCATGATAAATAAAATGCATATGTTGAATTTCGTGTGAAATGCTTCTGAGGCCCTCTTCATTCTGAATGTCTATAACTGGTAAACTGTAAGAGTTAGACAAAACTCTTACCACACAAAAGTTGTAAGTCTCGTTAAAGCACATGGTTTATGCCAAACTTTTTTGTGGCATTAACTATTCAGAGTTATTCTTTGTTTGAATTTTCTAATAATAATTTTTACTTTCTCTACTACGTATAGTAAGTAGGGGAAGTATTGCATTCCACCCAAAAATTTTGATACCGAGATTTCACCGGAAATACATGTTTTGAAGTGCACTGAATGCGTATGAAGCATTTTTGGAAACATGTCCGTGTGTGTGTCTGTGAACAGCATAACTCAGAAACAAACAGTTGAATAAACACCAAACTTGGTATTTAGGTTCAGTATCTTCCAGAGATGCGACACAAAGGTTTTCAAGAAAATCCCCCCACCCCAGATTACCCTTTACATGGAACATTTTTCGAAAATTTTAATATTCTCAAAAATGGCTCTAATGATTTTGATTAAAATATCACATATTTAAGATATTTTCATGACAAATGAAATCTATATCTTGAATTTTCTGGGATTGTCCCCAAAAGTCCTGTTCATTCTGAATGGCTTTTGCATTGCTGGCAAACCATAAGAGATGGACAACATTTTCCTACACAAAAAATGGAGATCTCGTTAAAACACACAATTTATGTCATATACAGTTTTTTTGTGGAGTGAACCATTTCCGAGATATTTGTTGTTATTTGTTTGAATTTTCCAATACTTAAAACTTTTTCTCAAGTGGAAATTCGTTATTCGTTTTTTTATGTTCTGGTAATGCAAAGAGAATGGAATGCTCCAAATAGCAACCAGCTCTTAAAACATTTGACTATCGCTTAATGCCTACCATATTCCCCTTGCAGCACCTACAAGAAAATTAGCAATAAGATGTACAAGAGTAGAGAAAGTCATGTGAGTGTAACACATCAGATTTTTTCAAGTGGCAAGTCGCTATTTGTGCTTTCTTGTGATCATACAAAGTGCATGGAATTTCAAAGTCATCATTAGAGACTGGATGTTACCAAAATTCCTATGCTTTATTATTACAGATGTCATAAAATGACTTAAAATAAGTTCATATGATATTAGGGTTGTATACAGCAAAGATAATTTTGCTTATTTTTGCCTATTTTCATGTTTAATGCCTATGAATGTCTATTTTAAATTAACTTTGCATTGCATTGCATTAAAAAAATGTAAGTATACGTTTGGCTGTTCACCAATATTTTCTGAACGCGTTATACCTTATTTTTACTCTGTTTCATAAAAATTCCATTTCATATTTTCCTTAGCTTTCAGCAGGCCAAACTTATTCTTGGTTTGGTACTTTTCCACATTTTGTGACTTCTATTTGTACACTATGTTGGGTTGGTGGCTTGGCAAACAGTGGGAGGGGTTTACGGACTGAGCGCGGTCATTCTTCACTTTAGGCAAAAAGAAATCCCATTATTAACAAACCTATCCCTTTCTTAAGTTGTCGCCTAACTGTAAACATGTGATATCGGGTTGTGGAGAGCACGGAGGGACATTGTTGACCTCATTCTCAGTTAACTCTTATTGTCCAATGAAGATTGGTATTTTGTGGAATTAGTGCAGCAGTGTTAGATGGTTTCTTGTTGAGATACATTGACAGTTGTTTCACTATGCCTAAAGAACCAGCAGGATTAAAAGCAAAACTGAATAAATTTGTGAAAGAATTTGGTGATGTATTTGGACAGATGGATCAGGCCTTTTTTTGCAAAGTGTGTGAAACGTTGGTGAACTGTGCTAAAGTGTCACGTTTCTCATCATGTACAAACCTTGAAACATAAGTCTTCGCTGTGTTGAATGACAAAAGGCAGATGAACCAAAAGCAACCTGATATCTTCATATGCAATCTTCCAGTGCCAATCGCAGTTTTCACTAGATCTCTACAAAGTGCTTATTGATGCCTGTGTTCCTTTGTGGAAGGCAGAAAATACAACTCTGAAGAATTTCTTGCAAAAGTGCACCAAAGTACAAACCCTAAGTGAAAGTATGTCATGTAAGAACTGGGTGTTATTTTGATGCAATTAATCAGATTAGGGAAGCAGTCAGTGGGAAGAAAATATGGATAGCGGTTGATGAAAGTACAGATCCCTGTGATCGGTTCGTTTGCAAATGTTGTGATATGTACAATGGACTATGATCAACCCTCTAAAATATATATCCATGCATGTGAACAATTGGGTAAAACAAATAGTACAACTGTAGCTCAAGTGTTTACCTCTTCACTAAATATATAATGGCAGATGGAATTAAACATAAAAGCGTTCTTCTTCAAGTGTCTCACTCTTCAAAATTAATTAGTGTTCTTCTGTTTACTTCTGATGCTGCAAAATATATGAAAAAACCTGGCAAGGTTCTTAAAGTCCTGTTTCCCAACATGCTTCATGTTACGTGTCTGAACCATGTGCTGAACAGAATTTGTGATGAAACTCGAACTCTATACCCAGAAGTAGATGCTTTGGTTTCCAACACGAAGATATTTCTTAAATCTTGGATTCGGTTTTTCAAAGAAGTTATCCCTGAACTACCCTTATCTATGCAGCCAGTATTAACAAGATGGGGTACATGGCTGTCTACAGCATTGTAGTATGCTAGCAATTTTATTAAGGTACGGGATGTTGCCAATCTGCATGAAGAAGATGCATCATCTGTACAAACATATTGTGAAAAAGCTGTTGATTGACACTGTAAAAAATTACTTGACTTTCATTGCTGCCAACTACTCTGCACTGCCAGATACAATCAAGTGTCTAGAAAAGAGAAACAAAATACTTGTGGATGCATTGGATATTATTGGTGAAGTTGTGCAGAAAATTCACTTGGTTCCAGGTGAGGTAGGCCAAACCGTACGGCAAAAATGTTACCAGATTCTTGCTGACAATCACGACTTTAAACTGGTGAAAGACTCTGAGGTGAAAACAATGTTTCAACTGACATTGACCCAAACAAACTGCTCAAATATGCTCCAGTAACATTTGTAGATGTGGATAGATCATTCTCTGCTCTGAAAAAGTGTTGTCTGACGGAAGACAAAAGTGGAAAATTTGCAAAAATATGTTATGTGCAATCAATGACATTTTATTTTCTTAATGACTGCCAAGGACTATATGTACTGATAGTATTTTATGTTGCATTTAAAGTGCCAAGAAACAATTATGTATTATTTGAATTTACCATATATACTCAGTTGTGTTGATCTATTAAATGATGCATGATTTAAAGGTTTATTTCATTTGGTAGCAAGTAGTATGTTACTTATGCTCATATATTTGTTGGCTTATATTGTAAAATTTAAGTACATACTTTAAAAAGTACTACACTGAATTTAAAAATAAGTGCCTATATTGGTGTCTATTTTCATGATTTTTAATGCCTTTATACCTGCATATTTCGAAAATTTTTAGTGCCTAACATCCAGTTCCTAGTCATCATATACTGATCCACTTTTTAAAAATCTATCACTTTACCTTCAACAAAATGTGTAAATGTTTGACGAAGTAGTTTTATCTCAACTAACAAGAGGTAGATAGAAGGAAGAATAAGCGAAGAGTGTTTAAAGAAATTCATGTGAATGCAACACAGAGTTTTTCAATAGCCACAAATGAGATATTTTCTATTCTGAGGCTCCATTTAACATATCTCAGAACCATTGGAACAAACTTAACTAAATGGAGACTGTTACATCTAAACATACACTACATGATCAAAAGTATCCAGACACCTGGCTGAAAATGATGTACAAGTTCGTGGCGCCCTCCATCGGTAATACTGTAAGTCAATATGGTGTTGGCCCACCCTTAGCCTTGATGACAGTGTTCATTCTCACAGGCATCCTTTCAATCAGGTGCTGGAAGGTTTTTTGGGGAATGGCAGCCCATTCTTCACGGAGTGCGGAACTGAGGAGAGGTATTGATGTAGGTCATGAGGCCTGGCACGAAGTCGGCGTTCCAAAACATCCCAAAGGTGTTCTATAGGATTCAAGTTAGGAGTCTGTGCAGGCTAGTCCATCACAGGGATGTTATTGTCATGTAACCACTCCGCCATAGCCCGTGCAGTATGAACAGGTGCTCGATTGTGTTGAAAGATGCAATTGCCATCCCCGAATTGCTCTTCAACAGTGGGAAGCAAGAAGGTGCTTAAAATATCAATGTAGGTCTGCGCTGTGATCGTGCCATGCAAAACAACAAGGGGTGCTAGCACCCTCCAGGAAAAACACGACCACACCATAACACAACACAACCACCTCCGAATTTCACTGTTGGCACTACACATGCTGGCAGATGACGATCACCAGGCATTTGCCATACCCACACCCTGCCATCGGATCGCCACATTGTGTACCGTGATTCATCACACCACACAACTGTTTGCCACTGTTCAGTCATGTAATGTTGAAGCTCCTTACACCAAGCCTTGTTTGGTATTTTCCTGCATGATGTGTGGCTTATGAGCAGCTGCTCGACCATGGAATCCAAGGTTTCTCACCTCGCGCCTGTCATAATACTTGGAGTGGATCCTGATTCAGTTTGGAATTCCTGTGTGATGGTCTGGATAGATGTCTGCCTATTACTCTTTACGACCCTCTTCAAATGTCGGCGGTCTCTGTCAGTCAACAGACAAGGTCGGCCTGTATGCTTTTGTGCTGTACATGTCCCTTCACGTTTCCACTTCACTATCACATCATAAACAGTGGACCTAGGGATGTTTAGGAGTGTGGAAATCTCGTGTACAGACTTCTGACACAAGTGACACCCAATCACCTGACCACGTTGAAGTCCGTGAGTTCCACAGAGCATCCCATTCTGCTGTTTTACGATGTCTAATGACTACTGAGGTCGCATATAATGAGTACCAGGCAGTAGGTGGCAGCACAATCACCTAAGAATTCTTTGCAGAATTCATGTATTCCGTTGATTGCTTCTGTAGCCCAATTACCGTTTTAGCCCCGACCATAAGATCATCCGCATATAGTAAACCTGGTATCTCTCTATTTGCTATTATGGGACTGTGCAGATTTTTTTCTTTCACGCTTTCTAATATGTCATCTATGAATATATTAAATAATATAGGGCTCAATTTGCACCCTTATCTTAATCCTATTTTTTGCTCATTCATTTCTGTAATTCCATTATTTTTACATCTTATACAAAATGAAATAAGTTATTATTGTGCATTCTGTGATTGGGTTTAAAATGAACTGTGTGGTATAAAGTCCTGGTGTGAGATCAGAGGTATTGGATTTTTGAATGCTCAGAAGTTGAAACCTGCAAAAATTTACTGTCAACTAAAGGAAGTGTGTGGTAATATAGTAATAAATGAAAGAATTGTGAGAAAGTGGTGTGAAATGTTCAACAATGGACAAACAAATGTGCATGACAAAACTCATCCCGGATATCTATTACTCATCACAGCAGATTTGAAGATTCAAGTGAAGAATAAAATCATGCAAGACAAATGTGTAACCCTAGATGAGTTACATTTTTTTCTCAAACATTTCTTGTTCTTTGCTTGATGAAATTGTGTCTGAACATTGGACAGTATGCACCATGTTGGAGTAAATTACTTTGGAAGTAATGTTTACTAAAGAAATCCACACTAAGGAAGTAGGTAATTACAGGAGTAATTTACTCCAGAGGTAGCATTAATAGATCAGCAGATTAATAGAAATATGTTTCATGTTAACAATAGCTAAACTTGCATTTCAGAAACCTTGGAAACTAAAGCACAATAATTCAGTGCACCTCATGTTATTACTGCTACAATGTATTAGAGAAAGAACATTTTACTTGCTTATTTTGAAAGTGAATTTTCCCCTAGCCTGCCAAACTGTATTGACTATGGTTGTTAACACTAGATACATTGAATAATAATGATGATGATGATGATGATGATGATGATGATGATGATAATAATGTGAAGGCATTAATATAATGAGTTCAAAAAGATTAAATAGAGAGCTTGTGAATATGTTTCCCTGCAAGAGATTCACAGGCACCATGAAATGTGTAGTGACTTCACATATTGAAACATTGGCAGTTTATAATTTAGTCGGAAACAGGTGCAAAATCTTCTTTGGCTTCTGCTTACTTTCCTCTTAGAATCACAGCAGTCTGTATGAGTTGAAATATTTATATTTTAGCCATCATCATTACATCAGTCTTTTAAAGTTAAGTTGCAAAATTATTTGAAAATATTTTCATAGTTTATATGATTTATTACAGGTTCTGCGACTGATCACTGCCCAGGGTCCAATGCAGTTGCAGCAGATACAGACACCAGCAGGACCTACATTGATTGCAGTGCCCTCTGGACAGACCTTAAGCTTCCAACAGTTAGGACCCACCCCACCTTCATTACCACCACCCCCTCAAGCAGCAGTACCGCCAGCACCACCAACAGCAGCGCCAGCATCAGCAACACAACCACAGCAACGCCCACCGACTCCTCATCAGCCCTCGCAGTCCATCATTCCAGCTATGCAGCTACCAACAGCTACAAGGCCACAAACGCTGAACATTAATGTTCCTAACTCGGGCATTGGCCCTCACACTATCTCAGTTGGTACTGCTAACAGTGCAACCCCAGTACATACTCCAATCATCCAACATAACAATCACCAGGTTAGTTATGATATGCCTCATCCAACATGTAACATTGCTCTTACATCTAATTTCCTAATTGTTTGTAATTGCTCTTTGATGTTTTCCATAAGGTCTACATACTTGCCAACTTCTATGGTTTGTCCGAAAAATATATACTTTTTTTTTTGTTTTGTTTTTTTTGACTGCTTCAAAGTGTTGCAGGTTATCACCATGAACATGACAAAACATTAATTTCTATTGGATTATATTGTAATTTTTTTATGATAGTAATGTAATACTTCTTGCTAACTTCCTCCTGTCTATAAAAGTATATGGTGGAATCTTGTTAGCACATTCCTCATTAACGTGTTTTCCCATGTGTTATGTTGTATTATAAAAGTTATGGCACCAATTGTAATAAATAACATTTGTTTAGTACGTTTTCTTGCTCCCATTTACTACATTCAAAGTTTGACATCCTCATTCACTGTTTCGGCCAATCCTTGGTCGGTCCAGTAGGAGTAAGTGCTTAATGCGTTAGAAGTTTCACGTCCTCATTTGGTACTTTGGTGAATCCTTGATCACAGGGTGGAGATTGGCAGCCAATGATATGCATGTATGTTCATGTTTGTGTGTGCGGGATAGAGGATGCTTTAGCTTGGTGTTGGCTTGGCATGGCAAATGCCAATGATAGTTTCTATTGTTGAGTGTTAACCAAACATACGAGGATTGTATTTTAACTTTTCGTTTGCAATGGAGAAAAAGAAAGTGCAGCAATTAACCAACAGTAAAACACTAAAAATCCTTGAAGAAGTAGATCGCAATCCAAATGTGAAATGTGTGGATATAGTGTGGAAGTTAAACATTCCTTCGTCAACCTTAAACACAATTGTTAGCAAACATAAACTGATAGAAACTGCTTTTGAAGAAGTGGAAAATGCTAAAACAAAACATTCCTTTTAGAAAGTATGATCGCATGAGGATCAGATCGAAATTTGTTGCTTGGAAACACCTACCGTATTCAAGTTGTATTGAATATGCCAAAGATACCATCTTCTACTGTACTCGTAACAAGCTGCACGCTTGGTTATTTTTTTTTTAATATATATAGCGGAAATGTATAATAAAACACACAGCACAGCCACTTTTATCACTTCCATAATTCTTAATTTATTTTTCTCAAAAACATTCACTAACTTCAAAACCTGCTTAAATTATACAGAGAAGTAAACTAACACATGTTTAGCAGGTTCGCCAATGTAAATCCAAATTGACCAACACAAAAGCTTGAATTATTTATTCTTGATTTTTGTGTAACCAAATCGACCTCAATAGGTATTGAATTTAACATTGAAACGCGGATCATATTCAGTATCGAATTGGATTCAAATTGACTTCAATTCCTTATGGAAATGTAGTTATTATTAGATTTTATTCATAATTAGTTCTTAAATTGTAGATTTTGCATTTTCATTAACACGTTTTTCCATCTATGATGTCCAAATCCTTGGCTCCCTGCAAAAACGTACTAACGAGATTCTAAGGTAGTAATGAGTAGGAAATGTCCTTTCAACATCACATGGGCAATAAACTAATGTTAATGTCCACATCACCATCAGAACCTTAAAGGACTCTGCTAAATTCCTTAACTTTCTAAGTCCATTATTCTTTTCAAAGATATTTGCCATTTTCTTCTTCACATAATTGCAGTATCTTCCACTTGCGGTGTCTACTTTTTTAATGGCAGCATCAAGCACCTTCAAACTCTTTGACTCAACGACTTGTTACTTGACCTTTTGGCATCCTAATTACCTGTTTACTTGATTTTTAACAAATGCTCAATAAATAAAAGAGGATAAACAAAGATGGCATTCACTGTTTCCCGCACAGCATTGCCAACAATACCATAGTAACAGGGTTAAAAAAAAGCATAGTTCAGAGAGTAAAAACACCATCAGTAAGTTGTTTCTCAAGTCAAAGCCCCTGATGACCATAGAAGTTAAAGGGGGCTATACAAATGAAACAATTAAAAATTAAAAAAAGGGAGAGTTAACTTCATGTTTGAATCTCATTCAAGACCAGAGTTTTTCAAGCAAAACATTTTAATGCACAATGTTTGATTTGTGCTACAGGTTCATGCTCAGACTTCGCAGCAACAAACGCAGTCTTCACAGCAACAACACCAAATGACAAATACAGGATTGCCACCACGGCAACAGCCCACAGTACATGATGGTGTTACCAATACTCAGTGCTTTCCCATGGTACAACGAAATAACGTCTCTGGCACAGTATTGCAGCACCATTGTATGACCACAACAGATCCCAGCTTAAATCAACAAAAGAAGAAGCCAAAGAAGAAGAAGAAAAAGAAGAAGAAAGAAGAGGAAACAAAATTGGACCTGGCCAACATCATGAAACTCTCAGGTAGGAGGGTATATTTGTTCTGTGGTACTTTTATCATTTATCAGTCTTGTGGCAACACAGAAGTTTTTGACAGTGAAGTAATTGAGATGCGCCAGTTGTGGTGACACCTAACACTTCACTTATTTCAATTCTAATATTTATTATCCTTTTGTAAATTTCCTATTTGGCCGTTTAAATTTTGAATGATGCAGGTAAATATCATGTTAAGTGAAGAAACAGCATACAAAATTTCAGCTTAGCATCACTATGAAAAAGAAGTGGAAGCCAAACCAACCAGTAGCCTTGAAAAGTTACAATCAGACTGAAAAATTCAATACCAAAGCCATAATTGTAAGTAGTCATTGGAGTATGTCATCTCAGAATGAATTTGAGGTCTCCTTGTGGAAACCAGAAAATCAGTGGTTCAAATCCCGGATATGGTATTGAATCCTGATTCTACCTATCCAACTTTGTCCTAAACATGGCATGTGTGAAAGAACAATTAATTACTATGGATTAACGAGTAGCCTACTTCCTGTGCCATGACTCGTTTGCATCATATTTCTGCTCTTCAACTAAATGCCATTCACTCACTGTTGCCAGTGCACAGTTACAAGCATTACATATAAATAATTCAATAGCTACCTTATTTGATGCTAGTGTTTAATGAAAATAACTTAAACGATAACAGTTCAAGAGGAATCTGCACTCTTTTATGCTTTAGTGAAATGCTAAACCTCAAACATCTACTGCTGAAAATAAAACCAAGGATTTATATTAAATTAGAGCAATGGAAACAGGCTTCAAAGTAAATGTAAAGTACCTTCTTCTTTTTTTCCCCCCTTCAATTTTTTCTTTTGTTCACTTCATTTTAAATAATTTTATTGCAATATCCAAAGATATTGCAGCTTTTAATTTTATTTTTCTTTCCAGTAATTTTAATATATTTTCAAGGCCACATCCCCTTCTTAAGGTCATTTCCAGCAGATGTTTCAGTCATCAAAATTGTTTTGAATAATTTTCTGTATGCATTCAGGAATTTTATGTTTGCCAAAATGTATACTATTTAAGCACATGCAGGTCACTCTCCAAGGTCTAGGGGTACCATACTAGCCTTTAGTTCTCGAAGTCGCGAGTTCATCAGGCATAAAAATCTTTAGCATGGCTTCCTTTATAAGGGAAGTAAAGCCGGTTGTCTCGTGCCAGATTTACGGCATGTAAAAGAACCTCAAGCCTGATAAAAGAGGCCTCTAACAAAATTTCTGGTCATTCACTCCCAATATAGAATGAGATGCTAAGAACCATAGTAGTTAAAGAGCATCCATAAATAAAACTCAATTTAATTTTTAAGTGCATACATAAGCTGTGAATCATAACTCATCATTAACAGCAAGGAAGCAGTGATTACATGGTGAGCAAAGAATGACTAGGAAGAAAGTGCAATGGAATTGTTTTGGGTTTGAAAGTGTAGTATAGGCAGTTACTAGAATACAAAATTAAAAATCTGATGTGTTACACTCACATGACTTACCCTACTCTTGTACAAACTATTTTTACAAACTCTTATTCTCCATCTATTTCATATTAATCGAGATAAACATTTGCAGAAACGATATTTTGACATGCAAAGAGAATTACATTTTACACATAGCGACCAGTTCTAAAAATATTTGTTAAGGCCTAATATGTTCCCCTTGCTTTGTATTTGCAAGGACAATATAGAAATACAGTAGCCTTTAAGCATAGACATTCTCTTAATACCTGGTTGCTACGTGCAGCACCATTCTCTTTGCCACGGATTAATACTCTTTGCATATCCAAGACAAAAAAAAATGAATAACGAATTCCCATTTGAGAAAATAAGTATTGAAAAATTTAAGGGAATAACAAGCAATATCTCGAAAATGGTTCACTCAACAACAAAAATGTATATGACATAAATTGTGTATTTTAACACAATCTACATTTTTTGTGTAGTAAAATGTTGTCTATTTCTTATGGTTTACAGTTATGCAAAAGTCGTTCACAATGAAGAATACTTTGTAGCCATTCCCAGAAAATTCAAGATATGCATTTCATTTGTCATGAAAATATTTTAAACATATGATATTTTAATCAAAATGGTTAGAGCCATTTTTGAGAAAATTAAAATTTTCGAAAAATGTTCCATGTGAAGGGTAATCTGGGGTGGGGGGATTTTCTTGAAAACCTTCGTGTCGCATCTCTGGAAGATACTGAACCTAAATACCAAGTTTGGTGTTTATCCAACTGTTCGTTTCTGAGTTATGTTGTTCGCACGCGCACACGCACACCCACACGCGCACGCACCCACCCACCCACCCACCCACACACACACACACACACACACACACACACACACACACACACACACACACACACACACAATGTTTTCAAAAATGCTTTTTTTTTGGATTCAGGGGGTCTCAAAACATATATTTCCGGTGAAATCTCGGTATCGAATTTTTGGGTGAAATATAATACTTCCCCTACTTACTATATGTAGTAGAGAAAGTAAAAGTGGGAAAAGAGAAAAAGGGCAGGAATTTGAGATGGAAATAAGATCAAGCAGAGTCCAACAAATAGGCAGGTTGTTAGAAAATGTTTGAGGTGAAGCAGGATTAGCATATGAAGAGCCAAGAAAATGGGCGAAGTACTTTAAAAAGTTATTTGCAATGAATACAGGAGAAGTGAATAGCGTTACTTTCACTTATAAATATACTGCAAGTTAGGAATCCTAACAATTCAAAAAATGTTACATCAACAATATCAGATTCATAATGTAGGAGAGTATCTATTTAAGGTCAAGAAGAAATAGATTTGGTCCATAAATAAAGTTGGAAATATGCATACATCAGAATTTTACTCTGTAAGTTAAATTAAGAATTGTATTGCACGTTAGGGCAAAGAGTAGTCTGCCGAAATTGTATGTTGTGATTTTACTGGCAGTTTCATATTTGTTTCCTTTGTCTTTTGTAATTCTGCACCAGCAAGTTTCTATGATCCAATACAAGTTGCAAGAATGCTTGTAAAATGTCACCAGATTTTATGCCAGATTTTAGCAGCAGAAATCTCAAACAACAGTAATATTGCTATTCACCAACATTACCTCTGATATTAAGTTTTGCCTAGGTAAACTTTTATTGAAACTGATTGATAAAGAAAAAAAATTGGTGTAAAAACGGTACTTTGGTGACATTGGTTAATAAAGACCTGTGAAGTTTGCCAACTCACCCAGAATGAAAATCCTGTGCCTAAGTTTCATAGTCCATGTCAACATGTGTATATACTGTATTTGCCAGCATATAAGTTGCACTCTTTTTCCTTTGAAAACATGTCCAAAAATGGGTGCATCTTATACGCTGGTAGAAAATTATTTATTACCTCCATTTCTTCAAAATTGGCTTTTTTCGATTTGAAGCAATTCCTTGTTCATTTCTTTGTGGAGGTGAGAGCAATCCAGTTATATAGAGTTCAGTGGATGCACATGCACTGTTGTAAAAGATTTTTATATTGTTCGTTCAAACTTAAATTGTGATTAGCGCAAAGATCCGCTTGTGTTTTTAATTACAGTAATTTGAAGACTATGGTTGGAAAATGACTGCTATACAAGTAACATACTTGGCAATGGACATAATAATGCAAAAATCTTGGATTTTGTTGTGTAGCAGAAAGGTACTATTACTGAGAGTTAGAAAAACTGGCGGAATAAGAAAGTTAATGTGTAATGGGTTCCCTAACATAGAGCAGAGCATGAGTTCGATGTATGACACATGCCCAGATCTTTACAAAAGAAGTTAAAACAATTGAAAGTAAATCAGAACTTGTACATGAATGGAAGGAAAAGTATTATTAATCCTATATGGTGGTCAACTCAAAACTTGCAGGGAGATGATGTTATTGAAAAATTCAAATCTATTTTGAAACACGTCTGCAATATCCATGTCCTGGTCTGAAAATAAATTTATGAATGAATGTGAGCATGATGGCTTGGCAGAGGATCAAATTAAAAAACAAACTGGATAAGAAAGAACTCCCATGATTATAGACTTCTTTCATCAGTAATAAATAAATAGAGGATTTAAAGCATACCAAACATTATTGTCACACTGGAAGTTTAAAATATTTTCATAATGTTGCACTGAAATATAAACCCAAAAGAAGTCACCTCAGTTTCGAAAGAATGGTTTTGCATACAATATTGGCTATTTTAGACTACAATGAAAATACTAAAGAAATATTACTGGTGAAAAACTAAGATACTTGAAGGCAGGTAAGAAATGAGTTGCTGCAAAAAGAAAAGTGATAAATGGCAAAAAACATATTGCAAGAAGTAATAAGTAGTGTGAAAAAAAACATTCCAATTGTAACAGAGGATCCTTATAGCCATGATGTCCCCATGTGTATTGCTACAGGGATATTAGATATCTGAGGTGTAGCAAGTTTAGTAGATTTCAGAGATGTGAATCAATATTACAGGTAAACTTCACAATAAATGTTTCTGTCTTGAATTCATGGGACAAAATATAAACATTTACTGAACTTAATTTTTACTTTAATTGAGGTATTCAGCCGCTCGGTTAGCAGCAGCTTCAAAATGCATGTAATAACTTAATGCAAGTGTTCACTTAGCAGTAGAAACAATGCTTGAGAGTGTCTGCCTGGGCTATACTGACATCATCTCATGCAACACGTGTTTGTATCAGCAGGTAATAAACAGCATTCCAGACATTGTACAAAAATTCAGTTTTTTGTGTAGTTCTCTCAGCGATACCTTTCGTAATAACGAGCAATATAAATAGGTGTTTTGGAAGTGGACAGGACCTTTAAAGTCAGCTCTCCTATAGGAAACATCTACACTTGGGGCACAGTAGGTGTTCTCATATTTCTGATGAGAATATTCTTGATGTATGTGGTTGCACAAAGTATGTGTAAGTACACTAACAGTTTTAGCAAAAGGAGGTTAAATGCATGTACGAGGATGGTCTGAAAAGTTTCCGACCTAATAAAGATACAGGACATTTTTTCAGAATTTTTTTTTATTTTTCAACATAGTCTCCTTGTAACTCTACACACTTCTCCCAGTGATGCTCCCATCTCTGTAACCTGTCCAAATAGTACTCAGCGTTTTTCTCTGCAAAATAATTGTTCACGAAGGTGATTGCCTCTTCATTTGACGAAAATCTCTGTCCTCCAAGCGCAATTTTCAGATGAGGGAACAAAAAGAAGTCGCTTGGGGCTAAATCTGGTGAGTAAGGTGGATGGTTTAGCAGTTCAAACCGTAATTCGTGGATTTTCGCCATTGCAACCGCTGAGGTGTGAGACGGTGCGTTGTCTTGGTGAAACAGGATTTTCTTTTTCTGCAAATGTGGCCGTTTTCCTGCATGTTCTGCCTTCAGCTCGTCAAGTAATGATGCGTAGCATGCTCTTGTAATGGTTTTTCCTTTTTGATGATAATCGATTAAAACAACTCCATGACTATCCCAAAAAACAGTCGCCATCACTTTCCCAGCCGAAAAAACAGTTTTTGCTTTTTTTGGAGCCGGTTCCCCCTTTGCAGTCCACTGTTTGGACTGCATATTTTTGTTTCAGGCGTATAATGGTGTATCCAAGTTTCATCTACAGTAATTAATCAGCGCCAAAACTCGGATTTATTGCGCCTAAATGGCATTGGAAATGTTCATTCAATCACGTTTTTGGTCAAACGTGAGCAAACGCGACACCCAACGCGCAAACAGCTTTCTCATGTCTAAATGTTGATTTAATATGTAACAAACATGTTCTTTTGACATGTTCATAGCCTCTGCTATCTCTCTCACTTTAATTCGACGGTCGTCTAGCACCATTTGGTGAACTTTGGCGATGTTTTCGTCGGTAGTTGCAATTTTCGGACGTCCCGGACGTTCATTGTCTCCTAAGCTCTTACGGCCACGTTTAAATTAAGCTGCCCAAAATTTCACTGTGGTAAATGATGGTGCAGAGTCCCCATACACAGAATCCAATTCATCTTTGATTTGCATAGGCGTATTGCCTTTCAAAAACAAATATTTAATAACAGCTCGATTTTGTCCATTTTCATAAAAACACTCACATCACCTCACTCAAACGACTGTTACATAACAACTGAGCATCCAAAATGGCTGAAACTTTGGTGAGTAACTGTCAACAGATGAACAACGAAATTCACTGGCTTTTATTTACGAGTGCTGCCATCTTCATGTTGAGGTCGGAAACTTTTCAGACCACCCTCGTAAATGAATTATTTAACAATGATAACTAATTAAATAGTTGAAGAAATAAAATAGTTGGACACCTTCAAATAATTTTTCCATGATTTTATTGTGTTTTTTCCTGATATCTGGACTTGAACAAAATCCTTGCTCTTGCTAGGCATATTTCCTGGAATCCATTAACTGGTTTCAAGTGTGTATATTGGTCTGCATAAAATGTGACCCATAATGGAATGAAGCTGTTTATGTTGGTACTGCTAAAATCTATCTCCATCCCTACCAGCGTGGCCACCTCTGTTTTTCGAGCATAATTCTAGCTATTGGAGGCTAGGGACTGTACCTCCCCCAAAAGTATGGCCGAACTACCAAAGGGTAACGTTACAACATAAACTATATTTTCATGCTAAGCTGCTGTCTTCTTAATGCTGGTTTTCTTATCACCTTTTAGTAGCGGCAACAACATAACCTTTTGTTTCTGTGTCACTGATGAAAGCTCTCACATATGTAAATGTTGTATTGTTGTTTGGTTTAACCACATGCAAATAATTCTTTACCCCTTTTTTCTAGAACACCGAATTATGTTGTGTTGGTTTTTAGCCTTTCCTTGTGCACCTATTGTAGTGAAACTATCATAGGGGTGGTATCCTAACCACCCTTCCATTTCACATAGATTATAATCATTGCTCATTGCTTAGTTTGTATGTCCATATGTTGTTTTTCAGGCCAGTCACATAGATAACTGATACTGGCTGGGTGGAGTCATACATTGATTATCTGAAGGTGCAAACCTTACAGAGAGAAAAATACTATGTCGATCTAGGGGAATGGGCCACTTTAAACATTGCGAAAGAGTTATGTCACAGCTGGGAGACAGGTTGGTTGGGTGAAAATTGGTTGACAAATTCACTGCTGATCACGATATTATATGATTAAAAACCATTCTGTTCAGAGCAGACATATCACCCAATTATTTTGGCTTCATGTGCAAATTTGCAATGTTCATTTTATTTCTTGGAAGTCAAATTAATAAGGATATTTATGTTAATTACATATTGTTGCATTCTCTGTTATATACTTGTCCACTTTATCATGTCAATCAAAGATTTATGGGGGGGGGGGGCTAAAGGCTGTTTCAACATATTTATATTATGGGTATTATTCTTAGATGTTTAAATTTTGTGCATCACTAGACTTTTGAGTTATAAACTACCAGTGATTTAAAAGAAAGAACAAACAAACAACTAAGAAACATAAATATTGAAACTGTATAAATAAATCCAGTGAATGCTATCTTATTTATTAAACAGATGTGAGACTAGATATTCTAGACTCAGAATCTTAAACATCAATAAGAAAGCTGAAGATCAAAGGTTTTATTCTTGCCCAGGACATTGGATTTTTACTTTCTCTACTACATACATAGTAGATAGAGAAATTATTGCATTCTACCAAAAATGTGATACCGAGATTTCACCAGAAATTCATGTTTTGAGGCCCCCCAAATAAAAATTTTTAGAAAAAGGTCCGCATGTCTGTCTGTGAACAGCATAACTCAAAAACGAAAAGTTTCGAAGCTGGTATTTAAGTTCAGTATCTTCCAAGGATGCAACACAAAGATTTTCAAGAAAATTCCCCCCCCCCCTTTACATGGAGCATTTTTCTAAAATTTTGATTTTCTAAATTATGGCTCTTAACGATTTTGATTAAAATACCATATATTAAAGACATTTACGTGACAAATAAAACGTTTATCTTGAATTTTCTGGAAATATCCTGTGAATTCTTCTTCATTCTGGAGTTTTATATAATCTTGTATAACTGGTAAATGTTAAGCAATAGACGTAAATGTACTACACAAAAAATGTAGATCTCTTTAAAATGCAATTTATTTCAAATAAGGTGTTTTTTTTTTTTTTTTTTTTTGTGGCGTAAGCCATTTCTGAGATATCCGTTATTAATAGTTTGAATTGTTCATTACTTGGTCATTCTCTTAAAGTCCTTCAACATTCGGTTGTTTCTCGTGATTAAATGGAAACGAATGGAATTTTAGCTCCAGCATGTAGTGCTCAGTTCTTAAACATTTCACTCGCTGTTCCCTTTGTATCTGTAACAAATGTGTATGTAGCTATTTGTACGAAGGTTTATTTGGATTAAAATGTAGTAGAAAAATAAGCTTTAGTAAGAATAGTTTGTATACTGTAATACAGATAGAGGGTAGGGAAAGTCATGTTAATGTATCATATCAGATTTTTTAAAATATTATTCAGTTGTCCAACCCTATTCTGCTTTGTATTGCTATTGTGAAAGAGCAGTTATAACATCTATGATTAACAGAAATATTGCATTACTTACTATTGCAATCAAAACAAAACTGATAATACCGCTGGAACGTTTGTACATCTTGAGAATCACAATCCATGGTGCAGTATAGCTGAAGAAGAAATGCCCATTGAAGTAAAAGTATTTAGAGCAAGTCCTTGAACAAAACAGCTATTAACAGTGAACCAATTTGTGCTCTCAACATTAACTTTCCTCTTTGAACAGCACAGTACTTGTACATGCAGGAGTCAGTCTACCTCTAGTTTTGGAGGAAGGAAAAATGTTTCATTTTTGTCAACCATTAATTATTATGTGAATGCAGGAACTCATATACCTATTGTATGTAGAAGTGCTATCAAAGTGAAATATTACGGTGTTAAGAGGACTCTACTCAGGAAACAAATGAAAGAAATTCAGAAGGCCTTGCATATAAACCCTATTATTATTCTGTATCCTTTAATTCAGCTTGTTCATGAATGTCTTCAATAGCCTATAAATGAACTACAGAGAGAGCTAAAAAACTACGAACCAGCTGTGCAGTGTTTTTCCTGTCTGCATCCTTGGCACTCGTTGCCGTCTGCCGCTATCATAGAAATGCGCCGATGAAACCATACAACATTTTTAAAACTACTTTTAAAAGCTTTACTTACCAGCTTTATGAAAGGAGATGCTGAAACTGGCCACCGTCCATACATTTTTGGCACCTCTTTAGGAAACTATCCACCACTCACTGTAGTTCACCTTGAGAAATGCTGGCAATTTCCTGGTGGATATTTTGCTTTAATTCTTCCAGGGCATGTGGGTTTGTCTTGTACACTTTATGTTTTAAATTACCCCAGAGATAGAAATCGCGGGGGTTAGGTCAGGCGACCAAGGGGGCCACAAATCTCTACTAATAATTCTGCCCTCAAACGCACTTTTAATTGTTCTAATTGAAATATTGGCCATATGAGCTGTTGCAGAGTCTTGTTGAAAAAAGGCAAAACCATGTTCCCTGTCTGTTAATTTTCTAAAAAAAAAGGGGGGGCAAAATTGTATTCACTATGTACGGGTGTCAACTGTTGACTGGAAAAATATTGGCCCTATAACTCTTTCTCCGCTCATGGCGCACCATACATCAATTTTTTCGTCATGAAGGGGTACTTCATGAACAATATTATAGGCTGCGCGGTGTTTTCCCTCTGGGTGTATGGCAACATGATAATGCACTACTGCTATAAACAAGGTCACGCTGTTGACGTGGTTTTGTTCTGCAGTGTGAAGTGCAGTATTGAGTTGACGGTGATGTGATGTGGTTCTGCTTTTACAAGTTATTTATTATTTTGTCCTGTACTTAGTCACAAAGTATATTATGGCTCAGTATATGTTTTCTACTTCACAGCGTGTATTTATTTATGATTCATATGTGTTAACTCAGTCAGCTCGCCAAGTGAAAGTACAATTTGCAGAAAGATTTCCAGTTGTAAAAGTTCCAGGCTGTACAACAATTCATGAACTTTAAAAATAAATTTCAGGCCACATGAAGTGTTTAGGCTAAGAAATCTAAAAGATAGCGAAAGAGTTATAGGGCCAATTTTTTATGAGTCAATAGTTGAAACCCGTGCATACGCGAATAGAATTTTGCTCCATATTCTTAGAGAATTAACAAGCAGGGAGCGTGATTTTGCCTTTTTTCAACAAGACTCTGCAACAGCTCATACGGCCAATTTTTCAATGAGAATAATTGAAAGTGTGTTTGAGGACAGAATTATTAGTAGAGATTTGTGGTCCCCTTGGTCCCCTGACCTAACCTCCTGCGATTTCTATCTCTGGGGTAACTTAAAACATAAAGTGAACAAGACAAACCCACACACCCTGGAAGAATTAAAACAAAATATCCACCAGGAAATTGCCAGCATTTCTCAATGTGAACAACGGCGAGTGATGGATAGTTTCCTAAAGAGGTGCCAAAAATGTATGGACAGTGACGGTGACCAGTTTCAGCATCTCCTTTCATAAAGCTGGTAAGTAAAGCCTTTAAAAGTAGTTTTAAAAATGTATGGTTTCATCCGCGCTTTTCTATGATAGCGGCAGATGGCAACGAGTGCTGAGGACGCGGACAGGATAAACGCTGTGCAGCTGATTTGCAGATTTTTGGCTCTCTCCCTATAACATTTGGAAAAACACTATGCCTTATGTATCACAAGTGTCAAGTGGACATATCGTAGGAATGTGGAAAGGAGGCATTCCTATAAAGAATATAGCAAATATCGTCCAGAGAGATGTGAAGGTTGTAAAACATTGGATTAGACATTTCCAAGATCAAGGTAAAGAAGGCATTAATTAGAGAATGAAAAAGGATATCTGAAGAAACCACACCTGCGGAAGAAGAAGCTATCTTATATTCAAACAGAGGTGTTTCTTTAAAATAAATTAAAATTGATAAATTTTTGTTATTACAGTAGGTATGAAAAGTAACTGGCCAAATGTATTGTAATAATGACATCATTCATGGATAATAAAGTAGGCTGTGGACTACCATATAAACTGGAATTTCACTATTTTCGTGTAATTTTTTTACTTTCTCTACTACGTATAGTAATTAGGGGAAGTATTGCATTCCACCCAAAAATTCGATACCGAGATTTCACAGGAAATACATGTTTTGAGGTGCACTGAATGCATATAAAGCATTTTTGGAAACGTCCGTGTGTGTGTCTGTCTGTGAACAGCATAACTCAGAAACGAACAGTCGGATAAACACCAAACTTGGTATTTAGGTTCAGTATCTTCCAGAGATGCGACATGAAGGTTTTCAAGAAAATCCCTCCACACCAGATTACCCTTTACATGGTACATTTTTCGAAAATTTTAATTTTCTCAAAACTGGCTCTTAGGATTTTGAGTAAACTACAGTAAGTTTAAGACATTTTTATGGCAAATGAATTGTATATCTCGAATTTTCTGGGAATGTCTCCAAAAGTATTCTTCATTGTGAACAACTTTTGCATAACTGGTAAACCATAAGAGATAGACAAAATTTTACTACACAAAAATGTAGATCGCATTAAAATGCACAATTTATATCATATACATTTTTCTTTGTTGAGTGAACCATTTTCGAGATATTGCTTGTTATTCCCTTAAATTTTCCATACTTATACTTTTTCTCAAATGGGAATTCGTTATTCATTTTTTATTGTCCTGGTAATGCAAAGAGAATGGAATACTCCACATAGCAACCAGCTCTTGAAATATTTGACTATCGCTTAAAGGCTACCAATTCTCCTTGCATATACAAGAAAATTAGCAATAAGATTAATATCTCAATATCTCGATAAACATGAAGTAGATGGAGAATAAGCGTTGGTATAAATAGTTTGTACAAGAGTAGAGAAAATCATGTGAGTGCGACACATCAGATTTTTATTCTTGTTGTAGAATAAAAACATATGAATAATTTAAAATCAGTTCACAATAAATAATTAAGCGAACATGTGACCTTTAAAAAGCTTTAAGACCTCGGAAATCAATGTGTACTGTATCAGTATTCCTTCTGCAGCCTAGTGTACACCACTTATTAAATGTTGTGATAATGTTGCAGGGATTGGGGATGATGAAGACATGAGTATGTACGATACTGATGAAGCAACACTACCAGTGCCTCCTTCACAGACTCAGTCACCTCCGTCACAGCAATCATCGCAGCAGCATACACCTCAGCCATCTAGCCAAAGTCCAGCCCCCGGACAGCTCGAAGTGGGCACACAGTCGAGTCCTACGGCTTCACAACCATCTAATACTCAACAGCAGTCTCAACTTATAGCACAACTGCGATCACCACCACAGCATATACCCATACAGGTATGTTCCTTATAAGAAGACAAGGACGTTATTTAATATATGTGCATTTCAAGTATGAATGTAATCAAAATTTATTTAAAATGTGAACTTTTTACTTAAAAAAGTTACCATTCAAAGGATCCTATTGCTGGCTTAAACTTGCAATGCAAAAGAATGGTCCAAGAGACTTGCAGCTAGGTGGCCCAAAGATGTGCCTGACAACCAACTATGAAAAAAGTTAAGTTTGGTGCGTGTTAATTTCATTTAAGAACTTTCCTAATGGGTTTTGAAGGGTTTGGTATAAAACTTTGATTGATGACTCGGTATTGTAATCTGAGAGACAGTCACAAATCACTCATTAAAGTTTTAAAAACAGGTAAGGTCATAATAGAGTATTGCTTATTCAGGTAAAAATACATTGTGTTTTGCAGTGTGCTTGTAGAGCTTCTGTTTCAACCGTTCCAACATTTACAGCATGTTATGAAACGTCTATGGGTTAAAGATCTGAAAACATAGAGGATTTACGTTGATATTGTAATGAAAAGAAGCTAGAAACAGTGATGTGTATTGAATTTATTTAAAGGTGAGTCGGAATTGTTACACTAACATCACTTAAGTTTACTCACTTAACATGCTTCGGGAAACCGTTGTTCCCATCCTCAGAAGGTTAATTCGACTGGCCCGTGTTGTTGGTGTTTCCGTTTTTTGGACTGGATCCTGTGGTGGCATCTTGTGGTGGAGAAATGTACTTCCAGAGAGGATTTGGTGGCTTTTGATTTGCCGCCACCAAATCCTCTCTGGAAGTACATTTCTCCACCACAAGATGCCACCACAGGATCCAGTCCAAAAAACGGAAACACCAACAACACGGGCCAGTCGAATTAACCTTCTGAGGATGGGAACAACGGTTTCCCGAAACATGTTAAGTGAGTAAACTTAAGTGATGTTAGTGTAACAATTCCGACTCACCTTTAAATAAATAGAGGATTTAGATGACAAATGCATTGATAAAGAACAACATGTAACTTAAAGGCAAATTTTTGGAGAATTATGGTAAAGAAAAGAAGAACTTGCAGGTGTAATACAAAATAGAGCATTTTAAATGGATTTATATTAGACATAATTTTATTTTTATACTGTAACAAATGAGAACACCATTTGCTGTGAAAACACACTTTATCTATCATTAGGCACCCATTGTAGCACAAACTTTACACCTGGGTCACTTTGGCACATACTCGGAATACAACACAACTGATCCATGGAATCAAATCACAAATGAACTGCTGAACAGTGCAACTCACAATTAAATTGCACTGTCCACTTGCCCTTTCACTTCTATCAGAACTCGACCCAACCAAACTCAACTCAACGCTCAATTCAGTCCAAAACTTGACTGACTGTCCTGGCAGACAACAGTCCTTATATAGACCTTGTACACAAGGCAGAATTTTCAAGAACAAGAACATACTGAAATGAAGGTTCCGGAACAAGTAGGTGGCATATAAAGAGGCCTTTATTCCACACTTGTATTGTTTTATGTTTCCGCACTCAACATTGTTCTTGACCCACAGGTAGCACCACACATAGTCACAATACATATACAAAACAACTCAGTTCAAATATGTTTCTGTTTCATTTAGTCTCATTACATTTTCAGAAGCTAAGACAAATGCTAAGAAAATTAACTGTTATATCCATACGCTTGAAATTGCGTTATCACATTTTAAATAAAAGTAATGTTAAATTATAGCTGTTTGCAGCAAGAATTGGAAACACTTTATTTCCTACTCTGTTCCTAGTGATTTTCTTTTATCCTATTAACCTGTTTTTAGAAATTGGTTTGAATTTAATGTTGTGATGAAATTAGTTTCAAATAGCAGCATAACATTCTGAATTGCATCCTATTTTTCCCTTTTCTCTCCCAAAAGTTACGATTTCAGCAGCATTGTCTTTATATACTGGTAGACCCATAAATGAAAGCATTCTTCTCTCTGGAAAGGTGGAATCCGAGGATTGAAAAATTAAATGCCATAGCCGGGATTTGAACCATGGATCTCTCGGTTGCTCCAACCACTGTGCTACCGTGGCTTCTTGCCGGTAGGACATTAAATTCTCCAGCTGAAAGTACTTATGGCATTGTAAGTCGCCACTGGGGTAAATCATCTCAAAACAATTTGAGATGTCCTTGTGGTTTACCAGGAAAAATGTGAGTCAACTGGAGAATTTAATGTCCTACCAGCATGTTGCCATGGTAGCTCAGTGGTTAGAGACGCCGAATGGAAGCCTGGAGATCCGTGGTTTAAATTCTGGCTAAGGCATTGATTTTTCAGTCGTCTGATTCTACCTTGCTAATCGTGCCCTACATACATGGCTAATGTGGAAGAACAATTAATTCTTCTCTCTTCATATACACACATAAGTTATCTGACTCAGAAGAGGACTCTTCTGCTCCATTCCAGTTTAATAAAAGAACAGAAGTGTAACAGTTAACATAACAGGGAAATTAAGTGCTGATGATGACATTGTAAAGCGAGATTCCTTTTGCTCTTGGCTTAGAAGTAAAAGGTATTAAAAAAAGCTAAAGGTTATTCCAAAAATCCGAAGTAAAACCTCTCAAGCTCTCACTTTTATCTCTTGGATGTCAACAAATCCTCTTACTTCTCCCTTTAGCTCTCTTCCATCTGCTTCAGTTGTATTCATATAGCCCATTGCCTCATGATCTTTAGGATTCAGGTATAAATCTCAGTAAAGACCACATTAAGCTGAACTATTATTTCAGTTTTATCTCGGAGAGGTGAAAAAATAGTTCACTTTGAGATTTATTAACCCTTTGTGTGCCATGATCCAGTGCAAGACAGTGCAATTTGTGCATGTAAACTGCCAAGAGCTGATCCAGTCTGTGGAGTTGGTTATTATGTTCAAATAATTTACAGCTCATGCAACAGATGCCGTAATTGCATATGGTATTTAAACTGCATATTGGTAACATTTTTCCTGTTTATTTAATTTTTCTTTGTGATGTCATGCAGAAATACTTGGAAGACACACTTGGAAACACTAAAACTAACAAAATATAATTAAAACCAAATTTAATGAAAATAGTTGTACGATATTGGCCCAATCACCTCGCCTTCAAAGCGAAAGCAGCTCTTAGTTCTACCATTACCATAGATATTTTAGCTTAATGTACAAAATCACAAGAGTAGTAGATTTATTACTCCAAAATATGTCAAAATATGTGATAGGCTACTCTGTATCAAATAAGTGTAACCAATAATATAAATAAAGAAAGCCCTGATTAAATGGAGTCATCTGTAAGTGCAGAATATCATTTCCTAAAACATCATTATAAATTTAAAATGTTACTACCTGCATGGGCCATATTTAAAGAGGAAGTGTTTGAGGTGCCATCAGTAAACAGAGGTGAGACCAAATAAATTGCAATTTGATGTACATACATTTGAGATAGTGGGAATTCAGTTCCAGGAAGAAAAATAATTAGTTCCAAAAATAATTACTTTTCCCCACAATGGGAGGAAATAGTGTGGGAAGTGAAAGAAACAAAAGTGTATGGGTGACTTTAATCCAACACAATTACAAATGCCAATTATAAGTAGACTTCCCTTGTTTCGTAAACTGCAGTCTATGAACACATTGTCCACTACAGAACACAGCATATCCCTAAACTACCTCATGTGAAGCATTATGCGCTCCATTAAAGTTGCAAAACCATCCATATGTCCTCAGTGCATTTGCTCTTTAAGTAACCTTTGAACCAAAAATTACATGGAGTTGCCATTTCCCCCTCTGATAGCAACTGTTGGCACTAATTATTTTTCTTGTGAGAATGGAATTTGTCAGAAACGGTACATTCATTTCAATTTAGTTTAGTTTAAATTGCAGTCTCGATAAACATGTAAAGAAGCCATATATTTTCAAATTCAGCACATTATAAAATCAAGTAGGGGAAGTATTGCATTCCACCCAAAAATTCGATACCGAGATTTCGCCGGAAATACATGTTTTGAGACCTCCTGAATCCAAAAAAAGCATTTTTGGAAACATGTCCGTGTGTGTGTCTGTGTGTGTGTGTGTGTGTCTGTGTGTGTGTCTGTGTGTGTGTCTGTGTGTCTGTGAACAGCATAACTCGGAAACGAACAGTTGGATAAGCACCAAACTTGGTATTTAGGTTCAGTATCTTCCAGAGATGCGACACGAAGGTTTTCAAGAAAATTCCCCCACCCCAGATTACCCTTTACATGGAAGATTTTTCGAAAATTTTAATTTTCTCAAAAATGGCTCTAACGATTTTGATGAAAATATCATATGTTTAAGATAATGTCATGAGAAATGAAATGTATATCTCGAATTTTCTGGAATGTCTCCAAAAGTATTCTTCATTGTGAACGACTTTTGCATAACTGGTAAACCATAAGAGATAGACAAAATTTTACTACACAAAAAATGTAGATCGCGTTAAAATACACAACTTATGTCATATACATTTTTTTTGTTGAGTGAACCGTTTTCGAGATATTGCTTGTTATTTCCTTAAATTTTCCAATACTTATACTTTTTCTCAAATGCGTTATTCAATTTTTTTATGTCCTGGACATGCAAAGAGAATGGAATGCGCCACATAGCAACCAGCGTTAAAATATTTGACTATCGCTTAAAAGCTACCATATTTCCCTTGCATCTACAAGAAAATTACCAATGAGATTGACATCTCGATATCTCGATTAACATGAAGCATATGGAGCATAGGCGTTTGTAAAATTAGATTGTACAAGAGTAGAGAAAGTCATGTGAGTGTAACACATCAGATTTTTTTTAATAGATTTTTTAAAACACGTAATGGAGTTTCATTTAAGGTCTGATCATCAATATTAGTAATTATTATGGTAGGAAAATTTTGCTTAAATGATAACACCAAAAAACATTAAAAATCATGAAAGCATCTTGGGAATACATTTTATGCATCTGATCTTAAATTGCAAAATAATGCAAAATTTCCTGGAATGCCTGACCTTGCCACCTGCAAACAATAGCTGTGAACGGAGAAATGTTCACCCTGATCTGGTTGATTTTCCCTCGCCACACCAAAGGAATGTTTGGCTGCATTTCCCACATATCAGGATGCGATTAGAGCATTCTCCTTTTGTGTGTGTTAGTTCCTGAACTGGCGTAACGCTCAGATATTTGGCTGAAAACATTCCAGCTTGAACAGTGTTACTAACATATCTCTTTTTGATTGTTGGTAACCGAGGCAGTTTGCAATGAGCTTTGATTGCTTGTCTGTCTGCACCTGGATATTCCTCTCTCTTTCTCAGTGCTACTGTTACAATACCTGCAAGCACAGCAGTGGGAACTTTGTCATGAGTCATTAGCTGTAGTTAATGTAATTGCTCTTGGGCGGGCAGACAAACAAACAAACAAAATGTGACTGTAATGCGGTCCAAATCTCTTGATGTTTCGTGACAACCAATACGGAGTGACCATGTGGTTGCCAAACTTAACTTTGCATCGTCAAAATGTTGCGCATTTGTTATAAATGCCATTGCAGTGTTCCCTTAAAAACTAAAAGAAAACAAGAAGAGACACAATAATGGAAGTGTAATACACAAATAAAAACCATACCTTTCTTTGCATCCTTTGTTATTCAAGTGGCACAGTTAACAGCATCTCCTTTTTCGCTTCCCTACACACACATGAAACAGTTGGTGTACTTAATGAGCATGCCTCAGTCGTATGTTCTTGACATTTCACAAAGTTAAGATTTTTGTGGTTTTCTTCATTGGCATACATTTTAAACAAATTATGCACACCAAAGACAACAGCCCTAAACTTACTGCTATATCCATCGGTGTTATTGGGCTTACTAAGCAACATTTTCACGAAAGAGTTAACTTTATAAATGCTAGCACAAAGCTGTAAGAACTGAGTAGCTACACTGCAGCTGAATTCACAACTGAGTCTCTTAAGCTTCCGTTAAGCGTGCTGTAAAAAGTACACCAGCAGTATTTTTGCGTTGTCAATGGGTGGAATGCATAAAGTCAAGCATAAGCTTTACCTTGCTAATTTTCAAGTGTAATCTTGGCTTTTAATGCATAAAACAGCTTCGACTTGACTTAAGTCTAGCATTTGCTTTGGAGCCAGCTAGCTGCCTAGCTTTAGCTTGAATTTTCCAGCAATGACTTGACTTTAAGTGCAAATCCGATGCATAAAACAAGCGAAAGCTTCACTTCCTCTAGATTAATCTTGACTTTTTTCAAGCTACCTGAGTAGGTGACTTGATTCATACAAGAGAAGTCTTAAGAGTTGTTTTATCACACAAAATGGCACAGTTCATGAATATCCGTCAAAGAAAAGTGTAAAATGTTAAATTAACTGTAACTTTAGTATGTTTTTGAAAGTACCAAATTCAAAAATGTTGTGTTAGAAGCTCCCTATAACGGAAGAAGCAATAATGCATACTACTCAACAGCGCTATTAAAATGTTTGCCTCTAGTTTTCACCTATTGTTGCGGCATGTAGACATCACACGTTTCAGAAATGCTGCGTGCCACTGACCACCTCTTTCCACTATAGCTAGAAAATGATAACTGAAGGCGGCGAACGTTTTAATTACTTTATTATTGTGGCGGACGGTTTAATTAAAGTTTATTATTGTAAGGTATTGCGCAAGATTTCATAATCTAATTATTTAATAGTTTTCTTATTCGAACGGTCTCCCTTCGTTTTAAAAATACTTTTATATTCATAAATCTACTCTTATTTGCTTAAATAACCGAATTAGGCACTTTTAGGTTCTATCACGAAAAATAGGTTTTATTAGGTCCTAACGTAAAATTAGGTCAATTTAGGCTCTATAAAATTGAAGTATATTACTAGTTGGTAACTAAAACATTAATATAAACCGAAGTTTGGAGTGTATGAGGTCAGGAATAAAATAGGTCAGAAGCTAAGAATCTGGGGCTTAGTTATTAGTAATGTAACCTTCATTAGATTATTCAGAGGTGATCCTAAAAGTGAAATTTCTTCAGTAGCAGAGGGTTACAGATGTCAATTGTCATTGTTCTTTCAATAATTAACATCTTACGTATAAATGCTGAGATTACTTTTGCTCATAATAACTTCAAATCTCAATGAAAATGAGAAATTTCTTAAGAGAAATTAGTTATAAGCTGGTAAAACTAGCTCCATCAAACAAGAGCTATAGACAGTTACATTTTGGAACTCTTAGAACTAGAGGAGCCACAATAGAAAAGAAAGATTTTCCAATAAAACTTATATAAATGGTAAACTCAACAACGTCCAGTTGTTAACCAGAAATAAAGGCAACTAAAATAAGCAATTTTAGTGTTGTTTACAGGAAAGACATGTGTAAACCCGTTTGAAAACTGTCTTGAAGAACCTGATAAAATTCATAATGAAGCAAAAAAAGAATTTGAAACTGTCCTTTTTTGCCAAAGTAGTATCATATTGTTACGTACTTTATCATTCGCTGTAATTTTCCGATATATTTATATTTTATAGCAGTTACGTATACCATGTATCACATTACAGAATACGTTTTAAATTGCATTTGATACTACAAACCAAAGCAAAAAAAATTACACAGAAACTTCTAAATAATTGGCTCCTGAGATCGACTTGCATTCTTACCTGGAATCCTACCAATGGTTGGGTTGCTTTTGCCATCAAGCAGCTGCAGAAATTCTTCTTCCCACCTTTTTAACCTTATTTTCTGATTTCCCGTGGCCTTACGATCAGTTTTTCTTTTTAATTCAGTCTTCATATTCTGAAACTTTATCTGCACCTGCTGTGGAGTGAATTTTCTGCCTAAAATTTCTTCCAGTTTGATGCAAGTGGTTTGCAAAGCGTTCACTTTCTCTTCTTTGATGCTCGGGATTTGCGATTTATTCAACAGTATTGGAAACTGCTTAAGAATTGCTAGAAAGGTATTCTGAATATTCACTTCGTCTGCCATTAGGCATATAACTTCGATATAGGTTAGGTACCGTATTCGCAAAACACTTCTGTACTCGCCACATGAGACAACAGTTATGAGCCGCATTTGGCAGACGACAGCTGTGCGCGTAACGTATTTCAAGCATTTGCTGGAAAAACGTCTAGCGAAAGCTTGCTAGATTAAGATTCTTTTTATGCATGAGTTGAACAAGCCAAAGCTTAATCTTGTAGATTAATCTTAAAGCTTTCGCTTTAACTTAAAGACTAATCTTCAAGACAAAGCTTGGATTTTATGCATTCCACCCAATGTTTTAATAATGTTTTAACCTTGAGCTATCGCATCAATGGTGCAATGAATTCCATTGTTGATGCTTCCTCGAGAATGTGATGACAGTTGGTGATTCTTAGCTTAAAGTTCTCAGTGGCTTATTCTTTATATGGCTTATTTTTGTTGAAGCACATTCCAAGTAACGAGGTGTTGAATGTTGTAAAAAGCACAGCATGCTCTTCTCATGTAAGGTTATGTGCTTGGTTTTAGGACTCGGCGTTATGCACATTGGTTTTCCAATGGCATATTCTGTGAAACAAAACTATACATGACGTTTATTAAAATGCAACTTCATGTATGGTTTTGTAGAACTGTATCAGAGTAATACTTTGAAAATACTTTCGAATAGTGTGAAAGTATTTTCATGATGAGTTTGTAGTTGTATTAGAAAACTTTGTACGATAACTATTTCTAAATTTATTTAGGGCATGGAGAATTGCACATTATTAAGTGATAATTATGTCTATGACATAACAATATATAAAATAACTATGACAGCAATGGATTTATTACTATTACAATAATAACTATAACTAAAAATCTCCATTTAAACATCATGAAAGATAACTAAATTTAATGGCGAACCATTGGGTGTAAAAATATGATTCTTTTTTGTACTTGTTCAGGAAAACATTGCCTTTTATCCTAGCCACCTGTTGCTTTTCCGAAATATGCATGCACATGATATTGCAGTTTTACCAGCAGTAAGGTGTACTGTCCTATGAGGCAACGCTGTACTGCTGCTATTTGCTAGTGCCGTATTAGTGGACACACCTCAAACATCAGATTTGGACAGCATAATAGAGTGGGTATTTACACACCCACCCATCCATATATGTGTAGTTTGAATTTAATTCACAACATCCTGAACTCCGGCGCATATGCTTTTTCATTTTTCTTTGTTTTTTTTCTGTTTTTCTTTCTGTTTTAGTTCACCATTATTAAACTGGAAATATCAGTTATGAATCAATTAATGAAGTGAACACAGGCATTAAGTGCTATGAGGCTATGCAATAATTGTCCTAAGAAATGAAGGCAATTTCAGAATGAAAGGTTTGACACAGCTGAGATTTGAATTTGAATCTACTGCCAATCACCCAAGTATAATAGGTCTGTGGTGAGCGTATGTATAGGGTGCAGTTTGAATTTTGCAACTTTATCTACCCATTGAGGTTTTTACTGCTGCATTGTGATAAGATGTTCAGTAAAATTTAGGACATTCCTCCATTGTAGGTTTAGCTCTGGTTTAATAGGGGTCCAGGCACAAAAGTCTCAACTCGTGGCAATAAATCTAAAATAATAAGCATAGTTAACCTCTTTAGCCAAGTTGTAGATGAATACAAACACACTTAAACCCCCAAAGGTGTAATAACATAGAATAAAACGTTACTCCACAGTGGGGAAGCAAATCCGGTGTCCTGCTGTGAGGTGAGATTCCTAGTCATTACCCCATGATGATAATGATAAATTAGTGGCCCTGTAGAGGCCTGCACATAAACTCTTGGAGACCTTCGTGCTTCTTAAACTGGGTATTTAATCAAGGCCGAAGGTCCTGATAAACGGATCACACCCTTGACATTTGCTTTTCTTATATCCTCAAGTTCCAAGATAAAGAGCATAAGAATACATAGATGGCAAAGCCTTCACACTTGCATAATATAGCTAGGAGGTTTCAATTTCTCTTGCCATTTTCTACATAAAGGGTCTTATGTAAGTGCCATTATGTGTAAATGTCTGTGCTGTGTGTCATGACCTGTAAAAGGTAGCCAACAACACCTGTGAGTTCAGATCCAGTTAGGTTCAAAAGAATCTCACTCTGCTTACTGCCTGGATCCAAAATTAATTCATGTGCTTGCCTGGCAGTGGTTTGTTTATTGTAATATTCAATATGAGCCCTCCAAGTTAGTTGGGTTATCTCATACTTGACACATTAGGGAGATATGCCACAAAAGGTGTTGGATCCTATACATTTAAGCCTGGATCCCCTCTCAGTGAGCATGTTCCCCATCTCATTAGCTCTAATGTCAGTGTGTCTGGGGGACCCAAACAAGTCTAATCAGGCAGCTGGCACAGAGTCCATTCAACCTCCTTTGGCATTGCCAAACTATTTTGGTTGTGATTTTAACCGTTTTAAGAGCTTTTAAAGCTGCCTGGCTATCCGAGCAGATATTCACTTCCACCCATTTGCCTGGCATATTTATGATTGTGTGTATCTCAGCCATTACCCTATAGATTGGCTGTCTATAAACACATTTACAGCGATGCAGATACCACACTAATTTGCATCATATTTGCATTGATTCCATTTCTATGACAGTACATATTTATATGGATAAAGTGTAAAAGCTAGCAATAAGAATAAGTATTTTTACAACTTGCTAAAAGTGAAGTGAATAAGCTTTTTCTAAATGGTGGTAGCAAATCCTAGGCTCCCAGAAAAGCATAAGCAAATCACCTAATATTTATTAACCTATAGCATTTCTAACTTTGTACTAAGATTATACTGAGTTAGTAACTTTCTTGCTTGCCCCCTTGTCTTTGCATTTCAAGATACTGTAAAAATAAAATTGTTCAAAATAAGGTTTAAACCAATTTTTATTTTTGACTGTTTTCATGTATAATTTATACATTTTCCCTGTTCAGCCTGCCAATCCAAAAGTTTCAGATAGGGCATTGTTGTAATACTGTTTCTGTTGCCGCAGATGAAGTCCATCTAAGTTACAGAGAGTGCTACCGTGCCAAGAGTAGGAACATAAATATGAATGTTCAGTTGAGAGCAGCTAGCAAAAGTGATTTACTACAATTTCTTGCAGGTTGTTAGTCTACCTGAAAGTATCTTATGCTTGGAGAGGTTTTTTGATAGTAGACTTATGATACTTAACTTTCAGAGCCATGTTCACTAGGTTGCTGAATAATCCTTTAGCTACAACCATAATATTTTGCTTTTAAAACAAAAATAAATAGAGTCAAAGGGAGAGGAAATGCTGGGTTAAGCACTGGGTAGAATGCAGAAATGCTGTAGGAGCATAATTAACACTTTTTAATAAACTGACATTAAAAGTTCTCAGCAATATTTTAAGAATGTGAGCTTAGTAGTTTGAGTACTTAATCAACTGGGCTGCAAATTCTTAAGATACCAAATATGTGAGCTGTAGTTCGTATAAAACACCTCCGGTGAACTAAACCTCTGAAATCAACTGGGCTGCAAATTCTTAAGATACCAAATATGTGAGCTGTAGTTCCTATAAAGCATCTCCGGTGAACTAAACCTCTGACCATCTAAACTAGGAAGCCAATGCAGTATAATATTAAAAGCCCTGCATCACCATACAGACAGAAATATATGCCACATAAAACCAAATTACTCTAAATTAATAAAATTGTTAAACATTTACCCCTTAAGCCCCTTGTACATGATCAAACTATTTTTTAAATTTAAGAGTTTACAAGAAAAATTGTCAAATATTTTTCAATATGTGACAAGATTGGAGAAGATTTGACGAGACCTAGCAAGACTTGACAATGCCATAAAGGTGTACTTACAAGTTGCCTCTTTGCCAAGCTGAAACCCTTCAGAACACATTGATAATTTATCACGTGCACAGCAATTTACTATTGAAGGAGGAGTGATTGTAGTTCCAGTGTTGGGAGGCCAAAACTTGAAATAGTTGCAACCATGTACGATACAAACTTTCCGGTGGTCTTTGCCCCACTTTTAAACAAAATCAGTTCTGTAATTTGAATGTTTCTATAAATATTATATATATATATATATACATTTGCCTTGGCTGTGTCAGTATTAATTTGCAGAAACATGTATCCCTTAGCAGGGGGTGGTGCGGCTAAAGAATGAAGGCTTACACAAATTATAATGGTATTTAACTTTGTTTTATTAATCTTTCACACGATTAAATAACACTTCACTGATATATCCTACTGTAGAGCTGTGAGATTATTGTTACTTGTACTTTTTAACATGTAAACTTTATATTATTCACGTCGTAATGCATTTTTTATGTCTCACACTTAATAAGTACTGAGCGAACAAACTGCTCAGGCATGCTATCTTCTATTGTTGGCTGGGAACGCTGTTTTGTAGTGTCTGCCGCTTGAATTTGCACTTTTTCCCTATTTTAAGCCTCTGATTGGCTAAGCCTACTCCAATAGAATACTTTTATTTAACTTAAGCTTTTACTAGCTGTTTATTGGCTATTTATAAACTGTTTTAAATATTACATTATTGTTCCAAGAATTACTAGTAGCCTTTATCAAACTTTCTAATTCATTATTGCCTCAAGGTTACCTTCATTACCTCATTGTTAGCAACTTTCGGCTTATATTCTCACAGCTCCTATATTGTTAAATTACTTAATACATTCACATAACATTATTATACATGTACATAATATAAACATAATACAGTGACTGTTACATACACTATACAGTGGAATCTCGTTAGCACGTTCCTCATTAACACGTTTTCCCGTGTATTACATTCAATTATAAAAGTCCCGGTACCAAATCACCAAATGTAATAAATAACGTTTGCTTAGTGTGTTTTCCCGGTCCCGCTTACTACGTTTGAAGTTTGACGTCCTCATTCACTGTTTTGGCCAATCCTTGATCGGTCCAGTGGGAGGGCGCTTAACACATTCAAAGTTTGACGTCCTCATTGGCTACTTTGGTCAATGCTGGGTCACGGGGTGGATACCGGCAGCCAATCACATGCATGTATGTAAATATTTGTGTGACACGATTTGTGTGGGCGGGATAGAGAATGCTTTACCGTGGCATGGTAAACGCCAACGATAGTTTCTACTGTTGAGTGTTGACCAAACATATGTAGATTGTATTTTAACTTTTCATTTGCAATGAAAAAAAGAAAGTGTAGTAAATAACCAATAGTGAAAAACTGAAAATCCTTGAAATAGATCACAATCTAAATATGAAACATGTGGATATAGTGCGGAAGTTAAACATTCCTCCGTCAACCTTAAACGCAATTGTTAGCAAACCTAAATTGATTAAAACTGCTTTCAAAGAAAGGAAAAATGCAAAAATAAACTTTCCTCTTGGAAAATAGGATCAGAAAAGGATCAGAACGAAATTTGTTGCATGGAAACACTTACCGTATTCAAATCATATTGAATACGCCAAAGATACATTCGCCTATTGTACTCGTAACATGATGCACGCACATAATTTTTTTTTTTCTTTTTTAGCGGAAATTGTTATCACATGTGTAATAAAATGCACAGCAAAGTAACTCTTGTCGCTTCCATAATTCGCAATTTATTTTCTCAAAACATTCATAACCTCAAAAATCCAAGTTGACCAACATAAAAGATTGAATTATTTATTCTCAGGTTTTGTGTATCCAAATCCATTTGAACACATATTGAATTCAACACAGATTGTACTCAAAATCGATTTCAATTATCCATGGAGACGTAGTAATTATTAGATTTTATTACATAACTATGTTCTTAAATTGCATATTTTGCATTTTCGTTAACACGTTTTCCCGCTTATGACGTCCAAATCCTTAGGTCCCTGCAAAAACATGCTAACGAGATTCTACTGTATATATTATGTTATACACATATTGCTTTTAGGCGGGCTGTTATTATATTTTATATTAATAATTAGACTGATATCGTTTAAGTGTTAAAAATACTGCCTCACTATTTGCGTCACCATATAACAATTTGCAATGAAATATCATTCTTTACTAATATTATGTAGCACTTTCGCGTATTATATCCTATGAAATCACATTACAATTATGGAATATGGAAATAACAGTAATTGATAGGTTAGCCACACTATATAACATTGCATTAATGTATACTTAGTTCGGAAATGTGCCTGGCAATTATTTCCTCATAACCGCCTTCATCTGCTTCATTTTGTTGTGGTAATCCACAGAACCCTCGACGTACAGACATGGCCAGCTTATGTATAACCTAATCAGTTTGCATATGACATATCTTGGCCGGGTAGCTATTTTTGTTTACTTTTTGCTTTCAGTCATGTTGCAGATTTCGTGACGCACTGTAAATACACCCGTTTCGTTGGCCAAAGCCATTAAATCATTGTCAAATATTTGACCATTTAGAGCACGTCCTATTTTGCTTTCAAGACTTTCAAAGACTTTAAAAGTATTGGAAGCAATTTGACAAGAAAGGTTGTGAAATTGTGACAACTTGTGAAAGTATTGAATTTGACAAACATTTGATCGTGTACAAGGAGCTTTAGATTAGGTCCATATTAAGCAATATTTGGATCAAATGAAGAAAGAGTTCGTTAGTTTTGTTGGATATGAATTTTCCTCATACCACCATGGAAGTTGTTACTATTCCACCATGTTTTCCTGTAAATCATTCATAGGGAATTTATCCCCTTCTGGAAATTCAAAGGTTAGATTTTTAGAAAAAAGAATGCTGCTTATGAGCCTAAAGTTTAAGTTTTGAGGTAGTTAGGCAATCATTCAAGAAAACGTCTCTAAATTGTTAGTTTATTTGATATAAAAATATGAATGATTGTAATGCCATAAATACAATAGATATTTTAACCAGGGAAAAGAAAAAGTGAAACATGCAAAAAAAACACAGAAATATTTTTACAAATTACAATAATGAAATTTGAACATAGGATAGATTCATTGTTACTCATTGAATTATTATCATACTTTACTGCATTTAGAAGTAATTCATTTTTACTTAAGGGTAGAATTTAGTCATTGAACCTAAAATTATTTTAGAGATTGATCTTCATTTAGTATGTGCAATATTTCTTTCTTTCCTTCTCTTTTTTTTTCTTTTCTTTATTTTTTCCTTTCTTTCTTTTCTTTTCTTTATTTTTTCCAGGGAGCTTCAGGTGCTACAAGTTCTGCATCTCTCAGGCTTGCTCTAGAGGATGGTCGAGTTATTTTTCATCCTTCAGATTCACAGGTTAGAAAGTGTTACAAGAATATATTTAAACAGTTCCAGGATCTCTATCAAATACACGAGGTGTTCATCTTTTATAATCGTTATTGTTGCTATTTCATCATACATACTATGATTTTTTTTCCCTGTTGTTTACCACTTATGGGATTCAATGATCGAAGCTTCATTTGAGATGTTCATTGTGTTGATATGCCCATGTCACAAAACTAAATTCCTTTGAAGCTACTTAAAGGTTTTATCCACTTTCAAACACATAAAAGAAAGAAAATAATTTCCACAGTTTGGAAATCTCAGAAATTTTAAAAGTTAGTCAAGAAAAGTCGGGCAAAAGCTTGAAAAGTTGCAAACTGCCAGGAAAACAACAAGTAATGTTAGGAAAAAGCAGGAAAATTATTCATGGACTTTCATTGATCACTTCAAGTAATACAGATATATTAAGCGAGTCAGTTTAGTTTTACAAAATGAAACTTAATGGGAGCTATTATTTTGCTTTTGTAATGTGATTCAAAAATTTCATTGCTGCTGATTTTGAAATTAACTTCCATTTTTCTAATTTACATCAATTTTTACTTTCTCTACTACGTATAGTAAGTAGGGGAAGTATTGTATTTCACCCAAAAATTCGATACCAAGATTTCACCGGAAATACATGTTTTGAGACCCCCTGAATCCAAAAAGAGCATTTTTGGAAACGTGTCCATGTGTGTGTCTGTGAACAGCATAACTCAGAAACGAACAGTCGGATAAACACCAAACTTGGTATTTAGGTTCAGTATTTTCCAGAGATGCGACACGAAGGTTTTCAACAAAATCCCCCCACCCCAGAGTACCCTTTACATGGAAGATTTTTCGAAAATTTTAATTTTCTCAAAAATGGCTCTAACGATTTTGATTAAAATATCATATGTTTAAGATATTTTTATGACAAATAAAATGTATATCATGAATTTCCTGGGAATGTCTCCAAAAGTATTCTTCATTGTGAACGACTTTTGCATAACTCGTAAACCATAAGAGATAGACAAACTTTTACTACACAAAAAATGTAGATCGCGTTAAAATACACAATTTATGTCATATACATTTTTTTTGTTGAGTGAACCATTTTCGAGATATTACTTGTTATTCCCTTAAATTTTTCAATACTTATTTTCTCAAATGGGAATTCGTATTCATTTTTTTGTCTTGGATATGCAAAGAGTATTAATCTGTGGGAAAGGAAATGGTGCTGCACCTAGCAACCAGCTATTAAGAGATATGTATGTGCTTAAAGGCTACTGTATTTCGATACTGCCCTTGTAAATATATATTCCCCTTACATCTACAAGAAAATTAGCAATAAGATAGAGTCTGCAAATGTTTATTTCGAATAACATGAAGTAGATGGAGAGTAAGCGTTTGTAAAAATAGTTTGTACAAGAGTAGAGAAAGTCATGTGAGTGTAACACATCAGAATTTTTTTTCTTTAGAGAGCCTGCATGCAGTTCAGCTGATAAAGTTGAAATGTTCACATTTTAGTTCACCTTATGTTTATTTTAATAGAATCTTTTTCTCTTGTGTGGCTCCATGGAGTCCTTAAAGTAGAATCAATTATCCCCATGTTCTTAATGACATCAAGTTCCAGCGTCAGTGTGTGGTGTTCATTTCTTCATGTGCTTAAAATCACAGTTACGACGCCATGAATGGCATGTGATTTCCCTCGTAGCACCCCTGCTTCTGCTGCATCGGACATTTGTGACAAATGAGAGCACATGCATTTCATTATGGAAGAATTCATTATTGAAAAATCTTATGTGATACATTCACATGACTTTCTCTGCCCTCTATCTTTATTAGTGGGTGTACAAACTATTCTTACTAAAGTTTATTTTTCTATCTGCTACATTTTAATCCAAATAAACTTTTGCGGAAATAGCTACATTACCCATTTCATTATAGATAGAAAACGGTGATAGTCAAATGTTTAAGAACTAAACGCTATACACTGGCCTTAAAATACCATACTGTTTCCATGCAATCGCTGAAACAACTGAATGTTGACAGGATGACTTTATGAGAATGACCAAGTAGTGAACAATTCGAACCATTAATAGCGGATATCTCAGAAATAGTTTATGCCACAAAAAGTTATTTAAAATGTGTGTTTTAAAGAGATCTAAGTTTTTTGTGTATAATGTTTTCATCTGTTGCTTAACATTTGTCAGTTGTACGAGATTATACAAAATTCCTTTTGAATGAAGAGGAACTTCACAGGCTTTTCCCAGAAAATTCAAGATGTGCATTTTATTTGTCATGTAAATATCTTTAATATATGGTATTTTAATCAAAATCGTATGAGCCATTTTTTTAGAAAATCAGAATTTTCAAAAAATGTTCTATGTAAAGGGTAGTTTGGGATGGGGGGGATTTTTTCGAAAATCTTTGTGTCGCATCCTTGAAAGATACTGAACTTAAATACCAAGTTTGGTACTTATCCAATTTTTCATTTTGAGTTATGCTGTTCACTGACACTTGGAACTTTTTCTAAAACAGCCTTTTTTTTTAATTATTCCAAGGCCTCAAAACACATATTTCTGGTGAAATCTTGGTATTAAATTTTTGGGTGGAATGCAATGTATGTGCTAGAGAGAATATTTTCAAAAATGTTTTCTTTAGGGCAGAAAGCATCTTTTATGATTTTAATGTAGTTTCTAACCTTTTCTGCTATGGATAAAAATTAATAAAAGTGTATGTATTTTGCCAAGAAAAATCAAATAAGTCACTGCATGATAATTATTATGTAATAACTATGAAGCAAAGGTTGCTCTTTCTCCCATTTTAATCACCTTAGGGAATACAACTTGTCAAGTGTTTTGTTTTTCCATTTTCTCTTTTATTAGATTATGAATAAATTCAAAATTTTCTATACTCATTGTAAAGTACATATGAAAGCTCTCTGGGTCTTGCTCCAGTGCTTTAAATAAGGTATGAAATTCACTAAATTCCTCTTTATTCAAGCTTATTATCATTAGGGAATGGACTTTTAGGTGCTAAAAAGTTAAATTTGTTTATTTTTCTTATGTATTAAAATTGAGAATATATTTATCAAAAAGTTAAAAAATATATACTAAAAGACAAAAAACATTTTCTTTCATTTTTCGTAATAGAACAGGTTGTAGTAAAAAACAGTGTTTTATCAACTCACGGTAATGAATTAATGACATAACAAATTGTAAATTGCCCACTAGAAATTTTGCTGATTGTCACAGAGCATTGCCCAGTATGGAGAGAATAAACATTATGTCACGTGAAGTCATTCTTGTATATATTATTACACTCACCTCTCAATGTCTACTTATGGCCTTCCTGGATTTGTTCACTTCAAATAGAGGAATATCTGTTGAAACAAAAGATCTGCATAAATCGGAATAAAATTCATGATGCTTGAAAGGTCTTAAATGTGAGCTGGAGGGGTCCTGTTTCACCTAAAAGTATCTGCTTCATAGTAGAATGAGAAGTCGCAGTGACAAATTTGTTGTGAGATAAATGCTGCATTACTTGGGAGCATTCATCTGCTTTTATAGGCTTATTTATTGTAACCCTTAATATATTTTCATAAATATGCAAATACAAGCAAAACAACAGAAACACTTTTTTATAGATTAAAAACAGAAGCATTATTAACAGTGAAGTATTCATCATGATGTAGATTTAGTCACACTTTTTACTTTCTCTACTACGTATAGTAAGTAGGGGAAGTATTGCATTCCACCCAAAAATTCGATACCGAGATTTCACCGGAAATACATGTTTTGAGACCTCCTGAATCCAAAAAAAGCATTTTTGGAAACATGTCCGTGTGTGTGTCTGTGTGTGTGTCTGTGTGTGTGTCTGTGAACAGCATAACTCAAAAACGAACAGTCGGATAAACACCAAACTTGGTATTTAGGTTCAGTATCTTCCAGAGATGCGACACGAAGGTTTTCAAGAAAATCCCCCCACCCCAGACTACCCTTTACATGGAAGATTTTTCGAAAATTTTAATTTTCTCAAAAATGGCTCTAACGATTTTGATGAAAATATCATATGTTTAAGATAATGTCATGAGAAATGAAATGTATATCTCGAATTTTCTGGGAATGTCTCCAAAAGTATTCTTCATTGTGAACGCCTTTTGCATAACTGGTAAACCATAAGAGATAGACAAAATTTTACTACACAAAAAATGTAGATCGCGTTAAAATACACAACTTATGTCATATACATTTCTTTTGTTGAGTGAACCGTTTTCGAGATATTGCTTGTTATTTCCTTAAATTTTACAATACTTATACTTTTTCTCACATTCGTTATTCATTTTTTTTATGTCCTGGACATGCAAAGAGAATGGAATGCGCCACATAGCAACCAGCGTTAAAATATTTGACTATCGCTTAAAAGCTACCATATTTCCCTTGCATCTACAAGAAAATTACCAATAAGATTGACATCTCGATATCTCGATTAACATGAACCATATGGAGAATAAGCGTTTGTAAAATTAGATTGTACAAGAGTAGAGAAAGTCATGTGAGTGTAACACATCAGATTTTTTATAATTACAACTAAAGTGCTAAACCTAAATTTACAGTCTAATAAGTCTAACATTCATCTATATGAGGCTTTTTTACACACAACTCCAGAGTTATCTGTATAATAAAGCCTCCCCTCTGTTTACACTTTATCAGTTTATATCTCTGTTCTCTTGTCTTTCTTAACTTCTCTAATCCATTTCTCCCTTACTTTTCCAAAATATCTCCAATCATTTTATTCCTGTTTGTTCCCATACCAATTAACATTTTAAGTGCTATAATTTCTTTTTGTAATTTGTCCCATTTTGTTTCCCATATATCCTCCCTCCATCTCTTCACCCTGTCACATTCCAATAAACAATGAAATATTCCTTTTACTCCCACACATAATGCACCCTTTCCCGTGTATATATGTTTATAATGGAGTGCAATCAAAACAGATGTCAGTGTGGTGTGACTGCACGTAATCTAATCTAAGGCTACAAAATATGGCAGAAGGTTGCAGAGTTTCTTTTCCAACAAATCGAGTTCTTATGTTATTTGCCACACACAGTAAAAGGAGAAACAATGGAAGTAATGGAAAATATAATTTATTCCAAGCAATGCATAAAATGTTAGAATAACTAAATTATGAAACATATTTAATTGCATATTTTTATTCTAAAGTTATGTATTTTTATGTAAAATAAATTGTTGTATTTGCAATAGTGATGTCATTTTCAACATTTATACTTGGTTTCACTCCTGTAACTGCAAGCAGAAAAAATATTTATTTACTTAGTAATCTGTTCCCTATCATGTACCCACTTACACTTGATAATTGCCACAGCCACATTTTCAATGTTGTCTTCAAATTTGGAAGAACTGCTGGAACTATCAACTCATCCCCTTCTATGTCTGAGATTTAGAAGAGAAAAGACATGGTAACATTGTGCACAGAGAACAGAACAACACATGCCCTCCAATTTATGTTATCTCACATTCCATGCTATGTTGTAGGAATAATGTGATTCTACCATTAAGGAGCTTCACATCAAACCATGTGCTTCCATGTAATAAACCATACTTTGGCAGTACTTTTGAAACTTAGCAAGTGAGAAACACCATAATATAGGATGTCAACTATATTTGCACTGAATAATGGTATGTTTTTGTTTAGTCTTATTTTTGTATTTATGTGTCCTGAACATTGAATATAACTCTGAAATTTTACAAAACAATGACAAAAATAAGGTGCTCAGCAAAAGTTTTATTTTGTTGAAAAATTCTACATTTTTACAGAACATTGCATTATTTAGTAATTAACTATTACTGAAACTACAGAGCTGGGCAGATAAAACTACCTGTGTTTTCACATTGATTTGAAACAAACTTCAAATGGAACAAAATAAATAAATGTGTCCTCTATTTACCTTCATAATAAATGTTGGAAATGTCCTCCACTGCATCTAGACACTTCTGTGCATGTCTTGACAGGTTCATAAAAGGTGTCAATTCCTCATGAGTGATAGTGTGCATGCAATTCCTGATGTTATCCTTCAATTCATCAATGGAATGTGGATTCTGCTCATATACTTTTCCCTTCAAATACCCTCGTAAATAAAAGTAATATATCAAAAAAATCTGGGACTGGTGTGGCCATAAGCCTTTGCTCACAGTTCCTCTCTTCAGTGAACTTATGATGGGTACAGCTAAGTGACCTCTCATATGCGTGACATGTTGCCCCATCTTGTTGAAAGAAGCAGTAATTACACTCCTCTTCTGTTAGTTGGGGATACATTTCATCCAAAAAGGTCAAATAGACATCTGTGTTATCAAAGAATATTGGACCCCATAATGCTTTTTGCAGTCATAGCACACCGCACATCAATCTTTTGGTTGTGTAGAGGTTGCTCGAACAATAGTGTGTCGCCCAATACTTACTGTTCTGGGAGTTTACATACCCCGATAGATGAAACCAAGCCTCATCACTCATGATAAACATCAACAGGTCCATATGACCATCTGCAACCATGTTCAACAACATATCGGGCTCCTTTGGTTGTTGTACAGCTGTCAGTCAATACAATTTTAATTTCAAAGACTTCAACACGCGTCTGTAAGTTCTCTACTCACATGCCAATCTCATGGTAGACTTTTGAGGACTCCTAGTCATCATTTCATTAATTGCGCTGTAAACTGAGGTGTGCGGACAGAAGGCATTCTGCTCCTTGTTGCATTTGTAATGGATCCAGTTGTATGCCATTTCTGCACCAAATTTTGAATGCTGTCTTTGAATAATTGTTGTGATTCCTTGATAGAGCTGGCGTATGTATGCCTCTACAATATTTGCTCTGCTATTTAATAAGTCATGCATAATTTAAAATAAAGAGAGTTGAGGGTTGTTACACTACATCACTAAAATATTCTTACTTCAACTCCATGCCTATGTTCAAAAGTCTTAGTATAAAAAATTCATTAGAATTAACCAGTCACCTTTCAAATATAAATATATCACTCGCAGACATGATGGTATCATTTGATGTCACTGCACTCTTCCCAAGCATACCAAAAGAAGAATTATCATCACTCCTAGAAAATTGGATATTAAACAATGGCACACCTAGAGCACAAACAGAAGATTACCTAAAACTAACAAAATTATGTCTGGACCAGAATTTCTTTTCATTCCATCACAAAATCTTTAAACAAACCACAGGCCTAACTATGGGAAACCCCCTTTCACCATTTTTAGCAGAACTATATATGAGCCATTTTGAATGCCATATTACTAAATCTTTCCCACATCTATTCAAAACCTGGTATAGGTATGTAGATGATATTTTTGCTATTGTTCCAAAAAAGATGCTTTGAAATTATTGAATTTACAAAAAAGATCTATTATATTCACAATAGAAAAAGAAGAAAATGGCCAATTACCTTACCTAGACATCAGGATCATCAGAAATAATGCACACAACAAACTAACGTTCGGCATTTACAGAAAACCAACGCACACAGAAAATTATATTAAAAACAATAGCTACAATCCTACAAGCCACAAACATGCAATTTTAAATAGTATTACAAACAGGTTAGTACATATACCAATGGAGAAAGAGGAATACCAGAAAGAATACCAACACATTATCAACATAGCCACTATGAATGGATACCAGAAGAAAACAATAGATAAGAAGATAAAAAGGTTTGAAAGACAGAAATACATCGAACAAATGACTACATTACTCAGACAACAAAAACCACAAGCATATAGAAAATTCACTTATCACCCTTGGACACATCATAAATTTCAAAGGATTTTCAAGAAATACATCACCCTGTCTCCACAGAATAACCACAATATACAGAAACTACTATGCAACAGAACAAAAGATCCTATCCCCAACGATAAATCAGCTGGTATATATCAAATTGATTGTAATGAATGTAACCTGATATACATAGGAAGAACCAAAAGAAATCTTGAAATAAAACTTAAAGAGCATATGAGATGCATTTACCAAAAGCAGCCAGATAAATCAGCAGTAGCACATCATTTCTGGTCTTCAAACCATGATATCACTCCGAACATAAAACTCTTAAAACCGATCAACTGCAGCAATGAATTGGACATCTGGAAAAAAATACATATTGTCAAATACAGGAATCACCTAATGAATTTCGAACTGCCACCACCCAGCAGCCTTTGGAGGTTCATCAGCCCAGCATCAGAGAACACCACTAGCCACACACATCCCCCAGACAATGACCGGAAAAATCAGTTGAGAACATGCTGACGATGGGAACAAGCCGTCTCCCGAAACGCGTTCAAGTAAGAATATTTTAGTGATGTGGTGTAACAACCCTCAACTCTCTTTATTTTAAATTATGACACATCACTGTTACTAGCTTCTAAATCTTCAAAATTAGTCAAGTCATGCATATTTACTGTAAAAAACAATTCTTTACAGCAGCTAACACAACAGTTTATAAATCATTGTCAATCATTTGCAAGAAGCAACAGTGAAACTAAACATGCAGAAGAAAGGATACGCAACTTAATTACAGCAACAATGAAACTAAACAGCTATGCTAATAGTATTCTACTGAGCCACCAAAGCAAGATGGTGATATGCACATTAAACATTCTCATGCAATTCAAGTGTCCAAGTAAACCCTTAATAGAGATTTCAATTGAGATTGGCAAGGGCATCAGAATGGAGAGTTGAAGATCCGTGGTTCAAGTCCCAGCCTTGGCACTGAAGTTTTCAAGTATGATTCAATGTTCCAACTTAGTGTCTATACCTACATACAGTGTGAAAGAACAGTTATCAAACATTAAATCATGTGGTTTACAATCATATCATGTGCACATTCAGATGTGATGAATTACTACACCACAACAGACTGTTTGTATTAGGCAGAAGTAATAGTATTACATACAATAAATGCAAATAGTTAGAAATAGAGGTGTGAAAGAGACTTATTTCATGTAAAATCTGAAATCTGCTCATGAAGCTACAATACATGTACAACTACAAGCTACATGTCCGTGTGTGAGAGAGAGAACAGCATAACTCAAAAACGAAAAGTCGTATAAATACCTAACTTGGTATTTGAGGTTAGTATCTACCAAGGTTGTGACATGAAGATTTTCAAGAAAATCCCCCCACCCCAGACTACCCTTTATATGGGACATTTTTAAAAAAAATTGATTTTCTCAAAAATGGCTCACAATTTTGTTTAAAATATCATATGTTTAAGATATTTTTATGGCAAGTAAAATGTATATCTTGAATTTTCTGGGAATGTCCCAAAAAATCCTCTTCATTCTGAATGACTTTCGCATAACTGGTAAACCGTAAGATATAGACAAAATTGTACTACACAAAAAGTGTAGAGCTGATTAAAATACACAATTTATGTCATAATTTTTTTTTTTGTCGAGTGAAACATTTCCAAAGTTTTCCTTGTTTTTTTTAATTTTCCAATACTTATGCTTCTTCTCAAATGGGAATTCATATTCGTTTTTCATGTCCTGGACATGCAAAGAGAATGGAATGTTCCAAACAGCAACCAGCTCTTAAAACATTTGACTATCGCTTAAAGCCTACCATATTCCCCTTGCACCTTCAAGAAAATTAGCAATAAGATAGTTTCTGCAAATGATTATCTTGATTAACATGAAGTAGATAGAAAATAAGGATTTGTAAAAATAGTTTGTTCAAGAGTAGAGAAAGTCATGTGATTGGACACATCAGATTTTTTAAGAGATGAACCCGCAGCTGTTTTTGAGTTTTTCTTTGTTTTCTTTGTTTGTTTCTTTATTCTGTTGGAATTTAATATCCTTTAATTAGGAAGGATATATCGAACGATGAATGAATGAAATGGGTGAAATGGTGTTGAAGTCAGCTCGGTATGCATAGAAAGAGTTTTCCTTCATTACTATTCTAAGCTTAGGGAAATTCCCGGGAGAACTTTCTAGGAAGCTCACCCCAACCAAGATTGGAACTCGCAAGCTCTTACATATGAGCCAGATGTGCTACTCCCACAACATGGTGGTGTGCATGCTTAATTATTTGGTTAAATGCAGATATTTTATGTTCTTTCCAGTTTTCTCTCCATCTCATTCTTTCCCAAAGGTTACTCTGTCTGTCTGTCTGTTTTTTCCTTCCTTCTATCTGTGCAAATAAGATGGAATAGGATATTTTGAAAGCTGGTAATAACCAGCTTCTTCTGTCATGCTAATACATCCAAAAATTGGTAAAAGGTTCAACAGAACACAAACTTGTGTGTGTTCACATGTTATTCCAACGTTCTCTCGGAATTATGTGTGGTAATGAAAAATATGTATAACTTCTTAAATATTCATCCTATTGATATGTTGTAAATAACAAAACTTATCAAGATAAACTTTTGATATATAGAGTTTTTCAAAGCTTAATAAGAAGCTATAAATGTTTATTTTTTTGTTTTTTGTTGCATTAGAACCACCCCCTTTAAAGTGAATCTAAGGTAAACTATCATAGATTTTAGTACTGATTATTCATCCCGAAAAAAGATCAGAAAAGTTGTGATTATTCATCAACACCTGGAAGAGCTTCTTACTTCTCTGGACAAACATCAGAGATATCCCAGTAATCACACTTGGAGGAGATTCAACATTCTGTCCTCATCCTTGAGCCTCAGCTGTTTGAAATGTCATTCTGCATTCAATACCTGAGGGAAACATTGAAATTCTTTCCCAAGCAGTTGAGTTCGGATTTCAACAGATAGAATCTAGAATTTGGGAAAGGATAAGACATTTCATTATGCCGGCTTTAGTAGTCTGTGTATCTCATAGCAGCCACTTTGGGAATTTACTTCAGAATTATGCCTTGGGTGCTGAAAGCAAAAGGAACTGTAATAAACAAATATATATGAACTAAGAACAGACGTGCAATGGAGAACATTTTATATAAAAATATTGGCTTGTTTTTTGAGCCCTATATCTATTCCCTATGGGTTTTCCACATATTAGCCTATGCCTTGAAAAATAGACTTACATAGGGTATAGGTGCTCTTTAAGGAGAACAGGCTTTATACACGTGCGCGCGCGCACACACACACACACACACACACACACACACACACACACTCACACTCACTCACACACTCACTCACACACACACACACACACACACACACACACACACTCACTCACTCATTCTCTCACTCACACTCTCTCACTCACACTCACTCACTCTCTCACTCACACTCTCTCACTCACACTCACTCACTCTCTCATACTCTCACTCACTCACTCACTCACTCACACTCTCACTCACTCACTCACTCACTCACACTCTCACACGTCCTTAATTGAAGTTAGTTTATACAATAGCGCAGATGCCAAAAGGTTTGCCTAAGCAGAACTGCATGCCGACAGAGAGGAGACTGCTAATTTAAAGACCCATGCTTGAAAACGGACACTTCAACTGCTATTGCTGGTCTCAAAGTTCATTCAGTAGAGAAACTGGCTGCTACATGAGGAGTTCTGGGTTATTCCTGACGGGGCTCAAGAAAGTTGTCTTTAAACAGAAACATTTCATGGTATGCCCAGAGTCTGGTGTTTGAATATGAGAGTACCTATGTGTGTGTATGTATGTGTATGTGGGGGTGCTATTACACTAGTCTGCATTTTCAAACTTTTTGTCAGATGAGTTCTTAAAAGTAGGTGTTCTTGAATCAAGTTTTTATGCTGATTCCAGAAATAACTTGCAGTTTTTTTCTATCATGTCAGGTTTTTACACAAAATAAGTAATGTTTTGACAATTTTTCTAATTAGCATAGAAAAGTATTCAAATACCATTTCACAAAGGTAAGTTTTTATTCAAGAAACATTTTAAGAATACTCTCAAGAACTCACCTAATTTATTTCATGACTTCATTTTAACAAAACAAGAAGCCAAAGTGTTTCATTTAATTTTTTTCAAACTTCTCTTCTTTGACTTCCTTGCAGATCCTTGAAGATGACTGTCCTTCCTCAACATCCAACAGTAGTCGGCCATCATAGTTTCATTCCATCTCCCATGGTACCTCCTCTCCATTTCCTTAATAGCTTGTTGAAAACGTTCGCTCTGCTCTTCACTATAATGTCCCAGATTTTCTGGAAAGTAGTCGATATGTGAATGCAGTAAATGCACCTTTACACTCATGTTACAACCCATCTTCTTGAAATTTTCCAACATTGTTTTGACAATGGCCTTGTAATTAGGATCTTTGTTATTGCCTAAGAAGTGTTTAGTAACTGATCGGAAGGCGGTCCATGCTTCTATTTCTCTCTCATTCATTGTCTTCTCAAAATCTTCATCCTTCATCAATTTCTTTATTTGAGGACCAACAAAAATTCCAGTCTTTAATTTGTCTTGTGTAATGAAGGGAAATTTCTTGCAAAGGTACTTGAAGCAGGGTCCATCCTGTGGTAGAACCCTTACAAATTGCTTCATCAAGCCCAATTTTTTTGTGTAGTGGCAGAAGCAATATCTTTATATTTCTATATTTTTGAAGTGAAATTGTGAAAAAACTGTATGTGATAGAAAAAAACTAAAAGCAGTTCTGAAATCAGCATAAAAAAGTGAGTCAGAATCACTTATTAGTTTTCAGTCATCCGATATCATGCAGACTAGTGTTATCGGTTATTTATTAAGAAATTTGCTTATTAACAAGAATTCAGAATTGCCGCTTGATACAAACCTGAGCACACGTGTTAAGTCATTAAGTTCCATGACAGTTAAGCTACAATCAGTACAACTATATGGTACTAATTGGTGCCGCAAAGTTAATAAGATCAAACCAAATTCTATTTTTAATCATATTTATGTATCCTTAAAGGTGCTTTAGAATTAAATTATTTTCTATTTGTGCATTATTCATAATAAGCATATGCAAAAATATGCCCGCCTTGGGGACAAATTGATGTAAAGGCCTCTCAGGCCCACGTTCTACCAAAATTATGTATCATTTCTTAATATGATATGTAAAAAAAAAAAAAAAAAAAAAAGACGCATCTGGAAATGTTCAGAACACAGCATTCGAGCCTCAGCTACATTTTGGTGTGTCCCGCACAACAAATTGTAACCATATTCATGTGTTCGTTGTTGGTGAACATTAGCTTTTTGTCTGATTTGGCTCGAACTGCATGCAGGTGGCCACAGGATGATTATCAGTACGAAACTACCACGTAAACACCTGCAAGCAGCAGAACTACCTCAGTGACCTTTCGCTTTGTACCTGCACTGCCCCTTTGAACAGCAGTGGTTGGCAACTTCTTTTGCACCTATGTATGTGAGAAGCATAAAACTGCAAAGGATGGCTTTTTTTTATATTATGTGTGTATATATATAATCTTTTGATGTTTGTGAAGATGATTTGTGTTAATATATTTTCGTTGCAATAAACTTAACTCATAGAAATGACTATTGTTTAAGGAATTCATGATAAGATACTCTTTGCTTTGAAGATTTATGTAATAGCAGAACTTTATTTAAGAGTTAGATAGATTACACATTAAAGTAAATGTTAAACTAATCAGTATTTAACGAGTACTGCATTTTGGAAATTGCTGATACAAAGAAAAAAAATATATTTGATGCAAGAACGTGCAGTTTAATTACTTATATAATTGTACCCTGGTAAATTGTTTTACATTCTTTGGCAATTTCCTAATTGCACAAAAGTCAGTAATAATGAACAGGAATTGACTGCATTTTTACAGAAAATTCCATATATATACTTTTGTTCTCCTCGCCATATCTTTACATCACCACATTTAATTGAATCATTTATAATGTTTGAGAAAACAAAAGCGTATGAATATGTGTATTCCATATAAAAATGCTTTGAATAGAACAGATTCCATTAAAATCTTTCTCTGTTAATCTTAAAAGATTACCCAACTTAAATACGACCTTTGGTTTTTTGAATACCCTAACCTATATAGAATTTTTTAATCAGCTGCAATGCTTCATCTACTTTAGGAAACAGAAAGAACAGTGACTTGTAATACATCAAATGTTTGGACGTAGGGCCTTGGCTTACTGGGATTTATTCAGAATAGGAAATGTCCGAAGACAAGATTTGCTATTAGGAGCTATGAAACACTCGCGTACGCCCAGGTCATTGCTTAAGTTACACCGGCAACTATTTGACATTACTTGGTTCTGCCAGCAAACTACAATCTCCTGAATGCACACAGGGCATCTGAAATTAAGCGCTGGCCCTTCAGCAGACATGTGCACAGTTGCAAGTATTTGCAAATCTTCATGCTCTATAGGGAATTAAATTAGTGGTATTTGGGCACGTATTCAGCAGTAACATTTGCATCCTTTGGAAAAGGAGCTAGTGAAGCGAGTATCTAATTTGAAATACAAGAGAGCCAAAAAACTACGAATCGGCTGTGCAGTGTTTTTCCTGCCTGCGTCCTCAGCGCTCGTTGCTGTTTGCTGCTATCATAGAAGGCACGGATGAAACCATACAACATTTTTAAAACTACTTTTAAATGCTTTACCTCCCAACTTTATGAAAGGAGATGCTGAAACTGGCCACCGTCATTGTCCATACGTTTTTGGCACCTCTTTAGGAAACTATCCATTACTTCCCATAGTTCACATTGAGAAATGCTGGCAATTTCCAGGTGGATATTTTGGCTTAATTTTTCCAGGTGTGTGGGTTTGTCTTGTACACTTTGTGTTTTAAGTTACCCCAGAGATAGAAATCCCAGGGGGTTAGGTCAGGGGACCAAGGGACCACAAATCTCTATTAATAATTCTGCCCTCAAACACACTTTCAGTTGTTCTCATCGAAATGTTGGGTATGAGCTGTTGCAGAGTCTTGTTGAAAAAAGGCAAAATCACGCTCCTTGTCTGTTAATTCTCAAAAAAAAGGGGGGGAGGGGAATTTGTATTTATGTATTTAGGGCTTCAGCTGTTGACTCGAAAAAATTGGCCCTATACACCAATTTTTTCGTCATGAAGGGGTACTTCATGAACAATATTAGGTTTGTCAGAGCTCCAATAACAATTATTTTGTGTATACACATATCCATAAAGATGGAACCAAGCCTTGTCCTGAAAAATATTAAATATGGGTCTATTTCAACATTGTGTACATTATTGAGACTCCACTCAAAATGTGCGCCTAATTACAGGATCACCTGGTTGAAGAGCATGTGCCACAGTTATTTTGTATGGTTTTAACTTCAGTAATTTGGTAGCTCTTCACGCAGAGTCATGAGAAATGCCTGCCTGTTGTGAAAGACGCCTAAGTAATTTTTGGGAGAAATTCTCCAAATGGCGACTGATGTCGGCTAAGGTAAGAAGCATATGCCGTCTTTTAGATTTCTTAGCCTGATCACTTCCTGTGGCCTGAAATTTATTGTAAAATTCATGGATTGTTGTACGACCTGGAACTTTTACATCTGGAAATCTTTCTACAAATCATACTTTCACTTGGCGAGTTGACTGAGTTAACACATACGAATCATAAATAAATACACACTGTGCAGTAGAAAACATATAATGAGCCATAATATACTTTGTGACTAAATACAGGACAAAATAATAAATAACTCGTAATAACTGAACCACATCACATCACTGTCAACTCAATACTACACTTCACACTGCAGAGCAAAACCACGTCAACACCATGACCTTGTTTATAACAGCAGTGTGTCATCATGTTTCCAAACGCCCAGTGGAAAAACACTGCACAGCCAGTTCGTAGTTTCTTGGCTCTCCCGTTATATGTGCATACAGGACGTCCATGAATTTGCTAACATATCAGGGTTCTAACCCCCCCCCCAAAAAAAAAAACATCAAATCAATCAAATTATTATAGAAGGCAAAATATTAGAACAAGTCTCCCACTGTGAGTACTTGGGCTGTAACATAAGTTTTGACAGAGAAACACACAGAAAATAAAATAATAAGTTTCACCAAAAATATGGCCCAATAACAAGATTATTACAAAATAAAACTAGAAAAGATACAAAAATTAAATTTTATAAAACAATGGCTGCTCTAATGTGGATGCATGGCAGCAAGTCCTAGATTATGAGCGAGAAGGATAAAAGTAAATTACAAGCAGCAAAAATGAGATTTCTGAGAAGGGTAAAAGGTTGTACCAGAAGACCTCTCTTTTGAAATGAAGATATACAGGAATAACCAAGTATATATAAAGTAAATGATAAAACTGAATTTGACTATCGCATTTCTCTTAGTATCTACAGGGACAGCCAAAAAACTGAACTGGCTGCAGTGTTTTTCCTGTCCACATTTTCAGTGCTCGTTGCCGTCTGCCGCCATCATAGAAAGCACGGATGAAACCTTACAACAGTTTTAAAACTACTTTTAAAGGCTTTACTCCAACTTTATGAAAGGAGATGCTGAAACTGGCCGCCGTCGTTGTTCATACATTTTTGGCACCTCTTTAGAAAACTATCCATCACTCGCCATAGTTCTGTAGAGAAATGCTTGCAATTTTTGCCGGATATTTTGTTTTAATTCTTCTAGGGTGTGTGGGTTTGTCTTGTACACTCTATGTTTTAAGTTACCCCAGAGATAGAAATCGCAGGGGGTTAGGTCGGGTGACCGAGGAGGCCACAAATTTATACTAAGAATTCTGTCCTCAAGCACACTTTCAGTTGTTCTCATAAAATATTGGCTGTATGAGCTGTTGTAGTCTTATTGAAAAAAAAGACAAAATCACTCTCCCTGTCTGTTAATTCTCTAAAAACAGGAGGCAAAATTGTATACAAGCTTCAACTATTCACTCAAAAAAAAATGCCCTTCATAAAGTTGGTAAGTAAAGCCTTTAAAAGTAGTTTTAAAAATGTTAATGGTTTTATCTGTGCCTTTCTATGATAGCAGCAGACGGCAACGAGTGCTGAGGATGCGGACAGGAAAAACACCATGCAGCCGGTTTGTAGTTTTTTTGGCTCTCTCTGTATAATGAAATGTGTAATGTAGCTATCTCTGCAAAGGTTTACTTGGATTATTATAGACATAAAAGTAAGCTTTAGTAAGAATAGTTTTATACTTACTAATAAATGATAGGGGTAGAGAAAGTCATGTGAATGTATCACATCAGATTTTTAAATCTTGGATCCCACTCTCATTCATAGTTCCAGTCTCTATGGTGGGTAGGGTGGTTTGGTATATTTGTAGTTGTGAGCATCTATCTGCATTTATATTGGTAGTTATTTAGAAATAAACTGTTGTATTTCAACAGGCGGCCAACATCATTCTTCACAATATTGCTACTGCTACCACAGCAACTTCTTCAGCATCTGTGCAAGCATCCCCATCAGTTCTGACCTCCAACCAACAGCAACAGCATAGTTTGGCCACGGCACAAAATCAGCTCTCTGCCCTGCTGACTGCAGGTGGTAATGCAGCAGCTTCTAATGGCAATAACAATCACGTTGTACTGTCACATCTCTTGCAGGTAAGCTCTTCCTAACCCGTTAATGCCCATTATTATAAACTTTAAATTTATTCAGAGTATTATTATAAAGTTTTGAGTAATGCATTATTGAACTCCAAATTCATTTTCTGTGGTAGAAACAGAAATATCACTATCCAATAAACAGGCTGTAGATCATTTGCATCACTTGCAAAATCACAAAGTATGGATGATTTTATTCATCATTCTTTCCAGGGTTTAAGAATAAAGAAATCTAACTAAAAATAAGAACTTATTTATTTTTACTCTGGAAACAAAAAACTAATGCTGAACTTTTCATATATCATAATAATCATTTATATAGAAGAATAGACTAGATTATGTATTTGTACCGAACAACATACACAATTTTAAATACATTTATGTCATTTCTTAAAGCTACTTACATTCTGGTTCAAATAAGGGTTACTTTGAGCCTGGCACCCTGGCCCTTTCCCTTTCAGTTAGCCCTTTATCTTTTTCTTTCCTTTTCAGTTCCCTGATTCTAACTTTTCTATTATTCTCCTTTCTCTTACTCTTCCTGCTCCATTCCCCTTGCTTGTTTTACTTTATTTAACCATTTTTCCTTGGTTTTCTTTGAAAACTCTCCCATATCCGTTATTCTTTTTTCTCTCTTAATTGTTAATATTCTTATATTTATAATTTCCTTGCTCATTATGTGCCATTTTGAATCCCAAAGTTCCTTCTCTTCTTCTGTAACTCATTACATTCTACCAACTAATATATGTTATTCTCCTTTTCTCCACATATGGCACATGTTCCCGATTCACTCCCTCTTAACCCTCTAAGAAATGTAGCCCCTGTTCTCACCCATGCTACACCTCCCCTTTCCTATCTGCTACATAAGCCAACATAACCTTCTCTCCCTCAATCTCTCTCAGTTGTTCTATATAAACTTAAGGACTTTTTATTTTCAAGACTTTCTCAGATTTCTTGCTTCTCTATATTTTCTATCGTATTTCTACTACTTTCCAAAATCTGTTATTTTTTTTCTCTCCTAGTTGCCAAATTTCACCCAGTCCTATCCTCTCCAACTCTCTTCCTATCCCTTTTATTTGAAGATACCTTCTGTTGATTCACACAAATTTTCAATATATCTTGTTCTTCTCTTTGAAGCCACCTGTACCAATATTTCAAGATTATTTCCATAATTATTCCTTTCCTCCTTGTTCTTCCTAATTCTGCCAGTGCTACTTCCCTTGGTGCTGATCTGATTAATCCCAAAAGTTCTTTGCAAAATTATCAGTATATTTGATCTACTGTTTTGCTTAATTCTGAAGGGCTCCACCTCCATGTTTCTACTGCATACAACTTTTTTGATTCTAACAATGTTTGTACATCCTTTCCAACCATTTAACAGACATTTCAAATTTGTAATTACTTATTCTTAATCGTGTCATAGCAGCTCTGCCTTTTACCATCACCTTTCTACCATGTGCTTCCCACCCACCATTATTACTTTATCCTACTCCTAAATAACTCCTTTACTACCTCTAACTGTTGTCCATTCAGATACCATTGTTCGTGTTTTCTTAATTTAATTCCTTTTATGAATACTATAACTTTTGATTTCTTTACATTTACTCGAATTCCTCATTCTATACAAAATTTGTGTACTTCATTAATTGCTTTCTGCAAGCCTATTACAGATACAGCTCTTACGATTAAGTCATCTGCATACAGAAATCTTAGTATCTCCTTGTTCAGTAATATAGGGCAGTGCCCATTACTTTCCATAATTCTTTCAAATATGTCATCTATAAATAAAACATGATGGGACTTAGCTTACATCTTTGTCTTAAATTTATTCATCCACCTCCGTAATTCTGTTTTGATCACATTTTATGCAAACTTTTATTTCCTCATATATTTTTGTAATTCCCTAAATAAAGTCATTACTTAACCCTTTTTTTCGTAATTTTCACTCCAGCGCTACTCTATTAATAGTGTTGAATACCTTTTCAAAATGCGCAACAAAAACATACACTCTTCCTCTTTTCCTGTTTAAATATTTGATAATTATTGTCTAGATTATTAATATAATATCTGTAGTTCACTTACCTTTCCTAAAACGTGCTTGAAACTCAGACAACTTTCCTTTCAATTCTGCCCACTCTTGTAGTCTTTGTGCCATTATTCCTTAGTATATTTTCCCCAGGATAGACAATATATTTATTCCCCTTATAGTTCTGCGGTTTATTCACCTCTCCCTTGCCTTTATGTATCGGTACTACCATACCTACTTTCTAGCTTTCCGGCAAATTTTTACTTTCCTTAATTTTATTAAGTAATTTTGCCATAATTTTTAGACCTCCTCCTACTTATAAACATTTTTCAGAATTATTCTGGGATTCCATCAATTCCCACTGCCTTGTCTTTTTTTTTAAATTTCTTATCTGCTGACTATTTGTCCATCTAGCCTTTCATTTTTGTCCTGTATTACACTAATCTCTCTTAATCCTAATTTCATCACTTTCTCCTCCCCAATCAGTCTCCCAAAATACATCATCCATTCTGTTGGCAAAATCTGGTTTCCTATTTCTCCCTACTTGTTTGTCCTCCTCACTAACTCCCATATTTTTACTGTTTCTTTTTCTTTCCTTCCCTCCCTCCTCCCCCCTTCTTCCTTCCATGTAATCATTTATATAAGGAAGTATAATCCTTTATATTACAGATGAGTATTGATTTTACCATGTGAACAATGTGGCTTATAGGTATCACAATTGTTGCATATTACATTTTATGTAATTCAATCATTAATATTGGAACAAAAAGGAGAATAAATGCTAAAAGTTACTTGTACAACAGTTCTATCTGGTTTGTTACTCATGATTTCATAGAAACCATTCCAGACAATGCTGATTTGTTTTATATATTTGTTTGTTCATAAGCTCTGGCTATAAAATTTCTTGGAAACAAAATAGAAATTATACATCAAAGAAGTTAACTCTGAAACCTAAGGTTCAGTAGATGTACTGTAATTGTTTTGAAGCAATCTGTATGGTACAAATGTCATAATGAGCCAATTATGTGTCATGTTGAACATCCTAACCAATTTTTTACTTAACAGATGAACAGATGAAAATGGACCAAAAATGACAGACTTTCACATCTTGTGTTTTTTGTAGGTGGTTTCAAGTGCACATATGCAAAATTTTAAAACAATACAGTGTCTGGAAGTTGCTCTAATTATGTCATATTTAAAGGTCTCCGCTCTTTAAATGCCTATTAGGAGGCATGGTAGGTGATGAAATTGCTGGATGAAGTAAACAATTCGCCTTTTTTACCAATTTTTGTGGGATTTTTTTCTATGAAGGTTAGTTTCTGATTCGTCACTGAGCCACCGTAATCGGTATAACATAGTAACAGCAGCTCTGGCGGTAGATGTCATGTAACACCAAATTATATGTTGTTTCATATACAGAGCCAGAAACAAGTGTAATTAATACTAGTGATGAGAAAGGTTAGATGAATAAGAATGTGGTTTACAAAAGAAATATTTAAGGCAGAAACAGTTGGAGGATAATTGTGGACATGTACCTGTTGTAAATAATGAAGAGTGTAAATATATATATTGGTGGACACCAGTTTACTGTCATCATTGGTGAGTGACCTGAGTGTAATGACTGCAATCAAAAGTGTTTGTATATAGGACTTGGCACTGAAAGGCTTGGCATATGTCTTAAATTAGAACTGATTTGCAGTGTGTGTAATGAAAAAAGACTGCAACTTATACATCCAAGCTGGACACTTGGCCTGTAAGTCATTATTTCTGCTTAACTGCAAGCAAACTTTTAAACTAATTTTTCCTCACTTTAATTATTGCTACACTTTTATTCATTCAAAACATAATTACATCCACAAATTAGGTGCTAGAAAGCTGAAATTTTTTTACTGTACATTTCAAAAAGCATAACAAAAAAAAAAACTGACACATGGGATTCAGGATTACCTTATTACTTTTGTAGATAAAAAAATAAAATGTGTTTTTGCAATGCAGACCATATTCTTTTTAAAATTTCCTTTACAGTTAAGATATTACAAAACCCATGCGTCAAGTTTTTCTAAATGAGTTTATGGTTTTGTAACAAAAAAAATCCCAAATATGTGTACAAAAAAATGAACCATGTAGCTTTAAAATTGTGCAAAACAGAAATTTCACCCATCACCCCGCTTAAAGGATTGCTTTAAAAATAATTTATGAAGTTAAGAAAAGTAGGCAGCTACAAAGTGATGTGACATTAAATATAAAATGTTGCAGATTTTCCTAAACAGTTTTGGAAATGGCATCCTCCCTGTCTCTCTTTTAGCTCTTGCATGTAGGCTCTTGGTACTTCTTCCCAGAGATCTGCATAATTAAAAGTCTGCCTATGTTTATTCCATTCTGCCCATTTTTAATTAAAAGATGACAATGAATCTTCTATACTCTGTGCCTCATAATAAAAATCATTAGAGACATTTTTGAAAAAAAATTAAAAAATACAAAAGTTTTTATATGTAAAGAATAGTTGTTTGTCGTCCTCCGTGGACTAGTGGTACCGTTTTAGCCTCTAGTTCCCAAGGTCGCGGGTTTAAACCTGGCGAAGGGCGGTGAATTTTTTCAGGCATAAAAATCCTTAGCATGGCTTCCTTTGGAAGGGAAGTAAAGCTGGTGGTTCCGTGTTGTAGATTTACGGCACGTAAAAGAACCTCAAGCTTGATAGAGACCTCTGAGCAAAATTACCGATCTTTCACACCCAATATGGAATGGGACGCTAAGAACCATAGTAGTTAAAGACCTTCCATAAATAAAACTCAATTTATTTTATTTACCAGGAGGGGATTTTCTTGAAAATCTTTGTGTCGCATTTTTAGTAGATACTGAACTTTAATATCAAGTTAGTATGTTTTTGCAGAGACCCGAGGATTTGGATGTCATAGGAAAATGTGTTAATGAAAATACAAAATCTGCAATTTAAGGAAATTATGCAATAAAATCTAATAATACATCTTACCTCCCAAACGGATGTGAAATATGGACACCATTTACACTGGTTTGAAATACATATCTTAGGTGGATTGCTTTGTTGGTTTTAAAGACAGAATTTTACTGTCCATCTTGTTTAGTAAAGTCATTACGTCATCATCAACTTCAAAACTGTACACATATCGCTTCACTATATCCATTGCCTCCATCATTTCCGACACTGTAGGAATTGCCTCGGGATATGGCTCATCATCACTTTCATCTCCCACTGATGCTTTTCTTTCATTTATTCAAGTATTTCATCTATCATCACTGTTTCACACACTGGAATTTCATTGTCAATGTTTATGTGTGTTTCAAAAGATATACCAATGTCATCTGCTATTTGGTGCCATTCTTCACTCTCAGAAAGCTCATCGTCCAGTGATGTCATCAACAACAACCCGGCAAAAGCCAGCTTTATTAAAGCAGTTCCTAATGGTATCTTGTGTCAGTATCCCAGCCACTCTTAACGAAATGCATGGCATCTAAGATAGTGATTTTTCTTGTCGATTTCAGTGCAGCAACCTTCTCTGTACCAACCTCTTCTGATATGTTTGCTTCATGCACTGAATTATGCCCTGATCTATAGGTTACTCATGCAGTTTGCTGGGAGGAAAATTATCTTTGTTTCTTAAATTTGAAATAGTTGAGGATGAGTGGCATACTGATCAATGAAGAGTGCAATTTTCCTGCCGCTTATGCCCAGTCTTGCTTCTCATGCTCGTAAGAAATTTTCAAACACCACAGAGGTTATCCAGGCTTTTGTGTTGAAAGTGTACTTACATGGAAAAGATTGCACATTCTTGAAGTATCGCAGACTGCATGCTTTTCCAATAGTCAGCGGTACCAATTTCTCATTCCGCTTTCATTACAGCATAACAAAACTGTAATCCTCTCCTTGTTAAGTTTCCAGCCATGACACTTAGTGCCCTTAAAATCGAAGGTTTTATCTGGCAAAAGATGGAAAAATTGTTCCATGTCATTTGCATTATAAACTTCGTCAGGTCTATAGTCTTTCAAAATTGACGGGAGCATTGTATTTTTCCACATTTCTATATTTTCACATAGTGTAGTGTTATTATCTAGGGCAGCAGCTTTGCCTTGCAGACATCTGTAAACTAAGTCATGCCAATTCTTGAATTTTTCAGCCAGCCATTGGACGCTTTGAAATCATCCAGTCCCATCTTCTGTGCTAAATGTGTCACCTGAGCTCGAACCACAGTACTGTCTATTGGCACATTTGAAGCTCTTGCTTATGTAAACTACTTTAGTAGAACATCTTTCTAATTCTTGAAACTGCATTAAGTTTACTTTTAACATTTTTCCCTTCTTCGAAAATAGCTTCAATCAGTTCACGTTTGCTAACAATTATGTGTAAGGTTGACGGAGGAATGTTTAACTTCCGTGCTATATCCACACGTTTCATATTTGGATTGTGATCTACTTCTTCAAGGATTTTCAGTTTTTGACTGCTGGTTATTTGCCACACTTTCTTTTTCTCCATTGGGAACAAAAAGTTAAAATACAATTTACATATGTTTGGTCAACACTCAACAGTAGAAACTAACCGTGCCAAGCTAAAGCATTGTCTCTCGCCCACATAAATTGTGTCACACAAATACATGCATGTCATTGGTTGCCGGTCTTCACTCCGACTGGATTGACCAAAGTAGCGAATGAGGACATCAGACTTCGAACGTAGTAAGCATCTGCTCCCACTGAACCGACCAAGGATTGGCCAAAATAGTGAATGAGGACATCAAACTTTAAACACAGTAAGCGGGAGCTAGAAAACATACCAAACAAACATTATTTATTACTTTTGGTGCCAGAACTTTCATAATTAAACATAATACATGGGAAAATGTGTTAATGAGGAACATGCTAACAAGATTCCACTGTACTTATCCACCACTTTGTTTTTTAGTCATGCTGTTCATAGACACACATATGTATCTTTTTTAAAAATTGTTTTTTGGATTCAGTTGATTTCTCAGTATTGAATTTTTGGATGAAATGCAATACTTCATCTGCTTGCTGAGTACATGATACAGAAAGTAAGAAGTATAACATGATTGTTAAGTTCAGTGACAAGGTGAGGCATGTTTTTCAGAATCATAATTTCTGAAGATTAATTCAGGAAGCTGTTAGAAATATCCTTATTCTTATAAGGATCAACATATCCATTGCTTTCATACAAAATCAGTCTTTCAGCAAACGATGGCCTGGATTAACCATAATGTAATCATTCTCAAGAGTTACCCATTTTTAGAAGTTTCTATTTGTGTTGGTCATCAAATATCTGATTATGAAATCTCAATTAGGTTTATTCATATTCATTTCTTTGTTATCACCAAAATTAAGCATTGCTTTTAATTCTGTCTGAGGTATTTTTTCGACATCATTGCGTGATAATCAGGTATAATAAAAATATCATGTAAACTTTAAACTCATTTATCGAGATAATGAAAGTTTATTTTTTCAATTTTGTATACTGTTATCAAGTTCTTTTAAGGCATTCTTGTATGAGGGTTATGTCAAAGGTTTTTAGCAGAGATTCAGAAAAACATTTTGTTTAGAATTTATTACAACTTTTCAAAATACTCTTCCTGGACTTATATACATTTTTCCATCCTTTGAAACCACGTAGAAAATGTCTCAGTGCAAGCTTCTTTAGGGATGTCACTTAGAACACTGTTGTATGCTGCGATTGCCTCTTCATTGAATGAAAAATGCTGCCCACAAACTTTTTCTTTTGCCGTTGGGAACATGAAGTCGTATGGGGTCAGGTCAGGTGTATAGGGTGAGTGCGGCAAGATTTGCACCTCTTTCCTTCTCCAGGAAGTCTATTTCTCTGGAAGCCATGTGTGCTGAGGCATTGTTGTGACGTAGAAGTTGTCCACTCTTCAAATTTGGATGCTGCGACCTCCATGTGGCAATGACTTTTGGCAGACATCCAGTAACATACCTCTCAGTATTGACTGTGCAATGTGTGTCCAAGGTCACAGAAGTGAGATGATCCATCTTAGTGAAGAAAGTGGCCACCATCTTCTTTCCAGAGCTCTTGGAGAACCAAACTTTTGTGGGTAGTTGCTTATCTGGAAAGCACCATACTGAAGACTGCCTCTTCGTTTCAGGGTCATAATGGTACATCCATGTTTCATCACATGTGATGATATTGTGTCTTTGGACTGTCTTTTTTTGAATTTCTCAAGTATAAAATTATACCAATCGACTCTTGCATGCGCTGATGATCTTAGATGTTTAGCACCCTTAAACTCCATATCACGACTCTTGCATCTTTTTGGGTTTTTGTTAGGGAATGTGACATCCAACGGGCACATCTCATGGTGAGGCTAATTAATTGTGAACAATTGAACCAACATTTAGGACCCCTTCAATGCCACAAAATTTGAGATGAGGATCATCTTCTATCATTTTTTCTCATAGCATCAATGTTTTCTTGGGTCATTGCCATTGCTGGACAACCAGGATGAGGTTCATCTTCAAGAGACTCCTGACCCCTTGAAAATTCATGAAACCAATTTCCAACAGTTGCCCTAGAGGAAGACTCACCAAAAGCATGTACTAGAGAAGAGTGGCATTTAACTGCTTTTTGTAGTCATAATATATCATTGCATGAAAATCGTGGTGCGATAGATCCATTTTGCACTGTGTCTGACTCAGCAGTGCCTGCATCTTCGCTCACGATTCGTAGCATTGTGTGAAATCCTGTGGTGGGGGAACCGCTGCATGTACACCCCGAGATCGAAAAACATCACTCTTTCAAACTAAAATAATCCTATTGTCACCAGTTTAAGAGCTACTAAAAGCTTTTGGCACAGCTCTCGTACAATCCAGTAGCAGGGAACTTAAAAATTTCGGCTGTATTTTAAAGTATAAACAGCATTTTTACAATTGATTTTGCCAAATTATTCACCAAACTGTGTTCAGGATTAATCTTTCAGTCATGCTGGCTGGCATAGTCTCACTCCTCTTCATTTTACAAGTCTCAATCCATGATTCAGAATGAAGATAAAAAGTCTTACCTCTGTGATGACAGCAGCAGCTCTGAATTTCTTCCTTTAGTTGCTCACTTCAATTTCATTACATTTCATTTTACAATATGCTATGTTTATCTGACTTTTCAGCTTCAGGCATATGATTTCTACTCCTTCTGGAACATCTTGTGCAATAGGACACACTTCAGTGTTATCCAAATGCTCAACAGTCAATTCAATACATTAGTTGATAGGGCAACTATATCTACCTCTATCTGCTCAAAGAAACAACATTCTAAAGCCTCTTTGTTCCTCCTGAAAGTTTTCTGCTGAGACATACCAGTAATCACAGGAAGCAAAAAAATAGAAATAGTGCTATAATTCCCTTTCATGTACAGGGTAGCACATGACATGTTGAACCATTTGTTACACTATTAGAATTGTGACCTTTAAAACTCAAGGATAAGTGCAGTATTATATTGAAATAACTATATGTCACCACTGATCGGTTGTTAAAAATAGCTAACAAAGGACGTCTTACTTTTAAACGATGAGTGAAGTTTATATGCAGAAATGAAGAGTTTAATGGTTACACAGAGACACTTCTGACAGTATTTCAACAAAAGGTGGGCTCCATCTAAAAATACGATGTGTAGATTGTTAAAGACATTTGAAACTCAAGGAAGTTTGTTGGAGCCAAAGCATCCACGTGCTTTTCAAGTCAAATTGCCAGAAAATGTGGAAGCCATGAGAGTGGCAATCCAACACAGCCCCAGCAAGTCAACAAGAAGAGCTCTACTCAGAACATCCTTCTATTTCCATATAAGATGACTGCTGCATTCTATAAGCAAGCTTGAAAAAGAAGAAAGGTGTACTTTTGCGGCTTGGGCAATGCAGACAGTAGGCATTCTTGACAACATGCTCTTAGATGAAGTTTATTTCCATGTGAATAGTGTAGTGAATAAACGGAATGTAAGATTTTAGGCTAGGGGCATCGCAAACACTTTCATGAGAGGGACATTACAGTGAGAAAGTGTGTGTTTGGGCTGCAATTTCGAGTCACGGTATAATCAGGCCTTTCTTCTTCAACGAAATAGTTAATGCTCTTCAGTACTAGTGTATACTGCAAAACCAGTTCCTACCAGCACTTCATGCTGTTTTGGAATTCCTGCATGAAAGAGTAGTATTCCACTGCTTTCCCTCAGTGTCATCAGTGTGGCCACATTTGACCTCCCCATAGCCCTGATATCATTCCTGTGATTATTTTTTTAGGGGAATTTTAAAAGAACTAATTTTCCATCAACATCCAGCAAGTCTCTTGGAACTTAGGGCAAGTATCTTACAAGTCTTCAGAGCAATTGATGAAGATCTTTGTTGACGAGTGGCGAGAAATATCAGCATTCATCTTGAAGAGTTGTTGCAACAAAATGGTGGCCATATTAAACATGTGGCTCATTAATATCAAATCTCCATGCATTTGTGATGAAGATATATATCAGTTGTAAGTGTATGTAGTGTAATACTCAATAAAATAAAAATATAAATGTTCAGCATTTCATGTGCCACTCTGTAACGGAATTCTAGATTCAGTTTTTCATATTCCAAGATACAGATGAAAAATACTTAACTTAGACGTGAATTTTGCATTACATTGAGAAATCCTCAAATTATGGTATTTTTCATGACCTCATTGTTATAAAAAAGCAGCTGCTTTAAGAACAAATTTTATGGTTTATACACTTCATCAAGTAGGAATGTTTGCTGACGACGTGGTAATATGGACTTCAGAAAAGAACATAAGATCTGGGAAACAAAAAGCTACAAACAACAATGGAGAATGCAATCATAGCCCTACAACAGTGGACTAATAATAATAATAATAATAATATTAATGATATGGAAATAAATACGGGAAAAACTCAATACCAACTATTCACAATGCAGCATAAAACAGAAAATATATGCCTGCAAATCAACAACAAAAAACTACAAGAAGCAACTACAACAACGTATCTAGGATAGAATTAGATCAGAAACTATCAATGAAAGAACATGTAAACAATGTATCGATTAAAATCAACGAAAAGAACATTTTAAAACATTTAGCAGGAATAAAATGGGGTGGAAACATGTACCTCCTTAATAATACATATAAAACATACATAAAACCTAACCTATTGTATGGAGGAGAACTACTAGCAACAGTAAACAAAAGACTTAAAAGTAAACTAGAAATTTCACAAAATAATTCACTGAGAATAATAACAGGAGCTGTAAGAACACCACCAATCACAGTACTACAAAACTTCACAAAAAACATGGCTATAGAATTGGAACATGAGTTGAAAGGAATTACTCTAGCACAAAAACTGCAAGTCAATAGAAACAGATACAAGTGGTACCAGACAGCAGATACTATAAGTAATTTAAAAACTCAAATAAGCTTCAGAACATATATTAATAACTTAAACTACAAGAATATAATTACAACAAATGTAATTGCAACAGAGGTAATGAGTCCAATAGAATATATTGATATACAACATCAGAATGGCCTGATATATACAATACACAAATAGAACAATATACCAGATGAAATGAGAGCCATAGCAATAGCTACGGAAAATGAAAGATACTCAGAGAAAGAATGGCTCCGAATATATACAGATGGATCTCTCATCAATAAAAAAAATGCCAGTAGAGGAGTATACTGTAAATATTTTGCACAGTATCTAACATTAGATGAAACGTCAAACCGCTATGATGGAGAATTAACAGCTATAAAAGCAGCATTACAGAACTTTCTATATAGACCATACATAAAACAAAAAATAGCATCTTATCAGACTCAAAATCAGCCATAGACGGGATAGTAAATTACAATAATAAAACAACAAGAAATATTAAAGAAATAAGAAGCCTAATTAAAGCAGTTGAAACTAGAAATCATGTCACTCTATAATGGATCCCAGCTCATGTCGGACTTTTGGGCAATGAACATGTGGATCAATTAGCAAAGAAAGGTGCAATACAACAAACAAAACCTGTAGGACAAATAGAAATAAATAAACAAACAATTAAATAACATTAAACAACAAACAGCAGAGACTTGATGAAGATAAATTAAAAGATTATAAGAATATTAAAGATAGAGATGATATACAAAAAAATGCCAAGGAAGACTGCAGTGGCCTTATTTAGGATGGCAACTGGCCATGATTGCCTCGCATAACACCTCTACAAGATACAATGCCAACCTACATCCAAGTGCACTCTCTGTGAAGAAGATGTCATCCTGAACAAACAACATCTCGCCAAATGCAAAGGCCTTAAAAGTGATACCTTACAGACTTTATATTGGGAAGCCAGAGGGAAAATGATGCAGATCAATTAATCCCCAGTGCCATTGGTGAACAACAACAACAACATATGCTTCATCTGGTAGTGTCCTTTTATTCAGAATGCAGAATCACCTACTAACCAACACATAACCACAGTTCTGATTAACATCAACAACAAGAACTACAGAACCACTCATATTATTTAGTATATCCAGTTCCTCTGTTAGAAGAACATTAGCATTTATCAGAAATTGGGTGTGCATGCCAGTGAAGGAAAGCACTTTTGAGTAAGTTATCTTATTTGTAGGCTTCCCAAAAACTGTAAATAAAAATTCTTTGTGCAGATTACAAATCACTAATGTCCGTACACGGCCTATCCTGTCCTTTAGTTTTGTCAGGATTGTTGAGATTAGATGAATGCAAGGAGTAATAAAGTAATTTAGGTACTGCTTGCTTTGACAATGAAATTCAACTGTCGTAAGATAACATATAAACTTGATGCTGGATGCTAATAGACTAATATTACCTTAACGTCATATCAAGTAATAAATATTCTTGCATACGTGCCAACTTTTACAGTTTGCCTGTAAAATGTATGGGAGAGGAGGCCATTTTAAACTTTATGCATTTTTATGGCTTTGTGGGCACATTTAAAGTGTTACAGACTTTCACCACATATATGACAATGCATTAAATTCTATTGCATTATATTGTCATTTGTTGATGATAATCGTGTTGTTAAGATGTTCTCACAAAATTAAAATTAAAGCCTGAATTTACTGCACTAATTGGTATTCAGTGCTATGATGGACCAGATTCTTCATCACAATCATGGTACCCTTCACTAGGTTGCAACAAAATGCATAGCGTGCAAATCTTGTTTTGTTGGATTTAAAATTTTGTTGCACTACTAGTGACTTCTAATAATCAACAGTAACTGAAAAGCAGTAAATGCGTATAAACATTCAATAATGGATGATTTGAATTACAAGGTCAACTGCCTCAATTAAATTATGTATATTATTCGCATTTCATGGCAATGGGATATGCGTTTCTCAGTTTTTGTTTACATTTCATTGTATGAATTCTAAAGTATAGACTAGGAATCTGTGTATAGCCTACCCTTTAATGCATGTTTCTCTGTGGTACAAGAAAGAATTTCAGCATGTGTGACAGAAAGAAGAATGCTACCAAGTTTTCAAGGATTCTTATACAACGGAATTCCCTTTCTTTTTAAAATAGGATAAGGGATAATATTTGCATTCAGATCACTTTATTGAAAGCAGGGAAAGATGTTAGGGTTAAGAAGTGGAAATTTCCAGGAGAAAGGGATGAGGCGAGAGAGATTATGAAGGGTGACGCAGTGGGATCCCTATCATTTCCAGATAGAGCATCCTCAGATGCTGCTTCAATGCTCCCTATCTGGAAGAATGGACAGATAGTTCAGGCAGAATGTTCCATGACAGGGAAGAAACAGTTCTATCCTCTGCATGCGCCAGACACCATCAAACACCGTGCCAGGCCTTGCAATCCGTGAAAGGAAATGAGGGGCAAGAAATTACATGGTAGTATAAAATGCACTCCAGCATTCTCCTACTAACCTGGAAAAGGCACCAAAAAACCGAAAGTCAGGATGGTCGGTCCAGTGGGGAATCGAACTCAGGACCTCCCAAATATGAGCTTCAGATGCTATTGCCTGAGCCATCTCACCCAGTGGGAAAGGTAATAAATAAGCAAGGTTAGCTTGCATTTGTGGGTCAGATGGAACGTTAAAATATGATTAAACAGCATCACTTATGTTGGACACTTTTAATATTCCTCACAGTAATGCTAACTGTGAATGTGTTTTCAGTCTTGTGAGAAAGAATAGAACTGACCTCAGGTTGCTGATGTCTAATAAGACTTTGGAATCACTTCCTCATTGAAGTGGAGCATCACTAATATTCTATGAATGAAGTTTCAGTAAGACTTTCTGACAAGAGCTAACGCAACTACGGCAGAAAGCCTAAAATGTTCTGTCTACTGCCTCAGCTTTAAAGGTGATTCTATGTGCCATTATGTAGGATGATATCAGCAAAACAAAACTTCCAAATTAATAGTGTAGCTAGCTTTGTAAATAGTGCTGTCTTAATGAACTTGATGTCCAGAATCTGCAGCATATAAATGTATTAGTTGTTTTCTGCTTGGAAAAGATTAGTAAATATGTTCTTTTCTTATTTCAGTACTTGCTTATATTCTTATATTATATGTAATTTTTGTACATTTTCTGCACTGTATATTGTATGCATTCTAAATTTCATGTCATCGCAAAATTATTACACTTTGTTGGGTGAGATAAAGCTTTACTGGAGTACTTTCAGGAAGTTGGCAATTATTCTACTCCTTATTGAGTAATAAATCTCTTGTTTGGGAGTAGGAATAACTTTTAACCTATGCAGGGAGATACTCCAAAATAAAAGATGTCTACAATTTTGTTATAGCTGTTTAACTGTCTAAAATTCTAACCAGAGATCAGATCAATTCTATTCTTGTCTAAGGTTTTACAGCTTTTAGTTTGCTTGTACACCAACACTAACATTTAAAGGGTAAACAAATTCTTTATGAGAACACAAATGTTCCACTACATGGTATTTTTTTCTAGCAATCGGCACAATCAGGGCTGCCTCCTCATCTCATCTCGACGGGTACCAACACCCCCAACACCAGGACTGCCAGCTCACTCCCACCAAGTCCATCTCCAACACCACATGTGAGCATAGGGACAAACATGCCTCCACAATCAGATACTCGGTTTGGAACACTGCAGGGAAAGACTGGTTATGGACCATCGGATGGAACAAAATTGGAGAGTGGTATGTTAGGACTGCAGGCATCAAAGAACTGTAACCATGGATTCAAAATGGAGAGTTCTATGAGCACAGCAATGCACAACAAAACATCTGCAGGTGTTATGGTTGATGGTCATGGTGGTGCCCACCTGTTGGTGCAGCAAGCTAAGTCACCTGTGCAGCACACTTGTGGCCATCATTTAATTCCTGAGACAAAAGAGGTAAAGCATAACTCTGCCACAACACAGACCACACAAACCGAGATCCTTCACCACACCCAAGGGACCTTGCAGCTGGGACAGAATTCAACAAAGCCATCAGAACAGTTTCTTGCCTCTAAGTCTGTGAGTACGGAGGCAACAGGGTCTGCGTTCTTAGGGTTGCACTCTTTTCAAAACTTGCAGGGATTAGTGTCAACAGCGGGGGGCTCAATTCCTCTAATGACGGCTTCCGTAGCAACCTCCACTTGTGGCTCTAGTTTGGGTGCTAGTGGGGAACAGTTATTAATAGCCCATCATGGAGGAATGTCGGTGCTGGCTACACCACAGCTGATACATCAACTTACACAGGGTGCACAAACAGCAGGAATTGTAAATATGCCGCAATTGCAGCTTGCATCAAATGCATTAAATAAGATGCAGGGTCTAGCATTCAATCCTCAGACTGGTACAATAGTTATAGGTGGTAATGAAGCTCTTGCTTTCAACAATCAGCATAAACCTACGGCAGTTGCACTTAACAGTACTACCGTGACGGCTGCTGCAGCTGCTAAAGTGGTGCCATCATCTACACAGCAACCATCTGTAGTGGTACAACAAGTGAACACCAGTACTACCGTTGGGTCACCATCAGCTCCAGTGGTACGTCGCTGCAGCTCAGACTCAAACTCAAGTATTTCCATTGGATCACCAACCTCAGGTACATCAGGCACAACTGTAATTGGGCTCATTAATCCAAGCAGTACGCTCCCAGCAAGAAAACAACAATCACAGCAATCTATAGAAACGCAGACCATCTCACTTGGTATCCCCCCTACAAGCAGTGCCACTCAAAATGTACAGAATTCGATCTTAGAAACCATAGCTCATGCTCATCCAAATCTAGTACTCAACAAACTGGTAGCATCATCTCAACAGGCACCCCATCTCTTAGCTAACACAAATACTGTCATAGGCCCCAAAAAGAAAAAGCCCCCCAAACAAACTAGGAACATGACCAATAAAATCCTTCCTATTGTAACTACTACAAACCTTCCTACTCCAGTAAATAGACTTTGCAACAGCTCTGTTTCTACAGGAACAGATTCAAGTAAAGTGGATCAGCAGCGCAGTTTAATGAAGCCTAACACAGTATGTCAAGGTACGCAGCACGTGCTTCGGCATACTACACCCAGCTATATGCCAGCATCAAGTTTTTCTCAGCAGCAGCATGTATCTCCCATGCCTCCATTGACCTCTATCTGCTCTGTAAACCAGAGCACTACAAGTACGCTCTGCCAGGCAGGAAGCAACATAGCCCCTACTGTCGTAACATCTGCACTGCCAACGTCGGTTGTCTCTAAGGTGGTAAGTGGCAGCTGTACCTCGGAGACGGCCATGCAGCATGTGACTGTTACTACTAGGACTGTGGCAGTCGGGCATCACTGTGCAGCTTCACAAACACAGACACCACAGCAGATGCAGCAGGGAGGGGTAGCAGTTCCTCATCTAGTTCCCATTCCTCCAGGTGGTGGCAACTCAGCTTCTGCTTCTGGTCCCACAGTGTACCAGAAGGTGCAGACAATTCAACTCACTCCACAGAATCAAAAGGTACAGCACCTATTAACTATGGAAAACTTAACCAGTAGAACAAGCATAAGGGCAAGTTTTTAAAGTAATGTAATTGATGGTCAATGGATTGCTGGTGGCTCAACATTCAGATATATTAGGGCTTGTTGGTGAATTGAACAACAGTTTCAGTGTAGCAGGATGGCCTACATGCAGTGAATGAAATTGCACATTTGCTAAAGTGTAATAATATGTTGATCTAACTGCGGTATAGCACTAAAAGTTTGTAAGGTAAACACAAATATTACTGATATTCAAATAACAACATGGTGCTCAAGCAGGTATCCCCCCCTTCCTCCATCACAGTGGGTAAAAAGTTGTCATATTACTATAATATTCAGTTAATTGAAGATTATGCTTCGAACTCATTTGACAGTTTCCCAAACTTTATTTTAATAAGCTATTAACACACATACTGTAAATAAATTGAAAATTGATCCAGGTGTACAATCTAACTCAGCCACAATGTATGTATTTATTACAGCTGCTGAAACTGGCATTTTCATATGCTAAAAGGTTTACACGTATTCATTGTCCTTTCACCTGATACTTCTGATGACTGACAATGGATAGTATCCTAGAAATATTGGGGAATTAGAGGAGGAATAATTACAACAATGGTTGATTCCATTGGTGCTTCTAAGAATGCTTTATTCACAATCTGATTATGTCAATGGAGCCATTACTGAATTTAAAAACTTGCCTATGCTTTTAAAAATCATCAATCCTAGCAATTCACATTTATTAAGTTTTGTAAGTTTCAGATTTAGTGATATATTTGTGGAAAGAAGCCTAAGATGCTCTTTTCTTTATATTTTCTAATAGAAAAGAAACCTCTAGAAAATTACCAGTTTAGTGGAGTATAGTGAGTTTCTTTTTCTCATGTTCTTTAAAGTATCCTGATACTGACCAGATAAATCGTTGAACAACAAAAGATTATTTGTGCTTGATAATTTGTTTTTTTTACACTAGCCATGTGTAGACAGTAAAGTTGAATCATACTTGAAAAATTGTATGCCATGGCCGGGACTTGAACTGCAGATTTTTGGCTCACTGTGCTGAAGCTCTTTTGCTGGCAAGATACCCATATATACATTAAACCTTCTCATCTGAATCAAGTATCCTGGTAAACCTTCAAGACAGTCTTGAATAGTTGAGATATTATACCTCAAAGGCGACTTTGCAATGTTGCAGTACTTTTAATTTCTGGGTTTTATAGCTAACCTCTGTTAGGGTTACTTTGTGTACAGTGATTGTTGCTTTACAATAGCCATAAGCAAGCAGTAATTTCAAAGGTTGAATCAGACTTGAAAATTTCAGTGTTGTGGTTGGGACATTGAATTTTACAAGTCTGATCAACTTTCTAAAAAACATATTTATTTGCTCACATATCACTTATTTTTCTGTAATGAATTAGAATACTTTCAGCTTTTAAATTATAACTCAAAGCATTGTTAAATGAAGGTAGAAGGCAGATTATACATCATTAAATAAACTAATAAATATTATTGATAACTGGAGTTGAAATCAACTTTGGACCCTAATGAAAATCAAGCCATCATGGAAGAGATTTTGTGCAGAATAAAGGACATGGACAAGAAAATAGGAATCTTAATATGGTGGTTGAGGCTAAAATGTTGTATGGTGTTGAAAAATGGAGACTGGATGGTGAGAAATTGTGATGTGCATAAGATGTGTTGTAGGGAAATTTTAGGCCTATCAAGTGCAACAGCAAAGGAGTTTGCCCAAATGGAAATGAGTAGAATGACAAGGAAAGGTGTGATTGTGAAGAGAGCTCTTAAATATTGGTTTAGGATTTTAAATTTAGATGACAGGAACAGTTAAGGAGCAATGGGTAGAGTAACAGTCTTAGAATTAATTTGAAGAATGATGGATTGGGACAAAAGTTGGAGGGAAAAATAATGTAAATGGTATTTTGGAAGGAACAAGGAGGAGATTTGAAGATATGTAAATACAAAAACTGTTTAGTGAGATAGCTGTAAAAAGCTCTTCAGAAGTGTATATTAATAAATGAAGTAAAGAACAAAGAGAGAGTATTGCATGGGTACAAGCAGGTATATGGATATTAAAGGAATAAGAAAAGGTTTTCCACAGCATCAGAGCCCAGTATGCGGAGGAAAGGAAAGACATGGAACTGTGGAGAAAAGTGTTTAAATGAGAAAGGTTTTAAATTAAATAGAAAGATAACTTTAATTAAATACTTCAGTAAAGACATCAGGAATGTAGGGGAGTACTTACAGTTAAAAATAAATGGAATTGGATACTAGGAAGGGAAGTAAATAATCAAACATAATTTTAAGGGTAGTTAAAGTTGTATGTTTAAACAATAAGGAAATTTGTTGCATGAACATGGCAAGTTAAGAGTCTGTTCTGAGTGCATAGCCATATTTGTTTGTAACTTGAGTAGCACAAATAAACAAACATATCAAAAACTCTGATGGATATTAAGCTCCTGAGGATTTCGGTGAAGCCCAGAGGCCTTTTTAGTGAAATTCAATATCTTCTTCTCTACACTGAGGCTCCTAGGGAAATTAAATTACAAAAGAGAGAATGATGTGTGGAAAGTAGCAGGAATATATCACATTAATTTTTTCTTAGAGAAACTACAAAGCCTGACTTGAGTATTTCCATGGCAAAAGATATTACAAGAGGAATACTGAGGAAGGAAACAGAATGAAGTAATATAACTCAGAAAGAGAGAATTGGATAATAGAATTGAGGGCAGTTCTTACAAGCAGGGAAACTTGAAGCAAGAAATGATATGAAACAAAATCAATTCTGTGGAAACTTCAGAAGTAGGGTGGGAAATAGTTGTGATTAGTGAGCAGTGAATTTGGAATGTTCTGTTCATAGTCATAATAAATGCTATTCCTTTGATTTTCCTAGAATATATATATATAATTTGTATGCCTAAACCATGAGTTAAAGTGTTGCCTTAAGGAGAGACCAGGTATATAATTTGCTACAAAGTATAAATGTAAATTTATATGCATAAACGCTAGTAAAAGCTCTTATTTCTTACTCTATCCAAATCTAGCATGCTCTTCTCTATTTCATATTCTTTATTCATACAGTTGCTTTCCTGTTGCATCTTTCTAGAAAAATGTTCCAACTTCAGTTTTAATTCCATCTTTTATGATGTATTTTCATTCCTTATTGTAGAAATGCAGGATTTGTTTACAAGTATAGGACATTTCTTCAATAAACTTACTGGCACCATCACTTCTCCACTTTTTACTTCTGGTTCATATTCAATGTCTAACATTGTTAAGCTTAGCCTGCAGTTTGATTGTCTGTAAAGAAAACAAAATAGAAAAACAATCACCTTGAAGTTCTGTGATTCTGGAAAGAACTTAATGATAACAAATACATCCATTTAACTCAAATTAATCATTAAAGTGACAGCTAAGCTAACTAGTATTTACTTCCTAGCAGAATAATTGGATTTATGCATATGAAATGTACATATTTTTGCTCCAAGCTTTATCTAACAGAAAAATCTAAGGTTTTTACTACATATTTATGTATACAGTCCAGTATGTCTGTTGCATCTCTTTTGAACTTAGGTATGTTTTACAATGGCCTTAAAATGCTGACAGAGGAAGTTACAATTTTATCATGAAATTTTCCTACAGGTTTTGTAGGAAGATGCTTATGCATATCAACGATGAAAATGGTTAATCGCTGCATCCATCAAAACTAGCATTTTAGTAGCTTGCTGTTGTGCATGATATGGCTTGAATTTCAGTGTTTAACAACAAAAATTACTAGTAAGATTTTTGAACATTGGGCACTACTTGGCTAAAACTACAGGAGAGTTCTGCATATTTATGCTGATACACTTCTCGCAAGCCTGATAAAAGCAGTGAGAAAGCATTTTATTTTTGAAGTCTTCTGTCTTCAGATTTGCCATCTGTATAAACTGCAGCTTTACAAGCTTTCTGCTTTCTGCTTAGTTTACAAACATATTGAATAAATTTGCAACTGATTAGACTGCAACATACCATTCTTTTCATTCAAGATATAACTGCATGTCTCATCTAAGAACACACAAAGATATGAGTGTTGCAATGCTTGTATGCAGTTTTGATGTATCCCATGCATTATTATGCATATTTTCTTGTATTGATTGCAGCACCTCAAAGCAGTACAAATGCAGATCCAAGCATTAACAGCAAGGAAGAATCTAACTTCTGTAGACCAAGCAGCTCTACAGCGCCTTTATGAAGAGCAGCAGCGTATTCTGTTGACAGGAAAAGTAGTTCCTACTATACCTGGTCAGCATGCTGTTGGCCTGCCAATTTCTGTGAGTATACTTTCTTTTTCATGTAGCATGAACGATATGGATATGCATAGCTTATTGACTAATGGAGAGGAAACTTTTGATGACTTCAACTAGAGGTTAAGTTCTTGTGAAACATTTAAGGGGACATTAATTGAGCAAATTAAAATGATTTAGTGAAAGATTGTCATAAATATGGTGCATGCTTCAAATTGAAAGCCATAGTTCACATAGCAGATATACATTTCCTTCACTCTTTGTAAATGTTACAAACCTATGCTTAGGAGAAATTATTAAAACTTAAGAGAATACGCTGTTTTAAATAATTTTATTTGTACGAGCATAAAAGTGTAGTTCTTTGCAGTAAAAATAAACCTGAAATGCGCCAGATTGCCGGGAAGTATGTCATAAAATATATAACACAGTAGTCAAGTTTAATGTCATAAAATATATAATACAGCAGTCAAGTTTAAGGCTGGTTTGCAATAATCGAGAGCGGTAATCAGAACAAGAACAACAAAGTTGAAATACATGTATTTTAATGGGAGCGTTAACAATCGATGGGAAGCTTTTCTGGACATGGCATATTAGATCCTTGCATATGTGCATCTTAACCTCAGATCCTGACATCTGCATATGTATTGAGAATTGATTCTTCTAGTGAAAGGGTCATTTGTAGTTTGTTTATATGCAGCTCAAAACTGGCTATTGCCTCAAAAACAATGGCAAAAACCAGTAGAAATTAACAAAGAACAATAAAAAACTTTAATATATGCCATTAAATAAGGAATAAAAGCTTGGTTCGACTAGAGGAATCAGAAATATAATGAGTGCATTTAGATGATGTTTACTCTATCGAATTGTGACATTGGTTAACCCGCATTATTTTGGCTGAATTGGAAGCAGAAAATATCATTGGTGAGTTAAAAAAAAAAATAATCCCAATGCGCAAAATTGGCTTTCTACTTTGTGATTGACATGATCATCGATATGCATTCCCCCTCTTGTTACCAGGCTGTTGTGAACCAAAATCTTGTATACTGCATTGCTTCCCGTTCTCGTTTCCATTTTGGTTACTGTTCTCAGGGTATTGTGAACCAGCCTTTATGAGTAATTAATAAGGAGTTGACACACGTTTAGTTTTAGATTTAATTAATTAGCATTGCTTGACAGCACTACATACACACATTCATTTGTCAGTTGTGATTCAGCTATTGTTATTATTAAGTGGAATGTGTTCTGGTATGTAACGCTCTTTGCAATGGCACACAAGTTTACTAATGAAGCAACTTACATACTTCAGTTATAATCAACGTACGACAGTGAGATTTGTAAAATTCATAGTGGCTTTATCAAGAGATGGTCATAATGAAAAAGTTGCTTTATTGGTTGCTCAAGCATTTGTAGCAAGTCTCTGTAAGTCAAAGAGGAAGGCATCTGCTCAGAACAGCCCGCAGAGAATCCTAAAAGATTAAAATTTGAATCTGTTTTGATCCAGAATTATTTCATACATTGTATGAAGATTGATGACAGAGGTCTTGGACTTCAAAGAGTTTTTTGTAGCCCATTAATAAAATGTCTAGAATTTTTGCAATCAAGTTTATGGACAGATGGGGCAATTTTCAAATTAAATGGACATGTTACCATAATTGTGTTTATTGGTCCAACAAAAATACACTATAAATAAAAATCCAAATACAAACTCTATTACGTTAGGTAATCTTACTTTATGACCACACAACTATTATGTTTACCATTATTATACATCTTTCTATCCACTTGTAAGTTAATTACAATAAACTATCATCATTAGTAAAGTAGCAAGGTAAGAAATGTATACTAAGTTGTAAAACTTGTGTCTAGATTTACATCACTATTTCATTTGTATGCTAGATTTTGTTAGTAGTAATACAATGAAATAAATAAATAATAAAAAAATAGTAAAGTAGCAGATATTCCACACAGTGGAGGAGTCTGGAGGTTTAAACTCCTGAAGTCTCAGAATTTGAGGTATCTTCATTATTAATTTTATATCACTATTTGAATAAACACACTGTATCATAAATTCACCCCATAAGGGGGTGGGGTTCCGATCCCTTCAGCTGCTACGGTGCGGGCGCTGTGGACCCTGAGCACTTGTGGTACTTCTGACATTACTAGAAGTACGTTGGGCAGAACATTCGAGCCCCTCCCAATAGGGAGTTTGGATTGGGTTGCACTCGGCGGGGCAGTGGTTCCCGAGAACCGTGGGAGATTGGGTACGTCTGTGCAGATTTCCGTACAGGCGGGGTTGTGAGATGCCTCAATGTCCTCTGGTGCCGCCCTGGATAGCCAGTAGATGGCATGCTAGATTGCTGTTGGCCCCACCAATGTTTTCCGTAGTCACCCTTTTCGGGTTGACGCACGTAAGTGGCGTATCCACTTCCATCCTCGCGCAAGCGGGGTGGCCTTTGTAGACTCTAGGTATTGGCCTCATGGGAAAACCCCACGGTTTCGGCTAGCGCTGGCCCTGGGTTTAGGAAGGGGTCTTGGGCTTTGGCTCTTGCCCTGAAACCTTTGCTTCAACTGTATCATAAAATCATTACAAACAACATTAGCATTCTAGCCACTAGCATTCTAAAGTGCAGTCAGTACTTGGAAACATCTCCAAGCCTATTATTTCTACAGGATCAAATGCAGCTTCAATATAAAATGGCTGACCACAGTTTTAAAGGTTTATCCATTGCTACATATTGTTCATATTGCATAGTGATGTATTCTGTCATTAGATATTCAGTACTGACACTTTGTGTGTATTTTATCATGATTTAACATCAGTTTGTGGAGTAAAAAGGAAATTATATTTCAGATGGCACAAAATATGCAAAAGACAAAGCTAAAACTCTGTGTAACTCATTTAAATATACAACCCATTTCTTGCAGCCATTAACCATATCTGGTGGGGGGATTGCTGTGTTTTAATCCTATCTAACTTTCTCACTTCCTTTGTGAACCAAATATGTGACAACAATCTTCTTATTTAGAATATATGTTTAATTTGCCTTTTCTGTTTTTTTTCTTTCTCTTTTTTTTATATATGTTATAGAACTCTGATGTTTTGGAAGGGAAGCAAAAGACTTCTATGGAAGTGCAAAACAATGCCACCAACACGTATCTTGCCAATCTCCTTCGCCAGCAATCAACGGTATGCTATTAGTAAAAGAATTTTCTGAGCAGCTTATTGCACACAAAGGAGCTCGTAGTGTTAGGCCCCAAAACATGCATACTTTCCTTTCTTGTTGTAGTTTAAATTATAGTACATGTCGAAGTTTATAAATTAATCAACCATTGTTAATTTACAACATTCAAATATAACATCAGTATCTTCAGTAATTGTTTGCCAGCCTTAACACATGAAATACCACTGTGCACTTTGTTAATAATGTTATCTTGGTGTTCTTTTTGATCAAACACAAGGTTTTAATATATAAGACCTTCTGAAATTATTCTTATTCACATTGACCCTGTATAGGCTAAAAGAGGAAAGCTGACCTAGACTTGAAAAACTCAGAGCGATGGTCAGGATTCAAACCATAAACCATCTAATCTGTGCCAATGTTCTTTCCATCTGAGCTATTGCAGGTTCCCACACCTTCTTTGTATCCAACCTTATTTGTCTCATTTCCATATATTCCGAGGCAGACTCAGTTGTGTTAGTATTTTAACCTCAAGGCCAACATGCTATTGCAAGAACTTTCATTACTGGCTTTTAGCCATACTAGGGTTGGTTTATGTTTAGAACTTTATGAAATTGTATTTGTTTGGTGCTTTGGACAATAATTCATATCCATAAACTGACCCTAGCATATGGCTAGAATTCCAATAATAAAAGTACTTACAATTACAAGCCTCCTTACACTGCTATGATTGAGTTCGCCTTATTTATATCTCTGGACAGCATGTAGCAATCAGACAAAATGGGTTCAGTATACAGTGGAAAGAACATCAGCATGGAATGTCAAAAGTTTGTGGCTAAAATCTCAGCTGTTACGTAATTTTTCAAGTGTAATTGACGCTTTGACAAGATTATAAGTCTTTTCATAGACCATATCTTTGTATGATACTCTAGTATATTAATTTTAATCATTACTCCTTAAAGTTGTCTTCTTGCCTTGATGATATGTTGAATTCTGATTTATCTGCTCTGAATCCAATCTCTGTGTGGGATCACTAGAATGTAAGAAACATCAAGCTTTATTCCCCTCCAGGAAAGGGTTAACCAATTTACTTCACCCAAGCATTATGATTGGCATTGTAGTGTCTGCCAGGAAGACATTGTCAACAATTTCCACAGGAAAAAATGCTGCCGAATCCAGTACTTTCTCACTCTTGTGCACTAATAAACTAAAGAGACATCACAAAGAAATGTAGAGTCTTAGTTAATCTAAGTGTATAAAAGAAAGCATTTTCGATTCAAACATTGTGACTGTAACTTCAGAAACGAATGAGGGAAGAGAAAGGAAAAAGAAAAAGAATATATCAAAAGATATGTCAAAAATATTATTTTAGACTATGTGATCGTTATACTAATGTATGTAAATGTGGTCTTTCAAGCAGATCCCCTCTCCACATCAGAATTGCCCAGTTGCTCAAGAATCGGTGGGACAAGTGGCAGTGCGGTACCAGCATCAAGTGGGGAACCAAGTGATACCACTGGCACCACCTCAACAGCAGAAACAAGTATTGGTAACACCCACAGTAACAGCGGTTGTGTCTAGCAGTTCTGTTGTTACCACCACTATAGCAGCACCAATCACAACGAGAGCATCCATCTCTGTCCAGTGTGGCACTACTTCACCAGATCCTAACAAGCTGATGCCAGCAGCATGTATTAAACAAGTTCCTCCAAGCTGTGAGAAGGGAACATCTCCGCTTCAAGTGCAGGTAAAAGTTATTTCTCCACAACACATTTTTTTACTTCATGAATCTGTTTTTCAGAGTGAAACCATAGAGGGTGCCCATCGGTTATCATGAAAATAATCCTGCAGGAGTAACGGAAATGCAAGAAATATGCTGGAAGTAATAACATGTTTTATAAATAACTAGTTATCGGTAATGGCTACTGTGCTTCAGTTGTCTTTTAATTATTTGAAAATTTTGTGGTTTCTATTACATTATTACCTTCATCAGCTTTCATTTAATATTAGAATTAGCATTCTGAAGCACATGCCTTTACATATTTTTGCTCTCGTGAAACTATAACTAGATGCTTTTATATTATGTATAGGAGTTATTGTTTTTTAAACATGGTTATATAGTTCATAAACCTGCATATTTTTTAAATGTACCAGGTTCAAATTATAAACTAACATCATTTAGTGACACTACTTCACTTGTTAAAATAAGTATGTGTTTTGAGATCGGCTGTCAGGAACACTCGTGTCATCCAAATTCATGGGTATACTGGGAGACATCTAGTGGTGTGATGAATTTCTTGAGTTCACTAAACATGGGTAGCTCAAAATTCACGGTTTTTTATCATAAAAATCTTTTCCCAGGTAGAAAGTTCTGCTGTGTTTGATAGGGTTTCAGCAATTTTGCCTCAAAAAAATAAATTATGATTTTGTTGTTTGTTCACCAACGGCACTGGGGATTAATTGATCTGCATCATTTTCCCTCTGGCTTCCCAATATAAAGTCTGTAAGTTATCACTTTTAGGCCTTTGCATTTGGCGAGATGTTGTTCTTCACAGAGAGTGCACTTGGGTGTAGGTAGGCATCGTATCTTGTAGAGGTGTTCTGCGAGGCAATCGTGGCTAGTTGCCATCCTAAATAAGGCCACTGCAGTCTTCCATGGCATTTTTTTGGGAAGCATGCCTGTGTTGTAGTCCATTTAGCGTTGCCCAAGGAACACCATATGGAGGCAGACTACGTTGTTCCCCAATTATGATTTTGAGAGTTCTAATATTATGCATTTTAGGGACCAAAATGTGTTCCCCCCCCCTTATTTCTTGTGTATGTGTGTGAGGGAGGGGGGAGGTAGAAAGAGAATGTTAATTTTTTGCAGTATTATTTTTCATATTGTCAGAGTGTAACTTATGTTAAATCTTTGTTGTTCAGAAGGCCAACAAATCTTTGCAGCATGAAAATAACGTAGTAATTAGATAGTAAATTCGTTAACACTTTTAGATATTCAACAATATACATTGAGAGAGAAATGGCAATGGATGCAATAATAGGTACAAGTAGAACAAATTTCACTCAAGATGGATCATTGTACCCCTGTATTTGTTTTATATAGATTATATCAAACTGAAAAATATCAGATTGTCAATGAAATTGCTATTATGGTTATATTATTATATAATTGATTTTTCTTATTAAAATAGGCTGCATATTAAGAAAGCTAAAAGTAGCCCTTTAAGAACTTTGTGTAAGTTCAAAAATCTGATATATAGCACTCACATGACTTTTTTTACTTCCTATACTACAAATTGTTCTAACAAAAGCTTATTCTTTTATCTGCTTCTTGTTAATACAGATAAAAATTCATTACTCACTTACACATTTTGTAGGTATAAGAAAAATTCAATAAGCTAAAGTGATAGTCAAATCTTTTCAAAGCCAGTCGCTGTGTGATGGCTTTGAAATTCTATTTTCTTTCACTGAGCACAAGAAAGGGGGAAAAAAAAGAATAGTGATTTACACTTGAGAAAAGTATCATGTATTTGTAAATTCAAACCAATAACAAAGTTATCTCCGAAATGGTTAAGCCAACAAAAAAATTTGACATAAATTGTGTGCTTTAATGAGATCTACACTTTTTGTGTACTATGATTCGGTTCATCTCGTACGGTTTACCAGTTATACAAAAGTCATTGAGAATAAAGAGGATTTCACAGGCTATTCCCAAAAAATTCAAGATATATTTTTTATTTGCCATGAAATTAGCTTAAAATATGGTATTTTAATCAAGATCATTAGAGCCATTTTTGAGCAAATCGTTTTTGTTTTGTTTGTTGTTGTTTTTTAATTTTCCATGTGAAGGGTAGTTTGGGATGGGGGTATCTTCAAAATAATAAGTGTTGCATCCTTGGAAGGTCCTGAACTTAAATACCAAGTTTCATATTTAACTGATTTTTTGTTTGTTTGTTTGTTTTTATGTTTTGCTGTTCACACACGTGGACCTTTTTCTAAAAATGCCTTTTCTGTTTTGTTTTTGTTTGTTTAGGGCCTGAAAACATGTATTTCTGGTGAAATCTTGACATAAAATTTTTGGGTGGAATACAATACTTCCTCTACTTACTATAAGTGCATAGTAGAGAAAGTAAAAATACTTCTGCAATAAATTGGCCTGAACATGGCATATTAATTAAATCCATAGTGATTTTGTTAAGAATCTAATATCACTGTAAAAAAAACATTCCTACAGTTTGCTATGTCTTACTGCAAACAGAAATTGCCAAAGGAAGGGGGCGGGGCAAAAGTGCAGTTATGTAGTTAAGTTGCAATAATTACAATAAGTATTAAGAGATAATATTTTATTTATTTATATATATATTTATTTATTTATTTATTATTGTTTTTTTTTGTAAACAAGTGGAGGAAAGGTAGTATGTAGGTAGGGAAGCACATTACTATTTCTCTCTTTCTGTGCATCTTTGGCCTTCACATGTTACATGCCAGTCAGGAACATATAAATCCATGAACTCTCAAAGTTACGATTGCTCTCATATGAATAAAATAATAATACCTATATTAACATCATAAAGAGCAAATTTGTCTGTGTGTGTGCGTGCACGTGTGCATGCGTGCGTGCGTGCATGGATTTTTTGGGCTTGCGAAGAAGGTTTTGTCTTTTAGTTGAAAATGCCTTGGTGCAGAAAATAGTTGTTACTCTACAGAAAATGCTTGTAAAACAAAGATAAATACTACATGTATTTTGTTCCAAGCAATATATGTGCAGATGGTCTAGCAACCAAGATACAGAAAAACAAAAGAGAATCAAATCTACTTATGACGATACTATATGCATGCGATGCCCTACATATTTTAATAGCCCTCAAGTAAGAAGGTTTTGCTTTATTTCCTCTCTATGTTATAATCAAGATCGTTAGCAGGTTATGTTAATAATTGTATAAAGTGAGAAAATTGTGTCCAGCCAACACTAGAAATCTGTCAGCTGATATTTTATAATTAACAACTCAGAATATGAATCTGCCTCTGTGGTGTGGGGGTAGAGTGTCTGTCTCACATTCAGGAGTTGAGTTCGAATCTTGGTTAGGGTGAGTTACCCAAATAAGGTTTTTAATGGGGTTTTCCCTTATGCTGAAAAGATGAATGTTGTGTAACTTGAAGCTCTATGGATCCTGGGCTCATTTGAGCATCATTCCACCCATTTCATTCATTCATTGTCTGATATGACCTAACCGGTTAAAGGACACCAAACTTGTTATAAAAAAAAAACTGTATTATGTGAAAACTATGGAGCTTTCATGTTATTAAATAATTATGGGACCAAAGAAAAGGTACAAAGGTTTAAAATGTGATTATCTAAAAAATTACTCAACCATTTGAATCGGTGATTGCTCCATCACTAAATAGACTATGCAGTTTTGCCAGAACTTGGAAGACTGTCAGTTGGGAGGTTAAGGTAGTCAGATGTCCCACCATTGTTTAACTTTCTTTTGTGTGAATGTTAGGAGATTCTTTACCCATTATTAGTATAACTGGCGCAAAACTTCTGGAATCGTGACCTTGATTGCCACCCCAGCTGCCGAGCCTAGGAATGGTTTATGTTTAGCTTAATCAACGAAAGCGATATAATACCTTTGCTTACTCACAGTGCGTAACACATACAGTCTGCATAGAAAGTGTCCGCATCTTGTAATTTCAAAGAGACCAGTACGTAAATAGTGTTTATTTTATATTTGTGACATTTATAACCATGGCTCCTACGTTTTCAAAGTTAAATGGTAAGGTATTACTTCAAATCAGGGAAATAATTGTAAATGTCCTCGACTTCATGAAGCAAGAAGCAGAGATGAAGGAAGAAAATATATATGTTTACCCGAGTTCCACAAAAGCCTTCGAGAGTGAAAGAAAGAGTAGCCAAAGCAATTGGTGATTCACTGAGTTCCATTTCCAGATTTCTCAAAGATAAGAAAAACCCTATGGATGAAAGAGTACCATTTGACACACCTGTGAAGAAACATAAGGTCCCTAAACGTATTACAGAAATAAACGATTTCGACAAATGCGTCATTCGGTGCACGATTCACAATTTCTATGTGGAAGAAAAAACTGTGCCAACAATAAGCAGATTGCACATCAATCTGAAAGATGTCATAAATGTTCAAGGTGGTGCTACAAGTCTCAAATCCTGGCTATGGCACTGAATTTTGCAGTCTGATACTAACTTTTCAAATGACTATAATTTTATATGTACTTATATCAACATAAATTTTCAAGATGCTGCTACAAATCTCAGAAAATTATAAAAGATTTAGAGTTTAAGTGGAAGAAAATGAAACCAAATAGGAGAGTTCTAATAGAAAAGCACGACATACGATCTCAGCTGGAAGAGTACCTTACTCAGAGGTACAAATTAGAGGATCAAACTATAGTGAATGAAGATGAGTCGTACATACACAGCAGTCATACATCTAAAAGTTGAAGTGACGATAGCGAATTATGTTTTCAGGCACCTGTTGCCAAAGGGCAAATACTTATTATCGTTCATGCTGTTCGTTCCAAATGCCCTTCTTTTACAAGTCGCAACAAAAAACAGGAGATTTTCATCAAGAAATGAATACAGAAAATTACATGAAGTGGATCAACACCATGTTGATACCTAATATGCCTGCTGGGTCTATTCTGGTTATCGACAATGCTTCACAATGTGGCAAAACTCAAATTGACAAACAACCTATCTCAAATTCCTTGAAAGAAGAAATAAAAACCTGGTTGCTTAGGCATAATATAGCTTTTGATGAAAGCATGAGTAAAACAAATATAACTAGTTAAAGCCAACAAATCCCTTCAGGAGTCATAACTCATAATACTTGGCCAGATATTAATACAACATCGCCATAATGTACTTAGACTTCCACCGTATCACCCAGATCTAAACCCAATCGAATTAATCTGGGCTGATGTCTAAAACTGGGTGGCCTGCAGAAATATCACTTTTAAACTAAAAGATGTGAAGCAGTTATGTCGCCAGCGATTTGCAGAAATTGGAAGGCCAGAATGGGAAAATGTATATCGACATGTTGAATAAATTGAGAATCATTATTTCAAAAAATACGGAATTGCAGAAAATCAATTAGAAAAAATTCTCATCCAGGATAATGGTGCAGAAAGTAGTGACAGCAGTGATGGCGGCACTGATGTGAGTGATTCCGCAGAAGAGGAAGGGCTGTCAAGTGTGGAAGAACTGGAGGCAGATGGTTGACAGTGTTTTTATATTAAGGGCATTTTACAGCAGTGGATTTAAATATACTGTATATAACTATAAGTATCGTGTAGTGCAGTGCATAAGCAGTGTGCGAATATTTGACAATGACTGTCCCACGCACTCCTGCAGCTTGCAGACGACCAGTCACCTCTTGATCTGGTATGTAACTCGCTTCATAGCTGTCATTAAGATTTTCACATGTCTAGAACTGTTGCGCCAGTTATAGTATCCGGTGCTGTACAAAATTGTAATTATAAGGTGTAAAGGGGAGGGAGGATTCACCATAAAAGTCTTCTAGATTATTGGGCAATAATTTCATAAATAAAGGAAGGCGGGGGTAAAGATTAATTAAATCGTCATTCAGGAAGCTACCTGTGTAATGTTGGGCAACCAGCCAGTAAAAGAATAAAAGAAAATAACTGAAGTGCAAAACAATAAGAATGACAAATAGTGCCTCTCTTAATATATTGCAGGTTTTATCAAAATATGCATTTAGTGATGAGAGTGATAATTCAAAACATAGAAACAGCTGGAACTCATACTCTTAACCACACAAAATAGTTCCTCTGCAAGTTTTATTGCAGTCATATAAGTATCACCATATGACAAAGGATGCTTAAAAGTTTCCAATTTCTTCTTTTTTTACCTTTACAAGAACTTGTTACCAAAACTTTTAAATTTATTCCTATGTGCTTTCAATAAACATTTGAACATTGTTTCTGCCTCACATGTTGTATGTAACAAGTTTTTATTACTTAATTTGAAATCATTTCTAGATAGAAATGCATAGTAAATAGTGTAATGTGGATAGAAGAGTCACTTTTTAATGAATATTTATATGGTATGCATGTGGATATGTAATTGGAAAGGATATTTTGTGACTCTACTATATCAGATTTGTACTTCCTCTACCATGTACAGTAGAGAAGGTATTGTGTCCACCTAAAAATTCCCTTTTGAGATTTCACTGGAAATACATGTTTTGAGGTTCCTGAATAAAAAAAATAAAATATAAGCCTTTTTTAGGGGGGAAAAAGGGTCTGTGAACAGTGTAACTCAAAAATGAAAAGTCAGATAATTACCACACTTGGTATGAGTTTTATATAACTGGTAAACTTTAATAGATGGAAAAAAAAACATACTATACAAAAAAATGTAGATCTTTTTAAAACATGCAATTTATTTACAATAACCTTTTTTGTGGCATCAGTCATTTCCGAGGTATGCATTATTATTGGTTTGAAATGTTCAATACTTTGTCATTTTTTTAAAAGTGCACTTGATATTCAGTTGTTTCTTGCAATGTCATGGAAAGTGTATGGAAATTTAAGGCCAACTGGCTTGAAATATTGCTAGGGTTGTCATTAGGGACTTCTCCTGTTACCCCAAGCATGGGTTATAGCTTTTGGACCGGTTCACAATTTTTAGTGACGTTCCAGAATGGCAATTATCACCATTCTGACAAAGGGTCAGAACCCCATCTCTCAATAGTTTGTCACCCTGTGACACCAAAGGGATTGGTTACGACAATCTTGTCATCAGGTTACTAAACAGGGTCCACCTGCGAGTAGGTGAGAGAGGAGTTGAAATGGAGAGGTTGAGATCCATTTGTAGGATCTCTTATAATCGCATCACATTTCCTTGGTTAATTAATAATGGAAATTAATTAAAAGGAAGCATGTAACATTCCTTAGGACATAGAACGCACAAGGGGTTGATGTCAAGCTCAAAAGTGGCATACTCATACTTTGATATAAGTATGAGTCTTCTAACAGGAGTGCTTTTAAGAATACTTTGGCTTAGTGTGAATATGTTTGCCAAAAAGTATTTTCAAAGAGGAAAATATATGGAAAGTATTAATATGGGGAGAAAAGATGGTAAACTGCTAAAAAAAGGTCAGTGGGGGAAGAGACCTTTGTGTTCATTCATAACTATATTTTTAGGCCCTTAAAAACCAGTTTTTAGACACCTGAATTTTGCTTCCATAAGCTAAATATCGGATTTTATGTATCTAAATTTGTTTCCCACTTTCTAAACATACAGTAAATTTAAAAATGCATTTAATTGGTGAGCATTAAAAATAATGCAGTAACAAGAACAGTAAATTTCTTAAATTACTATGGCTAGAAAAATTTTATTATGTCTTAAATTATGAATGCATGGCTGCTAAGGCTAAAAGGAGTACTGAAGTACTGTATGATGGCCTTGAACCCGTGGTTGGAATCAGTGCATGTACTGCCAAAACCGTAATAAAATCATGGATTAGGGAAGCACACCAACTCAGCTGGCAAACCTGTCCAGGACAAAGAAAAGCCAGGAAACTGGTCTTAGGTCTATGCGACACTCTTTCCTCATCTCTCCTGAGATTGGACAGAACAGGAATAAGGAAAGTAATGCATTAATTTTTGAACATCGTCACTTCAAAAAACATCTATGTAAAGTAGCACTCTACAAAGATGAACCCATTTGTAGAGTGTGCAAAGAGGATGAGAAAATTGTTTCGCATATTCTTTTTGACTGCCCATTCCTATTAAGAAACAGACTTTCTAATGATAATTAGAAAGCTGACGAACTTACAAAGCAAAGATCAACACAGCTGAAACCCAAATCAGAACCACCTCTAGGCACACCTAAGTGTTCCATTAGAGAGGCTATAAGAAACTGATGTAAAAAACAACACTCTTTGGTCTGGAAGAGAATCCTAGGAATTCAGCATGGGAAATTGTTTATCAAAGAACCATGCAAACCTTTAACTGACAGACTCCTTAAATGTAGTAAATTTCAGTTAAAAACAATAGTAGCATTTGCCACTGGACATGCACCAGTGAGAAGGCACCTACACATAATAGGAAGGTTTCAGGGCAGCTCACACTTTAGATTGTGCAGGTCTGAAACTGCCTATCACATATTATACCCCTGTGAAGTGTTAGCATCAAGGAGATACAAAATCTTTGGGAAATGTTTTATGAAACCAGAGGACTACTACCCCAACTGGGCCTGGGCCTGTGTCATCTGTTGAGGGACACAGGACTAGTGTGAAGGGGTAGCAATTATTACAGGGTCAGCACAATAAGCCTAAAGAAATGGAGCTTTTGCAGACAGGCCCAAGTCCTCGGGAGAGAGAGACAGACTTTATAACCAGGGAAGATCTAAGAAAGGATACTGATTATAAATTGAAGTGAGTTCAATTTATAATATGATAACATCACAATTATCAATGCTTCTGTCCATTATAAGGATACTGATATTGGAACCAAGATACAGCAACTTGTTCAAGGAAGAGATTTTGGGAAACAATGAAAGCATCTTATCCAGTGGGGTTGCACAATAAGTCTCTCCCATTATCTAATATAATCTAATCTATGGTTTTTTATACACGATATGAGCTTATAAAGTTGACAAAGACACTCTAAAGACTTGCTGAGTAGATCACAATGGGAATGCACCATACCTACAGATAAGTCATTGTGACCTAAACACTCTAAAACTGCCCTGGAACCACACCGAAAATGATGTTTTCAAACCCAATATCTCTTTAAAAATGGCAATGTAAAGCAACTGTATGAAATACTTTGGGGGGGGGGGGACCGAGAGAAAGCATGGAGAAATATTGCAAGCATATGCATATCAACAATAATTTACTGAAGGGGACAAGATATGTGAGTCACAAAATGATGGGAAATATGCCACTGACTTTAATTGTTCTCTGTGAGGAATTTCTGGCATACTGCAGTCATTTATCAATACCAAAGGATGACAAAGAGACCCAGAGGGGGCAAGTATATTTTTTTCTCTTTTTACAAAATGAGTGAATTGCCTGCTAAAGTGCAGTTTTTTTCCTGGAATGTCTCATTCCTCCAACCAAACTATTACAAAGTCTTTGAGTCAAACCAACCCCATGATATCAATGCTTTATCTTTCACTCTGCACGAAAAAATTTAATGAAACAGGGAAAATGTTAAACTAGACACATTTAGGCTCTGAAACCTTAAAATAGGCTTCATTGGGTAAAATAGGCATTTTAGGCACTTCAAAATCCTTTCTGACTGCTTCTGTGTCCGAGTGGTTAGCATGCTAGCCTCCAAATCCAGAGGTTCTGGGTTTGACTCCCAGCTGGAGATGGGAATTTTTCTTTAGCCAGGATTATTTCCAATCCCCCCTGAGAGTCTGGAAGTATGAATGTATGTGTGAATTTAAAGACAACCCAGAGTAAAATCCAATGATTAACACAAGTAAAATGTGTGAAAACATTGCCAATGAGCAATAACTGTTCCAAAGGGAAAGCCGCCGGTATGACCTAAGATGTTAAAGGGGTGTGTGTGTGTGTGTGCGTGCGCGCGCTTGACGTTTTCTTATATATATAAACACCTTCCAACACCCTTCCATACATTTACATTTTACATAAAATATGAATATATTTAACTAATTATAGTTTATTTGTACACATAAAAATAGGTATTCCGTTTAAAACCTGAGGTCATTTGATAAGTTTACTTTGATTCAAATACATGTGCTTTTATTTAGCATTCATAATTGCATATATTGCACAATAATTATGTGTTTATTCCTATCTGTGCAAATACTGTGAAAAGTCTGACATTTAATGCATATGTGTGTTTTATTAAAAATGTTTCAGGTTGGCACTCAGACAGGGTTGCCATGTTTAGACTCACCTCATGCCAAACTATCACCCATCACGGTTTCCAGCAAGTTATCCCCTGGACAGCAACAGCAGGTTTACTGCTCTCCAAGCAAGGTAGGCTTTCAGTTTTCATATGGACATTAAAATGTTGAAAGTTTATCATAAAAACCCATAATTATATTTGTAGACAGTGTTTAGGAGTGATTGAACCCTTGTTAGTTTGCTTAAATTGAATGTTTTGAAATACTAAGTAATATCTTATTTATGAGATTGGGAGTAGGACTAGTTGCAGAGAGGGACTAGCACCTCGACCTACAGGATCTTTTGTGCCTATGCCCCTGATGAGGTGCCCCTGGGAGGGAGAGGTGAGGTGAGATGAGACAGAGGTTGGCCAGACAAGGAGTCACAACAGGGGAGGGCAGGGTCTCTACCTTTTACAGATTGAAACTCCTTGTGGCAGCCGGTGCAACCGGCTCCCTCCTTCCCTGCAGGCCTGCACATTCCACTGGGAGGCCTGGGACTAGGAGACTTGCCCCATTCCGGAGGATGAAGGGTTACACAGAGCATCCTTTTCCCCTGCCATATAATGCTGAGACTGCTGCCGACACTTTCAACTCTGAAACAGACCAAGCAGATGAAAGGTGAAGTGAAGTGAGAATGGAGGTAAAATGGAGGAAAAGAAAACTCTGGGGATGTGATGAACCTTCTCAGCATTCACCTAGTGACCCGGGTAAACCCACGAAAAAAAGTCATGAGTCGGGAAAGAAGTCAGCCATGGGAATCGAACCACAACCTCCCAAGTGCAGGCCACAGATGTTACCACCTGAACCAATCCGCTCAGTAATTATAGGATTAATTAACTATATCACATACTTGCCAACTTTTACAGTTTTGCCCATAAAATTTGCTGGACTGAGGGGTTTTTACGACTTTATGCTAGTGATTGTGTTTTTTTTTATATTTTTGTTTTTTTGAGTGCTGATTCAAAGTGTTGCAACTTTTCATCATGGACATGACAAAACATTCATTTCTATTGCATTACATTGTGCTTTTTTTTTTGCAGGGGGGAGGTGATTCACAGTATTGCAAATTTTCTTCATGGATATAACAAAACATCCATTTCTATTGCATTATATTGTAATTTTTTATGATACTATGCAAGCTTTCTAGTCAACTTAAAGATTGCAACCTAAATGTATAGTGCTATAATAGGCCAGAGCTTATGTCTGCATCTATCCTTCATGACGCTTCCCCTTCACTGGACTGCAACAAAATACAGTGCATGCATAGTTTATTTTATAGGATTCAAAATTTCATTGCACCACTGGTGACCTCTAGTGATAGCCAGCAGTAGCCAATGAGCAGTAAATTGGTGTAAATACTCAGTAATGAAATTGTAAAGTCAACTCTCCCTTGTAACTATTTATATTATTTGCATTCTGTGACTGTGGGATATACTTCATATATTTTGTGACAGGTTTAGGTTATAGTCCATGGTATGAAGTGTAAAATATGGACTAGAAATTTGTGTGTAGCCTTAGAAGTGGTGTTCTTTGCTACCATTTAATATTTATCTGTAGCACAAGGAAGAATTTCAACATGTGTGACAAAAAGAAGCAGTACTACTGGATCATCTGGATTCTTATAAAATGAAATTCTCATTTATTTTACATGGGATTTTTGTGCATTCATAGCACTGAATGTTGTACACATTCTACATTTTATGTCATGAATTGGCATAGCAAAATCTCCTAGTATGCCTTTCTGTGTACTTCAAGAAGTAATGGAAAGAAACCATCTGCTCCACTGCCCAGCTTTCAATCAGTATACCAAACTTTCATCAAAATACTGGAGTGCAAGAGAATGAATGGCTTTGCAACTTTAGATATCAGCCAACCACATTGCAAAATAATGCTTTGCTGGAAGAGGAAAAGATTTACGGATTTTAGTTGAAGGAAATTGGCAAGTATGATATCAGATGCCATAGTCAGCTTATTCTAATTGGTGATAGTGAAAATGTTCTAGAATGAAGTTACAATTATGGAAAATCAATATTGAGAATGGTTTGGTAATAATTGGTAAAAGAAGTTATCTTTCATAAAAATACAAAATTGTGTGGACCAAGGAAAAAGTTTGGTATTTCAGCATTGAAAAATACGTAATGATTTAATATCAGTGGTAACAAAAGTGGGAATGAAGTGTTCATTTTTAAAGGTGATGCAATTATCGAGGTTGAAGTGAATTTTTATAAAGTAACAACTGATAAACCAATTGAAGTGATAAGAAACATGAAAAAATTGGCATCTCCAACAAAGAATATACAGGGTGGACCATCTAAGTTGAGACTGTACAATATCTCCAAAACTAAGTGTTATAGAAAGAAATGTCTTTAATAAAAGTTGCTTGATGTTATGGGGGATAGTAAATGCAATTAGTTGTGTTTTATTTGGAAGACGTCGTGGTCATTTTAGGGTCAGTTTAATTTGACCCTAATTGTAGGTTCCCATTTAAAAAAAAATTAAACTGACCTTAAAATGACTATTATAACGTCCTCCAAACAAAACACACTAATGGCATCCACTTTCACCTATAATATCAAGCAACTTTTATTAAAGACATTTCTTTCTATAACACTTAATTTTGGAGACATTGTGCAGTCTCACCTTAAGTGATCCACCTTGTATATAGCATTCTTTCAATAGAAGAACGGCAACCAGATTTGATAAAGAATTTGTAATATAAACGAAGAAAAAGAAGAAGAGAAATACTGATTAATGTATAATGAAAACAAACATATTTATATATACGAGGGTGGTCTGAAAGTTTCCGACCTCAACATGAAGATGGCAGCACTCATAAATAAAAGCTAGTGAATTTCGTTGTTCATCTGTTGACAGTTACTCACCAAAGTTTCAGCCATTTTGGATGCTCAGTTGTTATGTAACAGTCGTTTGAGTGAGGTGATGTGAGGGTTTTTATGAAAATGTACAAAATTGAGTATCGAGCTGTCATTAAATATTTGTTTTTGAAAGGCAATATGCCTACGCAAATCAAAGATGAGTTGGATTCTGTGTATGGGGACTCTGCACCATCATTTACCACAGTGAAATTTTGGGCAGCTGAATTTAAACACGGCCGTAAGAGCTTGGGAGACGAACGTTCGAGACATCCAAAAATTGCAACTACTGACGAAAACATCGCCAAAGTTCACCAAATGGTGCTAGACGACCGCCGAATTAAAGTGAGAGAGATAGCAGAGGCTATGAACATGTCAAAAGAATGTGTTTGTCACATATTAAATCAACATTTAGACATGAGAAAGCTGTCCGCGTGTTGGGTGCCATGTTTGCTCACGTTTGACCAAAAACGTGTTCGAATGAACATTTGCAACGCTCTGTTGGCGCAGTTTAGGCGCAATAAATCCAAGTTTTGGCGCCGATTAATTACTGTAGATGAAACTTGGATACACCATTATACGCCCGAAACAAAAATAAAGTTCAAACAGTGGACTGCAAAGGTGGAACCGGCTCCAAATAAAGCAAAAACTGTTTTTTCGGCTGGGAAAGTAATGGCGACTGTTTTTTGGGATAGTCATGAAGTTATTTTAATCGATTATCTTCAAAAAGGAAAAACCATTACATTACTTGACAAGCTGAAGGCAGAACTTGCGGAAAAACAGCCACATTTGCAGAAAAAGAAAATCCTGTTTCACCAAGACAACGCACTGTCTCACACCTCAGCGGTTGCAATGGCGAAAGTCAACGAATTACGGTTTGAACTGCATGACCATCTGCCTTACTCACCAGATCTAGCTCCAAGCGACTTCTTTTTGTTCCATCATCTGAAAATTGCGCTCGGAGGACAGAGATTTTCGTCAAATGAAGAGGCAATCACCTTCGTGAACAATTATTTTGCAGAGAAAAATGCTGAGTGCTATTTGGACGGGTTACAGAGATGGGAGAAGTGTGTAGAGTTACAAGGAGACTATGTTGAAAAATAAAAGAAAAATTTCTGAAAAAATGTCTTGTATCTTTGTTAGGTCAGAAACTTTTCAGACCACCCTCGTATATATGTATATGTGCGTGTGTAGTATAATTAAACAGAAAAGAAATAATTTAATGTATTGAATAATTAAATATGGCTGTACAACAATGTTAAAGAGATCACTGTTATCTCAGGATGTCATAAAATAAAATAATAATAACAAAATTGATGATAGTTAACATTGTTCTTTAACATCCTATCAAGTATGTGATTCACTATGTCTGTTTTTGGAGCAGTCTGACCTCACTCTCAATGTAAATTTGCATCCTCTAGGATCAGTCATGGAGCATTGTGCGCAATTATTTTAAAACTGACCTGTGAATGCAATCAAATGCATAATTAGTTTATGAAGATGATGATAAGTAAGTAATTCTTATTAGGTAAGCAACAGAACTCAGCAGCCTGAGTATCTAGCTCTATAAGAGGAAATAGAAGATACTACATCCTCACAGATCTATGCTTTTCACCAAACTGTTCAATTTAACAACAAATACTATAAACAAACATCTGGCCTAGCCATGGGAAATATGCTGTCACCATTCCTTGCAGAACTCTTCATGAGCCATTTTGAGATGCACATCATCATCCTTCCCACTGATCTTCAAAACATGGTTCAGATATGTTGATGAAGTTTTCACAATTGTATGCACAAAACTTGTAGATGATGCCCTCAAACTTGTAAACCTACACAACAAATCCAATCAGTCCACACTTGAAATAGAGCATGAAGGGTCTCTTCCATACTTAGACCTGAAAATCACCAGGAAACATAATACTCTTGCTTTTAGCACTCATCGAAAACCCACTCACATGGACAACTACATCAAGAATGACAGCTTCAACCAGAAACCCCACCAATACACTATATTCAATAGTCTTGCCTACAGATTGGTCAACTTACCTCTCAGTAAAGAAGAATATCAGCAGGAATATAACCACATCCTTTCCATAACACAACAGAATGGTTTCAAAAACAACACTGCCCTCTGCACACAAGAACCACAATGACAATTTGTAAAATTCACTTAGTATCCTAGTCCTAACTGCAACTTCAGCAAAATTTTCAAGAAATGCAACATAACTTAAGCACCGCAGAACAGTTTCATACAGAATTTGCTTGCATCTCCATTAAAGGACAAAATACCATCAGAACAAAAATCAGGCATCTACTTAATCAACTGCAAAAACTGTAACCTGGTGTATGTAGGTAAAACAAAAAGAAACATTGAAACTAGAATAAAGGGACATTTCAGTTGCATTACCAACAAGTAAATATAAAAATCTGCTCTAGCAAATCATTTTTGGCTTGCCAACCATGACATCAACCAAGACTGACTTCGTTGAAAAACATAAGTATGTCCACTGAATTGAAAGTTTGGGAAAACATCTACATCATAAAAAGGAAAGAACATGCAATAAATTTTGAAATCCCAGTCTTAAACAACCTCAGCAGTTTCATCATAAGGAAACCAGATGATACCACCTCTGCAACCAACACCAGCAACAATGTCTCCAGTGTTGCCAGTTGGATGAAGGTTGAAGATTTTAAGTAAGTGAAGTTAATTTCACTAACCAACTCAATTTTTCAAGTTATCATACTTCCGATCAGTAACTGTACCTTTTTTGAAAACTATAGATCCTTTTGAATATAATAGAAGCAAAATATATTGTGCTCCACTCCATCTTTTACAATGCCATCAAACCATGAACTTAAAGAAAATGTCATAAAGCAGAACTTATCCCACCTGAAGTGGAATTAAGTAAGAAACCACATGAAGGAGTGCCGTTTGAAGAGGTGTTAAATAAAACTCAGTGTGTTGTTAAATTGGATGTATTACAATTGTACTTCTGCATAACACTATAGCTTTGAACCTTATCTCATGTCATGGTCTTGAAAGCAAAATAAGTTCAGTCATATTCAATGCCAATTTTTATTATTTAGCTTTTAAATAAACTTAATACTTTGATGACAAATCAAACATATAAGTATTATAATTATTTGTGCTATCCTCGCTTGGGTGTTTGACTTTTGATTTATGATGCAGTACAATGAGTGTGCTAATATGTGTGTACTCATCCAATACCTTGAGAGAAGTCTATTAGCATGTATGTGTGCATCTGAAGACTTAAGCAAAGTTTCTGTCAACACGTCTGCCTTCTAAGGAAATTATTCATACTTTTTAAAGATGTAACCTGGCCAGGGCATGGTTTCAACAAACTTCTTGCCACAGTAGCTCAATCATTAGAGAACTGCATGGAGAGCAGTGTTCGAATCTCAGCAGTAGCATTGAATTTTGCTGTTGACTCTATTAAAACCATGCCCTGACCAGGTCATCTTTAAAAAGTATAATTAATTTCCTTAGTTGTAACCTAAAAAACACCTGTGTACGCAGTAATAAAGTACTTGTGATTGCAAGTTGCCATTGAGAATGCTATCTCTAGTGAGATGCCTTGGTGGTTTACCTGGGAAACAACTTGATATGTTGTCACAGTAGCTCAATGGTTACAGCAATTGCACGGAGAGTGGGAGAACCATGTTCAAATCCCAGCCAAAAAATGAATAATGAATTCCCATTTGAGAAAAAGTATAAGTATTGGAAAATTTTGGGGACATTCCCAAAAAATTCAAGATATATATTCGATTTGCCATGAAAATATCTTAAACGTGTGATAGTTTAATCAAAATTGTTAGGGTCATTTTTGAGAAAATCAAAATTTTTCGAAAAGTGTTCCATGTAAAGGGTAGTCTGGAGTGCGGGGATTTTATTGAAAATGCTCATGTCACATCTTTGAAAGATACTGAACCTAAATACCAAGTTTGGTGTTTATCTGACTTTTCATTTTTGAGTTACGCTGCTCTCTCTCCCTCTCCCTCCCTCTCCCTCTCTCTCTCTGTAAAAATGATTTTTTTTATTCAGGGGGCCTCAAAACATGTACTCTGGTGAAATCTCAGTATCAAATTTTTGTGTGGAATACAATACTTCCCCTACTTACTATACATAGTAGAGAAGTAAAAACCTGTGTACCCAGTAATAAAGTACTTGTGATTGCAAGTCACCATTGAAAATGCTATCTCTTGTGAGATGCCTGGGTGGTCTACCTGGGAAATAACTTGATATGTTGTCACAGTAGCTCAATGGTTAGAGTAACTGCACGGAAAGTGAGAGAACCGTGTTCAAATCCTGGCTGTGGTATTGGATTTTTCATCTGCCTTTGTTGGGAGACAGCAGCAAAGTGTATAACATTCTTGCTCTTCCTAAGTTTTTGTTTGTTGCTATATCTTAAAATAGTTAAATCAACAGCTTGTTTATTCTCCATGGACATAAAACAAAACAGGTTTTTTTTTTTTTTTTTTTTTTTTTTGGTAGGTAATTTTTGTTTATGAAGGCTGTGATAATGTATTTAATTTCAAATTAAGCATGATATAAACCAAATGTAATTTGTTAATTAAGATGCCAACACACAAAAGCAGTTCACATTACACTCAGCTAATTATAATATCAGTTAATACATATTTATGTGGAATAATATAACAAATAAAATTATTCACAATTACATGTAACTCATGTATGAACATTAAAATTTGTAACCTTCTTATCTGTATTGTTTCCATTTAAAAATAAAACCTACTTTTGTTAAATACCATATTTACACGAATCTAATGCGCACCTTTTTTGACCAAATGTAGTACTCAAAATCGTGGTGCGCATTAGATTTGAGTGTAACTCCGTTCCGCAGAATGCCAGTAACTTCATTAAAATTTTTCGTTTATTACGTCACAATGAATTGCTGGAGTTAACATGCATCCGGAAACTTGTAACAAGCTAGCCGCTCATTTATCATTGGCCCCTTATTATTCAGCATTTTTAGTTACGATATGGAGTGCAAGGGCAAACAGAGAAGAACATCTTATGATGCTTTTTTAAAGCGTAAACTAATCTTTTATGCTGAAAAAAATGGCAATAGAAAGGCAGGAAGGAAGTTCAATGTATCAGAGAGCAATGTTTGCTTGTGGCGAAAACAGAAATTGGCATTATTTGCTACTAAAGCTAGTAGGAAGAAATTTATGGGTCCTCACAAAGGAAGACATCCTGAAGTTGAAGAAAAAGTGTTGGAATTTGTGCATAAAAGAAAGAAGAATGGGCAACCTGTGATGCTATACGAAAGAAAGCTAAAGAGGAGACTGAAGTTCTTGGTATTCCAAAACAAGAGTTTAAGGCTAGCCGTGGATGAGTGGATCGTTTCATGCAGCAGACAGGTGGCTCTCTAAGATGCCATGCAACAATGTGCCAGAAGAGATTGTGCAGATTTTGAGGACAAACTACAAACATTTCACTGGTATGTCATTTCACTTCAGAAGAAAAAAAATGTTTTAATGGGGCAAATAGGGAACGCTGATGAGATGCCAATTTGGTTTGATATGCCGTGGAACTACACTATTACTGAGAAGGGGACAAAGGAAGTTATCAAAACAACAGGGTGCAAAAGCAGCGCATAATACTAATTTTGTTCTTTAATAATGTCACCTAACAATAGGGCACTTTCAGTTCTATAATCTGATGGTTTATAAATATACGATAAATACATTGTTGTATTAAATAAATTTAAATAAAATCCTATCACCTATTTTCTGTCATTGAAGTGCTTTACATTCGATACAAACCCTTTTTTTTTCATAATTTTAAGTTTCAAATATGGGTATGCATTAGATTCACATAAATACGGAATACTCCAAAATGCTTAGGGAATGATTTTAAGGCAAAATGTCCATTAATAAACATGAAATGACTGTCAACATGAATTTGTAAACAATGTTATTGTTTAGTAAACAGTGGCAAGGAATCGCACATTTTATTTGCTATTTAATTAATTTTGTTTTTGTGCTGTTGCTATTTTGTGAAATCAACTTGGCAGCAAGTTGCTGCTGAGATCTTCACAGCACTCTGATAGAATTGGCTTGTCTCATTCTGAACTTGCTAAATAGGAATGAGCCCTTCAATTGTGTAACGTTGCCCTGCAATGAAATGAAAATCAAAGATGTGTAATATATATACATTGGTTCTTTGCACTTCATGTAATTTGACAAGCGTGTTTTGAATGTTGCAAAGATTTTATAACTGAGTCTAGATGTCTAATGACCAGCGTATCAATCTTTAAAATGGCAGAAAATGCATATTTATACATGGGGAGTCATAGTCAATATGTTGTTTGCTGATCTTACTGTCATTAACAAACATGTCCAACTGCTGCAGTATTTTAATTGTTTTCTCTTAAGCTCGCTGCTCAAGATCATGTACTATTGCAAAAATCTACAACTGTCATGTCTTTTATTCAACTTAAAATTAATTAAAGAAAAAAATTTGTTTAAGCTAGGATTAAAATTATATCCTTGCCTTAAACCAATTCTTAGCTTTTTGTTATCAATATGAGTGTATAACCTTAAAAATGTGTTTTGTTATTGATAAAGTTAATAGTTTGCATTGATACATTTTAAATTATATGGGTATATAGAATTTTTTTTTTTTTTTTTGGTGTGTGTGTAAGTTGCAGTATTGCTTAGGAAGTTTTAATTCCTATCATTGTTCATCCTGTCTTCCTTTTTTTACTTTCTCTACTACGTATAGTAAGTAGGGGAAGTATTGCATTCCACCCAAAAATTCGATACCGAGGTTTCACCGGAAATACATGTTTTGAGACCTCGTGAATCCAAAAAAAGCATTTTTGGAAACATGTCCGTGTGTGTGTGTGTGTGCGTGCGTGCGTGCGTGCGTGCGCGGGTGCGCGTGCGTGTAACTCAAAAACGAACAGTCGGATAAGCACCAAACTTGGTATTTAGGTTCAGTATCTTCCAGAGATGAGACACAAAGGTTTTCAAGAAAATCCCCCCACCCCAGACTACCCTTTACATGGAAGATTTTTCGAAAATTTTAATTTTCTCAAAAATGGCTCTAACGATTTTGATGAAAATATCATATGTTTAAGACAATGTCATGAGAAATGAAATGTATATCTCGAATTTTCTGGGAATGTCTCCAAAAGTATTCTTCATTGTGAATGACTTTTGCAAAACTGGTAAACCATAAGAGATAGACAAAATTTTACTACACAAAAAATGTAGATCGCATTAAAATACACAACTTATGTCATATACATTTCTTTTGTTGAGTGAACCGTTTTCGAGATATTGCTTGTTATTTCCTTAAATTTTCCAATACTTATACTTTTTCTCAAATTCGTTATTCATTTTTTTTATGTCTTGGACATGCAAAGAGCATGGAATGCGCCACATAGCAACCAGCGTTAAAATATTTGACTATCGCTTAAAAGCTACCATATTTCCCTTGCATCTACAAGAAAATTACCAATAAGATTGACATCTCGATATCTCGATTAACATGAAGCATATGGAGAATAGGCGTTTGTAATATTAGATTGTACAAGAGTAGAGAAAGTCATGTGAGTGTAACACATCAGATTTTTTTATATATAATTTCTTATGTATAAAGAAAACTCCAACTTATAGGTGGTGTGCAAAAAAATAATATGCAAATACGTCTCAACTATTTGCTGTTAAATTTTGTAAAAAAAAAAAAAAAAACATGGGATTATTCCCCTGTGTGCAGTATATCTTGTATACTGAGAAATGCTATGTGTTCCATGAACAATTTTGTATGAAATAGGTTTAATATGTATTTATATTTAATTTTTACTGATTTATATTTAATGTGAAATAAGTTGATTAATAATAGTAATAATCTCAGTCATATTCCAAGTAATTTATCTGCACCTCCTTGTAAACATTTCATGTCCCTCTCCCCAAGTGGCCAGGTAAAAATACTTTCAGACAGGACAGAGTCATTTGAATGCAAGTTTAACTCTTCCTGAGTAGACGTGTTTTACGGCTCTGAGCGTAAGGTAATTTTATAAAAATATTAAAGTCTATAAAATACAACTAAAAGTACACAATCATGGTCAAATGTATTAAAAAACATTTTATACTTTGATTTTTGTTGAATTACACCATTGCTGTCTTTCAGGAGTGAAATTTTGTTAATCTGCATAAAAATGTTGCTCCAAAACTGGCATTTCCATTTTGTATCACATAGTTAGTACATATACTCGTGTTCACAAATAAACCAGGAACTAAATACTGTCACATATGTAATGCTTATATTTGTAACAATAATGGTAATGATAATAATAAATAATAAGTTTGATAGAAATGTGAGGTTACACATAGCCAGGGCAGAGCATCTAATTTAAGATTTTGAAACTGATTTTTTTATCTCAACATCATTTACACTGGAAAGTATATGAATAACACATTATAATGTTCAAAGATGTGCGCCTATTTCCTAGAAATGTTCTTTTGTATGATATATTATGTAACACGCAGCTGAATGAAGGGGAGGCTTGGAAATGCAAGTCTCAAAAAGTATAATGTTTTCTTTGTTTGCTTTTTGGCCCTATGGGAAGAGTATTCTCATTAAAATGATTGGTTGGATATTATACACTGATATAGCAGAAATGGGGCCACTCACCTCTGCCCAGCTATGTGCACTGTGTCTGCAGTATCACTTGTGTCACTCTTGCACGTACACACGAATCCTCGCATGTATCACTTTCAAATCTGACAACTCACTATCACTTGTTCAACAAAGCTATAATTTCTTTGTCCTTCAACCCTTTCTTTCTTGCCATTATGTGGAAGAATAAATTAAATCTGGCTTACTAGTTTTAAACACGGCACTGTTTATTGTTTAACTGGTGAGAACTACGAGAGGAATTCCTGACAAAGCAAACTCAGGGATTTTCTGACCACCAATGTCTGAAACAACATTTTCTGCCATCTGTTGGCAGCATATCATAATTATTTGAGCAAGAAGAGCCGACCACAATAGCTCTATAACTGCACACCCATATATGGGTTTTTGCTTGTTAGGGTCTGGACAGGTCACCCATATATGGGTTTTCGCTCATGAAGGGTCAAAAGTACAATTGCAAGAAACAATCCAGAAGCAGTTTAACTTAAAACTGGCCTCATATAAGAACGCAATATGGACCACATATGAAACAAGTGCTGAAGTAAATATTCACATTTAGTTAAGGTGAGCCGGAATTAGTTACACTAACATCACTTAAGTTTACTCACTTAACATGTTTCAGGTGCCTTCTGATGATGAGAACAAGCCGTTTCCCAAAACATGTCAAATGAGTAAACTTAAGTGATGTTAGTGTGACTAATTCCAACTCACCTTAAATAAATTCAAAAATGCATCACTGTTCCTAGCTTCTTTTTCATATATTAATATTTAAACTCCTTCAAACTGGTCCTAAATAAGAATATGGACCACATATGATGCTAGTGCTAAAGTAAATATTTAAACTCTTGTAATACATAACATTTTAATTATTATTGTATTTATGCATCTAGTGGAATGTACAGATGATTATACCTTTGTTTTAGGACTGTTATTTTTTCTGTTAACTTAATATAGAGCAGAATAGCAGGTTTATGCCTGTGTAAGTTGAAAGCTCAGCTCAGATTTAAATGTGAAAGAATATGTTGCAATCTGATATGGTATTATGCAATAACTGTAATATGTGCAATAACATAATAGTGAAGCAATTGTAATTGTTAATGTTTACTTTACGACAGGTTCAGCCAATGTTTGCAGCAGCATCAGTAGCTGCAAAAGTGCCGCCTATGCCTGGAAACTTGGGAGTTGTGAAAGCCAGTAGTGCATCCACAGGAAGCCAGACTACGCCACAGACCTTGTTGTCAGCAGGTTGCAAAGTGCCAGTTGTTGCTCCTGTATCACCTACCGATAGAGCTACACCCATAGTAACATTAGCTGCAGCTGTTCCAAGCCATCAACCTGCTGCCACTCCATTGTGTGCTACGTCTGTAACCACTAGCGCAGCAGCTGCTTCAGCCTTGCCAAAACATACTAGTATTACAAGTCCTGTTCGGCCTACTATCAGTCGGGGTGATTTGTAAGTACAATGTGTATGGATATACTACCACTTCTGGGTTTTGAGTTAGAGGGGGAAGAACCAAACTTGCACAGTCTGAATGCCTATTTTAGCTCATATCCGAGGCTTGCAGTTTTACGTTAAAGAAATATTGAGGGTCACTTTGAAAAGATCTTAAAATACAACTTGATAGGTACAGTATCAAAATATCCTTACCGATTACATATTCACAAGCATTCCATAACACAACACTTTCTACTGTTGCAGGAGAGACTGTAAAATATTTCAGTAGTACATATATAATCTGCATTTTAACTCAAAGCAAAATGCCTGGAAGTGCATATTTATGTGTTATTAAAGAAAAGGCAGAACAATACAACAAATCACAGTGAGGAATCTGACCATATTGTACTGGTAAACACTAAAGAACTGTGAAGTGCCATATGTAATTAGTTGCAATTTAGCAGAGTTTTGTGAAAATAAAACCTTAGCCTTCCTGCATATGTTATTGAGAAAGAGGAATCCATTAATGTGTGTAAAGCAATGTTTATCTTTTTCTGAGTTGTGGTCTGCATAGGGGTTGCTATATGTGCATTTATTAAAAAGTGATTCTTCTATGAGGTGGAAATAATGTTCAGATTTTTATTGGAAGCAAGGAGGAATAAATTCGGAAGTGTTGGTATCAAATTCTTGTGAAGTTTTTTTTTATTTATTTGTTTATTTAAAAAGAAACAACCTAACTAACTTCAAAGTATCTTTTGTCAGATGATACACTTGTATTTTGGAAATAATATTTATACACAATATACTATTTTGAAAATGGCTAACACTGCAGGTGAAAAAAAATTACATACAATAGAATTTTTCATGAGCTCTGGTTATACAAAATTATATAAAATTTCATCAGAATGAAGGGTAATATACAAGGAATTCACAGAAAGTTTGTGATATACATTTTGTTTCTTATGTCAGAATGTGAAACACATGTTATTTTAATCAAAATCATTAAATATGCATTTGTGAAAATAAGAGAGAAAGAAAAATTGTCCATGTAAAAGGCACTTCCGGATAGAAGAACATGGTGAAAATCTTCATGTTGCCACCTTGAAAGTTGCTGGATTTAAATGCCAAGTTTGATATTTATCCAACTTAATTTTGTGTTTTGCTGTACATGTATAACTTTTTCTAAAAATACTTTTTGTTTGAGGGTTCAGGGACCTCAAAACATGTACCTATTTTTTCCAAAACACGCAACAAAAAAAGATAATGGCAGTTAATGAGCCGAATGGTTACCTGAGTGACAGATAATCAAAGTTCTACTGTATAGGGAAACACCTGTATTATGAAGAATAATATGCTAACCTTCCAGAGCTAAAGGCAAATCTTTTGCAAGAAACATTAGGTTTACTGAAGAAGAAAGGCATATTGCATAAAGCAACCTGTGTCCTCAATTATTCTCTCATGATTATCAGACAAACTTTCAACTATACTAGTATTTTGGGCAAACATATGATATATATGCCAAATAAAGGCATTGGTGTCAAAAGAAGAGAAAGAACTATATCAAGGAAGTAGCCCATTTTATTTCTTCTGTTGCTAGTATTTCATTAAAAATTGTTAGAGCTATTTTTGAGAAAATTAAAATTTTCGAAAAATGTTCCATGTAAAGGGTAATCTGGGGTGGGGGATTTTCTTGAAAACCTTCGTGTCGCATCTCTGGAAGATACTGAACCTAAATACCAAGTTTGGTGTTTATCCGACTGTTCGTTTCTGAGTTATGCTGTTCACAGACACACACACGGACATGTTTTCAAAAATGCTTTATATGCATTCAGTGCACCTCAAAACATGTATTTCCTGTGAAATCTCGGTATCGTATTTTTGGGTGGAATGCAATACTTTCCGTATTTACTATACGTAGTAGAGAAAGTAAAAACAGACTTTATATTAACCAGTTGTAAATAAAATTTTCAGATAGTATTTAGCATGATATATGCATTCCCTATACAGTATGGAAATATTTTATTTTTGTAAGAAACCTTTTTTTGCTGTTCTTATTCAGAACACCCATTTTGCTGCTATTTATCTCCTCCTCCTCCTCCCCCTTCATATTGAAAAATAGTAATACTTGGAAGCTGCAGAGCACAGAAAGCTTTTTGTATGCAAACTGCTGTCCATAGCCAGAACTCTTTAACAACACCATCAAGCACCAGAATGAAGAAAACATTGCATGCGACATAAAAACCTTTCATAGTTACTTTTTCATCTAAAGAAAGGAGGGGATGGAGGCTAAGGTTGTTTTCGCAGCCTTGCTTAAAATGATATTATTGGTGTACATCAGTATAGTATTGGCAGTAATCAGTACATATAATGTTATCAGATAGTTACTACCATTGATACGAAATTTGGCTGTTGTTGGTCAATAGTTCAAAGAATGACAGTCTTTCTGTTTTAATTTCTTACAGACACATTGTTTTCTTAATATTGAGCGTGGAAACAACTTAAAATGATTTTTTTTCTGTATTTAGGATAGAGCAGCAGCTGAAGACGGATCAGAATGGGGCCTTCTTGCCTGATACTCAGACACCCTTCCAAAGCACATCAGATGCTTGCAAACGCTTGATTCGCTACCACGTATTTAATGAGCAGGTGCTGTCACAACAGGACTTAGAAAAGGCAGATGAAATATTTGAGGCAACGGCACGTCATCTGTTGGACAAGTTTCGTCAGATGATGAACAAGTACCGCTATCTTTTGCTAATGGAGAGCATGGTGAGTGGGTATGAGAAGTTCTTTTAGGAAAAGAAAAAGAGACATCCTTATTCAAATTTCATTAAAAATTAGTTAAAAAAACTCTTGAATCATTATTTTTAATCTCTCCTATCTTCCATTAAACATTTACTGATTGCTGAACAAAGCTCAAATAAACTTACATATTTGGCTTCCTTTATAGAAGCATTGAGTAATTCCAAATACTAAATGGGAATTGTTATTAGGATTAAAGTTGATTAATGTATGGTAATTTGTCCCCCAATATTTAATGTATTTACCATTACTACTACTTGTTTATTTTTTAATATTAGATTCTTCACCTATTTTCTTTCCTTCTAGTTTGCATTTAACCTGTGCAGTGGGTAATGTCAATGTTAGTATAATATGTTTTATAATGTTTGCCAAAGTTAAATGAAATATAGAAAATGGTAACATCTGTTATAGATCCATGTCATTAATAAGGGCTGCAGTCCCCATTAACATAAGCATGTTATGCAAGTTAAGTACGTTATGATAATTGTTCTTCCACATAAATATAGGCACTAAAGAGTAAGTTTATTTCCTGAGCTTATTGCCTGTGGTCTACAGGATTTCAAACATTCTGATGTTTCCTCAAGGACTGTGCTTGGCATCTGGTCAGAGCTCAAATGAGTCCACAATGATGGTTGCGCTTATTTTATACCGCTGCTGGGCAGAGCCAGTTATATGGAGCTTTGCGCTGATTGGCTCTCATGTATTGGTTGGCTGTCATGAGAGTTACTTCTGTTTCTGCTATTCAGTTTCTTTTCCAATGAGGTGATCCAAGCAGATTACTATTCTTTGCAATTGAAGTTGTTTTTATGCTTATAAATTTCTATTATTGCCTCTCTCTGTAAACAGACATGGTAGCTGACAGATGTAGATAGGATCTGGATACCCTTGTAAGAGTAAAAAATGTTTTGCTATGGTTTATTTGGACATGATATTAATTACCCAGATCCTGTTTTTTTCCATTAGCTAGTACCTATTTACAGAGGGAAGCAATAGAAATTTATAAACATAAAAACAACTTTAGCCGCACAGAAGAAACCATCCACATTGACAGTTTGGATTCCCTCTCTGGAAAAGAAACTAAATAGTAGAAACAAAAGTAACTCTCAAGACAGCCCACCAATAGTTGCAAGCCAATCATGCGCAGCTCCAGATGACTAGCTTCACCAACTGTCCATATAAGCAGAGCGCAACCAGATGACCTTAGAAGATGCCAAGGGCAGTTTTTGGAGAAATGTCAGGATCTTTGATACCCTCTAGACCATAGCCAATAAGCCTGGGAAATAATAGATTATTCTTCAAGATGCCAGTTGTGAAAACCTCAACTTGTATATAGGTACTAAATAGGAAAGTTGAATCAGACTTGAAAAATTCAATGCCACAGCTGGGACTCGAAACCTGGATCTTTGGCTCTCTGTGCCAATGCGCTTACCACTTGAGTACCTTGGTGAGATACCTGTAAATACATTAATTTCTCTCAACTGATTCAAGTACCCCAGTAAACCTTCCAAGGCAATCCCAGACATAGAGCATTCATTTTATGGTCTGGGCACCATGGCGTGTATGTATGCTGTGTGTGGTAATACCAGGAGGATTTCCATTCTTAAACTCCCGTATTACATACTAATGAGTAATAGTAACATGCACTATAATGAGTAGTAATCTTGTTATAAGTGGTGTTGAAAGTGATGTTCACTTGCATTGAGTCATTCCTGGTATTCCTCATTGTCATTAGGTTGTAATTTATGAAACGTAGTCGCTCTGTAGGGTTTCAATTTTAAAAGTTTAGCAGGCTGTATCAGCAGAGATTTTTGAAACACCCACTTGCTCACAACACTCTTAAAAACTTCTTTGGAGAGCACTTGAACAATGCACAAATTTCGTCTTTTTTCTCCTCCGTTAAAACATGTCTTTTTTGCATCTTAGGTTTAGTAATCTGTTGTCTTAAACTTATTAACCAGACGTCTGACAGTATCTCAATTTGTAACTGGAGTGCAAGGAAATGTCCCCAGAAATTGCCTACGCCTGTCTACTGATTCAGTTTTTATGTAATTATTATACATAAAAATTCTTCGCTCAAGCTTGAATTTTTATGTAGGCATTTCAGTGGACAAATAAGAGAAGAACAGCAACAATAAGAATACTCTAAAGTATTCGCACACAACACAGATGTTTGAATAAGCTTTCACTTTTGAGCTGCACAATGAACAAACTCTAGTCTTTACAGCATGAACAGAAGACAGTTTCACAGTATATCACAGCTAATAAATGTAGTCTTAATTGGGTCATTACAAGTGCGCTAGCAGAACAATTCCAAGATCACAGCAGTGCAAGCAAATCACACATACACACGATCATGGCCAGGCCATAAAACAAATGCTCTGTACTAGAGATAATATTTCTCAAAAGTGATTTTCAATTTTATAAGTGCTTTAAATTTCTGGGCTTTATGGTTAACCACCATTAAGATTATTGTATTTTGATAATTGTTCTTCACACAAGCCATTTTAAAACTAAGTTGCAAAGTTGAATCCCACTTCCCTATTAGTAGTTATATATAAAGCTTGGAATTTAAAGCATTTGCAACTTTGCAAGTCACCTTTGAGGAGCAGCTTCTTAATATTTGAGATCGTCTTGAAGGACTATTGATGTACTTGAATGAGATGAGAGGATTTAATGCATGTACAGGTATCTTAACATGGTAGCTCAATCTGTAAGAGCATCAGCACGGAGAGCCAAAGATCCATGATTTGAGCCCCAAGTATGGCAGTGAATTTTTTAATTTTGATTTAATTTTCCAGTATTTGTTTCACTGTAGATGCATTCTGAAAGCTTTTCTCTTCCTAGCTTATTTTTTGTTTTAAATGCATTTCATCAAAATCAGAGGAACTTCTATTTGTACAGCTGATGGGGGAAATGAATTTCTTGCTTCATGTGAACTATTGCAAAAAATGCCTTTCACAGACCTTGTAATCATTTGTGCCATTCACAAAGTTAATATAGTCTTAAATGCTGGTAGTTTTAACTATTTTAAACACATGGATACTTAAGAGCTAACTGTAAACATTTTGTTGTTATTTTGTTAAGCATAAATTGCTATATTACTCAGCTTGAAGAATGGACATCATTTATATTGCAGTTTTATATGGAATTGAATGATCTAATGACTTTAATGTCACCTTTATCGTTTTAAAACTAACATACCATTCCATCTTAATGACATCCATAGGCAGTAATGTGCTGCAACTAGTTTTGATGAGAATACAAGCTGTAGCACTACTCTTAGGACAATTCCTAATGAATAATAAGGTTTGTATATATGTAAATAAACTCAGAGTAAATGCCAGCATTCATAGTATTGTTTAAAGGGCATAAGATTTTCTGGGATCAGTAATTGATAAGAATATTATTCATAAACTTTTAATCACTGCTTTTACTCCTATATGAAGCAAAGCAAAGCATACCTCAAGCTTGTATTTGTTGCTGTAGGATTTTGTGTTATATACTATATAACAAAATAATATATGATAGAAAAATATTTGTTGGAAGTATCTCAGACGTTTTTCATTAAAAACTTAATTAATTCATTTTGCAAAAACAGTTGTTTAAATAGATCATAGATTCTACTGAACTTCATTGAAATGTTGAAATCTGTAAATTATTTGTTATTATAGGCATGCCAGCATAATAGTAGTGATAAATATCAATGAAAATGGCTCTTATGCATATTCAAGTTAAACTATTGATAGTTGATAATGTTGCTTATATTACCACAATTTCCATTTTCATGCCTATTGCAAATTTATTGGAAATTCTGAAAAATTGATTAACTTAATATGTCAATGACAGCAACACAGAAGGAAATGGCTCTCTTAATATTGGAAGGGGCACAAACAGAGAGGTGGCAAGCATCACGGGGCAGGCTTTGGCTGTGTGAAAAATGAGTGAATCAGCAACTTTAAATGTTTTTTTGCACTGTTTTAAGTATATGCATATATTCAAGTTTTGACTTCACTTGGCATATGTTTCTGTAATGTTACAGCGGGAGGTGAACACATCAGAATTGATGATGATTGACCGCATGTTTGTGGCTGAGGAGCACACATTATTGGAAAAACTTCGAGAAGAGGAGCGGCAAGTAAAAGGTGAGGTATCCATAAAGCAGTTAGTCCTGTAAAGGTGCCACATATTTGAAAAAACTTCATAATATAAAATTGGGAAAGAAGTTATGAATAAGTTTGTAATTGAGAATGCTATGATAACCAGGATTTATGTAACATGAAACAGATTTATAAATTTTTCCAACTGTAATACTCAGAGCTAAAATTCACGAAGCTGTGTAGGTATGAACCATATGTTCAAGGGGAAGTTATTTTTGTCTTATGAAGGAGGATTTAATACTTAAGTCAAGAAACAAAAAGGAACTTAACAACCAATTCTCAAATTTAAAATTGGATTTTAACAACACTTCACATGCTCAATTTGCATAGTATTTACTAGTCTGTCCCAGCTACCGTATTAAAAAAGCTATTTAGATGTGGTGCTGGTTTTAGGAACTTGAAGGTTGGAATATCTTCTGATATGTCAAAATTCATGAGTCACTTCATGTTTCTTTATGTAGATTTTCTCCCAAATGTTTAACTAATTAGCATTATTTCTTTCACCAAATGTATTTCCCATTTTATGTCATATTATGTTTCTAATGTGCAAGAATAGCAAGACTACAGTGATCAAACGCACAATTACTAAATAGCTCAGAATTTGTGGAATTAAAATTGAACCCTTTGAGAAAGTACATGACCCAGGTAAGCAATGCAAAGGTCATTTCTAAAGAACAGCAGTTCAAATTAATAAGAGACATCCTAAAGATAATTACTGTTTATGGGTTACCTAAAATACATACATCATTTATGAGCACGAGACTGATAATTAAGAACAGTAATACCCCAGCTTATTTGCCAGCAAAATGGCTGGTTAAAGAATTTCAGTCTTCCAAAATGTGAGAGAAGTTTGAGCTGGTGGGAAAGATTCAAGACATAGAATTCTCAGATGGACTAATGGTGTTATTTGATGTTAAATGACTATTCCAAGAGAAAAATTGAGGAGATATATGATTAAATGGCTGAAATCTCCTGAACTGAATGATCACATATTGAATATATGGACGTAACTAAGTTAGATGTCCTTGTTTGAGGAAAATTAGTACAAGAATCTTGCCTATCATTGGGAAGTCATGTGCTCCCCTTTCTTATTAATCTTTTCATTACGTTTTTTGAAGTACACATTGCTCCCCTTTTTAAGCATAAAAATTTGCAGGAAAGGAAATAGATTGGAATTTGGCCTACATTGAAAAGGCAATTACATTAAGGCAAATAGTTTAAACCCCAGGGCACATAAACATGCAGCAATTAACACTTTTATATATAGACTGTAAACCTACCATTAAGTGATAAGGAGTATGATTAAGAAATCTCACCAGTAGTAAAAATGGCCACAGAAAATAAATTCCTGAAATAACTAGTGACAAGGAAAATTCAACATGTTAAAAGAAGAAAATGAATTAAGCAAATCACAGTTTTCACCCCTCCCCCAACAAAAAGAAGAAGAATAAAATCACTTAACATCTAAAACCTAATGCAAAATTCCAAAAATATGTTTGCAGATTGTTTTGGCTCCAGTAAATAAATACAGCATATAATGAAACCCCTTTAAGTTCAAAGAAAATTTATAAAATAACACCTAATAAGAAATCCAGAATCTATGAAATAACCCATGCAAATTGCAACAAGATCTATTTTGGTAAAACTAAGAGAAATGTAGATACAAGATTGAAGGAATGTGTAAGGAACATAAAATTCAAACACGTGGATAAATTGGCCATCACACAGCATTTTTTGGAAGAACAACATAACATAAAAAGGGAAATGCATTTGCTGAAAGAAATAAACAATACTAATGAGTTGAACATTTGGGATAAAATTTACATAAAGGAACATGAGAGAAAACTCATTAATCTTCAGGTTCCTAAAACCAACACCAGAGCTACCACATTTAAATGGCTCTGGATCTAGCTGACAATGCGGCAACAGCCTGCGAAACATGTACTAGCTAACCCTTCCTGGGTGGAATTATTTTCAGGATTTTCTTGGTTTTGTGAGCTGTTGTCTTCCTGCAACCAACAAAATGAAAGCAGAAGCACAGAAACATGCTTATGTGAATCTAATGACGTTTAGCAACCGTTTATGTAAACAAAATGCCAGCTAAGATAATTTATGAAATGCACAATAATTATCCAAATGAACGTAATGTATAGCCATCGATGGATATATTTGTGTTTTGCCCAGGAAGTGTTAATACTAGGTAAGTGAAGCAAGTTAAGTTTTTCTATTATTTTATTATGTACAATTAATGGGATTAGTTAATTATACTTTTAACGGCCTGCCCGACTAGGGAATGTGATATAGAACCTACTGAAAAATTGTGTTATAGTTGGGATTTGAACAAGATTGTCCTGACTGAGTCAGTTGGAAAATTCAATGTTCTACTGGCATGTTGTCATAATAGCTCAATGCTTAGAGCAACAGAAAGTGGGAGAGCCGTGTTCAAATCTCGGCTATGATGAATGTTTCAGCTGCTTCTGTATCACATTCCCTAGCTGGGCAGGCCATTAAAAGTATAATTAACTAATTTCATTAATTATACATAATAGAATATTTGCTTCATAGTTGGCTTTCTATATGAATACCCAGGAGTAAAGTACTTGTGAATTGCAAGTTGCTGTCAAGATTGCTATCTCCATAATAGACTCCGTTAGTCTGACGTCAAAACTAGCCGTTGCCAAGGAGATCCCCATCTTGCTTTCCAAACAAAATTGATTCCTACAGCGAGTTTTTGGAAGTCTTTCATATGACTAATAATATTTAGTGTAATTGCACTGTAATATATTAGTTTCAATTACTTTGGGCAGAGGTAAGGTGCTTCAAATAGTTGAAGCAGGGCTAAGAGCGTTTCTCTCGCATTGGTTGTGTGTTTTGTTCCTGACTGCAAACACTATAGTGAGCTCCAGTCTAAAAACTCCCTAGATGAGTCCCCCCCTTTTTTTTAATAAGCTGATAATTCAACCTGACTTAAGTCTTTATACCTCCAACAGAATTTAATTACACCACATTTGCTTACAGCTACAATTATTTCCATTCAATAATTACATTTTTAAGCAAGTGTGCATTGCTGAACTTACATTTCAATTATTGAGGTTAAGTTAGGTGTGCTTTAATAATAATATAATGAAAATAATCACTTGTGAAGAACCACCTGGTTTCACAGATACCCTCTTTATACTTTGTTACATTATGTACCACCCTTAATTGTATTACATTACACTTTTATACATTATTATATCATCTAACACCCTTGGTTGTGTTCATTATGCTTGGGCAAACAATGCACATGCACACAAGAAAACTATTTTTATTATTTTCGTCAAAATTTGGCATTTACTCTACAAAAAACAGCTCAAATTGTTATGTTTTTAATATATTTAAATACGTTAAGCGAAATTCCTCAACGGGCCACAAAATAAAGTTTTACCCTATGGACATTTATCCCAAACATATGCAATGTGAGGTTAGTTCGCTATGGGCTCTACGCTATGGGTACTAAAACATTTACATAATATTACTCATTTTCATTTGTAGGACAAAATATGTAAAAGTATTCCTTAATTATGCTTACATGGACATTATAAGATTTATTTCTCATGCTGGCTTGAACCTTGGCCTCGCAAATAGGAAATTTCCCCATCATATGTCACGGCTAAGACGTGATTAGACTAAACAGCATCTTCACCTTTCTTTATCAGTCTCAATTTGTCTTCAAAATTAGCTATTATTTCACTCAGTTTCACAACCATGTTATAGAGTAATGCTCACTTAAGGTGGCTATATTTACCACTATAATTATTTAATAACTATTAACACTAATAATAACCTCTACACCGTGTAAGTATAACTGTATTCCTAGCAAGGGTATTTATCTGGGATTGATAAATAATTAATGTAGACTTTTTAAAATAACATTCTCCCAAAGCAGTAGACAAATATACAGCACAAACTACATAGCAACCAATTGTTTGGAAAAAAAAGATAGCCTCCTAGCAACGGCTGATGTCATCACTAATGGAGTCTATGAGATGATGCCTTGGTGTGGTCTACCTATGTAGGGGGGAATGAGCCAATTGGAGTGACTAATTAGAAATTCGTGCGCTCAGCAATAGCGTTTTGTTTTCTCACTGTGACCAGCCCAGAATACGAAGTATTACTGTAACTTTGCCTTGCCGAGATGGAGACAAAGTATGCTGTGGAAACGTCACACAAAAAAAATAAAATATATGTGGATTTATAAAATTTGCACCCCTTGCCTAGTATAATAAGAATTACCCCTTCTTGCTTGTGAACCCAAAAAATTAGATTGTTTTATGGGGAGAACTTGCCCAGCTGCTGAACAGTTGTGGCTGTGGACCTGTAAAATGAGTTTAATTTTAGGTCAGGAAAGACAGACAAAAGAAATAGCAGCACAGTTTAGTATTGTTTAGGTGCAAGTTTCACTAATTCATATCAACCCCAGCAGATTTTTCTGAAATTTTAATGTATGACATCAAACATAAGTAGGTATTTATTTTTTGATTCACGATTTAGCAATGTCCATCTTTAGTTTAGTTCAGTTCTGCGGACATGTTGTTGCATCTTAACAATCTTTGAGTGAAAATTATAATTGGTGTCTGGTAATATCCATATTATTTTAGGTATTCATTATTATTAAGCATAAATTATCACTTTATAACCCAACTGACTGTTTTCTGTTGTATTCTTCCTCTTCCAACGCATCAGTATAAATTAAAATTTCTGTGGTTACGAGAAGCTGGTAAACAGCTTTCTGCTAGCCACTTCTTTTAGCAAATTGGAAATTAACTTAAAATGATTCTGGGAATCAAAACATATCACTGTAATATCCTATAGCTCTCAGAAGTGCTCAGTTCCTAATTTTAACGTAAAAATGAGGAACACTGCTTACTGTATAATTCATAACAGTTCGATTTTATGCTACAGCAAATAAATAAACATTTGGCAATTAAAATGTTAAATTTCTATCATGCTTTTTCTCTTACAACAGCATTAAAATGACATCTATGCAAATTTGTTATGTAAAAAATGCGTTAGCGAGAGCGTTGGGGTTTGTTGCGTTCAACAACCAAATCTTTATTCTTACAAAATAGCGTTACAGAATGCTATAACAGTTAGTTAGTGGCTTTAACAATTTGTTTAGCCATAACAAAACGTTACAGAATAGCACTTTCCTAAATGGCACGGTTGGTAGACACAATCCTGTTATGTTTTGCAATATCTCTCTGAACATTGTAAATGTGCAGTTGTTATAATGTACAAATTCTGTTTCCAAAGAAAAGATAATAGTGAAGCTATGTGAAACTTGAGTAAGAACAATATACTACATTTCTGAAAAGTACATTTTATTAACGGCTAACCTGTGTTAGGATTTGACTCATGCAAGGCTTTTTTCTGGTATTTACTTTCAGTACTTCCAAAAGCATAAAAAGATGAAATGAATTTGTTTTGGAAAACTGCAGCACATGAGTAGGTATCCTGTAAAGAAAGAAAGTTCTTCATGTATAAAGAACATGCTTTGTTAACTGATGCATGTTTTCAGTGCTCAAGCAGAAATGCGAGTAACTACTAGGCGTTTGCTGTATTCAGCTGAATTGGAAGGTGGGTATACAACAGATGGTGATGGTTTTACGATAAATGTTGGCAAAACAGTTAAAGCAAGTTCACTGTTGTCCAATAATTTAGTTTCTATATGTGCTGTGGAGCTAGAAATAAGTGCAAGATTAACAACAAGGGTATGAGTCTTGACGAGTACTTCTCCACCCTTTTTGGGGTGGGGTAGAGCGGGCAAAATACCAGAATTTAGTTTCTCTTCCTTAAAAGTAGTTCTGCAATTCTGGTTTTAATGTTATGAAACACAAGGCACCACATCGATATGGTTAAAAGATTTTTGTTTGTCAGCAGTGTGTTTGAAGGAATTTAAAACAAAAAGGAAATTTGCAGTTAATGAAAAGAATTACCTTCTTCTGGAAGGATAAATGATGGAAATTGAAAACACAGTATGACAAGAAAAAGACAATTTTTAGTTTTAGGTTTGGCAGAGATATTAAAGAAGGAATAAATGATAATAAGATAAATGTACTTCATGGTTTACACTTTTTAATGGAAATGATTTCTCCACTTCTGAAAGGTTAAAAGATATGGAATAAAGTGTGACAAAGGAAATGAAGATAGTGTTCGATTTTAGGTTTAGAAAAAGTTAAATGATAGGATACATGCATTTTATGCTTCTTCAGTGTATGAAAAAACATATCGTGAAGAAAATCTGTGTTCTTGAACAATGATGGTACAGCAACACTTGTCCTTGTTTTTCAGGGTTTGTGTGTCAGGAAAAATTACAGGAATTGTTGAAAATGGCAACCGCCAATATCCGTGCACATATTACATAGATGGATAAATGAGTTCTGGAGTGGCACAAATTTCACTATGGGCAACAATTCTTCTTCAGAGGCAATTGGTTTTGCAAACATCATACTCTTTAGGTGTTCCCATGAAAAGAAATGTATGGAGGTAAGATCAGGAAAGCGGAGTGTACAGGTTATTGGACCATTTTCTTCTAATCCAGCTGTCAGTAAGAGCATTGTCCAGATGCTCTCACACATTCCTATCAAAATGGGAAGGTGCCCCATGTGCTGGAACTGCATTTGATGTTGAATTGCTAAAAAGACATCTTCCAGGAATATAGGTAGCATGTTAATCAAAAGCTGAAGGTAGACGTGCCAATTTAGCTGTAGGGGAAGAAGGTATGGACAAATTAAGTGGCAACCAACTATGCCAACACACAAGTTCATGCTGACTATGTGTGTCGATGAGGGCATGTGAATTTTCATAGTCCCATACATGACTACTTCCATGGTTGAGTACTGCCCTTCTTTGTTGAAAGTGGTTTGGCTGGCGAACAGCACTGAGGGTAAAAGGTGTGGAAATGCCCAGTTACAAGGCTGTAACTGGAGACGAAGTCTGCTAGTACTAAGATCTGCATTTTCAGAAGATGAAATGGATGGAGCTGTTCCTCCTGCAGGATTTGTCAAACACTACTGCTGCTTCTATTCATGGCATGTGTGATTGCATGAGTACTTGTTGAAGGGTGAGCCTGCAGTCTTGTTTGAAGCGTGAAGTGTGTCAGGTTTAATTGCACCAACATCTGGTTCATGAACTGACAGGGATCTAGTTTCTCATAGATGCTGATGAATGGACTAATGGTACTACAGAACTACACATGCATATCCTCTTATATTTATCAAATATTAAATGTAAGATTGTTACTTATGTTTTACATTAGAAATAGCTCAATAGCAGCACATGAAGTAGTAAAATGGAAAACTTAGTTCACGTTTATGAAGCATTATCTCCGTCTGACCTGCTTCTTCCAGAATTAACATTTTAGTGAAAATGTGCCCCTCTTGCCCCTCCAATCCCTACTAGTATCTAGTTTGAAAACCCAGAATGCTATGAATCTGTCCATGTCTGGGCAGAAGTGACACGAATTCATAGAGTAATAGTATAATAATGTTGTAAACTTGCAGTTGCTTCCTTGAGCTTCTATGCTTTTCTATTGTCAGGCAAGCCATTTCATTGCGCCTTGAAGAATGAGCATGACTGCAGTCTTGGGGTATACAAATAATTTAAAATATGTATTTGTTAATTTTATTAAGCATGGAGGCACTACCCCAGAGCCGCTCCTGCATTACAGGTTATATTTCTCGAGTTGTGTGCCAGTATCAAGGTTCTTATTTAAGTTTTGAATATTTGGAACTCATGATCTTCCTGAATGTACTGTATGTGGCAAAAAATTAAGTAATAGCAAATGTACAATTCCAAGCAAACTAGAGAGACACTTGAAAATGAAGTAGTGTCATTTAGTAAATAAAGAAAATATATTTCAGTTATGGCTCTTTTCTAAAATAAAACAACCTAATACAATAACACTAATTGTCAGGAGGATGCAGTTACATACAACTTTGATTTTGCTGCACTTTAAGGGAGGAAGCCAATAGGAAATACCAAAGGTACTTTTGTCAGACAATACTGAGACACACGTCCTCTGTCATTCTGAATCAATTACAGAAAAATGATGTAACAATGAAAGATTTTTGCCACGACTTGTTAAATCCACAAACATAAGTAAAAACTGCCAGTTATTAGGTTGCACAAGATACGCAGAGAATATTATGTTGAACAGACCTTATTGTGTACAAAATTGCTTCTGACATCAACAGGATTAATCATCTAGAAATGTATGACATCTACATTGAAACAGATGATCCACAAGGTATTTTAGTATACATAGATGGCGTACCAGCAGCGACCAATCATATGAAAGACTTTATTTCAAGATGGAAGTAATATTTCCTTAAAATTGGATTCACCACTGCCTTTTTACATTGGGTAGCTTTGGTGCCAAAATGATTTTTCAGCCCTAAGGAGGATAATGGACTCAGTTGTTGTAATGGTTAGCTACATTTAAAGCAGTAAAAACTAGGTTTGTCCAAGTTATGTCCCAGGAAGCAAGAACTCTTCTTCATGCAGATATCACTGACTGTCAAGAAGAAAAATACTCTATAGATTTAATGAACCGAAGAATAACTAAATACTAATCTTTGCCCCACGAAAAATCACGTTACCATCAACAAAACAAATTATTAAAAATTTGAATACCTTGTTGATATATTTACAGATCTGAGTACTTTTAATATTAGTATGCAGCAAAATGGGGAGAATATCCTTAGATCAGGTGATAAGTTGAATGTTTTCTTAACCCTTTATAGTCTGGCGTACATATTTGATACAAAGTTTGCTTTAAGGTTTTAGATGTTTAATGGCCTGTATTTAAAAAAAATTTCATATCATACTGACCTTCAGGGGAGGGAAACAGCTATTTCTAGCCATTTTATATTGTAAACATAATTTTTTTTCAATAAAACTAGTGTTTTCTTTAGTTTTTCTTCTTTCTCTCTCTCTCTCTCTCTCTCTTTATATAATAAGAATGAAAATCCATGCAAATGCACTCAAATGTAACCACGTCAGCATCCAAGCATGCCATCACAAGGACTCGGGATTCATGACATTTGGCTTTATGATTGGCCAGTCCATTTCATCTAGCTTTAACGATCACGGCTATTTGAATCATTTCGGTGGTGGTGCTGCTGGTGAAAGGGATATGAAAGCTAGATTAGAGGAAGAGCGCCATATGTAGCAAAATAATTCCGGCAGTAAAGGGTTAAGAAAAATCAAAATGTGGAATGGAAATTTTAAAAGAAATGTTTTCTTTTGCAGCTTATACTATTTCTGCTTTGATTTTAAAACATTTTTGGTTTTGGAAGAAAAAATGCAACAATACTTTCATTCCATCCAGGTGAATGAATGCAACTGGGTTTGCAATCCCTTTGTCATTATTACTGAAGAAACAAAATACCTAACAGCCCACCTCTGTGGTGTGTGGATAGCATGTCTTCCTCACATTTAAGAGGTCCTGAGTTCAAATCTCGGGTGAGTTATCTGAATAAGGTTTTTTTTCCGGGATTTTCCCTTATCCTGGAAAGATGAATGTCAGGTAACTTTAAGCTCTATGGACCCTGGGCTCATCTGAGCATCATTTCATTCATTCATCCATCCATCATCGTCTGATATGAACCAATCAGTTAAAGGACTAACACTAGAAGAGTTAGCTAAACTTCAGACTGAGAACTTAAAGCTCAGGTTTAAGCAAGCTCTGCTGCTTTACTTCCTGAATTTTGGTAATAAAATAAACAAAACTTCAACATAACAGAAAATGCTCTATTTACATTACTTTTTTCAACAACATACCTATGCGAACAGGGATTCTTAGCATTGGTTAACATTAAGAATAGTAAACATGAGTAACTTTCTTCTGTGGACCATGAATTATGGGTGCACCTGTGTGTGATTCCTCTTTATATTGAACAGTTGTATAAAAGGAAAAAGCCCCTCTCTTTTGAACTAGAAAAACAGCGTAATTATTCATAGAACTTTTTGAATAGTAATATTACAGCATTTTAATCTAAAACCTAAGGTTAATAAATAAAATTACAAAAATGTTTTATATATGATGGCTGTTTTACAAATTCATACTTCCTGCTTGTTTTTTTTTTTTTTTTTTCTGTGGAGATGCCCTTTGGAGTACATCTACAATAGCATAATATTAGTGTACAACTGCTTTTGTAGGTTTTATATAGCTTAATGTATTAGTAAATATATCTCATCAATAATTCAGATTGTTTCTTAGCTGTAAGACTGAACTTTTGTCTACACACACATATGTGAATATGATTTTTGGGAATTTCAGAGGAACCATTGGTACCCACAGAAGGTGTCTGTACATCAGTCACACCACCACTTCAAACCATTGAGGTGAAGATGGAACCGGTGGAGTCACCTGCTGAGCGTCTAAAAGAGGTGCGTATAATGGTACAGGATGTAATGAAAGACCACAATCTCAAACGAGAATTAGAAGAGGACATGAAAGTAACTGTAGCGCGACCTGCATCAGGAGAATATGATGAGTGGGAAGAAATCCAGAAAGAGCTTGCAGTGTATAGTCCTTCTGCAGCTACAGTGAAATCAGAACCTCAGTCTGAGCCAGACACTGGGGATCCTCCAGAGAGTTCAACACCACCTGGAGTTCACAGCCAGTCTGGTCCTTGTGGTCCTCGCGACGAGGGTGGAGGGCCTGTATCAAGTGGTACAGCTAGTGGAGAGAAGCGAAAGGATATCTGTGATAGCTCTGCAGTGATTCATCGCAAGAAACGGCACAAAACCGGCAGTAGTTCACCCCTTAGCGAGGAGGATGACATCAATGCTCAAGTGCAGTGCGCTATAGACAGTATATTGAACCTTCAACGATCAGAGGACGGTTTTGATCTCCACAGTACGCAAGCAGGCAATGGTCAGGGTGTAGTGAACCCATCAACAGAGATGGGTGTCCCAATGGATGAAGGCCCTGACGGAGAGGACACAAGAGTGTTTGTTGATGAATCACGTTCCATTGTTAAACAGTGCAGTGGTGCTGTAGAGCAAATTGTGCGGACTAGACATAAACGTAATAGTGCTAGCAGTAAAGCAAGTGATCATTTAGTGATGAACTCCTTTCACCATAACTACAGTAGTGGTTCAGGGGAAAGAACGATAGAGGGAAGTGGTGGGGATTCAGCATTGGATGAGGCTGTGCGTAGCATCCTGACTTCCTGACCTCTGCCACCATCAGCCACTGATATACAGCCACTCCCTGCATCTGCAGCAAATTTCATGCAGTTGAGTTCCAGCTGGTCCACTCTATACTAAAACACCCTCTTTAAAGTAAAGATCTGCCTTTGTATTAGTACCTGAAATACCATGTTTGGCACCCAAATTTATCAACAAAATTTTCACCAGACATTTTTGTTTAATTTTAGCCTGCCTAATATTTTTTGATCTGCAAGACCTGAACTGAGAACATTTACTTGTTAATTATGTACTAGGAATGCAGTAATATAGCTGTGTCTCTTTTAAGCACAGTTTCTTTAGAAAAATCTGTATATGGAATTCATCTTATTGACTTATTTAAATCAGTGACCTTAATGAAATGCCAGAAAAACAATTGTTTAGAAGGTGGTTTGCAAAAATATAGTTCAAAGTGACGTGTAATTTATTATCCATTTTGGCATACAGCTGTTAATGCATTTGTTCCTAGAAGACATTTACATGGTGCATAAAAGCAATCTGATTAAATCCCTAGGAATATAAAACAGACTTTGAGATTATTTAAACCTTTAAACTATAATTAAATTTCTTCTCTGCTGGCTCAATTGCTCACCTGAGAACATTTTTTCTACAATGTTATTTAACGGATAAAGCCTGTAGCATTGTGCTCATGAGATTTATTTTTTGTGTTCTTATTGGCTTTATAAATCTGGCTGTAATCAAATTAAAATTAAGTTTTCATCAAGTTGCATAGCAGTTTTCTCTGTTTAATACCAGCCTTTATTAGCCTGTTTTGATTTTCAAAATATTGCATTGTTTTTAAAGAATTTGAATGCTTTTTGTATTATTTGTGCCTATTGAACCAAGACATAAAGCTAACCTACACTTTTTCTGTAGAATTGGCGCACATATGCCAGATAATAAACATTAATGAGGTATAAAAACAAAAACCTGGCAACATAGAAGTACATAATTATTCAAGTACGAATTAATTTAGTAACCTAGCTCCACTTATCTTTATATCTTTCTTAGTGAAATACAGGGGCTCTGTGTTTTTTAATTATTAGTCATGCCATATGTAATCAACACTCAGTTTAAATAAATAGTGAAAACTTTTACAACCAGCAGACCGATGTGAATGACAATCCACAGGCTTTTTCCAACAAGCATTTTCTGATCAACTCATGTATGGATTCATGTATTGCCAGTTGTGAGGTGTTGACTTTATATCAGTTTCCAACAGTCAAAAAAAATATCTGATTTGTGCTACTACTGGTGGTTCCTGTCTGGAATCGGAAGTTTATTGCAATGCATGATTGATGTACATGGGCACAAGACATTTTCATCAGATTCCAGTAAAGCCTATGCACGGATTATTACAAAATGTAGTGTTTGGAGCAGAGCTCATGAAACTAATTTGTGTGCTATCTGAGAAAATATAAAGATAAGCAAATAAGCTATGTTACTACATTACAAAACTACTTGCATAATCACTGGTAATGACCTAAACAATATGCATGTACGGTGCATTCATTATATTGCTGGACCGTGAATCGTATGTATGCGTCCTCCACCTATTGTCTGTTACACTGGGGGGTTTTCCGTTTTAAAAACTCCTGCATTACTTACTCATGAGTGATGGTAACATGCACTATGAGTACTAACCTTGTTATAAGTAGTGTCCATCTGTATTGATGAGATACTCCTGTCATCTGTGAATGAAATTTCCAGTTACACATTTTTCATTGTCACGAGGTTGTAATTCATGAACTATAGTCCTTGTGTAGGGTTTCAGTTTTAAAAGTTTAGCATTTGTATGAATAGAAGCTTTTAAACACCCAGTTGCTGTGCAACATGTTTTAGATACTTCTTTGGAGAGCATTTGATGATGCACAAATTTCATCAATGTTTTCCTCCATTAGAATATTTGTTTTTTGCTTTTCTAAGGTTTAGTGATCTTGTTTAGGATCCTAAACGTATTAACCCTACATCTAACAGTTTCTCTACCTGTAACTGTGGTTACCACGCTAGCCTCTGGTTCCCGAGATTGCGGGTTCAAACCTGGCGGAGGACGATGGATTTTTTCGGGTGTAAAAATCCTTAGCATGGCTTCCTTCGGAAGGGAAGTAAAGCCGGTGATCCTGTGTCTTAGATCTATGGCACGTAAAAAGAACCTCAAGTTTGATAAAGAACCTCAGCAAAATTACCAGTCTTTCATGCCCAATATAGAATGGGATGCTGAGGACCAAAGCAGTTAAAAGAGTGTCCATAAATAAAACTCTGTTTAATTTAATTTCTACCTGTAACTGGATTACCAGGAAATTTCTCCTGAAATTGTTACACACCTGTCTACATGATTGGTTTGTATGCATGTATCTCACATAAAAATTTTTTGTTCAAGCATGAACTTTTTGTTAAACATTTTATTGGACTAATAAGAATAATCTCAGGTAATTCACACACAACTTAGATATCTTTAAGGAACTTTCATTTTGAGATGCACACTGAAAAAAACACTAGTGTTTACAGGTCGAACTGAAGACAGCAACTGACACAGTATATCACAGCTGATAAACATAGCCTTGAGTGGATCTTTCATTGCTAGTGAGCTAGCAGAAAGATATCAAGGTCTCTGCAGTGAAAGGGAACTACGCATATATACGATCTGTGACCCAGCTATGAATCGAACACATGGTATAAGCAAATATGCTTGGACCAGCAGAACAATCACCTGTTCTTGAATCTTTACAATTCCCCAATATGATCATTTTCCTTTTCTTCAGAGAATAATCTTAAAAGGATTTTAAAATATAGTTGAAAAAATAATGCAGTTTCTAATTTGACTACATGTTTAATAGACTATTTTCTTTTCCTTTGGAGAATAATCTTAAAAATATTGAAGATGTTAAAAAATAAAAAGGAAATAAAAAATTCATTTTTAGGCTCACAGTATTAGCATTCACTATGTGTAGACACTTGGAAATTAGACTACTCAAAAAGCATAATTCTACAGAAAAATGCATTAAAAGCATTTTCATGGCAATATTCGTTTGTGAAGCTGTTTCCCACATGCAAATTTTTAACAATTTGTTTCCATTGATAAATTTGTACCTTTATTTGTGGAGAGAACAAAGAAATTTTGAAAATTTATGCAAAAGTTTAAGCAAATTAACAGTTCAAGATGAAGTAACAGCAGCATGCATTTCATAATATTGATTATGATTTTCTTTGCGCAACATTTGGCAGTGCTTGATGTATATGGTAAATCATCACCAGTATTGCCACCAATTGGTTCTAGTAGAAGTTCAGATCTGTAACATTTGTTTTCTTGTGTTAGTTTGCTAGAACAAATCGATACAATTTTAAACCTTTGGTCTTGGTTCAAACTCCTTTGTTATGACATTCATCTCAGTGATATTTCCAATGTCACCTTAAATTGTCGTGCACCATGGTATGGTGGGTTGGAGTGTGGTGCTCTGGTTCTCAGCCATGGAACCATGCAGGTTTGAGCCCACCCCATGTATGGGACTGTTGCCCACTCAGCATCATGATGCATTTGAGGAACTACAATTAGCAGACTGTAGGTCACAAAAGCCAGTGTTCTGTCTGGGGAAGCATGGTCCTGACCACTTCTCCCCATATTGGCTGGATGATCATATGCCTATACCTTGCACATGTGGGCATGAGGTTGGTGGCCAAGGACCACAAGGGTTGTAGCGACACAGATTTAATATTTTAGCCACATAAAATTAACCTCAATTAAAGAACATGTTTGTTGTACAAATTTAAAAACTGTTATTTCAACTTATACTCAGGTATTGTAGCCATCACTTCATTTTGAAGTACAATAGAACCCCACCTATCTCGGCTTAAATGTTTACCACCGTTTGTGCCATTTTTTGTACTGTCCTTTTGATTTACCTCTGTTAATGCATTTTTAATGTCATATACATTTGTGCAAGTTTGAATATTCTGATCAGTTTATCCCAAAGACGAAGATCATGTACATCATCGATGAACATCTTCAAAATGTTGCTTTCAAACCATCTACTTACCTGACTAGAAGCCCGAGAAAATTTAGAGTTATTACCATAAGGAAAGCTTAAGCTTTATTTATTCTTATGAAGCTTATTTTTCTATATACTTCATTTTAATCAAGATAAACCTTTGCAGAAACTACATTATACATTTTGTTATAAATGCAAAGGGAGTTGCAAGTCAAATGTTTTAAGCACTGGACGCTCTATGCTGGCCTCTATGCTGAATAATTCAAACCATTAATAATGGATATTTTGGAAACGGCTTATGCCGTTTCAAAGTTATTCGAAATAAATTGTGTGTTTTAAAGAGATACACATATTTTGTGTAGTGCATTTTCGTCTTTTGCTTTACATTTACCAGCTATACAAAATTATACAAAATTCCTTCGGAATGAAAAGGACTTCACTGGCTATTCCAGAAAATTCAAAATATACACTTTGTCATGTAAATATATACATAGCATTTTAGTCTAAATCATTTGAGCCATTTTTGAGAAAATAAAAAATATCGAAAAATGTTCCATGTTCCATATAGAGGGTGAAAATCTTCATGTCGCATCTTTGGAAAATACTGAAATCAAATACCAAGTTTGGTATTTATGTGACCTTACATTTTTGAGCTCTGTTGTTCACACCCACCCACACACACACACACACACACACACACACACACTTTTTGTTTTCTAAAAATGCTTTATTTAAATTCAGGGGGTCTCAAAACATGTATTTCTGGCGAAATCTCAGTATCAAATTTATGGGTGGGAATACAATATCTTCTCTACTTACATAAACACATACATGCATACTATATACATACTAGAAACATTAAAAAGAACTACAAGACCAAATCGTTAACTTCTAAAACTCAAAGAAAAAATGGTCTCAAGAAAAAGTTGTATCTCATAAAAATATAACATGTTACAGTGACTTTCTCCAACCGCTATTGTGTATTTTTATATAGCTTCTGCAAACATCTTAGAAAGGCTTATTTTTCTATCTACTTTATGTTAATCGAGATGAACTTTTGCAGAAATGATTTCATTATCAAAGCGATAGTTAGTGTTTTGAAGCTGCTATAATTATGTTCCATACTCTTTCCTGACATTGCGAGAAAAAACAAGAATGGTGACAGCACTTCAAAACCTGATAAAAGTACTGAAATATTCAAACCAACAACCTTAGACACCTCAGAAATGACTGAGGTTACAAAAAGGTTATTTGAAATAAACTGTGTGTTTAAACAGAACTACATTTTTTGTCTAGTGTCTATCTCTTATGGTTTACAAGTTATACAAAATTCTTTCTGAATGAAGAAGACTTCACAGGCTATTCCTAGTAAATTCAAGATATATTGTCTTGTAAATGTCTTAAATGTATGGTAGTTTAATCAAAACCATTTGAGCCATTTTTGAGAAAATTAAAAAACAAAATAGTTGAGTTTATGGTCAGAAATCTTTGTGTTGCATATTTGGAAAATATTGAACTTACATACAAAGTTTGGTGTTTATCCAACATTTCATTTTTTTAATTATACTGCTCAGAAACACACCACAAAGTGCTTTTTTTTGGGATTCAGAACATGTATTCCTGGTGAAATCTCAGTCTTAAATTTTAGGTGGCTGGAATGCAATACTAGGTACATAGTAGAGAAAGTAAAAGCTAACAGAAAGATCAGCACTGCATGGAAACAGATGTCTTGAAAACATGCTTAATAACAGCAATAATCATCAGTGAAGTCTCTGACTCTGCATTCAATAATGTTATATAACTTGAACAATCTTTGGTGCACACTGCTGACAGCCTTTCTAGTTGAGGGCAGATCAAGCTGGTTTCTGATGAATGTGTACCAGGGTGTTTTAACATTACAGAGTTTCTTAGTAATTTTTATATGAACTCTTAGGAAGTAATTTAATCTTCCATCAAGCAGGGATAGTTGCCTTGCAGTTATTTCATGATTAAGTCACTATTAGTTGCCTATTACCCCCATAGAACCTGACTTAATTCTCTGCAGTTATTTCTCGGGGGTGAGTAAACTACAGGGTGCAGCAGAAACAATAAGCTGGTTTTAGAGTGAAAAATAGTTTTAATTCCTAATAATTATTTATATTTCTATCATATTACCTTAAAGTACCATTCTTAGAAATTGGAGAACACCTATTTTTTGAAGATTCTACAAGCGTAAAGCAATGGCATGCTTCTTTGCCGGCTGGCATGGACACTGTTTCACAGATGACTGCACTTGCACAATTTGTACTGTTCTGTATGTACAGAACAAGGTCTCCCAGATGGCAATTCTTGATCCCGTTGTTGCACCCAACAATGAGTAGCATCCTTAGACAGTGCCTCATGTCAATTCAGTTCCCATCATAATGTTCTTTGGGTTTCTGTGATGGAACTGGTTCTGATGCGTACCAATTTATGGCACAGATACACACTCTCTCTCTCTCTCTCTCTCTCTCTCTCTCTCTCTCTCTCTCTAGTGCTCCACAGACTACCTAACACATCAGAGAGAGAATACAAACTGGCAAACTCATTTACAAGGTCGAATTACAGTCCTGCCACATATTCACAGCAAAAAATCCAATTTCAAAACAGTTATTACTTAAAACCTGCTTAGTGTTTTTGCCACACCTGTAGAAAAGATACTGTGCATACATGTTCTGAATATGGTTTAACTAATAATTTTCGGTGTATCATCAGTGGACTTTTTGTATTGTTAAACTGCTATCTCAAGTATTAAACACTGTAGTGCATGTTAAATATTACTCCCACTTAGGAGGGTAGTTTAAGGACAAAGGTCTTTACAAAATAGTTTTGTATTTGGCTTTCATGTATAAAATTCATGAAATAACATGATAGAGAAGATATATGCACCAAAGTTAGGTACAGAATGTGATAACATCAATTTTAGGGGTGCCATTAAGAAAGGTTAAAGAGAATTCTGCACCTGCTGTATACTGACCACTTATAAGGGTTGGACAGAAAGAAATAGTAGGATATAAACAGACCAGCATATTGTAAGTAGTGCAGCAATTTATTTGAACATATCATGAAAACATAGGTAAAGGTGTGCCATTTAGTCGGAGACAACAGTTACTGTCTCTTGAATATTACACCGGGTAAATGACCACAATTACATTTTACATATTCCTCCAAGTGACGAACAAAAGCCTGCATTGCAAATGTAGCATGTCTATGGGATATCCTGCATGGCATCTCATATTCAGTCCTTAAGGTCTGCCAGTGCTTGAGGGCATGTAGCATAGACCTCATTCTTCAGATACCCCCATAAGAAGACATTAGGGGCAGTCAAATCTGGCAACTGTGCTGGCCAGTGGACATCTCCAAATCCAAAATTAATTGACCTCAAAATGCAGGTCGCAAGATATCCATGGATCGCAGAACACCTCTACAAGATACGATGCCTACCTACACCCAAGTGCACTCTCTGTGAAAAAGATATCCTGAACAAACAACATCTTGCCAGATGCAAAGACCTTAAAAGTGATAGCTTACAGACTTTATATTGGGAAGCCAGAGGGAAAATGATGAACAACAGATATCTATGGATTGCCGAGCCGTATGGGCTGTTGCCCCGTCTTGTTGGAACCATATCTGAGGTTGGTTTGGTAGCCAATACTGGAAGAAGAATAGTATTTACCATATCCACATAGCGATCACTGGTAACTGTAACAACACGGCCATTGTGGTCCTCAAAGAAATAAGGGTCTATGATGCCAAATGAAGCAAGGCACACCACAGTGTTGCACATTTGCTATAGAGCAGTTTCTTACGTACCACACATGGTTTACCTAGCAAATTCTTGCTTAATAAATGTGCACCAAAAGTTTTGTTTACTTGGTTTAGTCAGTTGTAAATTAGTACATTTTGCTTGTTCACAACCCCGCTAAGTTCAAATTGGGCCTCATCAGACATCACTAAGTTACTCAAGATCTGGGCTTGGCTGCTAAGCAACCAAGGAAGTCCACTGCAAACTTCCTTTGGGCAACTTTGTCACATTCGTTCAGTTGTTGCACAACCTGCATCTTGTAGGGGTGGAAGTGTAGATAACCATTTCATGTCATCACTCACCACTGCTGCTACTATTTTTCATCATTAAAGTAAAATTAATGTAAATACACTTATTAAGCTTGTAACAACCTGTGTAAACACTACACAGTGTTACTGGTGACGTGGATATCAGGCAGCAAAGAAGGATTTTGCCACTTAAGCAAACAGTTGCCTATTGTGCTTCTGGAAACCTCCAAAAGGAAGGGTTGAAGCGAAGGAGACAGACCAACCAGATCTGAGTGGGGGGGGGCAGGCTCTTGACAGGTGCAGTTCCTAATGTTTCTAGATAATACATCCTGACACTGAATGTATTATTACAGATCTACCCCTCCTTACAGAGAGCTTTCTCTGAGGGAAAACATTTGTCTATTGTGCTTCTGGAAATCTCCAAGAGGAAGGGTTGAAGCAAAGAGACAGACTGACCAGATCTGGGGTGGCAGGCTCTTGACAGGTGGGGTTTCTAATGTTTATAGATAATACATCCTGATGCTGGATGTATTATCACAGGTCTACCTCTCCTTACAGAGAGCTCTCTCTGAGGGCCTGTCCCACATTAAACACCAGGACAGACAGTTCCAAAAAGCAAACTTTATCACCATACACCTCGCCTGCTGTCCAATCGCTTGATCCTTTGATCCTAAAACATGAAATGGAGAGGGGGAATTTGGCTACCAACCAGGGAAAACTGAAAAAACCCAAGGTCAGAGTGGCTAGTCCAAAGGGAATCAAACACAGGACCTCCTGAATGCAAACCTTTCGTATTATAACGGAGCCATCTTGCTTGGTTTTTACTGGTGACATATAAACCACTTCCTGTAACTTCTGTAATGACAGTCAAACATGTTTTGTAAATAACTAATCTTGATCAGGTATAAGAATTCTTAAGCAATTGGCTTCAAGTTATCTGCACTCAGACCATTATCATGCAAAATAACAGTGGCCAAGGGTCACTGACAGGCAGGTAAATCTGGCCTGAGTTTGTCTGCAAATGCCAAAAGATGGGGAAGTGTTTGTTATCTGCAACCTACCTGCCTATAATCCAATAACATTTCAACTTTATTTCCTTCCATCCTGGCTTTAATGCTTAGAAATTCTTATGCCTGATCATGACATTTCTGTTCCAGAAGGCAGTAGGAAGTGTAAGATTTGACAGTCGTACCTTTCAGCTAAAAAGTTTCACGAAACAAAAATTTGCAGAATTGTGTTACAATTTTGGATGTCAAGTTTTATGAAACATGCCACAGGTTTAAGACAGCTGTTTAGAAGTCTTATTTTCACCTCCATACTTGGAAGTTAGCAAAACAGGAAATGATCATTTGCATGCTCTCTACACAGGCACATGTGCCTCACGTTGTTATTGGCTGTTTAAAGGCAGGTGATCTGTGCACAGCCAGAAGTAATTTCTAAACAAAATTGGCCTGTTTTAAGGATGCTGTGTAAAGACTTCAGGCCATTCTCCCCATCCCAAACTTTTTGTCTCAAAAAGTCTCTTAATGGTTTTGATTAAAAATAGGTCATCATTTGAGATACTGGTGCAATGAAGAAATGTTAACCTTGAATTACATGAAAATGGACATGGACATTCTCATTGAAATGAGAAAGCATAAGAAAGAGAGAAAATGTTACTGCAGGAAAAACGTAAAGTTGTTGTGCCAAATAACCTTTCTTAACAGCCCACTTCTAAAATTATACACTTGTCTATTTTCGTTTACTTCAGTGCAACATCTATATAATATGTTTGAAAATATATGATTATTCTTTTTTTCTTTTTTTTTCCACACAAGCTCACTAATAGCAAAAATCAACTTGTGATGTTAACAGCAGAGTATTGTATGTGCATCTTAACAAGTAATGAATTTATTATTGACTCATTTTATTTTATTGTGTTATTATATAATATATTCTTTCATTTTATAGCCCTCTTTAACTTCTATAGCCATTAGGTGGCTTTAACTCTGCAAAAAAGTGGTGGTGTTTGTAACAAATTATAGATTTTTAATGCTGATTTTGTGTCCTTTTGCTATTAAACACATTCACTTCCAGATACTGTGGAGGGTAGGGAATAATTTTAATTAAGGAGAATTCCTCCTCCCAGCCAGGAATTGAGCCTGGAATCTCTGATTTGAGAAGCCACAATGCTGACCATTCTACATTGGAACAATCATTATTGCCTAATTTGAAGGCTTTTTCAGTCAGACATTTATGATTATTAATATAAAGCAGATAGAATTTTTAATATGAGTTGTATACTATATCAGAAACCTGTAATAGGTAGAGAAAGTTGTGTACTGTTGAGCATTTCTTTTAATTTTAAAGAGAATAATTGTGGAAAGTTTAAAACATGATAGAGTGGTAATAGATTTGAAATTTCAACTTGTGTGTAGTCCATATGAAATCAGCTTATTCTTTGGTGGCCCCCTTTGAATACTACTATCATAGTAAGTACACATTGTACACTTTGGACAATCAATAATATTTTAAGAAGAACAAGTGCAAGTGTAACTTAGGCTTTTGTATTTTTTGGTACCTCAGTTGCAGGAAAATGCAGCAGAAGTTAGTTCATATTTTAGTACATACTTGGAGAAGAATAGGGCACTGTATATATCACCCAAATTTAATATATTGCTTATTCTTGTGAGTTAAATATACTAGAACTGTCTTGGATAATTATGATACTCAGTGTTAATTTTCTCATGACAAATAAAATGTAGATCTTGAATTTTCTGGAAATAGCCTGTGAGGTTTTCATCTTGAATTACTTTTGTATAATTGGTAAACCGTAAGAAATTGAGAAAACCTTAGTACACAAAAAGCGTAAATCTTGTTAAAGCACACAATGTCAAAATTTTTTGTGGTGTTAACCATTTCCAAGAAATTATTTTCTTATTGGTTCAAATACTTATATTTTTTTTTCAAGTGGTAAGGCGCATTTCATTTTCTCTTGTGGTCATGCAAAGAGCATGCAATTTCAAAGTCATAACATAGCAATCCGCTTTTTAGTAATCCGACTCTCATTTTAGCCTACAGTATTCTTATACTACAACAAAGTGTGTAAATGTGTAATGAATGTTTATCTTGATTAACAAGAAGTAGAAAGAAGAATAAGCTGTATAAGTGGTTTGTAGAAGAATGAGTGGAGAAAGTCATGTGAATGCAACATATTATTATTTGTAATATTCTTGACACATGTTCTTTAAGCTTTCATTTACTTTTGTGAGGATTTTTTGTGAATGTAATAGATAAATTTCTGGTTTATTAAGTTAAAAAAGGTAACATGCAAATTAAAAGCAATAAAAGAAAGAAGAAAGGGGCGAAGAACTAATCACCCAACCCTTAGGTGGCCGAGCTGATCTAATCAGCTTCATAAATCCAGCACAAATGCATGTGCTGGCAAAAATGTTCATTCTAAACATACTTTGTGACAACCTATAGTAGTGAACAGAAGCCCTTGCAAAGATCCATGTATTAACCTTCCATTGGCAGGTTCATAACAATATGTCTGGCTTTCAAAAAAATAAAAAAGAACCCTTCGCCATATTGATGTGAGTGGTACAGTTCTGGTGAAGTTTTCACATCAAGAGAGATGATCAAGTTTTATGTTTCAGTTTCTGTGAATGCAATGCCAAACATTACTAATGGCAACAAACAAGGCTGTGGTGTCATTTTGCTGCCATTCTCCAAAATTGAGATGGTACTCTAGAACTGTGTATGCCAGGAATCACAAAGGTTTACTTATAAAATGTGCAATTGTTCAAGAGTGTGTAAATGAAACAAATGTGGAATTTCTACATGTAAATATAATTCGCATAGAATCTTGTATAAATTTGTTTTTCTTAAGCTTAATTTTTTAATTTATTTTCTAACCCCCTTAGGTTAAACCCATAATTTGCTTCACAGTATACTAGGCAAGATAAACCTGCAGTGATTTGCTACTTTGTGCTATGCTGTGGGCTAGAGTGTGGCGTTCTGGTCTCCGGCTGTGGAATGTGCCCGGGTTCGACCACACCCATGGGGGTGCAGATTTTAAGCCCAGGGTATAGCACGGGTGCCCACTCAGGAAAGTGAGGAGCTGCAATAGGCAGCAATCCTGGCTGGGGGTTGCTTGATGCTGGCCACATCACCTCCCTGTATCAATTAGATGATTGCCCACCTCTGCAGTGTGCAAGTGAATGCAAGGCTGGCAGTCGGTTTGGCAGGCCTAGCCTTTCACAGACTGTAGCACCATAGCATTTTATTTGCTATTTCATTCTGCAGACTGGGAATAAGTGACATTCCATACCTCATACTTGAACCCAGAACAGAAGAAGTTTTCTGGAATTAAAGATTTCCCGTCCCAACTGAGATGTGAACTTAGGTATCTTTGCATGCTAGCCAGAAATGCTGACAACCATGCCACAGTGACAGACCTTCATCAATTAACATTCAACAGAAAATGTAGAACAGTGCAGCATGATTGAATTAATAAAACTTCTTTAGTATTTCATCAGCTTTGACATATTTCACATACTTACCTGTGTGTCTGCGTTTCACAAACTACATTTCGAATAATATAAAAATATTACAGCAATAACATATATAATTGATAAGTGTGTGATATAGTTACAGCTTTCTCTGTCAGTTATAAATTTGCATGCATACCTTATATATTACAGATTTATAATCTTCATTAAAAAGTGTTTTTCTACCCATGTTATATTATTCGTTTGCATACAGATGATTTCAAATTAAAGTATGTAGGCTTTCACCTCCACAGTCAGTATGGGAAAGCAGGTCTTTCACACTGTAGAATGTGGTCAAGCAGAAAAATTCCTTCTTCCAGATGTTTCAGTGGCAGACATCTTCAGTTATGAGTCCTAAGTCTCACAGTAGTCGCCAAAATCTATACTACATGATTTAGGCCCTGCCACTGGCGATGGATATGTGAAGTCGTTAAGGCACGAACTTGTGAATATAAGGTCTTTAGTTCATACCTTGCCAAGATCATCCTCCCTGACTGAGGGTTTTTTTTTTTTCAGGTTTTCCTCAGTCCTCATAATTGACAAATGCTGGGGCGGTATCCTAAACTTAGTGTTGCAAAATTTCCTTTCCCAATTACCATTTCATTTCATGTATCATCAGTGTCGCCGCCTATGACCATATGAGGAACAAACAATCAAAAGGCAATTTCTCTACCAAATGCACTTTTTCAGAAAATGAAAAAAATTGATTTCTCTTTAATGACGAATAATATGGGAACCATGTCATAAAATATAGATTTATGTGATCTTCTATGTAACTTAAAACATGCCACCACAAATCTAAAGCACGATCCTTTCCTAAAATTGAACTTTGAAACTTGTAAAAAATCCCTTTCGTTTGATACAAATGGAGAAAATACCATGTGATTGAAAATGAAACGGAGAAAGTTCTTTTTGCTTGAATATAATTTAATTGTTAATGTGCTCATGTAATGGAATTATGACAATAACACTGTTCAAATGTTAACATCTAATTCACTCTTCAGGCATTTTTATTCTCTAGCCCAACACAATTGTATAAAACTATCTTATATTGTTTGTCATAGTCTTTTGAGACAGCAAAAGGGGGAGATAAGGACATCTTGCGACTGGTGCAGCAGCTATCACAAAGATCTGCCACACATAGCCAACTTGGGCACAAGCAACCAGCTTTCTATGTTCCCCTTCCACTGTCTCAAAAGACTCGGAGCAAAGAATACCAAGAAGAAACACAGGTTCTTCATCACCTGGTTTATCTGGTAAGGTCTCCCAGTCCCCAAATTCAGCTACAAGTAATTTTACATTTATCCTTTTTACTTTCTCTACTACGTATAGTAAGTAGGGGAAGTATTGCATTCAACCCAAAAATTAGATACCGAGATTTCACAGGAAATGCATGTTTTGAGGTGCACTGAATGCATATAAAGCATTTTTGGAAACATGTCCGTGTGTATGTGTTTGTCTGTGAACAGCATAACTCGGAAACGAACAGTCGGATAAACACCAAACTTGGTATTTAGGTTCAGTATCTTCCAGAGACGTGACACGAAGGTTTTCAAGAAAATTCCCCCACCCCAGATTACCTTTACATGAAACATTTTTCGAAAATTTTAATTTTCTCAAAAATGGTTCTAACAATTTTAAATAAAATACCATAAGTTTAAGACATTTTTATGGCAAATGAATTGTATATCTTTAATTTTCTGGGAATGTCTCCAAAAGTATTTTTCATTGTGAACGACTTTTGCATAACTGGTAAACCATAAGAGATAGACAAAATTTTACTACACAAAAAAAATGTAGATCGCATTAAAATACACAATTTATGTCATATATATTTTTTTTGTTGAGTGAACAATTTTTGAGATATTGCTTGTTATTCCCTTAAATTTTCCAATACTTATACTTTTTCTCAAATGGGAATTCGTTATTCTTTTTTTTTTTCTTGTAATGCAAACAGAATGGAATGCTCCACATAGCAACCAGCTCTTAAAATATTTGACTATCGCTTAAAGCCTACCAGTTCCCCTTGGATCTACAAGAAAATTAGCAATAAGATTAATCTCGATATCTCCATTAACATGAAGCATATGGAGAATAAGCGTTTGTAAAAATAGTTTCTACAAGAGCAGAGAAAATATGCAAGTGTAACACATCAGGTTTTTTTCATTAGAAATTGGATGATTCAATGAAACTTTTACTAGAACTCCATCCAATTCTTTTTCCGTTTTAATTAAAGTGGTCACTTTTTCTTCCAATTATATAAAAGAAAAGGAACCAAACTTCAGTCATTAAAATCTAAAAGAATGAGCATAAACAAAATGGCTGACCAATCTGGAATGAGATTGGGCGAAAGCTGATTGGCTGAATGGAGGAAATACCGTTTGGTTGAAAACAGACAGACAATGGAGGAAGTACTTTGATTAAAACTGTAATTTTCAATGCATAATTTGAATGGGTTAAAACAAGTATCATACAAGAGGGGCATAAAGACAAATGTAATTGTATGGGTAACTGTTTATTTAATTTTTTTTGGGGGGGGAGGAATACCTTTTGAATGTTTGCTCATATGATGTAACAACAGGTGTTAAATACTAAAAAAAAAAAAAACCTGAAGATGTTTGCCATAGTTGCACATAAAACATCTGGAAGAAAGAGCTTTTCTGCTTGACCACAGCACAGACTTGTTTTCTCAAATGTTAAAATGTTTACTGGAAACATGGAGAAATACAAATCATAATTAGAACCCCTAGCAAAGGTAAAGAACAAAGAAGAATCTGAGCTTTCAAGCGTCTTAAATCGAAAGAGACACATCTGAGAAAATGTAATCATAGGGTATATCAAAAGCAGCTAATGTAATGAAAATTGACACAAATTGTATGGAGCTCTATATTTTTTGTGAAGTACGTTTTTATCCATTTCCAATGATTTCCTAATTCTAAAGTTCAGTCAATAGAAAGGAATTTCACAAAAAATTCAAGATATACATTTTATTTTTCCTATCAATTTGCCAAACATATGATATTTTAGTCAAATAGATACAACCAGTTTTTGAGAAGAAGAAAAAGAATCATGAAAATTCTTCTTTATAAAGTGTAATATGGGGTGGGGAAAATTCCATGAGAAGCTTCACATCTTTTCCTTGGAAATAGTTGTGTTTCTCTCTCTCTCTCACACACACACACACGTTTTTTCAAAAGTGCTTCTTTTACTTCAGGTGATCTCAAAACCAAAATTGTGGGCAGAATACAGTATTTGCTCTACCTAATAAGTATGTGATTGAGAAAGTAAAATGCAAAACTTAAATTTTTCCTTTACAAATATGATTTTAATGGAAATTTTACAGCTATTCTGCGAAACTTTTATGTATTATAAAATAGCTATTAGTATCGTTATTCAGTTTTATGTGGTTCAAATTGCTTTAAGTGCTGCACCAGATTTTTAAACCAAAAGTGCACAACCATTTTTTTTTTCTTCTTTAAATTAAATATTGCAGTCATTAGATCAGGCATTTTGTAGAAACTAAGTAACACTACCTGTCTTATTCTTTCCACTAAATATTCAATATCCATTAGCAATAAGAAGCAGATTTATTTCATGAAACTCCCAGGCTTCACACAACGAAAAATACATAATAAAAAGTGCTCCCTCATTATTATTAACAAATTATTATGTGATGACTCCAAAGTCAAAACAGATAAGCACGGCTTTGGAAAACAGTAGCATTCAAAACTAGCCAAGAGCAAAATCTTGAATTGAGCATCCATTTTTTTTTTTTTCTTTCTTTTCTTTTTTCTGTTTTGAGTCTAATGCCTTTTAATATTGTAAATGGATGTTGAGTGCATGGACTTGTGAAAGTTACATGGTTCTATCCATTATATGCTGCTGCTGCTGCTTTTCTTTTTGGGGAGGGGAGGCAAACCTCTCTCCACCTTCAGAAAGTTGATCAAATTGCTGCATGACACTAAAAGAATTAATGGGAAAATTGAAAACTATATTTGCAGTTCATCCAACTTGGCATGCACTCTATGCCTGTTCAATCAAAATTTAACATTTTTAATCGCTCACCTCTAGATCACATGCAGGTTAAAAGAAGAAAATGGAATCTGGGAGTTCTCACCATATCTTCTTTGTAGTAAAAGAAAAACTTTTTGTCATAAATTTTGGAGAAATTTAATAGTAGTTATACTGCAGGAAAAATCAGTGATGTTCCAAATACTTGCAGACAGAATTCTAGCAAAATATGAGATTTTTGGACACCAGACAAACATTATACATAGTCAAATGAGTAAAAAAGAGACAGGTTATGTTTAGAATGGCAAACAACAGAGCTAAAGAATTAATCATTGCAATTTTCAAGTTTGAATTTTTAATTAAAACCTGTACCAAGAAACAGGAAGAAATAATTTTTCTTGCAGAAGTATAATGCAAAGATTCCTTAATTTATTAAACAACATAACGAGTAATAATTGATCAATAAATGGTATTAATGTAATGGTTCCAGCTTAAAAAATCAATAAAAGTAATGTTCATAGTTTCAACAACAGACCTAAGTAATTGAGATAGTTAAAATATCCTGATGAGATGAAATTTTCATCATGAATAAATTTCAACATTACTGCTATTTGCAGCACAGCAGGTTTCAAGGTAGTTCATTCTCTCTATATCGTCAGTATTCGACAGAATTATTTAGAATCATTGATCATCAGCATTCTATACACTATTCTTTAAACAGTCCATGTAAAAAGGGTTTCAGATTAGGTGTAATTGATGACCAAACCATTACCTGAAATTCTCTGTTAATCCTTGTCTCAAGAGGTTTCATTAAGAAAATTGCATATCTAACAAGCAAAATGAAGAGCATTGTTTTGCTGATAAAGGATTATATTACATTATTCAAAAAATTTGGAATTCTACCATTAGCCTGTGAGTATATTTTAGCTGTACTTTTAACCGTGGTTGACCACTCAGAAGTGTTCATAAAAAATTCAGACATACACAGCAAACAAACCAGAAATGGGCAGGACTTACACAGGCCAAGCAATAAATTACAAGTATTCCAAAAAGGGGCTTACTATAATGGTATAGTATTATTTAGTTCACTTCCATCATATATTAAGGAACTGAAAACTAATAAAAATAAATTCAAGTTAGCATTAAAAAGATATCTCATCATTCACACCTTCTATACAGAGGAGGATTTCTTTTATTCAAAAAAATAACTGACTATAAAATGTTACTGAATTTTATAAATACATTAAGTATAAATAATATTGTTTTAAATTTTTTTTAGCTCTAACGTACTCTACATCCTAGAGTAGACTAGCTTTCTTTAAGCTGGTCTAGCTCACTATAGGGTCTACAGATTGAGATGTTATGTTAGCAGGATGCCATGGCAATGCATAAACTTGAGCATATTTCAGTTGGTTGTAGCAGTCATTGTAGGTTTAGACATGACCTCTTATTAGGCTCCACCAGACATTAATTCTTGGCATAGCATTTGTGCTGAAATCTTACTTCTCTAGATTCTACAAATTATAAGAAACACATCAGCAGAACATGCATGATATAAGTATAAATTGTCTATGTTAGTTTTGTGCAGTGTAAGCTAGTCTTCTATGCAAAACAGTTTTGAATGCATTTAATATGATCTTTAGAAATCTTTTGTTTAGAAGTTTATTGCAAGTCTTCTTTTGTAACTTTATATACCAGGCCATTGTTCTCTTATAAAAAGCAATAGGATTGTGGCTTTACTGCGTACGCTTCATCACAGCAGGTAGTTAAATTAATTGCAGCACATATACTAACAAACCAAGGTACTATTCAGCCACATTATGAATGCACTTGAAGGAGGGCACCAGTGTTTTGTTGACACTGCCTAACATCAACAAGGCTTGGGGAGGGGAGTGTACAGTCACACAATGAAAACAGTACTACATTTTGCAGGCCTCATCCTCGCCAGTAAATGCAACTCAGAACAGGGGATGCCTTCTTTACCTGGCTGTCCTTTCAATGCCTCATTCACTTGTTCCATAACTGTTTAGTTCCTCTTCCCACCAGACACACTCATATCATGGCCGAAGAATACATTTGTTTCCCTTTGGCACATATATTTTAAATTGTGGCTATTTCTTTTATTGTTGTTAGCAGGTTACCTTCATTAGTACAAACTAACATTTGTAAGGTGACATTTTCTTTATTTGGATCAATTCATCATTCCAAACTAGTGGTAGCTCATGGAGGTCTTCGCAATAAATAAAAAAAGTTAATATTGGAGCAAGTGCACTTTTTTTCAAATGCTTGTTGCTCTTCTTTTGCAGAAGCTAGTAAGTCATTCATATCTATTTTATGTACACATGTTAATGTGAAATGCAATTAAAACCAAGGACAGTCAAGAATAGGCTTATGACATGTAAAGAATGAAAGTATACAGGAATAAGGAGCTTTTCCTCAGAACTTAAGGAAAGCAATTTTTCTCTGAAGATGAAGTTTGTAAAGTTATGTTTCCTAATTAGTTTGCCAAGAAATTAAAAACGTGTGTAGGACATTGCTATAGCCCAGTAACAAGAATAAGATGTTCCACATACATAGATTTAAAGTAGCTTAAGGTTCCACAACTTAATTTGAATTTTGTTTCATCAGAAGACCAAGTTACAGTGTTGAAGAATGCTTCATAAAGTAAAATATAATTTTTAAGTTGCTCCTTGCCATTTTCCCTGACGTATTTGGTGGTTAACCTATAAGTTTACAATTCAGAAAACTCTTATTCAGCAAATAAGAGCGCTTTGACACTGATGATGTTACGTTCATGTTCATTCCTATTTGAGCGCAGTTGGTTGTGTTTTAATGTTGTGCATAAAAATATTTTGTAAATATTATAGTTATGAATGCAGTTCCTTCATGAAGCAGGTTTAAATGTACAGAATCTTATTGTTTTCCCTTTGTGTGCTGCACTTTTCTTAAAATTATGCATCATCCGTCTCTGTGGGATGTGTGTCAGCTCTCCTGGCAAGCATACAAAGGCAAATGGGTTCAATTTGTGGCCAGATGGGGAATTATTGAGTAATGCGCTCTTGATTCAAACTGGGTTGTTGTGATGTCACTTCATTTCCACTGGCAACCACCAATGTGTTATCTTGCTTAGAGTACGTATAGGCAAGTCATGTCATGTCATGGTTACTAGTCAAGCCAAGCCCTTCATCAATTTATAGAGCATTATAATCTGGATATTGTATCTTGGCAACAAAGACTGAGACATCATGGGCAGCAATGAAATAACAATTACAGTATTAAACATTATAAAGTCTAGAAAAATTAATAATGCATGACTCACTTCTGTGGTGTTGGGGTAGCTTGTGTGCCTCATATTCAAGAGGCCCAGAGTTTGAATCTCAGTTAGGATGAGTTATCGAATAAGGTTCTCCCTTATCCTGAGAGAACAAATGTGGGTAAAACTAAGCTCTACGGACCTTGGGCCCATGCGAGTATCAGTTCAACCACTCATTCATTCACCATCCGATAGGACCTACCCAGCTAAAGGATGTTAAACTTAAAAAAATGCATGTGTACAAGTGGAATACCTTATATAACTCTGCTCTCTTCCTTCACAAATTCTACAGACTTCAGAGGCATTCATATCAATTGTTAATTCCTCATGCATTTTCACCCTCTTATTTTTGCCATTTTGGCAGTACTGAATAAGAATTAGTCGTGGTGGGTGGTTTTTTGTTTTCTATTTCAAATATGGGTTTTAAAGTAAAAGCATCTTGAAATGTATATCACACAATTTTACCTACGAGTTTCAAAGAACCATATGTCATTTGGATGAACTGCGTATCACAGAAAGCTTTTTTTCTTCTTTGCTTTTTTATCTTCTAGGAAATTCAGTGCATAAATTTTGAAATTTATTTGACATCACAAGCTCATTAAATCTCTTTTCCTTTAGAGATTGGAGTCTGATTCTCAGCTGAACAATTAATGCATAAAAATGTTCATATGTGCTTGTATTAATCCAAATGGATATAATAGTGTATTAGGTGGTGTTCCAATTTGACTTTGAGCTTCTGATGAACTTCAACATCAGTCTCTGATTTGTACTTTATCTTATCACTTTAATAGGCAGAGATTCATTTTGGAATAACACCAGGAATACTTATTTTGAGATCCCTGATATTATAAAAAGCATTTTTAGAAAAAAGATGCACACACATGTGCATGCAAGAGAGAGAGAGAACAGCATATATAACTAAAAAATGAAATGGCAGATAAATAACAGATCTGACGATGTTTAACTGTTAAGGGTGTGTACAAAGAGTTTGAAGAAAATGTGCCTACCCCAAACTAGTCTTTACATGAAAAATGATTCATTCGTTTTTATGTTCTCAAAAATTACTAAGATTTTGATTAAAATACAATACGTTTAAAATATCTGTATGGCTAGAAAATGTATATATAGAATTTTCTGTGAATAGTCTGTGAAGTATAATTTTGTATAATTTTATATACCTAACTAGTAAACTATAAGAAATATGCAAAAACTTAAACACAAAAATGTAGGTCTCAGAAAACATACAACTTCTCAAATTTGTTGTGTCATTAAATATTTCTGATATATTCTTGGCTATTGGTTTGAATTTTCCTATGCTTCATCATAGATTTGCTAAAGTTCATTTGTTTCTTTTGGTATTGTGCAAAGAGTGGAATTTAAAAGTCAGTAGATATGACCCGGATGTAGGATGAAATTATCGAGGGGGGCACCTCATCACTATGACCAACTGGATCTATTGTGGTTACACCCCCTGGAAGGCAGGGATGAAGTGAAGGAGCTGCAAGAGGTTGCAGGTTTATAGGCAGACAGGATCCCAGAGACGCACAGAAGTCCCTATCATTTCCAGTATGAAACATCCGCTTTTGCCAGTAGATGCGGAGTCCTGCGAGAGGGTGACGAAGCGGCCCTTGCAGGCAGGTCAACGCACCCTGTCATTTGCCGGGATAAATCTTTCCAAAGCACAGTAACCATGCCATCTGTCCATCACTAAATGCACTACAGAACCCGGAGACACTTCCTTAAAGATTAAAGGGAGAAAGGTGAAATGACAGGAAAGGAGAAATTGTGATAGAATATACCAGCCCAGCATTTGCCTAGGCGACCAGAGGAAAGCCACAAAAAAAAAACCCATGGTCAGAGTGAGCGGCCACCAGGAATCGAACCTGGGACCTCCCGAATGCAGGCCACCTGGGCCATTCCACTCTGTTATGACTAGCCTTTGATTTCTGGCCCTATGTTTGTGCTTCCAGACATTTTGCCCCTTTATTTTTTTCTTCTATTGTATGTTTATTTACAGAAACCTTCTATGATCCAGAATTCAAATCCTCCTTGTTTGTGGAAAATATACATTAGTCATCACCGGGACTCCAAAATTCATATGCTAGTCTTGCATCTACAGAAAGATCTGGTTGTAATACGTTGCTCAAAAAATCAAGTTTGCTATGTATTTTTGTTTGTGCACCTGCCTCAATGCATCTCAGATTACTTATCTATACTCAGTACAGTCACCTTATTGGGTGACACAGGACATTCAGTATATTTTATTTCGAATTTATTAGTATTTTGTTGCAACTCTGCTGCTTGATTAACTTGTAAAAAAGTTCAATCTTATATATACACACTACTTTGTGACAAGTTGTCTATGTATTGCAGGATGTTTTGCTAATAATTCACAGCCCCACATCTCCCTAAACTATAACCCTAAAGATTTAAGCTTCTGCATAATTTAATACTCAAAACTGAAGTTTATCACAAATAGGAAATTATTTATTACATACATTTTTTCCTTTTTCACTTCCCATTAACTCTGTAATCATAAATTCACATTTGAATCTTGAACGGTGAGATGCTTCTTGACCTTGTGAGACTGAGTTGAAGTTTATCCAACCCATCCATGAGGTGCATTTTGTTAGTGCTGTGTCACAGGGGGCTCTGACAACACTTGAGGCAGAACATTTTCACACAACTGACAATGGGTAGCTCTCAGTTTTGTGAGATACTAATCTCTGTTTCATCCAAGCCACCCATTGTCTTTCCATAGAATCTTATCTTACAGCCATTTCTGAGAGAAAAAATTCAGTATAAACAATTTTATGGGATAGGGAAATTCTTGAAAATGTAGGTCTTGAACAGCTACAGTGAATTGATGTGGTTGACCTTGGAACTTGGTTTTATTCTAATTAAATTTGAACATAATTCTGCCAAGTGTTGTGATTGTAAACTAACTGTAAAATATATATAGCAAAGGATCAGTTGAAAGCTCCATAAAAATCTGCACTCCTACTTCTGCCAAAACTCACAAACTACTATTATAGTCATCACAAGAGACTTCCGTTATACCCATGGCACAACAGTACGTTGCTGGACCAAGGCCTGCCGTCTGGCCACTGCATCCCCCACCTCTGCACACAACAGGCGTCATGAGTGGGGTGCAATGCAGGAGGGTGGAACATGGTCAGTGCTCCGGGTCCCTCCTGGCTGGTATATGCAGCCTCCTAAACTGGAGCCGCTACTTTTTCAATCAAGTAGCTCCTCAATTGGCCCCGTAGGGACCTAACGAGGCTGAGTGCACCCCAAGCTAGGTCTCCCTGCAGGAGAAAACCCCCACGCCAGTACTGGGAATCAAACCCAGGTCTCTCACGTGGTAAGCAGCTGCGCACCACTGAGCTAAGGAGACGACTTATTGTACTCTACATCGATTGGAAATGTCCATTCAGATAGATGACCATCCTAGCCCTTGTCCCAGTTCCTGTTCAGTAATGTCTGCAGTGTCAAGTCATTCCTACAACACTTTAATTTCTAAATCTTTAATGACTAAATGACAGATTGAATGCCTCCACAAAGCAGAATATGGATGTTGCTCTCGACACAGCATTCTATGACTGCAATATCCCAATGAGATATAACGGTGAGCAATAATAAGTGTTTGTAAAAGTCCAACGTGCTTACCCACTTTATTTTGACTATGTAAGTGTTTCTACTACCATCTCTTATTAACTCAGGCAGTATTTTTATTTTATATCTGAAGCAGCAACCAGTGCAAGTAGAACCAAGTCTAATAATCATGTGACCTCTGATGACATATGGAAACTCAGTATTAATGTGAGTGAATTAAAAGCATATTGTTTCTAACCCAACAAAATATCTACACACTCACGTAGTGTAACTTGTATCAGGCAGAAGAGAGGGGCAGGACTTCAGCTCTCCACATAGCAATGTGGCCAGTGCAATTCTGCAGTTGTGGCCCAGAGGAAGCCCAATATAGTGTGGGTGAAACATTGGTGAACAAACATGCGAAAATGCGGTCTTCCCAGGAAGATCAGGATATTATTAAACTAACATTGTTTCATGCTGCAAATATGGAAACTGCATTCCTCTGCTAGCAGATGTTAAAAACATAAGCAGTTATGAGTTCCAAAGTATAAAAAAGAACTTTTAAGTAGTGTTAACCATTGTTCATTCATTTGCTATCCTGATTCTTGACACACAGGTGCTTAATTGGAGAAAACTAATAATTGTACAGGACTTAACTTAGGATATTGCAAAGCCTGAAATATAGAAATTCATGGCTTTTAAAGAGTTTATAAATTGGATTAATTCAATGATGATGGTTGTATATTGTATTGTTATACATTGCTGTATAGTGAGAGGATAAAAAACAACTTGCTGGAACCTGATGAAATTTATCATGGATTTAGGACTGTCAAAGATGTTCTTTATAAATGTATTATTTACAAAGAGGAGTAAATAATAAAAATTTATGCAATACAGATTCATAAGCCAGTTATGTTTTACCAGCAGACTTTTAACACTCAGTTGTATGAAGCTGAACTGACTGGGGCAAATGATATCAAGTTTTCTGTTAAAGCTCTATATTTTCACTTCACATAGTTCCATACTACTCTTACCCTAATTATGCTGGCAAGGGATTGTAGATTGAACTGCCACTTTAAAGAACATGGCATGAAAGCTATAAACAGACACTTACAGAAGATCAAACATCTCAAATTAGCAAAAGATGATCGTAATCCATGTACCATGGCAGTTGTGTATACCTTGGAGAGCAGGACAAGTTTGCTGTTGTAGAACAGTCATTGTTATAGAGCCTTCATTTGGGCGTGTGGCTGTATTATGGGGAATTGCTTGCCCTACACTGTGCTGTTTCTCCACTTTCCCTCCTCTCCATGTGCCAGCTAATCATTGATGCAGTACAAAGGTTGATACGTTGGAGACCAACAGCAATTTATAGACACAATTCCTGTTGTTCATGTACCTTGCAACAAGTGGTTCGTAATGTTGTGAATAGAGTTAGGGAAACAGAATCTGTTCTTCATAAGAAACCGAAGGTAAATCACCGTGTTCATCAGAGGAAGGCTCAAGAGAAAAGTTAGAATGAAGTTCAAAGAAATATCTGAGAAAGCTTGCATAGGAATCAGGAATTTTGTAAATCTCGGCTTGGAATGCCACTAAACTTAAAATTAAAACCCTATAAGATAACTGTAGTTCAGGAATTAAACCTCACAGCAATGTGAGTAGAGTTAATATCTGCAACTGGGTGTTGGATAATATTGACCTGTGTTTAATTTTTTTATGGACGAAGCGTGGTTTCATTTACATTACCATGAAGAATTAAGGGTGTTAATGCAAATTTTCTTAAAAAATGTGAGAAATATGTGGCAGTACAAGGACATCATCCAACATCTATGCTGAAGGTATGTGTTACTGCAGTTATAATTTACATGAGAAATGTGTGTGCTTCAATTTAAGGGGCTTGAATATCCAACTGCACCAGCAAACAGCATGCTTCCCAGTGCCAAGAAACAGCTGCAATCAACACAGGAACACAGATGCTCTCTCAACCACTGACGCAATGAGGAAGCTCAGCATGGGAATAAAACAGGATTCCAGTAGGTGCAAACAGGCATTTTCTAAGCAACAAATACTACAGTAGTCGGGGGTCGTTTTGGAAGCATTAAAAAAATGTTAGGATAAACCTAAAAATTGATTGGTAGGCTGCATAATTCCCAGTAGTTACTTGTCGCTTTTCACCCATTATATAAACAGCAGCATAGAGACTGCATCAGTAGCTGATTGACTTTCATATTAAAATTTTCCCTTAAAAGTATCAAATACAGTTGCTGGTGAAACCTGGGGATGTTTGCTGAGCTTTAATCCTGGATCTGCAAGCTGAGAAAATTGAATAATGCTTGATTGTTAAGAAAAATGTTATTTCTTTCTTAACATTAGATCAGCTGTAATCTAACTTTAAAAATTACTGTAGCATTTCTAAAAAAAATTTAAAAAGTATTGTAATTACTGATCAGTAATTAGTAATGTATTCTGAATTCAAAAGTCAAAGTTGCTCTAATCAGAAATAGACTTGGGGCAATCCATGTGTGCTATTTATATCACCAGTTATCCATTGGAAGCAACACAACAAATAACTTGGTGCTTAGTAACTGCTCTAATGTTACACATTCAGAACAGCTTTCTTTTGTGGACATTGAAATAGCCCATGGTAGAAATGCAGTACACTGCTGTCAGAAATTATATCTGAATATGGCAACACTGCATATTCAGCAACACAGGAAATTCAGTGCAAGGGACATGAACAACTGTAAAGGCAGCTGACAATATTTGGTCTTATGGCTGCTGCTATTGCAGCATTTTTGCAGAAGGGGTTGACACCATATTCTTCGCATATCTATTTTGACTTGTTTTGGAAAATGGAGCTTTATGGAGTGATACTCGAACAAGACAGGATACCTAAAATGGCCAAGGGCAGTTATAATGTTCTGTCCAACATATTGATACTACGCACAGCATCTGGAACCATAGACGGACCCAGGAAGGGGCTAAGGGGAGCTATAGCCTCCCTCTTATATAAAAAATATGACAATCATTATGACATCATTTCACCCATTTCATTTATTCATCCTGGGATATGACCTATCAGGTTAAAAGACATTAAACTTAAAATAAAAGAGCATATACAATATGCATGGAAACTCTGTGGAGATTCTGTAGAAAAATAGAAACGTAATCTAACAATGTCTTAATTATTGCTTAATAACAATAATGATGCAGCCTTCATAATAAGTGTATAACTATGGAACATAAAAAGAAACAAATGAACAACCAAGGATTTTGTTTTCTTTTTAAATCTTTCTTGCTCCATATAAATCAATTTTAGTCCTTCGTGATGAAAATATGTATAATAAAATTGATCATGTTTTTTTAGTTTGAAAGTTCTTCAAAAGATCATATAGCTACATGAGGAAATTTACAAAACTGCACATATAGTTTTAAAAGCCATAACAACAGCTTACAAAAAGTTGTTTTATACTTAAGTCAAGATGGATAACTTAATAAAACATTTGTTACAGATGAGTTATAAGCGACTCAATTTTAATACAAATTGTAACATCACTATCTTTGAACTTCATTGATTATAAATTACAGAAAGAAACTTAAGTTGGGCAAATTGATTATTTTATGCCATAAATTCCAACAAGAAATAAATACCTTTCCAATCAGCATCTGAAACTATTTTGTGAATAACAGAAACAAATGAAAAAGTTTTTGACATAAATAATAAAGCTCAATGACATACATTAACCTATTTAGTATATGTTGACCAGTTGGGTAATAAATGCAAATTTTTCATTCCTTGTATTATGACTAACTTGAATAAAAAAGGACTGCAGATGCTTGGGATGTACTGTTAAGAAACTTGGCAGGACAGTAATGAGTAACATTTGAGGTGTGCTCCAAGTACAAAAACAGTTCCTTGATGAGTATGCTTTTACTTAAATACTTAAGCAATATCGGTACCAACTATCTGAGTGGTGCTGGCCAATTTTGTAGTGTAGTACATTCTTTGTTGTTTAGAAATCTATAGCATTGAATTTTTCAGTCTGATTCTACATTTCCAACTTGGTCCCATAACACTAGTCTGCATTTTCAAACTTTTTGTCAGATGTTCTTGAATCAAGTTTTTATGCTGATTCCAGAAATAACTTCCATTTTTTTCTATCATGTCAGGTTTTTACACAAAATAAGAAGTAATGTTTTGACAATTTTACTAATGAGTGTAAAAAAGTATTCAAATACCATTTCACACAAGTAAGTTTTTATTCAAGAAACATTTTAAGAATACTCTCAAGAACTCCCTAATTTATTTCATGACTACATTTTAACAAAACAAGAAGCCAAAGTGTTTCATTTAATTTTTTTCCAACTTTCTCTTCTTTGACTTCCTTGCATATCCTTGAAGATGACTGTCCCTCTTCAACATCCAACAGTAGTTGACAATCATAGTTTCATTTCAACTCCACTGGTACCTCCTCTCCATTTCCTTAATATCTTGGTGAAAATGTTCACCCTGCTCTTCAGTATAATGTTCCAGATTTTCTGGAAAGTAGTCGATATGTGAATGCAGAAAATGCACCTTTACACTCATGTTGCAACCCATCTTCTTGAAATTTTCCAACATTGTTTTGACAATGGCATTGTAATTAGGATCTTTGTTATTGCCTAAGAAGTTTTCAGTAACTGATCGGAAGGCAGTCCATGCTTCTATTTCTCTCTCATTCATTATCTTCTCAAAATTTTCATCCTTCATCAATTTCTTTATTTGAGGACCAACAAAAATTCCAAATGTCTTGTGTAATGAAGGGAAATTTCTTGGAAAGATACCTGAAGCAGGGTCCATCCTATGGTAGAGCCCTTACAAATTGCTTCATCAAGCCCAATTTTATGTGTAGTGGCAGAAGCAATATCTTTATATCTCTATATCTCTGAAGTGAAATTGTGAAAAAAACTATATGTGATAGAAAAATTTAAAGGCAGTTCTGAAATCAGCATAAAAAAGTGAGTCAGAATCACTTATTAGTTTTCAGTCATCCAATATCATGCAGACTAGTGTAATTGCTTGGTTAGTGTCACCCTCAGGAATATAACATGTTGGTATACTTTGAAGCAATTTAAGATTTTAATGCAGAGGAGGTAACAAAGGATTGTACATAAATTAAGAGCAGTTATAATTCTATAACAATGCTTATAGTTGCTTTATTATTTTCACCATTTAATTTTAGTGTGTACACTGCATAAGAAAAGAGTTGTTTCATAGTGTGCATCAAAATGAATTCCTGTATCTGTGCAGATACTAAAATCACTTGTGTTTATCCATATAAGCACAGAAATTTATACCAACACAAACATCTGTCTCTCTTATTGGAGCATACACTTCTCTTCAATTAAGACCTTTGTCCAGGGTAATCTTAATAGCAAAAGATCTGACTTCTAGCATAGATGTACCAGAACACTCCATATAATCATGGTAAACTCCTGTACATCATTAAGTACTTATTGTTTCCTGTGCCAATCAGATTAGAAATAATTATTTTAATATTCCTGTTTAATTTTTAGTTGTCAGCATTATTTATATGATTGTAATTACTTTTGTTTAAAGCTCTAGAATTTCTGTGAAATGTATGTTTGTGATAATTATTCATAAAACGTGTTTCACTTTGCATTAATTTCAATTATATTACATTGTTGTAAATGTGTGCACTTAAGCTTTAAGTGCTGGTGAAGACTGCAGGTGGCAAGAAACTTCTATAAGCTATAGAAAACTGAAAATTGAAGCATTTTTTCTGGCCATATATAAAGTATTAGTGAGGGTAAAAGTGCAGCATTTTTCTTCATCATTTCGTTAGCTAGTTATAATAATATACAGTGTGGTATTACATTACTTCTTTAAGTAGTAAAATCCAAACAATGTATATTTAGTGATGAAAATACTCAACTGTAGAACTTTCTAAAAGATGAATATGTTAACTGGAAATGGAAAGTTAAGGATATATTCTAGCTAATGGTGGGCAGGAATATAACTGTATTAAGATATTGGCCTAAATATTTATCTTGAAATAAAATAACTATTTTCATGAGTTGGCCACATAATGACTGCAAATCTAAACTGTCAAGGTATGCAAAAGCTTTGGATTTTATATATATTTTGCTACTCTCTTAAAACTTTTTATGTGTTAAGTAATTGGTTAATAAGTCTCCATGGAATTCAAGCTTTACAGGTTATATGTCCCCATTCTTCCCAAAAATGGTTTACTGTTAAACCTGTATTATTAAACTGTAAATTATGAAATTGTTATCTTTATATCTCATAACTCAATTATTTTAGATGCTTAATTCCTTATAAAGCTCTCTCTATGAGGTTTTCAAGCTTATGTTAAGGTTCTGCAGTTCAACAGTACACATTTATCAACATTTATTTCCCTTGATAAGTGAATGGGATAACCTGATATAATCAATGTTTTATAGAGCTAAAGCTTTCTGTTATTGCTTCTGATTGTTCCTTCTTTCCTAAACTAATAAAAGATAAAAGTAGACATTGATCATTGAAGTTATTCTATAACTTGCACAACTAACACTGCATAGAGCTCATAAAATTTTATGTGGAATAATTTGTACAGAATCTTTAATGATTTAATGTATGTGTTACTGGCAAAGTACAAAATTGAGGCATTATGTAAAATACCTAGTAATTGTATAAAAAAATTGTATAAAATGCAGGACAATTTTTGGCAAAGTATAAAATGCTGTATCTTTTTAATATGTTTTACACTTCTCCTAGGCATTATATACAATGCCAAACTGTATGACAGTAATGTATCTAAATACGACATGAAATATTAGTTTAGAGAATAATTTAGTGTTTCATACATGTTTTGCAAAGCTGTTTTAAAGACACATAACAGTAATTGAATATGTAAAACTTACTTTTAAACGAATGAACAGCATAAAAGTATTAAATTCCAAAATAGTTCTATTTGCCGCAACAAGGGATAAATGTGACACTTAAAATTCATACTGTATTTTATCTTTCCCACAAAAGCACTTCATATTGCGGCACTTGATTGTACACATACGTCTGATGAATCCTTGGTCACCTCTGTAGACCGAAAGTTTATGGTTATTCAGAGTGCACTTTCATGATTTGGAACATCTTCAAGCAACACTAATTGCTTTGGACACATTGTGAACTGTGACTTTGTTTTATGATGCCATTTAAACGTTCCTAATTGATGGAAGCCATCTTCAGACACCTTCATCACAACTGCCAAAATATTATGAGAATCCCTCTTTCCATTGTCAAAGTCAGGAATGGAAACTTGAACAGTAACTTCTAAACGGATAGGAGGAAACTTTTTGTCAGCGTTTAACTTCAGTTTCTTTGCTTGTTGTACAAGATTTGATCTACAATCTTTTCTTCCTTCAGTAGCTGTCCACGTTGAAACAAAGCTCGCGTTAGTGGCGGTTTTTGGAATGAAGAGAGAGAAGGGGCCTTTCACCTTCTTTGGGCTTAAAATTAAAGAATCATGCAATCAATATTTATTTAAAAATTCTTAGCCTAGTTTCCAGAGGCTGCGCTGCTGCAATATTTTTTCTCTGCAATTTGCACTGCTTCTCAAGATTGTTTGTGCATTCTCAGGCGACAGGCTGGCACCTGGCCAGTAAAGGGATACGACACTCGACAGAGAGGGAATGTATGCTCTATCTCTCTCTCTAACCACCTGCTAGTAGATGTAAAGAGACCTGTCTCTCCCTCTAATTTGCATGGTTGCTATGATAATGTGACATCAAAAAATTTTTCTGCTTGGAATTTTAAACCTATACAGATAAGAATCTTTTCACGTCCTTCCCAACTAACTGTGAAATGTGCTTGCTTAGGGGCCAAGGGGAGGAATATACAAACTCGCACTTAAGAGTCATGCTTTCCTATTGTGAGTGAGGTGTTTACAAGTGGCTTGTGAATGTTATTGTTTATGTTAGCGAAATGAATCCAATTAATTACATAGTTTGTAATATACTTGAGACACTGTTCTCCAGATAGAAAGACGAGGATAAGAAAGACATGTTAACAGTTGGAAGACCTCCTACACCATTAAATCTTTGCATAAAAAAGGAAAAGAACGGTAAATGCTATGATGTTAATTTTAAAATATCTTGGTTTTCTTAATTTCCATGGTTGCGCAGTGGCTCCAATTTAGAAAGACTATTTTGTTGGCCCTGTTTACTTTTTAATATTAATCATAATGTCTGGAAGGATTTTCGGATTTTAAGAACATTACAGGAGCTGTAAATAAGCATAAATATTCCACTACTCACTTGACATATCTCGGGAAACGGTTTGTTCCCATCCTCAGAAGGTGTCCGACGCTTCTGAGGATGGGAATAAACCATTTCCCAAAACATGTTAAGTGAGTAAACATAAGTGATGTCAATGTAACTAATACCAACTCACCATTAAGTAAATTTAAAAACGCATCACTGTTTCTAGCTTCTTTTTCATATATTAATACAATTGAACACTTATTTAAAGAATAGAAATATAATTTCTGATGCCCTACAGGAAAATCTAGGGTTCAGAAAATGTATTTACGTTTCAGTTCATTGAAAATGTTCGATTAGTAGACTATTTTTCTAGCTGGTTATAGATATGCTATATTTAGGTAAGCAAGAACTTGGATTTAGGGGCATGATGAAAATGTAAGTTCAATAAATCGTGCAAATTTCAAGGAACTGCTTGCTTTATTAATATTGAGGAGCCCTCGGAAATACAGAATAACTATTTGAAAATTAATAGTGTATTCAGTGGCGAACACCAAGACAATTCAAAATGAAAAACTGCATATACTTGTATACAAGATCATGTAAAAAATGAAATTCATAACTAACTTTTTTGCTATTGAGGTTGTTGAGAGCATAGATATAACTCAAACATTACAATGTTCTGTCATAGTAAGATGTGTGACTTTTGAAGGAAATGTTTTTGAGCATTTCCTAGGGTTCTATGAGGTTAGTGCTGATAGAACATCTGAGGCTTTGTTTAATCTTCTGGATGGTATTTTGTCTAAGTTTTCATTCGAGAAATTGTAGAACATCAGGAAAAATTTTAAAAAATATTTGAGAATATAATGAATAACAAGCAATATGATAAAAGATAAATTCAGCTCAATAAGAAATTTTTTAATGAAATGAATAGTTTCAAATTTACTCTTCTGGCTGATATTTTTTCTTTTACATTCTTCTTGACATTTTGCAAAAGAGATCACTGGACATTGCTTGTTGCATTTCAAAGATCAGGATGACGTGTGATTTAATAAGCAATAAACAAAATGGACAATATTTTTTGGAATTATTTGAGAATGCCAAAAAGCTAACCAATATGACTCACAGAAGAGAACATGGAAACTTGACAGGATAAAAATTTCAAGATTTTATTTTTTGAAATTTTGGATTTTATTTCAGTGGAAAAGAAAGTAAGGTTTCAGGATTGTGACAATTTACAATTTCTTGCCCTTGTGGATATCAGAAAATTTGAAAATTATGCTGAAGATTTTCCATCTTCGACTTTTGAAAATTTAGAACAAAGTTATTCAAAGATATTTCAAAGAATTGATCATTTGAAGAATGAACTGTGTCTTCTGTATGCTGATGATGTGCATAGGTCTGTTGCTACAGTGGAGTGTTTTAAATTGTGCTAAGAAAATAAGGATATATTTCAGGAATCATGCAAGTTATTTGCTTTAGTTTTAACAATTCCATCCACAAGTTCATTGGTAGAAAGAAGTTTTACATGTTTGAAAAAAATTAAATCGATCATTAGAAACACTACGTTATAAGGCAGACTCACATCATTAGCGAACATCTCTATCCAGAAGGAACTTTTGTGTAAACTTATAAGGAATGAGCCGTTTTATGAGGACATTATGGATAAATTTGCTGCTCTCAAAGACCAGAGGATTGACTTAATATACAAGAAATAAAATAACTGAGTCTCCCTTGATAATTATTATTTAAGTAAATTAATGTGTTTAAACTTGGCTACCATTGTTTATTAAAGTCTGCAGCCCTTCACCTACAATGTAAGGCACGGGCCGCCACTGGATTGCATGGAACCTTGTACTATTAACCCTCTATTCTCTTATATTTGCCATCTCTAAGAGATGCCCACAGATTGAATGAAGTTTTCAGCCAGAGTCGACATATACGGCCACCAGTGATTTCTCTCAAGCACACATAGGGAATTACTTCTGAGGTTGATGGCTGTTGACTTTCCAGACTCAACTAATGATGCAGACATTTCTCAAAATTACATAGTTCTGAGGTAAATATCTAATTCAGTGAAATTTGTATATGTCGACCACATTTAAAACTTTCTTATCATTTATCTGTGTCTTCTGAACTTTAAACGATCATAATTTTTGTTTTCTTCGCCTTAGATTATAACTCATCAGTGGAACTTCTTCCTCTTCTTAGGACCATCTGTAGCATGCTGTCAGGTGTTTTAATGGTGTCTATGACTTTATAGTTTGTAAAACAATTTTACTTGACCATTGAAAAGCACTTCAAATGGTGTTGTATTAATTCCAGTATGGAAAGCCCAGTTCTTCATCAACTGAATAATGTGTAGCCCACCACTCCAGTGGTTAGTTTGTTCAGCTTGTATCCAAGCAGAAACCATATTTTCAAAGACTTGGTTAGTTCTTTCAACACTTCCCTAACTCTGTGAGTGTCATAGCTTACTATGAATGTTCTTTAAAGAGGGCCAGTACTTCATTAAGTGATTAACCACCTTGTTGGGAAATTCTCTCCCAACCAGACTGTAAGATTGAGGGAGCTACCTCTGCTGCTGTCTTAGATTTAAGAAGCCGGAGGACAACAAATTTGGTGAGGGATCTTGATACACCATTATAAATTTGTATTCTCTGGTAAGTTAGGACTAAAAATTGATAAGATTGGCCTGACACCAGGAATTAAAATCTGAAAATGTCATATACCTTTCACTCTACCTTTTTAACTCCTTGTTGTTTTCTCTGGCACAGTTTGCATAGTTGGACATAGAGTTCAAGATCATGGTGTGTAACATTCTTAGGAACACAAGTTTCTCAACATTCTGTCTTATCCCCCATAGCCTATTGCCAAATAAGACTCGTGAAGTATGTGAAATAGCTCAGAATCTTTAACATAATAGTGAAAATTACTACCTAGTTCCCTATTTAACTGAATAAATTAATATGCTTTTATTCTAAAAAATTGTGACATCATACTTATTTAGCAGCCAATAGTTCTGAGGTCCTTTCTTTGTGATAATTGTAGCTTTCAACACATCTTCCACCACTCTATAATAATTTTCTTTGGTGACAAAAACAATTTTTATCACTATTATTTGTAATCTGAGAAGAGAATTCATCATAGAACGATTCTTCACTAAAGCAATCCACTCTTGTAGAAATGCTGACTCAGGTGTAACAATCGCTTATGACATCTTGAACAACACTAAGGAAAATACTGGTTTACTTCGTCTTAGGTTAGCCAGTATGCTATGCAACAATGGCAGAGTTTGAATTTAAATACAAAATATTATAAAATAATACTTTGCCTGAATAAGAACTGAAGCTTTCCTGCCACTGCCATTCTTGGACATCCTGATTTCAAAAAAACAGTAATGGTACACTCGGGCATGCAGTCTACCGGAAACCAACACATACCGACATCTACTTGAATGTGCATGGTTTCCACCACAAATCACAACGAATCAGTGTTCTCAACACTCTGGCTCACAGAGCAGTCTCTATCTCCGATCCAAGCCACCTGACACTAGAACTGCAACACCTGAAATACATCTTCTGCCAAAATAGCTGCTCTAACAATGACATCACAGCAGCACTCACTAGAGCCAAAAAAGGGAAACCTCTCACACAGTAATCATCAGAAAAGCCTACTGCCACAGCCTGCATCCCATATACCGGCAACCTCTCCAGCAGAATGCTATCCAAACACAATATTACAACCATTCACAAACCGCTTCCAAAGATAAAGAACCTAGTGAGGACGGTGAAGGATCAGCTAGACCTCAATGCTCCAGGGGTGTACCGTAATCCTTGTGAGTGCAGGGCCCCGTATATAGGACAAACCGGCAGGACCTTAACCACCAGGATCAAGGAGCATGAGGGGACCATCCATTTGATGCAGTCTGATAAGTCTGGACTGGCAGAACACTGCTTTGAAATGAACCAGAGAGCCATCTTCCGTGACACAACCATCTTGGCCAAATGTGACTGTTACTGGGAGTGCAGAGTCAAGGAGGCGTTGGCTATATCCTCCAAGAGGGGCACGGTGAACCAGGACGCTGGCATACAGTTCAGTTGCGCATGAAAACCAGCAATCAAAATTGAAATTGAACTGCTCAGAAAACACAAAAATAGACAACCTAAGCAGCAGCTAGAGTAGGTGAGTTCTCTATAAGAATCCGCCCCAGCAGGACCGTCTCACGTTTTCCATGAGGTACATGCTAGCCACCGCGTCAGACAGTATATATACAGGCCATTTCACCAGATCAGTCATTTAGCATCCTGAAGATGGGAGAGATGCATGCTTCTGAAACGTCAATGTATCAACATCACCTCTGCTGGCTTGAAGCCCGAGAATGTCTAGAGTAATATTTGCCTGGTTCAATTTTGTCATTCTATAAAATGTCTAGGATATGTGCAAAAAACTTGTATTTCATACTTTACCTACTTATTTTTGGCATTCTATAAAATGCCTAATTACTATATAGAATGTCGGATTTTAAACATGTTGGTAACATATGCACTAGAAGCCCAGTTCATTTCCTTTTTTAATCCAGAATTACTCATAGCCTAATGCTGCTTAGCAGTACATCATCAGAGCATTTGGCCACATTTTTAACTTTTGCAGTCCTTGTGTAGCACTGAGCATATTCAAGATCATTATTTGGCACCAGCCTTCCACGGAAACAATCAGATTAAAAAGCTCTTACCAATTCGTTATGACACTACCATTAAAACTCCAAGCAGCACGTCGCAATGAAAAGCATAAAGGAAACACAAAACGCAATTCATTGGATGCTTAATGTTATCAGCTCTAATGAAGTTTATAGAATAGAAAACACAAATAATTGCCAGACATTTTTGTCCACTCAAAATTTAAACAAAAAAATCTATGCATTAATGATTAATGGCAATCTTAAAGCTACCACATGGCCTTTATGTCCTAAGAAAGCTAATAATGTCTTTTTATATATATAACCATTCGTCTTCCCCATAGGTTGGGTGGGATAATTGAAGTGAAACTGAAACTACTCAAAAGTATGTACTACCAAAGAAGAATTAGATATGCTAACCATCCTAGTGGAGATGACATTGATATGCTAAGCAGATCATTTTAAGTTAATATATTTTTTTGGTTTAACATGCCCTACCAAACATTTAGAGAAGTAAATGTTTATGGAAGTGAGATTCGAAAGCAATAAGCAAATAGGTTTCTCTTAATTAATTTGGTATTTGCACTATACAAATAATTCATTTAGACTTGACCATGTAAAGAGACTCCTTTCATTCAAAAAGCAGATAAATCCATTAAAATTTTAATATGCTTTCAAACTTGATTCCCATTTCCTTTGAATTATATTTTAATTTTGTGTAGGAATTCTACCAGTGGACTTCTCTCTTGATATCCTACCTCTTGATTTAGTCTAAAGTGATGAACAAATTTAAAATGTTTCATACAAAGGTTAAATTTTAAAATACTTCTGATTAGTGAAAACATTTTGTTTCCATGTATTGAATCTGGAATCACGCTTCCTTTACTAATTTGAACAAGTCAAACTGATTTGCAGTCAAAAGTGAATTTGTCCGAAAGATTTCATTCTGAACTAAACAACTTCAGTAATTATTTTCTCTACCACATACCTAGTAAACAGATTTCACCAGAAATATGTTTAGGCCCCCAGAATCTGAAAAAAACATTTTTAAAAAAAACGTCCATATGTGTTTATGTGAGAGAGGGAGAGAGAACAGCACAACTCAAAAATGAAACGTTTTATAAATGTTAAAGTTGGTATTTAAGTTCAGTATCTGCCAAAGATGTGACACAAAGATTTCCACTCAACTCCAAACTACCCTTTACATGAAAAATTTGTTCTTATTTTCTTATCTTTTCAAAAGCAGCTCTTAACTGTTTTCATTAAAATGTCATTTATTTAAGATATCTACATGAGAAATAAAATGTATATCTTGAATTTTTTTTGGAAATATACTCTCCTTTCCATTCAGAATGCATTTTGTATAATATTGTATAATTGGTAATCCATAAGAGATGGGTCGTCCTCCGTGGTGTAGTGGTTACCATGCTAGCCAGTTTCCGAGTTCACGGGTTCATACCTGGCGGAAGGCGATGGATTTTTTCAGGCATAAAAATCCTTAGCATGGCTTCCTTCGAAAGGAAGTAAAGCCGGTGGTCCTGTGTTGTAGATTTGTGGCACGTAAAAGAACCTCAAGCCTGATAAAGAGGCCTCTGAGCAAAATTTCCGGTCTTTCACACCCAATATAGAATGGGACACTAAGGACCACAGCCATTAAAAATCGTCCATAAATAAAATTCAATTTCATAAGAGATGGGCAAAAACTTGATACACAAAAACAGTAGAACTCTTTAAAATACGCAGTTTATTTCAAATAATTTATTTTGGCATCAACTATTTACAGGATATCCATTGTCACTGGTTTGAATTTTTCAATACTTTATCATTTCTTGGAGTGCTGTCACTATTCAGTTGTTTATAGCATATGCCAGCATACAGTGATCCGTTTTTAAATATTTGACTTGCTTCAGTCTCCTCAATCCCTCTGTACCTACAACGAAATGTGTAATGAAACTCATAGTGCAAATGTGTATCTCAATCTGAAATAGAAAAATAAGCTTTTGTAAGAATAGTCTGTAGAAGAGGTGTAAAAATAAGCAATAGTGGCTAGAGAAATGCATGGAAATATAACACCAGATTTTTTAATTAAGTTATTTCAGCATCCTTCACAACAGAATGTAGATATAAAAGATAATTTTTACATATAGGCCACAATGCCTGAAAAAAATAAAGGTATCTTGATTAATGTTAAGGATATTTAATTATTTTGTTTGTGTTTCTGTAAAATAAAATGGGTCTGTACTGGTCACTGCATTTACTGTTACATGTTTGATTTTTTAAATATTTTGTTCTCTCATATAGGTGTCATTATTTAAGATAATCTGCTCCAGTTAAGTTCTTCCCATTGAATTATGAGCAAGTACTTAGGCTAATACAAAACATGCATACTTCAATGCTTCAAGGCTGATCTTGTGCCAGCAAAATAACTGCATAATGGCATTTTCCATCTAAGTACTTCGTATCTCTCTCCCTCTCTCGTCCTCTTCATCTGCTTCCATCCCATCCTCCTTGTTCAGCAAAGCACCAATCAAAATGCTGTAATTTCTGATTAATATGTACAGGCAAGAGAACTTGTGGAGCACAGAGTAAAAATAGTGATAATATCTCAATGAATTTGCTATTGCAAGCTAAAAAGAGGCTGATATTGGCGAAAGATTTCATATTTTTGTACCTACAAGGGTCATTTGAAAAGTTTTCAAAATAAAGCACAAAATGATGCCACAGATTTTTTAAATTGTTCTTATTTTTCAATATAAGCTCCTTTGACATCAGTGCTCTTGATATAGCAATGCTCCAAAGCCTTTATTTTGCCATAGAATTCAGATTTTTTTACGCGTGCAAAATATGCATCAACTGACATTTTAAGTTCTTACTGGGCAAAACTTTCTTTCCATCAAGGAACTTCTCACAGGGAACAGATGGAAGTCTGATGGAGGTAAGTCAGGGGAATAAGCCCATGTGGCAGTAAATAATACCTCACTTTGATTTTTACCATTGTAACAATATGTGAGAGTCTTAAGCGAAGGTTTTCTTGTTTGACAAACCCAGCCTTTTGTTGTAAATTTTGGTCTTCAACTGGTCCAGAAGAGTAGCATAGTAGGAAGATTAGCAACACCCACTTGGCATCTCAGAAAACCAATGCCATAATCTTCCTGTCAATTTCCACCCGCCTTCTTTGGTGTGGAGAATCTTGGTGTTTCCATTGCTTAGATTGATGTTTTTTTTAAGTGTGTAGTAGTGCACCCATGTTTCATAATTTGTTACAGATGGATATATCTATAAAGTTGGTAGGATCTCTCTGAAAACAAGCCAAATTTTTCTTGGGGAGTTGCATTCTGATTTCGTTTTGGTCTGGAGTCAGCAGCTAAACAGCACCCACCTTGCGCATAATTTTTTCATATCCAAGTCTTCTCTCAAAATTTGAAACACACATTATCCTGAAATTTCCAGAGCTTCAGCAATTTTGGAGACCTGCATTCACCAATCCTGCAGAACCATGTATCATCTTTTAAGCTTTCACAGCCACATTTAAACTCTTTGGTTCACTTGGAAATGGTTGAAAGTGATTTTGCAGAGTTCTCTAGAGTGTTTGTCATATCAATATGAATTTCTGTTGCTTTCACGCTCTTTCAGCGAAGTACTTAATAACAGCACATTGCTCAATATTTGCTATGTTTCCCATATATACATGTCTGCACTGTATAAAAAACCTGTGCCTACTATGATTCTGAACAATTTGTAAGTTATTGCACAAATGTTTCCATAAAGATGGCTGGTTTTGAAAACAAAACTGCTGTTGCAATCTGTGAATCATTCTGAGAACATTTCAAATGATCCGCGTAAAACAAAAGATAAGCAAGGATTTCTACAGTGTTTCAAAGATTTTCAAATGCTTTTATTCTTTTCCATTCTGCACTGATATTGTTTCTTCGTGAAAAACAAAAGATGTATGACAGTAATTAACAATTATTATTGTTAATCTTTCCCATTTTCACAGTGACTTCACAGTGACTATATATTTCTGTCCTTTCTGCATGTTTCAATTTCAACAGTATATTTGCTATCTGAATTGTAATGAATATGTTAGTACAATTAATATTGAATATTATTCCATTGTCATCAGACAGTTGCTTAACCTGATTTTATGTGTCTCAGTGTACAAAAGCTAATATTTCTTAAATCCTACTCTTACATATATTTTTTATTTTAAAATGCATCAGTATATGTATATCTGTGAATGAGTGAGTGATGCAGTGTGGAACATTTTCTCACACCATTAAAGATAATGAAGCAAAAATGGTAATAATAGAAGCTATAGAGAGTAATATAATTAAAAATGCAAATTGTTTCCTTATTATTGTTCCTCAGGGTTTTCAAATCGCTGCTTTTAAACAAAATTGGAATTGTGTAAAGGTAACATGCTCTAAAAGATTGGAAAGCAATTTTTAGCAGTATTGTAACATAAATAACTCGAGAAAATGATTTTATAATATATAATGTTTAAAAAAATGACAATGTATTCTTTTAATTTTGCTTCTCTATCCCAAACATTTCTTTTAGGAATGTGTATTTAAATTTTCCAAATCCTGTTTCCTTTGAAATTAATTTTTTAAAACCTTTAGTTAATGCGGTGAAATGTTTGAGATAATACCCGGTGCAGTCATAGTGAGTGGGTGTAATATTCATTATTGCAATATTTTTTTGATAGCTTAGCTTTGGATATAAAATACAATTTAATTTATCATTCATAAATTGGTTTTGCAATGTTTTTCAAAAAACATTGCAAAACATAATGTAAATCTGTTTACTTCCCTATACATTGAATTGAGAAGATGAATGTGTTTGTCTTCTCAGCAAATCAGGAAAGAAAAATATTTAAAAACTGCATCAAAAAATGAGAGACTGCAAAATTACAGTAAAATATTCATTCTTCTTGGCAGATTATCCACTGAATTAATGAGGAAGATATTTATTTAGTTTAAAAGTACACTTGTTAACCTCCATATCAACTATAAGAACTTGAGTGTACTGAATGTACAATTTGTTCTGAAGCTTTCATGTTCACTTAAAACTTGATAAGTCAGCTCTTCATTTCCATCATACTCACTATAAACTGATTGTTCTAACCACCAATTATCAAACTTTGAAGCCAAAGCATTCACCTATTGCCTTCTAAATGGGCCAGAAATATTATTGTCTTTTTACGTGGGAATTACTGAATCACTCTATTATCTTTTTCAGTACAAGTCACTAAAAAGGATAGGAAAGAACATTGATTACAGAAAAGAATTGCACAAACATTGTAATAGAGTTTCATAATCTGATTGCTAACATTGCAGAACTCGTACATCATCAATAAATTTACATCTAAACTGGGCACTTCTTAGGCAGTGACAATAATAATATGCCAAAATGAATATAATTTGCAATAATTAGCAAGTAGTCACAGTCTCAAACACTGCACCGTGTTAATTAAAGGTTAAATGTATTACACAACCTGTCACCATTTCATTGTTTTGCAGGGAACAGTTACTCTTAGTTTAATTAGGGGGAAGCATGCTAAGGAATGAAAATAGAAGATTAATGTTATATGCAGTTTTAAAATTCCACTTGAGTATTCTGGAATAAGTATTTGTGTTGCATTTATTTTCATTGCACCTCTTCTTGTTTAAACAATCAGTGTTTAGAAGATTCTGCTGTTGTCAGGTACCTAGTGAGATGTTTCCTTAATGACTCAGGCGGAAGTATTTTTGTGCCCCTGCAGTAGTGGCTAATTCATAGCAGTGAAAGCAATTCATGGAAAATATAAACTTACAAGCTTTTCCCTTAAACAGTATCTGTAATTGTAGAAGTTTAGGTCTTCTTTTGTATTGCATTACTGAGACAGAAAATTATATTCAAATTATCTATTAATTCAGATTTTTTCAAACTGAAGCATGAAATAAAATGTGACCAGAACTGAAAAAAAGTAGTACACAGTTCATTGAAATTGAAGAGAACATTTGGGATTGTGTTTCTTACAGCTGTGCATATGTCCTAGCTAACAAATTAGATGGTTTAAGTTTTATTTTTTTGCTTTGCTTTTCCAGCAAAGTGTATGACTCAGATAGAAATTTAGAGACAAATTAACATGGAACTTCTAAAGAAATTATGTATGCAGAAATACCTGACTAAAATTGATGAAAATCCTCTTTTGTTTAAGGAAGAGCAACTAAAAGTGAACTAATTATTCTTTATTGTGATTCAAAATAATCTGCCATCACAAAAAATTTTGAAATTTGTTTTCACTAACCTTGAAATAACACATGTACTGCTTAATCTTATTTCTTAATCTTATTTTGTATATTTCCTGCAATGGTTGCATCTAGTGACTGCATTATGAATGCTTAAACTGAGCATAGACATCTCTGAGAAATTCTATGACATCAGAGAGACCCAAAGTTAAGGAATGTGTCACTGATATGTTTACAGAAAAGCAAGGTTACCATCGGAAATTAAATACAAAAGGATGTTGTGAGCTGAATCTGTTTAAAATATATGAGATCACGTCACAAGTTTGCATGAAAAACTCATAATTTATATGAAGTGTGTATGTGTTTTTCTCCCCCAAAATATATTGTTAGCTGCATAAGGAGAAAAACCTATGCACTCTTTTGTCACTCCATTTCATTCTAATGTGTGGGTAATCTCCAATAATTCTTTTGCAGTATATTCTCCTTAGATATTTCAAATTTGGTATTATTTTTTTAATTTAACATTTTAGTATGATTTTATGAGAACACTCTTTAACGACAGAGCAAGCGCACTGGTGTATTTTTAAATCAGATTTACAATTTGCCCTCTACTGGAAAAATCCCAAATTTTTCCATCACCAAAGCCACATAATTGTTGATACCTTTCAGGTCATTGTTTTGTGTTAAAATACTTGTAGCATCAACAGGTCAAGGGCAACTAAGGTTTTCCTTGCAACTGCAGCAGCAAGAGTATTGTGTACACCATGTGTCCAGTCATGTAAGAACTATTCTAATTGTCAGCTTATTTCTTATACATTTACACATAGCAGTATGTTACAAAAATGATATTTTACAGAGGTCCTTTAATATTAGCTATTATAAATAACTGTGTATCTAAATTTAGGGTCAAAAAGATTTGATGGAGGAGGAATTAGAATGGGCAAGTGTTTTCTGAAGAATACAACTGCGGGGATATTGATTATTTGTTTTCTGATGGAGAGGATGAAGTATTATCACTGAGTATTCATGAAGTGACTCTGAATTTGAGAGTGGTGAAGATCTCTTTTTCTTTGAAACTGAAGTTGATTCTTTTATTGGTAGGGACAGTAGTATTAGTCCCGGATGAGCCAATTGGATTAACGATAATCCTGCCGCTAGGGGCGCTAGTGTCGCTGCGTGCGACGGCGGCGGCAAGTTTGAAAAGCGCCCTGAGCGGAAGGATTATCGTTATTGCAATTGGTTCATCCGGGACGAGTTAAAAGAATTGAGGATTAGGGAAAGATGAAAGAAAAACAGGAAGTGACGTGGAGTGTTTTGATTGGTAAAAATAAGACGAAATGTGATTGTTTGGTTAATTGGGGTGGGAAGATGAAGGAAGGAAGATGAAAGAGTATGGAGGACACGTGATGGAGAGGAGCTGGGTGGCGAGGTGTTGTGTGTGCGGAGGTTGGGGACTGAAAGAGGGAAAAGATGGCGAGCGAGGGATAAAAAGTATAACAGAAAGTGACGTGTGAAGTTGTGATTGGTGGGAATAAGAAGTGACGTTATTGGTGGAAAGGAACAAATGAAAGTTGTTGATTGGTAAGAATAAGAGAGATTATGATTGGTGGAAAGAAAAAGGTGTGGGAGTGGGGTATGTTGGAGGTGATGGGAAAGGTAAGTTTTGCTAGCAACAAGATTTGCAAAAGCCTGTCGAGAACTCATCAGCAATTTTTGAACGTTGGATGGTGGTTTTCTTGAGTGGATAGAGAGATGGGGCGATATGAGATGCGGTGGCGAAAATGGGAACTCAACAAGATGGTTGAGACAAGAGGTTTAAGGACGAGGAAATTTGGAGGTTAGTGGTGAACATGGCGGTCGCAAGAGGTGGGGGCAAGGAGACGCGGTGGTGAGAATGGGAACTAAAAGAAGATGGCGGTAGCAAGAGCTTAGAAGAGCAGATTTTGAGGTTAAAATAGTGGGAACTAAAATGGCGGAGGGTCTGCGACAAGGAGATGCGGTGAGAACTAAACAAGATGGCGGACGCAAGAGGAGGGTAAGGAGATTTGAGGTTACAGTACCAAAACACGAAAGGATATATTCCTACGCCAAGAAGGCCCGAAAAATAATTATGCGTGTGGTACTTACCTGTTACTGGTGTTGATGCGTCACCAAAAGCGCAGCAGCTTCACGCGACGCGAAAAATAAAAGCACACTGTTTTTGAAAATGCTTAACCAGCTTTAAGATCAACCAACATCACTACGCACTGATATACCTAGGTTTTTAAAGCGGTACAGACGCCCTTTACACAGACGTAATTTAACTATACCAAAAACCTGGTACTGGACCATCGTAATGGTCGCTAGCGTACGTAGGAGCAGGGTTCTCATAGCCGGTCGAAAGCGGTCAAAAAAGTGTACGACGTAGGTGTTGACAGTAGCTGCTGTCGAGTGAACCGCCGAGGTGCGAATGAACGAGATCTGTTCTTGCCGGCAATCTGGTTCGGAGATGAGAGGCGCGGTGGTAAAAATGGGAACTAAATAAGATGGCGGAGGCATGAAGTTGAGGTTAAGGAGCGGTGAGGTGTTGTCTGTGCGGATGTTGGGACTGAAAGAGGGAAAAGATGGCGAACGAGGGATAAAGAGTATAACAGAAAGTGACGTGTGAAGTTGTGATTGGTGGGAATAAGAAGTGATGTTATTGGTGGAAAGGAACAAATGAAAGTTGTTGATTGGTAAGAATAAGAGAGATTATGATTGGTGGAAAGAAAAAAGGTGTGGGAGTGGGGTATGTTGGAGGTGATGGAAAAGGTAAGTTTTGCTACCAACAAGATTTGCAAAAGCCTATCCAGAACTCATCAGCAATTTTAAATAACTAGTGTTTCGGGGTTTTCTCTGGTTGGTAGACGAATGCAAGCTGTTTCTGCTTTTTCATAGGTTTCACCAAAATTGAAAATGCATATATATTGTAACACAAATGTGTGCAGTGCAAAAGAAAATAAAAATTAAATAGGCACACACACACACACACACCCGTTACAGTTTCCATACTTATATTATTCGTCTTTTTCTTTTTTTTCTTTTTGTTTTTTCGTTTTTTTTAAAAAATAACTAGTTTTTCGGGGTTTTCTGTGGTTGGTAAACGAATGCAAGCTCTTTCTGCTTTTTCATAGGTTTTCCCTGGTTGGTAGGCGTTTCTAATTTTCGAGGTTTTTCAGGTTTTTAGTGGTTGTCCCTGCCCGGTAGGCAAATGATGAAGTTTTACCTTGTCGGCGCACGGATACTAGGCACATACTCGCGCACACACACACACATTTAATAGTAGCGTGTAGCAAACTGTTTTTGAAAAATGCTTAACCAGCTTTAAGATCAACCAACATCACTACGCACTGATATACCTAGGTTTTTTAAAGCGGTACAGACGCCCTTTGCACAGACGTAATTTAACTATACCAAAAACCTGGTACTGGACCATCGTAATGGTCGCTAGCGTACGTAGGAGCAGGGTTCTCATTGCCGGTCGAAAGCGGACAAAAAAGTGTACTATCTTGTTTTCATGGGTTTTCCAGATCGGTAGGCGTTAGAATACTCTTAGAGCTTTTTTCAGGTTTTTCGTGGTTGTCCCTGTCCGGTAGGCAAATGATAAAGTTTTTCTATAATGTCGTCGTTTTGGCTTGTGGCGCACGGATACTAGGCACATACTCGCACACACACACACACACACTATAATAGTAGCGTATAAAAAAAATTAACAAACCGTAGATTTTCAAGAAAATTCCCACACCGCAAACTACCCGTTTAGTGGAAGAAATTACGTTATTTTTATTGTCTTAAAAATGGCTCTAACCCTTTTGATTACGGTACGGTATGTTTAAGATATCTGCATGACAAATAAAATGTATAACTTCAATTTTCTGGTAATAGCTGTGAAGTAGTGTCATTCTGAATGTCTTTTGTACAACTGGTAAACCGTAGGAAACGAAGCCTTACTGTACAAGAACGTTAAAGCACACAATTTATGTGTATTATTATTATTATTATTATTATTATTATTATTATTATTATTATTATTACTACTTTGTGGCGTTGTCTATTTACAAAGTTTCCATGTTGATTTTAATGTTTAAAAGCTTTAGACCTTTCTCACTAAAACTCGTCATTCTTTTATCTTTTCTTTTTTCATTTTCATACAAAGAGAACGGAATTTCACAAGTGAAGCAGTACTGTGATAACGATACCAACAAACTAATTATTATTCACCCACTGTAACAAATAAAAACAATAAGTAATAATCACAGACCCAGTTTGTGGGTATTTAAATGAAACATGCACAATACAAGCCAATTATGTAATCAGTTGAAATGTGTAAATCTAAAGATGTATTTCTGGTGAAATCCCGGTATCCAATTTTTAGTGCAATGCAATGCCTCCTCTATCTGCTATGTACGTGGTAGAGAAAGTAAAAATAGTTACAGTGACTATACAAATGTAACAATAGAGAAACCCACTTGAAGAAAAAACGGAATAAAATAACAAGGCGTCAGACTCAACTTTCGCGCCATTCTCCGAATATCTGAGAATATTCTTAATATGAGACAAGCATTTTACCTTAAGCAAGTAGTTTTAATCTTACTTTTATGAAAATCAGAGTTTTCTCTATATGCTTTTATTAGTTGCTTTAAATCCTTGTCATTACATTTACTGTCGTTTGGCGTAGTTACATTTATGCCTTCCAAGAAACACTAAACTAGCCGTATCTTTAAATCAGATTTCGACAAATTAATTAACCTTCATAGTGAGAATAGAGGGAATTACTTTCGGTGAAAAATACCATAGTTATCACATGTATAATCATCAAATTTGTGACAACAACGCTAGGTTTCGAGCTAGCTATACTCACTTTTGTTGCAACTATATAAGTTTAAACCAATATTAACAAATTTCTCGTAATCCCAGAATTTATTAATCATAGCTGTAATATTTTTCACAACTGCATGTAATAATATTGATTTAGGGGCTTTTAGTAACTTGCTATTCGTTCTAAAACCTTTTATATTGTCAAGCTGGACAACTGTGGACCTGTGCATCCTATAAACATTCACATCAACATTAGTATAAGTTTCCCTACAGAGTTTTATATACAATTTTACAAGTTGTTTTAAGAAATTGTTAAATTTCGGTACCGAAAAAATAAAGATACGGTTTTCCAAAGATTTCGAAAGAAATAAGTTGCTGTATCAAAATTTCCTTGTTACAAATTGTGCATTTATTTCTTAAGGAAACCAGGAATACAGATTTTGTATAAATTTAGCGTGCACCGATCTATATTTTTAACTTTTACGCCTACGTTTCTCGTCAATAAACACCATTGCTGAAGAGGTTGCTATTTCTACTCTCTCTACCACGTAAATAGTAGGTGGAGGAGGTATGCATTGCATCCAAATATTCAATATTGAGATTTCACTGGAAAACTAAATACTTGTTTTGAGGTCCCCTGAATAAAAAACATTTTTAGAAAATTTTGCGTGTGTGTGTGTCTGTGTGTATGTGTCTGAGCAGAATAACTCAAAAATGAAAAGTCGGATAAATACTAAACTTGGTATTTAGGTTGAGTACCTTCCAAAGATACGACACAGAGATTTTCAAGAAAGTCCCTCCACCCAAACTACCCTTTACATGAACTATTTTCCGAAATGTTTTATTTTCTAAAACTGTCTCTGACGATTTTAATTACAACACCATATATTAAAGACATTTATATAAAAAATAAAATGTATATCTTGAATTTTGTGGAAATAGCCTGTGAAGTCCTCTTCATTCGGAAGAAATTTTCTATGATCTTGTACAACTGCTAAGGATTGAGGAAAACATACAATACAAAAAATTTAGATCTCTTTAAAAACACACAATTTATTTCAAATAACTTTTTTGTGACGTCAGCCATTTCCGAGATATCTGTTATAAATGGTTCGAATTGTACAATGCTTAGCCATTCTTTTAAAGTCATGTTGCTTTTCAGTTCTTGCTCGCCATGTTGATGGAAAGAATTTAGAATTTTAAGGCCAGTGTATAGCGTCCCTTTGTATGTATAACGGATGTGTAATGCAGCTATTTCCCGAAAAGTTTATCTGAATTAAAATTAAGTGGATATAAAAATAAACTTTCGTACTCACCTATAAGAGATAGAGGGTAGAGGTCATACGAATGTAACACTTCAGACTTTTTTATACTGCAGTTGGTGTTACTCCTTAGAAAGGAAGTATCTGCTGATTCTATTTAATTCTTACATTTTACATAACACGTATGCACAGCACAACACAAAAACACTACACACGACACTGATAGTTTTAAATATTGCACTAGTGGGGGTGCAAGCTGAACCACTATTAACAACATGTAGCAAGCGTTATAGTTCTGCTCACTTTAGTATCGGAGAAAACAGTAAAAAGAACCATTCTCATGTGCAGCACTACGTGAAAAGACCGTGTGCTGATGTGTGTTACAATATGCTGACGCGTGTGTTGCAAAATGCGCCATAACTGAAACATGACCGTGAGAAACGGATGCTCGTCAGCGAGAAAATCTTTTAAATGCAGTTTTATGGTCGATGGTAGGGAAAAGTGCAGCGGTGGATGGTGACCGGAAATGCACAGCAAATGACTGCGTTTACAACTTGACAAGTTGTGGCGAAATAAGGCGTCAGGATTTTTAATGAGGCATTTAACTCGACGCGCATGCTGAAACTGCGGTTTAAATCCTTGTTTCATTTCCTTTAACTTTTGGTAATGCAAACAATAATTACTCTGGGGGAATGCTTTATTTCTAATACATTCTATAACGGGCCAGGCGTTTTACTTTTCTAGTTTTGTTTTTTACTTTCTCTACTACGTATAGTAAGTAGGGGAAGTATTGTATTCCACCTAAAAATTCGATACCGAGATTTCACCGGAAATACATGTTTTGAGACTCCCTGAATCCAAAAAGATGCATTTTTGAAAGCATGTCCGTGTGTGTGTCTGTGAACAGCATAACTCAGAAACGAACAGTCGGATAAGCACCAAACTTGGTATTTAGGTTCAGTATCTTCCAGAGATGCGACACGAAGGTTTCCAAGAAAATCCCCCACCCCAGACAACCCTTTATATGGAACATTTTTCGAAAATTTTAATTTTCTGAAAAATGGTTCTAACGATTTTGATTAAAATATGATATGTTCAAGATATTTTCAAGACAAATGAAATGTATATCTCGAATTTTCTGGGAATGTCTCCAAAAGTATTCTTATTGTGAACGATTTTTGCATAAGTGGTAAACCATAAGAGATATACAAAATTTTACTACACAAAAAATGTAGATCGCGTTAAAATACGCAATTTATGTCATATACATTTTTATGTTGAGTGAACCATTTTCGAGATATTGCTTGTTATTCCCTTAAATGTTTCAATACTTATTTTCTCAAATGGGAATTCGTTATTCAGTTTTTGTCTTGTATATGCAAAGAGTATTAATCTGAGGCAAAGAGAATGGTGATGCACATACCAACCAATTATTAAGGGATATGTATATGCTTAAAGGCTACCGTATTTCTATATTGCCCTTGTAAATACAAAACAAGGGGAACATAGTACGCCTTAAGCGACAGTCATATATTACTTTCTCTACTACGTATAGTAAGTAGGGGAAGTATTGCATTCCACCCAAAAATTCGATACCGAGATTTCACCGGAAATACATGTTTTGAGACCTCCTGAATCCAAAAAAAAGCATTTTTGGAAACATGTCCGTATGCGTGTCTGTGTGTGTGTGTCTGTGAACAGCATAACTCAAAAACTAACAGTCGGATAAACACCAAACTTGGTATTTACGTTCAGTATCTTCCAGAGATGCGACACGAAGATTTTCAAGAAAATCCCCCCACCCCAGACTACCTTTTACATGGAACATTTTTCGAAAATTTTAATTTTCTCAAAAATGGCTCTAACGATTTTGATGAAAATATCATATGTTTAAGATAATGTCATGAGAAATGAAATGTATATCTCGAAATTTCTGGGAATGTCTCCAAAAGTATTCTTCATTATGAACGACTTTTGCATAACTGGTAAACCATAAGAGATAGACAAAATTTTACTACACAAAAAATTTAGATCGCGTTAAAATACACAACTAATATCATATACATTTTTTTTGTTGAGTGAACCGTTTTCGAGATATTGCTTGTTATTTCCTTAAATTTTCCAATACTTATAATTTTTTCTCAAATTCGTTATTCATTTTTTTATTTCCTGGACATGCAAAGAGAATGGAATGCGCCACATAGCAACCAGCGATAAAATATTTTACTATCGCTTAAACGCTACCATATTCCCCTTACATCTACAAGAAAATTACAAATAAGATTGACATCTCGATATCTCCATTAATATGAAGCATATGGAGAATAGGCGTTTGTAAAAATAGATTGTACAAGAGTAGAGAAAGTCGTGTGAGTGTAACACATCAGATTTTTTTAGAACTGGTCGCTATGTGTAAAATGTAATTCTCTTTGCATGTCAAAAGATCGTTTCTGCAAATGTTTATCTTGATTAATATGAAATAGATGGAGAATAAGAGTTTCTAAAAATAGTTTGTACAAGAGTAGATAGTCATGTGAGTGTTACACATCAGATTTTTTTTTTAGTAATTGTGACATTTTATGTATCGACTATTTCTAGATCGGCCTTGCAAGGTCATTGCAAATGACATGTATTGTTTAATTCATTTCCATCATAAACCGTAAGGAACTGAAAAATAATAAAAAAGCTTCGATACGTGTCCACGGAGACCTTAGTGCTAGGCAACTGTACTTCTATTTCTATACGTGAACGGCAGATTGCAGGTTCGATACGTGTCCACGGAGATCTTAGTGCTAGGCAACTATACCTGTTTCTATACGTGAACGGCAGATTGCAGCTTCGATACGTGTCCACGGAGACCTTAGTGCTAGGCAACTGTACCTGTGTTTCTATACGTGAACGTCAAATGGCAGCTTCGATACGTGTCCACGGAGACCTTAGTGCTAGGCAACTGTACCTCTGTTTCTATACGTGAACGGCAGATTGCAGCTTCGATACGTGTCCACGGAGACCTTTCGCTTCAGGTGACAAAATAACACTAGGCACTTGTGTGCCGTGGTGTAAGCCGCAATCACGGCATTGGTAGCGTGGATCACCTTGGGGCTCTCCTCGGAGTTACCTCAACACCACGTACATGACCTGGTTCGTCACGGGTACGCAGGTCTGCACTACCACTTCCTCGGCGTTGAGCAGGTCCAGGAGGCGATCGTACCGGTACACCAGCTAGCACGTGGACATGTTATCGCGCTGTGGTGTTGCGTGTGCGAGGTATGGAAACTCAAGGACGCAAAACATGCACGACCGAGGGTTAAAAAGTAGAACAAGTAGTGACGTGGAACGTTGTGATTGGTGAAAATAAGACGATCTCTCATAGGTGGACAAATTGAAATAACGTGATGTGATAGGCGAAAATAAAATCAAAGGTGATTGGATAAAAAATGACGAGAAGGAATTAGCGGTGAATTTGTGAACTAAGATGGCGAAGATTTTTTTTTACAAAAAAACAGACGGATAATATAAGTATGGCAACTGTAACGGTTTACGGCAAACGCGCGCCGCGCAATGCGTCACGCCGGGCAATAAAACAAAAACCATATTCAGCAAGATGCCCGGCGTGAGTGGTAGTGCAGACCTGCGTACCCGTGACGAACCAGGTCATGTACGTGGTGTTGAGGTAACTCCGAGGAGAGCCCCAAGGTGATCCACGCTACCAATGCCGTGATTGCGGCTTACACCACGGCACACAAGTGCCTAGTGTTATTTTGTCACCTGAAGCGAAAGGTCTCGTGGACTCGTATCGAAGCTGCAATCTGCCGTTCACGTATAGAAACAGAGGTACAGTTGCCTAGCACTAAGGTCTCCGTGGACACGTATCCAAGCTGCCATCTGACGTTCACGTATAGAAACACAGGTACAGTTGCCTAGCACTAAGGTCTCCGTGGACACGTATCGAAGCTGCAATCTGCCGTTCACGTATAGAAACAGGTATAGTAGCCTAGCACTAAGATATCCGTGGACACGTATCGAACCTGCAATCTGCCGTTCACGTATAGAAACAGGTATAGTTGCCTAGCACTAAGGTCTCCGTGGACACGTATCGAAGCTGCAATCTTCCGTTCACGTATACAAACAGAGGTACAGTTGCCTAGCACTAAGGTCTCCGTGGACACGTATCGAAGCTTTTTTATTATTTTTCAGTTCCTTACGGTTTATGATGGAAATGAATTAAACAATACATGTCATTTGCAATGACCTTGCAAGGCCGATCTAGAAGTAGTCGATACATAAAATGTCACAATTTGTAAAAAAAAAAAATCTGATGTGTAACACTCACATGACTATCTACTCTTGTACAAACTATTTTTAGAAACTCTTATTCTCCATCTATTTCATATCAATCAAGATAAACATATGCAGAAACGATCTTTTGACATGCAAAGAGAATTACATTTTACACATAGCGACCAGTTCTAAAAAAAATCTGATGTGTTACACTCACACGACTTTCTCTACTCTTGTACAATCTATTTTTACAAACGCTTATTCTCCATATGCGTCATATTAATCGAGATATCGAGATGTCACTCTTATTTGTAATTTTCTTGTAGATGCAAGGGGAATATGGTAGCTTTTAAGCGATAGTAAAATATTTTATCGCTGGTTGCTATGTGGCGCATTGCATTCTCTTTGCATGTCCAGGAAATAAAAAAATGAATAACGAATTTGAGAAAAAGTATAAGTATTGGAAAATTTAAGGAAATAACAAGCAATATCTCGAAAACGGTTCACTCAACAAAAAGATGTATATGATATAAGTTGTGTATTTTAACGCGATCTACATTTTTTGTGTAGTAAAATTTTGTCTATCTTTATGGTTTACCAGTTATGCAAAAGTCGTTCATAATGAAGAATACTTTTGGAGACATTCCCAGAAATTTCGAGATATACATTTCATTTCTCATGACATTATCTTAAACATATGATATTTTCATCAAAATCGTTAGAGCCATTTTTGAGAAACTTAAAATTTTCTGAAAAATGTTCCATGTAAAGGGTAGTCTGGGGTGGGGGGATTTTCTTGAAAATCTTCGTGTCGCATCTCTGGAAGATACTGAACGTAAATAACAAGTTTGGTGTTTATCCGACTGTTAGTTTTTGAGTTATGCTGTTCACAGACACACACACACACAGACACGCATACGGACATGTTTCCAAAAATGCTTTTTTTGGATTCAGGAGGTCTCAAAACATGTATTTCCGGTGAAATCTCGGTATCGAATTTTTGGGTGGAATGCAATACTTCCCCTACTTACTATACGTAGTAGAGAAAGTAATATATGACTGTCGCTTAAGGCGTACTATGTTCCCCTTGTTTTGTCTTTACAAGGGCAATATAGAAATACCGTAGCCTTTTAGCATATACATATCTCTTAATAACTGGTTGCTATGTGCATCACCATTCTCTTTGCCTCAGATTAATACTCTTTGCATATACAAGACAAAAACTGAATAACGAATTCCCATTTGAGAAAATAAGTATTGAAACATTTAAGGGAATAACAAGCAATATCTCGAAAATGGTTCACTCAACAAAAAAATGTATATAACATAAATTGCGTATTTTAACGCGATCTACATTTTTTGTGTAGTGAAATTTTGTATATCTCTTATGGTTTACCACTTATGCAAAAGTCGTTCACAATAAGAATACTTTTGGAGACATTCCCAGAAAATTCGAGATATACATTTCATTTGTCTTGAAAATATCTTGAACATATCATATGTTAATCAAAATCGTTAGAACCATTTTTCAGAAAATTAAAATTTTCGAAAAATGTTCCATGTAAAGGGTTGTCTGGGGTGGGGGGATTTTCTTGGAAACCTTCGTGTCGCATCTCTGGAAGATACTGAACCTAAATACCAAGTTTGGTGCTTATCGGACTGTTCGTTTCTGAGTTATGCTGTTCACAGACACACACACGGACATGCTTTCAAAAATGCATTTTTTTTGGATTCAGGGAGTCTCAAAACATGTATTTCCGGTGAAATCTCGGTATCGAAATTTTAGGTGGAATACAATACTTCCCCTACTTACTATACGTAGTAGAGAAAGTAAAAAACAAAACTAGAAAAGTAAAACGCCTGGCCCGTTATAGAATGTATCAGAAATAAAGCATTCCCCCAGAGTAATTATTGTTTGCATTACCAAAAGTTAAAGGAAATGAAACAAGGATTTAAACCGCAGTTTCAGCATGCGCGTCGAGTTAAATGCCTCATTAAAAATCCTGACGCCTTATTTCGCCACAACTTGTCAAGTTGTAAACGCAGTCATTTGCTGTGCATTTCCGGTCACCATCCACCGCTGCACTTTTCCCTACCATCGACCATAAAACTGCATTTAAAAGATTTTCTCGCTGACGAGCATCCGTTTCTCACGGTCATGTTTCAGTTATGGCGCATTTTGCAACACACGCGTCAGCATATTGTAACACACATCAGCACACGGTCTTTTCACGTAGTGCTGCACATGAGAATGGTTCTTTTTACTGTTTTCTCCGATACTAAAGTGAGCAGAACTATAACGCTTGCTACATGTTGTTAATAGTGGTTCAGCTTGCACCCCCACTAGTGCAATATTTAAAACTATCAGTGTCGTGTGTAGTGTTTTTGTGTTGTGCTGTGCATACGTGTTATGTAAAATGTAAGAATTAAATAGAATCAGCAGATACTTCCTTTCTAAGGAGTAACACCAACTGCAGTATAAAAAAGTCTGAAGTGTTACATTCGTATGACCTCTACCCTCTATCTCTTATAGGTGAGTACGAAAGTTTATTTTCATATCCACTTAATTTTAATTCAGATAAACTTTTCGGGAAATAGCTGCATTACACATCCGTTATACATACAAAGGGACGCTATACACTGGCCTTAAAATTCTAAATTCTTTCCATCAACATGGCGAGCAAGAACTGAAAAGCAACATGACTTTAAAAGAATGGCTAAGCATTGTACAATTCGAACCATTTATAACAGATATCTCGGAAATGGCTGACGTCACAAAAAAGTTATTTGAAATAAATTGTGTGTTTTTAAAGAGATCTAAATTTTTTGTATTGTGTGTTTTCCTCAATCCTTAGCAGTTGTACAAGATCATAGAAAATTTCTTCCGAATGAAGAGGACTTCACAGGCTATTTCCACAAAATTCAAGATATACATTTTATTTTTTATATAAATGTCTTTAATATATGGTGTTGTAATTAAAATCGTCAGAGACAGTTTTAGAAAATAAAACATTTCGGAAAATAGTTCATGTAAAGGGTAGTTTGGGTGGAGGGACTTTCTTGAAAATCTCTGTGTCGTATCTTTGGAAGGTACTCAACCTAAATACCAAGTTTAGTATTTATCCGACTTTTCATTTTTGAGTTATGCTGCTCTGACACATACACACAGACACACACACGCAAAATTTTCTAAAAATGTTTTTTATTCAGGGGACCTCAAAACAAGTATTTAGTTTTCCAGTGAAATCTCAATATTGAATATTTGGATGCAATGCATACCTCCTCCACCTACTATTTACGTGGTAGAGAGAGTAGAAATAGCAACCTCTTCAGCAATGGTGTTTATTGACGAGAAACGTAGGCGTAAAAGTTAAAAATATAGATCGGTGCACGCTAAATTTATAAAAAATCTGTATTCCTGGTTTCCTTAAGAAATAAATGCACAATTTGTAACAAGGAAATTTTGATACAGCAACTTATTTCTTTCGAAATCTTTGGAAAACCGTATCTTTATTTTTTCGGTACCGAAATTTAACAATTTCTTAAAACAACTTGTAAAATTGTATATAAAACTCTGTAGGGAAGCTTATACTAATGTTGATGTGAATGTTTATAGGATGCACAGGTCCACAGTTGTCCAGCTTGACAATATAAAAGGTTTTAGAACGAATAGCAAGTTACTAAAAGCCCCTAAATCAATATTATTACATGCAGTTGTGAAAAATATTACAGCTATGATTAATAAATTCTGGGATTACGAGAAATTTGTTAATATTGGTTTAAACTTATATAGTTGCAACAAAAGTGAGTATAGCTAGCTCGAAACTTAGCGTTGTTGTCACAAATTTGATGATTATACATGTGATAACTATGGTATTTTTCACCGAAAGTAATTCCCTCTATTCTCACTATGAAGGTTAATTAATTTGTCGAAATCTGATTTAAAGATACGGCTAGTTTAGTGTTTCTTGGAAGGCATAAATGTAACTACGCCAAACGACAGTAAATATAATGACAAGGATTTAAAGCAACTAATAAAAGCATATAGAGAAAACTCTGATTTTCATAAAAGTAAGATTAAAACTACTTGCTTAAGGTAAAATGCTTGTCTCATATTAAGAATATTCTCAGATATTCGGAGAATGGCGCGAAAGTTGAGTCTAACGCCTTGTTATTTTATTCCGTTTTTTCTTCAAGTGGGTTTCTCTATTGTTACATTTGTATAGTCACTGTAACTATTTTTACTTTCTCTACCACGTACATAGCAGATAGAGGAGGCATTGCATTGCACTCAAAAATTGGATACCGGGATTTCACCAGAAATACATCTTTAGATTTACACATTTCAACTGATTACATAATTGGCTTGTATTGTGCATGATGTTTCATTTAAATACCCACAAACTGGGTCTGTGATTATTACTTATTGTTTTTATGTGTTACAGTGGGTGAATAATAATTAGTTTGTTGGTATCGTTATCACAGTACTGCTTCACTTGTGAAATTCCGTTCTCTTTGTATGAAAATGAAAAAAGAAAAGATAAAAGAATGACGAGTTTTAGTGAGAAAGGTCTAAAGCTTTTAAACATTAAAATCAACATGGAAACTTTGTAAATAGACAACGCCACAAAGTAATAATAATAATAATAATAATAACAATAATAATAATAATAATAATAATAATAATAATAATAATAATACACATAAATTGTGTGCTTTAACGTTCTTGTACAGTAAGGCTTCGTTTCCTACGGTTTACCAGTTGTACAAAAGACATTCAGAATGACACTACTTCACAGCTATTACCAGAAAATTGAAGTTATACATTTTATTTGTCATGCAGATATCTTAAACATACCGTACCGTAATCAAAAGGGTTAGAGCCATTTTTAAGACAATAAAAATAACGAAATTTCTTCCACTAAACGGGTAGTTTGCGGTGTGGGAATTTTCTTGAAAATCTACGGTTTGTTAATTTTTTTTTATACGCTACTATTATAGTGTGTGTGTGTGTGTGTGTGCGAGTATGTGCCTAGTATCCGTGCGCCACAAGCCAAAACGACGACATTATAGAAAAACTTTATCATTTGCCTACCGGACAGGGACAACCACGAAAAACCTGAAAAAAGCTCTAAGAGTATTCTAACGCCTACCGATCTGGAAAACCCATGAAAACAAGATAGTACACTTTTTTGTCCGCTTTCGACCGGCAATGAGAACCCTGCTCCTACGTACGCTAGCGACCATTACGATGGTCCAGTACCAGGTTTTTGGTATAGTTAAATTACGTCTGTGCAAAGGGCGTCTGTACCGCTTTTAAAAAACCTAGGTATATCAGTGCGTAGTGATGTTGGTTGATCTTAAAGCTGGTTAAGCATTTTTCAAAAACAGTTTGCTACACGCTACTATTAAATGTGTGTGTGTGTGTGCGCGAGTATGTGCCTAGTATCCGTGCGCCGACAAGGTAAAAGTTCATCATTTGCCTACCGGGCAGGGACAACCACTAAAAACCTGAAAAACCTCGAAAATTAGAAACGGCTTCGTCAACCACTACAGCAAACGCCTACCAACCAGGGAAAACCTATGAAAAAGCAGAAAGAGCTTGCATTCGTTTACCAACCACAGAAAACCCCGAAAAACTAGTTATTTTTTAAAAAAAAACGAAAAAACAAAAAGAAAAAAAGGAAAAGACGAATAATATAAGTATGGAAACTGTAACGGGTGTGTGTGTGTGTGTGTGTGTGTGTGTGTGTGTGTGTGCCTATTTAATTTTTATTTTCTTTTGCACTGCACACATTTGTGTTACAATATATATGCATTTTCAATTTTGGTGAAACCTATGAAAAAGCAGAAACAGCTTGCATTCGTCTACCAACCAGAGAAAACCCCGAAACACTAGTTATTTAAAATTGCTGATGAGTTCTGGATAGGCTTTTGCAAATCTTGTTGGTAGCAAAACTTACCTTTTCCATCACCTCCAACATACCCCACTCCCACACCTTTTTTCTTTCCACCAATCATAATCTCTCTTATTCTTACCAATCAACAACTTTCATTTGTTCCTTTCCACCAATAACATCACTTCTTATTCCCACCAATCACAACTTCACACGTCACTTTCTGTTATACTCTTTATCCCTCGTTCGCCATCTTTTCCCTCTTTCAGTCCCAACATCCGCACAGACAACACCTCACCGCTCCTTAACCTCAACTTCATGCCTCCGCCATCTTATTTAGTTCCCATTTTTACCACCGCGCCTCTCATCTCCGAACCAGATTGCCGGCAAGAACAGATCTCGTTCATTCGCACCTCGGCAGTTCACTCGACAGCAGCTACTGTCAACACCTACGTCGTACACTTTTTTGACCGCTTTCGACCGGCTATGAGAACCCTGCTCCTACGTACGCTAGCGACCATTACGATGGTCCAGTACCAGGTTTTGGTATAGTTAAATTACGTCTGTGTAAAGGGCGTCTGTACCGCTTTAAAAACCTAGGTATATCAGTGCGTAGTGATGTTGGTTGATCTTAAAGCTGGTTAAGCATTTTCAAAAACAGTGTGCTTTTATTTTTCGCGTCGCGTGAAGCTGCTGCGCTTTTGGTGACGCATCAACACCAGTAACAGGTAAGTACCACACGCATAATTATTTTTCGGGCCTTCTTGGCGTAGGAATATATCCTTTCGTGTTTTGGTACTGTAACCTCAAATCTCCTTACCCTCCTCTTGCGTCCGCCATCTTGTTTAGTTCTCACCGCATCTCCTTGTCGCAGACCCTCCGCCATTTTAGTTCCCACTATTTTAACCTCAAAATCTGCTCTTCTAAGCTCTTGCTACCGCCATCTTCTTTTAGTTCCCATTCTCACCACCGCGTCTCCTTGCCCCCACCTCTTGCGACCGCCATGTTCACCACTAACCTCCAAATTTCCTCGTCCTTAAACCTCTTGTCTCAACCATCTTGTTGAGTTCCCATTTTCGCCACCGCATCTCATATCGCCCCATCTCTCTATCCACTCAAGAAAACCACCATCCAACGTTCAAAAATTGCTGATGAGTTCTCGACAGGCTTTTGCAAATCTTGTTGCTAGCAAAACTTACCTTTCCCATCACCTCCAACATACCCCACTCCCACACCTTTTTCTTTCCACCAATCATAATCTCTCTTATTCTTACCAATCAACAACTTTCATTTGTTCCTTTCCACCAATAACGTCACTTCTTATTCCCACCAATCACAACTTCACACGTCACTTTCTGTTATACTTTTTATCCCTCGCTCGCCATCTTTTCCCTCTTTCAGTCCCCAACCTCCGCACACACAACACCTCGCCACCCAGCTCCTCTCCATCACGTGTCCTCCATACTCTTTCATCTTCCTTCCTTCATCTTCCCACCCCAATTAACCAAACAATCACATTTCGTCTTACTTTTACCAATCAAAACACTCCACGTCACTTCCTGTTTTTCTTTCATCTTTCCCTAATCCTCAATTCTTTTAACTCGTCCCGGATGAACCAATTGCAATAACGATAATCCTTCCGCTCAGGGCGCTTTTCAAACTTGCCGCCGCCGTCGCACGCAGCGACACTAGCGCCCCTAGCGGCAGGATTATCGTTAATCCAATTGGCTCATCCGGGACTAATACTACTATGGACAAACAGGCATGATGAATAAAGAGTGATATGCACAAAAAGCCCTCTCTGTACCAGCAAAAAATAGTGTGAAGATTTTTCTAGGATCTACAATCTGCGATACCAAGTTTACCAGCTATGTTGCACGTATATACATTGTTACAAAGAACACATGTATAAGAGAGCTAAAGAAGAAAAAAGAAGGATGTGGAATTTATGGAAGTGCAAAGAATAGCTTCACAACTGCAAAATTCTTTCAAAAATTGCTCTCAAACAGCAGTCATCTACAACAAATGCAATGTGCATTCACCTGAGGTCGAAGAGGATTAGTTATAAACAGTGAGCATTTATTAAATATTTATAAAACTATTGTTAAGCATAAGCTCCAATGTTACTTGTAATCCATGAATAATGCAATGTAAATTAGTTTGTTAATCGTGAAACAATAGCAATAGATTTATGACTACAATAACGCTAATCAGTATTTGCAACTACGTTTGTTCATTGACCATTGTTGAGGACCGGTCGGGCGATAACTGTTACCGCCGCGCTAGGTCTTATACAAGAATTTTTAATGCCAACCTCAGGAAAATGAACTTTACGAATATCAGCACGTGTAGAAATTCAATTCATACTATTAATATTATATCCGGTATATTAAATTATGTATTACTGAAATTGGGGACAGATATAGCCCGGGACATTGGTCTTATTTTAGGAGTTTCTAGAGTTTGTGAGAATTAAAATGTATGAGTATAATAATATCATGGACCCAAATTCAAATCTTGGTTAACCTGCCTTCTTCAGCATACACATCATGGACCTTATCTTTCTGAAAGTTAATATCACAGCAACCTCCAACACAAAGGTATTTTCATAACAAAAATTCTGATGTGTTAGACTCACATGACTTTCTCAACTTTTGCACAAACTATTTTTACAAATGCTTGTTCTCCATTTACTTCATTTTAATCGAGATAAACATTTGCAGAAACTATCTTATTGCTAATTTTCTTGTAGGTGCAAGGGGAATCGTTAGAGCCATTTATCAGAAAATCAAAAAAGTCGGAAAATGTTCCATGTAAAGTGTATTTGGGGTGGGGATTCTCTTGAAAACTTCGTGTCGCATCTTTGGAAGGTAGGTACTGAGTTAAATACCAAATTTGGTATTTATGCATCCGATCTTTTGTTTTTGAGTTATGCTGTTCACAGACCTGCCCTTGTTTTTACCAAAAGTTTTCAATTTCGTTATTGCAGATTAATTTGATTGCGTCTTCTAATGTTAAATCTTTGCTTTGTGAAAATTACTGAAATCAGAGAAACCTACACTATTTCGTACTCCTCTATAATTTAGTACTTTCTCTACTACATATAGTAAGTACGAGAAGTATTGCATTCCACCCCAAAACTTCGATACCGATTTCACCGGAAACACATGTTTTGAGGCACCCACGAATCCAACAAAGGCACCTTTAGAAAAAGTACGCGCGCATGCGCGTGAACAACATAACTCGAAAACGAAAAGTCGGATAAATGCCAAACTTTAGGTTCAGTATCTTTCAAAGATGCAACACAAAGACTTTTCAAGAAAATCCCCCATTCCAGACTACCCTTTACATGGAACATTTTTCGAAAATTTTGATTTTCTAAAAATGGCTCTAATGATTTTAGGTTTGTTCCAGCACGATTCAGAATCGATTCCGAATTATCTGAGTGTGCGCAGTAGCTAAGTGACGTTCCAACACGACAGAGAATCAGTTCAGAACCAATTCTGAATTTCCAGTTTGCTGTTCCAACGTATTTGGGAACTAGTTCGGAACGAGTGAAATCGGTTCGGGACTAAGAGTAGGAACTGAAAATTCCAGACATGCGCAAATTGTATGGTCTACAGCGCATACTCAGTCAATTCAGAATCGATTCTAATCGCTTGGAACAAACCTGACAGAGAGTATAGAAAAAGTGACATACTCTCTGTATTCAGTAGAAAATAAAGTTTAATATGTAATTTATTCCTCCATGCGTGTTTATTTCTCAATACGGAATAGCAAAGGTGTTTGGTAAGCAGTTGCTCGCTGTTGAGTAGTATGGCGACATACTTGAGGAAAAGAACAAACGTCTAACAAAGCCAGGTAGCAAAACAGCGTTCAAAGATAACAATAATGAGTGATTTAGAAGGTGACAGTGATCTTTTTAATGATGCATCGACTTCCGAAGTAGAGGATTATTTCCATTTAAACATTATTCCGTTATTTTGGGACCTTTACCCCTTTTTGGCACCTTTATACCATTTCCCCCCAACCATGCCCATAATCCCCTTTTTTCTTTTAAGTTTCATTCCAATTTATTCTTTAACTTTCAATTAACGTCTCCTCAGCTTGCTGTGTACGTGCGAATAGTAAGTCTACCTCTTTCAGTAAACGCCGCGCGGGAATTGAAAGCACACCCGCAACAATGGAAAATAATTGTGTGTTCGACGAAAACCTCTTTCTCTCACTTTACTGCTATAAAGTAGCCCGCAATAATGCAATTGACAATGAGTGATTCTATTCCACCAGAATCAGTAGCCTGCTGTTCGTGAATGTGAGTTTGTTGCTGTGAGAGACGTCATCTGTTTACGTGGAGACGAAGCCTGGGCAGGCAGAGACGACAATAACCTCAACCGCGCAGTTCCGAGAATTATTAAGACTGGGCTATAATTCACAAAACAATTATATATAAAGAAATAAAAATTTCAGCCCAATTGAATAGATAGTTTAGAAAATAGGAATTTCAGTTGTGCATCCCTTTAAATAAACCAGCACCTTATTGTGCCTTTTTCACCTTATTTGAGCACCTTTTCCCTTCCTTTTTTCATCTGAAATTTGCAACTAAAAATCCTAACCCTGATCATAAGCATACATTGGTACCATGTAGTTTTGTATTATTTGAATTACGTTCGGAATAGAATTTATGTGGGGTGTCATTGTCTCAGAGTATTGGAGTTTTAAATTAAACATTGTGTTTAGAAGCTTCTGTAGCAGGAAACCTAATGTTAAATTGGAATTGTGTTAAATTACTTTTTCCGGGTTCTGGTTTAAATACAATATCTATAAATTACAATTGTTATTCGCAATAACTCAGTATCAATGGCTTTAAGCCGATAAACGAACGCGATTTATTTTTGCTCGAATATTAGGACTGGAATCCGTATGAAAGAAACGCTTACGATGTACATCGGCGGAGTTTGATTTCATTCATCAACGCTGTAAACGTAGATATTTGATCGTCTTCTGATTGACCGTGCAACGAAGAAGGCCGTGACAGAACGCGAACGGTTCAAGTAGTGTTCCAACCACACAAAATTCCGAATTAGTTCTGTGAGCGTACCGGACTGGCGCATGTGCATTAGCATGTGTTGGGATTAGTTCCGAACCCGTTCAGAACCGTGTGCTGGAACAAACCTTTTGATTAAAATATCATACATTTAAGACATTTTCATGACAAATAAAATGTATATCTTGAATTTTCTGGGGATGTCCCCAAAAGTCCTCTTCTTTCTGAATGGCGTTTGCATAACTGGTAAATCGTAAGAGATAGATTTATGCTGTATACATTTTTTTTGTGTGTGTTGTGGAGTGAACCATTTCCGAGATATTCTTTGTTATTTGTTTGAATTTTTCAATACTTATACTTCTTCTCAAATGGCAATTCGTTATTCGTTTTTCTACGTCCTGGACATGCAAAGAGAATGAACTGCTCCACATAGCAACCAGTTCTTAAAAGATTTGACTATCGCTTAAAGCCTACCATATTCCCCTTGTACCCACAAGAAAATTAACAATTAGATAGTTTCTGCAAATGTTTATCTCGATTAACATGAACTAGATGGGTAATAAGCGTTTGTAAAAATAGTTTGTATAATAGTTTGTCGTGTGAGTGTAACATATCAGATTTGTTTTCTTTTCGTTTTACATGCAGTTAGCCATTTTGAAGAATTGTAGTATTCAATTTTGAAAAGACGTACATAGCTTTTCATTTGTGTACTCATAGAAACGTCCGGAGTATGCCTACCCTTTACTATAATGTCTTGCTTTTCCTGAAAACTAAAAGCTCCGAACGAAGTACCGGCACTTAACAAACGATTCAAAACACAACATTGTGGCTGTTGGTAGGCGTGACTAATTGCACTGCCCGATGGCAATTCAGCTGATGTGAGATGCAGAGGACTTGTATTCTCAAGCGAGTCCTTCTCCATGAATACCTAAACAGCGTAAAACACATAGTATTGCTTTAATCCATGTGACACATCACAGGCGCTTTTTCAACACTTAACTCATAAAGCACAAAAACAATAAACATACTAACATATTCGTTCTAATAAGAAAAGATACACAGAAGTGTTTACCAGAGCACGCCCAACCGCGTGTCATTTATAACGTGGCACGAAGGGCACTTGTGTTGCAGCTAGTCCTAGGCGGCAAGGGAGGGGTAGAGTGTTGGTGGATGAGCCAATGACCCCGCGGACGAAACAACATTTATGTTGTCATGACTTATAAAGCTAAACATGAAATATAATAAAGTTTATATTGATAAGCCAATAATACTTAGGGGGCTCGCCTAGTCCTACCAGTCTACTGACCGCACGCCTCAAAAGATGTATTCCGGCGAAATCTCGATATTGAATTTTTGAGCCGAGCACAATACTTCCTTACTAACTGTAAGTGGTAGAGTAGGTAAAGAAGAAACAAAATGTCGAGAGTGTGTACGTATTTTAACTGCCCGTTTAGAGCAATCTCCCGGCGTGATAGTCAAAGGAATCAACAGAAGAATTCATTGATCAAACATTCAACAATTACCTATGCTTCATCTAATTTAACAGGCCAGTGATTAGTTAATTGCAAATTGTATCTACTGTTGTAATTTTTACTTTCTCTACCATCTACTAGTAGGTAGAGAAGGTATTGCACTCCACCCAGAAATTCGATATCGATAATTTCACCGGAAATTTATGCTTTGAGGCCCCTGAATACATAAGGAAATTTTTGGAAAAAGGTCCGCGTGTGTGTCTGTGTGTGAACAGCATAACTCAAAAACGAAAGATCGGATGCATAAATACCATATTTGGTATTTAACTCAGTACTTACCTTCCAAAGATGCGACATGAAGTTTTCAAGAGAAGCCCCCACCCCAAATACACTTTACATGGAGCATTTTCCGACTTTTTTGATTTTCTGATAAATGGCTCTAACGATTTTGAATAAAATCTATATATTGAAGCTATTTACATTGCAAATAAAATGTACGTCTTGAAATTTTAGGAATAGCTTGTGAATTCTTCTTCATTCGGAAGGAATTTTACATAATCTTGCATAACTGATAAACTTTAAGGGATAGATGAAAACGTGCTAAACAAAAAATGTAGAGCGTTTTAAAACACAGCTTATTTCAAATTACCTTTTTTGTGGCACCAGCCATTTCCGAGATATTCGTTATTAATGGTTCGAATTTTTCAATACTGAAGTCACTCTTAAAGTGCTGTCAATTTTCAATTGTTTCTCGCGATGTCATGGAAATAGTATAGACTTTTAAGGCTAGCGTATAGCGTCCAGTTGTAAATCATTTGATTATCGCTATTCCCTTTATAGAGGATGTATAACAGAAATGTACTGCACAAATTGCAGGACACATTCCTCACACATGGACGAAGAAATTATGTTATATGAACATGGGTATGAAAACCTTAGTTTCCATGTTACAACTCATTAATCATGGGAAACACACGAACAGAACGTTAGAATCATGGGGCACATGCACTCTTGGTTACGTCCGGTCACGTTGTCATTATCGTAGGTGCACCGCCAGTGTTTTGTTTTACATGTCACGTTGCCATGCGACTTACACCATTGTTTGTTTACAGGTAACATCAACTGTTCCAGTGAGCAGTACGACCCTGGCAAGCACACGTGTACTAGGTATTGTAGAGTTGATCACATACTTGGCTCGTGCAATGGCAGTGTACACAAATGCAGAGATGGCAAGGTGCCAATTGCGCTTGCGCTCAACGTTTGTATCGGGAGAGATTTCCAGGACGAAGGTGCCCCGACAGGAAAACGTTTGAAGCCATTGATCATCGCCTTAGGGAACATGGGCCATTTCAGCCTGATACTTGCGACCGGGGGAGGCCTAGAAGGACAAGGACACCGCAACGGGAGGCGGCAATTCTTCAGGCAATTGACGATTCCAGTGTCAGTATAAGATAAGTAGCTGCAACAATGAATGTTGAGCACATGGCTGTCTGGCGAGTGTTACACGAGGTCCGGTTGTATCCATACCATTTACAGCGTGTGCAGGCACTATCAGCAGCTGATTTTCCTGCACGGATACGCTTCTGCGAATGCTTTATGCAACAAAGTGTCAACCATAATTTAAGCGCAACGGTGCTTTTCACAGGTAAGGCGTCGTTTCAACGAGATCAGATTGGAAATTATCACAATCGGTATGTATGGGCTGACCTCAATCCTCACGCAACTGTTGAAGCAAGTCATCAACAAAGATTTTCTGTCAATGTTTGGGCCGGCATTGTTGGCGACTGTTTGGTAGGGCCTCACGTTCTTCCACCCAGCTCAACGGACAAAGTTACCATAATTTCGTGGAGAATGTTCTACCTGATCCGTTAGCAGATGTGCCTTTAGCTGTGCGACAAAACATGTACTTTATGCACGAAGGAGCACTTCCTCATTTTAGTGTTAATGTCCGTCGGCTTCTAAATAACAGATGAATCCATAGAGGTGGACCAATTGCCTGGCCTCCACGCTCCCTGGACCTAAATCCACTGGACTTTTATTTGTGGGTGCATTTGAAAGCTCTTGTGTATCGAACCCCAGTACCAGATGTGTAATTTCCGTGCCCATATTATGGAAGGCTGCGAAACCATACACAATACTCCAGGGATACATAAGCAAATCCGGGATTCACTACGATGGCGGGTTGATGCATGTATCAATGCTCACGAAGGGCATATTGAACATCTCCTGTGAGAAAGAGTTGCATGTGGTATGCTGGTACGTTCTATTCTTGTGTGTTTCCCTTGATTAATGAGTTGGAGAAAATGAGTTGTAACATGGAAACAAAGCGTTTCCAGACCTATGTTCATATAACATAATTTCTTCGTCTACGTGTGAGGAATGTGTCCTTGCAATTTGTGCCATACATTTTTGTTATATTCTGTATGCAGGTATTTCCGGAAATGTTTATCTCAATTGAAATGCAATAGATAGAAGAATAAACTTTCGTAAGAATACTGTGTATACCCACTAATAAGCGGTAGATAAAGCCACGCGAATGTAACACATCAAATTTTTAAAATGATAGTCGTAGTCCTCACAACTGCTCGATACTGCGTTGAGCGTTAGGTTAATATCGGACGTTGATACATATAGAATTCAACTTTATTTTAAATAATGAAGTCTTAATTTGATTTAATCTTCATTTGTATATTTATTATTTAAGAAATGAAGCTTTGCATCCATTCTTATGCAATCAAAGCTTTATATCATGTAGTTAGCGATGTTCCCAGCAGATAGCTTTTAAATAAAGTCTTCCCTCATCGGGATTAAAGACCAAGAGGAGTAGAACCGTTCTTCTCTTCTTCTTGTTTCTTTCTTTTATTGTGTATTCGCCCGCTTTTAACAGCCAAGGTCATATCGACTTTGCCTTTGGAACAATTTGCTTATCGGCAATGATGAGGATAATCCGTGGGTTTCTTTACGTTGGGTTTTCTTAATAAACATTAATTTTACACACGTTTACATTCTCACTCATACTTCTAGACTCTAGGGAGATTGGGAAATAATCCCGACTAAAGAAAAATTCCCATCCTTCAGGTAGGAATCGATCCCGGGTCCTCCACTTCTCTTGTTCAAGACGATTGTAAAAACGGTAACAATAATTTTTCCTACGGCATAGTTACTTAAACATAGGTACTGTTTATCAATAGGTTACTAAAAGTACCTATATGTTTTCTATAGAGTAATTATTAGTAGGGATTCAGATAAATTTTCGACCGTCACATACAAAAATTAACAACTTTCAATACCAAATGAAACAAATAATTCGTGTGGACAATTAAGCAAACTAAACATCCACATAATATAAGAAAGTTAATTAATACGCACACAAATATTGTTTGAACAAACAGGTAATCCGATATGATTACTGGGTTAAAGGATGTTGCAATACAAAGGTTTAATAATAATAATAATAATAATGATAATAATAATAATAATAATAATAATAATAATAATAATAATAATAATAATAATAATAATAATAATAATAATAATAATAATAATAATAATAATAATAATAATAATAATAATAATAATAATAATAATAATAATAATAATAGAGAAACATTGTATTTCGAGAGTTCGTGTAAAAGACATACCCAACACCGACGTTGCATGACGAGAGAGAGAGAGAGAGAGAGAGAGAGAGAGAGAGAGAGAGAGAGAGAGAGAGAGAGAGAGAGAGAGAGGAAAAATAGGGAGTTCGTTAACTATTCAATTTTTACGCATGTGTTTTTGCACTTAGATAGTACTACTTTTTAAATACTGTCCATGCTAATGTAAAAGAAGTCTAAACCAATAATAATAATAATAATAATAATAATGAATAAAAGCTCTATTTATTCAGCTTATCCCTCTTTTGTGTGTTAGCATTTACATAGACTGCCTCTGTTGTTAGTTAACCTTTACTATCAAACTCAACCCTCTATCCCGTCATAGGAAATACGAGGGAAATTCGGTAAATAAGTACCGTTAACCCTTTTTTAAGAAACGCTACTTTATTTTTGGAGTTTTATTACACACTATTGAAAAATAAGACGTTAAATAATTTTTCAACACATTTTCCATTTACATCCGGGTATTAATGTCGTACGCTTCACAAGCATTGAAATCCTCACTGCATAGAACTCGGCCTCCTATGACTGTAGCCTCTTGTGACGCTCCCCTTGAACTTCTCACCCGTTTCAAACCGACGTAATGATTCAAGCCATTTCTTCATGCTTGGGAACAGTGAGTCACTCGGAGCAAAATTTGAGCTTTACGCTGGATAAACAAAAACCTCCCACTATAGAACTGCTGCATAAAATTTTGAGTGCCTGCAGCAGCATGTAGCCAGCATTATCGTGGAAGAAAATAACCCGAGGACTCAACATGCCATGTCATTTGTTCTGAATTGCGCTTCTAAGTTTGGTTAGTATCTGACAGTAGACACCAGAGTTTATTGTTATGCTTAGTTCCGTGAACTACACCAACAATACAGATCGTATAAAAGAAAGGGGAAATAAAAAACATTAACTTCTTTATTAAAAATATTTAGAGGCATTTTTGTGGTGTCGTAGGGGAGCTGGTAGGACTCCATTGAACTGACTGTCCTTTTGTTTACGTTCACGTACGGAGTCTCATTAGCCCAGGCAGTCTGGCCAGAAGGCTTTCACCCTCACTGTCGTAGTGTGATGAATTTCAGTGCTTTTGCCATCATCACACTTTTTGGGCTACAGTCAGAATTTTCGGCAATTAGCGAGTACAAAACTTGGGATAGTCTAATCTTTATTTCCCCACTTCATACAAAACAGTACCTACTACTGATTTGCTGAAAATGCTAATGGAGTTCTGAAATTTTGAAGCGTCAATTTCGTCTGAACACATCATCCACATTTGCAAAATTTCCTTGTCCCCAGACCTTTGCGTGTTATTACAACCATACAAACACTATTTCTATGTGTTGACCTCAAATTCCATTAAAATATACTACAATCATATACTCCAGGGAATGTACACGTCCAATATGGCTTTCCTTGTGCAGACGACAGCTCGACTGAACTCGTAAGGAGACAATGCACTCTCTCCAGTAAATACTCTACCTCCATGAAGTGTACTTTGTCTATATGGCAGCCCTTAATTGAGGGAAGTGTTATAATAAATCAATTTATCTGTCATTGTATGGCAACACTGTTGCCGTAAGCTTTGTATTTCACATCCTTCTTTATAAAGAAGTCTATGCTGTATTGTTTTCAACATTCTGTCTTAGAATATTAGAATCGTTTCGATTCTGCCTGTTCTTCCCTTCAAACCCTGATCGTTAACGCGGAACTTTAAGATTACCTACGCTTTAGGATAAGGGATATTTTTTTCTGTACTGCTTGGCCTGTGGCTATGCTGTAAGAATGATATGGCGGAGCGGGATAATTTGATTCGTAAATTGTTTAAAGCAAACAAAAATAATGCCGAAAGTAAGAGTTGCAAAATGCGCAGGAGACAACGAAATAAAGTTCAGAATAAAAGAAGAAATATTAATGCAAAAACTCCGGTAAGGCAAAGTTTATTTTGGCAAGGAGCCATATATAAGACAGAAATAATACTTTGAAGGTTCATCCTGGTTACAACTACTGCTGTACGAAACTATTTCATATCCGTTAAAATATAATGAACAAAAATACGTTTTTGTTTATATTTTCCGTATAATTGGACTAATTAGGGATGTTTTAATGTTAGACAACAATAGTTGTAATAGATTTTGTCTGTTGATTTCATGGATTACAAATGTGGAAATATAGAGAGGTATAATGTTTCACAAAATGTATGCATGTAACAGAAGAAAGTAGATGGAAAAAGAATATTAAAAAGCACACAGAGAATGTGATGAAAATAAAAGGTAACAATCCAAAATTCAAATACTCTGTAGTTCAAAACCAAATACAATGATTGTGACAGCATAATTTTAAAGAACCATGCAATTCAGAAAAACAAATAAAAAGAACTTGTGATACAAACAAAAGGGAAGTAAAATCAGTAATGTAAGTCACAGAGCAACCAGCTAGTATAGACAGAACAAAATTACATGCAAAGCGAAGAGAAAAAACATAGTAATAAAAATAAAAGATAAACATGGTACGTAAGTCAAACATTCACATGTTACAAGGCACACACAAGGTCAATACAATGAATTATCTAAGTAATTAAGTACACAGTATGTCAAATGTGCCATAATCAGTCCTTGTAATAAAAGTCAAAATGGCAGAATAGCAAACATGCAAAATTAGAAACGGTAATCATAAGAATAAGTTGATGTTATGTGGCAAGTTCTAGATTTTAAAAATTCTTCAATTTAGGCCTTACTTTAGTTTCACGCTTCTTAAAAAACTGCGGAAAGTTTCTTTTTTAATAAGTAAACCACACACATACACACACAAGCAATGATTACTACATTTGCAGAATATAAACAGTATACCAGCATCACAAATGGCTATGACAATTACAAATTCTTCAAATTTAGTATGTATAGCATTGATTACCAGTATATATTTTACTATTTCACTTGAAGCAAATTAGAGGAACCTCTTGATAATTTTGATAAAGTCTAGGACTTCTTTTAACACAGTCAGATAACATTTCACAAATTATGCAACTTATGTGCGTTTTAGATGTTCGTGGAGCATTTTGAATTGTATAAATTATTACTTTCTCTACTACGTAGAGTAAGTAAGGGAAGTATTGTATTCCATCCAAATATTCGATACCGAGATTTCACCGGAAATACATGTTTTGAGACCCCCTGAATCCAGAAAAAAGCATTTTTGGAAACATGTCCGTGTGTGTGTCTGTCTGTGAACAGCATAACTCAGAAACGAACAGTCAGATAAACACCAAACTTGGTATTTAGGTTCAGTATCTTCCAAGAATGCGACACGAAGGTTTTCAAGTAAATCCCCCACCCCAGAGTACCCTTTACATGGAAGATTTTTCGAAAAGTTTAATTTTCTAAAAAATGGCTAACAATTTTGATTAAAATATCATATGTTTAAGATATTTTTATGACAAATAAAATGTATATCTTGAATTTTCTGGGAATGTCTCCAAAAGTATTCTTCATTGTGAACGACTTTTGCATAACTGGTAAACCATAAGAGATAGACAAAATTTTACTACACAAAAAATGTAGATCACATTAAAATACACAATTTATGTCATATACATTTTTTTTGTTGAGTGAACCATTTTCGAGATATTGCTTGTTATTCCCTTAAATTTTTCAATACTTATTTTCTCAAATGGGAATTCGTTATTCATTTTTTTGTCTTGGATATGCAAAGAGTATTAATCTGTGGGAAAGGGAATGGTGCTGCACCTAGCAACCAGCTATTAAGAGATATGTATGTGCTTAAAGGCTACTGTATTTCCAAATGCCCTTGTAAATATACATTCCCCTTACAAGAAAATTAGGAATAAGATAGACTCTGCAAATGTTTATCTCGTTAACATGAAGTAGATGGAGAATAAGCGTTTGTATAAATAGTTTGTACAAGAGTAGAGAAAATCATGTGAGTGTAACACATCAGATTTTTTTTTACTTTCTCTACTACGTATAGTAAGTAGGGGAAGTATTGTATTCCACCCAAAATGTCGATACCGAGATTTCACCGGAAATACATGTTTTGAGACTAACTGAATCCAAAAAAAGCATTTTTGGAAACATGTCCGTGTGTGTGTCTGTCTGTGTGTCTGTGAACAGCATAACTCAAAAACGAAGAGTCGGATAAACACCAAACATGGTATTTAGGTTCAGTATCTTTCAGAGATGCGACACGAAGGTTTTCAAGAAAATCCTCCCACCCCAGACTACCCTTTACATGGAACATTTTTCGAAAATTTTAATTTTCTCAAAAACGGCTCTAACGATTTTGATTAAAATATCATATGTTTAAGATATTGTCATGACAAATAAAATGTATATCTCGAATTTTCTGGGAATGTCTCCAAAAGTATTCTTCATTGTGAACGACTTTTTCATAACTGGTAAACCATAAGAGATAGACAAAATTTTACTGCACAAAAAATGTAGATCGTGTTAAAATACACAATTTATGTCATATACATTTCTTTTGTTGAGTGAACCGTTTGCAGGATATTGCTTGTTATTCCCTTAAATTTTCCAATACTTATACTTTTTCTCAAATTCGTTATTCATTTTTTTATGTCCTGGACATGTAAAGAGAATGGAATGCGTCACATAGCAACCAGCGTTAAAATATTTGTCTATCGCTTAAAACCTACCATATTCCCCTTGCATCTACAAGAAAATTAGCAATAAGATTGACATCTCGATTAACATGAAGCATATGGAGAATAAGCGTTTGTAAAAATAGTTTGTACAAGAGTAGAGAAAGTCATGTGAGTGTAACACATCAGATTTTTTATAGTAAAAAAGAATTATTTTTACTTTCTTTACTATGTATAGTAAGTAGGGGAAGTATTGTATTCCACCCAAAAATTCGATACTGAGATTTCACTGGAAATACATGTTTTCAGACCCCCTGAATCCAAAAAAAGCATTTTTGGAAACATGTCTGTGTGTGTGTGTGTGTGTGTGTGTGTGTGTGTGTGTGTGTCTGTGAACAGCATAACTCAGAAACAAACAGTCGGATAATCACCAAACTTGTTATTTAGGTTCAGTATCTTCCAGGGATGTGACACAAAGGTTTTCAAGAAAATCCCCCCATCCCAGATTACCCTTTACATGGAAGATTTTTCGAAAATTTTAATTTTCTCAAAAATGGCTCTAACGATTTTGATTAAAATATCATATGTTTAAGATATTTTCATGACAAACAAAATGTATATCTTGAATTTTCTGGGAATGTCTCCAAAAGTATTCTTCATTGTGAACGACTTTTGCATAACTGGTAAACCATAAGAGATAGACAAAATTTTACTACACAAAAAATGTAGATCACATTAAAATACACAATTTATGTCATATACATTTTTTTTGTTGAGTGAACCATTTTCGAGATATTGCTTGTTATTCCCTTAAATTTTTCAATACTTATTTTCTCAAATGGGAATTCGTTATTCATTTTTTTGTCTTGGATATGCAAAGAGTATTAATCTGTGGGAAAGGGAATGGTGCTGCACCTAGCAACCAGCTATTAAGAGATATGTATGTGCTTAAAGGCTACTGTATTTCCAAATGCCCTTGTAAATATACATTCCCCTTACAAGAAAATTAGGAATAAGATAGACTCTGCAAATGTTTATCTCGTTAACATGAAGTAGATGGAGAATAAGCGTTTGTATAAATAGTTTGTACAAGAGTAGAGAAAATCATGTGAGTGTAACACATCAGATTTTTTTTTACTTTCTCTACTACGTATAGTAAGTAGGGGAAGTATTGTATTCCACCCAAAATGTCGATACCGAGATTTCACCGGAAATACATGTTTTGAGACTAACTGAATCCAAAAAAAGCATTTTTGGAAACATGTCCGTGTGTGTGTCTGTCTGTGTGTCTGTGAACAGCATAACTCAAAAACGAAGAGTCGGATAAACACCAAACATGGTATTTAGGTTCAGTATCTTTCAGAGATGCGACACGAAGGTTTTCAAGAAAATCCTCCCACCCCAGACTACCCTTTACATGGAACATTTTTCGAAAATTTTAATTTTCTCAAAAACGGCTCTAACGATTTTGATTAAAATATCATATGTTTAAGATATTGTCATGACAAATAAAATGTATATCTCGAATTTTCTGGGAATGTCTCCAAAAGTATTCTTCATTGTGAACGACTTTTTCATAACTGGTAAACCATAAGAGATAGACAAAATTTTACTGCACAAAAAATGTAGATCGTGTTAAAATACACAATTTATGTCATATACATTTCTTTTGTTGAGTGAACCATTTGCAGGATATTGCTTGTTATTCCCTTAAATTTTCCAATACTTATACTTTTTCTCAAATTCGTTATTCATTTTTTTATGTCCTGGACATGCAAAGAGAATGGAATGCGTCACATAGCAACCAGCGTTAAAATATTTGTCTATCGCTTAAAACCTACCATATTCCCCTTGCATCTACAAGAAAATTAGCAATAAGATTGACATCTCGATTAACATGAAGCATATGGAGAATAAGCGTTTGTAAAAATAGTTTGTACAAGAGTAGAGAAAGTCATGTGAGTGTAACACATCAGATTTTTTATAGTAAAAAAGAATTATTTTTACTTTCTTTACTATGTATAGTAAGTAGGGGAAGTATTGTATTCCACCCAAAAATTCGATACTGAGATTTCACTGGAAATACATGTTTTCAGACCCCCTGAATCCAAAAAAAGCATTTTTGGAAACATGTCTGTGTGTGTGTGTGTGTGTGTGTGTGTGTGTGTGTGTGTGTGTGTGTGTCTGTGAACAGCATAACTCAGAAACAAACAGTCGGATAATCACCAAACTTGTTATTTAGGTTCAGTATCTTCCAGGGATGTGACACAAAGGTTTTCAAGAAAATCCCCCCATCCCAGATTACCCTTTACATGGAAGATTTTTCGAAAATTTTAATTTTCTCAAAAATGGCTCTAACGATTTTGATTAAAATATCATATGTTTAAGATATTTTCATGACAAACAAAATGTATATCTTGAATTTTCTGGGAATGTCTCCAAAAGTATTCTTCATTGTGAACGACTTTTGCATAACTGGTAAACCATAAGAGATAGACAAAATTTTACTACACAAAAAATGTAGATCACGTTAAAATACACAATTTATATCATATACATTTTTTTTGTTGTGTGAACCATTTTCGAGATATTGCTTGTTATTCCCTTAAATTTTTCAATACTTATTTTCTCAAATGTGAATTCGTTATTCATTTTTTTGTCTTGTATATGCAAAGAGTATTAATCTGTGGCAAAGGGAATGGTGTTGCACCTAGCAACCAGCTATTAAGAGATATGTATGTGCTTAAAGGCTACTGTATTTCTATATTGCCCTTGTAAATATATATTCTCCTTACATCTACAAGAAAATTAGCAATAAGATAGAGTTTGCAACTGTTTATCTTGATTTGAAGTAGATGGAGAATAAGCATTTGGAAAAATAGTTTGTACAAGAGTAGAGAAAGTCATGTGAGTGTAACACATCAGATTTTTTAATAACAAGTGTCACTACGTAATTGCACATTGGATAGTTTGCTTTGATAGAACCTTAGGAATTTTATTAAATTTACAGAATAAAATCGTTTATTTAAAACCGAACAAAGGTTTATTGGTAAGTGAGAGTCTTACAACATACAAGACCTAAAACAGTTGTTTATGTTCATATGTTTCATCAGGTTTTTCTCCAGCATTGATAATATTGCCAACATTGCAACTATCTTACATCCCCATATAAACAAATGCAATATACCTTTGGTTTGGACATTACAATACAAAAAATAAATAAATGATTTTCTCTACCCACTCTTCTAAAAACTATTTTTACAAAAGCTTGTTCTTCTATCTGTTTCATGTTGAGATAAACTTTTGGATTTACATTTCTTTGCAGAAACAAGGGGAATACAATATGCTTAAGTGATAGTGAAATCCATTGCTCTGTGAGGGCTTTGAAATTCCATTCTCTTTGTATGACCATGGGGGAAGGGGGAAATTAGCCACTCGGCAGTTTAAGAAAGTGAAGTGTTTGAATATAGGCCTGGGAAATGTTTGACACCATAAAAAAGTATATTTGACATTAACTGTGTTTTAATGAGATCTAAATTTTTTTATGTAGCAAGTTTTTGTCTATCTCTTGCAGCTTACAAGTTATGCAAAATACAATGCAATTGAAGAGGACGACTTTACAGGCTATTCCAAGAAAACTCAAGATATATGTTTTATTTTTAATGCAAATAACTTAAACATTGGTATTTTAATCAAAACTATTAGGAGCCATTTTTGAGAAAATCAAAAATAATAATAATAAACTTTCCATGTAAAGGGTAGTATGGGGGAGGAGGGGAGTTTCTTGAAACACTTCATGTCCCATACTTGGAAGATGCTGAACTTAAATGCCAAGTTTGGTATTTATCCAACTTTTCATTTTATGCTGTCTCTACATACACACACACACATGGACTTTTTTCTAATAATGCCTTTTTTGGATTTAGTGAACCTCAAAACATTTATTTATTTTTGGTGAAAGCTTGGTATTGAATTTTTGGGTAGAATGCAATACTTCCTCTATTTACTAGGGGTAAGTAGGAGAAAGTAATAAAAATGTTATGCAATTCAAATTTAATACATTTTACAGAATTGGGTAGTTTTTGTCCAAAGCATAGTGGGAGTATGACATTCAACAACCTCTGGTTTTCACCTCCTTAGATTCCTGCTAATACTGCTGTATTTTCCATCTCTGTGGAATTGGGGACTTTCAAAGCATAGATGCATTGTACTGATGTGGTAACATATGTCTGCATAACTCTAATGCATCCATCCTTACCACGCTTAGTCAGCTATGGGTCAGTTTCTATAATTTTCATCTTTACATTCGTTTAGTAGGTACATGACTAATCTTTATCTGAAAAACAATCTTTTCAGTTTGCTGCTGTACCATGTGTGTGAAGTTGGCAGCTGAGAGCATGTGGCTCCTGCCTGGACTGTTAGTGCCTTCCACTGGCCCCTTTAGAACAAATAGTCCATGCAATAATGACCATTAGAACAAATTGCCAAAGCAACAAACCCTTTACATGCACTCCCCACCCTTCTGGAAATTTCCTTGATGGCAGTTTTGAGAAACAGCTCCATAGAGAACTTCCCGCTTTGTTGCGGTGCTATATAAGGGGACTGCTGGCATGGAGTTGTTGAATTCAGTCAGAGAGACAGTTGAGTGCAGTCAACAGCTGAGAACAGCAGAGAAGTTGGACTACACTGAGCATCTAAGAGACAAATAAGTTGTTCAGCAGCAATTGGAGTCTTTATTTGTTACAATGCCCAACGTGATATAATTCTCTCAAGTCTTGACTTCTGTACATATTTAGGTCTTCTTTTTTTTTTAGATTAAATTCTTGAAGTTGATCAATATTCAGCATTTCAGTAGCTTGTATCTGTTGCAGAATATTGAAGGAGCTGCTGGTAGCAGATCCTGCTTCTTCTGAAAGAATTGATGATACCTTCGGTATTACATATAGTTTTGTGTAGCTCTTCATAAAGCTCATTAAAGTTTGTTCTAGAGAATTGATTGTTCACTCCAACAATCCCATCAAGTTGGTGGAATAAACTTCCATTAAATTTTCAAAATTAAAGTTTTTTTGTGTGATTAAGAAATAAAATGCTTTAACTGTTCTACAAACTTTGTTCCACCATCATGGTAGATGACCTAGGATCTTCCTCATTGAAAAAATTCCATTTGTAGACAAGTCCAACGTCAATATTGCAGATGTACAGCTCAATACACTGTATGCATAAAGAACTATTATCCACTTTACTTCCACTGTTTAGACTTGACAATGTTGCTAAGTCTGCTCCAGTCATTTTAAAGATTAAAGTATTCTTTACTTTCTCCCCAGGCAAAGGCACAGGATCACTAATCAAATGTTTATTGTATATTATAGCCTGTGGCAAATTTTTTATTGTTGACTGGACATGACTGCTTGGCTGCTCATCTGCACGACATTGGCATATACCCTTCAACTAAATGTGTACTAACTTTGCAATAAGAAAACTCAAACATGGATGTGGACCATCTGCATAAGTGTTCAGCACTAATCTCAATCCATCTGGAGTCATATAAAAATTATATTGGGAAGCAAGAAGACAAATGGAGATCACTCAAGTGTCGTTATATACTACTACTAATATTACATTATATCAAAATTTATTGTTTGTAGCATAACATGAATAGAAGAGCCACTTTTTACTTTCTCTACTACATGTAATAAGTAGGGGAAGTATTGTGTTCCACCAAAAAATTTGATACCGAGATTTCACCGGAAATACAAGTTTTGAGGTCCCCTGAATCCAAAAGAAAGGATTTTTAGAAAAAGGTTTGCATGCGCGTACATGTGTGCATCTGTGAACAGCATAATTCAAAAACGAAAAGTTGGATAAATACCAAACTTGGTATTTAGGTTCAGTACCTTTCACGGATGCGACACAAAGATTTTCAAGAAAATACCTCTACCCTAAACTACCCTTATATGGAAGATTTTTCGAAAATTTTGATTTTCTCAAAAATGGCTCTAACAATTTTGATTAAAATACCATATATTTAAGATATTTTCATGAGAAATGAAATGTATATCTTAAATTTTCTGGGAATGTGCCCAAAAGTCTTCTTCATTCTGAATGACTTTTGCATAACTGGTAAACCTAAGAGATAGACAAACTTTACTACACAAAAAAATGTAGATCTCATTAAAACACACAATTTATGTCATATACCTTTTTTTTTTTTTTTTGTCAAGTGAACCATTTCTGAGATATTCCTTGTTATTTGTTTAAATTTTCCAATACTTATTATTTTCTCAAATGCGAATTCGTTATTTGTTTTTTATGTTCTGGAAATGCAAAGAGAATGGAATGCTCCACATAGCAACCAGCTCTTAAAAGATTTGACTATAGCTTAAAGCCTACTGTATTTCAATATTCCCCTTGCAGCTACAAGAAAATTAGCAATAAGATAATTTCTGCAAATATTTATCTGGATTAATATGAAGCAAATGGAGAATAAGCGTTTGTAAAAATAATTTGTACAAGAGTAGAGAAAGTCATGTGAGTGCAACATGTCAGAATTTTATATGAATGTTGTAATAATAAGGGACCATGTGTGAAGTTGTGATAGGTAGAGAAAATTAATGAGACACATCAATTTTTATATAAATAATGACACCATGCTCTTGTAAGACAGTATACTAATTTCTCTTTGTATGAATCGCAGTTGAATGTTTTTCTGGCTCAGACCTTGTGTGTGATGTAGTTGCACATCATGTTGTTCTATGCTCTTTGAAGATCATTTATTATCACTTTAAGTGTGCTTTTTCAATGTGTATAACAATAGTGTGCAAAGAAAAAGAAGCATTGTCTTGTTACTTATAACTTTAGCAAGAATGCACAGTGAAGTAATTAAAATTATTTGAGAACAAGAAACACTTTAAATAAAGCATGAGTTAATAAATGAAAAAAAGCCAAGTCTGAAAAACCTAAAGATAAAATTCTTATTATTAACCCCAATTGTCTTAGAGTTGATAGAGCTACTTCATTATTTAATAAATAACTTACTTCAGACATGTTTTGGAGGCAAACAGTGAATTTCCATTGAGAATGGAGGCAAGAGCCTTCCACTGGGTTTGAACCCACGACCTTGGGAACTAGAGGCTAGCATGGTAACCACTACACCACGGAAGATGATACAGACAGGGTCAAATACCCTTTGTGTACACAAGTTCTATACACATTGTTACTTTACTATACTTCACCTGTGTGTGGCAGAGGATAAGCTTATGAAAAGTAAAAGTAGCTGTTGCTACTGTTATTTCTAAATATACTTCATTGTGGGTTGTATTTTTATACTTGTAAATCTGACTGGTTTATTCACTCATGGGTATAACATAAGGTTCGTAACTATTGCGACAGATCTAGAATACCCTAAGGGGAGGGGGCAATTCTTAAAAAAAATTTATAATTTGTTACATTCACATGACTTTCTTTACCCTCTATTGTTTATTAATGGGTATACAAACTACTCTTGCCAAAGCTTATTTTTCTATATACTGCATTTTAATCCAAATAAAACTTTGCAGAAATAGCTACATTATAAATTTCATTATAGTTACAAGGGAACAGTGATAGTCAAATGTTAAAGAACTGGATGCTATATCCTGGCCTTAAAATTCCATACTGTTTCCATGCAAACACAAGAAACAGCTGCATGTTGACAGGACTTCAAGAGAATGACCAAGCAATGAACAATTCAAACTATTAATAATGGATATCTCAGAAATGGCTTATACCATGAAAATATTTATTTGAAATAAATTGTATATTTTAAAGAGATTTACATTTTTTGTGTAGTTTGTTTTCGTCTATCGCTTAATGTTTATTAGTTAAACAAAATTATACAAATTCCTTCCAAATGAAGAAGACTACCATTCCTGGCTATTCCCAGAAAACACAATATATACATTTTATTTGTGATGTAAATAAATATCTTTAGTATGTGGTATTTTAATAAAGTTGTTAGAGGCTATTTTTTTAGAAAATAAAACATTTCGAAAAATGTTCCATGTGAAGGTTAGTTTGGGGTGGGGGATTTTCTTGAAAATCTTTGTGTAACATCTTTGGAAAGTACTGAAGCTAAATCCAATTTGCTACATATCCAAATTTTTGTTTTTGAGTTTTGCTGTTCATAGACACTGGACCTTTTTCTAAAAATGCTTTTTTTTTTGGATTCAGGGATTCCCAGAACATGTATTTCTGGCAAAATCTTGATATCAAATTGTTTGATGGAATGCAATACTTTCTCTACCTACCATGTAAAGGGTAGAGAAATTAAAAAGAAATACCATACCAGTACCACCTAGCAAAAACAAATAGGACAGTTTACCTCTACAGTGATGAAATTTCCCACATTTATTTTAAGGAAACTGTGATGCTATAGTAAACACTAGTTAAGGTGTAATGTATTGTCATTTATTTCACCACTAGTAGACTTAGTCCCTGTTTATTTAGGCCCATCTGTTTTCCTGTGACAATCTCAGCATCAGTTGAGAAGGTGGAAATGTTCGCTATTTTTACTGAAGTACTAGGAGCACTTATCCTTATTTTATCTGCAGATCCTTTTAATTTTTTATAGTAACCACTACGGAACATATTATTAGGTAAATAAATGTTTTTTCTCCTTGCAGATACAGGCTTGAGACTAAGTATAAATGTTGAAAATGATGCCACTATCACAAATACATTTTATTTCACATAAAAATATGTAATTTTAGAATAAAAAAATTGACAACATATTTTTTTTAATAAATTAGTTATTGGTACATATTTTATTGCATTTTTTTAGCAATGCACTATATTTTCCATTTCTGTACTTTGTTTCCCCTTTTAATGAGTGTGGTAAACAACATAAGAATTCAATTTGTCACAAGAGAAACTGTGCAACCTTCTGCTACAATTTGGAACCTTATAGATTACATGTTGTTACAGCACACTGGCATCTGTTTCAATATTATAAACATATATGCACAGGAAAGAAGTTTGACATGTCAGAGTATTGCTTCATACACTGTAAGTTCAATGGGACTATCCTTTCAATTTGTTATTGTTTCTGTTCCTTCAGTTGAGTAGTGCTTTACAATGCCTAACATACATGTTGAGTGATTTGCAAATCGTTATTGTTCTTGCTAAAATGTTGAAAGTAAAATGTGGTGAAAGTTTTTGGTTGCAGAAGTGTGTTAACGAATCCTCAGGCATATTCAGCACATATGGAAACATTCTATAATGTCAGCCTTGTGGAATGTCTATAACAGCCAGACAGCACTACCAAGTAATGCAACATTTATCTGAAAACAAACATGTCATTGTGGCTGCTCATTCTACTACAAAGTAGGGGAACTGCTTGCATGAGCGCAAAGAGCATGGACGTGTCAGGTGAACATTTGTGAATACAGCAGAGATGGGGGTCACGTTACAATTATATCGAGCACATATCAGGTTGTTTAACAGAAGAAAAATCAAGAGTGAAAATACAAAAACTGGTTCACAAATGTTAAATTACTTGATTGTGATAGTGCTAGCAGTTCTATTAATATTTGGAGGTGTAGAACTCATTCCAGGACCGGCAATGCGTGAAGTTAAAGCAATGTTCAAAGCAAAAATGTTATACACTGGGTGAGTCCAAAGGGTTTTGCATCTAAAATATTAAATTTAGATTCCCCGGCATAAACATTGGGGAGCGTAGCTGCAGAGGCAGCGAGAGGACCATGAACTTAGCTGCACAAATTTAAAGCAGGCTTGGGATATTCATAACATAATACACTGAAATTCACATTTAACACATGACCTGTGGTTTATTAAATAATCGACATGGTGCCACTATGTTGTTCATAACAGATTACGAGACAAACATTGGAGGGAGATGCTCCACACTCACATGAAAACACGCATTCTACACACACAACAACCACTCGTCCTGAAGAGACACACAAGACTGACCCACGCTACTGACTAGAAGGTGGGGGAAGAAATGTCATGCCGGACGGAATTCAAACTCCCAATCAAAATGATTATGCACAACAATGTCATGCTACACAGCAATAATTGATGTGACAATGCACGCACATACGCTACAATATCAGAACACATAAAGGAGATCAAGAGCAGAGAGAAGAGAATGGAAGAGAATATGTGAAAAGAAGATGAAATAAATAAAACATAGCATTAATCAGATGGAAGAAGAAATAAGAAGAGAGCTAGTAGGATGCAGAAATAGAATATCACAAATGGAGAAATTGCTGGATGCAAACAGGAAGTGGAATGTTATCATTGGGGAAGGGAAAAACACATTAATGTTTGTGATAAAATGTGAAGGGAGGGCCTGGCATGGGTAAAAACAGGAACAATGTTGTCAAGGGGTTTAAAAGCTGACAAAGATTTGTGCCCACTATGTGGTAATGCAAATAAAAATTTGCACTGAATAATGGAATGTACAGAAACCAAAGTTTGGAGCGAGGAAATATTGATTAGGAAAGGAATAAATTACAAATAGAGTGACTGTCCTTAAAACTTTTTGGAAACAATACGAAAGGATTTCTGAAACAACTAGGCAAATATACAGGAAAGGTAAGAGAGAAATGGTGGAGGAAAGTCATTAAAGAAAAAGAGGATCTTAATAACAGAATTGACAAGGCAGGTAATATAGAAGAGTAAATTGTGTGATGTGTATTCAGAAATGAAGGATACATATACACAAACAACCAGGGTGTTAAGTGTATATGATCCAAAACTTAAGCAACTCCTAGGAGAGCAGAATATTTAATGTATGATATTTGTAATTTGGAAGTGATGAAATAAATACTATTACTATAAAATATGTGATTAAGGTGAAACAGACTTTACAATTGATCATTCAGGACCTTACAATTGTTGTATATTTTGTCCAGATTTATGTAGATCTTTTGTTTTGTTGGATATTCCTCTAAAGTAGGAAGGCCATTAAGTAGACAATCAAAGTATAAGCATAGTGACATGCCTCTTATGAAATATGTAAGTGACTTCATGTGACAGAATGATTATTCTCCGAATACTGGGCAATGCTCTGTGACAATTGGCACAGATTTCTAATGGAGAATTTAAAAAAAAATTAAAAAAAGTTGTGTGTTATGCACTGTAACTATAAATTAAACTGAGTTTTATTTATGGATGCTCTTTAACTGCTGTGGTCCTTAGCGTCCCATTCTATATTGGGTGTGAAAGACCAGAAATTTTGCTCAGAGGCCTTCTTATTAGGCTTGAGGTTCTTTTACGTGCCATAAATCTACGACACAGTACCACAGGCTTTACTTCCCTTCCGAAGGAAGCCATGCTAAGGATTTTTACACCCAGAAATATCCATCACCCTCTACCAGGTTTGAACCTGCAACCTCAGGAACTAACCACTACACCACAGAGGACGACGTAACTCTATAAAGAATTTTCAACAAATTGAAATGTCAATTCAGTAATTCATTACTGATGAGTTGTTAAAACACTGTTTTTATTGCAGCTTGTTCTGTTATGAAAAATTAAAGAAAATATTTTTGTCCTTTAATAAATATTTTTAACTTTTGGATAAATATATTCCAACTTTTAATGCATAAATAATAAATGCATTGAACTTTTTAGTACCTAAAAATCTGTTCCCTAGTAATCATGTCAGTGCCAATAGAGGAAGCCTTATCCGCAGAGTTTTGACATGTTTTATCTTCTGCTTTGTTTTTTGGTTTTTAAAAAGTGATAAAATAGTGAAGTTTCAGGTAATATTTCAAGTATATTGTGAAGTACACCTACTTTTGAAAATTAAATTCCTTCATTGTGAGTAGTGTCAGTGCACACAATCTGCAAGCTCATCATAACTTGTTGTGAAGTACTGAACTTGTACGGTTGTTGAGTAAACAAATGCAGACATGCAATTTACTGTTGCTAGTCCTCCGGCCACTGCTAGGACAAATCCAATAGTTTCTATTCAAGGGGTATATGTAAGCCCAAGCAAAACAATTTAGTGACATACATATTTAAGGCAGAAATAAAATTAAGTTTAATTTCATTAAATAAAACAACTTCGTAAAGTTAAATGTAACTGGGGGAGGGCTTAAGGCCCCTTTTTTCCCCTCCCTAGATCTGCCTCCACAGTATACTGGCTATTCAATCCCAGATCTTAGTTCCACAGGTTTGCTCTATATGTATAAAAATCTGATGTGTTACACTCACATGACTTTCTCTACTCTTGTACAATCTATTTTTACAAACGCCTATTCTCCATATGCTTCATGTTAATCGAGATATCGAGATGTCAATCTTATTGGCAATTTTCTTGTAGATGCAAGGGGAATATGGTAGGCTTTGAGCGATAGTCAAATATTTTAACGCTGGTTGCTATGTGGCGCATTCCATTCTCTTTGCATGTCCAGAACAAAAAAAAAATGAATAACGAATTTGAGAAAAAGTATAAGTATTGGAAAATTTAAGGGAATAACAAGCAATATCTCGCAAACGGTTCACTCAACAAAAGAAATGTATATGACATAAATTGTGTATTTTAACGCGATCTACATTTTTCGTGTAGTAAAATTTTGTCTATCTCTTATGGTTTACCAGTTATGAAAAAGTCGTTCATAATGAAGAATACTTTTGGAGACATTCCCAGAAAATTCGAGATATACATTTTATTTTTCATGACAATATCTTAAACATATGATATTTTAATCAAAATCATTAGAGCCGTTTTTGAGAAAATTAAAATTTTCGAAAAATGTTCCATGTAAAGGGTAGTCTGGGGTGGGGGGATTTTCTTGGAAACCTTCGTGTCGCATCTCTGAAAGATACTGAACCTAAATTCCAAGTTTGGTGTTTATCCGACTCTTCGTTTTTGAGTTATGCTGTTCACAGACACACAGACAGACACACAGACAAACACACAGACAGACACACAGACAGACACACACACGGACATGTTTCCAAAAATTCTTTTTTTGGATTCAGTGAGTCTCAAAACATGTATTTCCGGTGAAATCTCGGTATCGAAATTTTGGGTGGAATGCAATACTTCCCCTACTTACTATACGTAGTAGAGAAAGTAAAAATATGAATTAATGAATGTATTGTAGTGAAAAGAACACAGCAGTTAGCAGCAAAGGAAGCTGCTTAATTATCACTCCCTCGACAACAAAACCTATTTGTGTTTGTTTGGCTAACAGGAACTACGCTTCATTGTGCGTTATAAATTAAATAAAATAGTTTGAGAGAGTGAATGTGACCAGAAGAAAACCTTGCAAAGAAAACTTTCATCACAGGCAATTTCAGTTATAATGAATTACTCCTAGCAGTACAAACCACGTGGTCAAGCATGTTTTGTAGGACCATTACATCCTCTTATCTCTATCTACAGAGAGCGTAGCAGTTACAAAAGTACTGGGGGAATTATTCAATCAACATCTCTTTGCTGCAGTTCACATATCAGACTATTCCTTAACAACTTGCAAGTACTTCATGATGATGCTGATTATATTGATTATAAATCATCTGATTTGAGAAGCAGTGCCATTGGATCATTATAGAGATGGCCTGTTTTTAGCTACTGTATTCATGAATTCAAATTATGTCATGAATATATTATCCTTGTCTCGCCTTTTTACTAAGGATAGATGATTTATTTTGTAGACATTTCTCTCTATGAAACTACGGTTTTAAGGTAGTCTCTTATGACAGAGAACACAGGTCAGTGTGTTCTCTGATATTTAGGATCATAACATGTATTAAGTATTCTCTTTTATATGTTAATTTGACAATAGACCTAAAGCCTTATGGAAAAGCTATGTAAGGTTACTTTCCAGTGTACTTTATCTTAAAAATATGATCAGTTATATGTATATTTAGCTTTAGGACCTACAGGCTCATTGGTATAATTCAATTCACCATCTCCTTAATTAGATAAGGTTGCCAAGCTCTCAAACTGAAAATAAGGAACACACTTATTGTTACAGTGTTCACAACTCTAGAGAATAAAGTAGGTGATTATAGATGGTGGAGTCCCATTTGGCATTGTGTATTTTTAATTGGAATCAAAATAAAGTCTCTTACTTGTACTACAGAATCTTTAGAAAATATTTTATTTGCAATTACAATGCATTTGTACCACAAATTGAAGCTGATCAATTTTTATATTTACTGCCATTTCTAGTTGTATTTAACAAAATATTATGGCAAACAATACTGTTATAACATTCTCTGCATGCTTTTTTTTAAAGTTTAATGTCCTTTGACCTGGTAGGTCATATCAGATGATAAAGAATGAATGAAATGGATCAAATGGTGCTCAAATGAGCCTGGGGTCCATAGAGATTAAAGTTACCTCACATTTGTCTTCTCAGGATAAGGGAAAACCCCCCAAAATCCCTATCTGGGTAACTCTACCTAACCAGATTTAAACTCTGAATATTAGGCAAATAAGCTACCCCCAGACCACAGAGGTGGGCTCTGCATGATTTATTGTAACTGGAATGTCAATAGGTAATTTATTTACTAAGACCACTGAACTAGATTCTACCAGGAATAAAAGCAGAAATCAAACCATGCTAAATATGTGTCAGATCACATTTAGTTAAGGTTGAGATCTGAGGATCATGATAAGTGATGAAGAACAATGCACAATTATTTGTATCTGATAAGTTTATAAACAGTATATCCAATCAGTTTTTATTAACAGGATGGCAATTAATGTTCATCATGCATCATGTAGGTACCATTTTCAAGGAAAGTGGGGCACATTATTAACTGAAACAGTAAAACTAAGGAACATTTACCATATGATACCTATATTATACCATACATGTAACAAAAATGTGAAATACTGTACTGTTCCTTAACATGAGTCTGGCAATTCTATAGGTAGATCAAGGAGTGTTAAACAGAACTAGAAGAGAGAAATAATGCATAAAATTTATTGTGAAAATCAGTGCTTTTATACTCAAATTTATTCACCGTTTGATTTCAATAGAGAAAAATTGGCTTCATTTCAACAATACAATTATTAGTACAAAAAGAACAAGTCTAATTAGATGTAATACACAAATACATAAATCCTAATTTATTACATGAGTAGGTACCTAAACTAAATTTTGGAATTGCAAAACATAGTATATTCCAAAGAAAGCTTATAAACTAATTCATGTCTAGATATTCTTCCACTGAATAAAAACAACCAGGTATTAGGAATTTTTTCAAATTTTTTTTGAAGACTGTTAGGGTTTTAACTTTTTTTTTTTTAAATATGTGGGGAGTATATTAAACAATTGAATGCCATTATAATATAAACTTTTTTCATATAGGATTCTTTTATGACCTGTAATGTGCAGTTTAGATTTATTTCTGGTATTATAGTCATGAATATCAGCATTTGTGTTAAAACTATTATACTGCTTATACATTGTTATCAGAGTTTCAACAATGTATAGCGAAGGAACAGTCAAGATATTTAATAGTATGAAGTAAGGTTTGCAGCTTGTGTTGCTACAAAGGTTTAACATTATTCTGATTGCCGATTTTTGTATTATAAAGATTGTATTTTTATCACTGGACTTTCCCCAGAATATTATACCATATGATAAATGACTACGGAAATATGCAAAGTAGGCCATTTTAAGTACATCAAGATTAACTGAAGTTTTAAGGGTATATAATGCAAAACATGTTTGGATAATTTTTTAGATAGTACATCAATGTGGATTCCCCAGTCAAGGTTATCAATACAGATTTCAAGAAATTTAATTGTATTAGACATTGTTATTAATTCATTTTATGAATAACTTTTGGTAAAATTTAAGGTTTTGTTAACTTTATGATAGAATCCTAAGGCAACACTTTTATTTTTATTAATGACAAGTCTGTTGTTACTAAACCGATTTACAACATAATCTGTTGCCATATTTATGTTTACTTTAAGTTCTTGTTTATCTTTACCGGAAATTAAAAGGCTTGCGTCATCTGCAAAAAGAGTAAATTTAGCATTAGGGAAGTCATGTTGTCCTCTGTGGACTAGTGATACCGTGCTAGCCTCTAGTTCCCGAGGTCGCGGGTTCAAACCTGGCGGAAGGCAATGGATTTTTTTCAGGCGTAAAAATCCTTAGCATGGCTTCCTTCGGAAGGGAAGTAAAGCCGGTGGTCCTGTGTCATAGATTTATGGCACGTAAAAGAACCTCAAGCCTGATAAAGAGGCCTCTGGGCAAAATTACCAGTCTTTCACGCTCAATTATAGAATGGGATGCTAAGGACCATAGTAGTTAAAGAGCATCCATAAATAAAACTCAATTAAATTTAATTTAGGGAAGTCATTGTTTATGGCTAGGTCATTAATATACAGTAAAAATAGTAAGGGGCCCAGTATTGAGCCCTGAGGTACTCCATATTTAACATTTTCCAAATCAGAACGTAAAGCTTTAATTTCTTTTGAATTTCTTATTTCAGATTTGATTTCAGCTAGGTGTTTGCTATTGCTAAGATATGATTCAAACCACTTTAATGAAATTCCTCTTATACCATAACTGCACAATTTGTAAATTAATATATCATGGTCAACCAGGTCAAAAGCTTTAGATTGGTCAAGAAATAATCCCAAGCACTGTTTTCCTGTTATATAATTCAACATTAAATTTTTCAGGTTATTAAAGCTCTCCAGCCTTACAAAAGCACGAAAGTGACCAAGGGCTTCCATGTAACCAAGAAGCGCCTGACTAAGCCTGTAAGTTATTTTTATATTCATTACTAACATTCAGTTTATGCACTTTTCATTGTTTTCCATGTTGGGGCTGAATTAGCAAATTAGTTAGATTGTAGGTTCATACCAAATAAGACATGGTAGTCTAAAAGTGAACTGTGCCCAAATGCCCTCCCCCCTTCTTAACCTAGAGTGTAAATATACTGAAGTTCAACTGCCTACTTTACAGTATACGATTTAATTGATAGCCCTGTCAAACTGCAGAAAACATATCAGTTGTGTAGTTATGAACAATGTAATTTAAGTTAGTTGACTCTTGCTTTTGGAAATGATATGCTAACATGGGAGAAGTTTTAAGTGTGTTAACAGTTAGTTGTAATGGTGGTGTTTGTAAACAAACTTGAACAGTGCTGAATGATTTGCAGGACAGAATGTTATATTGGTTCAATAAAGCTGAAATCTGTGTTATAAAAGTGTAGTTTTAATTAGTGAAATTTATTTTATGTTCATGCATTATACTTAGGAAGAATAACTTAGTTGTTTGTTCGGCTCTTGAACAAATACAATTTGCATAATTAAATTCAAATAAAATGTTTACTTTTCTCTGTTTTGTTGCACATAATTTTACAATTGAAGTTACCATGGAATGACTTACATATAGCAATTGTAATTTTGTGGCGAGTTGAAAGCATGTATATCTGTATGTTGGAGTATATAAACCAATACCTTCAGTGAGAATAGGGGATGTACCAAAGGCATTGGAGCAAACGTGAAAACATCAACATACAAATTACAAAACTATCACAATCTGTTACTTAGACCTTGCCTTTGTGTATGTAGTTGAAAGCATGATCTGATAGATAAGAGCTTTATTGTCACAAAATGCTTACATATCAGATGAGCAAAGCTCAGTAAACAGGTGACTCGTCAAGTATAATAGGCTAATTAAATAAAACATTAGAAATATATATTACAAAAGGATTATAAAACATGAGTACTATTCGGCTACTAAGTAGTAAGCCTTGTCTATTAATAAGGTCTTCAAATTCCTGTTAAATAATCCTTGATCCTTTAAGGCTTTAATTTGGTTTGGTAGTTTGTTATACACTTTTACACCTGCATAAAATGGGCTATTTTCATATAATTTAAGCCTATGCATGGATGGTTTTAAGTAGTTTTTTGCTCTGGTTCCATAATTATATTGATATTGTAAGCCTTACAAGTTATCATAATTTGTGTGAATATATTTATTTCATTTGTATAAATATTGAGCTGGTAAAGTTAGTATTTTAAGCTTTTTAAATAGCTTTCTACATGGTTCTTTTGATCCAACCTGAGACATTATACGTATGATTTTTTTTGGGCATTTGAAAATGGTGTCCCAACCCACTGTGTTAACCCAGAATATGATTCTATATGTCATTATGGAGTGAAAATAGCTAAAATAAACAATTTCTCTAGTTTCTAAGTTAGTAACCTGAGCTATGCAACACATATTGAAGCAAGCTCTGTTTAATTTTTTGTTAATGTAGTGAATATGTTCGTCCCATTTTAATTGTTTATTTAAATTCACTCCTAATATTTTTGCAGTGTCTGTCTGGTTGATTGGTGGGTTGTAAGCCATACCATAGTTAAAGCAGAGCTACAAAAATCAATACTTTTCACTCACATTATTCATTTTTCATCTACTGTAAAATTCTAGATGGCATCTCTTCATAGGCATGGCCCCATATAATCTACAGATACGTGGAATTTCTATGTAATTCTGTTTTCAAATAAATTTAAAATAAAATACGCCTTTGTAACTGTTCAAAAGCATTCCTTATACATGAATTCCTCAGCAAACTCTGCACAGAGAGGAGCATCTTCAGGTCCATTCACCCATTTTCTATAATGTTTATGGTGTCACAGTTATTATGGCATTGTGCACAGCATTTTCAGTTCATTTTTAATGCAGCAATTAAGACATCCCACTTGTCACACTTCAAAGAAAATTGTGAGACAATTTGAGTTCTGGGTTTCATGGTGGCCATGGCAAAGGAAGGTTTTTGCATTCTTGGCTAATTTCCTGTTTGAAAAACTCATAAATGCACAATCATGAGCTGAAATGCTATCTATTTGAAACCACAGTGTCAAATATATAAAATTCTGAAGTTCGTCAAACACGGCGCCACCAAAGAAATAATGACAGAGGTAAACCACTTTTATGCTCTACAGTTCACAGATCAGAAGAATGTTGCTCTGAGATGAAGGATCAGAAGTGTATCTGATCATGTTGACAGTTTGTTCACTACTGTGTGCCATATTACCATCATAGAATTCAGTGCACCAAACAGAATCAAGAGAAGTTTATTGCATTGACATTTTGTTTACTGTTGTGTAAATGCAGTTCCCTTATGGGGCTCTTGATTTATTTGGTTTGTAATCTTGGTTGCATGTGTTTGTGTTTGCATGGAGAGTAGGAAATGTTGATGTAGCAGCAAATTCCTTTTATCTGAAGACTGCACATAAGAGGCCCAAAACATTATGATATCAAAGGATTAAGTTGACCATCATCCATCATTATGAGATCAAAACACAAATGGAATAGCTTTTATTTTAAAATAGATGATTTAGGGAAGGCAACATTCTTTCCCCCAATTCTGCTCACGAAAATAAAGAAAGAAAGAAAGAAAGAAAAAAAAAAACAACAACAAAGGATTACCTGCATAGAAAATTACTCAGATTTTATTTTTATCTTAAAATATCATGGTTTTATATAAATTAAAATATGAAACACAAACAAAAGAATGTTTTGTATTTTGAAGCTTATTTTCTGGCAGTTGTATTTCTCCAACTTTCATTTATTTAAAATGTTCCAAATAATGAAGTTTTCGTCCAAGGTCTTTGACATTTTTCACAATACAATATAATTAAAAATACTGCATAATGTTTATGAACTGCAAGTTAATTTGGCAATTTATTTATTATTATAAAAATAAAAAACTTAAAAACAATACTCTTATAACACAAACATTTTTCAGCTAAACTAATTGTAAACTTATGATGACTGATTTTCATTAATGTGAGAAATGTTTTTCTATAAACTTCTGCCGAATGATGTTTCCCTCAGGGTGGTTCTGGACTTCACTGGGCACAGAAACAACAGGATCCTTTTCTTCTATCTCATCAGGAAAGTCCTTCCACCTTATGCCAATGTTATGCAACACTGCACAACTCACAATGATCGCTTGTGTGGTCCTCATCTTAGTACATAACTTCTTACGCAGACATTGAAATCTTTGCTTTAGAACCCCAATTGTTCTATCCATAATATTTCTGGTCTTCTCATGGGCAGAATTGTACCTGCAATATAACAATAGCAGTATTACTTTCACTAGTTTAGCATGAACACAATAACAGATGCTTAGTTACTACTTTTCCGATTCATTTGTAAACAAGTTTTCAAGTTGTAAGTTTTCACAACTGCACAAAACGGATGCATGTCAAGTTCCTGCTATGAGATCACATGCATGTTTTTAATGTGCAAATAATACCACTAAAGTTTTGGAAAGTTAATTATAGACTTACAGAGCTGGCTTAGACAGCAGGCAGTTTGTCCTTACCTTCTTTCAGCAGCAGTTCTGATATGCTTGTCCAAAATAGGGGTGAACAAATATGGCATCTGTGGATAACTACTGTCACCTAACAAAACACCCTGAATCCTACCATCCTCAAACTGTTGTTTAATAGCAGAGTTATGAAAAACCTTGTTGTTTGGAGTAGAACCAGACCACCTACTAACGATATTCAAGATCTCCATATTGGGGCCACATGCAAGTTGAACATTCAGGGATGTCCAAGATTGGCAGTTCTTATACATTTCTGCAAACTGGCCTCCAGGGTTCTTGATGGGGATGTGAGTGCAGCCAATCACTGCAGCTACTTCAGGAAAAGTGCTTAGCTGCTGGAAGTGGGTCTTATTTATCTGAATTTCACTCTCTGCATTAGGAAATCTCACAAAGTACCGAATCTTTCTGGCAAGATCTTCAGAAATCCTTTTTAAAATCCTGGAAACAGTTGGTTGGGAGATGCCTCTCAAATCTCCAAGGACAAGCTATAAAAGATGTTCAAGTTGGTACAGAGATAATGAAAACCATAACTTACGTAAATAACTATGTACAGTTACATAAAACCTTAAGTTCTGCAATAATAATAATAATAATAATAATAATAATAATAATAATAATAATAATAATAATAATAATAATAATAATAATAACAATAATATAATTTCCGTCTATTCTGAAGGTTAACTACAGTCACCTGAAAGTCACCCGTTGTATAGAACCTTATGGCAACAAGCACTTGTAAAAGTACAGGAACTGGCAGACCCCTGTCATTAAAAGCACTGCCTATTGTTAAAATTGGTAATATTCCATTTAAAAACGTATCTTTCGTAAATGTGTAACGTTCATAAAATTGTTGTTCATTGTAAAACTCCAGCGGATTTTCACGATCTCGAACGTATCTTTTTGGCAGTTTTGGTTCTTCTTCTAAATCTTCAATGAAATCCATAAATTCTATTAAGTCGTGGTCTAAAATACAAGCCATTTCTCCGTTTCCACCAACGTAATGCACTACAATGCAGATCACAGAACACCAATGCAGATTGTGTTATTCTATTGTAGACGTTAATTGGATTGGAGATCCACGTGATACGAACATTGGCGCGCTCTTTCGCTGAAATTTATGCCTATCTCTCCTCGTGAGGAGCCGTATGCTGTGTCGGTAAATTAGCTCGCTGCAGTGTGCGCGCCGTAGGGTTGCCAGCAAGATTTATAAAATTAATATAGCTTGTGTATTACGTCGCGACACTCCATATGCGCAAGAGAGAAGTGGTGAGAGTGTCGGGGGAGCAAGGGACTAGAAGATGATTGTGATTATCACAGTGACAGCAGGTTCCATACTGACCCTCCATCTCTCTTATTATGCAATTGATTATCAGGCCTATTGCTCATCTATGTTTCAGAAGTGGGGGACTGTCACGAGGTTTTACACAAACTGTAAATACACAAAAGAGAGGACATTTAGATTGTATGTATAAACAAAATTAATTTATTTTAAACACAGTTTTTAACATTACATTTACAAGGTACATTTCAAATGTTAATTCCACATTTCCGCAATAAAAGAGCTTAAATTATAATCGCTACATTTTCACAAAAAAGAAAGGAATAAAAATAAAAACCAACTGAAATTACAAGTGATTTTGTTTTTCCCATGCTTACGAAAGTGTTATTACAGTCAATAGTAAACGGTTGGTGGTGTGGATTCCCAAGTTCACGGGTTCAAATCCAGCGGAGGACGATGCATTTTTTTTCGGGCGTAAAACTCCTCAGCATGGCTCCCTTCGGAAGGGAAGTAAAGTCGGTGATCCCGTGTCTTAGATTTACGGCACGTAAAAGAACCTCAAGCCTGATAATGAGGCCCCTAAGCAAAATTTCCGGTCTTTTAGGCCCAATAAAGAATGGGACTTTTCGTACTCACTCTTCTACAAACTATTCCTACAAAAGCTTATTCTTTCTTGTTAGAGATAAGCTTCCATTACAAATTTACGCATTTCGTTGTAGGTGTAAAAGGGATACAGTAGGCTAAAGCGATAGTCGGAAGATATTTAAAAAGCGGGCCTCTATGTGTTGACTGAAATTCTATACTCTTTGCATGACCACGGGGGGGGGGGGTTCTAAGGGACTTGAAGACTTACGACTTGAAAAAATTATAAGCATTTGAAAGTTCAAAGAAATAACAAAGAATACATCGAAAATGAATAACGCCACAAAACATTTTATCTGATATAAATTGTGCTTAAACGAGATATACATTCTTTGTGAAGTAAGATTTTGTCTATCTCTTACGATTTAATAACTTATACAAGTTATTCAGAAAGAGAAGCAGCTCACAGGATATTCGCAGAAAATTGAAGATATACATTTCCTTTGTTATGCAAACGTCTTACACATACAACATTTTTAAAAAATCCTCAACTTAAATTAAGAAAAAAATTCCATGTACAAGGTAATTTGGAGTTAGGGTTTTCTTGAAAATCTTGTACCATCCGCGGATGATGCCGAACTTAAGAACCAAATATGTACCAATTCACCCAACTTTTGGTGTTTGAGTTATGATGCTCTCTCACACCAAATACATGGTCCTTTTTTATAAAAAGCCTTTGTTTCTTGTTCAGGGAACCCCAAAACGTGTATTTCTGATGAAATGTTGGTATTCAATTTTCGGATGGAGTACAGTACTTCCCCTACTTACTATAAATGCGAGGGCGGATTGATAAGTCCATGACTTTGAGGAGAGATAGCGCTCTAATGACATGTTTCTTGTTTGTACCCAAGTCTTACATCTATTCTGGGTATAATCGCAGAAATTCGTCGCCATTTGTTTCTTAGAACATTTTGAGAGCGTCTAAAATAACCAGATGTGTGTTGCTTCGTAGAAAATGGGGAAAAGTGAATTTCGTGTTCTGATAAAGCACTAATTTTGCATGGTAAGACGGTGAAGAAAACGGAAGTAAAGCTCAACAAGTATTATGGGGACTCTGCTCCATCACATGGCGTAGTTCACAAGTGGTTCACAGAATTTCGATGTGGCCGTTCGAGCATAAGAAATGCCGTGCGCACAGGACGGCCGGTTGAGGTCACAACAGAAGAAATGGTGAACAAAGTTCACGATATTGTGTTGGAAGACCGCCGAGTGAAAATCCGTGAGATAGCCAAGACCGTAAACATCTCGAGTGAACGTGTGTATAACATTCTGCACGAATTTTTGGGTATGAGAAAGCTGTCAGCAAGTTGGGTGCCGTGATTGCTCACAGTTGAGAATAAGCGGAATTATGTGACCATTTGACAGGGATGTCTTAATATGTTCCAGCGCAACCGAAATGAGTTTTTATGACGTTATGTCACGGTTGATGCAACGTGGATCCATTACTATCAACCTGAAACTAAAACAATCAAAGCAGTGGAATTCCTTCGGCGAACCTGCTCCAAAGAAAGCGAAAACCATTCCGTCAGCAGGAAAAATCATGGCAGCTGTCTTTTGGGATTCACAAGTGATAGACATTTACTACCTGCAAAAGGATAAAACGATCACAGGTTCAATTATGCCGCAATGCTGGATCAGTTTCACAAGGAATTGTTAAAGAAACGACCCCATTTGGTGAAGAAAAATGTTCTCTTTCACCAGGATAATGCACCCGAGCACAAGTCAGCCATTGTCATTGCAAAATTTGTGAAATTGGGCTACGAACTGTTACCTCACCCACCATATTCTCCAGATTTGGCTCCGAACGACTTCTTCGTCTTTGCAAACCTGAAAAATTGTCTCGCTAGGAAGAAATTCAGGTCCAGTGAACACATCATGGCAGAAACAACCTCATATTTCGCAGACTTAAAAAAATCACATTTCTTGGAGGGTTTAAAAAATTGGAGAAACTATGGAAAACGTGTACTGAATTGAAAGGAGACTATGTTGAGAAATGAAATTTGATTTTTTGGAAAAAATTGTTATTTTATTTAAAAAAGCACTGACTTGTCAATACGACCTCGTAAGTGAAAAAAAAACATTGAGTTTTATTTATGTATTCTTTTTAACTGCTGTGGTCCTTAGCGTCCCTTTTTATATGGGCGTGAAAGACCGGTAATTTTGCTCAGAGGCCTCTTTATCGGCTTGAGGTTCTGTTACGTACCGTAAATCTACAACACGGGAGCACCGGCTGTACTTCTCTTGCGAAGGAAGCCACGCTAAGGATTTTACGCCCGAAAAAAATCCATCGCCCTCCACCCGGTTTGAACCCAGGACTTTGGGAATTAGAGGCTAGCACGGTAACCACTACATCACAGAGGACCCCGCCCTCACACACACGCACACACACACATATATATATATATATATATATATATATATATATATATATATGGGAGAGGAAGCAAAAATCGTAAGCCTGAGCGGTGATCGCAGTGACTATAAGCATAATAAATGAAACGGAAAACAAAATAAGATTAAGAAATCTGAAACTATGGCGACATTAACTATGCCTGAAGCTGCATCAGTTTCAAAAATAGAGAATGTGGATACCTATCCTTTGTGGAAGAAATGTCCGTGTTCTCTGTGTCAGAAAATTACATCAAATAATAAATGGCAACTATCTGCTGTCTCGTTATGAAAAGGTTGAAACTGCTGCAGAAGAATGGAAGACAATGCAAAAGTAAAATGCCTTTTTGGGAGGCGGTGGAGTAAGAGTAGGGAATTTAGAGATGATAGGGGTAATAGGTGAAAGGTAAGTGAAGGAAAGGATAGAAAAGTACCACATGGGGTTAAAGGACCTGTAGGTGCTTTTCCTTTTAACAAACAGAGGATGCAAATATCGGTCCTGCTCACACAGAAGTATGCGGATCTCCAATTAACGTCTCATGCATTTACGTTTTGAACTGCAATTCTCTCGTGAGTTATCTATTACTGTAAGTGTTTGTAAGTAGTGCATATCTTCATTTATAATGCTTTATTGATATTGCATTTGGGACTACATCTTTGTTTCACAGATGAGATGACATTTTTACGATTAATTCTAGAATGCTTAGAAAGTTTAGGCGCTCTTCTCATTTATTATGCTTTAAAACCGAAGAGTGGATGTTATCTCAATTTTTTACTCATTTTAAATGCCTCATCCTGGGGAGCTGATCGGATGTTTCTTTTAGGAGTGAATTGCTCACTGGTCCGATCGAAACTTGATCATCGAAACATTGTACGACTATTCTTCGGTCTGACCTTTCATTTTAAGTTGCATACATTATATTCATTATGGTGAAATTCTGCTGAGTATCGGCATCTTTCCTACGAGTCCAGTTATAAATCTGTATGCGGAAGCACCCAAACCACCACTGCCTTAACAGCGCGGTGTTCTTTTTGTAGCTACGCATGCAGACCTAATTAGCCTGCCTGAACAATGGACATCCTTCTTATAGTTGTTTTTTAATGATGACGTTGGACCGTCAGTCCAAATTCTGCCACTCCCGGCTTTATCTTCATTTGCTCCTTTGCTTCATTGTTTATCAGCGGAGAATCTCGTTTTCCACTATGGCTCCGCGCCGAGACCCACTTCGATCTAGGGCTTACATCCGTGCCGAAATCTACGATTCCTAGTTCGGTTATTGGTTCAACCTCTTTAGCACTCAAAGAGTAGTTTATAAACTGCGATTTTATTTACATTGATAGCTTAAAGAATGATCAGGAAGTAGGCCGTGCTTTTACTTTTAAGTGACAAAGTTTTATGTTGCGCCTTACAGCACTCCTCGATTTTTACCGCTGAGGTTTTTAGTATTCTCCAAGTTCTGTTATACTTTCAGTGGCAAGACCTGCAGCAGTGTGTTAATTACCCCTGTTCCTTGAGTGCACCCCGTAGTCTTCGATCACTGTACAGTTACCATCCTGTACAACGCAATTGCCTTCACTCGCTCGCTGGTGCTGGGGTCAGCTTATCTTTGAATTGAGTTCCTTGATACGTAATTTTATCCTCCAGTTATTTTAGTTGTGATGTTTTTTCTAAAGATTGTAGCGCCGTTTTACGTTCTGACCTATCGCGCTGGGGCGATGAATGGGCTAGTATTGATAGTAACCTGGAGTACATGCTCTTCTTCCGTCGCGAGAAAGTTATTTTAGTCTGATTGCGTATCGGATACTGCCGTTTTAATCAGCCAGATTTTAGTTCTGACCCTGCACTACTTTATGCTTATTATAATGTACCGTTGACGGTTCATCATGCGCAGCATGTTTTATGCAGGGTTACCGACTTTATATTTGTCAACAGCTATATCCCAGTTTAGGCGGCGCCGTGGCCGAGCGGTTAGGCCGCTCGCCTCCCACCAAAGCAGCCCGGGTTCAATCCCAGGGACCTGCATGTGGGATTTGTGATGGACGAAGCGGCGTCTGGGCGGGTTTTCTCCGGGTTCTCCGGTTTCCCCCGCCATTCATTCCACCAACTGCTCCATCATCACCTTTCCTTTCATCCATTTCACCAACATTTCGTTTCATCCACTTCCTTCATCCCATACCAGGCATCGGGCTGATCACCCATCCTGGATGTTCTGTCTGATCCATGAGTGTCTGCTCCTCGACGGGCCTCTGACCCCAGGCACCCGCTTGTAAGTCCTGGGGGGTGTAAGTCCTACATAAGAGGAGGGTAAACAGATAATGAATGAATGAATATATCCCAGTTTCTGGATCACACTTTATTGAGTATAGAGTGTACTATGTTTTATTTACTTGACGCAGCGCCATGGGCCGCCGCATATAATCTGTGCCGTTTTATCTTTTGATATTTTACTATAAGGCATTTCTTTTTACTGCCACTTTCTCTTCTGCGTGTCTCTAAGCGTGCTTGACTTCGCCTGCCTTGTAGGTATACGCTTAGCAGTTGCTGACACTGTTTTAAATTTATGTTTGTAGTACTGGTGATTATCTTAGACAATGTCTTAATATATTTTATTCTTAGCTGTAGTTATGCAGTGTTAGGGCGATAATAATCGTAGATAATATGCGCCCTAAAACCCTATCCTACTAAGAGTTGCACTGAGGTTTCTGGTGCTGTGACGGCACGTGCAGCAGACCGTAGGAGGAATGACAGGAATGAGCACTTAGTGTAATTTTTAAAATGTTTACCCTATCAGAATTTTGCAGATAAGAAAGCTTATCAGGAACGTAAAAATACAAAACGTGACGAAATGTTGTGCTTAACTTTTGTCATGAAAATTTTTTACAAAATTCAATAATAACAAAAAACGTTTATAGTTTTTTACCTTATGCTATCATAACCTCTTTTCCCAGTAGTGTAGACAATTAGGATGCTATGTTTTTATACTTCTGGTACCGTGTTGTATAACAAGCTCCACAGCAATGGATTCAGCCATTTTCGGTGAATAAGTAACTTAGAAAAAACTTGTAAAAAGATCCTGCTTTTAGCTTCAGGGTATACCATGTACACGGTAATGTCGGCTAGATATCTAAAACCGAAATTTACACCACCCATTTTGGTTAATTTTTTGTAATATGTATAGATTATGAATATGCTGTTTATTTTCATTTTGAAATGCTAATATAAGTGGTGGTGAGTACTGTTAGTAGAAACATGTTATCACTTCCTAACAAAGTAAATGCCACACAATTAAATTGAATAGCACTGGAATAGAAGCTATGTATGTTCACTTTCACCAGTAGGAATCCTATGTTGTACAACATTTGCCTTTCACCATCGGACACCACGCACCAAGCGCGCGCTGAATTCGTTATGTCTCCATCCACACAGTATCCAGGGCGGCTGTGCTGAGGGCGACTTTAAAAACAGACTGATTACTTACAAGTTTAACGAATATTTTGTCACATCTGAATACATTTCCCTAAGTTTGGTGATTGGGCTGTTTATTATTGCAGCATTGCTAAAGGGAAAAGCTTCCATAGAGCTTAATCACTCAACATCCATCTTCTCAATTAAAGGCGAAACTCCCAAGGATATTTTAATCAAATAATTCATCCCAAACGATATTGGAACCTGGGACCTCCGTAATATGGAAGTGGGCTTCAAAGCTCTTGTTGTGTATTCAGCCGCATCATACGTCAATCTTTGCAGAATCTCGAATATGTTGTGTGTCACACGTGGATTTTCCGAGCCTCGAGTTCGGCAGTTCTGCACGGAACGTGGCCTGGTTTAAGACGAGAATATTATCTAAAAACTCCAGTTCATGATCAAGTCTATGTAGGGTGGTAACAGCAAATGCAATCTTACGTCACTTTAACCGGTGTATGCAATATCTTAATTTTATAGGGATGTATCTTCAATCCCATCCCTACCACTTCGTATGCTGTTGACTCAGATGATTTGACTGTGGCGAAAAATTAACTTATGAGGACTCTCAACCACTGTCGGATTCTTTCCACACTAATGCTCTGCACTTTCGGGTTAGTTTCACTCTCTCTTGAAACTGTTCCATCGCTTAATTGTTCTCATGTGAAGCATACTTGTTGTATTTAATTTGTGTTTCTCATCCATAAGGCAAAATGTATTTATTTTGCTAAAATAAACAGCACAAACAGCACTTCTATCAACACTATTTCTGTGTAGTATGATTTTTGTGTGAAGATTGCTGAATTTTTCATGCACTTAGTTCGGCATATATCAAGAAAATTACCAGTATAAAAACAATTACTTTATTCAGCCTACGACAGTGACAGAAGATAGAAAAATATTAATGCATTTTTTTTATTGAATTAAGTAAAAGTGATTTTAGTACTGAAGCGGAATTCAAAGCTACATTACCTTACAGGCTTATTTATGTCCATGCAAATATTTATATGTTAATTCAAATCTTTAAATGTTTTCGTATTTATTGTTATTTTTGTAATGTTTATTTTATTCATGTGATTGATATTATTGATGGAATATGCATATTGTGGAATTAATTCCATAGTAACATAACCTAAAATTGTAATAGAGAGAATTAAATTAATTACTGTAAATTTGGAACATGAAAGGAAACGATTAAATTAAATAATAGAACATAGTTAGAAGGAGTAATATAAGGTCATGGAAGTGAACATTGTTGACCCTAAGAGAGCAAATATATAAGTGAGTGGAAGGGAGGTTACTTTGGAAACCTATGGAACATTTAGGCAAACAGAGCAATTACTGCCTAGCAAAAAAAAAAAAAAAAAAAAAAAAAAAAAAAAAAAAATGACGCTAAGTTTGTAAAGTGAAGCCAAGCTTTGTTAGCAGTTGTCTGTAGGAGTGTGACGCCAAGGTGGCTGGGGTAGGCATTAATAACTGATGTGAAAGTTTTGTTTTATGTATGAATATTAATTGCTGTGCATACGTATAATTAATTGGAAGTGTGAGGGAATGAGTTTGTAAACCAGCAAATAAATAAATTCAACAAGTTTCTACTGCAAAAGCTGGAACTTATTATTTCAACTATATACTCCCAGAGATCTACCTGTTAACACGACCCTGAGATACAAGAAAGGAATCTCTACAACGCTCACCGCAAAAGCATCATATAATAATAATACTAATAATAATTATTATAATAATAATAAACAATAAAAACCCGCCCCAGTACATATCTCACCGCTCAAATCCTGTATTTGTTCAACATCGTCTTTAAGAAACGCAATTTAGCTAACTGAAATGTGAGCAAAACTATAAAGTTATGTGATTTCCATATCCCGGAATTTCCGCAAATAAAATGACAGGCTTTTCGAATTGCATTTTGTATTTATTTGTAGCAAATAAGGAAATGGGCATACTGCTATACTTTTAATTTTAAAATTCACAGTAAATAAAAAGTTTCAAAACCAAGCTATACGGTGATATATTCCTCATGGTGAGATTAGTTGTGGCCCTTTAAATGACAATGCATATGAAGATGGTTTACACCAGAGTTTTTTTAGTTCTCCCTAAGCATTTTCATGTTATGGCTCATAACATTTTTGAAATGACCAACGCCATTTCAGTAATTATTTGCTTTTTAGAATTGAATTTTATGTATTGATGATTAATATATTCTTACTGCTTATTTCTTTTCAGCTACGTGCAAATTTTCCAGCTCGGGACGTATTTAAAGGTATGAGCTTAATTGGTTAATCATTTTACATATAACATGGACATTTTGCTAGCGAAGTAGTCATCCTAGTGGTGCTCATCAGATTTCGTTTTAAACCGCGTTTGTGCCGCTACATTGTATAACACAGGTTGCGAGCTATAAAATCAATATACTATAATTTACACTAATTTACCGCGTATATGCATTAGTTGACGCGGTTTTTGGCGATGGAAGAAGCAAAGTGCCGCAAACAAGTACAGTGCATTGATGCTTGAAAACTGGGGCATCCGTAATGGTTATAAGCTGCACAATAGAGATTTGCAATGAAGAGACGGTCGAAACTTAATCAATGTGAACATCAAATTAAATATCCGTGTAGTTAGAACACATGCTATAGTAGACCTCAGATTTTAGGACAAATGTTTATTTAGTTGTGCCTGAGAAATATAGTGTAGTGTCTTCGAAAGATTTGACACGAAAACTTTCAAGAAAATTCCGCAACCTAAACTACCCTTTACAAGGAAAAATTTTTCGTTATTTTTTATTTTCTCAAAAATGTCTTCTCGGAAATCCCTAATACCACAAAACCTTGTTTGAAGTTTTGTTTTTGTAAAGAAAACCACATGTTTTATTAAGTACGTTTTTGTCCAGTTTATATAGTTTACAAGTTATTCAAAATTACAAAAAAAGTTCTTCCAAATGTAAGAAGGTTTCGCAGGTTGTTCCCAGAGAAATCAAGATATAATTTGTGTTGTAAATATCTTAAACATATGATATTTTAATCAAAATCGTTATAGCCATTTTTCAGAAAATAAAAATTTCGAAAAAACTTTCATGTTAGGTAGTTTGGGTCGGGAAATACTTTTGGGGATCTTTGTGTCGCATCTGTGGGATATGCTCAACCTAAATACGAAGTTTGGAATTTATCGACCATTTCTTTTTTGGGTTATGCTGTTCACAGACGCACCGATGCACTGCAGGTTTTTTCTAAAAATGCTATATTTTCATTCAAGGGCCTCATAATAACCATTTTCGGTGAAATTTCGACATAGAATTTTGAATTGTTTTGTGAAATACAATACATTACTTTCTCTTACCTACTATGAGTAGGTGGTAGAGAAAGCAAGAATCATGTTTGTTCACATGACTTCTACTCTTTTACAAACTATTCTTACAAAGATTGTGTTCTGTCTACTTCTTGTTAGTTTAGATGTATTTTCGTAACACATTTATACATTCGTTGTAAATACTAAAGGTGTACGGTAGGTTAAAGCAATGGTCAGATGTTTAAAAACTGGATCGCAATGCGATGACTCAAATTCCATGCTCCATTCATAATCGCGAGAAAAAAAATCTGATGTGTTACACTCACATGACTTTCTCTACTCTTGTACAAACTATTTTTGCAAACGCTTATTCTCCATCTACTTCATGTTAATCGAGATATCGAGATGTCAATCTTATTGCTAATTTTCTTGTAGATGCAAGGGGAATTGGTAGGCTTTAAGCGATAGTCAAATATTTTAAGCGCTGGTTGTTATGTGGCGCATTCCATTCTCTTTGCATGTCCAGGACATAACAAAAAATCTGATGTGTTACACTCACATGACTTTCTCTACTCTTGTACAAACTATTTATACAAACGCTTATTCTCCATCTGCTTCATGCTAATCGAGATAAACATTTGCAGACTCTATCTTATTGCTAATTTTCTTGTAGATGTAAGGGGAATATATATTTACAAGGGCAATTTGGAAATACACTACCCTTGAAGCACATACATATCTCTTAATAGCTGGTTGCTAGGTGCAGCACCATTCCCTTTGCCACAGATTAATACTCTTTGCATATCCAAGACAGAAAAATGAATAACGAATTCCCATTTGAGAAAATAAGTATTGAAAAATTTAAGGGAATAACAAATAATATCTCGAAAATGGTTCACTCAACAACAAAAATGTATATGACATAGATTGTGTATTTTAACGCGATCTACATTTTTTGTCTAGTAACATTTTGTCTATCTCTTATGGTTTACCAGTTATGCAAAAGTCGTTCACAATGAAGAATACTTTTGGAGACATTCCCAGGAAATTCAAGATATACATTTTATTTGTCATAAAAATATCTTAAACCTATGATATTTTAATCAAAATCGTTAGAGCCGTTTTTGAGAAAATTAAACTTTTCGAAAAATCTTCCATGTAAAGGGTAATCTGGGGTGGAGGGATTTTTCTTGAAAACCTTCGTGTCGCATCCTTGGACGATACTGAACCTAAATACCAAGCTTGGTGTTTATCCGACTGTTCGTTTCTGAGTTATGTTGTTCACAGACACACAGACACACACACACACATACACACACACAGACACACACACACACGGACATGTTTCCAAAAATGCTTTTTTTGGATTCAGGGGGTCTCAAAACATGTATTTCCGGTGAAATCTCGGTATCGAATTTTTGGGTGGAATACAATACTTCCCCTACTTACTATACGTAGTAGAGAAAGTAAAAACGAATAGCGACGCACCACTTGAAAAAGTATGAGTATTTGAACATTCAAAAAAATAACAAGGAAAATCTCGAAATGATTAAATCCACAAATATTTTTATGTGGCAGATTGTGTGGATTCAGGGGGCCTCAAAACATGTGCCGCGGTTTTTGTGTGGAAAGTAATAGCTTCTCTACCTCCAATGTACGTGGTAGAGAAAGTAAAACGGTCATTCAGAATGAAGGGAACTTCACGCGCTATTTCCAGAAAATTCAATACATGCATTATATTTGTCATGAACTTATCTTAAACATATGATATTTTAATTAAAATGGTTAGAGCCATTTTTGGGAAATTGCAAACTTCCCGGAGCTTCAGGTTTTGTAGTTTGTAACACAGTCGATGAATCGATGCTCAAATGTAACCAGGCTTCTCGAAGGGAAGATAATATACGCTTCAATGAACCGAAGCTTCTCTGTGAGCAATCTAGGTAAGTGAAAACTAATAAGATTTGGACTGTGAACTTTGAAGGAGCCTGCTTATTTAAGATTTTATACGCTTTCTCTCCCTCAACTAGTAAGGCTGATGACTTCCTGTGAGATCGTCCCCCTGAAAAATGTTGCTTAAGTTTTTGTTTAAAAATAGAAACGGATTTTCTACAGTCTGTACTTTAGAATTTAAAGTGAACATTTCTTTTGTTAGCATTGTTTCAGAAAGAAACATTTTTCACATAGGATTATAAGAAAATATGTGTCTTCAGTCTTTTGTATGTTACTTTGTCTAATTTTCACTGTCACTTCATTTATCTTTTGCGACGTAGCGGCGCAATGAAATTCGCGCGAAGCAACCTCTCCTCCCTTCCACTTCACTCTCTGGGAAAGTTGAACACAGGACCTCTCTTAATCTCTTGTATCAGCACACACTGTGCGTCACAACAGTCGTCATAAACTCCCTCGTAAAACAGCATTTTTGTCATATCAGAAACGTACTCACTATGTCACTAATTGCCTTACTCTAAATTACCCTTGCTTATATAGCCGCTGGAGCTTACGAGGGAGTTCTAGAATGTTCGGGAGGCGGGGAGAAACAAGGTTCCAGAACAATACCTTTGATTTCTCGATTGCGCTTCTGGTGTTTACGCCCTCCACTTTTGCCTTCACCCAGTAAGCTGGTCGATCAGTCGGCCCCTTCTATACGATAACTGTAGTCCACAGATACGTCGCATACTTTATCAATTTATATATGTAGATTTTTTCACTTCAAAAGAACATAAATATTCCTAGAATTTATTTACAAATAAACGTGGTTTATTAAAAGAAGAGAGTTTGTTTTTCTCTTTAGATTGATTGATAACAATTAAACATTTTCATTGTAAACAATCAATGCTTTTTAGTCTTTGGTGTGTCAACGTCATTTTTTTTTCTTGAAAGCGCCTTAATCATGTGATGCAGGTGGTGGTATGTATATTTAAGAAAAATATTTACTTATAAACTATTAGGATGGCCAGTGATTGTTCTTGCAAATACATTTTCATTCTAAGCATTCTCGGAATAGACAAAATAATCGTTTGTGTTACTGTATTATGTTATTTTACTTCAAGAGGCTTTTTGGATATAATTTCCAGTAGAGTGTAAAGTTGTTTTCGTCACAGGGCTGGGGCGGGTTCTTCTTCTTCTTCTTCTTCTTCTTCTTCTTCTTCTTCTTATTATTATTATTATTATTATTATTATTATTATTATTATTATTATTATTATTATTATTATTATTATATGATGCTTTTGTGGTGAGCATTGTAGAGAGACTTTTCTTGTATCTCAGGGTCATGTTAACAGGTAGATCTTTGGGAGTCTGCTACTGCTAACCTGTAGTTAAAATAATAAATTTCAGCTTTTGCCGTAGAAAATTGTTGAATTATTTGTTGGTTTACAAACTCATTCCCTCACACTTCCAACCAATTATACGTATACACAGTACATAATATTCATAAATTAAACAAAACCTTTACATTAGCCATCAATGGCTTCACCAGCCACCTACTATGGCTTGGTGTCGCTTTCCTACACTCTCACACAGACAACTGCTAACAAAACTTGGCTTCACTTTACAGCTTAACGTCATTTTTATTGCTTACCATCCTCTAGGCAGTAATTGCTCTGTTTGCCTAAATTTTCCATAGGTTCCCATACTAACCTCCCTTCCACTCACATGTTTCCTCTCTTAGAGTCAGCAATGGTCACTTCCATGGCCTTATATAACTCCTTCTAATTATGTTTTTTTATTTAATTTAATCTTTTCCTTTCATGTTCCAAATTTACATTAATTAATTTAATTCTCCCCATTACAAACTTAGGTAATGTTACTATGAAATTAATTCCACAACATACATATTCCAACAATAATATCAATCACATGAAATTAAAACAAACATTACAACAATTACAATCAATATGAACATATTTCAAGATTTCAATTAGCATATAAATATTTGCATGCTCATAAATAAGCCTGTGAGGTTATGTGGCTTTAAATTCCGCTTCAGGGCTAAGAAGATTTTAACCAGAACAGATCTCTCTGTTTACTTTTACGAATGAATAAGGGTGGCAAATACTGAGGTGATTCACAAAAGCTGGCTTATTTTTATAAAAACCTTCCACAACAGCGGAAAAACAATAGTTTAAATAAATGAGAACAATCCGCCTTTATTAGAGACGCAGAATGGAGTCAAGCTTTAAAACAGCTCATTCCATCTATAGTTTATAGCTCTCTGTATTATATACGTCTTTTATTTGTTTCTTTTTCAAAGAAAGTGGCATGTTTTCGCAACATTTCAAAACGAGTCTAGCCACTCTTTTCCTTCCTTCTCTCTATGCTGATAAACAGGAAGTGCCTGGGTGGGGGTGGCACAGTGGATAGAATGGGGTACGTTTAATATCTTCTCACAGGTATAACATTCGTTTCGAGAAGCTGTTTCGAGCTGTTCTTTATTATGCTTTGAACCTTATATTTGTGCTATATTTTATTTTTAACGTATCATAAGATTAAATTTAAGCCCTTTTGAAGAACTAGTCCTTGAAAGAGCGTTTATTACATTGTCATTTGAGCAGCCGGGTTGGTATTGAATTGAATTTAATTGAATTGGCAGCTGTATTCCCAATATAGTGCACCAATTATATGTAATTCTCTTAATAGGGTACATACACACGTTATATATAAACATATTGTGACGTTGTCCAGTTTTTAACAGTATCTTCACTTAGTTTTCACTATCATTTCACTCTCTTCGTGACGGAGCGGCGTAATGAAATACGCACGACGTAGCCTCTTCTTTAGGACGGTTCACTCGCTGCGGTGTCGAACACAAGACTTCTTCAATCTCTCGCAGAAGCAGCACTCGCCGCGCGTCACAGCAGTCCTCACAAACTCGCTTGTAGAACCGCATTTGATGTCGCATTAGAACCGCACTCGCTAACTCGTTCACTATCTCTCACTCGCGAGAACGCTCGCTTATATAGGTAACGGAATCTTCCACAGAACATTCTAGAACTTTGTGGACACATTTTCTTGAGGCGAGGGAAGGAGCTACAAGAATATTCTGTTTATCTTTCGATAGAGCTTCGGTGCTTATGCTGGGCAAGAGCGACTTATCTCTGCTTACCTCTCCTCTGTCCAGCGTCTACCTCCACATAGCCTTGGGCAATAGCCGCTGCGTCACACAGCTCCCTCATCAGAGCTCAGAGCTGGTTGTCTCGAGCAGCTCCGCGATATAGGGCAAGCCGATAAAGATGGTCCATCATCAACTTTCTTTGGGGTTGACGCCGAATGCATCATACCACATCGTTGATGCAGGTGGTTACCTCATACGGTCTATTCTAGTAACTTGCAGCTTCAGCGACTCCGATTTGTCTCCGTTGGTTGGTAGAGCCATACCAGGTCACCCTTCTGGAATCCGGCACTGTTCGTCAGATGGTTATAGCATGTCTTCATTAGGTCACTAGTCAGCACCAGGTACTTCCTAGCGAGACGGATTTCCTCCAGCCGTCCGTTAGCGCTCCGACATAATCCGTTCCGCTTGATCAGCATCAGGGGACGTGCCGAATAACAGATAAGAAGGTATCCGTAGCTCTTGTCCGAATACCATGTTGGCCGGTGTCATGCCAGTGGACTCGTACAATGATGCTCGGTAGGTTAGGAAAATGACACGTGCACATCGCTATCTTGCTACAAGTCGCCCTCCGTGGTGTAGTGGTTACCAGCTAGCATCTAGTTCCCGAGGTCGCGGGTCAACCCCGGCGGAGGGCGATGGATTGTTTCGGCGTATAAATCCTTAGCATGCCTTCTTTCAGAAGAGAAGTAAAGCCGGTGTCCCGTGTCGTAGATTTACGGCACGTAAAAGAACCCCAAGGCTGATAAAGATGCTCTGAGAAAAATTACTGGCCTTTTACGCTCAATATAGAATGGGACGCCAAGGACCGCAGCAGTTAAACAGCGTCCATAAATAAAACGAAATACTTTTCCTCCTCGGGAACTAGTGGCCATCATGGTAACCAGTATACAAGGGAGGACGTCTTGTAGCGTGCTGCTGCAAAGGATCTACTCCAATTAGGCTTTCTGAGTCATAAGCAGTGTTTCACCCGAGACAGTTTGTAGCTCGTAGCGTCTGGCAGGTGTCCTTTTTGGTATACCCCTCACCACATTGGGGCTCAGATAGTGAGGCCCTGCGTCCACTAGCACTCGGCAGGTACGAATCAAAATCCATCTATGCGCTACTAGGCCATCCTCGCATGACCGCAGTGTGGAAGAAAAGTACAGTATATTGGAGGAATTCGTCACACTCAATTCCAGTCTGGCCGTCAGCACTGCCAAAGCAAGGGAAGTCCAAAAGAGGTCCACAAAAGCTCGCTTCAAACAGAGTCCAGTAAAGCGCGTTACCAGAATGAGGGTGGAGTTCTGTTTCGTTAAGGTTTTGTACATGCCCTCTAAACATTTTCGAGTACGACAACACTTCGATGGCATATCCCTGTCACGATAATACGGAACTCAAAGCGATCACTGTCCACACATGTGCTCTTCTGTAGCATTTACACCAGCAGGTAATCGACCAGATTGTTGTTAGTGCATTCTTTAGAAGTTTATGAGTTATAACTTTTTCTGTTAATTGCAACTACAGATTTCATAACTTTTCAAATAGTTGCGATACCTCTCCACCAAAGTAGCCGTTCTCTGGGCAGAAAGTCTCAAGAAGTCATGTATCTTTTTAATCCTCGAATGTTTTCCTTTTAGATCCTTTTTTTTCTGATTATGCTTTGTAAAGCTGTAGCGTGGATAACCATGGCTGTAGTTGCATGTACGCAGATATGCCTAGGCATACGTATATAAATTTAGCTGCCCCATGGTTCAGAACAGCATCATTTTGTAATCTTGGCATGTAGTAGTATAAAAATAGTAATAAATCACACTGTGTGATTTTTTCTAACTGTGGCTTGTTTTTCTTTCTCCTTATAAATCGCTCCGTGACAGAAGCATTACATCAAGCTCCAGAAGGATTTTGCGAGCAGGAATTAAAATATATCCACGAAAGCAAACAACCCAGTGAGGACTACAAATCACTCATGGATGTTTCGCCAATAAGGTACATTTAGTCTAAATCTGTCACTTAAAATAATAATAATAATAATAATAATAATAATAATAACTTTTAATACAAGGATTTATATTAGTAAAGAAACGAAACGGTATTATGCATTTGGCATCTATAGGTAAAGTAGTGCAGTTTTCTTGTTATTCACTTTGTTTGAAACTTTAATTTTATTGAACTAATTCTTTCTTTCATTGCCTTCTTCCCCACCTATCCCCCGCCTATTTGGAATGTTTAAAGAGTATTGAAAAAGTTGCCTTTTTTGGGGAACAGCCAAAAACTATACTTAAGTAGTAGTAAACTGTCACGTTAATGGCACACCTCATGCTCAATAACTGTATGGAATAGCACAAGAAAGAAACCGGTGAGTATTTTACGAAATGCATAATTGTTTGAAATTGTGGCAGTGAGATAAGCATTACTGATGCTATCGAAAGCTTTACTAAGTTCAATAAATGCCCTAAAATAGGCGGTTTCTTGCTTTTAGATGGAAGTAGAATATCATTGTCTATATTAGAATTAATAAACATGCCTGGCGCCGTTACAAACCTTCTTTGATATTAAGTGATTATACTTCCTCAATATTCTTTCTCACGACTTTTGCAATTACTGCTTCTAGTCACTTACCTTTATGTAACTATGGTTATTGCAATCTGGAAAACCTCAGGAACTGCTCCTGTCGTCACCATCATCATCCTCTTAAGAATGTGAGCCATTATTTCTGCAGCAAGGAGATCCCAATGCCATTCAATAGAAGATTATCTGAATTAGGACTTGTATGTTCAGATGTCGATTTGTTTAGGGTTAGAACAAGTTCTTAACCAAATTTCACTGAACTGCTTACACATCGTATGAAAACCTTTTATGCTGTTGTTAGCTGCCTCAAAACTTTACGTAAATAATGTCTAAATTAGTGGTTATCAAACTTTCGTATTTTACAATTCCTTTTTACCTCATATAAATCCTTACACAGCGAAAACTTCATCGTCCCACCATAACGAAGCAATCGACGTTGCCTCGCTCTACAACTCGAAACATATGAAAGGTGAAAGAGATGAAAGAAGATTACGGACAAGAAATTCGTGGTAGAAGTGGAACCACCCCAGCATTTTCCTACCGACCGGAAAACTACGAAAAAATTCAAGAGTGGCCGGCCCAACGGAATTGGAACTCGGGTACTACCGAATGGGAGACTGAAGCGTTACCGCGAAGTCATCTTTCTCGGTCATGACTAGATAACTCCCATGGCGGACAATTGGATAATGATAATTCTGCAGCTGGAAAGGATGTAGTTCTTTATAAGCAGTTCATCCCTGGAAATAGTTGGATCCACAGACCAGAGGGACTAAGTAGTGGTGACCTTTGCATTTGGCGAGATGCTGTTTGTTCAGGATGACATTCTTCTTCACAGAGACTACACATGGATGTAGGTAAGCACCATAGAGTCGCCTAGTTGGCGGATCCAAAATTATATCTAAAGGAAAACGGCAAAATTATGCATTGAGCAAAATGTTCGGCTAGGGGCCATTGTTTTTAATGTATATCACACACACACACACACACACACACACACACACACACACACACACAAGAAAACGGAATATAGAGAGTAAGCATGTTTCAAAAATATTTAAGTCGTAAGCTCCAAAATGGTGCAAATAGCACTTCGAAATAATGTACGACACCTATACGCGCAGAATTTGTGCTCACTTTAATACACATTTATTTAAATTCACTATCTGCCTAATTCACTAACATTTTATTAATGAATCTTATGTTATTCTGCCCTAATTAAATTCTTAAAACAAACAATCAGTATAACCTAAATCCCGCGTACACGTCTTTCTTCCTTCACAACACTATATTCAGTACGAACAATATCACTGGGGGAGATATTTGGGAAAATAGGGGGAGAATACTTCCCGTTTGAAGGCTGATCTTGTGTTCGACTTCTCCCATGGTTACACCAGGGTAGCAGAATTAACCAAACCACCTCAAACAAAGTAAGCAATTCAAGAAAATTAAAAGGCCATAAGTACATGAGTATTCAGAATTTGTATCCAGCTAGTGGCGTCTATAACATTTCACAGAATTATTAGTAACTGATGGAGTAGTGAGGCCAATATTCAAATCATCAGAGAAAATGGTCGGCGACATCTGTACAACACTTTGCTATATGTCCCTCTTGCTTATCAACGAAGCAAAATGGTGAATCGGATGATACATTAACCAGTAGGCGATGAATGCACATTAGTTTCACGTTGTATTATAGCAACTGATTTTCGATTATATAGCTTGGTACAACGGAGAAAATATTGGAAAAAGTATTTTTTCCACGTGAGAAGCGAAGCTGAAGCTGAACGGTATTTAATGTGATGGTGGACTGCTTTGTTGTTGTTTCATCTACAGTTTTGATGTTTGTAAAGAACACCCACACCGAGAATTTGAAATACGAGAAGCAAATGTTATATAAGATGGCAGTGTAATTTTACTGACTGCTAATATGTACTATTCGGTTCATTTTATCTATGGACACACTTTAATTGCTGTGTTCCTTAGCGCCCCATTCTATATTGGGCGTGAAAGACCGGTAATTTTGCTCAAAGATCTCTTTATCAGGCGTGAGGTTCATTTACGTGTCGTAAAAATACGACACAGAACCAACGCTTTACTTCCCTTCCTAAGGAAGCCATGCTAAGTATTTTTACGCCCGAAAAAAGTCCGTCACCCTCCGCCGGGCTTGAACCCGCGACCTCGGATACTAGCATGATAACCACTACACCACAGAGGACAACGTACTAGATTAACCTTTCGGGATACTCGATGATGATAATGTTCTTTCCTCCATGGTGCCTCGATGCAGAAGCCTAGCTAAGTTGTTTAATAGTTAGCATTATGTCTACATGTAGGTTATATTGTAACTGTGGATGGTGACGGACAGGTGCGTACTCAGCAGTGTGGTGAAGATTAAATAAAAAACATAAATAATGAACTAAGTTAATGTGTAACCTCCACAGAAGCAACACAATTAATGTGACGTTCTGAAAATACGTTCCTTACCACGTACCTTTGGTAATTCCATTGCATTTCATCCAAAAATTCCATGTCAAGATTTCAGGGGTAGTGGCCAAAAAGCATTTATAGAAAAAAAGAAAATCAGCGCTCATGTGTATGTGTGCCTTTGAAAGAGTGATAGAGAGGGGGGTGTGGCTGTGAACAACGTTACTCAAAAATGAAATTTGGAGTAAATACACAGTTAGATGTTTAACTACAGCATCTTCTAAATATACAACACGAAGATAATAAAAAAATCCCATCTCCCAAACTAGCGTATATATGGTAAAATTTTGAAATGTTTGTATTTTGTTAAAAATGACTAACGATTTTGATTAAAATACCAAATATTTAAGATATTTATATAATAAATAAAATGCACACCTCGAATTTTCTAGGAACAGCCTCTCTAGGAAGGAATTTCGTTTAATTTTGCATAGCGCAAAAATCTTTAGCACTTCATCCTTCGGAAGGAAAGTAAAGCAATTTCGTAGATTTACGGCACATTCTTATAAAGAGACCTCTGAACAAAATTTCCGGTCTTTCACGCCTAATATAGCATTTGTACGCTAAGGACCATAGCAGTTAAAGAGCTTCCATAAATAAAACTAAAAAAAGCTATATGTGTGCAGAGAAACACGTGTGAGTGTAACACATAAGCAGTTTTAAAAATACCATGGCTATTTTTTTAACTTCCGATCGCGTAGGAGCGCAATCACACGAGCGGTGGAAACTGTGCTAGGAGGGCGACTGCACATGTCCCCATTCTACCCTCAGCCACAGCCAACTTCACCATGCCATTGCGAGGATAGTTTTTGGCACGGAAACATGGCCCTACGATTGACTCTCCCGCCAAATGTGATTGCGTTGTTTGATTCGATTCCTTCAAGCAGAACGGAATAGTGCAGCTGATATTCAACGACGAATGAGTCGGGTATACGGTCCGAACTGTATGAGTGATGGTGTTGTGCTGAATGGTGCAAGTTTAACAAAGACCAGACCTATGTTCACGATGAAGGAGGTCAAGGACGCAAGTCTGTCGCTACAGATGACATTGTTCAGCAAATTGATCAAGAAATTCGGAACGACCGAAGGTTTATCATAAGCGTGTTGAGTGAGAAATTTCCTGCATTTTCAAGATCATCTGTTTAAAAGATCGTAACAGAACACCTGTAGTATAGGAAATTGTGCGCTCGATGGGTTCCGAAAATGTTGTCTGAGGACCACAAAATTCGCCGGGAAGCGCTGACGTTTCTTACTCGTTATGAGGCTCAAGGTGGTGATTTGTTAATGAAAATTGCTACTGGCGATGAGATCTGGGTTCACGATGCAACCCCTGAAACAAAAGAACAATCTCGTACATGGGTGCACACACACTCACCAAAAATTTAAGCAAACCTTCAACGACAAGAAGATGTGGCTGCAGTTTTTTGAGACCAAAAGGTGTGTTGCTGGTGGAGTTTCGGGAACGGGGGTCTACGATCAATGCAACTGTTTATTGCGAGACATTACGACGACTGCGGAGAGCCATACAGAACAAACGAAAAGGCAATGTGACGTCTGGGGTTGTCTTGATTAATGACAATGCCCGCCAGCACATTGCTCATGTAACTCAACAAATTCTTCAGGAATTTCGATGGGACGTTTTCGACCACCCACCGTACAACCCTGATTTGGCGCCGAGTGATTTTCACCTCTTCCCTGGACTGAAAAAGTGGCTGGGAGGGCGGAAGTTCGAGAATGATCAAGTCCTTCAGACCAACGTCCGTACCTATCTTAACTCACTGACGGCAACATACTGTGCAGAGGGGATCAAAAAAGCTTATCCACAGGTATGACGAATGCCTCAACCTTAATGGCGATTATGTTGAAAAATAAAACACGTTTGTACCTAACATTTGGTAATAAATTTATTTGGCTCTGTATTGTCTTTTAATTATGACTCATCGGAGGTTGAAAAAATAGCCCTCGTATAAGTCGTGTGAAAAAACAATTAACCACAACTGATTCATATAATAGCTGGTTAGGCTATGAAGCCCAGGAATTAAAATTACTTAGGACATTGTAAGTTGCCATTTGGGGTATGTCATCTCAAAATGTGTTTGAGATCTCCTTGTGGTTTACCCGAAAAATGTAAGTCTGTTAGCAAATTTAATCGTGCCGGCATGCTGCCATGGTAGCTCAGTTAGTTAAAGAAACCAGACGGAAACCAGAAGATCCGTAGTTCAAACCGCGGCTATGGCATTGAATTTTTCATTCTGATTCTACCTTTCCAACGTTTCTCTACACACGCCTTGTGGGAAAAACAATTAATTGCCATACTTCATTTTGTTTGCATTTAAATTTAATGTTAATTATACAGCAATGTCGTATCTTTTACGTGGACAAAATACGTTTTAATTTTAAGGAATTCACGCTTAAATACACAAATATATATTAATCGTGTTGTTATCAGAATAAATGCCACGTTCATAAATACTCTATAGCGAAACCAAACATTTAACTGACTTAGTATTTGATGTGTAAACTTTCTGTCTATTACTGTCTTTATTCCTGAGTTATCATTGGCACTGGCGTGATAATGCGCACACATTTTATACCCTTGAGCTCTGCGTGATTTGCCTGTAATCATACTGACTTCTGCTATGACTGAAATACTTAAGAGAAACGAAGTCAAGGAAATCACTCCTTACGTTTGCAAACGTTGCTAGTTACTCTGTGTCTCAACCTGGAAAATAGCTTAAAGTCCCTAAATCGATGCTCAAAATGAGTGAGGTTATCCACGGAAGAGATTGTTCACAACCGACCAGGTCTGGGTCGAAAACGCTTGTCCACTCCCCAGTAGGACGCTGCACGTCTAGGAGAGGGAAACAGCAATCCCTTCCAGCAGGTGTTCATAATTAGAATTAATTGTGATTTCCCGTCGAAACTCACAGCCCTGCGACCTTTGACTACGATAGTGTTCTTTGCCCGATCACCTGCTAACAAAAGCGTCTTATCTCGCCCCGTATTTACAGAAGGAAATGTCAATCCGACTGGAATAGATTTATATTCACAGACGAGGTGACATTTTCATTTAAACATTTGGGGAAACATCGCGTACCGCCCCAGAGGCAAGCCGTGCGATGTCAAATACGAAGCACAAATGAATCGCCAAGATCATGTATTTCAGCCGTGTTGGGATTGGATTTCATAGGATGATGTAGGTGTGTTGTAGTGTTTTGATGACAATCAGCAGCATAAGGACATCCTCAACTGCGCCATGGTTCCTTATGTGAGAAAGATACACTATGTGATCAAAAGTATCCGGACACCCCTACAAACATACGTTTTTCATCTTAGGTGCATTGTGCTGCCACCTACTGCCTGGTACTCATTATCTGCTACCTCAGTAGTCTTTAGACATCGTGCAACAGCAGAATGGAACGCTCCGTGGAACTCACGGACTTCGAACGTGATCAGGTGATTGGGTGTCACTTGTATCAGAAGTCTGTACGCGAGATTTCCACACTCCTAAACATCTCTAGGTCCACTGTTTCTGATGTAATAGTGAAGTGGAAACGTGAAGGGACATGTACAGTACAAAAGCGTACAGGCCAACCTCGTCTGTTGACTGACAGAGACCGCTGACATTTGAAGAGGATCGTAAAGAGTAATAGGCAGACATCTATCCAGACCATCACACAGGAAATCCAAACTGCATCAGGATCCACTCCAAGTACTATGACAGTTAGGCGGGAGGTGAGAAACCTTGGATTCCATGGTCGAGCGGCTGCTCAGCCACACATCACGCAGGAAAATGCCAAACAACGCCTCGCTTGGTGTAAGGAGCGTCAACATTACACGATTGAACAGTGGAAAAACGTTGTGTGGAGTGACGAATCACGGTACACAATGTGGCGATCCGATGGCAGGGTGAGGGTATGGCGAATGCACAGTGAACGTCATCTGCCAGCGTGTGTAGTGCCAACAGTGAAATTCGGAGGTGGTGGTGTTATGGTGGGTCGTGTTTTTCCTGGATGGGCCTTGCACCCCTTGTTGTTTTGCGTGGCACGATTACAACGCAGACCTACATTGATATTTTAAGCACCTTCTTGCTTCCCACTGTCGAAGAGCAATTCGGGGATGGCGATTGCATCTTTCAACACGATCGAGCACCTGTTCATACTGCACGGACTGTGGCGGAGTGGTTACACGACAATAACGTCCCTGTAATGGACTGTCCTGCACAGAGTCCTGACTTGAATCCTATAGAACACCTTTGGGGTGTTTTGGAACGCCGTCTTCGTGCCATGCCTCGCCGACCTAAATCGATACCTCTCCTCAGTTCCGCACTCCGTGAAGAATGGGCTTCCAGCACCTGATTGAAAGTATGCCGGCGAGAGTGAACGCTGTCATCAAGGCTAATGGTGGGCCAACACCATATTGACTTCCAGCATTACCGATGGATGGCGCCACGAACTTGTACGTCATTTTCAGCCAGGTGTCCGGATACTTTTGATCACATAGTGTATATAAACACACAACCGAATATTTAACTGTAACGGTTTTAGGCAACACGCTCTATTGTTTTTACGGGAACGTAAACATTTGGCCCTAAATATTCTTGGTGATATATTGAAAACAACCAGTACTTCTGAAAGTCATCTTAAGTATACTGTCTATTGCTAATATTTTAATATTGTTCACCTTTACCTCTTTGATCAAGCTGCAGCTAGGTGAAGTAAGTGTAATAAGCTATTTCTTTGTTTAAGGAATGTTGCGAATAGAATAACAAAAAGTAATTGGAGTTCACATTTGGATTTTGACAGCTCATCACAAGTACCACCAACAAAAATTCTTGAGGTTTCAAACTCAGATGAAGACGATGGTGTAGATTACTACAGCAGGTAAGGAGTAAAGATAGTACGTTAATATATATAAATCTGCTTTTTGATTCTTGTTCCGGTTGTCTTATATTGACTTTGCTTTGTGGTATCTCGAGCAATCATCTGGAAAGTCGCTGAAATGAGTCTTGAAATCATCAAATTACTTAGGTCCTTTTGAGAATGAGCATGTTTTTTTTTAACACTGACTCCTATTTTTAAATCTATCTGCGTGTGCTGAAATATGCAGGTTTGTAAATACTTGTGCCAAAAATAATTATTTTATGCAATATAAAATACCAAATGCTTATTGCATTATTATGTAACCATCATACATAACCATACTGTTAGTTTTATGGTGGAGGTTATGAAGTAACAACGTGCTCTACTTTACAAGTGATGTTATAAATGGACCAAATGATCGGTTTGCTCGCAACATCAAAACACTTATTCTTGGAGCTTAAATGCTGAGAAAACGAACGTATTAATAATAAATTTACTAGTTCACGAGAATGGTCTACGATTTGAGAACTTACTTAATTATTCAGTCTCTTAAACACGGAAATATAATACCTGTTAAAATTGCTTAAGAGCATACCTAATACTGCAGCACATATCTCAAGAGAATGGCGATTGGCTGCAAACGTCTGATGCTAAAGAAAATTTAATATTTATTTGACAATGGGATCAATAAAAGCAAGGCAAGATTACTTCCAATTAGTGTATGGGAAGACGAATATTGATTCTATCCGTCTGGCACAATTACAAGCTAAAGAGCAATACATAATTCGTGACAATGCAAGTGTGATTTTATTCTTAGGACGACAATTTAGATTTGAAACATATATATGAAGATTAAGTAAACACCGATGCAACTTGCAATGTATGGGTAAAGATGTATGAGAGTGTGGTGTTGGAGGAATTGTTATTGTTATACCAGAGAGGTGCAAAGTGTTGGCCTGAATTCAGAGATGTCGCGAAGATGTCAAAATTACTATAGTAGTTGTTGAGTATCATCATCTAAATTGCGCAAGAGGATTGTGATAAAAGTTTACATTCTTGCAACCAATGTTAGCAAATTGAAGGTACGCGAGTTGCCTAACATTCCAAAGACCTCCACAAGCAGTGCCCACTCTGTTACTTTAAATTTTGAGCATGAGAAATCTTTCCGTTCTATAAGTGGCACGTTTGGTTAACAGTGTAATTAACGCATTGGAATGAAAAATTGTCAAGCGTGTTTAGATTAATTGTTTAGAGCATTTTCACCAAGTTCTTCCGAATTTTCTAACAGTAGATGAAACACAGATTCATCACTGCAAGCCAAAGACGAAGGGGCAATCTAAATGCGGATGAAACAGATGAATGTGCAGCAAAGGAACCAAGGGTTCCATTTACAGGAAAATATATGGCTGTGTTTTTCTGAAACTCTCATTGTGTGATGCTGATAGACTACACTTAGAAGGGCAAAACTATCACCGGAGGTTACGCTTCACCACTGGAACAACTGAAGGATGCTATTCAGCCTAAACGTCCGCACCTTGCGAAAAATAAGGTTCTGCTTGATCACTGTAATTCGTCTTCATACTCGTTTAGGATTCCCACTGCTAGATTGCATGGATTTCGCTTTCAAATGCCTCCAGATTCAAAATACTGGCCGGATTCGACTCCAAGTGGTTATTTTTTGTTCCAAAAACTTAAGGAATTGCCAGGTGAATATCAAAAGATGAGATTTAACTGAGACAGACGCATATTTTGCATAGTTGAACAAATCTTATTTTACTGAGGATATTAGAACCTGGAAAATCGTGGGACTAATGTATTGATTTCCAACTGACTGTATGGAAAAACAATTAAAAAACAGATTTTCTTAAATCTTGTCTTTTCTTGATCAGGCCGAAATGTTTTAGAACACGCCTCGGAATACAGATAGATTCTCTTGAAGAAATGGATGGTGTAAAAAATACATCTAAGTGAGGTCATACATTAAACGATAGACGTCAAGTTGTATAGAGAAACCTAAATGCGATACCTAAGACGATGGATATGTTAGTAGGCGGGAAACCATAAACTGTCTTTTCAGGTTTGAATAAGACTATGAATACCGTAGATACCACACACGCACACACTGGGGCCAATCCATATTGAATGCATTGCAAAATATTAGAACAGATCAAATGAGTTTGTCAGCATTGCAGATTATAACCAATGAGAAGTTGAGGACCTTAGGTGACAATGTGCATTCCCTTATGGAAATCCGCAAAAATCACAAGAATGTCTCATTAGCCTAGAGCAGTCAACCCGCAAACAGGATACAGATTTAAAAAGCGGAGACGGATATAATCAATAAGCATCTGAAAATCAAAGAAACCAATTATATTCATTGATGAATAGCAGCACTTACGACAAGAATCCGCTCAAAATCCTAGAACAGAAAACCCAGAAACTGGATATTTATTTAAATAACACTCTGGCGGTTTGAAGAATCAAATGAAGAATGTTGATGCTGATATTTCTTATGCAAATTCAATAACTGCTCACGTACTTAAGGCTGTGAATACTTTGAAATCTCTGGTTGCAGGTATGAGAAGACAAATTGCCATGTATCTGTATCCAACATGACCGTGATACTCTCAACAGGACTTAAGTAGATGATTCACTGTTCTCATGCTTAATCATATCGCCAGACACAGTAATTACCCTTGCCGAACTTGCAGTTGGCCAAAATAGAAGAGTCACCCGGGTGGCAATAAACAGTAATGTGGTTGAACTATCCATTGTTCGTTAAGAGAAGTGACCGTATAATATTCACTCCATCTGTATCATAACTTAAATGGGTTTACATTGCAAACCGAGTTATTATTAACATAAATTGCGAACTTTAGCTTCAGTGTGAATTATGAGCAAACATGATTTTGCATTCTCTACAAGATGGATAGTGAAAGTATAGTCTTTAAAGAAACTGACGCCCATCAACAAAGCTACAAGAGAATAGTTACATGCTCTAAGCGACTCAATTTGGAGACAGGTGTATGCTGTTTGAAGTACTCCAAAGTGTGACTACACCTCTCAAAGATATGTTGAAAGTTCAGAAAAAGGCACATTCGTGCGAGGAGGAGGAGGATGATGAGCAATCACAGGATATTTCTAGTTACCAGGAGCAAGCTCGCGCAAAGAATAGAGATCATTTGGATTCCGTAATTGGCGTACGTTACAGGTTGTCAACTATATGCTAGTGAGCAAAGTGACTTGGTTAAAAAATAATCGTATTCGCATAGGAAGTGCAGCGTATGATGCAGTATCAGAATTATATGAACTCATCTTCAAACGAATACCACAGGTATAATTATTTACTGAAAGGGACTTGGCTATGTATGCAAGGCTCTGAAGAATACTTTAGCACACGTGTAAAGTCATAACCGTGGTGGATGAGTGACACCAAGCAAAGGTTACTAGTATAAAAATGTTAGAGACCTAGTGATTACACATGTATAGGTCTTGATTGGAAGGAGCATCATTCCGACAGGAAGTAAGATTACTGGAACGATCCGAATACATTGGTAATCAGTTGAGATTTCTTATAGCATTTCATGAAAGTTGGTAGTAAAAGTCATTCTTCTGGAATTGAAAAACATTATTCTTGAATTGAAATCATCAGGAATTATAGAATTATTAAATGTAATATTGCAAAAGAGTTACCTGAACCAGCAAGAAGAACTGTGTTACCTCATAAAATTGTTAGTAAAGGATTTGTTTCAGGCAGACTTCATTAAAAAGTATATAACATGTAAAACAAAATAAACAAATTAAAGTTCATTCTGCATGAACTTAATCTCTATTCCAAATGGCCTATGCACGGTCATTGGTGGTATTAATGTATCGAAACCGAAGATGACATTCTGAAATAATTGGAAACACTGCCCAAGAATATTGAATCTGATAATCGAAGGCAATTTTATAATAAATGTTTCAAAAATATTTTGCTCAAATATAACACTGACCATATCAGGACAATCAAGACACTCAGTAACGAGTAAAAGCTACAGCCACAGAGAGTTTAATAAGAGCAATAAAGAATGTGTATCCAGATATAAATGGCTAGAACCGTTACCTAGGAACATGCTATATACAATCATACATGACATTCAACTATACGCATTGAACCTCCAGATGTAAGAAGTATTTATATTCTTCTGACAGTGAATCGTTATAATCAGGACGAAATATAAAAGGAACTTCAACATTAGTGAGAACAATTGGTGAGGATATTTAAACGCAAGGACAATTTGAAAAAGAATTCAAATCTAGTTGGAGCACTGACACATTTTAAGATAAACAAGTGAGATATTCTGTTACACTATATGCATACTAAAATAAGAGTAGACATGAAATTAGTGTTTTTTATGAAAATGAAGTATTAGAAAATAGATGTCCTATTACATTTATTATTGGGAAAGTATTGAGAGGTCAGCGAAAGACTATAGTTGTAAAATGCAACGGGCTTTCGCATATGCAATGTATTCATAGCAAATGCCTTTTATAAACACTGAACTAATAAACACATTTTTTCTTTTTCTATCAAGTATATAGTAAGTAGAGAAGTTGTTGCATTCCATAAAAAAATCGATACCGAGATTTCACCGGAAATAGAATTTTGAGGCACCTGAATCCCCCCAAAAAGTCATTTTTAGAAAAAGGTCCCTGTGTGTCAGTATGTCTGTGGTCAGTATAACACAAAAACAAAAAGTCGGATATTTGCATTTAAGATCAGTTGAATAATGTGACACGATAAGCTTCACGAAAATCCCAGCTACCCTTTAAATGGAACACTTTTAGAATATTTTAATTTTCTAAAACTGACTAACGATTTTGATTAAATTCCATATAATAAAGATATTCACATATCAAATAAAATGTTTATCTTGAATTATTGGGAATAGCCTTTGCAATACTCTTCATTCGGAAGGTATTTTGTATAATCTTGTATAACTGGTAGACGTTAAGTGATAGACGAAAATGTAGATTCCATAAAACGCCGTCTATTTCAAATAAGTTTTTTCTGGCATAAGCTATTTCCGAGATATCCATTATTATGGTTCGAATTCTTCATTTCTTGGTCATTCAAGTCCTTTCAGCATTCATTTGTTTCTTGCCATTGCGTGGAAACAGCGTGAACTTTTAAGACTAACATATAGCGTCCAGTTCTTGAACATTTAACTATCGCATTTATCTTTGTATCTATGTCGAAGTGTGTAATGTAGCTGTTACTACAAATGTTTATTTGGATTACCAATGTATACAAAAATACGCTTTAGTAAGAATAGCTTGTATACTCACTAATAAATGATAGAGGATAGAAAAAGTGATGTGAATGTATCACAATTTTTTTGAATTAAATGTACGCTGTGATTTGCTTATAAAAGCCTATCTGATAGTTTAGAAGAATATGAACATAATTTATTTACAATATATTGTTAAAATAAATAATCTTAGCATTCATGAAAAGAGAAAACATAATCGTGAGAAATATTTACAAGTTCCAAAGCTGTGGAGAACAGTTACGAGAAGGATATATGCTTTAACTCAAAAATCAAAATTCACAAGCCTAAAACATTTGAATGTTTCCACAAATGTTACATCAATATTTACAAATTCCTAATATTAAATAAATTTTACAGAACAAAGCTTATTTACAGGCGTACTGAAAGATTTATTTAGAAAACTGCATGAATGTCATATACAACAAATAGTGATCGTTTGCAAGCGTAGAAGCCTTAAAATATGTTAGTCTTGTCATCATGCCCTTTCAAGGCTTTATTCATTTCAATTGTAGTGAAATCATGGACTTTGCTTAGAGATATTGTTTGTTTCGCTAAACTTTTAAGAAGTTAAAAACATTGCTCAAAGTGGATTACCTGCATTCCAGAGCAGTTGATTCCCTTAGCCTTCTTAAATATTTACTTTAAAAATTTTAACTGTGCAATTTGGATTGCGCCCTACATTTCTTCATGATTTTGCCTCCAGTTTCATCCTTAAATAGACCAACCACCTTTTTGTTAGTTGCCGGATTCCTAATACATTATCTTTTCGGAAATTTGAAGTGTCGAACTACTGAGAATTTATCATAATCATATTGGTGCTGCATATAAGGATGTAAGAAACTGTTAATATCAATTAGTGTTAAATCTCTCAAGTTAGGTTTTATGGTTCTGTAAAAGGAGTCGTAGATGACGTGCATTGAAATATCCAAAATACCATGCCTAATATAGGCGGTCTTGTGCATGAACACTTCTTTCCTTATCAACTCTGCCCCTGCAAGATTTTTATGAAATGTAATGCTTCTAACGAAAGTTTGTCAAGCAATTAATTTGTTTGCTAGTTTCCAGCTAGAGACAACTTTGAAGTCATTCTATTTTCTATAAGTTTTCTATTTACAGCGTTATTCATTTTCTTTCGTAAATTCGGAGCTAATTTGGTGCTTTCTCTTGCATGTTTTTCTGTATTTATTGTAGGCTTGTAGCCATTTTAACTGTGGCATTAGCTTCATTTGCATGCATAAATCATGCACTGCCGAAGTTCCTGTTGTGAAAGATATATTTTGTTTTATTCAGTAATGTTGCAAGCAGTTGCTTCTATTTTCTATTGGGTTATACTTCACTTTGAGTACAGAGACGAAGTTCATTGTGGATGCTGCAAATATGTTGGTAATTTAAATACACTCTTTGGACTATTCAGTGTTAAGGCTTCAGGTAAGTAATGGAAACTGTTAATAAAGTTTCCTTTTCAAGCTATCTAAATTTCAGTAGGGTATATATGGTATCATGTTCTTCCCATTTAGATTATTAATGTTTCAATAACAAACCTAGGCCAAGGGAAGAGTCTTATCAAACCTGCCAGATACTTGTGAATGGCTGGGGTATCTTTTTGAGACTTACAAATGCTTCTCTAGTGGCAGCTTAAAAATTCACTCATCTATGCGTCACCTATTAGTCGTAGTTTTACATTTGGTGTCTTCAGTATGAGATCGTAGGCAGGACCAGGTAGGGTTTATTATCAGCTTTTATATAAACGGTATATTCCAAAGAAAATATCCCTATATGTCTCAAAGATATCAACCAGCACAAGAGCATCGATCTTCAAATAAAGGTCGCAGTGTTCTCTAAACTTCTTGCTTTCAATGTTCCCCAGGTATTCATTGTGTGGTTACACTGCCCCTTAATCATATCTTCAAAGTTATCATTACAGGTGGAGAAGCTTCTTGAAGTTAATAAACATAATCCGTGTATGTATAGTGGAATATTTCTTCGATTTCACCAGATTCAGGCATTCTGTATCAGTGTATTCAGAATTAGTTGTCTTGTAGTCACTGCCACGGAACACGTCGCCCAAATTCACATTTTATGGCCTAAAACCAATAACTGTCCAGCAAGCTAAAATAAATATTCTGTAGTTTTTACTGAATGTAAGATACATCTCGGAAGTTTGCAGAATGCCTGGGTTAGGTTATCTGTCGTATGCCTGCGTTTGACCAGAAGAAGACGGTCATAATTTTATACAAAGGAAAGAAAATCATGAAGAAAATTTATAATTTCCTATGCAACTTATACCTTTTATGACCAGTACCTAAGTAAACTCCTCAGTTGTCGGTGGTCACTTAACTATATTTCATTTAAATTAACTTCCGTTTTACCATTGATATGGTAACGACATTTCTAAAAGTTTCATTTTTACTATCTCTATGCGTATAGTAAGTAGGGGAGGTATTGCATTCCTGCCCAAAATTTCGATACCGAGATTTCACCGGAAATACATGTTTTGAGGCGCCCTGGATCCAAATGGAACATATACAGAAACATGTCCGTGTGTGTCTGCGAACAGCATAACTGAAAAAGAAAAGTTGGATATATACCAAACATGGTATTTAACTTCAATATCCCCCACCACAAACTACGATTTACATGGAACACTTACAAAAACTTTTATTTTCTAAAAAATAGCTCTAATGATTTTGATTAAAATACCACATATTAAAGATATATACATGAGAAATAAAATTTATATCTTGAATTTTTGGGGGAATAGCTTATGAATTCCTCTTCATTCGGAGGGAATTTTGCATAGATTTGTCCAACTGGTAAACGTTAAGCGACAGAGGAAAGCGTATTACACAAAAATGTAGATTTCTTTAAAACATACAATTTATTTAAACGTTTTTTGTGGCATAAGTCGTTTCGGAGATATCCGTTAGTAAAAGTTCGAATTGTTCATTTCCTTGTCATTCTCTACAAGTCTTTTCAACATTCAGTTGTTTCTCGCGATTGCAAGGAAACATCATGGACTTTTAAGGCCGGCATGTAGTGTCCAGTTCATAAACATTTGAAAGCTAAGATAACTCGTTTAAATTAATGTAACACTTCCCTTCCACCCAGTATAGATGTATATGTTTGTGTGTGCATTTCTGTTTCTGTTTGCTTGCCTATCATAGTACATATATAGCGCATGGGAAAGAAATATTTAGGATATGAATATGCATTGCTATTTACACTTAGAAAATGTCTATAGAATATCCTACGCTACTCAAAGCAACATTCATCGTTGTTTTAATATTGATCATTTGTTTAACAGGGTTTTGAAATTCTACGTACCCACTAGCCTTAAATGGATGTGTAGCGGTAATGCTGGCATAGATATTTAAAGAAGTTTACCTTATATCATTGTTATGGATTAAATGTTCTCCTTTGAATATATATACACACAGATCAAAACGTTTCCGGAATGATGTCATAAATACTACACAACAGTTTTTGTCTAATCAGCACTGTCACCCTCTAAGTAGTCTCCTTGGGGGTTTATATACTTGTCCCAGCGCTCCTGCCACTGCTGGAAGCACCTCTGGAAGTCCTCTTCTTTGAACATGTTCAGAGTCTTCTGCGATTCGCGATGGTGCCAAATGTGGAGAATAGGCGGAATGGGGAACAGTATTAATCCTATTTTTATCCACAAATTCGCGAACAGAAAGGGCTTTGTGAGCAGGCGCATTGTCATGATGCGGGAACCAGTCACCACTCCTCCATTTCCCCGGCCGTTTGCATCGCACATTCTCCCTTAATCTTTGTAGCACTTGTTTGTAGAAACTTGATTCACTGTTTGACCCTGTGGCACAAATTCCTTATGTACAATGCCTCTAATGTCAAAAAACACAATCATCATTGACTTCACTTTGGATCGAACGTGTCTGGCCTTTTTCGGGCGTGGAGATGAAGGACTCTTCTATTGTGAAGATTGCTGCTTCGTTTCTGGATCGCACCCATAAATCCATGTTTCATCACCAGTAATAATTTTCTCCATAAACTGTGAGTCATTTTGTAGCTGTTCTTTAAAATCTGTGCAGGTAATCACACGGTTTTCCTTTTGGTCTTTGAAAGAAGGCAGGACACGAACTTGGCAATTTTTCTCATGTCCAAATGGTCTTTCAAAATGCTTTGAACGCTTCCAAAGGAGAGTCCGAATGAGTCAGAAAGTTCTCTTATTGTAATTCGCCTATCATTTAAGACCATTTCCCACACCTGATTGATATTTTCATCAGTTTTGCTGGAACAGGGTCGCCTCGAACGATCTGCATCTTTAACTGATATCACACCACTTTTAAATTTCTAGAACCACTCAAAAGCTTGAGTTTTGCCAATAACTTCTTCTCCATAAGCTGTTCTTAACATTTCATAGGATTCTGTTGCAGTTTTACCGAGTTTAAAGCAAAATTTGATGTTCGTTCTTTGTTCTTCGTAATCTGACATTTTTGCTACGCGGAAAAATCGCAGCACATGCAAAACACGTATTCACTTCAGAGCGTCTACCTCGTCACTACATGGTCACAGGAAGTCATGTGACCTCTCATTTTTATCGGGAAGGAACGCTGCATGTACAGTCTGGGTGAGAATTAAAGAAATCTCAGCGTCAGCATTGTTGTGAAGCCATTCCGGAAAATTTTTGATCACACCTCGTATATATACACTTTGGAGTTAGATTGCAGCACTTGCGATGGGGTTGTTGATTTGAAATTAAGAAATAAAAAAATCAGAAACTTTCTATTTACAGTTGGTGTAGAAAATTTATTTTATTTGGTATATTTATATTTGATATTAATTGGTATTTATATTTGATATATTTAAATAATAACTGGACAGGATATTAATAATTGTGACCCCGATGTGATCTAAATGTGATACGACGTAGTTTAAAATGAGAGATCTGTCTCTCTCTCTTTCTGCGCGAACAACTGCCAAGTTAGCTGCCGATCACTGTAGGGAACAAGAATTCGCAGTATTAGTGTATTTTTACTTTCTCTACTACGTATAGTAAGTAGGGGGAGTATTGTATTTCACCAAAAAATTCGATACCGAGATTTCACCGGAAATATATGTTTTGAGACCCCTGAATAAAAAAAAACATTTTTGGAAACATGTCCGTGTGTGTGTGTCTGTGAACAGCATAACTCAGAAACGAACAGTCGGATATACACCAAACTTGGTATTTAGGTTCAGTATCTTCCAGAGATGCGATACGAAGGTTTTCAAGAAAATTCCCCACCCCATATTACCCTTTACATGGAACATTTTTCGAAAATTTTAATTTTCTCAAAAATGGTTCTAATTATTTTGATTAAAATATCATATGTTTCAGATATTTTCATGACAAATAAAATATATATCCTGAATTTCCTGGGAATGTCTCCAAAAGTATTCTTTATTGTGAACGACTTTTGCATAACTGGTAAACTATAAGAGATAGACAGAATTTTACTATACCAAAAATGTAGATCGCGTTAAAATACACAATTTATGTCATATACAATTTTGTTGTTGAGTGAACCATGAGACATTGCTTGTTATTCCCTTAAATTTTTCAATACTTATTTTCTCAAATGAGAATTCGTTATTCATTTTTTGTCTTGTAAATGCAAAGAGTATTAATCTGAGGCAAAGAGAATGGTGCTGCACCTAGCAACCAGGTATTAAGAGATATGTCTATGTTTAAAGGCTACTGCATTTCTATATTGCCCTTGCAAATACAAAATAAGGGGAACATAGTACACCTTAAGCGATAGTAAAATATTTTTAGAACTGGTCGCTATGTGTAAAATGTAATTCTCTTTGCATGTCAAAAGATCGTTTCTGCAAATGTTTATCTCGATTAATATGAAATAGATGGAGAATAAGAGCTTGTAAAAACAATTTGTACAAGAGTAGTGAAAGTCATGTGAGTGTAACACATCAGATTTTTTCATTTTACATGCATTTCCTTGGTTCTCAGGTTTCGAATGCACCATTTAAGTATCTTAAATTACAGTACTGCTAGACGAACGTACGTTTTCCAGCGCGTGTATTCTTTTATCCAAAGAATGAAGTCCGATAAAATGGGTCTGTGGTTCAAGTAAAGCCTCCAAGGCTTCATAATGCGTTTTCTAATATCTGCGTTATCAGGTGCCAGTTATGCTATTAGCTAAGCTTAATGCTTCTAAGGCATTCAGATTGACTATGTTGACTAAATCTGTGGGTTCATGTGCAGATTCACTTTGAATTTTTTTACTTCAAACGGGCATTGCATGTGACAAGACTTAAGTGGCATTTTGCTTTCCTACCTGTTTTATAGCAAATCTCACAGCGTTTGAAGGTTAGTGAACAGACTTCTTCTCCTTCCAAAGTGGACTTCAAGTAACACAATTTAAAGATTTTAGATAATTCATCATTTTGATGGACTAGAGCTCTGAAAGAGTCACTGAAATTGATCCATGGATCATGTTTTCCTTGAAAATCCTGTTAGTTGCATTGCTTTTAAGTTTTATGTGATTTCTAGTATAAGTCGTCGAACGCACTGATCTTTGTGATAGAATTGACCAATGGGCATCCTTCGCTTCATAATCCAAGAAACGTTGCATATTGATAATAGCACTCACTATTCTATTAGCCAATGACAGGTAGAGTATGCTAGATGGGTGGCCAGTCAAAGCCGTACTACATTGATAGTAACGCACCTTCGATTACTACACTGATAGTATTTTATCGTAATGCACTTGTTTTTAATTTATAGGAACGCATTTTGTGATATCACGTAGGCCGTGACTACAATAATTGCAATTTAAACATTTCCCGCTTTGGTAGTCAAAATATTGCTCATATAAGAGCAGTAGTAGACAAGTTAACCCTTGAAAATACGAAGGAGAACAAGAGTGCGGTGTGGAACCATTTTTAGGAATCCTGTGCAGAGAGAACTTATAAAATTCACGGCTCAGTTAGTGACGAGATTTTAAACGTTCCACACATTTGTTTCCTTTTCACAAGCATGCATCATCATCTACTACACTGCTGCTGAACTATGTAAGCTCATTATACGAGGGCTGATCAATAAAGACTGAGATTGATTTTTTTCACAGATATTTATTACTCCATTTCAATGTTGTCCCGCTATTTTTCAAAGTAGTCCCCTCCTACTTGAATGCACTTTTTATAGCGTCTCTGCCAGTCCTCGAACACATGGTGCAGGCCATTTTTGTCAGGTCTTTGAGAATCGCCTCACTTTTCTTCAGCACTGCTTCAGTGCTCTCAAATCGAATGCCACGGAGCTTTGCCTTTAGTGATGGGAATAAAAAGAAATCACAGGTGACAAGATCTGGGCTATAAGGCGGATGCGTACCAGGTAATGTTGAATTTAGCCAAAAATGCCTGGATATGATTGGCGACGTGAGACCGCGCGTTGTTGTGATGAAGTCGTCATTCATTCCGATGAAATGTGCTTCCTCAGTGTAGCCAATACTGACGTGTAATCCGCTACTGTGATAGTAGCGAAAGGAGGGACAACAATCACAGCAGCTGTGTTGATGTTGACTTCAGTCATAACGGAAGCCGAAACACCAGGCGCACCATGTTTAGCCAGAAAACTCGCCCTTCTTTGAAGTCCTTGAACCACCTAAACACTGTTGCACGATGTATGCATCTTCACCGTATGCTTGCTTCAGCTTTTCGAAAGTTTTAGAGGCTGTATGATTTAAACAAAAGCAGGATTTTATTGCTCTGTATTGCTCCTCTCGTGTCACCTCCATTTTGTAGCATGCGAAATTCAAGTAGGATCACCAATATACAGCATTACTACCAACCTACCAATACGAGAGTGCTGCCGCCTATGGACATTATACATGAAACCCCGTTCTTTTCAAATATTTATAGTAGAGACAGGAAACTATCAAGAACGCTTCAGGAAAAAATCAGTCTCAGTCTTTATTGATCAGCCCTCCTAAATAAAATGTTCGTGTTTCGAGAAGGAGCATTCGTTAACCTCAATCAAATTGTCAGAAAACTATCAACACTTCTGCTACTACTGTGACAATATAATGTTACGTTTCGGCTTCACTTCTGTTTTCGTTATGCTTAGCTGCATAATCATCCAACATTTCTAGCTTATACTGTATGGTTGTGCAGTTTTTCTCATATTTCTTGTAGTTTGGGAATGCGTAGCTTTGCTTTAAAATGTCGTATTTTTCACTTTTATATTGCTGTATTAATTTTTTCTTCTGTCTTAACTAAATTGTCTTATGAAATTCTTTATGCTAGTGTTAAATGCGCATCATGGTTGAAATCCATAATTGGCGGACGAATGTTTGTTAGTGATAAAGATTACAAAAGTCTCCCAGAGATTATCTATTCCAATCATAGGTACACATAAGCAAGCACTGATATAATTTATTGTTTTAAAGCTCTAATTTTAAATTGTTTTACTTATAATATAATTATAATAACTTATAATTATTGTTTTACATAATAACGAAACGGTAGGCAGAATCATAAAGAAACAACATTTCAGTAGTTCTATGTCATTAGAACCTAAACAGAACAACTTTCTTCAATAGCAAGTTTTCATTTTTTCACTTGATGTCCTCAGTGGTGTAGTGGTTACCATTCTAGCCTCTAGTTCCCGAGATCGCGGGTTCAAACCTAGCGGAGGGCAATGGACTCTTTTCGGGCGTAAAATCCTTAGCATGGCTTCCTTCGAAAGGGAAGTAAAGCTGGTGGACCCGTGTCATAGATCCACGGCACGTAAAAGAACCTCAAACCTGATAAAGAGGCCTCTGAGAAAAATTACCGGTCCTACACGCCAAATATAGGATGGGACGCTAAGGACCACAACAGTTAAAGAGCGTCTGTAAATAAATCTCAATTTCAATGTTTTCACTTGATGTTATATGTAACAATATTTGTATTGACAAAATCATGTTGTAAAGTTCTTTACAGCTTTCATCACAGCTGAAGTACACACAAAGTCCATTTTTGATCATTTATACGAAACTTCTACTGCTTTCATTTTCCACGTAATATCTATGTTTGAAAATATTTTCTCTATAGTGCATTTATAGTGCCGCAAACCATTTTTCATCTTTTGGAAGTTGGCTGTATCGGTTTTTGTGTGCACACGTCGACATGTTCCTTTGTCTCCCCTGGTGGAATGTTTGACTGTTATCACTCCAGTGAGCATTGCGCTGTTGCATAATAAACATGGCTGCGCGGCTCACCATTTGCACCAAAGAAGAACAATGTGCGGTAATATTTTACCACGGTGAAGTGTGCACGAATGGATTGAAAACTTCAAAAATGGCCAGACAAGTGTGAAGGAAGAGAAAAGAATCGTCCTCCGTAGTGTATTGGTTACCATGCTAGCCTGTAGTTCCCGAGATCCCGACGGAGGGCGATGGATTTTTTCGGGCGTAAAAACCCGTAGCCTGACTTCCTTCGGAAGGGAAGTAAACCCAGTGGCCCCGTGTCGTAGATTTACGGCATGTAAGAAAACCTCAAGCCTGATAAAGAGACCTCTGAGCAAAATTACCGGTCTTTCACGCTCAGTATATAATGGGACGCCAAGGACCACAGCAGTTAAAAGAGCGTCCATAAATAGAAAAAAGGATGAGAAAAGAGCATGGCTCCCATACATATCCTTTAGTGACGCCAACATTGAGCAAGTTCGTGTCCTGATTCAGACTAACCGAAGAGTTACTGTTGATGAAGTGGCAAACCACATGCAGATTAATCATGGTTCTGCGTTTTTCATTATTCATAACAGAGTTGGCTTTCATAAAGTCTGTACAAGGTGGATCCCAATACAGCTCATTGAACAGCACTAACACAACCGTGTGTCCGTCTGCCAACGCTTACTTGACCGCCATATTTGTGAATGTGAAGCTTTCTTAAAACGAATAGTCACTGCAAACGAAATGTGGATCCATCATTTTGAGCCTGAAAGCAAACACCTGCATTTCCAGTCAAAAAGAAATTCAAGATTCAACCCTCCGCGGGAAAAGCGATGCTGACACTTTTCTGGGTCTCACACGGGCCAATACTGCAAGATTACTTTGAGAAGGGCTCAACAATAAACAGCATACGTTATAGTGAGATGTTCAGCAACGACGTGAAAGCCTAAAATTCGTACCAAACGTAGAGGTCCATTGTCGAAGGTTCTTTTGATGCGTGATAATGTGCGTCCACATACTGCCGTCCACACTGCTCAAACTATTGAGAAACTGAGTTTCGAAGTGTAAGAGCATCCTGCATACAGTCCCGATCTCGCCTCGTCTGATTTCCATCTTTTTAGTCCACTTAAAATGCCTTAAGGGGCTGTTGATAGCCCACAGACCAAGAAGTGAAGGAAGCAGCGCTTAAATGGCTTGCTGCTTAGCCGAAGGTATTTTTCTGAGGGCATCAGGAAGACTGTGCAGCGATGGACCAGGTGCATTGAGAAACAAGGGGTCTTGAAAAATTAGTTATTTGTAAGTTTGTGTTGTTATAATAAATTTAAGAAATTGTTTTCGGATACTTATTGACTACCCTCGTACTAACAAATTAATTACAATTAAAGTTTTTTCCAAATATACAAAACAAAATTTATAAACTGAAACGATTATGTGGACTATCGTACTTGCGATTCACTGTTTTAATCCTTACGTTGGTTCACCAGGTGACACATCTGCAACTAGGTGATTTGCTTATCGCTTTACAAGTGTATTTGTAGATCTTCATTGACATTCTAATCCTTTCGTTAATTGTTGTCTAATCTGTGTGCAACTTTGAAAACATCACGTTATATCTGCAATAATTATTTAAGCTTCGAGTTTGATTCTGTACAGTTTACTCGGAATCGCATAACATTTCCTTACGCATAAATATAGTTTAGATTTTTGTCAACTTGGTGATAAGCATTTGAGCCGAAGCTGAGGGGAATGCTTGAATTTCAAGTTTTATTTTTTAATAGGGCACGTGCCTACTGAAAGAAATAAAATAAGCTTTAAATTTTGGCAACTCTGCTCCTTAAAGCGTTTTACAAACCCTGAAAATCCCAGCATCTCTCACGTTAAACTGTGAAAGAGAGAGAGAAGTGGAAGGAGTTTATCTGTATTTATCTGTACGCTTAATGTTTCTGTTAAACACTTTAAGTCCCTTTTGTCTCTGAACAAGAGAAATTTATTATTGCCAATTTCAGTTCATCTATTGCTTCTCTTTATAGTCTTTGGATTTTGCAGCATGCCAGAAGAAATAATTAGGGTCTGCAACTTCTTATGGTGTCATGAACTGAACCAGTCTTGAGAAATTTATTTATTAAATAATAATGTATCCAGAAACGGTAATCTGGAATTTGGAAACTGCTCTATAAAGTTTTGTTTCAGCTTTTCTGTATGTTTACCATTTTCTCTAAAAAAATTCTTCACTAAAATTCACACTGTTTAATTTAAGGCATTTTCAACTTAAATGAACTCACACTTGCACACTGGCAGAGACATTCTGACACTGACTGTCTTTTACAATCCTTGTTACAGTAGGGACGATGCTTTGGGAATGATGCGATCACCTTGTCTTTGATAGACACTAAGCAATGGCTTGTCATTTTGGAAGTGTACTGAAGGCGGTTGATCTGCGGTACTGTGAAGGTACTAAAAGATCACATTGTGGTTTAATTACACATTTCGTTACAAGTACAAGGGGACACAGCTGGCTGAAGCGGTAATTTTGTAAAATGTGATGCTATATGCCGGATTTAGAGTTCCACTCTTTACGTACCATCAGGAGAAGCAAAGGAATAGCGACTTTAGTACTCCAAAACATCGGTTGTGTTACATTTTCATGACTTTTCCTATCCACCATTTACTTTATATAGCTATCCACTCTACCGTCGTACTCCGTGGTCTAGGGGTACCATGCTTCTAAGTTCCCGAGGACGCGGGTTCAAACCCGGCGGAAGGCGATGAATTTTTTCGGGCGCACAAATTCTTAGCATGGCTTCCTTTGGAAGGGAAGGAAAGCCGGTGGTCCCATGTCGTAGATTTTCGGCACGTAAAAGAACCTGAAGCATAATAAAGAGCTTCTGAGCAAAATTTCCTGTCTTTCACGCACAATATAGAATGGGGCGCTAAGGTGATTAAGAGATAAAATAAACTCTTTTTTATAATTAATGATTAAAAGATTACATTGTTTAAGTATGTTAAGATTTTGAATTTGCGTTTTGAGCGGTTAAAGAGCGTCCATAAATAAAACTCAATTATTTTATCTACTCTTCCCTATCACAGGATTGCTTCTAGGGAAGTTTCTTAATACATTTTCACTATATTTTTATGGCACAGTTGTACGTTGCTAACAGGTGTCTCAGTTAGTTATTAAACCGTATAGCATGCATAGCCTGCGAAAATTAATTATTTAAATGAATTACACTCTGTATACTTTACGCTATTAAACTTATGAAATGGTTTTCAATTTCTAAATTTTGTACTTTTTAATGTCTCAGAGGCATTTTTACAGATCATTGCTTTCTGATATTATTTTGTTACTTAAAGATTTAATCCAAAGGCCACAAGCACAGCTCAGCAGGAGAAAATAACTGCAAAACTCAATGTTCTGGAAGTAGATGGCGAAGGTTATGCTGACTTCGCTTCCAGCGTGACTAAAGGCGTACTTGAAGACGTTGGAGGTTATCTTACTCTGGGTGAGTATTTCCAAATGTTAATGACGAAAAATACGTTTATTTATTTTGGTCTGCAATGGCCCCAACCGTATAATCATAGCGTCGTTAAGAATAACAACATCATTAATTTCACTTTTATAAGCAACAATTAACTCTTAACACTTTAAGGTGGCACTTAACAGTTACTCATAAGGCAGCTGACGATTTCAATTGAAGTATCCTGGAATGGTTGTGCGAATGGAAGAACTGCAAAACTAGTTTCCAACATTTCTAACCCATGTGGAGATTAAAAGACATAGATCACAGATCCCTCTACTCCATTTACTTTGGATCACAGGTATTTATATATGTCTGAAGAACATTGGACTTAATGAAGTCATTACACAAATGTAACTCTCCAGAAATTATGCATGCAAAGAACAAAACAGTTTAAAGCTACTCTTGGGAATAATAGGCAGATCTTAGTACTTCTCTGTTGCTTGGTTTTCAAAAGAGCGTGATGAAGAGATTCGGGAGAAGTCTTTTCTCTGGTATCCAATTACATCAATCTAAATTTGGCATTTGTCTAAACAAACTGCTTTCAGTATGCGAAACGTTTTAATTAATCTTGAGCTAACGAAACTATTTTCTGGTAGGTTTGTAAGCCATTTTATGTAAAAATATGGTCTGAGCGAAATGATGCTGCTTTCTGAAATACTGATTTGCTACTTCTTTGAATCTTAGATATAAAACGGCACTAGATGTGACTGTAGATAGGTAGAAAGAATACTGTATACCAAGGGTGGCGAAAACGACTTCCTTCCGCGAGTCACCAAATATGCAACACGCACTGCATCACTCAGCGGCATGTGAAAAACAAAGGGACGGTAGCAGAGAGGGAACGGCGCCTACGAGTAAAAATGATTCGCGAGTCACGTTTTCGCCACCTCTGCTGTAGATGATTTTAAAATCTAGACTGTTGGACAAAATACTGGAGAATTTATTATGCTATAAGCAATAAATCTATATATATTGCTATTGAAAAGGCTCCTCAAACTTGCATTGGTGAAGTAAAGATATGTCCTGAAAGAAGCTCAACTGTCTTTGGCTTTTCTATCCAGTCAAAGATTTCATTACGTAAAAAGGTTTTGAAGATTGCTTCATACAGTGGGCACATCTTTTGGTTGAACAATCACTGAGAGTGATCCATAGGTTTTATAAAGGAAACAAAAATATATGTTCTAATTAGAATAATGCTGTAATGGACAATGCTTGTCCATAATGCTGCAGGATGGATACAACGGATAATTGTCCATTTTGGATGAATGGTACTCAATGAATAACATTATCCACATTGGAAGAATGCTGCACAATGGATAATGTTTGTTCACATTGGAAGAATGCTGCACAATGGATGATGTTTATACACATTGGAAGAATGCTGCACAATGGATAATGTTTGTTCACATTGGAAGAATGCTTCACAATGCATGATGTTTATACACATTGGAAGAATGCTACACAATGGATAATGTTTGTTCACATTGGAAGAATGCTGCACAATGGATAATGTTTGTTCACATTGGAAGAATGCTGCACAATGGATAATGTTTATACACATTGGAAGAATGCTGCACAACGGATAATGTTTGTTCACATTGGAAGAATGCTGCACAATGGATAATGTTTGTTCACATTGGAAGAATGATGCACAATGGATGATGTTTATACACATTGGAAGAATGCTACACAATGGATAATGTTTGTTCACATTGGAAGACTGCTACACAATGGATAATGTTTGTTCACATTGGAAGAATGCTGCACAATGGATGATGTTTGTTCACATTGGAAGAATGCTGCACAATGGATAATGTTTGTCCACATTGGAAGAATGCTACACAATGGATAATGTTTGTTCACATTGGAAGAATGATGCACAATGGATAATGTTTGTTCACATTGGAAGAATGATGCACAATGGATGATGTTTATACACATTGGAAGAATGCTACACAATGGATAATGTTTGTTCACATTGGAAGAATGCTACACAATGGATAATGTTTGTTCACATTGGAAGAATACTACACAATGGATAATGTTTGTTCACATTGGAAGAATGCTGCACAATGGATGATGTTTGTTACGTTGGAAGAATACTACACAATGGATAATGTTTGTTCACATTGGAAGAATACTACACAATGGATAATGTTTGTTCACATTGGAAGAATGCTACACAATGGATAATGTTTGTTCACATTGGAAGAATACTACACAATGGATAATGTTTGTTCACATTGGAAGAATACTACACAATGGATAATGTTTGTTCACATTGGAAGAATGCTGCACAATGGATAATGTTTGTCCACATTGGAAGAATGCTACACAATGGATAATGTTTGTTCACATTGGAAGAATGATGCACAATGGATGATGTTTATACACATTGGAAGAATGCTACACAATGGATAATGTTTGTTCACATTGGAAGAATACTACACAATGGATAATGTTTGTTCACATTGGAAGAATACTACACAATGGATAATGTTTGTTCACATTGGAAGAATACTACACAATGGATGATGTTTATACACATTGGAAGAATGATGCACAATGGATGATGTTTATACACATTGGAAGAATGCTACACAATGGATAATGTTTGTTCACATTGGAAGAATGCTACACAATGGATAATGTTTGTTCATATTGGAAGAATGCTGCACAATGGATAATGTTTGTTCACATTGGAAGAATGCTACACAATGGATAATGTTTGTCCACATTGGAAGAATGCTGCACAATGGATAATGTTTGTTCACATTGGAAGAATGCTACACAATGGATAATGTTTGTTCACATTGGAAGAATGCTACACAATGGATGATGTTTGTTCACATTGGAAGAATGCTACACAATGGATAATGTTTGTACACATTGGAAGAATGCTACACAATGTATGATGTTTGTTCACATTGGAAGAATGCTACACAATGGATAATGTTTGTTCACATTGGAAGAATGCTACACAATGGATGATGTTTGTTCACATTGGAAGAATGCTACACAATGGATGATGTTTGTTCACATTGGAAGAATGCTACACAATGGATAATGTTTGTTCACATTGGAAGAATGCTACACAATAGATGATGTTTGTTCACATTGTAAGAATGCTACACAATGGATAATATTTGTCATTTTGGAAGAATGCTACACAATGGATGATGTTTGTTCACATTGGAAGAATGCTACACAATGGATAATGTTTGTTCACATTGGAAGAATGCTACACAATGGATGATGTTTGTTCACATTGGAAGAATGCTACACAATGGATAATATTTGTCATTTTGGAAGAATGCTACACAATGGATGATGTTTGTTCACATTGGAAGAATGCTACACAATGGATAATGTTTGTTCACATTGGAAGAATGCTACACAATGGATGATGTTTGTTCACATTGGAAGAATACTACACAATGGATAATGTTTGTTCACATTGGAAGAATACTACACAATGGATAATGTTTGTTCACATTGGAAGAATGGTGCACAATGGATAATGTTTGTTCACATTGGAAGAATACTACACAATGGATAATGTTTGTTCACATTGGAAGAATACTACACAATGGATAATGTTTGTTCACATTGGAAGAATACTACACAATGGATAATGTTTGTTCACATTGGAAGAATACTACACAATGGATAATGTTTGTTCACTTTGGAAGAATGGTGCACAATGGATAATGTTTGTTCACATTGGAAGAATACTACACAATGGATAATGTTTGTTCACATTGGAAGAATACTACACAATGGATAATGTTTGTTCACATTGGAAGAATGGTGCACAATGGATAATGTTTGTTCACATTGGAAGAATGGTGCACAATGGATAATGTTTGTTCACATTGGAAGAATACTAAACAATGGATAATGTTTGTTCACATTGGAAGAATGGTGCACAATGGATAAAGTTTGTTCACTTTGGAAGAATGATGCACAATGGATGATGTTTATACACATTGGAAGAATGCTACACAATGGATGATGTTTGTTCACATTGGAAGAATACTACACAATGGATGATGTTTGTTCACATTGGAAGAATACTACACAATGGATGATGTTTGTTCACATTGGAAGAATACTACACAATGGATGATGTTTGTTCACATTGGAAGAATGCTGCACAATGGATGATGTTTGTTCACATTGGAAGAATACTACACAATGGATAATGTTTGTTCACATTGGAAGAATGCTGCACAATGGATGATGTTTGTTCACATTGGAAGAATGCTGCACAATGGATAATGTTTGTTCACATTGGAAGAATGCTGCACAATGGATGATGTTTGTTCACATTGGAAGAATGCTGCACAATGGATGATGTTTGTTCACATTGGAAGAATACTACACAATGGATAATGTTTGTTCACATTGGAAGAATGGTGCACAATGGATGATGTTTATACACATTGGAAGAATGGTGCACAATGGATGATGTTTATACACATTGGAAGAATGCTACACAATGGATGATGTTTGTTCACATTGGAAGAATGCTGCACAATGGATGATGTTTGTTCACATTGGAAGAATACTACACAATGGATAATGTTTGTTCACATTGGAAAAATACTACACAATGGATAATGTTTGTTCACATTGGAAGAATACTACACAATGGATAATGTTTGTTCACATTGGAAGAATACTACACAATGGATAATGTTTGTTCACATTGGAAGAATACTACACAATGGATGATGTTTATACACATTGGAAGAATGGTGCACAATGGATGATGTTTATACACATTGGAAGAATGGTGCACAATGGATGATGTTTATACACATTGGAGGAATGCTACACAATGGATGATGTTTGTTCACATTGGAAGAATGCTGCACAATGGATGATGTTTGTTCACATTGGAAGAATACTACACAATGGTTGATGTTTGTTCACATTGGAAGAATGCTACACAATGGATGATGTTTGTTCACATTGGAAGAATGCTACACAATGGATGATGTTTGTTCACATTGGAAGAATGCTGCACAATGGATAATGTTTGTACACATTGGAAGAATGCTGCACAATGGATGATGTTTGTTCACATTGGAAGAATACTACACAATGGATAATGTTTGTTCACATTGGAAGAATACTACACAATGGATAATGTTTGTTCACATTGGAAGAATGCTACACAATGGATAATGTTTGTTCACATTGGAAGAATACTACACAATGGATAATGTTTGTTCACATTGGAAGAATGCTACACAATGGATAATGTTTGTTCACATTGGAAGAATACTACACAATGGATAATGTTTGTTCACATTGGAAGAATGCTACACAATGGATAATGTTTGTTCACATTGGAAGAATACTACACAATGGATAATGTTTGTTCACATTGGAAGAATGCTACACAATGGATAATGTTTGTTCACATTGGAAGAATACTACACAATGGATAATGTTTGTTCACATTGGAAGAATACTACACAATGGATAATGTTTGTTCACATTGGAAGAATGGTGCACAATGGATAATGTTTGTTCACATTGGAAGAATGGTGCACAATGGATAATGTTTGTTCACATTGGAAGAATACTACACAATGGATAATGTTTGTTCACATTGGAAGAATACTACACAATGGATAATGTTTGTTCACTTTGGAAGAATGGTGCACAATGGATAATGTTTGTTCACATTGGAAGAATACTACACAATGGATAATGTTTGTTCACATTGGAAGAATACTACACAATGGATAATGTTTGTTCACATTGGAAGAATGGTGCACAATGGATAATGTTTGTTCACATTGGAAGAATGGTGCACAATGGATAATGTTTGTTCACATTGGAAGAATACTACACAATGGATAATGTTTGTTCACATTGGAAGAATGGTGCACAATGGATAATGTTTGTTCACTTTGGAAGAATGATGCACAATGGATGATGTTTATTCACATTGGAAGAATGCTACACAATGGATGATGTTTGTTCACATTGGAAGAATACTACACAATGGATGATGTTTGTTCACATTGGAAGAATACTACACAATGGATGATGTTTGTTCACATTGGAAGAATACTACACAATGGATGTTTGTTCACATTGGAAGAATGCTGCACAATGGATGATGTTTGTTCACATTGGAAGAATGCTGCACAATGGATAATGTTTGTTCACATTGGAAGAATGCTGCACAATGGATGATGTTTGTTCACATTGGAAGAATGCTGCACAATGGATGATGTTTGTTCACATTGGAAGAATACTACACAATGGATAATGTTTGTTCACATTGGAAGAATGGTGCACAATGGATGATGTTTATACACATTGGAAGAATGGTGCACAATGGATGATGTTTATACACATTGGAAGAATGCTACACAATGGATGATGTTTGTTCACATTGGAAGAATGCTGCACAATGGATGATGTTTGTTCACATTGGAAGAATACTACACAATGGATAATGTTTGTTCACATTGGAAGAATACTACACAATGGATAATGTTTGTTCACATTGGAAGAATACTACACAATGGATAATGTTTGTTCACATTGGAAGAATACTACACAATGGATAATGTTTGTTCACATTGGAAGAATACTACACAATGGATGATGTTTATACACATTGGAAGAATGGTGCACAATGGATGATGTTTATACACATTGGAAGAATGGTGCACAATGGATGATGTTTATACACATTGGAAGAATGCTACACAATGGATGATGTTTGTTCACATTGGAAGAATGCTGCACAATGGATAATGTTTGTACACATTGGAAGAATGCTGCACAATGGATGATGTTTGTTCACATTGGAAGAATACTACACAATGGATAATGTTTGTTCACATTGGAAGAATACTACACAATGGATAATGTTTGTTCACATTGGAAGAATGCTACACAATGGATAATGTTTGTTCACATTGGAAGTATACTACACAATGGATAATGTTTGTTCACATTGGAAGAATGCTACACAATGGATAATGTTTGTTCACATTGGAAGAATACTACACAATGGATAATGTTTGTTCACATTGGAAGAATACTACACAATGGATAATGTTTGTTCACATTGAAAGAATACTACACAATGGATAATGTTTGTTCACATTGGAAGAATACTACACAATGGATAATGTTTGTTCACATTGGAAGAATACTACACAATGGATAATGTTTGTTCACATTGGAAGAATGCTGCACAATGGATGATGTTTGTACACATTGGAAGAATGCTGCACAATGGATAATGTTTGTTCACATTGGAAGAATACTACACAATGGATGATGTTTGTACACATTGGAAGAATACTACACAATGGATAATGTTTGTTCACATTGGAAGAATGCTGCACAATGGATGATGTTTGTACACATTGGAAGAATACTACACAATGGATAATGTTTGTTCACATTGGAAGAATGCTGCACAATGGATGATGTTTGTACACATTGGAAGAATACTACACAATGGATAATGTTTGTTCACATTGGAAGAATGCTGCACAATGGATGATGTTTGTACACATTGGAAGAATACTACACAATGGATAATGTTTGTTCACATTGGAAGAATGCTGCACAATGGATGATGTTTGTACACATTGGAAGAATACTACACAGTGGATAATGTTTGTTCACATTGGAAGAATGCTGCACATTGGATGATGTTTGTACACATTGGAAGAATACTACACAATGGATAATGTTTGTTCACATTGGAAGAATACTACACAATGGATAATGCTTGTTCACATTGGAAGAATGCTGCACAATGGATAATATTTGTCAGTTTGGAAGAACATATTCTTCTGCAATACAACATGATGTTACCGAATCAGCACAAGAGTTTACTGAGTTTCAGCCCTAAGTCCATGCATGTGTAACAGTGAACCTCTCCATTTGCTCGAAGCTTCTGTATTAATTACAAAGATATAGAAAGGTTTCAAATCCATATTTAATGGTATATTCCATATTATTGTGCTGGTTTTTTGCTGGATATAAAAATCAATTAATGATGTAGAAACACCTACATATTGTATTTCATAACGATAGTATTAAAAGTTACATTTTCTGAGCTCTGGTCTCATAATATCTAAATAAATTTCAAAGGTGTCTCGCAGTCATAGTCAGCTTAGAATGCCATGAAGTATAATTTTGCTCATGCTTCTATTAATGTTTAAATTGTGATGAAAATGTTTAAAACATCATATGAAAGCTTATACCCTCCTCTTCAAATAGAAATTGTCAAGCTTTTTTGGAATTAACTTTCGGAGAATCGGAGGAAGGATACTATAAAAATATTTTCACAATCTTTTTTTTACCAAATACGAGCTTAATATGATTTTTATTAATTAAGCTCGTACATAATATAATTTTTCCTTTTAAACATCGTCTTTCCAGTTAATTACCTGCAATTGTATATGCAATAATGAGATCAGGATTCATATTTCAATGCTTCATTCATAAAAAGTCACAGAATTTGCTGTAAAAGTATAGCAAATGTCTGGTGGTAAAAAGTACAATTACTTTCATTTAATACTCTTTATTTCCAGGTTATTACACTGATACAAAGGCTTTCCTGCAAGAAGTGTATAAGGAGAGGTAAGTAAACAACAACAACGACATTATTAATACAGGTGTTGTCTGAAATATAAGCATAGCTCATCAACCACAGGAATAATAGACTAGCCTATAATAAAGCTGTAATCCTAATTTTCAAAAATTGCCTTTCATACGGAGAATAACATCCTATACTATGTGGTATGTGATAGATATATTTGTAAGCAAACATAAAGTACATAGAAGAATATTACATTCTACAGCTAATATGTTCATTATATGCCTTATTTAAGAGTGTTAGATGATAACTAACTGTATTCTCACTTTCACGAAGAGCAGTTAAAAATGGGTGAAAACTATAGACTGGTTTTAGTAGTTGGAAGTGGAATCTCTTTGTACAACCTAACTATTCTTGTGAACATTGGATTATGGTATTCATTCTAAATTTTCTGTTAGAATTTAGCTTCTCTACCTTCATTAAAGAACATATTTCTTCTTCGTTCTTTCTTTAAAAAATGAAAATCTTTCTGCTGTAAAATCACTGTTTGAAATTATTGGAATGAAACTTTCTATTAGTGAATACTTATGTTAGTGGAAAACTAAAGGTTGATATACAATTTATTAATATTACCTTTCATGTTGAGAATTTACATGGACAAACAAGATTGAGGAACAAACGGTAAAGTCTTCCTGAACTTACTTTTTGTCTCTTTCAGGAACTGTTAACCAGAAACATTAAGGAACGCTCTGTTTTAATACTGGCTCTACATGTTACAATAGAAGTAATTTTACTGTGGATAATTCCAATATTTTGTAAGCTTTATGGAAGGGTTCTAATATTGTTTGTATACTGAAAAAGAAAATACTCAACATTGAGTACATCCAATATTGTCGCAGGACCTTTTGATAGATCCAAAAATTCTTCTTCCTCTTAGAAACGTTTAGCAAGCAATTATATGTGGCAATTAAAGCTGCCTATTCTGGCCTCGAATTCAAAAAGAAATGTATTTCAATATAATTCCTGAACTGCTGTTTTTTTTTAGTAATTGTGTAGTTCTGAACCAAATGCACATGTTTCGTAATTGAAAAGGATGTACGCTGATGTGCATAAAAGGAGTGGGTAATTCTCGTAAATCGAAAGTGTATTCCCTCTGTAAAGTTTCGTATTCAAGTACCAATCTTTGATTCCACCCAACCAGTATCAGTTATCTATGTGACTGGCCTGAGAAACAATTTAGGGACATAAAAGCAAACCAGCAAATAATTTTATAGTAGGTGTGAAGTGAAGGGGTGGTTGGATACCGCTTCTATGAAAGAGTTTTGCTATGATTGGTACATAAGTAAAGGCTAAGCCAGTACAACATAATTCGATCTTCTAGAAGAAGTAGTGAAGAATTACTTGCATGTGACATTAAACTGGGGAACTACAGCTCATACTTAGTATGAGAACTTCCATCAGCGACGAATGTTGCAGCTATTGATGCCATTAAACGCCAATAAGGAAACCCACACTATATAACAGTAGTTAAGCGCAAAAATACACGATATTAAAAGAACAAAACTAAAGAGGTTCTTAGCTTTCACCAAAATTCAACGAAGGATTGTCTTAATGGTATTTCGCTAGTGAGAACATGGACTACTAGTTTTGAAATTACCCTCATGTAGTTGGGCCATATTTTAGTGGAGGTAAAATACCTGCCAATCTAGTTGCTAGAATTATGCTCAAGGACAAAGGAGGTGGGGCTATATTTGTCAGTACCAACATAAACAGCTGCGTTCAATTATGGGTCAATGTTTATGCACGTCAGTATACATCAACAATAAATATACTGAAGAAAGCAAAATAAAATTGAAAACCAATTTTCCATCAGGTATGATTTAATAATCCGCCAAACCAGCATTGGTAGTGCAAAATGGTGAAATATCGAGACACTTCTTTTTGGCTTAGGGCAGTATTGTTATAATTTCATGATCAATACAGTCCTGCTTAGCAATTCACTGTACAGTATACAGATCATTGTACATATATGTTTTAATATTCTTTATTGAAATGAACTGCCTTTGGAAATACCAATCATATTCATTGTATTCTATGGTCACACGTAAAATCTGCTCAAATTTCCCTCAAAGAAGGCGTCTCTGCTTTATTTCGCAATCAACAAAACTTACTTCTCCTTAAGTTTCACGTGATCCTCTTTGTTTTTAAGAAGTTCAAGGATATAGTATTGCTCTACCATCTGCCTCATTTAACCTTCTTTACTTTGTCAACAGCTGTAAGAGGAAGCGATCTGAAGAACGCATTGAGAGGAAAAAGATGGAAAGTAAGTGTACTGTCCCTTAAATTTGATATTTATATGTCAACTGCTATAAACTACGAGAGCTGTACCAGAAGTACCCGACGTAACAATGAAAACACAAAAATTTTGGGAAAAAAACATCTTTATTTCTCTACATAGTCTCCTTTCAGCTCGATACACTTTTCCGAGCGATGTTCAATAGCTTTGATACCCTGTTTATAGTGGGAACCGTCGAATTCTGCAACATAGGCATCAACTGCAAATTCCACCTCTTTATTGTTGGCAAATCTTTTACCACCAAGCCATTTTTTCTACTTTGGAAACAGAAAATAATCAGAGGGAGCTAAGTTTGGCGAATAGGGTGCATGAGGAAGCAATTCGAACTTTAACTCATTGATTTTGGCCATGGCGATTATGAATGTATGAACTGCTACATTGTCTTGATGAAAGAGAACTTTCTTTTTCGCTAAATGCGGTCATTTTCCCTTGATTTCATCATTCTAACGCTGCAATAAATGTGCATAATTTTAGCCAATGATTGCTTCTCCTTTTTGAAGATAATCAATGACAATTATTCCACGCGCATCCCAAAAAGCTGGCGCCATGACCTTGCCTGCAGATGAAACTGTCTTCACCTCTTTTGGAGCTGATTATCCCCTTTTAATTCACTGTTTTGACTGTTCCTTCGTCTCAGGCGTGAAGTGATGGACCCATGTTTCATCCATGGTTATGAATCGACGCAAAAACTTGGCTTTATTGCAGCGAAACATAGCCAAACACTTGACGGAAACATCCTCACAATGCTGCTTTTGTTCCATTGTGAGTAAACACGGCACTCATCTTGTGCACAGCTTTCTCATGTCTAAGTTTTTCAGGTAGTATGCAATGTACAGCACTTTTTGAAATGCCTACGATGTCTGCTAACTCGTGCACTTTCAGTCGATGGTTATCCAATACAATTGTGTCGATTTTCTTAACAATTTCTGGCGTGATCACCCCATTTGGTCGACCGCTGCGATGCTCGTTTTGGCAGCTCGTACGGCCTGGCTTAAACTCTGCTACCCAATATTTTACTGGTGTAAACGAAGGAACAGACTCCCCCAGAGTAGAATCTAGCTCAGCTATAATATTAGTTGGACTAAGACCTTTCAAATGAAAGTTTTGTATCACATAACGATGACCAGTTTTATCCATATTTCCAAATTAGCTGAGTGCGTTCACTATTGATTACTGCCAAACAGCTATTAAACAACGTAGCATCGCCAAACTTCAAACTTAAGCTTTATAAGGGTGGTACTTTTTACCATAGTCATTTGTTTGAAACAACAACCGCTATCTATACGTCAGATCGGGTACTTTTGGGACTTCCCTCGTATTATCTCTTGTTAATAGCAGTATAAAAGAAAACGAATCAGTATTTTTAGCTCCATATTAAGTTATTGAAAGAATAATTTTGTAAAGACATTGTTCTCAATGCTTACTCTAACAGACATATCTATAACTGCTTGTTTTTGCTTGTGGTAAATGCTGCCTAGCAGTTAACGTGTTGTAATTATGTTAAGTATGTCGTAATGCTTTCTGTTTAGGTGTAGATGTACACTTGAATGAAATGAAGGCCGAAAAAGCGATAACAATTTCACCTACCTTAGCAAGAGCAAGAAAAAACACGGTGCCCTTGAACTCTCACAGACACATAAACACATATTCTACATCAACATGTAGTTTTATGACTCCAAATCTTTCTTCATGTTCTCCCAAAGCAGTTGACGTAGAAAGTAGCCCAGAAGTTTTTCATACACCAGCTGCTTCACCTTCAACTCCACTCGTTGTTTCACCTGTTGATATGGTTACCTTGAATGCAGATGAACTTCTCGAGAAATATTCCAAGAAAGGGGGAAATTCAGATAGTACAGGGAAGTTAGATCTTGATGGTAATGATCAACACGAATACATGAAGAGTTTAAATACCGCTGAGTTAAGACGCAGTCACACTTATGGTCATTCCAAGCATCATAATTATATTTCACATCTGCCAAATACAATTGTAGGCAGTGAAAGTATTCATTGTAATATTCTGAATAAGCTTTGCAGTAATGAAGTGAATCAGCATTGCATTAGTGAACAGGATGTTTTTAACACAAGGAAGCAAAAGAGGTCAACAGTACCACAACACGACGTTTCATTTATGGCTTACAATGACATGTCACTAGCACTACAAATGCCTGTAAAATACAAGAATAAAGATACAATATGCTTGCCTTGTAACCACTGTAGAGGCAGAGGAATCCAAATAATTCCAGTTAACTCTACACATTCAAGTTTTACTATAAAAAGCTGTTTGCAACCTAGGACTCCCGAGATCAAATACTTTCCCAGGAAAACTTACAGAGATGAAATGCCTTAGGCATTTCAAAAGCAGCAGAAAGTGAACAAAGCGAATCACTCTGATTTATAATATTTATAAAAGTTTATTGATATATTTATTATTGTTGCTAGTTGCTTGCAGAGTTATTGAACATAAGCAACGCTATTCTCATATTCTCCATAAAACTCTGTGGCCAAGCTTCTGTTTAGTATCACCCAGTCCTCTGCACTTTCAAATGTCCTCTCCAGCTATACAATGTCAGAATTCTCCCTTATTCAAATTCAGGCATAAAAGCTATGTTGAAACAGTTATAGCTTAAAATTACACAAGCTGTGCTGCAGCAAAATTTCTGTGTTGTGGTTTCAGCACTTCAGCTGTGTACTTGATGGAGTCTCTGTGGTTTTTTTCACATATGCCCAACCTGTGTTTAATCTTGATGAACCATATATAAATATAAATGCATTAATTTCTGTGTTTGTTTATTACATTTTAGTTAAAAGGATATCTGCTAGTTCTAAAATTTCACCAGTGGATATTTTAAGATGTAATAATGGGCAGTATTCTTAAAAAGAAGAGCTTATTTCATAGTTTGATACAATCTGATATGTTTAAGAAACTAAGGGTGAGCCTGAACACCCAGTGTGTGTTATTTGCACTCCTGCATAAAAATCGGTGTTTCAAGAATATGTAGATAAAACAATCTAAGATAAATGGTATTTACTTCAGCAATAGAATAGTAAAAATAGTAATCTTTTACACTCCATGTGTACAAGAAGTATTGCTTAAATAAATATTTCTATAAGTGTTTATATTTATTAACAAGAAACAAATGGAAGAATAAATCTTGTATAAAAATGGTTTGTAAAATAGTGGGAAAATCAAGTCATGTGAATGTAACACCAGGTTTTTTGATATGCATATTAATTTAATCTAGATGGCGATTTTTTGTTGTGAAAACTAAGCCGGCATATATTATATGCTAATCAAAATGGAGGCCCTCATTGATATGTAAATTAATCTAGCGGTGTCCTTTTGTAGTTTTAAAAAAGCTCAAGGAATGTCCAATACCATATGCAAATTAGGGGGCGCTAGCTTTGCAAATGCGTCCTGTGCCGTGGCGCTATGGAATAGAAGGTGGAGATCTGGTTCCTGGCTACGGAATGCGTCCGGTTTCGATCGCATCCGTAGGGTTGCGGATTTTAAGTCCCGGATATAGGACCGGCGCCCACTCAGCATTGTGGGGAAAGTAAAGAGCTGCAACCCTGGCCTCGTGAGTCAAGTTTCCAGCTGAGAGAAGCGTGATCCCGGCCACATTACCTCCCCATGTCGGTTCGATAGTCGCCCATCTCTGTCATGAGTAAGTGGTGGTGAAGTTAAATTACATTAAATTGAGTTTTATTTACGGACGCTCTTTAACTACTGTGATCCTTAGCGTCCCATTTCATATTGGGAGTGAAAGACCGGTAAGGTGGTGAAGTAAACAGTCAGATTGGCAGGCTTGGGCTTCTCGCGGGAAGTATCGCCACAGGATTTATTTATTTTTACATTTGAAAAAGCTTTTTAATGTATCATTTATATACCACCTTTAACATCTAAGGTCATATCGCCCTGTTGCGATTGGAACAATTGCTGTCAGCAGTGATGTTCACTCGTTTACAGTGATGTTAATCTTCGGTTGGTATTATTTTTTGTTATTACATTAAATTCACACATACTTTCACGCTGTCATTCATACTTCCAGACTGAAGGAAAGATGGGGAGTAATCCTGACTATGGAAAAATTCCCACCTTCCAGCCGGAAATCGAACCCGGTACCTCTGGATTTTAGAGGTTAGCATGCTAACCACCAGACCACTGATGCAGTGTTTGAAAATGTTGGCGCTCTTTCTAAGGTTGAAAAAGTCATAAGGTATATCTACATATTATGCTAATTAGGGGGCATATCCAGTGATCAAGGGTTAATTAAATGTCGGCATCCATTTGTAAATTTAAAAACAAAGGGGCAACCTGCAAGCTAATTATGAAGCGTATCCAGTGGTCAAAGGTTTAATTAAGTGTCGGCGTCCTGAGTAGGATGAAAACTTTTGTGTAGCCTTCACGCGACTTTTTCTACCCACTCTTCTACAAACTATTCTGATAAAAGCTTTTTTCTTCTAGCTGCTTCATGCTAATCGAGATAAGCATTTACAGCAATTGTTTTATTACACATTTCTTTCTAGGTGCAAGGGGATACAATAGGCCTAAGCGATAGTCAAATCTTTTTAAAACGGGTCGTTGTGTGATAATTTTGAAGTTACCGTCTCTCTGCATGATCACATGAAAAACAGAATAGCGACTTACCACTTCAAAAAGTATAAGTGTTTGAAAATATAAATCAATTACAAAGAATATTTCGGAAATCGTTAACGCCACAATACATTGTATTTGACATTGCGCTTTAAGATCTACGTTTTTTGTTTCGTAAGTTTTTACCTATCTCTTACGGTTTATCAGTTATAAAAAAGTTATTCAGAATGAAGAAGACATCACAGATTATTCCCAGAAAATTGAAGATATACACTTTTTTGTGGTACAAATGTCTTAAACTAACGTTTAGCCCTAGACGACAATGCGTTTGCCAATGCGATGTTTAGTGCTAAACACTGTCTAAATCGTGGCCATGTTTAGACACTGCATAAGAGATTTAAACAATGCTTAACGTTAAATGCCAGCATTATTTCACACGAGGTTACGGAGTGAGAGCAAAGAAACAATATGGCGATTATGTGATTCTTTGTTATCGCACGATATGAAGGAGTTTTACACCCAGAAAGGAAAAGAAGGATGATACGAGAGCGAGGTGTATTCTGAGTCCATTCTAATCCCTTAGAGCACTATACCGAAAGGGAATTAAATCAATATTTAGGTGATAAATTCAGATGCATATTTCATTCATTTTATTAAATGGTCTTAGAGCTAATTCCTCCGTAACACTATTTAACACAAATTAAATTAATGGTTGTGCCTATCGTACGCTGTTTCATTGTTCCTGTTTTTAGCCATGTATGAGAAAAATACGTTTTAACACGTGTTAAAATAATATAACCTCTTCCGCTAACTTGACCAACACTTGAGGCATGTCGCTTATAATAACATATTTCAGCATAATTTAGTATCCTTCCTCAAGTGTTAATACATACACATTGATTTCTTATAGATGCAGAATTTTAATAGGAAGAAATGTGTTCAGGTTTTATTCTGTGTAATAAGTCAGGCATTACCTAACCTCATTTTAATGAGATTTCATGCAGTGAAAACAAATCTAATGTGGAGGTTGTTATGAAGAGTAGTTGATTTGTTTTGCGTTTGAACTAGTGGTTCTGTTTAGAACGTTGAATTGATGTATGCAGGCGCAATTATATAGTGCTGCAACTGCATGAAGCAAGCATGTAAATATTACTACACACATGGTTAATCCATTCGTTCCTGGTGTTAAGATTGTGTGAAACCTTGTATAATGAGCTTCAACAGTATTTCTTATGCACACCAATAAAATATAGGCTTTTTGAATTGAACATTATTACGAAAAATATTGGGAATATACTGACGAAATAACACGTTTAATAGCATATTTTGAGAATCCAAAAATTTAAGTGAATATATGATAAAGAACGATTAATCAGCTGCTTAAGTTAGTGTGAACATGGCAGAATGCTGAAGATCCATTATAGCAGTTGAGCAAACTGGATGTGTTTACTACCAAGCCCTGGTTTCTTTTGTGCATTTGCATTTTTGTACCGGATAACCACATTCATATAACATTTTTCAGGTCCAATAAAGCTTCTGCTTCATTAACTTGGAATATTTTTTTATATATTACAAATTATTATGGCGACCAAATTTTGATTTGTCAACTGTAAATTACACTTTTAAGTTTTCTAAAGTATGTGTTGTTATATTTTGCATGGTTATATTTAAAGCGAGCGCTAGTTTGGTAATCTTATATCTCAAACTCTCTTAATATTTCCGAAAGAGCTTCTTTTTCTGTAGTGCTGAAATTTTCTACTCGTTTAAACGTTTTGTTTTCTGCGCCGTTGGTAGGAGAAAAGACTGGAAATTCTCCAGAACTTTCTTACGTTACTCCCGGAAGCATATACGCCTCCTAGTGCCCAAATTCAAAAGCCTTAAAATGCGGTGTTGCCGCGCTCACTTTTTGGGTAGATGGCGCTTTAAACGCTGCTTAGCTAAACACCGTCCAGACATGGATTGAGCAATGCAAAGTTAGACAATCTTTAGACGATGTTTAACTGAACAATGTTTAAGTCCTTAAACAGCGCATCGGTTTTGTAAGCGGTCCCATATTTTAATAACACTCTTCAGAGCTATTTTTGGGAAAACAAAACATAACAAACACGTTTCCATGTAAAGGATAATTTAGGGTGGGTGATTTTTATGGAAACCTTCGTGTCGCGTACTGGCAAGACGCTGAACTTAAGTATCAACTTTATAGTTTAACCGACTTTTCATTTTTGAGTTACGATGTTCATAAACAAACATACAAACGGACGTTTTTCTAATTTTTTTTATTCAGAAAGTATCAAAACATATCACCGACAAAATTTCGTTATGGAATTTTTGAGTGGAACACAATACTTTCTCCAATTACTGTAGGTAAGTAGTAGAGAAAGTAAAACAAATATCAAGGGGTTGACCTATATAATATGCTCATTAGGAGGGATACTTTTGATCCAAAGGTTTAATTAAATTTATTTTATCTTTTAATAAGTTTAAACTCCCATATTACTCTACCGATCTGCTTTATAAATAGTTGTCTATTGTAGCTATAATAGTGGTGTTGTTACTACCTTAATAAAGAGGTGGCATGTGTAACAAAAAATGAAATTTTCCACCTCCATAATGAGTAGTAGCGCGAATGCATCATAATCCAGAGAACCCAGAGGATGTGGGTTGGTGCGAGTTACCTGGCTATGGGTTTTCCTCGAATTTCTCTTATCCGGTAAGGCATGCGTCACTTCACTGCCAGCTCGGTAAACCGCGGACTTATTTCAGTACTCATTAATCCTCTTAGCTTCATCATTCATTGTCTTTGTCAACAAAATGTTATGAGATTTTAATTATCAAAAGCAAAGATATTGAATATAGATAAATAAGGTTTGGTCGCATTAATTCATAGAAGAATAGCATTAGTAAAATAAATATGGTTGGTACAGAAATCATATGACTCTAAAAGTGCGATTTTTGTATAGGAAGCCCTGACTTCAGTCGCTTTCTTGCTCGATCTGAAACATTTGTGTGTGAAGTGTCCATTTCTACCTATAACGTAGTTTTGATGGAACTGGACTTGAATGTTTTCTTTTCTTTCTTTTTCTATCTTTTCACCTTCCGTACAACATAATACCAGAAACCACAAATATTTTTCTCAAACAGAAATTAATTTGGACGTATCTGTAAACTCATATTTATTCCAGAATTTGATTACTAAGGATAAAATATTAATGTGTTAATATTACCTCCTGAAGAGCTAATAAAATCCAAATGATTATTTTGAATTTGGTTGCAGCTAAACCACTCTGCCTTCGCTTTTTATCTTCCTTACCTTCTCTGTCACCTACCTTTAGTTGGTAACAATATTTGTAAATTCGATCCTATCAAGATTTCACCGGAAATAGCGAAATATAGGATAAATACCAAACTTGGTATATCTCCAAAGATGGTGCACGAAAATTCTCAATTACATATCCACACCCCCAAACTACCAATTACAAAGAAGATTTTTCGAAAGCTTTTATTTTCTTAAAAAATGGACCAAACAATTTTGATTAAAACCATATATTTAGATACTATGTGACAAATAAAATGTACAACCATCAAATACAAGTTTTCTGGGAATAGAAGTACTCTAGACTTGGAAAGAAATTTAAATAATTTTAGACTGAAACATATTACACAAAAGTATAGAAGCGTTTAAAACACACAATTTATTTCAAATAACCTTTCTTGTGATGTCAGCCATTTCTGAGATATCCGTTATTATTGGTTTGCGTTTTGCAATACTTTTGTAATTTTTGAAGTGCTGTTGCTATTCAGTTATTTTCCGTGTTCTTATAGAAAGAATATGGAATATTATGTCCAGCATAAAGCGAATCACTTTTAAACTATCCTCCATGTGTCTATAAGGAAATGCTTAATGAAATTACTTCTGCAAACGTTTAACTCGATTAACATGAAATAAAGAAAATTTAAATTTTGAAAATTTGAAAAGTATTCTAAGAATTTTTCTTCTTTAGCTCTTGAAAATGTGTAACATTGTCATCCGTAGACATTTCAAAAAATCTGACGTGTTACATCCACGTGACTTTCTCTACCCTCTGTCGCTTATTATTGCGTATACAAATTATTCATACGAAAGTTTATTTTATTATCTACTTCATTTTCATCCAGATAAACATTTCTGGAAATAGCTGCATTGTGCATTTCATTACAGATAAAAAGGGAACAGCGAAAGCAAAATGTTTTTCGAACGATTCGAACTATTAATAACGGATATATCGAAAACGGTGATGCCATAAAAAAGTTATTTAAATTAAATTGTGTGTTTTAAAGAGATCTACAATTTTTGTATAGTACGTTTAGGTCTATCGCGTAGAATTTACCAGTTATACAAGATTATACAAAATTCCTTCCGAATGAAGAGGACTTCACAGGCTATTCCCAGAAAATTCAAGATATACATTTCATTTGTCATATAAATATCCTTAATATATGGTATTTTAATAAAATTGTTACAACCGTTTTTTAGAAAATCAAAAGTTTCTGAAAATGTTCTATGTAGAGGGTGATTGGGGTGGAAAGATTTATTTGAGAATATTTGTGTCGCACCTTTAGAACATACTGAACTTAAATACCAAGTTTGGTATTTATCCGTGTTTTCGGTTTTGAGTTATGATGTTTACAGACCCAATCACATACACACGTGCGCGGACCTTTTTCTAAAAATGCTTTTTGGGGGGATCAGGGGCCTCAACACACGTATTTCCGGTGAAATCTCGGTATCGAATCTTTGGGTGAAATGCAATATATTCACTACCGACTGTGTAAAGTGCTGTAAAAATCATAGAAAATAAAAATTGATCGTTTGAAGAACGAACTGCAGTTTTTGTAGGCTGAGGTGTACAGGTCTGTTACTACAGTGGAGTGTTTAAAACTGTGCCAGGAAGATAAGGATGTATTTGAGGAATCATAACAAGTCATTTGCTATAGTTTTAACAATCTCATCCACAAATACATCAGTGGAAAGAAGCTTTTCGTGTTTGAAGAGAATTAAATAGGTCACTATAAATGCTATAGCACAAGACATTAGCGAACATCTCCATCCAGTAGGAACCTTTCTGTCAATTTATAAGGAAACAGCCATTTTATTAGGACATCACGGATAAGTTTGCTGCTCTCAAAGACCGGAGGATTGACAATATAAGAATAGGTGAGTCTCGCATGATGATTATTATGTAGCTAAATGATGATTTCTTTCTTAAACTTCTTTCTTTACTAAAGCCTGCAGCCTTACACCTATCTTTTAAAGCACGGCCCGCCACTGACAGATGTGGGAATCTTGAATACCTGCCTTTGCCTGCTTTAAAAGAAAATTACAAAGTAAATGCAGACTCTATTACTATGCAGTTGCAATAGAGCGACAAATCTAGTCACATCTTCCATACAACGGTATGATAACATTTCTTGTACAGCTTCTGTTTTTCTTATTTAAAATGATCAACCTGTGAAAATAGCCGAAAATTCTTGTAAATAACGATTTTAGGATTTTTGCACATTAATAAATTGTTATTCTTTCAGATTACTATGCTGAAATTATTTTCAGCTAGTTGCACTTTAAACATTTGTCACGTGACCATTTAAATAACAGTTTTAAAGCCAAAATGTCATACCGCAGACATTAATAGTCGTTTTTCTTATAATGCATTTTTCCAACGCATGCGAATGCCCAAAATGCTCCTTGCTATGCAAATTTCAACCAATCAGATTTTTGCACCAGAGATCATTAACAATATCTTAATATACGTATATAAAAGTCAGTGTACGTGTGTGTATATTCCTTATAGGCTTCTATACCGTTGCATTGATTTCAACCAAACTTGGCACAGATAACTTTGGCACAATGCGAAAATAACTGTAGCTTAGAATTCGAAATTCCGCCCCATTTCACAAGATCAATTATTTAATTTTATGTAATGCCTACAAAAGCTCGCAAGCCCATCTACACCTTTCTCAACGATAATCGTAATATGTCGAATATTGTCAACATAAGAATAATTAGGTACTTAGGCTTTCATGGTCTCACAAAACAACAAAGGAACAGCGAGTTCACATGTTCGTTGATCTCCTCTCTGACATCGATCATAGAGTAATAACACAGTCAAATAAATTAATTAATTGCAACAGCTACGTTACTTGTGGCTATGAGTGCACAAATGTAAACGCCTATAATCTCTTGGTTAAAAATTAACAGCATTTCGAACTTATTACATTGGACTATCATAACAGCAACCGCATCAAACCAGAAAGAATACAACTTTTTAATCTTTTTTATCTTCATATGATTATTTATTGCGTAATGATATAAAATAACACAAAAGCATTCTTTGTTTCTTTCTAGTTTCTCTCTCAATGGAAAGTTTGTGATGCTTTAATAAACATAAAAACAAAACTGAGTTATAAATATAATTAATATAATATGATGCAGTAATTTGTATCACAAATTACTTAAATGTAAATAATGATTGTAATATGAATATGCATTTTTATGTGACATTGATTTCAGATGTTTATTGATTGTAAATATTGTTGAGAAGTAAGTTTATACGGCCTTACTGAAACTGTCAATAATAGCGCGCAATAATGCAGCTAGGGGGTGAGCTGTTTATCATTATTGGAAACGAGGAAGTTACGTAATGTTGGCGCGTTTTATTAGCCAATAGCAGTTCAGTTATAATCTTTAGGCGTATCTGGATGAAGGAGTATAAATAGGGTAGGTTAGACGTAGCGTCATGTCAGTTCATCAAAAATCTGTGTACACTACACGTCGTCTTCAGTCAGTCAGTTCGTCGAAAGTATTTGTACGGCAAACGTCTGGTATCGATTCACAAGTTACGCGCAGCAGAATTATGAATAATCTAAAGTGTTGTAAGGTTAATTATACAAAAAGTTGAAGTACGCAAATTAAGAGTGATCAGTAAGAAGTTATTATAACAGTTTCAGTTTGGCGAGTGTTAAGATCAATGTATAAATGTGATAGTTAACGTGTTCGACAATAAATGTGTAAAACAAATTTCTTCATCAGTGTTATATTTGGATAAAAGATTCCTTTCCGTTTACACACCTTGATCAAGAGACATGTTCGACCGAGTAATAATAGCTAGCCGGAGGACAGTAAACAAAATTTAAATCAAATAACAGTCGCATTCTTTCGAACACTAACACTGCTGCAAATTGCTAACACCAGATGGAGCTACAAACCGAACAAATGAATGACGTCACAAGATGGCTTCACATGAAGTAAACACACATACACAAACAACATTAATGAAAACCGTTACAAATTGGCTCCCAAACGTGGGGCTACAATAATGTTACTACAAATAAAAATAGTATAATATTATAATACATCAAATACTAATCTCTGTGGTCGTCCTCCATGGTCTAGGGATGCCATGCTAGCCTCTAGTTCCTGAGGTCGCAGGTTCAAACCCGGCTGAGTGCGATGAATTTCTTCGGGCGTAAAACTCCTTAGCTTGGCTTCCTTCGGAAGGGAAGTAAAGCCGGGGGTCGCGTGTCATAGATTTACGGCATGTAAAAGAACCTCAGGCCTGATAAAGAGGCCCCTGATCAAAATTTCCGGTCTTTCACGCCCAATTTAGACTGGGGCGCTAAGGACCATAGCAGTTAAAGAGCGCCCATAAATAAAAGCAATGTAATTTTATTTTACTAATCTCTGGTAAATCAACATCATTCGCATGGATTCCGACTCCCGTCGGAATTCTGGGAAATAATCAGCTAATCAAGCAGCTAAAGATGCTACCAAACATCCCCCTCAGGACAGCAAGATTCCAAACATGGACTTGCTCAATTTCATCAAAAAGACTTATGTTAATCATTGGAAACAAACATGGAAAGCCACATCTAAAAGCAAGTTACACGATGTCTACATTTCCGAGTCTAAACTTTACACTATCATTTCAACGGAAGACCAATTGTATTAGCTCGACTTGAAGTAGTTGATTTTTACGTTATTTAGCACCACACTTTGGGTGCCAAACTTGAGAGTGTTGTTGCTTATTGTTTGCACCACGTATTGCGGGAGATATGTTTCTTGGAGTGTTCGCCCTCACGTACGATACAAAGTTTCCGGTAGCCTTCGCCCCACTTTTAAAAAAACAGCTTTGTATTTTAATGTTTATTTAAATATTATATATGTATGCCTCGACTGTGTCAGTAGTAATTTGCAGAAACACGTATCTCTTAGCAGGGATAGTACGGCTAAAGAATGAAGGCTTACACAAATTATACTAGTATTTAATTTCGTTTTATTAATCTTTCACACGATTAATTAACACTTCACTGATGTGTCCTACTGTAGAGCTGTGAATTTATTTATTAATTTCACTTTTTAACACGTAAACTTTATTTTATTCCCGCCGCAATGAATTTTCTGTCTCACACTGAATACGTATCGAACTGTTCAAGAACGCTGCCTAGTAGCGTCTGGTTGGGTACGCTGTCTTCTAGCGTCTGGCTTCTACCGCCTAAATTTGTACAATTTTTCTATTTCAAGTTTCTGATTGGCTAAGCCTACTCCAATGGAATACTTTTATTTAACTTAAGCTTTATTAGTTGTTGATTTTCTATTTATAAACTGTTTTATATATTACATTATTGTTCCAATATATTACATTATTGTTCCAAGAATTATTAGTAGCATTATTAAACTTTCTAGTTCATTATTGTCTCAAGGTTACCCCATTGTTAGCAATTTTCGGCTTCTACTTTATAATTCTGTTTGCTACGTAAGGTAGTTTGCTTTTATTCTCACAGCTCCTACACTGTTAAATTACGTAATATATTCAGATAACATCATTATACATGTACATAATAATATAAACATAATACAATGACATATTATTTTGCATATTATTACATACACATATTGCTTTAAGGCGGGCTGTTGTTATATTTTATATTATATAATTAGACTGATATCATTTAAGTGTTAAAAATACTGTCTCAGACTACGTATTGAATATACTTCTATAACGCACAAACATCTTCTCAACCGTGACCTTTCTCCTATGTGCGACCTCGCAGTTCATGGTTTTGTTACAGCCTGCCGTCACTGTGTGCAACACAAATATATGAAATCCCCAACAGCCTATCAGACGCCTTAAATTCAGCACAACAAAGAACTTCAAACTTTATGAACCGACAGAATTGTACAATAATGTATAGTACATTTATCTAGAGAATTTAATGTTGTATGTATTATTATTGCTTTAAAATATTGCATTTATCATTGTAATCATGTTCTGTGTTCTAAAGTATTCGCGATATGACCTTATAGTTGAAACGACAATAAAGAAAGAAAAAATAAAAACTGAGTGACAAAATGATAGTTGGCATGTATAACAACAACAGCATCAAACCAGTCGAAGTACTTCTTATTTTTATTCTTCTTTTCTTTATATATTCATTTTGACCTTCATTTTATTTTGTCTTTCGTGTGTTTTCTTAGTAGTTAAGTGTATGTTGCATACTGAGAATTCGTAAGGTTATATTGGTGTTACCTAATCTGCTATTATTTCTTCCCAACCGGGATTTTCTCTATAAATAACGACGAGGCATTCCGAATGTGACAACGTGGAACGGTTCTCATTTGCATTCCAAAAAGTCATAATTACAAACTGTGGTATTTGTGCATATTGTTTTCTCATTATTATTATTATTATTATTATTATTATTATTATTATTATTATTATTTTGTTCTTTATAGAGACCTGAGAGTTTGAATTAACTCTTTGCTTAAGTATCTTGTGAAAAACTTTTTAAATGCCTCCAAACAAATGCAAGGCTATTGAGAAGTGCAACCTTAGATTAAAATGTTGTAGGGATAAACTGCCAAACCACGGACAATGTCGGGTATTCCAGCTAGTGATAAATAAAAGTTATTGGTGGAAGTTTTTGAACATGTAAAATTGATTATATATAAAACAAAATTGTTTTCACTTGTAAAAAAGGCATGAAAATGTTTACCATTTTTCTAGTTATACTTATTGCATTTAAAAGTTATCCGATAACTTCTTAAAGTAGTATTCCTGGGAATTAAATGTGAGGTTTTGTTACAAAATTTGAAAACCTCACAGCAAGGAGCTTTTTTGGGAGGGGGGATAGCGCTGTTCTCAAAAGCTATGTGATATACTAGCCTAAACATTTGAGAAATAGTTACATATTATAATGGTAGTAGTACGTATTTGAGAAACAGAATTTAAAATATTCAAGTCGGTTCCCTAGCAGTTTTATAACGTTTACATTTGAGTATTGGAGGTCTAAATCTTCAACTAAACATATCTCCTTATACGTTAATGTTCCAGACGCCAATTGCTATTTTTTCCATTTGCTACATTGTTCACGATGGCGTTAAAATTAAACTCAGTTTAATAATACAGGGTTATTCTAAATTAGTTACCTGATAATAAAGCTAAATTATACATAGTTATCTTACGTAGTTTATTTCCATTTCCATTACATACATTGACATTAACATTAAGTTTTATTTGCAATGTTTACAAATGCTCATTGTGACTCCCTTTTGTCATTTCCATTACATACATTGACATTAACATTAAGTTTTCTTTGCAGTGTTTACAAATGTTCAATGTGACTCCCTTTTGTCATTTCCATTATATACATTGACATTAACATTAAGTTTTATTTGCAATGTTTACAAATGTTCAATGTGACTCCCTTTTGTCACTCGGCAGATATCCCACCTGTACGACAGTTCATCCCAGATACGCGTGATCATGTCCGCATCTACCCGAGCTACCGCTACGTTAATTCGTTGACGAAGCTCATTGAGATTGGTCGGCAGTGGAGGGTTGTACAAGTTATCTTTAATGTAACCCCACGGACTAAAATCCAGCAGTCTTAAATCGGAAGATCGTGGAGGCCAAGCTACGTTCCCGCCACATCCAGTCCAAGTGGGAGTGGTGTGGGATAGGTACGTAGTGACCTCGTGGTGGTAATGAGTAGGTGCTCCATCTTGTTGAAATATGAAATTATCTCTCATATCTTCTTGCAGCTGTGGCATCAGGTAGTTTTCTAACATATCTAGATATGTGATGCCAGTCACAGTCTTCTCATAAAAAAAGAATAGTCCATACACTTTCACGGAGCTTAGCGCTCAAAACACATTCAGTTTTGGTGAGTCACGTGTATGTTCCAGGCATTCCGTCGGTTTCTGTGTACCCCATATCCTTACATTGTGGCGATTAACTGAACCACTAAGGTGAAAAGTTGCCTCGTCACTGAACACAATGTTATTAAGAAAACTATCGTCTTCTTCCATCCTGTTCAGCATGTCCGCACAGAACTCGTAACGTTTAAGCTTGTCATTAGCACTAATGCCTGAACTAGTTGTAACTTGCACCCCTTACACTGCGGTCGTCGTCGTAAAATTCTCCATACCGTAGGTTGTGGAATGGTCAGCTCCAAGCTTGCTCTAGTTGTACACTTCTTTGGACTTCGTGCATAAGTTCTTCTCAGGGCTTCCACAACGTGGCCTGCTACAGGAGGGCGTCCCTGTCCTTTCTCTCGGTGTTCCACACAACCTTTTTCTACCAATCGATCACACCATGTTTTGATAGGTTTCACCTGCGGGGGAGTTTTTTGATACTTTGCATGAAAACGTCTTTGTGTGGTAATTTGCGATTTAGTTTCATGGCGACTGCTTACTAGGCTCCAGGTGTTGCAAGTGCTTGTAGCGAAGTCTGCCGACCATGTTTAAAACTTGATGATAGGACATAAGGTTTGATGAACATCGGAATAAATTTCCGTCAACAGTTTCGAAATAATTCATTCATACTTTCAGATAACTAATTTAGAATAACCCTGTATATACTGAAATGAAACTGTTTGTAACTGATAATGGTTCCTTCACACTAGCGGTGTGCAGGTATTAAATTGGAAGGATGAGTCAGACTTCATTGAACGCCGCGGCCGGGACTTGAACCACGGATCTTTGGCTATGCATGCAGACGCTCTTACTACTTGAGCTACCATGTGATTCAGGTGTTCCAGTAAACCTTCACGGACATCTCGAATGTCATAACTCAAAGGCGAACTGCAGTGTTGCAAGTGCTTTTTAATTTCCGGCCTTTATGGCTAACCTCTATTAGAGTTAATTTGTAGCTGAAAATGGTTCTTTCATACCTGCCGTGTGTTGACAGTAAGTTGGAGTCCCAGCCGTGACACTGAATTTTTTAATTCTGTTTCACCCGTCCAACGTATCTGTTTCATCGAAGTTTCCAATGTTTTCTTTGTTATGATCTCATGTCTGGCAAATAGCGACAGCTTATTCAAACCATGGACGCGCCAAAACGCTGTAAACCTTTCCTTTACTGATGTATCGTGATTTCTTGACTATGAAGCGGACAGTTTTCGGTGAATCGTGTGTAGAATCCTTGAGAAGGCGTTGTGACGGACAAACATACAATTTTCCAGCTTGTGTGTCATTTCTGGCATGCACTGTAATAGTCTTTGACCTCCTATTGTGCATGCAGTGAGTTTATCAATTATTAGCGGGAAGAATTTTTCTGGCGGATGCACTGCAGATAGTAAAGACACAGGAAATAGTTTATCTAACCCCAAATCCTGCCTCCCTTTGGAGCTAGCTGCCTAACCATTTTGCAGCCGTTCCCTTTCAACACTCACACTGTGTGAAATATTACTAGTGCTACAGGAATGTTATAGTCACATACGTAAACCAATAGTGTTACCGAACTTTAGGTTTTACTTATTCAGAGGACCTAACAAGCAGTTTTAGATCCGTTAGCAAATAACATATACCTGCGTGTGTTATTAAAACTATGAGATACACGTGTGCTTATAGCGTTGTGATTTTTCTTCAACTAGCTGCTCTCCTGCGTCACGCTTGTCTTGGTAAGTCGGCATTTGCTTTCTTTCGTCCAAAACAGTTGTGGCAGCTTACCTCGGGTATTAATTGTACATCTTGTGGGAACCCTGGCCTCAAATTTGGACTAGTTATACAAGAAGAAACCACCAACCGTGTTTATAGAAGCACATGGTCTTACACAATAAGGCTAACGTGTTGCATTCACATCACTTTCTCTGTTCTTTTATCTACTTCTTGTTAGTTGAAATAAAGTTTCATTACACTTTTATACATTCTGCTGTAAGTACAAGAAAATTACAGTAAATATCGTTAAAGTGATAGTCAGATTTTTAAAAAGCGCGTCGCTGTATACTAGCTTTGAAATTCCTTGCTATTTGCATGGCTATAAGGAAAAACGAACAGCAATTTACGACTTCAAAGAAATAGTAAGTATTTAAACATTCAGACCAATTACGAAGAATATCTCGCAAATGGTTGACAGAAGAAACTTTTAATTCGCTTAAATTGTATGCTTTAACGAGATCTACATTTTTTGTAGTTAGATTTTGTCTATCTTAGGATTTGCCAATAAAATTATACAAAATCGTTCAGAACGAAGAGGACAATCACATGCTACTTCCAAAAAATTCAAGAATACATTTTATTTCTTATGCAAGTATCTTAAACATATAGTATTTTAATCAAAATCGTTAGATCCATTTTTGAGAAAATCAAAACTAAACAACACGTTTCCGTGTAAAGGATAAGTTTGGGGTGGGGACTAATTTTTTTTTAATATTCGTATCTCATCTTTGGAAGATGCTGAGCTTAAATAAGTGATATTTAACCAATTTTACATTTTTAAGTTAATTCTGTTCACAGATACACACACACCCACGCACAATAAACACTGAACTTACTCTAAATGGATTTTTTGGTTTGTTTTTGAGTTAGGGAGCCTCAAAAGTGTGTTTCTGGTGAAATCTCGGTGTTTAATTTTTGGGTGGAACGCAGTACTTCCTCTTCTTACTATAAGTAGTGGAAAAAGTAAAAATGAATAACGACTTTCCACTTCAGATAAGCGTATTTGAAGATTCAAACCAATAAGAATATCTCGGAATTGGCTAACGCCACAAAATATGTTATTGGACATAAATTGTGTGTATTAACGAGATCTATCATTTTTCCATAGTAACATTTTGTTTATCTCTTACATTTACCAATTATACAAAAGTCATTCAGAGTAAACATGCTTTCACAGGCCATTCCTAGACAATTAAAAATATACGTTTTATTTATCATGCAAACACCTTAAACATATAGCATTTTAATCGAAATCGTTGGAGCCATTTTTGAGAGAGAAAAAAATAAGGAAATGTTTTGCTTGTATGGGTCAGACACACACACGAATCTTTTTCTAAAGATGTGTTTTTTTTAAGGGGTCAAGGGACTCAAAACACATATTTCCGGTGAAATCTCGGTATAGAATTTCGGGTGGAATACAATACTTTACTTACTTAAGTGCGTAGTTGAGAAAGTAAAAGAATCTGGGCCCGCGCGCGCGTGTGTGAAAGCCATAATCGTAAAACAAAAGCTCGGTTAAATACCAAACTGTAGTTAAAGCTCAGTATTATCCAAAGATGCGACACGAAGATTTTCAAGGAAACCCTCCACCACAATCTATCCTTTACATCGACATTTTTTCGATTTTATTTTATTTTCCCAAAAAATGGCTTTAACGGCTTTGATTAAAATATCATTATTTAAACTTGACAACATAAAATGTATATCTTGAATTTTCTGGGAATAACCTGTGAAGTTCTCTTCATTCGGAAGAAATTTTGTATAATCGATAGATAAAATCACAGTGAACAGAAAATATAGAGCTTTTTAGAACATACAGTTTATTTCCAATAATTTCCATTTTGGCAACGGCCATTTACGAGATATCCGTTATTATTGGTTTGAATTTTTCAATGCTTTGGAAGTTTGTTAAAGTGCTGCGGAAATTCAATTGTTTCTTACGATATCATGGCAAGAGTGTGGACTTTCAAGCTACCCGCTTTAAAACTTCTGATTATTGCTTCAGTTCCCTCTATGCCCATTGTACCTATAGCGAAATATGTAATGAAACTATTTCTACAAAGGTATCTCCCGATTATCATGAAGTGTATAGAAAAATAAACTTCCGTAAGAATAATTTGTAGTAGCTGTATAAAAATAGACGATAGTGGGTAGAGAGTCATATGAATGTAACACTTTAGATTTTTTATTTTTCAGCCATCTGCCTGTAGTTGGTAAGAGGAAGTATTATATTCTACCCAAAACTTGGATGCCGAGATTTTCCCAGGAATAAATAAATAATTTTTAGAAAAATATCCTCTGTGTGTGTGTGTGTGTGTGTGTGTGTGTGTGTGTGTGTGTGTAAACAGCATTACTTAAAAGCTAAATGCGGGATAAATACTAAACTTGGCACTTAAAATCAGTATCTTCCCAAGATAGGGCATGAAGATTTAAAAAATCTGATGTGTTACACTCACACGACTTTCTGTACTCTTGTACAAACTATTTTTACAAACGCTCATTCTCCATATGCTTCATGTTAATCGAGATATCGAGATGTTAATCTTATTGCTAATTTTCTTGTAGATGCAAGGGGAATTGCTAGGCTTTAAGCGATAGTCAAATATTTTAAGAGCTGGTTGCTATGTGGAGTATTCCATTCTCTTTGCATTACCAGGACAAAAAAAAATGAATAACGAATTCCCATTTGAGAAAAAGTATAAGCATTGGAAAATTTAAGGGAATAATAACCAATATGTCGAAAATGGTTCACTCAACAAAAAAAATGTATATGACATAAATTGTGTATTTTAACGCGATCTACAATTGTTGTGTAGTAAAATTTTGTCTATCTCTTATGGTTTACCAGTTATTCAAAAATCGTTCACATTGAAGAATACTTTTGGAAACATTCCCAGAAAATTCGAGATATACATTTCATTTGTCATGAAAATATGTTAAACATATGATATTTTAATCAAAATCGTTAGAACCATTTTTGAGAAAATTAAAATTTTCGAAAAATGTTCCATGTAAAGGGTAATCTGGGGTGGGGGGATTTTCTTGAAAACCTTCGTGTCGCATCTCTGGAAGATACTGAACCTAAATACTAAGTTTGGTGTTTATCCAACTGTTTGTTTCTGAGTTATGCTGTTCATAGACACACACATGGACATGATTCCAAAAAGGTTTTTTTTTTGGATTCAGGAGGTCTCAAAACATATATTTCCGATGAAATCTCGGTATCGAATTTTTAGGTGGAATATAATACTTCCCCTGCTTACTATACGTAGTAGAGAAAGTAAAAAGAAATCCCCCACCCCAAACTCCCTTTACACAGAAAGTTTTTCGAAATTTTTTGTTTACTCAAAATGGCTCTAATGATTTTCTTTAACATGTCACACACACATATATATATATATATGTATATATATATTAAACGACAAATGAAAAGTATATCTTGAATTTTCTTGGAATAGCCGGTGAAGTCCTGCTCATTCCGAAGGAATTATATATAATTTCGTATGACTACAAACCAAAACTTACTTGCACACAAAAATGTAGATCTCTTCAAAACACTCAATTTATTTCCAATAACTTTTTCTATAGCATTAGCCATTTCTGAGATATCCGTTTATACTGGTTTGAATTTTTCAATACTGCGTCAGGTTTTTTAATTGCTACCGCTATTCGGTTGTTTCTTGCGATTTCATGCAAAGAGTATGGAATTTGAAGGCCAGCATATAACGACATCTGACTGTCGATTCTGCTTTCTGAATCCCCTCGCACCTACAACAAAATGTATAACAAAAGATTTCTCTAAAGGTTTATTTCGATTAACATGAAGCGAGTGGATGGAAAAGCTAACTTTCATATGAATAGTTTCTAGCAGCTATATAAAAATAAACTATAGTGAGTATAGAAATTCATGTGTCTTTTCTCGTGGAAATACAGAGGGCATGGAATTTTAAAGCCAATCACGTATCATTGCACTGTTTTCTTGTTTACTTTCTCTATTACGTATAGTAAGTAGGGGAAGTATTGAATTCCACCCGAAAAGTCAATACGAGATTTCACCGGAAATACATGTTTTGAGGTCTGCCGAATCCCCCCCAAAAACTAAGCATTCTTAGAAAAAGGTTGTGTGTGTGTGTGTGTGTGTGTGTGTGTGTGTGTGTGTGTGTGTGTGTGTGTGTGTGTGTCTGCGTGGATTTGTGTGTCTGTTAACAGCATAACTCAAAAGCGAAAAGTCGAATAAACACCAAACTTAGTATTAGGTTCAGTATCTCTCAAAGATGCGACACGAAAATTTTCAAGAAAATCCCCCTCACCCCGGGCTACACTTTATATGGAACTTTTTTCGAAAATTTGGATTTTCTAAAATATGGCTCTAACGATTTTGATTAAAATACGATATATTTAAGATATTTTCACAACAGATAAAATGTTTATTTTGAATTTTCTGGGAATGTCCCCAAAAGTCCTCTTCCTTCCGAATGGTTTTTCATTAACTGGTAAACCGTAAGAGATAGACAACATTTTTGTACCCAAAAATGTAGATCTCGTTAAAACACACATACATTTTTTTTTTTGTCAATGATCAATTTCCGGGATATTCCTTGTTATTTGTTTGAATTTTCCAACAGTTATACGTTTACTCAAATGGGAATTCGTTATTCGCTTTTTATGTTCTGAACTTGCAAAGAGAATGGAATGCTCCACATAGCAACCAGCTCTTAAAACATTTGACTATCGCTTAAAGCCTACCACATTCCCCTTGCACCTACAAGAAAATTAGCAATAAGATTAACAACTCGAATTCTCGATTAATATGAAGTAGATGGAGAATAAGCGTTTGTAAAAATAGTTTGTACAAGAGTAGAGAAAGTCATGTGAGTGTAACATATAAGATTTTTTTTAATCTGGCTATCGCTTTAACCTACTGCTTCCTTCTTATACCTACAACGAACGTGCAATGAAGGTTTATCTGGGTTAGCAAGAAGTAAATAATGAATATGTTTTTGTAAGAAGAGTGAGTGGAGAAAGTCGTGTGGATGCAACTCATCCACCCATAAGTTTTATGTCGAGATTTCACTGGTAATATATGTTTTGAGGCCCCTAAACAAAAAAAATAGAAAAAAATCCGTCTGTGTGTGTCTGTGAACAAACTAACTCGAAAACGAAAAGTCAGTTAAGTACGAGAATTGGTATTTAAGTTGGAAACTTGCAAGGATGCGATAGGAAGGTTTTGAAGAAAATTCGCCCACTCGAAACTGCCCTTTACATGGATTTCTTTTATTATTATTATTATTATTATTATTATTATTATTATTATTATTATTATTATTATTATTATTATTATTATTATGTTTTATTTTTTTACTTTTGTCAAAAATGGCTCTTAACGGTTTTGATTAAAATATCGCATGTTTAAGCCATTTTTATGAGAAATAAAATGTATATCTTGAATTTTCTAGATATAGCCTCTGAAGTCCTTTTCATTCTGAACCACTTTTGTATAGCTGGCAAACCCTAAGATACAGACAAAATCTAACTACAGAAAAGAATTAGGTCTCGTTAAAGCACAACGTTTAGGTAAATTAAAATGTTTTGTGGCGTTAGCCATTTTCAAGAAATTATTCATAGAAATTACCATAACTTTAAATAAAAATTACTATAAATGTATATAATTACTGACCATTTGACATGAAGTATATCTTAAAATAGATTATTGCTTTTTCTTTGGATATATGACTTATTTTAACAATAAATACATTTGGATCCTAATGTAAGTAAAGGTTTTCAAGTCTGGTTCGACTTACAAACACTACCGTGTTTTGTATTATGTTGATTTATAAGATAAGATACCAGTTGGTGAATTTGTGTATTTTCTTGTTTATGTGTTATCAAGGTCACACAGTGTGTATATTCTAGATAGACATGCTATCAGAAACAAATGTACATTGGGATCGCAGACGACGGACAGGTCGCCCATCAATATGATCATATGCCCAGACAACTAACATCTTTATTTGCAATGTTGCTTTGGATGACTAAAATCTTGACGAATGCTGAGCAATTCATCTATTAATAATACGTCGAGAAGTACATTAATCGGAAACTACTCGATTATTTTTGGATCAAGTCAATCATTGTCTTGAAACATCTCTTGCGTATCGAAAAGGTAAAGAACTTACGTCATCTTTTGAGAAGGAAAATTAAATTAAGTTTTATCCTCAAAGTATAAGGGCTGATATCGATTTTATTCTATTTGGTATTCGCTGCGCAAATATATAAATTTAGTCGTTATTGACTCTATGGATAAGGAAAAATAAATTATTACTGTTGCAACATATTGAATACGCGAATATAATTTCATAGACTCCAAACAAATCTCCTTTTACTGCGTTGTGACGATAAAAACAATTAAATATCACTGACGGTGCTGGCATCCATCGAGTTCTGATTATTGATACGTAAGAATAACATTCCTTCCCCGAGCATCATGTCCTACTCCGTGGACTAGTGGTACCGTGCTAGCCTGTAGTTCCCAAGGTCGCAGGTTCAAACCCGGCGGAGGGCGATGGATTTTTTCGGGCGTAAAAATCCTTAGCATGGCTTCCTTCGGAAGGGAAGTAAAGCCGGTGGTCCTGTGTCGTAGGTTTACGGCACGTAAAAGAACCTCAAGCCTGATAAAGAGGTCTCTGAGCCAATTTACCGGTCTTTCACGACCAATATAGAATGGGACGCTAAGAACCATAGTAGTTAAAGAGCGTCCGTAAAAAAAACTCCCCCGAGCATCATTAACCTGAGGGACTTTCAAAAGTAAGGAATAATGCAAATAATACTAAAATTAACCCGTTTTAAAAAATGCTTGGACACGTCAAATTCAATGTTTTAAAACTAAAAGCTTATGCAAACAAATTCAGCAATTATTGCACAGGGTGTGAAATCATCGACAAGAAGTTTAAATTGTGAAATATTATTTTTTTCGCCTTTTTCTGAAAGTTTTTAGTTGCATAAACAATTTAATTTGTTTCATTCAAATGTGAAGAAGCTTTACAAATGTGCATTCATGTGTTAGCAAACTAATTACAAATCTGTAGTATCAATATATAATTCTGTTTGCAACAAAGTGAATTGTAGAGGAATTCAGCACCAATATTAAAATATGTCGAGACTTGTGGATTGTTGCTGGCTCGAAGTTCACTGCTTCTCTTCTCGTCTTCGTTGTTGTGGTCCTCTCGTATTAACCTAGCTACTGTTATCTCTGGTCGGGTAATAAGAATTGAATAAAGCCATGTGTTACTGCTTGTCTGAATTAAATCCATTTAAACAAACAACAAAAACTAAGCTGCTAGCCAATTGCATATTATGCTTGTCCAGATCACTGTGCAATTGCCCAAATTGCGTATTGTTTCCCATTAACTCTGCGCTACCTTGTCGAGAGATAAATAGAATTTGGATCTATATATAATTTCACACGCTTCTCCGATGTGAAGAAGACGTCTTGAAGATCAGAATTGGAAGAATGATTCTCGGAATGCCCTTCTTTTACACTCTGCCCAATAGATGCTAATTTTCCTGCCCTAATACACAGCATATTTACTCATTGGTTACTCTGTTTTGCATCTTATGAAAGCAACATGTATTTTTCTTTGGTCAAACTTAACTACTTTGGAAATGCGAGTTTTTTTTCTGTATCATTCTAATTATCTATCTTACTCGCTCTAGTCGTCCTCCGTGGTGTAATGGTTACCACGCTAGCCTCTATTTGCTGAGGTCGCGGGTTCAAACCCGGCGGAGGGCGATGGATTTTTTCGGGCGTAATGAATCCTTAGCATGGCTTCCTTCGGAAGGGAAGTAAAGCCGGTGGTCCCGTGTCGTACATTTACGGCACGTAAAAGAACCTCAAGCCTGATAAAGAGATCTCCGAGCAAAAATTCCGGTCTTTCACGTCCAATATAGAATGGGACACTAAGGACCACAGCAGTTAAAAGAGTGTCCATAAAAAAACTCAATTTAATTTTACTCACTCTAGTCCCTATTTTTCAGCCATTTATTTAGCCTAATCCTTGGTGATGGGGCTTTTCCAGCTATTCTGTGTGGTTGGTTGCTAATTATTTTTGTTAGCAATTCTTGTATAAATTTTATTCTTTACAGTATTCCGTTTTCCATGCATACTAAATATTTTTATACTATATTAATTATTTATGTAGTTCTGTGCTATTCATATCCGTTTTCTCATTCTCTATTCTTTCTTAATTATTTTCACTTTTATTCTAACATTATTTCCACTTTGATATGTTTCTTGCTACTCTTATTCTTATTCCCTCTAACATTTTTACTTTCTCTACCACGTTCCTAGTAGGTAGACAAGGTATTGCATTCCACCCAAAAATTCGATATCGAGATTTCATCGGAAATAAACATTCTGAGGCATTCTGAATAAAAGAAGAAGCATTTTTAGAAAAATATCCATGTGTGTGTGTGTGTTTGTGCGTGTCTGCGAACAACATAACTCAATGACGAAAAGTCATAAATACCAAACTGGGTATTTCGGTTCAGTACCTTTCAACGATACGACACATAGGTTTTCAAGAAAGTTCACTCGCCCCAAAAGTAACGTTTACATGGAACATTTTTCGAAATGTCTTATTTTCTACAGGATGGCTCTAACGATTTTGATTACAATACCATATTTTAATGACACTTACATGACAAATAAAATGTATATCTTGAATTTTTTGGGAATAGCCTGTGAAGTCCTCTTCATTCGGAAGGAATTTTGTATAGGTATTGTATAACTGGTAAATACTAAAGGAATCCCACACGTTAGTTATCTTTAAAACGCCAATTTATTTGAAATAATTTTATAAGCCATTTCTGAGGGAACCGTTATTAATGGTTGGAATTGTTCAATACTTGGCCATTTTGTTGAAGTCCTATCAACATTCAGTTGTTTCTTGCGATGTCATGGAAAGAGTATTAAGGTAGCATATATTGACTAGGTATCTCTGTTCCCTTTGTATCTATAACGAAATGTGTAGTGCAGCTGTTTTTGCAACGTTTATTTGGATTAAAATGTATTAGATAGAAAAATAAACTTTAGTAAGAATAGTTCAAATGCCCGCTAATAAACGATAGAGGGTAGAGAAATTCACTTGAATGTATCACATACGATTTTTTTTCTTTTGTATACTTTCTCTATATTTAATGTGACGTAGGTGTTCCCCTACAAATTGACTCATAATTTGTATAAGAGCCTTGCACTGAGAGCAGATATATGCTGGGAAATGCGGAAGTGATAAGGGTGGAACTAATGAATCCCGAAGGTAAATATTCAAAATTGTTGTATTCATACGTGTTGGAAGTGTTACAGAGGTTTGATCTACAATAAAACGTTATTGCTATGTCAGCAGATGATACAAAATAAAAGCTTTGTTGATAAGAGACCAAAGGTAAAAAAGAAAGAAAAGGAAAAGTCTGTTTTTCAAATTGTTGGAAAATATATTGGAAAATTAAATTGATATTGGCAGAGTACATATGATACACATTATCATATTGCCTATTGATCTTCATTTAATAACTGACAAGTTTTACCAGCATTTCCATTGCTTGCAAGCTGAAACTCAAATAACTTTGTGAATATAAAATGATTCTGGGCAATGGTAGGACCAGATGACTGTTTCTTACTTACAGTGGAGTCCTACATCCTTTCCAGTGACAAATGTCCCATTAATCTCAGAGGTTTCTTTGAAAATCCGCCTTCAGTTACATTCTAAGATTGCATTGCCATAACTATGCTTTTGGGGGCCATCATCAAATATGTAGAGAAGCAAACTGTAATAATGATTGAAGCAGATGTTGAAGGGTATACTGTGAATCCACAGAAATATCGAAAAGTTTTTTGCTGCTACTGTGAGAAGCCAGTTGCAAGAATAGAAAAATGAGAGTCTCATAAAGGTTGGAAGGTGGTCCATTAGATTTCTATGATACCTGCATGAAATATATTCAAGAACGGTGCAAATCCTTTCTCGTAGGTACTTCTTCAGTCTATGGATCAGATGAATTTGAATGGAAAGTATCACGTAACTTGCATTAGTATTAAAGAAAGCTGACTCTCAGGATAATTTTGTAAAGATCACTGTTGAGGAACCTCGCTTATTTAATGAACTGATCCCAGTTTAACCTTAATCGCCTAATTACACAAGGGTGGAGGCACGTGTTAAAGCATGCAGTGAATAATTCCATTTATTTTAATAACAAGAATCTAAAATGTCATTAGTTAATATTTATATAACTATACTACAGAATCGCATACAGTTGTGTATTATCATTCAAATAATTAATTATGGAATAGTAGCACTTTGTGATTAGCAAATTTTAAATAATATCTACAAAGTTTAGGTTAGTTCCAGTCTTATATTTGGATGTCAATGTATTGAGTAAAAAGACATATACAAACTACTCGCTTACTAATTAAAGTTTTTGTTATAAAATATTGTGAATATGTTCTTTCTGTGTCTGATAACATACCTAGTTATGTTAGGTATCAGCATTTTTAGCAAACTCTTGTGTACAGGGGCGCCCATGGGAGGAAATCATGGCGCAAGTTGCACCATCAGGAACGTACTTTGGGGGAAGGGAATTCAAAATTTTGGAGAATGCAAAAATATTGAAGTAAATTAACGTAGATAATATAAACACATTTATTATACTTTTTAATTGCGTACTGTACTTGTTAAGACTGTTTGCATTTTTAAGTTTGTTAAACTAAATGTGCTGTATCCCCCCCAAAAGCAATTTTAATTACAATTCATACTGTTACGGTATAACGTGGTTTGTCAAGGAATTAAACAGTTGAAATTGAGCTCTCAGAAAAATTGGAGGGTAGGGGAAGAGCGATTGTTTGGGGTGGGCATGGGCACTCCTACTTGGATATGTCCATATGCACAAATGTAATAATTCCATACACACAGCCTAGACAAAATAAGTGTTCTTTAGGCTTTAAATAGAGTTTTGCATACAATTCCGAATGGTTTACCAGCCATTCAGCAGACTGCATATTTCTAATATATTTTACTATACATTGAACATCCTGAAGCATATGCAACTGAGTGGAAGTATGCCTACATATCATGTATGTAAATTTTATTACATATTTTCATATTATACCTATTTTCAAACACAGCTTGTCTAAACTGTTCAGAAAAAGCTTCTTGTTGCAAGCTTGGAAGTAATATAACCTTTATATAAGCGATTTCCAACTCAGGCCACTGCTAAATACCTGGATGTATATTCTCATAATTTACAGAACTTAGCCGGCACCGTATCTCCCTCTCTCTGTGAATGCAAGAACAGAATAGGAGGTTCTTGAGCACAGCTTAGAAGTATCAAGTACAAGTGGGTTATGCTCACATCAGATCTTTATAAGATTACCCAAATATTCTGTGACAGGTCAGTTTTCACTGTTACTTCACTTTTCTTTTCTTTGCGCGTAGCGGTGTAATGATAAGAGCTGGATGCAATAGGCGCTAAAACAAAGTAGCCAGGCAAATAAGCACTATCAGTAATGATAAGCATTGAGGTAGGCACAACCATTTAGTCATCTAGGTGCAATTAAAACACGTTTTGACATGAAGAACGACATAGAAATGTCAAATAGCCATACATTATAATATATTAAATCCACTATTTTCTTAATGAAATTGTTTCTTTGTTGCAAATCGTTTATTTAAATTTACAGTCTTCAGTTACAATGTATTTTTTATGGCAAACCCTATTATCGTTTTTTAGTAATTTTTCTCTTGAATATGTTTTACACTCCCACGCTGGTTAGTAATTATTACTGAGCCTGTCATGTATTGTTGTTACACATGCCATTGTTGCGTCTGTAATGAAGTGTCTAGTCTTTTTAGGTCATCACTATATTTTCTTCCATGTGGGAAATAGAAAACAATAAAGCCAAATATTAAATGAACAAAGCGATGAGTTAATATTAAAATGATCGAATTTACAGTCATAAAATAATTCTTGTTTTCATTTACTGCACGCTTTATTGTGCTAAGTAGCCACTATTTTATTATTACAGGAGACGATGCAACTGCTGAGTTTAGGAAGTAAATGCCGGCATTACAAACTTCCCCAGGCATGCCATCAACAATGGCTCATTGGCCCAGAGCGCAAAATATTAGTCGCAATACTAAGGTTAACATCACATTAAGAAGTAAATTAATAATGAATCCTCAATAACAAAACCAGTGAAATTACGATAGGAAAACACATTTATAAAAGTTTTCATAAAAAGCTATAATGGGCCCTTCAGCTACGAAAAGGCTCACAGTATGAAAATAGGCAGCTATAGATGCTGTAAAATTAATATATTTTATTTCAGTAAGCGTGAAATATGTTTGTATATTATACGAAGCCTACGATTCTAAATAAAGGAACAAAATAAGAAAGTTCCGTGCTCTAGTGATGAATCATGTGCAAGCAGTCTGTTCTTCCTTCTGCTTCACCCACTGGAGTGTCAAACATAGGACTCCCATTCCCTCTTCCGTCGTTTGCTAACTGCCAAACACAGGGTTTCGCTTCTCTCGCACGCTGAGCAGCACTCTCTGTCCGTCGCAACAATCATCTCACTAACTGTCGCGAACATGCTCGCTGAAATTATTGTCGCAGGAGCTTCGAGAGACTTCGCGGGAGTGGCGGTAAAAACATACAGAAATATCTAGGTATCTCTTAACAGCGCTTCTGGAATTTATGTTGGGCGAGAGCGCTGTCCTGTTTGTCTTTCCAATCAAGCAGTCGGCCAGTGCCGAAGGACACCGCCATCCACGCGACAAGCTCGGCCCCTAGAGCTGCGTCACAATACTTCAGAAATAAAATCTATATGTGGACTGAAAAGAGAGAGAGATCATTGAAAATCAATGTGAAATGCTTACACATTATTAAAGTGCACATAGCTGCTGAGAACCTAAAATCTCCAGTAAGCTTTTGTTTGGTATTGCCAGGTTCCAAAGTAGCTATTAAAGGTTTTCATTGATTAATGCACTAGATTGTTAAAATAATAAGACTCAGAATTGAAAATTTCAAGTCCCAAAATTCCTTTTAACATTTTCTCATCTTCACAATGTTATGGCATAATAAATTGAAAAGAACTTTCTAAAATAGGTTTATTAATCTCAGAAATATAAGTTTAAATATTAAATGTAAACTGACAATCAATTGTTTTTAAATATGGAATATTTATAACTGTGTCCATGATTCATAATGATTGTTTACTTTGTTGTGAATTGACAGTTGAAATTATATTGGCAGTAACCGTATTTCCTACAGGGCATAAATACTGCTGTTGATAAATTCTAACATTCATATCTTGGTTTGGGGTATTTATTATATAAGAGAAAAGAAACGAGCATTTTCTGTTTATACAAAGCCAAATCTTGCACCAAATAAGTGTAAATTAATGAAAAACTAATGAAAAAGTGAAAAAAATATATGAAACAGAATCCAGCTAACTACGACAATATCATGGTTACAGAAATAGTATAATTTAAGCTGATTATTAAGTCGATTACTTGTAATAAATTTCTGCTTAACTCAGTGGTTCTCAAATGCTCCAATGTATTTCGCACCACCCTTTTCTATCTGCGCCGCTTTGAATAATATAAGATGGAAAGAAATTTGATAGTAACCAATATTCGGAATATGAGGCAACATTGGCCACGCTATCGAGGTTGTGCCGATGTTAATACAATGTTCGCGGTAGATACCATTGAGTCACGAACTTTCTCGATTAAATACGCGACTATAAAAGCAACGCGTCTGAGCGTGTTAAAGTTAAATAAGATAATTTGTCAGAGTTTAAATGTTGAGAGAATTTTTTTTCCTTTCGTGTACGAGACTAGTGTATACAAGTACATTAGTCTCGAAGATAAGAATTTTAATTGGTGGCAAACTGAAGTTTGAGGACGAGGCAGCTTCTGCTTCAGCAAAGACAAGCGTTAATCGTATTATAAAATTTAAAAATCGCTGTTATATGATCAAGCGCACTTTTACTGCGGTTTTATAAGTATTGAAATAAGAGGTAAAGAAAAACCCAACTGTGTTATTTTATCAACGTTTACTGCAGACAAATAGGATGAACCACAATAAATTATAGAGGGATTTGAAGCCGTGCATAAAGAATATGTCAATAAAGCCTGTAAACATATTCATTTTTGTGTGCGGAGAAATATCTATCCAGAAACATAAAGCTCTCAAAGAAAGTGAGACAGGTTCATTGGCATCGCACAAAGTGGTTTCTGAAGTAGGTAAATGTACAATGTCACACGCTATTGCAGAGACACTCCTTCTACCAACTGCCATAGACATAGTAAAAATAAGGTCTGGTGAAACCCACGATAAACAACTTAAGAATAAACGATACATTTACGAGAACCATTCTAAAAGTTGTCGGCCAGACTGAGAGACAGAAGTGTAAACAAATTAGTGCTAACGCTTTCTAAAAAACGGACAAAACTGAAATACGAGCTGTGATAAAGTCTTTTGTGTTGAAGGGTATAACACAAACAGAAATACCAAAGGAGTTAGATTTGACATGTCCTTCGTTTTTGACGCTTAAAAAGTGGGTCGCTCAAGATGATGACTGCTCAACACGTCCCAGAACTTCAACGACCGACGAAATTGTGACAGGAATTCACAATGCCGTATGCAATAATCATCGAATGAAAATACTCAAATTGGCTGATATTACAAACATCTGCTTAGGTCATGTCACTACAGTTTACACGAAGGTTTGGGTAGATAAAACTTTCCGCTCGATGGGTGCACAATGGATCAAAAACGCATTCGAATAAACATTTCTTAAGAGTGCTTAGATGTTTTTTGGATTGAGATGTATTTATTTATGGACGCTTTTTAACTGCGGTGGCCCTTAGTGTCCCATTCTCTATTGGGCGTGAAAGAGCGGTAATTCTTCTCAGGCCTGAGGTTCTTTTACGAGCCGTAAATCTACGACACGGGACCACCGGCTTTAGCTCCCTTCCGAAGGAAGCATGCTAAGGATTTTTACGCCCGAAAAATCCATCGCCCTCCGCCGGGTTTGAACCCGCGACCTCGGGAACTAGAGATGATGGTAACCACTACACCACGGAGGACGACTAAGGAGTGTTTAAGCGCAATTTCGGTGGCTTTCGCCGACATTTCATAACAATAGGCGAAACATGGTTTATTACTACACGTGATAGACGAAGGCAGAGTCCAAACAGACAGAGGGTTGTAACAGGTGAAAGTGACGAAAAAGAAACGATCCAGCTGCGGGAAAGGCCATGGCTACATTTTCTGAGATTCTCATGATATGGTGCTTACAGGTTATCTCCATAAGGGCAGAACCATAACGGGAGGTATAATGCTTCACTTCTGGACCAATTGAAGGATACTGCTGAGACTAAGTGTCCACACCTCCCGAAAAATAAATTTATTTTATATCACGATAATGCGACTTCACATACTCCGGGATTATTGTTGCAAAACTGCATGACCTTCGCTTCCAATTGCCTCCACATTCACCATGTTCGCCGAATTTGGCTCCCAACGATTGCGTTTTGTTCCCAAACTTGAAGAAATGTTGAGGAGACAAAAATTGGTATTCAGTGATGAAATTGAAGTTGAGAAATTTGTTTATTTTGCACAGCTGGACAAATCTTACTTTACTAAGGGTGTTTAAAAACTCGAAAAATGTTGGATTAAATGTTTCAAAAAGTTTACAATGTGACTATATTAAAGAATAATTTTTAAATAAAGCATTTATCAAAATCTTGTGTTTTCTTGGTCAGGCCGAGGACTTCTGGAACGCCCCTCATACATCTGTGATTATTCAGTAACAGCTGAATCTGAGTTGTTGGAGATCTATTTTCCATATAACTTGAAACAACAGACAGCAATAACGATTAGCAGTTTGTATGGTGTGTGAAGTTCTGTCAAAATGCTGCACAAGTTGAGACTTATTATTTTGCAAACTTATAGAAGGAAGAGCAAATGCCTTCGGTTTGTTACAAATGATGCTATTATTAACGGCAAACTACGCTGAAAGGATTGTGCTGAAATTTGCATCGATGGAGCTCAAGCCATGTCTTGTTTAACAGTTTACAAGCACTTGTGAAAAAAGAATCTCCTGAACATGCTGGATAATATATCGCGAAGCTTTGGCATCGCAACCACTATGTTCCCAAGGGCTAAGTGCTGTTTTTAAAGTAGTGATTGCTGTAGCTAATTATCTAAAAACTAGAGCTCTAATACCAATATTTTCACTGCTCTTTGCGAAGATATGAGCTGAAGGTACACCAATATTGCTTTATTATTTATGTAGATGGATGTCATGCAATAAGGTGATTATACCCGTCCATGAACTGAGAAATGAAATAGCGATAGTCTTGAGCTTGGCTACCTTCCTACACTTGCCAATTATGAGGACAGGAAATCCTGGGGTCGGGACTTGAGACTTGAACCGCGGATCTCCCGTTCACGAGTCCATGCCTCGATCACTCGTGTTGGTAGCAAGAGCATGCAGTAAACTGCCTACTAGTTATTTTCTTGTTTCAGCGAAAGCACTTATAACAGTGTTACCTCTTTCTTCTTATTTTTCGAAATTGGTTTTTCTGTTATTGCTGCCTTGTCCCCTTCTAAGGTAGTGGGAAGTATGCTTCTCACTTCGTTATCATTTTATAATGGCCACAGGAAGCCTGCGGTCGGCGTTGGCACCTGATGGAAACCCCAACAAAACCGGAAAAAAATTGAACGCATCAAGGAAACTTTGAACATCTATACATGCTGGAAGCAAAGAATCGCTTCTATGAGGTCACAGAGAAAAAATAAAATGGTAGAAGTATGTGGGGGCGTGGCTGTTGCTACAAGTTTTACTAGCAAACTAATTCATACCAATATTGCCACTGGCTTTAGTGTTTTGGACAGTTCTAATACTTCAAAATACGCAGGTAAGTCATGATAATAACAATTATTATGTATATAAACTAATTATCCAAATAACAATTACGTATCGAAATATGAGTTGTCAATATTGGGGCAGATTTTAGGAATTCTCTGATATAATTTTACAATATTGAGACAGAAACATATTTTGTAATGTGGCAAACATTGTTTCATTCATTTAGGTTATTTTATAATATAAATGCAATGCGATGGAGTTACTAGGACGAGTTGTAAACAAATTTTAGGTTATAAATAATGCTTAGTTATAACTTTCAGTATGACAAACATGTCTTATATCGTTAGTTATTCTATAAAATTACAATGTACTGCAAATATAACAGTAATCAGTTACTAACAATTTTGTAGCTTTTAGGTTATGTTAGGTATAGCTTTTTACAGATCTTTATAATTTTATTTGGCTTCATTCACAGAAATGCTTCCAAGAAAAAGAAAAAAAAAATCAACAACTAGGAGGCACTTGAACGGTTTTACTCATTGTCAAGTGATCCTGATTTAGGATCTGATTTAGAGCCAGATTCGGAAGCAGAGGATGAATTTGCTTCAGTTGAGATAGAAGAAGACGTGACCCCGAATCTTAAACCAGCAGCTACCAGTGCAGATACACCAACAACTACCAACACAGAAGCAGAAGATTTTTGTGTTGAAGGAATTGATTATGGAAATTATATTGCTGAATAGTGGTCTGAGGTTCACGTAGGTTACCTCTATTGGATTTTACTCTCAACTCAGAGGTAACCATCACAAATATGCTTACCAGAACTTCTGAAATTGATTACTTTACTCAAATTCTCAAAGATGACATTTTTCATCGTATTTTTCTGAAGCCAGGGTGTATTGTAAATGACGTACCACGGAATAGGTTAGATGTTTCCATAGAAGAACTCAAGCCTGGATTGGCATGCATATCTACATGGACATTGTTGTGTTGCCTCAGACAGATAACTACTGGAGCTCAAATCCTGTTCTTGGACAGCCTTGTAATTATAAGGTAATGGCGTGCAAGCGTTTCAAATAAGATAAACGAAAACATTCAGATAAATAATAATGATATAATCTCCAAAGGAGCCAACCAGGTCATGAAAAGCTCAACAAAGTACGTCCGCTTGTTGAATAGTTGAATTACTCAATAAATGAGACGTGCAAATCATCCGGCGTTATGGTTGTGAATGAGAGTAGCATAGCATTCATATGTCGTCCTCCGTGGTATAGTGGTTATCTCTAGTTCCCGAGGTCGCGGGTTCAAACCCGGCGGAGGGCGATGGATTTTTTTCGGGCGTAAGAAACCTTACCTGGTTTCCTTCGGAAGGGAAGTAAAACCGGTGGTCCCGTGTCGTAGATTTACGGCACGTAAAAGAACCTCAAGCCTGATAAAGAGGCCTCTGAGCAAAATTACCGGTCTTTCACACCCAATATAGAATAGGACGCTAAGGACCATAGCAGTGAAAGAACGTCCATAAATAAAACTCTATGTAATTTAATGGGAGATCAACACTCGAACAGTACGTCTCAATGAAACCAATCAAGAACAGCTATAATGTCTGCATTTACGGACGCTCTTTAGCTGCTATGGTCCATAGCGTCCCATTTCATATCGGACGTGAAATAATGCCGTATTCATTTCCCTACTGCGTACTTGCAGTAGGTACAATTAGTATTGTATTCCTCTAAAAAATTCGATTTCGAGGTTTCACTGGAAATACTTGTTTTGAGACACCCTAAACCCAAGAGAAGCATATATGTATAAAGCTCTATGTGGGTGTGTGTCTATGAACAGCATAATTTAAAACCGTTAGATCCGATAAATAGCAGACTTGGAATTTAGATTCAGTATATTCCAAACGTGGAACGTGAAGATTTAAAAAAAAAATCCCCCACCCCAAACTACTCTTTGCATAGAAACGGTTTCGTTATTTTTAATTTTTTCAAAAAAAAATGGTTGATTAAAATGCCGTAGGTTTAAGATGTATCCGTGTCAAATAAAATGCGTATCTAGTTTTATGCGAGTAGCCTGTGAAATCCTCTTCATTCTGAATGACTTTGTATATTTCGTAAAGTGTAAGAGATAACCAAAACTTATAACACAACAATGCAGATCTCGTTAAGCACACAGTTCGTGTGAAATACATGTTTTCCAGGTATTATTTGTTATTGGGGTTGAATTTTCAAATAGTTATACTTTTTTCAATTGGTAAGTCTAGTCGTCTTCCTCTGCCTCCCTCCATCTCCCCCCCTCTCTGTCTCCCTCGTGGTCATGCAGAGAGTATGGAATTTCAAAGTCATCACTAGTAACACGTTTAAAAATTTAGTTATTGCTTTACCTGCTGTCTTCTGCAACGAACTGCAAATCTGTGATGGAAGGATCGTAAATAACTAAAATATGTGTTATGTTCATAAAAATTATTGCAGCGAATTTGAGAAAATAAAAATAACCAAACGTTTTCCATATAAAGGGTAGTTTGGGTGAATGCGGAGGATTTTCTTGCAAATCTTCTTGTCGTAGCTATGGAAGATTCTGAATATGGTATTTAAAACTGAAATTTCGTTTTTGAGTTTTTCCGTTCATAGATAAACAGAGAGACACAACGAACTTGTACTAAAAGTGCTGTTGTTTTTTATTTAAAGAACCAGAAAATGTCTATTTTCGAGGAAATCCTGACATGGAAATCTTCGGTGCTTTCTCTAGCAACTTTAAGTAGGTGCCAGAGAAAGTAAAAATGCTAACCTAGCACTCCAAAACAAAATGTGCTAACGTATTGGAAAAATTCAAACTAATGGTAACGAATAGCTGGAAATGGTTAAAGCTACTACGTAATCATAACTTGTGCGTTTTAACGAGATCTCAATTTTTGACACAGTAAGCGTTTTTGTCTCTTGTGGTTATGCCGGAAGTTTGAAACACTGAGCGCTGCTTTTTTGCTTATATGATGAACAACATTGCGGTAGACAAGAGTTCCTTCAGCAGTCATCATACTGTAATTTAATGATATATCCTTAGTATAATTTGTAATTTTAGTTGAACGTGATATACTTTGTGCATTTCTTTTGTGATCATCAGTAATGAAATGCTTTTTCAAATCAAAAGTCCCGCGGCTAATAACAAACATACGTCTTGACTTTGCAAATTAAATTCCCTGCTTCCTCTTCAGAAAGGGACATTTTTTTTAAATATTTATATCTTCTCTCCAACTAGGCAGTAAACTTGTATTTGCTTTTCTCCATTAAACAACAAGTAACGCCATTAAAATGAACGCGCAAACACATTATTGCATTAATTCTTTAGATATTGCACTGAAGGTTTTACATTAATGATGACCATAAATAAGTAATACAGTAGGTGGGTGCATAATTTTAACTATAGAGTATCAAATTATACGTTAGAGCGTAATCTAATATGTACAATTAGACTGGTATTTTAACTTCCAGTTCATAACTAGTGATTGCTATCCTAAATTCAAGATTCTTCTAGAAATTGCACATTCTTTCATGACTTCCTAAATAATGACTGTGACGCAATGGAAGAAATGACATATAATGTTTTTCTTCCAAAGTGATACGTTTATGGCAATCTTGATTAAGTTGGATTTATAAGAACAGTGATCTAACGTATGTGTATTACTGATACGCAAGAGCGACTGCAGTAGAGCTTTGTACATTTTATATACCGTGTAGTATTTAAAAATCAAATATTCTAGTAAAATCTGCAAGCAAACAAATAAATAAAAGGCTTTACATTTTTAAACGCATTGCAATTATACGAAAATTTGGAAATTTTGACCAATACATACAAACACCAGGACCACCGTTGTATATGCGGGGATGTCCTGCTAGATCAGACATCTGGTCTTGGTATTTGAAATTAACCTTGAATAAGAAGCGTATTTTGGGGGCGAAGGGGCATACACCCCTGAAATTTCATTGTTTCTGGTAGAACAGTAATAAGATAATTTGACAATGAAAGGTAGTGGCAAAAATGTTATCTAAAATCTATCCCAAAGGGAAATGTTTCTTCAGAAATGAAATTTTTACTTTTTCAAAGGAAACATTTTCTTAAGAGAATCTGACGGCGTGAGAAGCTTCAATGACATGACTTCTTCCTGAGTAAGATAATTAAAGACATACTTTAGAAGCACAATATCTAAACCACGATTACAAGCACTACATTGCTGGCAATTCACCGTGGTATTCATGTGTCTGATGATGCAGTTGTAAATGCGTTTGCTGGTGTTCCAAGAAGACTTGATTTTGTATTATGAACATGTTTGTACTTTCAAAATGTTTCAAAATTTTTAAAGTGAAAATATATAAAGACTTGTGAAAACTTTTGTAAAATCCACTTTGTAGTAATTAATATACGTATACATAAAGGCCTCACAAAGATGGAAATTTCTTCCCCGGAATTCAAAAATGTGCTTGTTTGAAATAATAACTGTGTGTGTATATCAGCGTGATTTGGCTGTGTCTCATATGCAAGTGTTCCAAATGTTTAATTTATGCATATTACTCACTTTTGTTCCCTCCCACTGCTAAACACGTCGCTGTCATGAATACTGCTCGGAATGTTAGCCAATTAAAATCGAACGATTCATCAATTAGAGGATCCTATCGATTTTTCTCCCAATAGTTATTCATTGCTAATACTCATTAGATTGATGTTTTCATTTGAAAGGAGCTATATTGATGTTTGTAATTGTTGAGGGTTTTATACACGATCGTTTCATTTATATATCAGGTAACCAACCCAGGATAGATATACTTTGACTTTGGACAAACCAAGACATCTATCCAGCATGTTTATCGTTTTCATTTTATCGCCTCGATATGGAATTGGTTTTCTCTTGGTATTGCTCACTCTGTTTCCCTGTAAATCTCTTAATTTTGACTTTCATCTATTGACTTTTAAATTCATAAATGTAAATTTAAAATATTTACTTAATAATGTTTTAAAATTTCATTTTCTTCATTTATTATTTAAGTTTTACATTTTTCCTGAAACAGTCAAGATAAATACAACTTAATAATTTATATACTATCATTTCATTCATGTATCACGTAACCAACCCAGGATTGATATATTTTGGACAAACCGAGGCATACAGGGTGTAACAAAAATGCACGGCACAGATTGCAGGACACATTCCTCACACGTAGACGAAGAAATTATGTTGTATCATGCTTTGTTACCATGTTACAACTCATTTTCTCCAACTCATTAATCATGGGAAACACACAAGAATAGAACGTACCAGCACATCAAATGCAACTCTTTCTCAAACGAGTTGTTCAATATGCCCTCTGTGAGCATTGATACATGCATCAACCCGCCGTCGCAGTGAATCCCGGATGCGCCGATGTATCCCTGGAGTATTGCGTATGGTTTCGCAGCCTTCCACAATACGGGCACGAAGACTCTGAACAACTAATACTGGTGTTCGATACACAAGAACTTCCAAATGCCCCCACAAATAAGAGTCCAGCGAGTTTAGGTCCGGGGAGCGCGGAGGCCAGGCAATTGGTCCACCTCTACGTATCCATCTGTCACCGAATCTGTTATTTAGAACCCGACGGACATTAACACTAAAATGAGGAGATGCTCCATCGTGCATGAAGTACATGTTTTGTCGCACAGCTAAAGGCACAACTGCTAACAGATCAGATAAAACACTCTCAGGGACATGTAAAACAAAACACTGGTGGTGCATAACGTAACCAAGAGAGCATGTTCCCCATGATTGTAACATTCTGTTCGTGTGTATTTCCCATGATTAATGTGTTGGAGAAAATGAGTTGTAACATGGAAACAAAGGGTTTCAAGACCCATGTTCATATAACATAGTTTCTTTGTCTACGTGTGAGGAGTGTGTCCTGCAATTTGTGCCGTACATTTTTGTTACATTCTTATATCCGGCAAGTTTATAGTTTTCATTTTATCGTCTCGATATGGAATTGATTTTCTCTTAGTATTCTCTATTTCTCTGTAAATCTTTTAATTTTGACTTTCATCTATTGAATTTTCATAAATGTAAATTTAAAATATTTAGTCAATAATATTTTAAAATCTCATTTTATGTATTTGTAAGTTAAGTTTTACCTTTTTCCCGAAACAGTCAAGATAAATACAATTTAAGCCTCATATTCACTCAAATGATATTCAGGATATCATATTCCATTATATTATTATACATAATAATACTACTTATAAGTGATTAAATGGACCACAACTATTTATTTTCATTAGTGTCAGACGGAGCTTTTATGCTTAGTTTGGCTTGTTTAAGAAAAGATATTCCTAAAATATAGAATTTAAACGTAGATATTTTAATATTCCCATTCAAAGTTCCCTAAATTCCTTTAGAAGTTTAATGTGCTTAATAACAGGCTAAAGCAGCAAATGTTATAAAATATTATTATTTTCTAATGTTAATAATCAATTTTTGGAGTCTAAATAGTATTTTTCAGTTTTCTAACATTGTTTCAAAAATCAAATTATGTAAGCGTTAAATGCTTTCCAGTTACAGTGATCTTAATTTTTTTTAGATTCTATACTATTTATGAAACCATTATTATTATTATTATTATTATTACCACCATCATCATAATCCTTCCCGTTGTACAATACTCTATTTTACCTTTATTCGCAATCGTTTAGGACCTTCCTAGTGGCTTATTCCCCAGTACGCCGTTCCTTCATATTGATGTGTTAGGCAACATTTGTCAATAACACAGTCGTCATTGCAGGCAATAACTCTAGGGCTTTTTCCAGGCACCTAATCTGTTTATTTAGCATATTTTATAATCAAGGATGTCCAACGTTACAGAGAGAGAGGATGAAGTGGGTTTCCCTCCCCACTCATTTCCACTCGTTCTGTCAAGGACTGAAACTTGATTGGTTTAGCTTGTCAGTCTCTTCAAATATAGAAGGTGGGGTGAACTATGAACTTTGAACCTTAACTCTTAAGGGGGGAGGTTGGGCTTCATTTTTCTATATGAATGTGTGGTTTGTTAGCAGGTCCTAGCTCTCCATTGTCTTAAACGTTAGCTCCTTAAGGAGCAAACACAAAGTATTCAGAACTCCAAAAAAGGAAAATATTGTAATTAATGGAATGCGAAAAAAGAATTCATGGATGAATGCGTGAACGCTTTGAATGAAAATGTCTGTGTACACCGCTTGGTTTGAAGCAAATGTGCAATACTGTTTACCTTTTATTTGCTTCTTTCACAGAAAGTGTACCGTTCAGAGAAAGGTGTCCTCGTCCACATCTGAAGAATGGATGGGTGAAACTGAGGTCACGTGGACGCATCGCAAAATTCAACTGTATCAGGGAATTTCAATTATTGGGAGAGAAGTTTGCTACTTGCTTGGGAGGAGAATGGGACAACCCCCCACCCCTTTGTGTCAGTAAGTATGGCTTTCTCCTAGTTTCACAGAACTGCCTCTTCATTCTCCGTCTTCTGTTTGGCTTTCACAAACGAATTCGGGGTGTATTTACGATTAAGGTATAAAGTTTATGTTAAAAATTAAGGAAATTGCTATCACACATGTTATGCGTTGATGCTGAAACAGCAGAGCATCAAGCGTCCTAGGAACTTCCTTGAAGGATGTGAAATTAAACAATTCTCTTCTGTATACTAGACAGAAGAAAGAGAAGCCAAGAAAATGAAAACGCTTTATTGGCACTATATTATATAACGCACTATAGACACTTTATTGGGGTAGCGAACTTTTTGCTTTAGAATGCTTTGAAGGCAATTACAGAAATTCTTTATTACGAAAGAACAGGCACGCGTTGAACTCTTTGACGAAAGACCATCTTACTAAACTAGAACTCTTCCCCGTACTAAAGCTACGCGCAAATACCTTTCTTTTTAGCTCTGCTAATATGATTTTGACAATGAGAAATTATACTGGATTCGCTCTAAGAAGCATGCCCTGTATTACTCCGCGCAACACGCGCACAGCACATGCAACATAGCGACTGACAGTAAAGTGAGAGAGCTGCCATCCGCCATGTTTTACGCAAGATGTACCCTTCTGTTGTGATATCATCGACATGATTAACTTGCATTTTATGTAAACAATAAGTACAAGGCAGAAATTCTCTAATGTAAAGCAGTTAGTAGTAAAACCGTGCAGTCCAAACTGAGTCTGATGACATTCGAGGCAATATCCAAAGAAGCAGGTGACTACAATATCTCACTTTCATGAACAAAAGTGTTTCAAAGGATAATACCATTATTTTGAACGTATCAATTTAGAACGCCTGTGAAAACATAAATTAATAAAACGATATTTACGCTGATGTTTAGAATTACAGTAATGTTACTCTGTGATAAGCCAAAGTGCTGATATTTGTGCTGCCAAAGTTGTAACGGAGTTAATTACAGGGGAACATGCTGTAGTTCTACAAAACTACGTAGAACATGCCTACTTTTGCGCGTATGTAAAATTTTTTGGTGCTTTCTTCAAGTACGTTTGATGAGCTTAATCCATGTAAAATATATAATATGTGAAATGACTAATGATGCTGAAGTCAGTTCGGTGTCCAAAGAACTGAAAATTACGAGGCATGTTTTTAAAGTAAGTATACAGCTTTAATATTTTGCCGTTGCAAGCCTGCAGTCGCGACTCTGACGCTGATGTGAGCAATGGTCACTTCGTGTTTTCCTGTTGTTAGAGCGTTTCGAAATGTTCAAAACAATCGAACCACCTGCTGACTGTGAAGTCAGATCAGTAATTCGTTTTTTGAATGCGAGAAATGTTACGCCAACAAACATCTATCACCAATTGTGTGAGATTTATTGGGAAACAATAATGAGAGACAATGCCCGCCACATATAGCCAAACAAACTCAAGATCTGATCGCATCATTTGGTTGGGAACAATTCGCCACCCACCCTACAGTGCGAATTTGGCACCAAGAGATTTTCAAGTGTTTATTCATCTGAAGAAATTCCTTGGTCGAAAACATTTCAACGACGATGGTGTGAAACAAGAAGTGCAGACTTGGCTTTCATCACAGGCGGCATCATTCTTTGACGAATGCATTTAAATCTGATTTCGGTTACTACAAGTATCCGAATAATGTTGACTATGTGGAAAAGTAGTGTAAAGTGTAAGGTAAATAATAATAATAATAATAATAATAATAATAATAATAATAATAATAATAAAGTAGTATTGGGAAAGTAATGATCTGTTACATCTTAAAACATTATCGGTATTTTAATAACATCCCTCGTAGCTGTAATTGATCTTTTCATGTTAAGAAAAAATCCAGGGAAAAGTTTTATCTAAGCAAACCGCCCCAAACATGATACGGAATTGGATCCTTCAAATTAATAGGTAGACGTATACACACTGCTCATTGCACCACATTATGTTTATTCAGCTCTATGCTCTGTGCATGTATAGTTCACGCAGGACGCACTCATAAGACCTCGAGGTAATGTATAAATCATTTAAGTCTCCTTGCTTCAGTACAATAAAATTCTAGTGACGATGTTATGAAAATTGTATTACTTTGTAACAGGACCAGGTTGTGATGTGCTGAGCTTGAGCAATGGCCAGATGATGGCAACATACAGAGGAGCTGTTGTCACCTTCTTCTGCAATCCAGGATATACGCTTCAGGGCATTGCTAAACTATACTGTGATGGAAAGTCTTGGAATGGAACTGCACCACAATGCACAGGTAGGAGTCACTTCTTCCTATAATCTCTGCCTCTAGATAATAGCTTTTATTGTCTATACGAGAAGTAGATGTTCCACCCAAAACTTCTATATGGAGATTTCACCGGAAGAAACAAATTTTGGGATCCCTGAACTCAAGAACAAGCATTATTATAGACTTTTCGTGTGTATGTGTGTGTGTGTGTGTGTGTGTGTGTGTGTGTGTGTGTGTGTGTGTGTCTGTGTGTGAAGAGCAAACGGTGTATTTGGTATTCAACTTCAGTATCTTCCAAGGATGAGACTAAAAATAATTTGATATGTTACATTCACATGGCCTTATCTATTCGCTCTTCTGTATACGAATCCTATAAGAGGTTATTGTTCTAACTACTTCTAGTTAATCCAGAAGAAATTCAGATCACATTTACACTTTCGTTGTTCACGAGAAAGAAAAAGAATAACGACTTCCCAGCTGAGAAAGGTATAGGTATTTGATCATTCAAACCAATAACAAGGAATATCTGGGAAATAGTTAACGTCAGAAGAAAAATTATGCATGCTATAAATCGTATGCTTAAAGAGATCTGTTTGTTTGTGCAGTAATGTTTTGTTTATCTCTTACGACTTACCACTTATGCTAAAGGTCATTGAGAATCAAGAGCATTTCAGAAGCTGTTTCTAGAACACTTAAAACATGTCTTTCATTTATCATGAATATGTCTTAAACATATGGCATTTTAATCAAAATAGAGCCGTTATAGATAAATTAAAAATAACGAGACTCCTTCCATGTAAGGAGTAGTTTTGTGTGGGGGATTTGTGTCGCATATTTGGAAGGTATTGAACTTAAATACAAAGTTTGATAATTTTCGGACTTTTCGTTTTTTAGTTATGCTGTTCACAGGCAGACAAACAGATACACTGACGGACTGTCAGACAACACACGGGCTATTTTCTAAAAATGTTCGGGGTGAAATCTCGACATCGAATTTTTGTGTGGAATACAGTACTTTCTCTATTTACTACAGATACTAGTAGAAAAAGCAACGCTGCCCCAAAACATTCTATGCTTTACACTGAAAGTTTTTCGTTAGCTGTATATTTTCATAAATTGTTCTAATAGTTTTTATTAAAATATGTAACGTATAATACGAGTATATCCACATCATAAATACATAAAATGTGTACCTTCAATTTTCTGTGAATATCCTTTGGTTATTTGACTGAATTTTATATAACTTTACATTACAAGGAAATACAAATTTAGAAATTTAGAAGTGATGTATATAGTTGCTTAATTCGATACATAGCTGTGTCAGAAAGTAGTGTATTTAAACATTAGATTGAAGAGATTGGGCTGCCCCCTTTGTGTCTCTTGGGTAACTGTCAACTCTTGGTTCCATAGTATACTCTGGTCGAGCGCATGCTCTTGCGGCACTGAATCGCGTAACATGAGGAAGCTTTATGACGTGGCTGTGAAATAGAACATGAATTGTGTAAACGATATTCACACCGAACGAGGTGGCACAGTGGTAACGTGTGAGACTCGTATTCGGGGGGTCCCAGATTGGATCCCCGGCTACCGTCCACTCTGATATATGGGTTTTTGGTGGTTTCCCCCGGACGGTAGGCGATTACTGGGGTGGTGCCTCTTCTACCACGGATTTCCTGTGCCTCATTTCCTATACTAATGATTTCGTTCACTGTCATCTATTTTAGGGTTGTAGGACCAGGCGACGGTGTTTCGCGTAATGGAGGTGCGCTTTGTAGAGGTTTCTTTCCTGGAGTCGGTCGGAACTGCTCAGTTAGGACTTGCCTCCGGGTAGACGTCCTTTCGGGGGACCGCCGGGTGTTAAGGGCTTTGGGTGGGCTTGGGTGGCATAGGATGCGTTCAAACTGGAAACGTTAGGGACCCCGTCCATGCTTGCGCCCGTCGTCATCCGGATTTGGTCTCCTTTTGGGTCTCTCCGCTCATCACTCCCTCCCAGGGGTCACAGTAGAAGCTCAAAGGGCCGGGAGCCCCGGTTGCGGGGGCCCCTCCGTTACTCCCTACCTTTACCTTTTACCCACATCCACGACACGCTATGTACCATATAATCTTTGTCAGGTTGGTGCATGAGCAACTCCTCCTGAAATTTAAATAGCATTATATTGATCCAACTTGCAACTACAGCATTTCACAGTTCTCGCCTACAGAGATAAAGTATTCTTTCCAAAACATAATGGAGGAACGTCAGATTCTTGAAGCGTTTAAAAAATATTTCGCCCCCTTTGGGGCAGTAATCAATTACAAGAAATCATCTCCCATGCCCCCGTCCCGTAAGTTTACTATATAGGGAATTTTAGTAATTACTTTAAACCTACTGTGGAGGAAATAATTTGATTAATTGGAAAGCCCTTGTAGATGCTATTAAACAGGCTTCATAGAACATATGGCTAATAACCGCAACCTTGTTAACAAAAGTCGTCCTCCGTGGATTAGTGGTACCGTGCTAGCCTCTAGTTCACAAGGTCGCGGGTTCAAACCCGGGGAGGGCGATGGATGTTTTCGGGCGTAAAAAGCCTTAGCATGGCTTCCTTCGGAAGGAAAGTAAGGCCGGAGGTCCCGCGTCGTAGATTTACCGCACGTAAAAGAACTTCAAGCCTGATAAGGAGGCCTCTGAGCAACATTACCGGTCTTTCACGCCCAATATAGAATGGGACACTAAGGACCATTGTAGTTAACAAAGATGTTAATGCAGCATTTTGTTAACAAAATTAAAATTAAATTGAGTTTTATTTATGGACGCTCTTTAACTGTTATGGTTCTTGGCGTCCCATTCTATATTGGGCGTGAAGGACCGGAAATTTTGATCAGAGGCCTCTTTATCAGGCTTGAGGTTCTTTTACCCGCCGTGAATCTACGATACGGGGCCACCGGCTTTACTTCCCTTCCAAAGGAAGCTATGCTAAGGGAAAAATTCATCGCCCTCCGCCGGATTTGAACCCGCGACCTCGGAAATTAGAGGCTAGCAGGGTACCCCTAGACCACAGAGGACGACACATTTCTGCTGTCTCGAAAATATGGCATACTATCCCTTTACTACTACTGCCAATGATATCCTCAACAAAGTGAGAAGTCTCTGAGGCTTTTTATCGAAAAGGCACCTCTACAGAATTTACGGGCATGAATGCGTATTACTCTACAGTATACGGGAAATTTGGATTTATGTTGCTGAAATCCTGAGCATTTTTATTCCCAGAATATATTCTTCTTGTGGGGATGTCTCCGTTGTATTTCTGATATACGGTGGTAGAGGTCAACAATCACAACCTTTAGCAATGTGAGAAAAACAGGAAGAGTGAATATTTTCATATAGTGCCTAGCATGTGCCACACTACCACGTTCAAATTACTAACCTGCTTTATGATTTTTTTTACATCGAAACTCGAGGGAAACCATTTCAATTGAGCAAAAGTTAGAGAGCCTTTCACGTTCCTCATATACCAACTCACTAGATAGCTGCTAGCTGTAGGCTGATCAACAAGTTACTACGCCAAAAATGGCCAACTCACCCCTTTGTAAACAGGGGGCTCTTACAAGGGATATACTCCAACTGGACTGTACCAATTTCTTTCCAAATTGGTGTATAGGTAGACCTTTGGTCGATAAAAATGTGGTAAACGTCATTCCACTAGCTTTATTGCTGTCGCGAGATATTCCAATTGGAAACTTGCATTTATTCCAGTACTGCGCTATCATGTACAGTATATAGAATAGGCACTGTTCGTCTGATACAAACAACATACTGATCCCTTTGGATTCTTGAAAAGGACAGATTGATAATGCCATTTTTAATTACGAGGAAGTTACCCAACAAAGGAATTGTGACACAAATCTTCTTCTTTAACTGATTACCCTCCTTATGTAGGACTTACGCCTCCAAGGGCTTACAAACCAACTACTTGGGTCAGTAGCCCGTCGAGGAGCAAGCAAGCTCTAGATCATAGTACATCCAGGATGGGTGATAAGTCCAACGCCTGATATGATGGTGAAGAAGATCGAAATGAAAAGTAGTGATGAAAGGTATGATAAGAAATTTCGCACATCAAATTATCCAACCCAAAATTCGCGTAGCGACCGAGGAAAACCGCGAAAAAGCCTGACTGAAACCAATCCTCCAAAGTAACAAAATTCATGCAACCCCATGATGTATATATCGTTCAGGCACATAGAATTGTAATCCGAAGAGTGGGAGAACTGTTCAGGAATAAAGCGTTAGTTATGGAAGAAACTCAAAAGCCACATGAGGGATTTTATAATCAAATTGCATTCTATGGTATATCACCAATCCGTTCAGCAATCTTGAAAAATACGATGATATATGCATAGACAAAATGTCCTCGAAACAGTGTTGTTGCGCATTGTGTCTGAGTGTGTATGTGTATGTGCATGATGAAGATGAATGGGAAAATGCAGCAGTCATGAAGTGTTTGTAGTGTACCAGGTAGCTGCGTCCAAGCTACTTTGTTTCAAATCCACATTACTGATGCAATCGGATAAGGATGATCCTAACTATAAAACATATATTTTAAAGTTAGCAGCAACAGCTCTATTGTAAAAGCATGAGGATTATTTGCCACCAGGATATTTAAACTGCTGTGCTTTCTTATCTGTGCACATGCAGTGATAAATGTCGCAAATATAGTCGACTTCATAGATTGTACCTTCGGTATTTTGCTTTCATACCCTTGCGACAATTTGTCCGGTTTTCAATTATTTCCTGCTTTAGATTACCTATCTTTTTTCCTAATGTAACATCTCCAAATTCTGTCACTGTATTCTTTATTCCTGTTTTCAGACGCTTTGCTACATGATTCAGTCATACTATTCTATTACCACATCCGGACCATACAGCATTAACTGCGTAAATGTTAATGTGTTTTCGCATCTGCATCAAAAGGTATTGTAGCATACCTGAAGTTGTAATGTTCAGATTTCTTCCAGTTTTTCTCAACTGCATGGTGTTTGAGGAACCTGAGAAATCGCTCCCTCTCTGTGTGTGTTGAGATTGCCATTGCTAAAATTCATTACTTGCCTCATTCAGGAAATTTTTTCCCACGTGCAGCACAAAATTTGGAGAGAATATGAAAGTCTATTAAAAGTTTAGTAAGTGCATTTATAATAATGCTCATAGTATACTTAGAAGAGTGGCCACATTTCTGCCATGTTCCATCCATGTTCCAACATTAAAAGCATCTGCCTCTGACAATTAAGGATTGTGTCCATATGCGCCCTACGTACTGTTTTGGGGAAACTTTCTCACCGCTTCACTGAAATAAATGTTCATCCTTGTACAACATTTTAAAATCATTACTATAACTGCCCAGAATTAGTGTTGATAATCCCACTATCATTGAACATTTTTGTGTTGCAGCATAGCCCTTAGCAAATGTAAGGAAGGTATTGACAATATTCTTATTTAGTGCAGTGATAGTCTCGTTGAATTAATTGAGCAAAAACTCAAGACTAATATAATTCACTAACAATTTACCACAGTTCTTGCAACTCATTAATATTGTTCAAGCAAGTCCCTTAGATTTTCTGAAGTCTAAATACCCATGCCACACTTTTTATACTTTGCACCTTTGATGATAATCCTGTTATGACCAATCACATAAGAACTGTTTTTAATTATATATGTGAGTATATCGCGAGTTTGTAATATCTCATTACACAATATCAACCTTTTGTAGTGGATGGTTCATTAGTGTGTTTCTGTTTAAGCAGATAAGATGGTTCCCTCACATCACTAAACATTTTATCATTATCTGACTTACCTCTTGGTCCTTTGGGCTTTTTCGCTCTATTAACAGTTTTACTGGATCTTCTCTTCTTACATCTGTCATCATTTATTCGATTTACGTAAACGGTAACTAGAGCAGGTAATATATAAATCTAAAATTGTTACTAAAGGGCATCGCAGCCCATAAAGTTCTTGATGCCTTGTACAGTGCATTTTATATACGCATTAAACTATCTTAAACACATTAAGGCTTAACTCCGCCTACTTGTCCAAAAAAAGCCATTGTTCAGCAATTAGCTAACAAAACTTTTTGTGTAGAAACTTGAAACCGCTTATCTTTTCAATCGATTTACAGAAGGACCAACAGTACATCCAGCAGTAAACACGTGTTTTTTTAGAATAACCAACATGAACATCTGTAATATACGTATAAATACAAAGCCCGCTAAACTTTAAGGCAAGAAAGTGAAATTAGGGAATTTCAAAGCAAAGTGATGCTACTGGAGTTTATAGAGAGACGTCCACAAGTGCATGGTTCTTTGAAACATGACCTCATGGCCCTAATATTTCTGGATGATGAAATATTAAGCTGTCAAATGAAACTTCAAGGTATAAGAATAATAAATTGACCAAATAAAATGTGTATATATTCACAAACTTTGGTTAATATGCAAATGAATCAGAATGACGCTCGCATCTCGTACCCACCACTTTTCAGGTAATTTCCTTATTCGGATTCAATTCATATGAAAATATATCTGGCAGTTTCCTTTAATTTTACTAATTTGGCGGGTGAGTTTCTTTGATTCGGTAATTCAGAGGAGGGTGAAAAAAAGTTATCCAAACTAATTACCATTAAAACGACAACAAATACACCAGCCTATCACGATACAACACAGAGAAGGGAGAACATTTACTATTGGAGAATTATATATTGTAGGGGAAACGGGGAGGTAAAATAGGAAAAATATGCAAATTAGAACCACCCTTTACAACTTTTCTGGTCTCAAACACACTGTTTCGAGGTAATACTCATAATTCTCTACTAGACTAAAATATGTGTGAGGGAAGTATGGAACAAGAAATTGGATAAATTGTAGATAGAAATTTTGGTATTAAAAGTTTTAGAATTTGTAGGAATGAACCCTTTAAGCTGTTTGTCAACTATGTAGGTAAACTAAGAGAAAAGAGATGGAGGAAAGTGATTAAGGAAAAGAAGAACTTAATGATAGAGATAGTCAATAAAGCAAAGAAACAGAGACGGAAAGATGATCTTTTGTGGGAACACAAAATATCAGTGTCCATTTTAAAAAAATCTGATGTGTTACACTCACATGACTGTCTCTACTCTTGTACAAACTATTTTTACAAACGTTTATTCTCCATCTACTTCATGTTAATCCAGACAAACATTTGCAGACTCTATCTTTGCTAATTTTCTTGTAGATGCAAGGGGAATATATATTTACAAACGCTTAGGCTCCATCTACTTCATGTTAATCGAGATAAACATTTGCAGACTCTATCTTATTGCTAATTTTCTTGTAAATGTAAGGGGAATATATATTTACAACGGCAATATAGAAATGCAGTAGCTTTTAAGCATATACATATCTCTTAATAGCTGGTTGCTAGGTGCAGCACCATTCCCTTTGCCACAGATTAATACTCTTTGCATATCAAAGACAAAAAAATGAACAACGAATTCCCATTTAAGAAAATAAGTATTGAAAAATTTAAGAATATAACAAGCAATATCTCGAAAATGGTTCACTCAACCAAAAAAATGTATACGACATGAATTGTGTATTTTAACGCAATCTACATTTTTTGTGTAGTCAAATTTTCTCTATCTCTTATGGTTTACCGGTTATGCAAACGTCGTTCACAATGAAGAACACTTTTGGAGACATTCCCAGAAAATTCAAGATATACTTTTATTTCTCATGAAAATATCTTAAACATGTGATATTTTAATCAAAATCGTTAGAGCCGTTTTTGAGAAAATTAAAATTTTCGAAAAATGTTCCATGTAAAGGGTATCCTGGGGTGTGGGGATTTTTTGAAAACCTTCGTGTCGCATCCCTGGAAGATATTGAACCTAAATACCAAGTTTGGTGTTTATCGACTGTTCATTTCTGAGTTATGCTGTTCACAGACAGACACACAGACACACACACGGACATGTTTCCAAAAATGCTTTTTTTGGATCCAGGGGATCTCAAAACATGTATTTCCGGTGAAATCTCGGTATCGAATTTTTGGGTGGAATACAATACTTCCCCTACTTACTATACGTAGTAGAGGAAGTAAAAAATGAATAACGAATTCTCATTTGAGAAAATAAGTATTGAAAAAATTAAGGGAATAACAAGCAATATCTCGAAAAGGGATCACTCAACAAAAAAATGTAATAACATAAATTGTGTATTTTAACGCGATCTACATTTTTTGTGTAGTAAAATTTTGTCTATCTCTTATGGTTTACCAGTTATGCAAAAGTATTCACAATGGAGAATACTTTTGGAGACATTCCCAGAAAATTAAGATATACATTTTATTTGTCATGGAAATATCTTAAACATATGATATTTTAATCAAAATTTTTGAGAAAATTAAAACTTTCGAAAAATCTTCTATGTAAAGGGTAATCTGGGGTGGGGGATTTTCTTGAAAACCTTCGTGTCGCATCTCTGGAAGATACTGAATCTAAATAGCAAGTTTGGTGTTTATCCGACTGTTCGTTTCTGAGTTATGCTGTTCACAGACAGACACACACACAGACACACACACGGACATGTTTCCAAAAATGCTTTTTTTTTGGATTCAGGGATCTCAAAACACATATTTCCGGTGAAATCTCGGTATCGAATTTTTAGGTGGAATACAATACTTCCCCTACTTACTATACGTAGTAGAGAAAGTAAAAATGTATGGTTAGAGTGAAGCAAGATAGATTGTACACAACAACCAGGGTGTTAGTTGTGTGGGATCCAAAAATAACAAACACAACAATGAAACATATTGTGACCGCGCACGCTAAGTTAGCTATGGACTGACGGCGAGCACCACCCCCTGGCTCATTTCCCTTGCCGCGGGAGGCTAATAGCCAGCCCCCTTCAGAAAGATGGATTTGCGGAACAATAACCAGTGTGCCATAATATCCCATTATGTGCCACTCACTTGTTACAGAACATTCGTTTCGGTAAGCTGTAGTCGATTCCGTCTCTAGAACAGTTCAGTACTGTTAGTAGAAGTGGCGAAGTGAAACGTGGACAGTGCAGTTTAGTTGTTAGTCGTGATTCAGGGGTTCATTTGTGATTCGACGGATCACTGTGTTGTGTTCTGAGTGTGTGCCATGTGACTCAAGATTAACTTTTGTGCCATGCTGAGTGCCTAGTAATAAATGAAGTGTGTTTCCCATTTGTTACAATATTGTAAAACTGTAATGTTAACGTGTACAAGTAAAAAAATATTCATTCATTTAGACTACAACTGGCTTTGTAACTCAGTACCCTTTGTATGACATCATGAGAAATAAGAGAATTGCGATCTTGTCAAACTGAAGCTGTGAGATGTCCAGGTTTGGGAGATGGTCAACAGTATTTTGATGGATGCTTCGGAAATGTCTCTAGTCGACAAAACGTAAACTTCGACTGGTATAATGGATATTATGCACATGTATAAGAAGTAACGTGTGAATTGAAAAGTGATAGCTCCCGTACAGAGAAGAAATAACTAGGAGGTGATGAATAGTCCGTATTTACAAAATGAATGAAATGCCCGTTTCTTCCTCATCATTCTTGTTTGTTTGTTTAATCTGCATTCTCGTCGTTTTTTATTTATTCATTTATTCGTTTGTTAAAGTATTGTAAGTCTAGTTGGCATGATATGCTCAAATCATAATTTCAATATTACTACTAATGCTATTTTATTCTGTAATTTGAGAAACTGTAAAATGTATTCGACAAACGGTCTTAATCATTCCTGAATGCTTTAAAATAAATCAAAGGATGAGCATTATATGCAGTTTGTAGTATAAGTGTTACTGCTTTGTGTTCAGCAATCAGCAATAAACCTGCACTCTCCTGTGACTTCGAGAGTGAAGACCTATGTGGCTGGACGCAGGATCCACATTATCATTTCAACTGGACGCGTTTGAACCACAACACGCCCAGTGGTTCTGTTGGGACTGGGCCTTCCTATGACCACACTCTTGGCAAAGGAAAAGACGGTAAGCACATTATGAATACCATGTATTTAAAGCAACAAAACCGGGCATTTTAATATACAGGAGTAAAACTAGCTGCAAAATGTCGATATGTTATAAAAACTTTTTTGTAATAAATACTTAAATTTGGAAAGAATGAATCAACAAAAACCACAGAACGTTCATGATATAGCAGTATTCAGTTCACTCCAACTAAACAGTCCTTTAAAGTTAGAGTATCATTCATTGAGATGTCGATGAATTGTTTTTCTTCTATGACACATTTTGTAAAAGGCGTTACAAGTATGTTTAAGCCCGGTGATTTATGAAATTTAAGTTCCAACAATTTTGACGTTATAGGCTTCATTTTTATATACACATCATGGGTATAAAAATACGTTCTGCTGAATTTCATTTCCCTAAGTTCAATAGTTCTTGAGTCATTAACATTTTGAGTTTAAAATGTCCGCTTTTCAAAATCTACCGTCTCGTACAATTTGTAATGAAATCACTAAAATAAAATTTTCTGAAATGTTTACTTTTTCTGCACAAATTTTATTGTTTGTTTAAAAAACAATGCTATAATAAAACTGCCACAACTAAATTTTCACAACAGTTTTTGGCAGATTCAGTAAAATGTTTATTTTAGCATGCATTTTTTGAAGTTTTGAATATGCAGAAATGTTGTAAAAATTAAAGTCTGGAAAAGTGATATTTAAGGTTTGTATAGGAAATTGGACACAGGCTTCTTTAGCGTCTCCACCTTTATAGGTTCCTATTTTAATGGTGAAACATAACCCAGATTTATTTGCAACTTATTTTCACTGGAAACAACAAGAAGCTATGCAGAAATAGCCGGTGGAAGGGAGGTGATTACATCGATTTAAACCAGATACAGATCTCATTCTATGAACACATTTTGTAAGTTCCATTTTTTATATGGACATTTCCTGCGCTTGCACAGATATTTTAGGTTTCTGCCAGAGCATAAAGCAGACATGCTGGCAACGTTGCAAAGATTTCTGATCCATGAGAGCGAGGATGTCACTGTTACTTTCAAAACAGTTGGACACCACGTAAACAGGTTTCTCTTTGGCTTTCATTGACGTGTGTCTCACGAGCGCAAACAAACGTTTTTGTATGCCACCTGCTAATAATTGTAACCGATTGTTGATTAGGGGTTCTCGGGTTACCAGCCGTGTGATGTTGATAAAGTCGCTCGAGATTTCGGCCATGCTAACTCTATGGGCTTCTTCACTTCGTGAAAGCTTCTTCAGGAAATGAAGAAAGCCATTTATGAGATATCCGTTATTAAGGGTTTGAATTGTTCATTCTTTAGTTATTCTCTTAAAGACCTTTCAACATTCAGTTGTTTCTCACGATTGCATGGAAACAGTATGCAATTTTAAGGCCAGCATATAGCGTCCAATTATAAAACATTTAAGTATTCCTGTTCCTTTGTATCTATTACGACATGTATAGTGTATCTATTTCTTCAATATTTGGATTAAAATGTAGAAGATAGATCTGCAATGTCGCAGCCATGTGCACAACCCCTGGAAAATGAAATAATCAATATCGTTTAATCTGTGACCACAAACGCTCCTGTTCTTTTCTGATAAAATGTATCCAAAATATTCCAGAAATTCTTCATGTTACTCTGCCATAATTGGTTTTAGGTCACATTTAAACGGTTGTTCCGTGTAGGATAAGTGGCATAAATGAAGAGTTCTCCCAGCATCTATCACAGAGAAGGGCAATGCCTTCTTAAAGCGCCCATTTCTTCCAGAAGAAATATATAATGTCGTTAAGCAAGGAGGCCCTCGAAGACTGCTAGTATTAGGATCATCCCTGGAATGTTTTGTTTCTTGATGATGGTGATGATGATGTAAGGAATGCCCTCTTTTGGACTTTCAATCAATTTAAATGGCACCGATAAAACGGACCACGTCCTTGATATTTGCTGTTCTTATACCCTCAGGTTCCGAGATAAGGAGCCTAAGGATTGATAGATGTCCTCGTTGGAGGGCCAAACTTTTTTGGAGTGTTTCGCTGTTTGGGTTCCCTACCTCAGAAGTGAGATACGCAGATCCAGCTTCCCGCGCAATCCCCTTTGTAGTTTCGCCGTAGCAGATCAAGGCTACTCCACCATGGAATGTCCAAAAACCAATATCTCCTTCCTTTTTATATTATTGAGCAATGAGACATTTTCAGGCATTACTTATTATACTGTTGCATTAGTTGTGTTCAGGACGGAAATGATGTGCGTGTGTAAGAAAGATAAAACCTGGAAATTCAGTTTCGCATATAGACATTTATTCTTACGTTGATGCTCATAAATTATACGTTAACACATAAACATTTACTTGAATAAACAAGCACTGACTGTGTCTATGATTGGTGATAGCTATATTGAAGAATTAAAAAGTATTGCATCCTATAAACCCTACTCTGACGGCGTAAGGAAACCAAGTATGTCTACGCCAAGACCTCTAGGTCTACATTTCACTTCTCTTCGCGGCTAGTTGGTCTGAATCCATGATTCCGATTGGTTGATCACTTAATGATGTTATATCGTTGGTTTGACAACCAATCATTATAATGGAAAGGTATAATCATAACACTGAACAATTCAATGCCATATCCGGGATTTGAACCGCGGATCTCCCAGTCTTGGTCCGGTTGCTCTAACCACTGAGCTACCATGACAACATGCCGACACGATATTAGATTCTCCAACTGATTCGCATTTTTTCCGGTAAACCACAAGGATATCTCAAATTGTATTAAGATGACATATCCCAATGGCGGGCTTCGTAGTTTCAACCACTATTAGGTCAATTAATGGAATTAATTGTTCTTCCACACAAGCCGTGACAGAGACCGGGAGATCCGTGGTTCAAATCCCGGCTAGGCATTGAATTTTTCAGTTGGATTCTACCTTTCCAACCTTGTCCAACACACGGCTTGTCTGGAAGAACAATTCATTCCAATCATTATAATCTTTACATATTTGTTAAACTATACAAAATTACTCATGCATCCTGGGTAAGATAAATATAAGCAAAATACATAAACAAATCCAAATAGAGTAACAGAGTAAGAAATGTTTCAGAAGGAAACAGCATCAGGATACCTTCGCAGACGCATACTATATACTAGGAGGTTTTATTTTCGCTTGTGCTTTCCTGCATAAAGAGTCCTGTATAAGTCCCATTATGTTCCAATGTCTACGCAGTGTGTTGTGGCCCTAAGATAACCACCAACATCTCTGAGTTTAGATCTACTTAAATTCAAAGTACTCTTACTCTGCTTACGTCCTGGACCCGAATTGCCTGGCAGTAGTTTCTTTATTGCAGTATTCAAGCTGAGCCCTACTTGTTAGTTGGGGAATCTCATACTTGATACTTATGGGAGACACGCCACAAAATGCCTCGGGTCCTATGTAATTAAAACCCGAGCCCTTCTTCGCAAGCACTTTATTTTTCTTGCTGTAATAACATTTAGAGGATATGCTAACACTGCCTGACACCGATATCGCCTCTATTGTATATCTTGCGTTATCGTGTTAAACGTAAACACTTATTGACATATGCATCCCCTGACGTTTTACTACAAAATCTTGACTCCTATATTGCTAAATTGCAGTAATTCACTTTTATGTTCACTAGCACGCAGAACTCAACGCGCACTGCGGATCGTCAAGTGTCAATGCTGTTATATACTCTGTGTTTCATGAGATAGTAGTGGGTACCTACAACATTACATTGTATGCTGGGTCTGTTGGTGTCTTTTTTATTTCAAATGTGCCTTCGACAATGAGAGACATCAGTAGGTATATTTGTTACCTGTCTGAAGTGGCAGGACTTCAGTCCTCGATTACTCTCATATATAAAATGTTTATATTCCCATACTCTGTCCCTTCTGAAAACTAATTGCTTCTATGCTGCTGAAATTCCTATCCCGCGGTCCCTGAAGCACGGACATTCTCCACTTTGTATGCATTTTCTCTAAGCCCTGACAAATTCCTGGACTTTCTTTCCACTAGTGTCATTAACCTGACTTTTATTGAGATCCGTTTATTCAAAAAATGTAGTAAATATCTAAAACACTCATACACACACAAAAACTGAATTTCTGAATTTATAATTCCTCGAGTCTCGCAAACAAGCAACGAGTTTTCCTTGGTGTGACTTTTGTGAATATATGACGTGCATAACTTTAATAACATGCTGCAATTTTGGTTAAAAATTGTGCAATACATCAGAGAAACTTAAAATAATAATCTAGCATATAGGCGAGGACTCGTCATGTGGAGGCGGTCGAGGGAATCCGCACTGCTTTGAATCAAAAATTAAAATCGCTCACACTTCCATTCAACTATTATACATTTATGTAAGTCAACTTTGAAACCTATTAGTATTTTTTTCACTTACTTTAGTAATGTCTTCTCTTATATCATATTTTTTCAAGGTATGTTTTCTTTCTCGTAAATCTCTAAAATGAATTGCATTGGATTTTACTGTATCTTTTACAGCTTTTATGTTCTATATCACTGTCAGCTAAGACATATGTTATTCCTGTGCGGTTAAATTGTAAATAACGGATTGTCTTTTCCAACAGGTTACTACTTGTATATTGAGACTTCAGGGCCGAGAAAGCAGAATGATACAGCAAGGCTTTATTCCCCAGTATATAGCCCAGAAGTGGTAGCTTCCCAACCATCCTGTTTCATATTCTGGTATCATATGTACGGAGCAACTGTTGGTAAGGTACTTCATTAAATATGAATTAATTTCATAAAGACACATAGGTATTAAGTTGACTTTAATTTGTATGCTTCAATGTTATAATACTGCTGATAATAACGATAACGGTATTCCAATTACTTTAGTATTCCGCACGATGCCTATAATATTAAGCAACATAACGTTTCCAAAATATTTTAATTTCATACAGCTTAAGCCTTATTGAACTTAGATTAAAGATTTCATTAAGTTCTGTTTGACAGATTTTTTTGATAAAGTGAATTATATTTGAAAGCTAGAGTCTTGGAAAGACTGTTAAATATAAAGCGGATATTTACGTTATAAAGCGAGTAAATTGATGTATTTATGTAACAAATCTCGCATCATCATTTGGGTATAGGGTTATGTGATCTGATAATCCAAAAACCAGGAAATTTCTTACTGTTAGTTTAGTCGATTTAAGGAAATAAAACTTTGAGGAACATGGAACCCTAATGTAGGAGAAACGTGCATTTAATTAATAATCCAGGTTTTTGGAAGGACTACTTTATTGTACTTCACCTTAAGTAAGCCCATGCTATCAAAAATGTATTAAAAGTATGCAGTACAACTTAATGTGCTCAGTATCAACATTTAAGTTTTTCTTATACCAACTGTATTTCTCAGAATCTTGAAAAGAAGAAAGGAACTTGATATTCTTCACAATAAGTTTATTAAACTCACTACAGCTTACACACACACACACACACACACACACACACACACACACACACATACCGGGGGAGTCTTCTCAGCCTGAGGATTGAGAAGTTATGCAGTCCCGGGGTTGTATAGGCTATGCTGTAAACACTGTCTACTGCACTGCGTCGTATCAACTTCAGCCGAAATGACCGTTTTACACCGCTATATGTGCAGTGACTTCTACTCGTGGCGCAACAGTGTGCGCATTGGCCTGAAGTAGTGAAACTCCCAGGTTCAAATACAGCCACTTCAAGGTCCTTTTTATCTTTAGTAAATTTAACGAGAAATGATAGTTTAGCATGGAGGTGTCGTTTCACTTAATTAGTTTAATTATAAGAAGTTCATTGAAACACAAATTGTTAGTTGCTAGAATATGCTTTAATGAACATCATAAATAAATGCAAGTAATTAACAAAAAACTCATTTATTCGCAGGCGTCATTTGAACTTCCGGCCTTTATCATGTAACCATTGTGTTGCTAGAGCACGTTAATGACGAGCACCACCGTAGTCCTAATCAGCTGCTGGTGAATGAGGTGTCAGCACCTACATTTCAGATCGTCTGTAAAATACAGTGTTGCCTAGTTACCAATCCGCAGGATGAGAAGACTAATGCTGTATATATTCATATTGTATTTGCAGCATTGGAGTAACTAATTTTACTGGTAACCCATTCCCTTCTTCTGTCCACTGAGCGCTTATGAGGTGAAAAAACTCTCTCTGTATTGGTGTTATGACCAGGAATGGAGGAATAGTATCCCATAATTTTAGCAACTTTGAATACTGCTCACTAGAAATGCAATTATGAGCTAAGGCAACGCATTTCTAATGTAACAACAAGTTCTTAAAACTATAATTTGCCCCAAAACATTAAATTTATTAAGGCTGTGTTCAAATATAGTAAAAATCACGGACTTTTGTCTTTTCGGCCTGGACGTTTCATTTACCTAAAATCGCGGGAGTCCGTAGTCCGTGGCATATGGCAATCCTATCTTGGTATGCTGTTCCACCACTTATTTAAACTACGTTCACCCGATCTAAATGCACAGCACAGGCAGGATATATAACACGGGCGTGGCTAGCTGTAACCCCAGCTACAACATAATATTTCAGAACGATACAAAGTGGGCGAGAAGATTAGAACACGGCGGCAAGGTTAGGTAGCGATACACCATGCACGCTTAGTTTCGGAATACAGTAACAATTATGTTATTGCTCACACGAATAATATTAATTTTTGCTAGTTGTATTTAATTACGAAAGGAGATCTTTCATTCCCTTGTAGTTTTTACGTTTAAGAAAGCAGATGAGACACACCTGTTTCAACCTACAGTGAAAGAAAGAAAGAAAATTAATGCCTATCCTAAATACTTACGTATATACCCTTATGATAAAAATGCAATAGCTAATCTGGACAGTTATTAAATAACAGAAATAAAAATAAACGTTCAGGTTTTTACCTAAGTATTCGATGAGGACAAACACAAACAAAACAACTTAGAAAAACATAGTAAAATGGAATAAGTGTTCGTTTCAATATTTAATAGAACACTTTAAAGAGCTTCATAAAGGGACGGGTTTCGGAAGATATAACGAAGGGCGCTTGACATGCCACAGCTTGAACATCGGTGGAAAACATCATGTTGTCGCTTTCCACCGAGTGACCACACCCAATACTGCTTAACTTGGGCAACCTGAGCTCCTGATACAGGAGGGTAACTTTTTTGAGGAAATGTCGGAGAGCACTAATAACTTCTCATTGTGCTGACCATATTGGGCGGAAAAGGCAGCTGGATCACTTTCCACTAGGTGATCACGTCCCCGCAATGCTACTACACGTTCACCACAGCACATCGGACTGGGCAAGTTTTCATTAAAGCATTGGTCAGTTTTCGTAATGAATGGCCAGTCACTTCAATAGTAACGCGACCTCTCTGAGACAACCTACGATGATGCAGGCTCTCTCTTACGAGGATCACTAGATTTGCATTGAGACACGGAAAATTGGCCATCCCTGGGGAAAGCAATGTTGCGTTGTCAAAATAGCTGACCCATTGGTAATGCAATGGTAGCAGGCAGACCATTGTTGTGCCATACATTTCTGTTCAGTTTATGTTTTAAGTCTGAAAAATGTGGACATTTTTTCAAGTGCAATGGAGATTCAAATAGAACATTTTCCTGCAATTATTTTGTACGACTTCAAATGCGGCTTAAATGAAACGCAGTCACTTGAGCGTTTGAGGGGGGCTTTTGGGGACTATTCTCCGTCACGTGCCACTGTGTTCCGCTAGTTTGTAGAATTTAAGAGAGGCGGCAATCTTTTAAAGATGAAGAGAAGAGTTGCAGACCAGCAATAGTAGTGACTGACAAAAACATCACCGCTGTGGAAATCATGATTGGGGAAGATCCAAGACTAACCTACAAGGACACTGAGTTGGAATTAGAGATTAGTTTGCCGAGTGTTTCAACCATCCTTCATGAACACATTCGTGTAAAAAATTCTTCAAGAAGGGTGCCCTATAATTTATCTGAACCACAGAAGCTCCATAGGTGGAATTGTGCGAAGAAATCCTGAAAAGATTTAACTGTAGAAAGTCTCGCCGTGTTTCAGTTATTGTTACGGGTGACGAAACATAGATCTATCAGTTTGACCCTGAAACAAAACGCCAGTCCTCCATTTGGGTGTTCCCAGATGACCAACCTCCCGTCAAGGTCAAGAGAGCAAGGGGTGCCGGAAACAAAATGGTTTCTCCTTTCTTCTCCACAAGTGGTGACTTGACAACAATTTTGTTCGAAAATCAGAAAACTGTTACTGCAAAATGGTACACAGAAGTTTGTCTTCCGAAAGTGCTTCAAAGAATCCAACAAAAGCGTCCAATACAGGGCTAAGTGGCACATTGCTGCATCATGACAGTGCATCAGCTCACACCGCTAATGTCACAATGGGGTTTCTGCAAGGAACTGAGGCAAAGCTATTGACTCATCCACCCTATAGTCCCGATCTGGCACCATGTGATTTCTTCTTGTTCCCTACGGTGAAGAACCGACTTCAGATCACCGATTTTCTAACCCTGAAAAAAGCAGTTTCTACATACGAAGAGGAGTTATCTGCATTGTCATAAAACTGAGTGGCGTGGATGCTTCCAGAAGTGCTTCCGTAGGATGGAACGCTGCATATAGTGCCAGGTAGAATATTTTGAGAATCTGGGATAAACAATATGTTTCTGTGACTATTCATGTTTTGCTGTCTCAATACATATCTAGTGACCCTCGTATAACAACAAAGAGACAACCAGAGTAGCGGATTGAGCAAAAGGCATCTCACCTTAGAGTGACGTACCGCGCGCCCATGTCAGGCCCTCTGCTGCTCACACCATTGGCCCCTGATACCTGCAGGTTATGTCCAAGTGTGGTTTGGGTGCGCTGCACACTTTTGTTCAGTGCTCGTACCAACTACTGTATCCCTTTCCCTTGTTCCATCAGACATGAAGCCGTATCCTAGTAGAGGTGCTTTCGATGACCCTGACCAACAGTAGCTAACTCCTTAAGTCCTCAACTGCTGTAACCAACGGGTCTTCTTGAGCCTCCAAGCCTAAAGATAACGAAAACTTCGGAAAAGTCATAGGCATCGGAATAGCGGGAAAGGAGACTCGATTTTTTTCGGCTATTTCTGACAGCTAAGGTGTGCGTTAACCTTTCAGCGTTCCAAATAACTACATATGTACTTTAGGAGCAGTGATTGTCTCTTAAAACTTAAACGACATTGTTTTTCTCTTATTTTAAAGAAGTTATAGCATCTCAGTAGAGAGATTTGTCTTAGGAGGACAGCGAATTGCTGAAGAGAAACTGTCCACTTTTCAAAGTAGTGTAACATTATTTTACCTGCGAAGAGGTATTTTGTTTATAAACATTGACGCTCTACGATTCTATACTTTTACCAAAGGAATTTTAGAAGGTTTGTCCAGGTATAATATGGATGCTGCTTATTCGCTATAAAACTCCGTATGCGTATGCCAAAGTCTGGGCTCGTGTACTGGGGCCTGCAGGTAACCAGGAATTCACTCGATGCACAGTTATTTATTAGTTCATACTAAATAAGAAATAATGGGTATCATATGGGTTATATACGAAAGTTAATATAACTGTTTTGTCTTATGTAGCACATCTACCACGAATATTATTTTTTAAAGACTTGTATAGGGTATTTTCCTTGTTTTCCAGTGAACATTTACCTTAATCTATGCCAAGAAAAACTTCTGCAACACACAAGTCGTAAAAGTGGGCGATCGTATACTAGTTTACTCTTTATAATGTACCAATGGCAATTTGTTGTTGCGCTTGATAGTCTTTTTCTATTCCTCGGTATAAAATGGTAAAAATTCAACTGCGTTTGCAGTGAATCCCGTGGTTTGCAAACCTGGCTTAATAAATAAGGTAAATACGGAAATGGGAGTTGTTAGAGATAAATTATATTTAATGTTTGGAAACATCAGAATTCACCGATGTTGGTGAACACTACCCTTGGTTGGGAGATGTTACTGACAAAGCCAATTCTGATTAGTTTACTTCTTCAGTTTAGAAATGGAGCATTGTTTTATTTACGTCCTGTATAGGCGTTACATATAGCTAAGTGTTCATATTCTGAAGTTAGAGTTTTACAAATTTAGATATTTGAATATAAATTAACATGGCATGGAATAACTCAATGCAATAATGCAAACAATTAGGATGAAATAAGTGTAATTCATTACGGTTGTCCCAGTGAGTTTACAGATAAACATTTCTTTATTTTTGAAGATGTCACGCATGTGCCAATACGAAAGTTTGGAACGTGTCTTTGACTCTTTATGGTATAGCTAAAAGAAAGTTTATAAAAAGGTTTTGAAACTAAGATTTTTTAAATTAAGGATGTTAAATTATTTGTGCTGTTATATTTACGCTTTTACAAAAGTGCTCTCATATAATTATATTTATATATAATTATATTTTATATGATCAGAAAGTGATTATCTGCTTTGGCTGCAGGATCTCTTGCAGTTTATATCAAACCAGACAACATGGAACTTACAAGCGACCTTCAAGCTGGTTTTTTCCAATCTGGTAACAAAGGTGATGTATGGCTTAATGGCATCGTTAGCATACCTACCACTGGCGTTCCTTTTCAAGTAAGTTTGCTTTATTTCGTGTTTAAGTTATTTTTCTGTTATCTTTTCTTTATTCCCCTTTATTTCTTTCTTTCTTTCTTTCTTTCTTTCTTTCTTCGGTTTCACTAAGTTTCTCCCCATTTCCTGTGATTTCTTAGCTTTATTCTTTCTTTATCAATTGTATTTTTTCCTCTGCTTTTGATTATGCCATGCTGCATGTTTCTAACTACGTGCTGTTTGTGTACGTATAACCAGGTCCAGCGAGTGCAGTCCTGCACTGTGAGCGGAACGACGGCGAACTAACACGATGACGCAATACAACCATACGCATACGTCAGAAAATGCTGTACAGTCAGATTTACTCTTTAACGCATCGCGTAATGTTCACAGTGCTAATGATGGAACGTAAACGAAATAGTTATTCACTAAAGCATGATTACGTTTCGTGATGAAGAGAAGAGATAAGGCCAGAAAATACCTATTACAGATGCTACTGAATGTGCTAATTGTTATCGTTTTCCCAATACAGAGGGGATGGCAGGCCGTTACATGTACAAATGGTGCTCTACGATGCAGGACTGCACTCACCTTGGTCGAGTTATAGTTCTCTAGCACAATGACCATGACGGTATGTAAACATTTCGTAGTTGAGTTTCAGGCTAACCTATACGGTTATTCTGCTGGTTATGAATATAGTCAACGAGTTACAATATATTTTCGGCAAGTAAAATATTGTCGTCACGAGAGACTCTAGTATTAATAGGAAGTTAAACGTAAAATAAGTTCACATAAAATACACACTTAAATAAAGGGGGAAGGGGAGAGAGAGAAATATAATACGAATAGAAACTGGGTATTATTAACACATGCAGCTAAACTGGGAAAAACACACTTACATCATGAAATAAGCAACAATAAATAAAAGTTCATTTAGTGTCATAAAGAAAACCGAATATAGCCATCTTAGCCCTCTCTAAAATGTTATGCTGTATTTCTTAATAAATAATGATTATTACAAGATATATTTTGTTAAGCAATGCTAACTCTCAAAGAATAGAACAATAATTTAACGTAAACTAAATTAGTATTGCTTATTGTAATTATGCTCTGCAGGCGCTACATTGATACAATATGGGGAGAAGAGTGTTCACACTTACTTCCGCGCGCGCACACATATTAATATAACCTATATTTTACACCACAGCGTCCGAAAAACCTAATTTTCTCCCGTACTCCATTTTGTACGATATACTACTTTTTAAGTCTTGAATAGAGATTTAATTAATTTCATTTACTCACCTCCGAACACTATACAATTATTGTACCAAGACTTAGAATTATTTTATGCATTGTAACCCTAATTTCATAATTCCCTATGATATTCGTAATAACGAATTAAACATTTCATTATATTCATGGAAATGGCAATGAAATATTTGCGGGCCTTGCATTTCTGTACTCCTTAACCTCTGATAAAGAATATTCTATGACAAAAAATTACAAAGCAAAATGAAAGGGAGAAAGAAGAAATAATGGTTGGAAGAAATAAAAGTAAAAAGTAAGAAAGACAGAAAGAATGAATGAAGTTTTAAAAAAAATTAATGTTAATTAAAACTATTTCTTACTGCATACCCACTACAAAAGGTAAATAAATGACTGAATGGAAAATAAAATAAAAGGAAACATGAAACTAGACATAAAGTAGCATAAAATAATGTTTTCTCTATTAAAACTACACATGAATAAAGTTTCAAGTAATTTATTTGTAAAAATCGTAAGATAATCTAGTGTTTCTCGTTTTCTGGCCAACTGACTGTTTTCCCCCTTCATTCAAAGCAGCGTTATTCAGTTACAACTAGCAGTGACAATATTTCAATAACCTTGCTGTTGATATTTTCTATTTCTGGGTGGTGAAACTTAATGCTACGAAATGCATAGTGGTAAATAGGTAGACTTACAATGCTGGTCTGAAATGTTATTTTGTTGTCCTCAGTACTTTTCCCTCTTATTTTGTGGCTTGTAAGGTGTGTGGTATTTCTACTTAGTTCACCCATTATTCCTTAATACAAGTACTTACAACGAACACTCCACTTATTTAAAAGTGGGCTTTCTTTCGAATTGCACGGTTACCTGACTGAGGTGGTAAAACCGTTTTACCCCAAGGTCGTGTTTAGGACCGTTTTCAAACATTAAAAGTTTGAACATTGGGGCTTTGGCACATGGAACAATGTAAGAACAGGAGAACCTGTTGACACAGAGAGACCACCCACACCAAGTCAACCAATCGAAACTTCAGCACTAAAAATCACTTTGGGCCTGAATAGTTTCTATTTCTAAGATGCATACGAGGGATGCCCCATAAGTAGCCGGCCTAACAAAGAAAACACGACAATTTTAGAAAAAAAAATATATATTTCTCTACATAGCCTCCTTTCAGCTCGATACACTTTTCCCAGTGACGTTCAATCGCTTCGACACCCTGCTTATAGTGAGAATCGTGGAGTTCTGTAAAATAGCCATCAACTGCAGACTCCAACTCTTCATTGTTGACCAATATTTTACCACCAAGCTATTTCTTCAACTTTGAAAACAGAAAATAATCAGAAGGGGCTAAATCTGGCGAATAGGATGCATGAGGAAGCAATTCGAAATTTAACTCATTAATTTTGGCCGTGGGGAACTGTGTGTGAACTGGTGCATTGTCTTGATGAAACAAAACTTTCTTTCTCGCTAAAGGCGACCGTTTTTGCTTGATTACATCATTCAAACGCTGCAATAAGATCGCATAATACTCACCGTTGATTTTTCCTTTTTGAAGATAATCAATGAAAATTACCCCATGTGCATCCCAAAAAATCTGACGCCACGACCTTTCCTGCAGATGGAACTGTTCTTGCTTTCTTTGGAGCTGATTCTCCTCTTTCAATCCACTGTTTTGACTATTCCTTCGTTTCAGGTGTGGAGTGATGGATGCAGGTTTCATCCATGGTTATGAATCGACGCAAAAACTCGGCGTTATTGCAGCGAAACATCGCCAAACACTCGACTGAAACACCCTCACGACGCTGTTTTTGTTCCGTTGTGAGGAAACGCGGCACCCATCTTGTGCACAGCTTTCACATGTCCAAATTTTCAGTCATTATGCAGTGTACAGCACCTTTTGAAATGCCTACGATGTCTGCTAGCTCGCGAACTTTCAGTCGACGGTCATCCAATACCGTTTTGTGGATTTTCTTCACAATTTATGCCGTGGTCACCTCATTTGGTCGACTACTGCTATGTTCGTCTTGGCAACTCGTACGGCCTCGCTTAAACTAAGCCACCCAATATTTTACTGTTGTAAATGAAGGAGGAGACTCCCCCAGAGTAGAATCTAGCTCAGCTTTAATATTAGTTGGACCAAGACCTTCCAAATGAAAGTACTGTATCACATAACGATGACCAGTTTTATCCATGTTTACAAATTCGCTGAGAGAGTTCACTATTAATGGCAGCCAAACAGTTACTAAACCACATAGCATCGTCAAACTTCAAACTTAAGCTTTATAAGGTTGGTACGTTTTACCATAGTAATTTATTTGAGACAACAACCGATATCTATACGTCAGGTCGGGTGCTTCTGGGACTGCCCTCGTAACACGTGCAGCCCGAATGAAGGCCCAGTTTTGAATGGTGGTGTTTCTTGTTGGAATAGAATTCAACCCTGTAATTTTAGAGCAGCCACAACTAAACTAAGATGGTAATCCCAATCAAGGATATATATATATATATATATATATATATATATATATATATATCACGTGCATGAAATGGGGTCACTACCACAGAGAGAGGGAGAGAGTGCGAGAAAGAGAGAGTGGGAGGGAGCGTAAGTTACAATGAGTCAAAATGTAATTGGATTCTCCTTTTTCCACGCCTGTTCTACAGTATACTTCTGTTTTCGTTATATATTATAACGAAAATGTTATTCGTTATATACTTAGTGATTTGTTTAATTCCTCTCCCCCCCAAAAAAGAAGTAGTGTCGTTAGGTCTTGAATGTTTTACTGCATACAAGGCCGCACTTCAAGTTTTGAATCTACTGATATTCCTAATCAAGAGAACACCATATGAGCTTGTTATTGCTTACTCTTTTGGATAAGTATTTTAGTGTCTTGTATGCAATCTAGATATTAGGGTGTTGCTTATTGTGAGATTTGCCTCTATATTTAATTATAAAGGTGGTTTATATGTTCCGTAGATTATAATTGAGGGTGTACGCGGGCCTGGGTATGTTGGAGACACTGCCATCGATGACATTCGCTTGGCAAATGGTTCGGATTGTGAACAGCCTACAACTGATTTGGTACTTGGCAGTACATACGTCACACGTGAAGTGTCATCGGAAGGTAAGAATTTATCTGCAGCAGATTCCTTTCTTTTAATGCAAATAGTGCAACATTCCATGCGATTATTGATGTGTCAATGAAAGTAGAAGTTTAAATTGATTAGTTGCTGCCTCACATACTAAATTGATATAATGTTTTTAAACACAAACTGTCCCTTAGTTTCTGCTTTCATTTTGTTACATGTTGCAAACACTCTATTATGATAATTGAATAGTGGATGAAAACATATCATGTTGATTAACTTCCATTCTGTTGATTAACGGCACATTCCACGAGTGCTAATAGTTTTTCGGTAATTTAACTGAGGTTAATGGGTCTGAAAGCTCAATTAAATTACCCAGGAAAAATTGTATTAAGCGGAGGGTTCGGTAAGATAATTGCAATGCGAAAATCAATGCGGCAACGATACCATGGTTTTGTACGTTTAGTATAATCGCTGCACTGAAGTGGTTGCAATGCGAACACGATGCCTTTTTTCTTTTCTTTCTTTTTAATTTAATTTTACTGTAATCACTGAAGTGCGTTACCTCTTTCATCTTGTATTATGGATGTTTAAATATTGTACTCCTTCTTTTATATCTTGAAATCTCAGATCACCAAATCTCGCCATTTTTATAGTCGGTATCAAAAGCCAATAGTGAACAGGAAAATGCATGAGAATTGGTTTCCTAGATCCCTAGTCGGATCTAAGCAGAGATTATTGGAATAAAAAATTAATGTAGGAGAAAAAACCCGATATGTTGCACTCACATGACTCTCCCTGCTCTTGTACAATTTTTTACAAACGCTTTTCTCCATCTAGTTCATATTAATCGAAATAAACATTTGTAGAAACTACCTTATTGCTAATTTTCTTGCAGGTTCAAGTTCCATTGTGTTTGCATGTCCAAGACATAAAAAAAGAATAACGGATTCCCATTTGAGAGAATGTATAAGTATTGGAAAATTCAAACAAATAACAAGGAATATCTCGGAAATGAGTCACTCTACCAAAGTCACTTATGTCACTATGACATAAAGTGTGTTTCAACGAGACCTACATTTCTGTGGAGTAAAATGTTTTCTGTCCCTTACGGGTTACCAGTTATGCGAAAGCCATTCAGAATGAAGAAAACCTTTGGGGAAATTCCCAGAAAATTCAAGATATACATTTTATTTGCCATAAAAATGTCTTAAATACATAATACTTTAATCAAAACCGTTAGAGTCATTTTTGAGAAAAACAAAAATTTCGAAAAATGTTCCATGCAATGGGTAGTCTGGGGTAGGGAATTTTCTTTAAAATATTCGTTTCGCATCCTTGGAAGATACTAAACTCAAATACCAAGTTTGGTATTTATCCGACTTTTCCTTTCTACGTTATGCTGTTCACAGACAGACATACACATGGACATGTTTCCAAAAATGCTTTATTTGGATTCAGGTACCTCAAAGCATATATTTCCAGTAAAATCTCGGTATCGAATTTTTGGGTGGAATGCAATACTTCCACTAACTGGTATACGTAGTAGAGAAAGTAAAAACCTATAATTTATTAGTTTTTCAGGAGCATGCTTTAAAACTATCGATTAAGTTAATATTTGATGAATAAGGGATCAGTTAGACCGTACATTGGCTGAAAGAAACTTGTGTGTAATTATCAGTAATCGGCGACATAACATTGCAGCTATAGCCCATAAATTAGGTTTCCTAATTCTCAGATGGATGTGTGCAAATATATAATTCCAGAACAGCAGCACACAGAACGGTTACAGAGAGAGAGAGCTTCGGGGATATATGTTGTTGCACAGCCCATATGGATGGTATCACTCAACGTCCCCATATCAAAAAGATTCCCGCCACTGCTAACAACCCTCGGAGCAGAGTTTGTTGAAAGCGTAAGCATTTCTCCTTCTCACTGAATCGAATCACACTTTTTGTGCAGGAAAGGACAGTGCTGTGGGTTGTTGACATTAAGTTAGATTAAATTGTAAATTAAAGCCGTATACTCACCTTAACATTAGTCTACCAACTAAGGAAAATAATAAAAATGGCTGCAGTCGGGCGATCTTGTGATTTGAACGGGAAGTTTGTACGTTACTGCGGATCTACTCCTACCTTTAGGTCATGTTAAACACTAGGAGCCGGTTTCACCAACCGATGTTAAAAATACTCTTAACATCTTGTTTTTAACAAGGTGTTCAAAGTTTAATAAAGGTTAAATCTTTTGCGTTTCATCAAGCTTTTACAGCAAATTGCCAGCTAATATTTGTTCACGTCAAAGGCAACAGCGAACTCTAGCTTTCGAGAACGCGGTGACCGAACTACACTGCCTCTGAACGTACCCCTATGTATTTTTGTCTACGTATCGCTGTGCTCTCTGTGTCAGTAGTAGACAAATACTTACATTCATGGCAATTGTCATGCGATGCTCCCGCTGGTTGAGGTTAGAATCGCGATGTCAACCGAAATAAATATTTCACCGTTTGAACGCGTTAGTTAACACCTGGTTAATAAGTATAGACGTAGTATCAAGTGCGAAAAACCTGACGGTCTTACATTAAAGGATAAGATTGCAGCCTGGGACAAAATTCACGTGTAATTTAATTGGAATAAACGCGTTTCTCTTAAGTCCAGTAAGCAACTGCGGCAATTTTATGCTAACAAAAGTGCAGCACCAGAAACGTTAGGTGTGAAGAGCGTTTATGACGGTTTAAAGCTGGTGGTGGACACTGCATTGAAACTTAAGTGGACGAAAATGTGTTATAGTGAATTAATCAAGCAGACCCGAAAAAATACAGTTTGCTTCTTGAAGCAATTGCTTTGGAAACATTCCGGATAAACCCATAAACAGTAGTTTTGGAATTACCAACATTATCACCAAGTAAAGGAAACATGTGTAGCATAAAATCTAAGTACCTAATTAACACTTGTAACTTAGGAGAAACAGTCATGCTTCTGTTGGTAGCATTGTAACCTCTCGTATTTCACATAAAACCTTGCTCATGAACCCTTGGACAATCTATATTGCTTTAAAAATTCCTCCTTTTCCACGGTTTCAAATTTATTATGACGAACGACTGCTCTACTATTAGGAATGGCATTAAAATGGTACTTGTAGCAAGTTCGCATCAGCACTTGCTTTACGGCAGCCACTTTCCAATTCCTAATATTTGTTAAACGCCTTAACACAGGGGTACGGGGATGTTAACTTAACACCGACTTTAACACATAGTTAAAGTTAACATTTTATGTTGAAACAGAATTTGTGTTAGTTTCAGTGTTAAAAGTTAGCATCTGTTGGTGAAACTGGCCCTAAGACTCTAATTGCTTTCTGAAACTTAAAACGTAATTTTTTACAATCTGATGAATGCAAATTTTGTGATCGTTGCAGATGATCGGCAGAGCTGCCGCCTTCGATGTACGCACCGGTCTTTGCTTCCTACGCCTGATCCTACTGAGGAGATGATTTCACCATCTTGCGATTGCCATTCACATTGCAGGCTCTCCAAGACTTGCTGTGAAGACTACTCCGTCTATTGTACCTATAGTAGGTATATTACGGCAAATGAACAAAAAGCACGTTCATTAATACTTAAAATGTTTGTGTGCTGGTTTTAGTACTACTTTTTGACATAAACATTTTGTAATGAAAAACAACAAGGTTTTCATTATCTTAAAAAACAGTAAATTAAAGCGTAAGGGTATCCAGCCAGTAACGATGGCATTATGCGAATCTGCCAGCTTAACAGCTTCTGAGGTGCATGAATTGGGTAGCGGGCCGGGCTTGAATGTTACGTTAATACAATACTCGCCAAGTAGAAACCATTTGCTCAAATCTGTCCTGCGGTTTGGAAAGTTCTCTTACAGACACAGAGATGGTGCTGGCAGTATCAAATAGCAAGGATGGTATGCATCTTTAATGACGCAATGTGTAGTTTTATAATCTTGTAGCATTTATTTGGTTACCTTAATGTTACAAAGTAAACAAGTTAAAGTTTCATCACAAAATTTATAAAATCGAATGTCGTGTAGCGATTAAGTTCGTCTTATTAAAATATTTAACGCCAACCAAATAAATAAGTGAATAAAAAGGAATAGGATTTATCTTTGGAAACTCTTTCACAAACACTTTATGCGGTATAGAAATGGTCTGCGCAGTTTAAGCCTGGCCGTCCTTCCATGTTGATGACCTCCAGTTACAGCTACGACTAAAGAAAACTTCGATAAAATTCACAGTGCCGTGTTAAATAGCAGACAAATCGAGGTACATAAGCTTGCTGACATTCCCAAGATCTCGCTAGATTGGGTCTGGAACATTTTGCACGAGTATTTCTATATGCGAAAGCTCGCAGCACTATGTTGTCGCGTTTGCTAGACACCGATGAAAAGCGCATTCGAATGGACATGTCACAGGACGTATTCATACGTAACACACCAACCTTTTGCGATGTTACATCACTATTGATGAAATATGCTTTCACCAGCACACCCCAGAGATCAAGAAGTACTTTAAACAACTGGTGCAAGAACGTGAAAGCGCTCTAAAGAAGGCTAAGTGTATTCCCTTAGTAGGGAAGATGATGACCAATGTCTCAGACGCGAAGAGCATATATCACAGAAACTCTAATTATTGTTGCACAAATCATTTTACACTGAAGGTATAACGAAGAAGTATCGTTGATCTGGGTGTAGAGTTGAAAGATGGCTAAGTTGAAATAATGGGTTAAAGTTCTCTGTTTTCTTTCTCACGTTAGGAACTTCACGAGAAGCCCTCGTACGATTCAAAGGTAAGAAATACAAACAGTTTCTACCAATCATAAACATCAGACAAGAATATACCATTCATTTCCTTAGAGTGGTTGTGCAAGCTTAAGGTAGGGAAAAATACTCCAACTCACTGCGTTCATCGTTACTGGATTCCTCATTACTTGTCTCATAAAGATTCTAGATTATTATAATCTTGTTTAACATAATCTTCTAATGCATCATCTGCTGTTCTAGTTTCTCCAGTGAATTTAATAAAGCGTCCACTCCTGCACAGTCACGAACTTTAAGGCTCCGTGCAGTTAGTTTTTAAGCCGTAACAATGACATATCACATGAAACATTATGGTGCCGAATGTAGCGCTTTACGTTTGCCCAAGTTAACCATACGACATTAAATAACGCATACATGGCGGGGATCTCACAACAGTATGTTAATGTTCCTTCATGAGCTTATCCATCGTAACAACCTTCTTTCTGTGCATAGTTTAGCATTAATGTGTCATTCAAAATTCCTATATTAAAAAAGTTAGTGTTCCAAATCTTAAAGCGTATGACATTCCAAGTTTTAATGAAAATGTGCAATTATCGCATAAGATTGAAATTAATATAACTCTTTTTGCACTCTCTGCATTGGGTTTGATTACTGCAGGGGATGGTTTTCCTCAAATTGGAAACGACACTGCTTCTGTACTTCTTGGTTTGTTAACACCGAGTTGAAAGATTGTATCAGCGAAATGCCACGTTCTGTTGCTGCATCATTTACAACCTGGAGATTGTTGACCCTTTGTTTGATTACTCTGAAATCCTCATCTCCCATATACCAGAATCAGCTTTAAGAAACACACCAGAAACATTCAGCGCCATTAACAGCCTTTTGGTATTGTGTGAAACAAAGTCTCGTAGTTTCATTCCTTTAATCCCTTTCTCAGAAAGCTTAAATTCTTGCAAAACAAGTCCTTCCCCAGATTTGTCTAGAGATACTACCGTAGCTACTATCAGTTATACAGATAGCATGACGTCAAAAATGCAAGAGCAATTAAACTTTCATTTAAATACCACAAATGTTGAGAGAACTTCTCATTGCAGCAGTTTGAACACGTGTATTTGTGTTTTTATAAATTTCAATTTTCTTCAATAATTCAAGACTCATGCCCAGATAAAGTGCAGAAGCTGGTGTAGCAAGCCATGATTTTATTAACAACGGTGTTCCACAAGTTGAACTCATTAAGAGAAGATAACAAAAACTGAGCAAATATATCTTCAAGAAGTATATCTACTTTGCCATCCATCTAGCCTTTTGTAAAGCACCTGGACGATGTATACAAGAGGTCTCTAGTGCAAGTTTCCCTCCAAGAAATAGTAGCGAAAGTACCAATTCTTATTATAGTCCTAGAGTAACATTTTGTCAGCTTATTGCCAACGAAACTAATTAATTTTCTTTTTAATGGTAGTAATCGACCAGAAATAATTTATCTTTTGTGGCTGACCCATGTATGTATTTATAAAACGGATACCAAAAATTAGCAAGTATCTGAAATATTTACATGCTTGGACTCATTAGTGTAACAAAAACAATTAATTCAAGTATATGATGTCAACAAGGCAAGCCCATAAGACTTATGTTTATATTTTGCTCCAGCAAAGTACGGAATCCAGTTTTCAAACTTGCATTGCTTGCTTGTGTATCAAATGACATGAAATATACTGTTTCCATAAAATTCTAATCCTGAATTCATTGGAATACGGCATTTGCTTGCACTATTCCAAACCAATTTGGAAGCTTTGGAGCACCAAAAAGTCACATGATTCCGTCTCCAAATACCACAACTTCAAGTAGATCAACATTGTTTTTTATTAGTCAGAACCAGAAACACTTTCTTATCCCAGTATATTATTGATGGCATATCACGAGGAAATAAAGTTTTTATTTCTGCTTATACGGTCTGTCTGGGTTGCTTTCTTGCTCATCTTATCGTTATCAATATCAACATTCTCTAGTTCTACATTCAATACTTAAGCATATTTAGCATTTCTGCTGTTTATTTTTCCTCTCTCTAGTGCAAGTACTAAACCGAGAATAATAAATTTGAAAGGATGCAGACACGATGTTTTAAGGGCACTTGGAGTATCTTTATTGTCACTAATTCAATATTTAGTTATTCATTTTTGCTAAAACTTGGATTTAGTGCCAATATTTCTGACATCTTTAATCTGTCAATTTCCTCATTTCCTTCCTTTATCTACTTTAATGTAAAATAGTTATTTTCCTTCTTTCTTCTACCTGAGCAAGCTTCTTTACTATAGGAACTTATATCCTATTGTCCTCTTTATTCGCATATTACAGACACATTTCTAGTTTCGTAAATATATTCCCTATTTGAATTCCAACTGCCGTTTTCATGCGACACAGGAATAAGAGAAGTAGTTCCCTAAAGAATACCATTGTAAATGCACTCGTTAAGAGATACGCAAAATATTTTGTTCACAAAGTGTGATATCACCAAAGGATTAGGTTGTTCATTTTTATATATGTAAATAAAGAAGAATATCGAACATTAAATTTCTGTAAAATAATAAGTAGGGACACGAAGCTCTTATTCATCTAGTTTAACAGAAATATTCCAGGAATATGTGTAAACCCTTTATTTATTAAAACTAACATTACCGTTTTGGTACAGTGCTAGCTTCGGTGATTGTGCACTCCTGGATGAAATGTCACACAAACGCTCCGCATTATTGAGAAGCTTTCCTTCTTGGAAACCCACATACTCATTTTGAGTTGCATTCCATTTTTCATCATTACTCTTCTACACCTACATTGCTTAAATTTGTTGTTTTGAAGGCTGAGCTCTGGAAGTTACAAGATCCCAGCAGTCTATTACTGCAGGGCCAAAACCGAGAGAATAATGTTTAAGGACTTCTTCGAAGCTACCATGCACTTACGGTCCTGGGTTAGTAGCGATTGCTGGAGTTGCTTCGCGTATCACTACTGAAAAATGTGTTGCCTATATGGAATGTGTAGATCTAAAAGAATCGGAAGGACATTCTTCAAAGAAGGTGATATTACACAATTACCTGTTAAAATCTGTGATATGCACACTAAAAATATGTTCAGCTGATTTGCATCAACCCTTATAAATTTGTGAGCTTATGCCCTGTTATTTAAAGTCACCTTTGCATGAAAATATAAAGTGTCCTTCCTATGCACGGGGCCGCATTACAACAGCTATTGGGTTCCACCTCTTGAGGTCAAAATTCCCTCTACAATTCAAATGCTACTGTTCAGAGTGCTTCAAACTTACCAAAGAACAGTGATATCGTTTAAGAAGTTTTTAATATTCCTCATTCGTGACATTTTTCCTACATCGACCCTGCCTTCTACAGTTTACATGTGATTTTTGAAGCATAGGCTACCCAAATCATTGAACGTTGGCTTTCTGGCCCAAGCTGCAGCTTCAGTCTCGGTCCAAGATGATTGTATTTAATGAACTTAAATACGATAGAGTTTGCCAGAAGATTTGCGGTATATAAAAGAACTGCCGGATAAAATTCCGGTATATCAAGACCCTATATCACATCAGAAGTAGTTCGCATCGTTCTGTAAACGTTATTGTCATCAACATTATTATTGTGGTCATCCTTTAAACTGTAGTTCCTGTTGTCTCACCTTCCCTCGAAGTACAGACATTTTTCATCTTGCACTTGTTCATCTGCTGTTGGTTTAACCGCGGGCTTTTGTGAGGATAACGCTAAGTACTTACGGTTGAATTTGGATTTTTTATCTAATACTCTTCTATTTTATACTCAACCTATGTCTTGGCTCTCTCGCTCTTGCCACACCGCCAGTTTGCACAACGGGTTCTAACTTCATACCTCGGAACATACTCCAGTGATTATGCCCCCTGATTTGTTAGAAACTATATACTCTTTCGTCCCCGTGGTTTATTGGTTCCTTACTTGTTGAAGGAACTTGGCATACTATTTGTATAAGAAAAGAGGGTAGTAATTTCGGTATTTTAGCGTCATCCCTACCCCTCTAGCTTGTATTCGCAAAATTATTCAGAAATTTAGAAGGCCTGTTACACCCATCCACTCCTTCTATACCTTGTCTTTAGTTACACTTCATTGTGAGGTGACTGGGCAACGCATTTTCCTGTATGCAATCTAACAGCAGACATTATTGATTATATAGTTTTGTTGCTGACCCATGAGGTGGCTATTTAATACTGAACATTTTACACGATGTTTAGTTCTACTAATTTAATATTTAGTTCCCCAAATTGTCTACTAAACAACTTAGTACGTTAATAGTATTTAGAGCAGAAAGTTATATAATAGTTTATATAATATTTGGATATAATTGTTTAATAAGGTTTAATTTTCATTACAGCAGAAGTAACAACATATGTCACTGCTGGTGCAGTAGTACTGAGAAGCACTAGACCACCTCGCACATATCCAACTCCACCTCCGCTACCACCACTTGAACCGCACCCTTTGGAAAATGTCACAACTGGTTTTTTCCCTACTACAACCAACGTAACGATCACGCAAACCTCGCCTTCCTGGGAGGACATTTTCCGACCAATACCAATTCCACCAGATCCTACACCTCTTATCCTAAATCTGCCACATATGACTACACTTAAAAGCACCAGAGCAATACCAAATGGGACCACAGTGACTTCTACAAGCACTTCAGCACCAACACCACCAGCAACGACTACTAAAATCAAATTTACAAGGCTACCGGTTACAACAACAGCTACAACATTGGTAAAAAATGTTACAACAGCAACAACAACAATAGCAACAACAACAACAAAAATAGCAACAACAACAACAACAGTAGCAGCAACAACAACAATAACAGCAGCAAAAACAACGGTTCAGAAGCCAACGTTAGCAACAACTAAACGAATAACAACAGCAACAACAATGAAATCACATCCATCGTTTAAGACGACTACCATAATGCCGCGGACTACCACTACATCCTCAAAGTTAAGATTTACTACTATCTCTACTACTAGTAGTTCTACAATACCTACGTCTTCATTGCCTACTTTTATGAATAGTATTCCTGCTAACATATCAACTGCAAAACCACGCATCACCACAGAAACTGGTACTAAAAGATCTTACACTATGGCCACTACCACCATTAAGACAAAATCTTCAAGTAGGAGAAACATATTTGCACCTAGCACAATGAGGTCATTTTTGGGGGATGACATACGAGGTAAGTCATTAAGCTACTACAGAGCATATTGTTTCTCTGTGGTATAAATTATTATGAATACGTTTCTCAGTTTATTCCATGACGAAACACCCCTTGTCTTTCTTACCATACCTGTATATATGTCGCAGGGAACTCTGCTTTTATTCTGGGTAGCCACATCAAATCATTCCCGAGATGTACCTATTATGTTTTAGAACCATTTTTATAGATTCTAGGTTTAACTTCCAATAACATCTGATGAACGTTTCCACTACATAAGATGGTTCCTCGTCATGTGTGGTTCGGATTCTTGTTTTAAAATATAGTTTACTACAGCGATGAGAGAAATGCGCAGTATTAAAGTACATTGAAAAATACCTGGTAGGTGTTTAACGTAATAAATAAATATTGAAGGTATTGCGAAGTATTATTAAAAATAATAATGGTAATAATAAATATGTAAATATTGACTAGGTACCTCTGCTGTAGGGTTGTCAGCCTTCTGGCTTATTAACATAGAGCTTATAAACAAGGCTATACTTATTCATCTCTTTAATGTCCATCTTCACATTTTGATCAAGGTAGGTAGGTGCATGAAAAATTCAACAGGCAGTGTGCCCGCTGCTCCTTAAACATGCTAGTATTATTCTTGATTGTGTTCCTTCCTTCATTATTTATTTATTTTTACTATTGTAAAATAAGGAGAATCTGGTTTGTTACTAATCCGGAGCAACGTTTTATTTCTAACTGACGTATTTTACATTGTTTGGATTACATTTGTATTATAACACAATGGCTGATATGTATAAAATGGAGTAGGCAAATTTCTCTACCACGTACCTGGTTGATAATGCAGGTATTATATTTCAGCGAACATTTGATACCAAGGTTTCATCGGAAATAGTTGTATTTCAGGTCCCTCAATTTAAAACATGTAATTACTGAAAAAGTTCCGCGCACTCGCCTGTGGCTTTCAGCAGCATAACTCAAAAGCGAAATGTTGCATTAATACCAAACTTCGTATTTAAATCCAGAATCTTCAAAAGATGGACACAAAGATTTTCAAGTTTTACTCAAAACTACTCTTTACATGGAAAATTGTTTCTCATTTTTTTTATTTTCTCAAAAATGGTTCTAAGGAACTTTATTAAAATATATTTAAGACGTTACATGACAAAACACGTTTTATGCTCTAGGTATAGCATGTGGAGTTATTTTCATTCGGAAGGAATGTCGCATCATTTTAAATTGGTAAACCACAAGACTCTGGTTCCGAGATCGTGGGTTCAAACCTGGTGGAGGGCGATGGACTTTTTCGGGCGTACGAATCATTAGCATGGATTTCTTCGGAATGGAAATAAAGCCGGTGATCCCGTGTTTCCGATTTATGGCACGTAAAAGAACTTCAAGCGTGATAAAGGGCGTCCAAGCAAAATTTCTGGTCTTTCACGCCCAATATAGAATGAGGATCTAAGAATTATAGCAGTTAAATAGCGTCCATACATCAAAACTCAATTTAATTCTTAAACCCTAAAATATAAACAAAAGCTTACTACACAGACAGTGTGTATCTCTTTAAGACACACAATTGATTCCTAATAACTACGTTTGTGGTATCAGGCATTTCGGGATATCTGTTGCTGTTGATTTGAATTTTCCAATACTTTTTCATTTTTGCAGTAGTCGTTATTCAATTGTTTCTCGCGATATTGTGGAAAGAGTATGGAACTCCCAAGCCAGTATACAGCGACCCTCCTTTTCGCTTCGGATTCCTATTCTCCTGTCGTACATACAATGAAATGTATAATGAAGTTATTTCTGCAAAGGTATATCTCGAATAATTTGAAACAGAAAGAAACATAAGCTTTTGTAAGAACTGACTGTAGAATATATATGGCTGTTATATATCTGACTCCCTAGTTATGAGTCACGGATCTGAGTGCAATGAAAAGACTCGTCCGTCGGAAACTAGTCCCAGTTTTGATACATAGACATGGAGTAAGGATAGGAATACTTTATTCTTAAATCGGTGATTCTCAGCTGCAGCGCACTCGGCATACGAAGAGAAATACTAGAATGGATGCTGCAAGGACAAACCGATAATGGGTGTTAATAAACTACATTGAAATAATTTTAGAGATTGTGGGGATGTCTTAGACAAGTAATTTAAGATAGGAAGCGTATGGCCTGTCTGTTCAAATTTCGAAATTATGGCTATAAGCCTTTAAAGTGCTAGTACGCCACTGACAAATGAGAATGTCATTCCAAATCGTAACACACGATAACGAACGGAGTTTCAGGGCATATTTCTGCGCAGTGATTATTAGTTTTCGAGTAATAAGTGGCTAAACAACAGTACTATATTTATTTAAAAACTAGAATGAAATTAATAACTTTTCGCTAAACAGTTTTGATCTCGAGACACGCTGCACAATTGCAAAGATGCGAGTTTCTTTCCTTTTGTGTCTTCTTTTCTTTGTTTATATGTTTGTTTGTTTCAGTCTCTTTTATCTTCAGCTAAGTCAATTCCAAACTTGCATTTTATATTTTTACATTACCAGTTTCGAAATTTCTGCTTTATTTGTCTGCACTAACATCAAGTGACTGAGAATTAGAAAGATTGGTAAAATGTTTCTTAAATGGCTATAGGAAATCAACCATAGAAATACATCCATTTTTCCACTCCGCTGCTATTAAACTTTAGAAGTTTGGCTTGCATCAAGCCAAGAATAACAAGTAACACTGCCTACATACCGATATCAAGCCCTATATATTTCTGCAGAGTATGTAAGACGATAATAATATTGATATAGTAGAAGCTACGCTTCTCTGAGAAGACACTATCTCTCGTACAGATGTTTTTATGCATAGGCTTGTGGGAGCATTTCCCCTTTTTCGCTACCGAGAAGATCATGTTGCATGCATACCAGTCAGTATGTTCGGTTTTGCATTTTAGAGCTTCCGCTTCTTTTTAAGTAGATGAAGCCCTGATTTGTTCCTCGATATAAATAAACTATCTTATAACCATGAATTTCTAGATAATACTTTTATTTATTTCAAAAAGGACTATTTCTTTTTACGAGGGCGAATCGAAAAGTAACGCACAGTAATTTTTTTAGAAAAACAGTTTAATAGTTAAAACGACAACAAATCACAAATGAACTTACACCTTTTACCTACTTTTCGACATAGTCACCAAGTTTTCAACATATTTCTCCCATCGTGATACCAGTTTCAATATGCCCTGTTCGTAAAAGTTCGTTTCCTTGGAGTATAGCCATCTGCGGACTGCTGATTTCACTTCTGCATCTGTTGCAAAGCGTTCGCCGGCCATGAATTTCTTCATGGGACCAAACAGATAATAGTCCGACGGTGCACGGTCCGGACTGTTTGGTGGATGCTGGAGCACCTCCTAATAAAGTTTGGTGATTTTCTGACGAACAGCAGCAACAACATGGGGCGAACATTGTCATGAAGAAGTTTGACATCGTCAGCATTCGTGTTGTGGCGTTTGTCACGAAGGCACGACGCAACTTCACCAAAGTTTTCATGTAGGCTGCAGCATCCTCATACACGCCACACATGTCCCTGTGAAAATCATTCGGTTTATGCTCTTTGGCCCACATATATGGAACCATATCTCTCTGCTCTTCACACGTGAACGACAATAACATGCGTGTCTTCTTTGTTGTGTAGTTCACGATTCTCTCGCTAGAGCTGTACAGGAAACAAAAAATACCATGTGTAGTGAAAACTTCAAACTATATCTGTGTGAAATTGTAACATTCCAGCTGCAATACCAAGGCAGAAAAACATTATTGTACGTTACTTTTCGATCCGCCCTCGTATATTTATTGCTGAAATGAGACCAGGGACGACACTTTGTCCCAGTTCGCCGCGAGGATCACTGGTACTGGAATATAGAGTACCGGTTAAGAGCAGACCATCGAAACTCATTCTCCGACCAGCACAAGCAGGTTGCCTTTTCTTTTCACAGTGAAGTAACTTCGAACCCATAGCCTCCGTGACGTCACTATAGACAAGTAGCCACCAACCTAATATACGTTCAGGTTAGGACAAAGTGTCGCCCTTGGTAAAATTAAATTCAGTTTTATTTATGGACGCTCTTTAACTGCTATGATTCTTAGCGTCCCATTCTATGTTGGGCGTGAAATTGTCCTGATGATGATAGCGGTAATTGGATTCTTCAAGCTATTTAATTATGAGGGCACGCATTTGTGATAGTAGTTAACGATTACAACGTAGGAGATGAGCTGGTTGTAAGTTTTTAACTGCCCAGTCCAGTATATTGATCACATGCGCGGATTTCTATGGAGACATAACATTAACTCGGTGCATTATTAAAGATGGGCAAACTCACGAGATACCTATAGCAGGCTAGTGGAGGATAGTTAACTCTTCATTCAGGCATAGTTTCCTTTCTCTTCTATGTTTTCTTTTTGCCTCTTTTATTTGTTTATTTACTACAATGTTTTCGGTGAAAATACCAACTGGAATCACGTGTTGCTTGCCGGACAGGAATGGACACAAGTGAAAAAATAAGCAATGGAGAGAGCAATTAAGGGCATTGCTTACGTCTGTAATTACCTTTCCTCTCTTTTGCCAAAGGCATTCTCATATCCTGTAGTAGAACCAACATTACTAATCACATACGGAATAGAATCAAAAGAAACTGAGAAATTTGAAACTTTATAACTTAGTTTAGAGACAACAGTGTGTTATCTTCACTGAAAGACATTTTTAATTGTTTACGTTAATAATGGGTTCTTCATTCCCAAGGTAAAGAGTGGAAGGCAGCACCAAGAGAACCTCTAATGCAAAGTGAGGAACCTGTTCCAATATCCCTGATAGCTGGCATTACGGCTCTCATTGTTACTGTGGCAGTAGTTTTTATAGTAGTGAGCATCTTCATCAGGAAAAGGTAAGTTTGAGCTATCATTCTTGTAAAATCCTACATCTCAACCTGAAAAGGCATACTGCATACGTCAAAAGTTCTCCCAATCCTTAGTTGCTCACACTGCTACGGAATTTCCTTTTCCCTTTTCCTTCTACATTGTGTGTTGCTTCACATTAAAGTAAGTATTTGATTTGTCTGAACGTTGTCATCATCTGTTTTATTTCGACTCGTTATTGTTCTATATGAATGCTGATTAATTGTGCACGTACAGGCGGCTCCAAATGTTTTCCGTGAAACGTGTTTGTAGGCCGGGTGAGGAAAGCAGGGGTCTTATTGAGAGGTTATGCCAGATGCCTTAGCTCATACCTGCTCTACAAGGTTAGGGGATGTAATAACTGCAAAAAAAATAACATTACAGCACAGGACATAAGCGGTATACAAACTATTTTTTTTAATTAGAGGCACCACTTCATTGTATAATAATCAAGTGATAAAACAAAATGGTTTGGTTTTCAAAATTCACTATTTTCTCTACCCATTAACAAATAGCATGGTGTTTATTTATCATAATATCCTTATAAAGTATGATTTTCCGTGCACTTTAGCTTAATCGTGACAACAATTTAGGCCAGAAATTATTTAGAGATACAGTCCAAGTTAACTTCCCTATTTGATTGCATGCAAGATGCCGTAACGACAAACAGCCGCTTATCTACACCACAATTCTTTTTACTGTCCCTATCACTTACCTATGATAAGTAGGGAAAGTATTGTATTCCACTCAAAAATGCAATAACGAGATACACAAAAAATACACGTTTTGAGACTCCCTGAATCCAAAGAAAGGATTTTTACTTTCTCTACTACGCAGTTACAGTAAGTAGGGGAAGTATCATATCCCATCCAAAAATTCAATAACGTGATTCACTGGAAATATATGTTTTGAGACCCCTGAATCCAAAGAAAGCATTGTTTACTTTCTCTGCTACGTGGTTAGAGTAATTAGAGGAAGTATTGTATTCCACCCAAAAGTTTAATGACGTGATTTACTGGAAATACACGTTTTGAGACCACTTGAATCCAAAGAAAGCCTTTTAATCTCCCTACTACGCACTTACACTGAGTAGTCGAAGTATTGCATACCACCCAAAACTTCTATGTTGTAATTTCACCATAAATCACGTGTGAGAGTCCCTGAATCCTTGGAATATATTTTTAGAAAAAGGTCCAAGTGTATCTTTGTCAGTATCTCCACAGTGTGTGTGGATCCATGAACAGCATAACTCAAAAACCAAAAGTCGGTCGGAAACCAAACTTAGTGTTTAAATTCATCATTTTCCAAGGATGCGACACGAAAATGTTGAAGAAAATCCCACACCCAGATTATAGTTTACATTGGACATTTTTCGAAACTTTTTATTTTTTAAAAAATGGCTCTAACGGCTTTGATCAAAATGCATACGTTTGAGCTATTTTCATGATAAATAAAATGTATATCTCTAATTTTCTAGGAATGGTCTGCAAATTCGTCTTCATTGTGAATGACTTTTGATAATTAGTACACCGTAAGAGAGGAAAAATCTTACTGCACAACAAATGTAGATCTTGTTAAAGCACAAAATAGCATGTTTATGGTGTTAATCTGTTCTGAAATATTTTTTGTTATTAGTTTGAATTTTCAAATACTTTACCTATGCTTCTCTCAACTGCAAATCACTATTGTCTTTCTTTCTTCTTCATGTTCATACAAAGAGATTAGAATTTCAGAGCTATCACGTATATGGCCCGCATTCGGGAGATCATGGTTTCGATTCCCGTGGCCGACCTTCCTGGTCCATGGTTTTTTTCGACATATTCCCCTGGTCGAAAGGCGAATGCTGGGAAGGATTCTACATCCCCGAATTTCCTGTCCCTCCATTATCTTTCATCCGTTGTATCTTTCAGGGTTGGGAGTGTCGAAGATGGTGTTTCAGTGCAATGTGGCAGGGGAAAAGGATGCTCTTTGTGACTCTTTCCGTCCCTCGGCTTTCGGCTGGCTGCCGAGAGTATCCGAACCCCCTTTGAGGGGCGTTGGACCCCCTCTGTGCGGGGTGGGTTCCCCGTTTTGCTTGTCCATCTGCCGGGGAGTCACTATCTGGAAATGTAAGGACCCTACTATTCCTGTGCCGTCACCTCGGGTTTCGGCCGTCCGGTGTCTCCTCTCGCTTCTTCCTGCCTCCTGGGGACACCTCCTCGTAGGACGTAGGCACAATATCCTCTATGTGGATCAGTGCCGAGTCCCCTCCGTAGCCAATTAAATGCAAAGGTATCATATAGCAATCAGCTTTGAGGGGTTTGGCTGTCGCTTAAGCTTAATATGTTCTTCTTATATCACAACAGAATGTGTAAATAAGTAAAGCACCTTTATCTGAATGATCATGAAATAGATGCAAGAGTAAGCTTTGTAAGAATAGTTTGTAGAAGAGTGAGTAGAGCAAGCCACGTGAAAGCAACACATCATATTTTATAGGAAAAGCTCCGTGTGCCTGCGTATCAGTGAACAACATAACTCCAAAACGAAAAGTCGGTAAAATACGAAAAATCTTTCAAACATGTGGCACAAAGATTTTCAAGAATATCTCCCCCACCCCGAACAGTCCTTTACATGAGAATATTTTGAAATTTATTATTTTCTCAAAAATGGCTCTAACGATTTTAATTAAAATACTCTCTGTTTAAGATATTTTCATAACACACTAAATATATATTTTGAATTTTCTGAGAGAAACCTCTCAAGTCTTCATTCTGAATGACTTGTATAATTGGTAAACTAAAAGATGGACAAAGCTTTACTACAGAAGAAATGCACACCCCGTTAAAGCACACAGTTTGTCATACATATATTTAGGAAATTAACTATTTCCCAGATATTGGTTGTTATTGGTTTGAATACTTTTTGTAAATGAAAAGTTGGTATTCGTTTTGTTTTTGTCGCAGTCATACAAATAGCATGGCATTTCAAAGCTTCATGTCGTGATACGCTTTTGGAAAATGTGACTATCGCTTTATCTACGTATCCTCCAATAAAATGTGTAAATGTGAACTTTTTCTTTTGGTATTTAATTAACGTTCTTTAACCGGGTAGGCCATTACGGACGGTGAATAAACGAAATGGTCAAAATGATGCTGAAATGCGCCCGAGGTCCCTAAAACTTAGAGTTACCTGACATTCATCTTCTCGGGATAAGAGGAAACCCTGGGGAAAACTTCATCCAGATAACTCAATCTAACCGAGATTCGAACTTGGGACCTCTTGATTGTGAGGTAGACCACAGAGATGGACTAAATGTGAATTGAAAGTTTATTTTTATTTTCAAGAAGGAGATTGAAAAATAGGATTTAGTAAAAATAATTTGTAGAATGTAATACATTAGATTTTTCTAGTGGTAATGCAAAGAGCATGGAGTTTCAAAGGCACCACATAAAAATTTGACTATCGTTTTAGCTACTGCATTCTTCTTATAGTTACAACGAAGTTTGTAAGAGTGTAGTGACAGTTCATCTCTTGTAACAAGTGGCAAGCTGTGTGTAGGACAAGGTTGGAAAAGTAGAATCAAACTGAAAAATTCAATGCCATAGACGGGATTTAACTACGGATCTTCCAGGTGGCGCCGCGGTAACGCGTGGGACTCGTATTCGGGAGGTCCTGGTTCACTTTCCGGTGACCGCCCACTTTGACCCATTGATTTTTTCAGGAGTTTTTCCGGCTCGTCAGGCGAATGCTGGAGTGGTTTCTCCCAGCCCCTGAATTTCCTGTCCCTCCATTTCGTTCCATTCCTAATTTCATTCATCCTTAACCCATTAGCTCTGTTTCAGTGTTGGAAGTGTCGGCAATGGTATTCCGGTGCGGAGTGGCAGATAAAAATGATGCTCCCTGTGGAACCTTTCCGCAACTGGGTCTTCGGCTGGTTGGTGGGGTACACAGACCGTCCCTTGGGGGGCGTTGGACCCTCTGTGTGGGACGGTTTGCCTGCCCGGCTGTTGGGGCGTCTCAATCTGGAAACTGTAGGAAATCTGTCATTGCTGTGCCGTCACTCTGGTTCGGCCGCCCGGTATTTCTCACCACGTCCCTCCCGCCCGGGGGCGCCTCCTCGAGGGGCACAGTCGCAATATCCTCATTCGCTGGATCTGTGCCAAGTCCCCTCCGTTATAAATTATGTTCCATTCCATTCCAGGGAAGGGAAGCATTTTAAGAATTCAGAACGTGAATCATAATACAAAGTATCTAAGTCTAACATCGTATGTTATTTTCGAAACTTTTCTTTTTCTTCATTCTTTAGATTTTTAATTTGAAAGCAAGTTTACTTTCGAAAGCAATTGAATTTTCAGAATACAGTGCTTTCAAATGAGGACTCAATTGCAGCAAAATCACATCAACGTTTTGCATTAACACTTTTGTGTCACTATTTTGAAAATTTAGCTTATTTGTTATACAAACTAATAAAACAGCTGTAATAGAAACTGCATATTTTGCGCTAAACGTTGTTTCCTCGTATCTATTGATATTTTCTCCTTTTAGAGACAATAGCTGTTTTTACTCTACGTCCACCATACTGTTGGCACGGTTTTTCTTCCTTTGTCTTGTGAACGTGTGAAGGGGAAATTATGTTTCAAATAAAACAATCTATATTCGTTTTTAGCAACAAACTGCTGCATCAGTTTGAGATTAATATTACTTTTCCTTTCGTAGTTTTAAAACGTTACCTGAATGTTATCAGAATAGTATGGGCAACTGTATGGAACTACACGCTTGGGCTGAAGCTTGTGATCAACCTCTATGAAGATTAAAAGCAAAACAAACTTATATTCAAGATAAGAAATACTCTCTGCTGTCAGAGTTCGGGTTGAACAGTCCATTGTGTGGTAATTATGAAACTATTATTATTATTATTATTATTATTATTATTATTATTATTATTACTATTCTTATTAGCAAAAAACCCTAAAACAAGATATGCAATAGGTGCACCTTGTTTCTCAAGAAAATTACAGAACAATGCATCTTTAACTTCTGTAGCACCCGCATAAATATGACAATTTTAATTTTTAAACAACATCTTATGTAAAGAAAATTTTAATTTATTTCGTTTGGATAGATCTAGTAAAGAGAAAAGTATTTAGTTTCGTCTTCTTTCCTCTTAGAGTCAGGTCGCTGAATTATACGAGCATACGCAAAACTAAATGTGACCTTTGAGACGATAACGGCGCTTACTGTCGTCTATAGCCAGGCATAATTAGTCGAGCAGACCTTCCTTTCCCTCTTCCCCTCCTCTACACCCCCTGGTCCACCAGAAAACATTTGGAGCCTTCTGTGCATAGGTAATAAAACTCTAAACTGGCATTTTTCAATTTTGGATTTATATTGACATATGTGATGCTTTTATCTATTTTCAAGGTTTCTTCTTATTGCTGCTGTTTTTGTTACTAAAGTTTATATATATATATATATATATATATATATATATATATATATATATATTTAAGATGCATGTTATAGTTTGCTGTTTGTAAACTATATATATCAGCAAACTATAACATGCATCTTAAATACAGATTCAAATGCAATAATATGAAAAGTAGCTGTGTCTGTAATTATCTTCACATTTATTTCAATAAATTCCATTGCTTGAAACCTATTATATTCCAGTTACCAGCTGCTTTCTTTCTTTCTTATTTATTTTTAATCAGAACTTTATCTGTTCCAACTTAAACAGGTAAGGCTCCAAATGATTTATAGTTTTCTTCCGTACATACTTACATTGTTGCTGTTTCAGGAAAACAAAAAGCTGTTTCCCAAGCACTGCCTCTCCCATTCTTACTTTTATAAATCAATGCAATGTGCCTGCAACGAACCACACAGTAAAGATATTAAACATGGTTTTTGATTTTAAATTCGAATTGGGTCAGCTGTTGAACAGAAGGTATTTGTTCCTCAGGACGAAGTATGTGGAGCACATTTCTGATCCTGTTCCAGATCACCTCTCCCATTGGCAGCAGTGCAGCCTGTGCTCAAGGGTATCCATTGCCACAAATATGCTACAAAGATCCGAGGTTATCCTCCCATGACTACATAACTTCTCCGCTGTTGGAACAATCTTGTTGATAACCTCGTATTCTGTATCCCTCCAGGCTAAGATGATATTTCTATGGTTTGCATTTGCCCAAATGAACTATCAATTACGCTTGTACTTACTTTCTATATTAGGATATACGTTGGAATGCGGAACAAGGTCTCCATAGGGGTTTCTGGTGATCAGAAACTGATCCAAGGAATCTCTGGAAACTTTGAGGAGGCGTAGCGAGCATTCCCGTAATGTTCTCGTCACGTGATTTAACTGGTCGTTCTAAAACTGCCAATAGAAGAACAACTGCCGAGTAACAAAGACAACACCGTTTTCTCCAGTAGGGTAAGTCATTTGTTGTTAACGTCAACTAGACCACAGCCACCTTTCTCCAATGGAAAACGCATTTGCGGTCGGGCCGCTCTATATGCCTTTACTGCCCAAAGGAAGTAACCAAGTAGTTGTTCAACCCGCTGCACGTATTATTTGGGCAGAGGCACAGCTACTTATGCCACAGCTTACTCAGTGCATAGATATGAATATGCAGATGTGTTACATTTTGGGAGCGCTCTTTGTGCAAGGTAAAACGGAGCGCATTGATCTTCTGCGTCCACTTTAACGAGACTATCTCTGATAAGGTCCATGTAAAGACAACACCCAGCATCATAGTCCGTGAAACCCACTTCTTATTCAGGATTGCTGTAGGATTTTCCCAAACACCAATGGTAAGGATTTCGGATTTTTGTTGGTTAAGTTCCACCCCTGAACTGCGGCTGTAAGTGTCTATAGCTATAGTTATCTCCCTCAGATCACTGGTATCTCTGACCAACATCATCACGTCATCTCCACAACCCGTTAACTTGAGGCATTCTCCAGCCAGGGAAATTCGTTGTACTGTGTGTCCTGTATCATCTGAAACAGCGGGTTTAGGCTTAAAAGCAAACAGTCCCATCGATAGTGGAGATCCGTGCCTGACCGATTGTCGTATTTGAATGTGGCTCTGCTAAATGAATGTGATAAAATACTTTATTTGCAAATGCAGCGTATATATATAGAATTTTATGACTTCATGTTCACTATTGATTTATATATATCACTCTTGATACGTTTTATTTGTAGGAGAAAATCTCGAAGCCAACAGAACTTGGCTGAAGACTCCGATGTCAGATTTCTCACAGCAGATGAAATTCTGGACTTCACATTGGCCCGACCAAGAGAAGATGATGAGTTTTGATTCGCACAACTATCCACGCTACAATATCCCCTGGTTCTTGCTGCCAGCAATCTGGTTACGCGTTTTAGTAACAGCTTTATGTAAATTCCAAAAGTGTAAGCTAAGAAAATAACCCAAAATTGTTCGTGCACACAGCACTATAATATAGGCATAGTAATACAGTAAAATCTACGGACATGGATGTATAATTTTAGCTGGTGTTTCAGCTGTTGCTTTAAAATAGTTTCAAATAAGAGCAGGCTTCAGGTGTTTGATGTAGTAGCAGTGAAATTTTCAATTGGTGGTAACTATCAGAGTTTGAAGAATAATTTTCACTTAGTACCTGTTGTTTTTGTTTTCTATTAAATCATTTGACGACATGTTTAAATATGTGGTTTTATTTGTTCACACAATTGTTGTTATATCCCTTATATAATCTTAAACCCAACTTTCTCGTAAGGAGCAAAAGAACTGTAGTGTCAGAAAAGGTGTCCCATTTGCAAGTAAATGAGAATTTGAGAGTATCGCAGAGTCCGGCATTATACAACGTTAAAGAATAATTGGGAAATAAAGCATTACACGGGACTGTTGGCTAATATAAAAAACTAACATTTCATAAAAATGAGAGAAGTCTACATCTCGAGATAGGTGAGAGTTTTCTGAGATTCGCGTTCATAAATTCATGCTATTACTATGCAATTTATGACATGGTTTGTACAGTTGGGATGGAGCGGGTAAGGTGACAGTCATAGTAATATTTCAGTCTTGTGCCTAAAGCTGAGAGAGTTCTCAGCGGTGTGAGAGATATCGTGCATACTTGAGATACATTAAGGCCAGTCTCAGAAGGCAGAGAGAAGGTCAAAAATACAAGAATTGAATTTAAGAATACAAGAAAAAGTTTAAGAATACAAAAATACTCATTATTATGGAAGTAGTAACAGAATGGCAAGATCGTTAATTTATGCATAGCTTGAAATTGCAGGTGCGTCATTCTGTTATAGCAATAATGCTATAACATTGGTAACATTATTTTGAATGGTTTTGGAAATAATCCTAAAGCCATCAACCTTGCGCGTTTGTTAGTATAAATATACATAATTTTGTACTGACTTTAACCGATCTCAAAATACATTAACATGTGTTGTTTAAACTCATATTTAGAGTGTAACTCTATTAGTTCAGCGATTTGCCCACAAATATTTTGTATAAATCATCACTCATGTTGCTTACGCCGTGGCGCATCGTTCTCCGTGGTGTAGTGGTTACCGTGTTAGCCTCTAGTTCCCGAGGTCCCGAGTTCAAACCCGGTGGAGGGCGATGGATTTTTTCGGGCGTAAAAATCCTTAGCATGGCTTCCTTCGGAAGGGTAGTTAAGCCGGTGGTCCCGTGTCGTAGATTTACGGTACGTTAAAGAACCTCAAGCCTGACAAAGAAACCTCTGAGCAAAATTGCCGTCTTACACGCCCAATATAGAATGGGACGCTAAGGACCACAGCAGTTAAAGAGTGTCCATAAATAAAACTATGCAAATCGTCATGGCGCTGTGGTCCCGGTCATGGAATGCACCCGGTTTCGATGCCGGCCGTGGGTCTGCGGCCGGCAGTGGGTTGGCAAGTTTAGGTCCTTCTTGGGCTTTAGTGCCACGGGATTATGATTTTCAATAATAATAATAACAATAATAAGCTTCGACAAAATTTCAAATCGATCAAGTTTCTTCAAACTCGTGAATAAGATTTTCCTTCATGTATACAGTAATTTTAAATTATTTCATGCGTCCGGATGGATGGACGAAGCGATATTAATAGCTGCTTCAACGGTAGCGAACTTATCTAAAAGCTAATAAACCATGGGAAGAGAATGATGTACGTCGTTATAAATATTTATGCTGTTTCGATAAAGAAAGAAGGTAGAGAGCAGAGAGGGAGGAAAGAACCATAACTAAGTAATTAGCGCAATAAACTATGAGACAAATTACGCAAGGAATACTTTCTAAAAACACAAGATAGCTTAGTGGAGATCTCGAGGAAAAGCATTAAAACAATTACCTTCGTTAGTGGAAAATGCAATCCAATGATTCCCTCTTGTGTCTATAATTTCAATAATGTGGCGGGAACGTTTAATTTACTAGTATTACTGTTTTCAGCAGCATATCATATTTTTTCTGCTTGCTCAGTAAAGAGATTAATAGTAGCTTAGAAAGTTGTAAAAACACTGAGATTTTTACTCCGTTCATAGCAATGCTTATTATATATTATCTTGTAAGCGATATTTCATAGCCAGCTAAACTTCAAATTAGGATGTTTGTGACGCTCCAAGTGGAAGGACTGTACACTAGAGCTCTGCATGGGCATTAATTTTCCGACCCGGCCCATCATTACCTGAGCCCGATAACAGGTTAACAGGTTATACTGTACCACCTAGCCCGGGCCCGATTGTCAAACTCTGTTTAAATAGAATTAGTTTACTATTATTATTGTTATTGTTATGATTATGATTATTATTATTATTATTATTATTATTATTATTATTATTATTATTATTATTATTATTATATGAAATACCACTGCTTGTGGTGCGAAGTGACTCGAGTCCGATTTCTGGTATTGGCATAGGGTTGTTTTCTCCTGCTGGGAGGCGTCGTGGGGTATACACATACGTTCTTGGGACCTAGGCGGAGGCTTTTTCAGAAACAGTGGTGGCTTAGGTCCTGGAACCACTATAAGCGGCCCTGTTGACCATATGCCGTCCCTATTACTGTTCTCTGCCCTGTGTGTGTGTGTGTGTGTGTGTGTGTGTGTGTGTGCGTGCGTGCGTGGACGGAGAGAGGTGGAGTTTGCAACTGCCGTGCTCTTATAATATTAATATCAATTGGCGGAAGCGAGCATTTATTTATTGTTACTAGTATCATTGTGTGCTGCAATGGATGTGTGCATTCCACGATAATTATGGTATTCCGGGTATTAAACATTACAGGCCAAAAAATGTCACAAATTAAAAAATAAATAAATTTGGTCTTTATTTTCTCTTTACATGGCGCTAATGATTTTGATTAAATGATGCCTGTTTAAGATGTTTGAATGACAAATAAAATACATATGTCGAATGTGGTAATTCAGTTTTTCGTGTTTCTTTTCAAGCCAGCCCGACAAACGTTTTTCAAATTACTCCCGAACCCGACCCACATCCGGGCCTAGGTCCAAGACCGTGCAGACCTCTAGTGCACACGAAACCGGTGGCGCCGACACCGCTTCACATATTCTATTGATAGTGAGTAGGCTTTTCTTCATGGAAGTAGAGTATTAACTGAGAGAGCATGGGACTCTCGCTTTTAAGCACACTTAAAAACCATCGGTCTGGGCCGGGTTTGAACATGCGACCTTGGAATCCATGTATCGTTTGCACAATATTGACTGTAGATTTCATTGTGTAGTATGTAATTAGATTGTATTTTAATAGAAATTTGGACTAAAATTACGGGGATTCACAGTTATGCAGAGTTCAAATTAAATTGCGTTTTATTTATGGACGCTCTTTAACTGCTGTAGCCTTTAGAGTCCCATTCTATATTGGGCGTCAAAGACCTGAAATTTTGCGAGATGTCTTTTTATCAGGCTTGAGGTTCTTTTACCTGCCATAAATCTACGACACGGGACCACCGGCTTTACTTCTCTTCCGAAGGTAGTCATGCTAAGGATTTTTACGCCCGAAAGAAATCCATGGTCCTCCGTTGGGCTTGAACCCGCGACCTCGGGAACTGGAAGCTAGCATGGTAACCATCACACCACAGAGGACGTCACGCATCGTTGCATTCACATCCAAAGGTTTTGGGACAAAAGTTATTTTTTTCAGACAGCATGGCCTAAAAGCAGAACTTTTAAAATACTGCACACGAACCAAAAACTTTACATTATCGCTCTAGTGCGATGAAATTTTATACCACTCCATTGTGACCAACTTTGGTTTCAAGTCCACTCATATGCTATTTACCCATTGTATTTGCACATGTTTAATAATTTGACTTGGTCTATTTAGGCTTTAATTGTTATTATGTCTTTTTAAGGGATTCATTTCTCGTGGCGGTCGTATTATCTGCTCACAATAGAAATCGTCATACGTCAATTTATCGCTGTTCTTTGTGGAAATATCCTATACCTTATATTGGAAGCCTTGTGCCTTCTTTGATGTAAAACGTTATTCTTTTATTTAGTATAACCTACATAAAGATTAAATAGCGACAATTATGAATTCAGACGAAACTGTAATGAAAGAGCCGGGTGAATTATAGAAGCGGCAAAAGGAATAATACTAGAACTACTAACCCCAAAAAATCCAGAATGTAATATGTTATAGCATTTAATCGCTTCATTGCCTGGTGTAAGGCAAAACACCTTGAAAATAAATTCAGTGAAAATGACTGCTAGCGAATCAACAAAACATAAAAACATGACATCTCACTACATACGAGAGTTGATCTCGTGTTCAACGTCTTTTTCATTGTTTCAAGAATCTCGCTATACGTGAGTTGATCTCATTCTAAACGTGATTTCTCTTAGTTTCAGGAATCAATGTAATATTATTTTATTGATATTTTACAAATTAGAGCAGTGTCTAAAAATAGTATCTACCACACGTGTTAAAAATGGTTTTATTTGCTCGTAAGATTTCAAAGAAACATTCCTACTCGCAAAATAAAACCCTACTTTTAACACTTGTATCTTAATCTACTATTACAGGTATGTAAACTCCATAGGCTCTCAGCATTTTAAATTATTACCACACACTTCACGTGTGTTAATGAAACGAAAATAATTACCTTAAGGTTGGAAACATCATACACGTGTACTTAACAATTTGTATGCCATTTTAATATGTAAACAGGTTTCTACATTCAATGTTTGATGTGTTAAATACGTGGATTATAATTATTCGAAGGGAAAACTGGAACCTCTCAAGATGCAGAAGACGTCGTAGTTATTTTATAGACGACTGGAAAAAGCTGAGCCTGGGGAAGAAAATATAAAGATACTAAACGAATATGCAGTAAACATTCAATATTCCACCTCACTTTTTGACAAAGGGATTTAAACATAGAATGCTGATTAGTTCACCAACTGTGATTTTCACAGAAAGGTTACTATGGTATTCGTCTAAAGGGAAACAGATGATGTGGTAATTTTGCAATAGTACACCATTAATAGCACATATTATTATGCTGAAATATTTTCTCGCGTTTTGATTCGTCTATAATATAGGGTTGATTTAACTTTGTATTTCTAAATCTGGAACATCAATAAAATTGTTTATTTGTTTATTGAAATTGAAACAACAGCAACAGAACTCCCCGATTTATGGGCTGCCATCAGGAGCACAGTAAAATAGACAAATTATAAATAGATTCTCTACATCAGAGACATTAATAAAATTGAAACACTACTATAAAGATAACAATGTAATATTGACAGCTCACTTTTTTCCATTTAACAACAAAACTAAAAGTTGCAAAAGTACTGTTAAACATAATAGAAAATGGCATAGTAAATAATTAATAGCAATGGAATATAAACCGTAAAATGCTAAAAATATTATTATACAAATGATTTCGAAGAAGGGCAATTGAGCCTAGTATTGCAGATACAGCAATTTCTTTTATTTTGCCCTTCTTCAATCCAGACTTTTTCCAGGTGTTGAAAAACTGTACAGTTATGGTGCCCCAAGCTCCACCATCAGGATGTTACCGAGATTCTACTTTACCTTGAAATATGGGATTATGGGTGCATAGATATCCCTCGCGATTTTTTTAAACATGATCCTCAGCACACAGACGTTTTTCGGAACTTTTAGTTTAAAAGTATACAGAATCAAAACTAAAGTTTATTAGGGGAAAGGCGGATAGTATGGGCCGGCGGATACTATGGGCCACTTAGTGTTTTTCAGATATGCCGCTAGGTAGCAGGCACATATACTGCCTAGGTTGCGGCTCTTCATCACTCCATTTTGTGATAGAACTTGGATGACGTAGGTGCTTTGTGTTGATTGCTATATACTTTTCTTTGTTTTCGTGTGCTCAAGTTGTTGTTACACGCAACTTTCGTTATCATCCTTTACTGTTAAAAGTAAGGAGTAAAGTTATCAAACTAGTATTAACATTTGGCTAGATTAATGTAGATTTTACTGCAATAATGAAATTCCGGTTGCTCAAGCCGATTCCTGTTACCGCCATGATTAAGTGTTCAATGTCGGTCGGGTAGTATGGGCCATACCAAAATCGGGTGGTATGGGCCGTGTAAGCAAATTGTAATTTTTTACTTTTAGGACACGATGCCGAAATTCAAGAAGAAGGCTGAGGGCGAAGGTCGTGGAGAATGGAAAAAGGAAGCCATGAAACAGGCGGTTTCGTGCGTCTTAGAGAGTCAAATGACTACAAGAGCTGCGGCCGATCATTTTAATATTCCAAGAACTACACTGCAAAGAAAAATAAAATCTGTTTTAGCAAACCAGCAAACCATCATGAAACCCCAAATGGGCTTTTTCAAACCAACGTTTGAAGAAGAGTTAGAATCAGTTTTAGTAGAGCACATGAGAGATTTGGACTCGAGATTGTTTCCCCTAGCAAAACCCGAGTTCTTAAAGTTAACCTATGATTTCGCAGAAAATTTAAAACTGCTTCACAGGTTCAATAAAGAAACGAAAACTGCAGGAAAGGATTTTTATGCAAGTTTTATGAAGAGGCACCCAGAACTAAGTTACAGGAAACCTCAATCTACAAGTTTGATGCGTTGTGTCGGGTTTAATGAACCACAGGTTGAAAGGTTTTTTAACCAACTAAAAGTATTGCTTGACAAGCACTCCTTTCGTCCATCTAAGATTTTTAACGGTGACGAAACAGGAGTTTCTTGCGTACATGAAAATGACAAGGTTATAACAGTGAAAGGGAAGCGCCAAGTTGGAAAAATGACATCAGGAGAAAGGGGCCGTAATGTCACTCTAATGTTCTGCATGAGTGCGACCGGACAGTTTATTCCTCCACTTTTCATTTTCCCCAGGAAAAGGATGAACGACCGCCTAATGATAGGTGCACCTGCTGAGAGTTGTGCCTTCCCAACTCCTAATGGATGGATGACAACTGAGGCTTTCCTTAAATGGCTCCAGCACTTCGTGACCTTTACAAAACCTAGTGCAGAAGACCCTGTTTTGCTCATCGTCGACGGTCATGGAACGCACAAGGAGCTTGATGTCATTTCCTATGCTCGAACAAACCATATCCACATGCTATCTTTCCCACCCCATACGACACACAAACTGCAGCCTCTTGACCGCTCCTTTATGAAACCTTTCAAAAACTGCTACAGTCATGCTTGCAGTTTGTGGATGAGGTCAAACCCTGGGGCTAGAATCAATGACTACGACATCGCAAGCCTAGTTGCAGATGCCTACAAGCAAGTGTGTCGCCTAGATATAGCGGAAAGCGGCTTCAAATGCAAGGAATCTACCCATTTGATCCACACATTTTCACTGATTTGGATTTTATGGGCAGTGCCCTTACCAATATAGAACATCCATCAACCAATGAGACCACTGCTGATGCTGCTGTCACTACTTCGGGAACCGCCCCTTCAACTGATCCAACACCTATTCCACCCACTACAGAACTTGCTGAATCTTCACAACCTAGCTTTTCCAGCGTTTTGAAAAAGATATCTCCTTTGCCCTCCTGTGCTGAAAAGAGGTTAACAAGCCGAAAAAGAAAAGTAGAGAGAAGTGAAATACTTACCTCAACACCCATTAAAGAACATTTGATTGAAAAGAAAAATAAGGAGCTTGAAAAAGAAGCTGCAAAAGAGTTTAGAAGACAGTTAAAATTTGAAAAACAACAGGAGAGGTTAGACAGAGTTAGGCCTGAAATCAAAATTGAGAAAAAAACCAAACTGGAAGGAAATAAGGAAAATACAATCAAGAACATAGATTATAAAAATCCAAAGCCAGGTACATCCACAGAAGATGCAACATGTGACAATGTGGAATGCATTGTGTGTGGTGAAAGTTTTGTAGAAAACTGAATCCAGTGCAAAGCATGTGAGGGGTGGGTTCATGAACTTTGTGCTGTAATTGAAGATGCTTTGTATTATTATTATGATTACTGTATAAACAATAGCCGCTGATGAAGCCTAGTTAAAACCTTATTCTTCTTTTTTCATGAAGGTTATAATTTCATTTTAAAAGTCATTTTTGTTCACAAAAACATACATTGCATTTTTGTAAACACTTATAAAAAAACTTTTGTGCCTTTAATTTTCACTTTTTTATTTTAAATCATATTATACGTTGATAAATAAACATTATGTATGTTATTATGCCGCAAACTTGTGTTATTTAATTTAAAATCCCGTATTCTTTATATGGCCCATACTACCCGACCTTTTTTCCGCTATCTCCAAATATAAGACTTCTTTAAACCCTTAGTGTATGTGTGTGTTTGCCTTGGGTTTAATTTTTTCAAACCATATTTGTAAAAAAGTGTTTAAAGAAAGATTTTATATAGCTATGACTTATTTTTAAGCAAACGTATAAATGTTATACACCTTTTTCCTTAAGGGGCCCATACTATCCGCCGTTCCCCTACTTATACTACTAATGTAATTTTGGCAAGAAAAGGACACGTGCTTAGTTATTTACAGATGCTACCTCAAATTACGCCTCCTTAAGATCTAAGGCACTTAATTGTATACATCTGAAGAAAGGTACAACAAAGCAATATCAATGTCTACATGTGACTTTGGGTTTTCCAAATTATATGTTAACAGTTTGTCCTTTTACCAGTACAATGTGTACGGCATAGTTCAGTTCCATTTGATTTCAGAATATGAGTGTTTAGTTTCGTAACGTTAAGGGGAAGTTGTAAATGCGAGAAAAAGTGGCGGATTAAGTTTAATATTTCCTCATCATAATTATACCGAAGTAAACCACGTAGATTAGTTTAATTGAAGCGTATTCAGAAACTAGCAATGCGATGTTTTAGGGTATATTTAACTACACGATTCATTTCCGCACTCTCTTATGTGCACATCCAATATGGCGGCAGAGTAACCTTTAGGCTTTTAAAGTGATCCAGCTGTTGTAAACATCCATGGGCTCTACTTGATAGGTCGGTTGGCAGCAGTGTCATAAATTAAAAAACTAGCGCTTGCAGAAAGCCACCCGAAGTTGCCCGACGAAGTTCGAGCGAATGCCGAAAATGAACGAAAGGGAACGATCTTCCAGTTCAAGGGAGAAGGTAGTCCATTCCGGCACATTTTGCTCCCATTGGCTGTGGTCAAATACGTAACGTGGAACGTTGGCGCGCGCATTTCGACTGGCAATTGAAAGTGAATACATAAAGCCATGCGCTTCAAAGCATGAATTTGTACATACATAGTACAAATCGGTTTAAGTTCAGTACCTTCCAAAGATGCAACACAAAGATTTTCAAGAAAATTCCCCACCCAAAATAACCATTATACTCCTCCCCATTCTTGACATGTCTTTTGTGATATTGTCATCTTGCTACAGTGCCAGTCTATACAGACATAGCAGGTTTGATATTGGACTTTAAATACTTAAGCTACCATGTAAATACTATTGCTGGATAGAAAGTAGTAGGAATACCGGTAGCACACAGTGATTGTATAATTCTTAGTCAATGGGATAGATGGATCTGTTGCATCCCAGTTTTATATGTTATAATGTGTTATGTATATGCAAACTCCACCATTTTCTAAATGTTTTCTTATACAGGGTGAAAGGTATTGCTTGAACTGTAATAAAATGGCTAATAGACACAGGCACAAGGAACATCACTATGTTTCATTTTTGTAGGTTTAATGACAAAAATTGTATTGGACATATTTGCACTAATCATTATATAGAATCCATGATTAACGTACAGTTCAAGCAGTACCTTCCACCCTGTATACTGTCTTCCCAAATAATACCCATGCAGTAATAATGAGAATTTCTCATTTCAAGTGATGTCTTTCTCAAACATGTCTTCAAGGTAATAGAAATTATATGGGAAATTGAAATTTAAGCATAACATAAGTATAAAGTTATAATTTCGAGCTTATTCAAAGTGAATTAATCATCATAATATTATCAACCTCATGTAAGCACTTTATGTAGGGCAGATTGCATGTGATGGTGATTAACACTTATTTGCTATTGTTGTCCTACTGTAATGCGTGTCGAGAAGTTTACTGTTGAAATGGTGATGGTTTACAAATTTTTCTCTCTTAAATAATGCATGATGGGGAGGGGAGCATCCCCCCCCCCCAAAGGCTGTTCTTGGCTTTGGGTATATTCCTACTTACTCTGTATACTTCATAATTGTATGATGTGTTCAATTTCCCTGAGCATTGCTCACAGTGGAGCCAAATGAACAAACACAAACAAACATCACTGTATGGGCTCAATTTGTTTTTTTTCCCATATGACCTGTCAATAAATTTAAAGTTCCCATGTGCTGTAGGACCTCCACTGTGTTATACCAAATGTTATATATAGAACCTTTCTCAGGAAAAGGAATCAAAGTGTATTTTCTATTCAATAACTGTAAGTTTTATTAACTAGAACTGGCTTTGTGTATGCATAAGTGACTAAGTGCAATTACCTATAAGATCATTCCAATAGATTGTAATAACAGACATTCAAGAAGTTAGAATTTAATGGACATTTTAATTGGGTAGGCCATTCAAATGTATATTAATGTAGGCACATGTTCCTTAAAATACCATACAAATGTATTATATAGTATTATTAAATATGAATGTGAATGCAATGTCTCTAAATAATAACAATGTCTCTTTGTGTTTAGCCATATCACACCCATCCTTCATAATTGTCAATCACTTTAACATGTAGTTTAGTGTGCCAGTATTAATTGTTTTTTCATATGTTGACTGCAGAAAGAATGTAACAGCACATGCTGGTTTATAAATTTGGGTGGCTGGATGAGACACTCGTTCATTACTATTGCTCTCTGTCCTCCATAGTATTTTTAATTTTAATGTCCCTTTTAACTTCACAGGTTTACAGAGATTCGAGACTGGTGGGAGGGGGGATGACAATGATGAAGATGGTGCAATTGATGGAATTATGGTGGGGAAAACCAGACAACATTCATTCTAAGTGCCATTTTATCTACCACAAAATCCCACCTCTGATCCCTAGGATTGAATCCAGGCTTTTTTGTGAGAGGCTATAGTGCTGCCCAATTAGAAGTATGAATGAGACAACATTTAAAACAGAGATAGCATTACTCAATACTATCAAGTAATGAAACCAAGAAGTTGTTTTACAAGGCAGCTCCCACTATGACTTCACAAATGAGAGAATAATATTTCAGCAGATATTTTGCCATGAAATATATATTATACATTTATATAATTTAAGTTGGGTGTTTTGTCATAAATATGGTAGCTGACATTTCGATATGTAGAAATCATTCAGCAATAATGTGGTAATACACAAGTTTTATGTAACTATTTGTGCTTCCAAGGCCAGCGCTTAACCGAGTTACCCAGATTGACAAAAAATTCCCAAAGATATACAGTACATATGGAGAATTTTCTGTTTATGAAATGCTTTAAGTTATTTTGCAATGAAAAGAGCATTATGTCCTAATTTATTTATTTGGTATAACAGCAGGAAATAGTGTTTGAGCACAACACCAATAGACATCCAAAATCAAACTATGGATCCCAAACTATTATCATTACATCACATTCAAAATTGAAATACGTATCAGACATAACCTTTGAGCACGAGTTCTCTTGTTCGTTTTACGATATTAGTGTGCAATCCATAAAAATAAACTTTTCGAAATACAGTCCCTAATTCGAACACATTTTAACACCTTACGATACTAAGTTATAGTTTATATTTAAGGTTAGCTTGTTTTCGCTATATATATTTCAATTCTTCATTAAAGCCAACTAAACTTTCGATTCATAACCTGTCTTCTACCTTACTAGGTTTTCAGGTCATGTTCCAGTTTTAAACATCGAATGTGCGTTATTTGGTACTCAATATTAAATAAGGTATCACTATAAACTCCTACATTTACACAATTGCTCGTTGATAGGAAAATTCTGCTTTATTTTTATATTTTCGGCATTGCTATTTTATCATCTTAGTTTAGTTTCAAGCCTCAGCAATCAGCATGGCAGAGGTCGCGACATTCGCTTTGGAAGCGTCGTGTTCGTACACCTTCGGGTGGCTTTCTGCAAGCGCTTGTAATTAAAAACACAACGTACACAAAAACAGCTAGCGGGTAAACTGTATTGTCAGTGTCAACACTGTAGTGTTTGTTTTTGTGTATCGCTACTTGTAGAATTACAGTGTAAAAGTTGTGAAACCGAAATCGAAATCAAATCCAGGTAAAATCTCGGTTAGTTGCTTTAGTTCTTTTGCTTAGAAATGGTAACTTTTTGGGGTAATTGGTGTAATGGGACATTATAATGTTCAGATGCAGATTGTTTTCAAGGAAAAAGCTAATAGCACGCACATGCATATTAATGGGATATGCAAATATTACATTTGTTACGGTCAGGGCCGGTTCCAGGAATTTTGCCGATCCCTGCAATAATTGCAAATACCTCACTTTCAGACAACTAATTTTTATCCGTAGTCAGTCCTCCACGACTACTCATGCTCGGACAAAGCATGTATTTGCAGGGGTAATCAATGCACGAAACTTACGATGATATATATGTGGTGAAATAACGAGGTTCTGAGTGAAAGACAAAACACACAAAGTCACACAATAAAAATCGTTTACCCTTTCATTAGGAGATGAAAATGCTAAAAATACACTTTAACGGTCTACTGCACTGGGTAATAATCCTCAGCATATTTGGACCTAGACTTGTTTTCATTTACATAGAATAGAAGTTAGTAAATTCCCTTTATTTCATTGTAATGTTAGATGTCACACATGCGAGTGGACCACTCTACCATTTGTACTTTAGTGTGTGCTTGTCTATTTAGGCCACATGGTATGGGCCCTTATCCATAACAATATACAGGATGTTAATGAGTAACTACCCCTTAAACCATTTGTAGAAATGGTCATGGTTAATGTCTTCATGGTAATCACCAGATCTCGAATTGAAGAGCAGTAAGTGGCCATAAAAAGTGAGATGTTCCAGTAAGAGTCCTGTGAATGACTTCATGGAGTTTTCAATTTTGTCATCCTCCAGCACTTCACTATGGTATGGCCAGACATTTCAGCCAACCATCATGCTATTTCCCTCAAATTCTTTGTATTTATCTTAAAAATAATGGGATAAACTGAATTACTGGGATCCTCCAAAGTGATGGGGTGCCTAACCTTAGGTTTCTGATAGCCGGAGACACTAATGAGGGCCCTAAGTCACAAGATGTAGCCCAACGTTAAGAGTCCTAAGTCACAAAGCATAGCCGAGGCTTGATCTTTAGAATATAGGAGTGGAGCGGTTGCCAAAGGCTGCAACTGCAAAGCAATGGCGGGGCATAGCCGTAGGATTTGCGCTTCTAAAATTCTAATGATTAGGCTTTATGAAATCATTACCTAACTGTCCACATTTACTCCAAAATCACACTAATAAGGTAATTTAATCACATTTTCAAATCGACTGGAGTAATTCAGAATAGTCAAATAATGTTCTTAGGGCTTCAATATCAGATCTTTCCAGTATAATTTTCTCATATTTATTGTCTTGAAATCAAATTGAGATCATGGAGGACCTTGTTCAAAGACCTAAAGCTTTCCTGAAATACAGTGAGAGCCAAAAATCTATGAACCGGCTGATCAATGTTTTTCCTATCCGCATCCTTGGCGCTCGTTGCCGTCTGCCGCTATCAAAGAAAGGCGCAGATGAAATCATATAACATTTTTAATACTACTTTTAAAGGCTTTACTTACCAACTTTATGAAAGGAGATGGTGAAACTGGCCACCGTTGTTGTTCATGCATTTTTGGCACCTCTTTAGGAAACTATCCATTACTCGCCGTAGTTGACGTTGAGAAATGCTGGCAATTTCCTGGCGGATATTTTGTTTTAATTTTTCCAGGGTGTGTGGGTTTGTCTTGTACACTTTGTTTTAAGTTACCCCAGAGATAGAAATTGCAGGGGGTTAGGTCGGGGGACTGAGGGGGTCACAAATCTCTACTAATAATTCTGTCCTCAAACGCAGTTTCAATTGTTCTCATCGAAATATTAGCCGTATAAGCTGTTGCAGAGTCTTGTTGAAAAACGGCAAAATCACGCTCCCTGTCTGTTAATTCTCTAAAAAAGGGGGGGGGCAAAATTGTATTCACATATGTACGGGCGTCAACTGTTGACTCAAAAAAAATTGGCCATATAACTCTTTCTCCACTCATGGTGCACCATACACCAATTTTTTCATCATGGTGGGGTACTTCATGAACAATATTACCGGCTGCGCAGTGTTTTTCCACTGGGCGTGTGGAAACATGATAATGCACTGCTGCTATAAACAAGGTGGAGTGCTAAGCAAGCAGTGGAAGAGAGTGGTTGTGTGAGGAGGAAGCTCCTGGAGTGGATGAAAGAGGGGCTCAAGTAACCATGGGAATTGGTACTGAGGTGTATAGAGCAAGAATTGGAGCATATAACAAGTTAAAATGGAAGGATTCTAAAACAAACAAAGGTGTAGAAGAGATGGCGAACATGTTTGTTCTCACATGTATAATAGGTATACTATTGGTAATTGGTGGAGTTGAAATCAACCCTGGGCCAAATGGGGATCGAAACGTCATGGAACAAACGTTGGCATACATTAAAGATATGGACGAGAGATTAGGAATTAAACTCAATGGGATGGAAAAGGAACTAATAGATATCAAGGGAGAGATCAAAAATGAAATGCAAGATATACGAAATGAGGTACAGAAAGTTAAAAGAAGAGTTGAGCTGCTGGAAGAGAGACATCGCAGATTTAATCTGGTTATAGCAGGAGTGAAAGAAAGGAATGGAGTATGGCCTGTAGATGAGGTCAGAGAGATTATAGAAGGAAAGCTTGGTTTGAAGAGAGAAGTACGGGAATACGGAAGTAATAATAATGGGGGACTTTAATATCAGAATAGGTGAAGGGGATGTGAATACAGAGTGTGATATGTTTGTTGGAAATGAAACACGTTCAAGAAGGGAGCAGTTCAGGCGAAGTAAAGATAAGTGTATTGATAAGTCAAGTGATGGTTTTATCGAATTTTGTGAAGTGAATGCTTTAGACATATTGAACGGTAAATATGGAGATGATTTGGAGGGAGAGTGTACTTTTATTAATATGAATGGGCAAAGTGTCATTGATTATATATTATGTCCGATTAGCAAGGCATATACAATAGAAAACTTTAAGGTACTAAACTTTGTATCTAATAGTTCCCACTTCCCGCTGGTAGTGGAGATTCAAAGGCGATCAGAGGAAGTACGGGAAGTTAGACGGGAATGGGGAAAGAATACTAATCAATATATTGAATTCAAATGGAGGGAGGAACAGAGGATAGAATTTAAACTAACATTAGATTCCAAGCATGGTCAAATATGTCAACAGGGAATGTCTTTTATGATAAGGAACCAGGAAATAGAGAATGTAAACAATATTTTTAATATGTTAATGCAAAGAGCAGGGGAAGGGATGAGAAGGGGGAGGGGCAGGGTAATAAAGGAAATAGGGTGGTATGATGAGGAATGCAAAATAACGAAAAAGGTGGTGAAACAAGCATTAGTAAGATGGAAAAAGAGAGGGTATGAGGAAGATAAGAAGGAATACTTAAAGAGTAGGAATTTATATAATGCACTATTAGAAGAAAAGAAACAAGATTGGAGAAATAAAGAACAAAGTAATCTGATTAAAGTATTAAGGGAGAACAATGCCAGTAAGGTGTGGAGAGTGCTAAAATCCACGTATAATAAATGGTTAGTTAAACCAAATATCACTTCAGCAGATTGGATGGAGTATTTTAAAATGTTATTCGAGGAGGAGGGTTTTATTAAGATGAAGCCAGTGGCGGATTTTGGAGTGGGATACATAGATATATTAGATAGTGAAGTAAGAGATGAGGAGGTAGTGAAACAAGTGAAGGCAATGAAAAATAATAAGGCAACAGGTATTGATGGAATTCCTCCCGAGTTTATCAAAGAATGGTGTAGTGATGAGACTAGAGTAAAGATGTTTACTGATTTGTTTAATGTAATAAAAACCAAGGGGTATGTACCGAAGCATTGGAGGAAAGCAATAATTCATCCTATATATAAAGGTAAGGGGAGTGTTGATAAGCCCAATAATTACAGGGGAATAGCATTACTTTCAAATGTTGGAAAGATTTTTACAAGGATTTTAGCTAATAGGATACAAAACTGGGTAGAGGAATATAATATCCTCTCGGAGTTTCAAATGGGTTTCCGTAAGAGGAGGAGAACGGTAGATAACCTATTCATAATTAAAACTCTGGTGGATAAGTATTTAAAAGAAAAAAGGGGAAAATTATACATGGCATTTGTTGATTTGTAGAAAGCGTATGACCGCATTGATTTAAATTTGTTGTGGCACAAACTCTTGAGGAAGGGAGTAAGCCAACAGATGGTGAATTTATTTAAAGCTCTATACAAGGACAACACGTTTTGTGTGAAAGTAGGAGTAGGATTGGTGACAAAAGAAGTAAACCAAAGGAAGGGGTTACGACAAGGATGTAAGTTAAGTCCAGTGTTATTTAATCTGCATATTGATGATATCCTCACTGAGATAGGAAGGAATAATAATTGGTTGCCTATGATAAATAAGGTATCAATCCCTGGGTTAATATTCGCTGATGATTTAGTGATAGGATCAGTTTCAACGATTGGTTTGAAGCAGTCCCTACAGCAAATGAATAAATACTGCGATGAGTGGAATCTGAAAGTAAATCAAGAGAAGACTCAAATTATAGTGTTTAAGAAAGGTGCCAAACTGGGCAAGTATGAAAAGTGGAAGAATGGAGAGAAGGAATATAAAGTGGTCAGAGATTGTATATATTTAGGGGTTAAAATGGATGGGGGTGGAAAATGGGAGAAACAGAAGAAACTGGTATTGACAAAGGGGAAAGGGGCAATGTCAGCGATTAGAGGGTGCAAATATAGAATACCAGATATAAATGTTAAATTGCTAGAGAAAATATATAACACAGTAGTTGAAGCAAAAATGTTATATGGAAGTGAAATATGGGGAGTAGAACGAGGCTGGGAAGAGATAGATATGGTACATAGGAGTTTCTGCAGAGAAGTTTTAGGCCTGCCAAATGCTACAGTTAAGGAATTTGCTGTAATTGAAATGCAGAGAGTGGGGGGAAAGGGGTAATAATGGAGAGAGCTCTTAAATATTGGTACAGAATATTAAATTTAGAAGAGAAGAACTTGTTGAGGCAGTGTTTGGAATTCCAAGAAAGGAGCTTAAAGAAAAATGGGTGGAGTTATAGTATACAAACTAATTTGGAAAATAGTGGTCTAGGGGAAATCTGGAGAAGGAGGGAAAATAATGTTAAGGGTTTTTGGAAAGAAGCTAGGCAGAGGTTTGAAGATATAGAGATACAAAATTTATTTAGCAACATTGGGAAGAAAAGTTCCTTGGAATCATATATATTAATAAAAAATGTATGGGCTAGAGAACAGTATGTGGGTAACTCAAATAAGGAACAAAGAGAAAGTATTGCCTGGGTACGAGCAGGTGTATGGAGATTAATTGGAATGAGAAATGGGTTCCCACAGAACTAGTGTCCAATATGTGGGGAAAGAGAAGATTTAGAACATATCGTTTTTGACTGTAAAGGTACACAGCATTGGAGAAAGGTAGCTATAAATGGGAAATGGTTAAAACGGGACAGGAAAGTAGCTTTAAGCAAGATTTTTAACAAGGATAGTAAAAAGGTAGGAGAATACTTGTCCAAAGTAAAAAAGAAATGGTTATGGACAATAAAAAGAGATGTAAATTAATTTCATCAAGTGATGTTAAGTTATGTAAATATATTATTATTATTATTATTATTATTATTATTATTATTATTATTATTATTATTATTATTATTATTATTATTATTATTATTATATTAGTACTATAAGATTATTATTTTGGTATTATTACTATTATTTTTTTACTACTATTTGTATTATTATCATCATTTTTTATGTTATAATAAGAGTGTAATATGGGTAGAATATGGCAAGATAACAGCCTGGGCTGAGGTATAGCCATATTCTAAGGAAGATTGCTAGCACAAATAAATAAATAAAATAAACAAGGTCACGCTGTTGACATGGTTTTGCTCTGCAGTGTGAAGTGCAGTATTGAGTTGATGGTGATGTGATGTCGTTCAGTTATTACGAGCTGTTTATTATTATATCCTGTACTTAGTCACAAAGTATATTATGGCTCAGGTTAGATTTTCTACTGGACAGCGTGTATTTATTTATGATTTGTATGTGTTAACTCAATCAGCTCACCAAGTGAAAGTATAATTTGCAGAAAGATTTCCAGGTATTAAAGTTCCAGGCCGTACAACAATTTATGAAGTTTACAATAAATTTCAGGCTAAGGAATCTAAATGACGCCGAAAAAGTTATAGGACCAATTTTTTTCGAGCCAATAGTTGAAACCCATGCATACATGAATACAATTTTGCCCCCTGTTTTTATAGAATTAACAGACAGGGAGTGTGATTTTGCCTTTTTTCAACAAGACTCTGCAACAGCTCATACGGCCAATATTTCGATGAGAACAATTAAAAGTATGTTTGACGACAGAATTATTAGTAGAGATTTGTGGCACCCTCTGTCCCCCAACCTAACCCCCTATGATTTCTATCTCTGGGGTAACGTAAAACATAAAGTGTACAAGACAAACTCACATACTCTGGAAGAATTAAAACAAAATATCCGCCAGGAAATTGCAAGCATTTCTTAACATCAACTACAGTGAGTGATGGATAGTTTCCTAAAGAGGTGCCAAACATGTATGGACAACAACAGTGGCCAGTTTCAGCATCTCCTTTCATAAAGTTGTTAAGTAAAGCCTTTAAAAGTAGTTTTAAAAATGTTGTATGGTTTCATCTGCGCCTTTCTATGATAGCGGCAGACGGCAACAAGCAAGGAGGAGGCAGACAGGCAAAACACTGTGCAGTTGGTTTGTAGTTTTTTGGCTCTCTTTGTAGCTCTGCTTCTTTAAGTGAAGAAATAAGTTTGCATGTGCTAGGGTGCTCATTTTGAGTATATATATTAGCCATAGATTACCTTCTTATTGCATTTAATTCCAAGTTGTCCAATTGAGTTTCTCAGGAGTTAAAAGAAGTAATTACTTATTAATAACACAAGAAGTAACTGAATACATGAACAGCGACTTCCACAATACCACTAGGGCAATAACTGACCTGAGAGGTTCACGAGTCAGCAATGTAAGAAAATAAACTAAAGCTACTGATTTGATGAAACAGTCCATGTTTATAAATATGATGTTTATTGTTGAACACCTGACACACATGGAATGTTTTAAAGATCATTAATGTTGGTCACATACATATATCTCTGGTGCTTCATTTGTAACCAGTTTCATAACAAACAAATACCCAGAAAGTCACTAGATTTTCACGTTTCTTGTTCATGTTTTAAGATTTTGCTGCCCTGAACAGTGGCACAGCTCGACACTCCCTTGACCCGGCCATGGTTACAGTACAAATCAATATGCCACTGATCACATTAATGATCTGTTTATGCAATTTACAAATCATTATACTAGCTTGCTGAACTGCCTGGGAGCCTAATAAGCTATAACCTGTAGTTATTGAACCATTTATCCCTTTTAACACTTTTAAATCTTATACCTAATTGTCTGTTTTGTCTCTCTTAATCATCCCAATTAGTAATTTTCTTCAACTGTTTTATTTTCACTTTGCCAAAATAATTTGCTGCTTCTTATGATTTTCTTTTCTTTCTTCATTTTACTTTCATTTTTACTTTCTCTACTATGTATAGTAAGTAGGGGAAGTTTTGTATTCCACCCAAAAATTCAATGTTGAGATTTTACTGGAAATATATGTTTTAAGATTCTGAATCCAGAAAAGCATTTTTAGAAAAGATTCCATGTATGTAGGTGGCACAATTTTTATTAAAATATGATATATTAAACATCCATAACAAATAAAATGTATATCTTGAATTTTTTGAAATAGTCTGTGAAGTCCTCTTCATTCGGTAGGCATTTTGTATAATCTTGTGTAACTGGTAAACGTTAAGCAATAGGCAAACACATACTACGCCAAAAATGTGGATCTCTTTAAATCACACAATTTATTTCAAATAACTTTTTGGGGTCGGGGGGCCATAAGCCATTTCTGAAATATCTGTTATTAATGGTTTGATTGTTCAAGACTGTCATTCTTTTAAAGTCTTGTAATATTCAGTTGTTTCTCAAGATTGCATGGAAAGAGTAAGGCCAGCATATAGCATTCAGTTGTTAAATATTTGACTGTTGCTATTCCTTTTATATGTATAACAAAATGTGTAATGTAGCTATTTCTGCAAAGGTTAGTTTGGATTAAAATGAAGTAGATAAAAATATAAACTTTAGTAAGAACAGTTTGTATACCTATTAATAAAGGATAGAGGTAGAGAAAGTTAGGTGAATGTATCACATCAGATATTTCTTTCCTGTAATTCCCCTTGGCAAAGTGGGTCTTTTGTTGATTCTAATTTTGCCTTTCCTTGTTATACAAATGTATATCTAAATTATTTATTTTTAGTTACAAACTGGGCATTTATCTCAATCCTTCAAGTTTTAAAACCCAAATGTAGCAGATGCAATGCTTTTTCTTTCAGCTGTGTTCAACATAATTTGTTCTACTCCACACCAGCTTCTCCCCCCCCCCTCTCTCTCTCTCTCTCTCTCTCTCTCTCTCTCTCTCTCTCTCCTCAGCATGGCATTTTCAAAATATTTAGCACCTATAAAAGGGACAAAAGCAGGGCATTTGTGTTACAGTTTACATAAAAATTGAATAACATCACTATTTTTAACTTAAGTTACATGCAGGACTAAAGTGTTTGTGGTTATGGTTACTGTGAAGGAATAAATTATTTATGTACAGACATTATTTCCTCCAGAAGCTTTTCTTCTCTCATTTTTCTCTCTGCTACATGAAATATCAAAGTTGATCACAATTATAGTCTTGATGTTTAGATGGTTATTTTTGTCTGCCGCAAAGAATTCATGAGGGAGAAATTATTTCCCCAGCCATGTTTGTTCCTGGGACTTGCATGAGAAAATTAACAGCTGAATTTATTTTTGTACTGGATGCCTTTTTCTTGGAGCACCTTAAACATGTCACACCACTCTAGTCCTTTCTTTCATCTACCTTGTAGTTCACAGAGTTGAATAATATTTCTGTATGTATGTTTTCAACTTAAGATCAAAGTCTATAAAAAAAGAATGGCAGGACCAGTAGTCCTGTAAAAAGGGGACATTGGATCACCCTAATATGTATAAATACTCATTGGAGTTTCATAATTAAAAGCAGTGAATATTTGTTGTGTTTCTATATCTTCAATTCTTAATTTGATTTCCTTTCAGAAACTATTTTCTAATGATTCTTTAACACTCCAATTTTCTTCCAAAATTCCCTTAATCCAAGTTCTCCTTGATTAACCCATACCTGTGCTCCATTTCATTTGCATTTCTGGTATTTCATTTATATATGAGTCATTTCACATCAAACCAAACGCACAAAAAAACATCACTTTCTGTGACTTTTAGTTTATGTGTTCCAACATAAAATAAATTGACATGTATTGTATATTTTGTAGAAAATCAAATTATTTTAGGATTTACAGCATGCTTAATATTTTTCTTATATGCGCACAATGTTACATAAAGGCAATTTATTCTCGGGATACAAAATGGTTAGGGAAAAGAACAGTTTTGTAGATAAAAACATTGTGGTTTTCCTATTCAAAATACTATTTATTCGGGATAAAGAAAAGCAATCACTTTTTTTAAGTATGAATATTTTAACTGCAATATCATATTTAGCCCCATAATATTAAAATCTGGAAAAAATACAGAAGCAATCTGTGATATATTTTGTTTTAAACCTGTTAATACCAGGAGGGATCTTCCCTAGAAGTAGGCTTTTAAACAGTTTATTTGTGTTAGCGTAGGCTTTTAGAACATAGACTGCTGACTGAGAGCTTTACAATGCCAGCCAATGCATTACACAGCATGAGCATGATAAGTTATCACTATCTAGTGTTCGGTGTAACTTAGCAACTGGAATCTGATATTCTATGAAGTCTCTCTCTGCTGTTTCATTTTAAATGCTACTTTGTGCTCAGCTTTTTGCGTTAGAAGTTCATTTTTACCTTCATGGTTTTTGAACTAAGTTCATAATGTGTGAACTGAAAACATGGAGCTGTGACTATTGCTTCAATCCATTTATGTTTCCAGGCATAACACAAGGCAGAAATCATTAAGCTTAGTTATGCTTACAGTATGTTTACAAACTTAAAAATCTGATGTGTTACACTCACATGACTTTCTTACTCACGTACAAACTATTTTTACAAACGCTTATTCTCCATATGCTTTGTGTTAGTCGAGATGTTAATCTTATTGCTAATTTTCTTGTAGGTGCAAGGGGAATATGGTAGTATTTAAGCGATAGTCAAATCCTTTAAGAGCTGGCTGCTATGTGGAGTATTCCATTCTCTTTGCTTGTCCAGGACATAAAAAAAAATCTGATGTGTTACACTCACATGACTTTTTCTACTCTTGTACAAACTATTTTTACAAACGCTTATTCTCCATATGCTTCATGTTAATCGAGATATTGAGATGTCAATCTTATTGCTAATTTTCATGTAGATGCAAGGGGAATATGGTAGGTTTTAAGCGATAGTCAAATTTTTAAGCGCTGGTTGCTATGTGGTGCATTACATTCTCTTTGCATGTCCAAGACATAAAAAAAAAATGAATAACGAATTTGAGAAAAAGTATAAGTATTGGAAAATTTAAGGGAATAACAAGCAATATCTCGCAAACGGTTCACTCAACAAAAGAAATGTGTATGACATAAATTGTGTATTTTAACGCGATCTACATTTTTTGTGTAGTAAAATTTTGTCTATCTCTTATGGTTTACCAGTTATGAAAAAGTCGTTCACAATGAAGAATACTTTTGGAGACATTCCCAGAAAATTCGAGATATACATTTTGTTTGTCATGACAATATCTTAAACATATGATATTTTAATCAAAATCGTTAGAGCCGTTTTTGAGAAAATTAAAATTTTCGAAAAATGTTCCATGTAAAGGGTAGTCTGGGGTGGGGGGATTTTCTTGAAAACCTTCGTGTCGTATCTCTGGAAGATACTGAACCTAAATACCAAGTTTGGTGTTTATCCGACTGTTCGTTTCTGAGTTATGCTGTTCACAGACACACACACATACACACACACGGACATGTTTCCAAAAATGCTTTTTTTGGATTCAGGGGGTCTCAAAACATGTATTTCCGGTGAAATCTCGGTATTGAATTTTTGGGTGGAATACAATACTTCCCCTACTTACTATACATAGTAGGGAAAGTAAAAAATTAATAACGAATTCCCATTGCAGAAAAAGTATTGGAAAATTTAAGGGAATAACAAGCAATATCTCAAAAATGGTTCACTCAACAAAAAAAGTGTATATGACATAAATTGTGTATTTTAACGCGGTCTACATTTTTTGTGTAGTAACATTTTGTCTATCTCTTATGGTTTACCAGTTATGCAAAAGTCGTTCACAATGAAGAATACTTTTGGAAACATTCCCAGAAAATTTTAGATATACATTTCATTTGTCATGAAAATATCTTAAACATATGATATTTTAATCAAAATCGTTAGAGCCATTTTTGAGAAAATTAAAATTTTCGAAAAATGTTCCATGTAAAGGGTAATCTAGGGTGGGGGGATTTTCTTGAAAACCTTCGTGTCGCATCTCTGGAAGATACTGAACCTAAATACCAAGGTTGGTGTTTATCCAACTTCATTTCTGAGTTATGCTTCTCACAGACACACACACACACACGGACATGTTTCCAAAAATGCTTTTTTTTTTTTTTTTTGATTCAAGGGGTCTCAAAACATGTATTTCCGGTGAAATCTCATTATCAAATTTTTGGGTGGAGTACAATACTTCCCCTACTTACTATACATAGTAGAGAAAGTAAAAATGGAGAACTTTTGTCATCAGACCTAAAACTATGTGATGTGTGTTGAAAAAAAAAATTCCCCAAGTGCTACCCACTGTTAACAGTAATTGTGTGTTATAAAATACCAATACCGTGAATAATCCAGAAGTGGTTTTGAACTTAGTGACCATTTTGAGGCAAGATACAGCAATGCAAAAGCGATCCCTGGTACCTTAGAGCTAAATTCATTTATTCTATCAACCAGTAATGCAATAATAGCCAGATGGTATAAAATTGCACATATAAATTGTAGCTAAGTTGCCTCCCATAGGATAAGATTAAAAGTTTGAATGGTACTCAACTGTATGCCAAATTTAACCGTTACATGTGAGCAAACTAGTGCAACTAAAGTGCTGTGAACAGTTGACAATGCATCCAATAACAGACTGCTGCTGCTACTCTACAGCCATGCCCGCTGTAACCCTGCTATGCACCGCCTTCTAAGTTATTTTATTTAAAATAAACTATACATGTTCCCATCTTTGTATTATGCAATATATACAAAAACTACAAGGAATTTATTTATAATTTTTATAGAAATTTAAACCTGTGGGTTAATAGGGATATATCATTTTTAAATGTTTGGATTTTAAAAATTGATGTAAATAATTAATTATATCAATTATAATAAATATTAAGTAAAAGATTACGTATTAAGCTTTGCATTGCACTTTATAACATAATTTTATCACTTACCGCCTGTGAGATATTCTAATTTAAAGGTAGAGGTGTGTGCCGCTTTTCATAAGTTAGATTGCACAATATTTTTTAAAGATTTGACATTTAAAAAAAAAGTAAGAATTTAAAACATCATTCACTTTGCTTTTGTAATCCATGGACAAAATTTGAAGTGAATCGTAGACATGATGGTCATATTTTGTGAAAATTTGTGTGACTTAACATGGAATGAACCATGCCCTAACAGCTTTCAGGAAAGCTTTCTTCAGGTTAATACAATTTCCTTTTGCTTACTTTACCCACCATTACTATTTAACTTATAATCAGATTTATTTATATTTTTATTTTCTCTTATCAACACTACTTTCATATTTCCTTAATTACCCTTCTAAATATCATTACTTTTTTATTTATTTAAATTAACTCTTAAACCGAGTTCTTTACAGAATGGTGTATTGGTTTAGTTTTCATTAATCACACGTGGTTGTTAAGCCTGGCATGAGATCATCAATTATTAAACCAAATGTTCTCCAGCAGCATTGGTACTTTAATATCCTAATAACCAAATGTTTTACCATTCAAGCTCCAAGCTTTCAAAAATTCCCGTCATTCTCTCAGCACCAATTCTCTTTCTTTTCCCTTTTAATCGTTGTCCTCCATGGACTAGTGGTGCCGTGCTAGCCTTTAGTTCCCAAGGTCGCGGGTCCTTCGGAAGGGAAGTAAAGCCGCTGGTCCCGTGTCATAGATTTACGGCAGCTAAAAGAACCTCAAGCCTGATAAAGAGGCCTCTGAGCAAAATTACCGTCTTTCACACCCAATATAGAATGGGGCATTAAGGACTATAGTAGTTAAAGAGCATCCATAAATAAAACTCAATTTAATTTAATTTTTCCCTTTTAATCTTCTAATTTGTTCTTGACTTCATTTAATTAAATCTGAGTAACCAATTGCTGATATTTTCAGGTGGCATTTTATTTTTACTAATCAACCACTCAGCCCCTAAAAGTTGTTTCAACTATTCACACCAGACAATGTGATCTTTTACTTCCTACACAGTATTGCAGGTGAACAGCCTTCAGTACATTCACAAAATGGCAAGCCGTTATTTAGTGCCAATCAAAGACATGGCGGCTGCTTTCCATGCCCAAAGCACTGTTCCTATTGTAGCAAGGGTTTTCAATGTCAGACTGTCTCTGCCAATGTGCAAGTGTGTTTTCACTTAGTTGAAAATGGTTTCAATTAAACAGCGCATGTTCTTAGTGGAGAATGTTTTTAGAGAAGGTGGTAAATATACAGAGAAAGTTAAACAAAAATTTAGAAAGCAGTTTCCAAATTTCAGATTACATTTCGAATGCTGTTTATGATTTAATAAATAGGTAAATTTCATGAGATTGGTTCTGTTCATGATGCTGCTAGAAGTGGTAGGACCCAGTTATTTCATTTGGGGTGCTGCAAAGTCAACAGTGTGTACAGATAACGTGAAAGCAATAGATGAATTTGGCAATAATAAACTGCACTAATTTGTTAAAAAAGAAACTTGTAACGGTTTAACAATGAAATCAAATGTAACTCCATGCCTTCAGCAGAATGGGAATTTTTACAATCTTGTATGCCCACCTCTGTAGTCCATGTGCCTCACATTCAAGAGGTCGTGAGTTAGGATGAGTTACCTAGATAAGATTTTTTTCTGGGCTTTTCCCTTATTCTGAGAAGATGAATGTCAGGTAACTGCTAGCTCAATGGACCCTGATCTCATTTGAACATCATTTCAACCATTTCGTTCATTCACCACCTGATATAACCTACCAGGTTAAAGGACATTAAACTACAACAACAAATTCTTCTGTGAATAGGTAAATTATGAGGCAGTATTTTCAACACTTAAATGATTTCACTCTAATTATATAAAATATAAATTCAATAACAGCCCACCTTAAAGCAATATGTGTATGTAACAATATATAAAAAGTGTATATTACAGTCATTGTATTTGAAGAAGTTGTATTTTATTTTATTATTGTTATAGTTTGCCCCACATTTTGGGAGCCTTAAATTTCTAATTTGACTGTTTCTTTAAGCATTAAATATTTATGTTTGCCTCGGCTGTGTCAGTATTTTTGTTAGAGACACGTTTCTCTTAGCAGGGTTGTGGTGTGACTAAGAATGTGGGCTTACACAGATTATAATTTTACTTCACTCCTTTTATTAATGCTTGACACGATTTAAATAACACTTCACTGATAGAGAGCTGTGAGATTCTTATTACTTGCACTTTTTAACATGTAATCTATTTTCGTCTCACATGAATACGTATTATACTTCTCAAGGACGTGTCTCGCATCTGGTTACAAACACTGTCTACAGGCAACTGAACTCTAAATTTGTAGAATTTTCTCCTTTTCAGTTTCTGATTGACTAATCCTACTCCAATAGAATACCTTCATTTAACTAAAGCTTTTTCTGATTGTTGATTGGCTATTTTATAAACTGTCACTAAAATTACATTATTGCTTCCAAGAATCAGAAGTAGTATTGTTAAACTCTCAAACTCATTATTGCCTCAAGGTTATCTCATTGTTAGCAACGTTTAACCTATTATTCTCACAGCTCCTACATTATTAAATTACGTAATATATTCACATAACATTATTACACATGGATACAATAATATAAACATATACAATGGCTATAATATACACTTTTTATATATTGTTACATACACATATTGCTTTAAGGCGGGCTGTTATTGAATTTATATTTTATATAATTACACTTAAATGATTTCAGTCTAATTATATAAAATATAAATCGTGTCAAGCATTAATAAAAAGAGTGAAGTAAACTTATAATCTATGTAAGCCTATATTCTTGGTCACACCACAACCCTGCTAAGAGAAACGTGTCTCTAACAAAAATACTGATGCAGCCGAGGCAAACATAAATATTTAATACTTAAGGAAACAGTCAAATTACAAAGTTAATATTTTTAAAAATTGGGGCAAAGGCTACCGGGTACCATACGTGCGGTTGCAACTACTTCAAGTCCGGCTCCCCAACAGTTGAACTATAATACAACAACAATAATACAATACAATACAACATAATTGTGATTTTATTTGTTTTGTCAGATTCATTCCAACCAGTCCATCACTGTAGCATCAGAAATGTCAGGTTTACCACCTCATTCCCATATCGTGCTTATTCTACCACTTCGAAGGGTCTTAAAGATCAGTTTATGTCATACATATATTGCACTGTCTGTTCCCAGCAGGCTGCATTTGTGCGGTACCCTATCTCCCCTACTATAGGCAGAAAGGAAGGAAGGAGATCTATTGCACATGTACTGCAGATTGGAGTACTTTATTGCATAGTTTAAAATAACATTAAAAAAAAACCTTGCAGCTGATTTCCACATGTATGAAATACAATCGTGCAGTGTAATGATTGTACTCTTCTAGTGCAATTTAAATAAATAACTATGTAGGTAGGTTACAAATGCACAAATGTGTAGGTATCTGAGGGAAGCTTAGAAACACGTCCTGAATAAAGTATACATTGTTGAGCAATTATGATTAAATAATTAAAATACATTAATATGAATTTATCTTGAAAGGAACAATTACTTCCAAATAAAAGCATACTCTTTGATGATGTTATTTACCCCGATAGTAAATTTTTTATAAATAACGGCTAAATGTTTGCAGTTCTAATTACTGTAATTGTGTGCAGAGCTATGGTGAAAGTATTCTTTATTTTGTTTGTCCTGCAGTAAGAGAATGTAGAAAACCCAGGTTTCAGAGGATGTAAACAAAAACATAAATATGTCAAAAGTTAAAAAAGAAACGGGTGTAAAATGTAAAGCGACTGCAATTTTTTGTATCACTCTTGGAAGATATCAGCTTTTTTTCACAATGTTGAAAGCTAATAAATTTGCTTCACAACAATGTTTTCTGTAATATAAAGCAATTGTGTATTGTTGTTTAAAATGTGTAAGATTTATTAACATGTGTCGCAGTTCTCATGGCTCGTGTTATCTTATTTACTGGGCGCCTCTTGTTTTATTATTTTAAATTTGGGTTCATTGTCCTCTGGCTAGCTGTTATAACTCAGTCGAGCAAGTATCTCAAAGCAGGGCGTGTAAACGGAAAGGAGTTGTTGCTCAAAGATAACACTGATAAAAAAATTTCTAGCTTTTATTGCCGTCACACTTAATTAATAATTCACATATTTAATCTTTATACATGCCTGACTGAAACTGTGATATTTCTGAATGTAACTACAGTCGTTATAGTTGCCGCGTACCAATTACTTCGCGTACTTTACATTTTTGTAACTAATTCTGTGACGTGCACCTCGTGAGAGATTCTTCCGAAGTGTGCGAAACTTGCTTATGGCTCGAGAATATATACTCCTTCACCTCGAATTGCCTAAACATTATAATAGAGCTGCTATTGGTTACCAAATCGCGCCCACTTTAGCATCTGTTTTGGTCAGCCAATCACTACTAGTAACATATATACTCTAGGGAAGATATTTCCTCCATTTCTAAAAAAGGCATGCTATCCTGACGTCATTTGTTTATCTCTTCTTAGTGATAAACAACTCACCCCCTCAGTTTATTGTTACCCACTTCTATTATCAGTTTCAGTGGGCCGTGTAAACTTATTTCCTAACAATACTTATGGCTAACAAACATCCAAAATCCTGTACATACAATAATATTAATTTACACTACAGTCACTTTGGCATTCACAGCATGTTATGATATAAAATATTGCCTCACATGACAGCTTCTCTTTACATATGAATATCTTTTTTATAAAATGCCAGAGACAAAAGAAAGAAAGAAAGGAAAGAAAAAATCTGATGTGTTGCATTCATGTGGATATTTCTACTCACTTTTCTACAAACTGTTCTTACAAAAGCTTATTCTTCTATTTACTTGTTAAGTGAGATAAACTTTTGTTACACTTCTGCACATTTCATTGTAATTATAAGGATGCAGTAGGCTAAAGCGATGGTCAAAGTTTTGAAAAGCTGAGGACTATGCGATGGCTTTGAAATTCCATGCTCTTTGCATGACCACCAGAAAAATACAAATAGGAAGTTACCACTTGTAAAAAGTATAGTATTTTAAAATTCAAACAAATAAGAAAGAACTTCTTGGAAATGATTAACATAGTTTAGTTTACATGCAGTAAGATTTTATCTCTCTCACAGTTTACACTTATACAAAAGTTTATTCAGAATGAAGAGTTCACAGGTAATTTCCATAAAATTCAAGATATACACTTTATTTTTCATGCAAATACCTTAAACATGTGATATTTTAATCAGAATTGTTATAGCAATGAAAATCAAAATAATAACTAACATTTTTTCCATGCAAAAAATAGTTGGGGTAGGGGATTTTCTTGAAAATCTTTGTGTTGTATCTTTTGAAGATGCTGAACTGAAATAACAAGTTTGATTAATATATGACAAAGAAGCTAGAAACAGTAATGTGTTTTTGAAATTACTTAAGGTGAGGTGGAATTAGTAACTCTAACATCACTTAAGTTGACTCACTTGACATGCTTCGGGATACAAGTCTGACACTTTCTGATGATGGGAACAAACCGTTTCCCTCCATGTTAAATGTGAGTTAACTTAAGTGATGGTTGTAACTAATTCTGACTCACCTTAGGTAAAACCAAGTTTGATATTTAAACACTTTTTTTTTTTTTTTTTTTGATACTCAGTAGGGGATCATTAGCTGGTATGACCAAAGGGACAGTGACTTGATTTGTATCCCAAGGCCTCCACATCTTAATTAAGCTTCACAAGTGTTAAACACTAATTATTAAACACTGCTAAACTTAAAAATGTGAACTAAGTAAAACCTATATAACTTCTGTGAAAGCACAGGTATAAGTTTAACTAAAATACAGAAGAAAAGCACATGTGCACAGTCACAGCTACTAAAATATACTGAAGTTGATGAAACAATAGAAATGACATTGCATTGATGCTTGACTTTGGTGCCATGTAGTGATAGGACCATGGGCTATGGTTAGGGGATGGGAAAACCCTACTAATCATTTACAAATGGATTTGTGGTCAGGCTTCAAAGTGTTCCATTTGCTTCATAGTCACCTAGAGACCTGATCAGCATGATTTCTATACTTACCTATAGTAAGTAGAGGAAATATTGCTTTCCACCCAAAAATTTGATATGTAGATTTCACCAGAAATACACATTTTGAGACTCCCTGAATCCAAAAAAAAAAAAAAAAAATGCATTTTTGGAAAAGACAGTCCATGTGTGTCTCTGTGAACAGCATAACTCAAAAATGAAAAGTTGGTTAAATACCTAGCAAACTTGATATTTAAATTCAGCATCTTCCAAGGATGCGGCACTAAGCTTTTCAATAAAATCACCTGATCCCAAACTACCCTTTTACAGGGAAACATTTTTGTTATTTTTTATTTTCCCAGAAATGGCTCTTAATAATTTTTATTAAAATGCCATGATAGTGGCAAGTAAAAATGTATATCTTGAATTTTCTGGGAATAGCATTTGAAGTCCGCTTTATTTGGAAGAAATTTTGTATAATTGGTAAATGTTAAGTGGCAGATGAAAATGTACTACACAAAAAATGTAGATCTCTTAAAAACACACAATTTATTTAAAATAATTTTTTTTTGTGGTATAAGCTGTTTTTGATATGTCTGTTATTAAAAGTTTGAATTGTTCATTTCTTGGTCATTCTCTTAAAGTCTTTTTAACATTCAGTTGTTTCTTGCAATTTATGGAAACAGTATGGGATTTTAAGGCCAGCATATAGCATCCAGTTCTTAAACATTTCACTATCATTGTTCCCTTTGTATCTATAAAAAAAATGTGTAATGTAGCTATTTCTGCAGTGGTTTATTTGAATTAGAAAAATGAGCTTGTGTAAGTATAGATTGTATACCCACTAATAAATGATAGAGGGTAGAGAAAGTCATGTACAAGGGCTGTCCCAGAAGTATCCGACCTTACAAAGAAAACCCAAACATTTTGGGAAAAAAACATCTTTATTTCTTACATACTCTCCTTTCAGCTCGATACACTTTTCCCAACGATGTTCAATAGCTTCGATTCCCCGTTTATAGTGAGAACCGTCGAGTTCTGCAAAATAGCCATCAACTGCAAACTCCATCTCTTCACTGTTGGCATATCTTTTACCACCTAGCCATTTCTTCAACTTTGGAAACAGAAAATAATCGGAGGGGCTAAGTCTGGTGAATAGGATGCATGAGGAAGCAATTCGAACTTTAACTCATTGATTCCGGCCATGGGGATAATGGATGTGTGAACTGGTGCATTGTCTTGATGACACATAACTTTCTTTTTTGCTAAATGCGGCCATTTTTGCTTGATTTCATCATTCAAATGCTGCAATAAGTTTGCATAATACTCGCCATTGATTACTTTTCCTTTTTGAAGATAATCAATGAAAATTATTCCACCCACATACCAGAAGACTGATATCATGACCTTGTCTAAAGATGGAACTGCCTTCGCCTTCTTTGGAACCGATTCTCCCCTTTCAATCCACTGTTTTGACTGTTCCTTCATCTCAGGTGTGAAGTGATGGACCCATGTTTCATCCATGGTTATGAATCAATGTAAAAACTCAGCTTTATTGCTGTGATACATCGCCAAACACTCGACTGGAACATCCTCATGACGCTGCTTTTGTTCCATTGTGAGTAAACGTGGCACCCATCTTGCACACAGTTTTCTCATGTCTAAGTTTTCAGTCAGTATGCGATGTACTGCACTTTTTGAAATGCCTATGATGTCTGCTAGCTTGCGCACTTTCAGTTGATGGTCATCCAATACCATTTTGTGGATTTTCTTCACAATTTCTGGCATGGTCGACCACTGTGATGTTGGCCTCGCTTAAACTCTGCCACCCAATATTTTACTGTTGTAAACGAAGAAGCAGACTCCCCCAGAGTAGAATGTAGCTCAGCTTTAATATTAGTTGATCTAAGACCTTTCAAATGAAAGTATTATATCACATAACGATGGCCAGTTTTAACTTTGTTTACAAATTCGTTGAGAGAGTTTACTATTAATGGCTGCCAAGCAATTACTAAACAACGTAGCATCGTCAAACTTAAGCTTTATAAGAATTGTACTTTCTACCATAGTCATTTGTTTGAAATAACAACTGCTATATATATATGATTTTTTTTTAGGTCATCAACATTCAGGATGAAATGCTAAGTAATGGTTTACTTAACCAGCCTTTATCCAATTATCATTACAGAAGTTGTTTTATCTACACATATTTAGAAGTAAATCTCAACTTTTTCTACTCTCAAACTTGTGGTTTAGTAACGTAGAGCATTTCTTTTCTCAGACATAAAAGAAGATGGGTGAACGCAAGGGTACAAATCACTACTATCCACCTGATTATGACCCACGAAAAGGAGGGCTCAACAAGTTCCTCGGAACCCATGCCTTACGAGAGCGTGCTCGCAAACTGCACCTTGGTATCCTTATCATCAGATTTGAGATGCCATACAATATATGGTGTCTTGGCTGCAATAATCATATAGGAATGGGTGTCAGGTGAGTACACACTTTAATAATTCTTGAAATTACAAGCATTATCCTTTTCTTTATCATATAGATTTACAAAACAGAAAATAAAGATTGAGAAACCTGCAAAAGTTAGCAAATATTTTGTGTAAGAGTTGTAACAATTAGCTTCTACAAAACCTGGTAGGGGCTCCTTTTCTTCTTCTTTGTCTTTTATTTCCTCACTAGCCTTTTCACATCGTAATCTTACTGCATTTTTTTTTACCATTCCTTGAATGAAGAAGAGGAACCCCCTATCCAAACCATAAAATCCATCAAGGAAAAAGATATGATCATCATAAAAGAGATAAGGGGAACAGAATTGTAGTATTGATTAGGAAAGATTACCTGAAAAGAGTTGACATGCTAATCTGTAGTGTTTAGTATAGAGACACAGGACAATCCACTAAAGGGTTTAGCAACTTGCTTCACAATGCTATAAAAAATGTCAATGTAACTCCAGATGAAGAAAGTTGGAGCATAAAGGATTCTTTCGATTTAGTAGAGAAAATTCTTTATTCACCATTAGAAATATTTTACAATTTCATGGTTTCATCAAAATTTATATCTATATATGTATATAATAGGAAATGTAGTAACATAGTCTTAAACACAAAGAACTAACATAGTAAAAATGAAGTTAGAATACAATAAGAATATATATATATATATATCCTACAAAGTAGATTAATTAATAGAATAACACAATAAATATAAACATAAAAGGCAAAAAGGAAATTACGGGAAAAATACAATCATAATGGTCACTATAGTACATAATAGAAGAGTTTTGGTACAAATACAATTGAAATGTGAAATCTGTAGATATTATTCATACAAATACACGTATAATAACAAAGGGTTAAATACAAGTCTGCTTTCTTACAGCTAACAATGATCCAAAATATTGAAAAAATTCTTGAGTACTATAGAAACTATGATTTATTAGAAATCTTTTTGCATCTGTTCTAAATTTTTTTTTTATCCTTACATTTTAATTTCTCAGTGATTAAGTTGTACATGTGAATATCTTTATGTAAAATGGAGTTTACTTTTTTAGTAAATCTGGAACCTTGTAAATGTATTTTATTGCTGTTCCTTGTTTTATGATCATGTACTGTATTATTCATCTGAAAATGTTGAATGTTTGTTATTTATGAAACAAACAGTTTCTAAAATATACGAGGGTTGGGGCAAAAGTCATGGCAACTAATTTTTTTACTTGTAGATAAGTGAACGGATCACAAGCGTATATGTGTCGTGTGGAAGTTCTGCAGGCATAGTGTGTAATGCAGAACAACAGATGGCTCTGTGATAGCTGGTAGTAGGACAGCAAGGGCTGTGAAATCAGTCAGTTGGTGAGTGTCGTGCAAGATGAAAGTAACCCGTGTTGAGCAGCGCGCGTACATCAAAATAGCGTCCATCATCTGTCTTCATCCAGGAGCTGCTCGATGACGGCATGTGTCACGTCAATCCGCACACTGACAGGTCGTCCCGAACGTTGCTCATCACTGGTTGACACACGTCCGTGCTGAAACTTTCCTACCCACCGTGCTACCGTACGGTATGGTAGGGCATTATTCCCAAGTGCTTCCACTAATTCACTGTGACATTCCCTGCATTTCTCCCTTGGAGAACGGCTATTTTGATGTAAGCGCGCTGCTCAACAGGGTTACTTCCATCTCGCACGACACTCACCAACTGACTGATTTCACAGCCCTCGCTGTCCTACTACCAGCTATCACAGAGCCATCTGTTGTTCTGCATTACACACTATGCCTGCAGAACTTCCACACGACACATATACGCTTGTGATCCGTTCACATATCTACAAGTAAAAAAAATTAGTTGCCATGACTTTTGCCCCAACCCTCGTATAAGCAGGGTAAGGTTAGTATGTTGCTTTTCTTAAAATAAGTTTTACAGTGAGTCGTCCTATTTATACTAAACATCTTTCTTAATTGAAATCCTTTAACTGAAAATGCACTTGTTTCATTTGAGGCCACAGCATTATTTACCAGCCATCAAAATGTTCCATTTCATGAGAAAATAGTTAATGTCCATCAACCTTCCCAGAGATTATATAAATTACTGAACTTGGTGTACAGCAATTGGTTTTTCAGCCTCAATTACAAATTCTATGAGCAGACATTGGGATTCTCCATGAGAAATCCTTTTTCACCATTGTTTTATCTTTTTCATGAGCTTTTTGGAGCTTCACATAAAGTCACCATTGCCCTTGATCTTCAAGAGTTGATATAGATGGGTTGATGACATTATTTGCAGCCATACTCTTAGATACTGGCATGACTTACAAGTCTACAAGAAACTACAAACTACAAGATTCATCAATCATATTCACCCTAGAAATGGAAAAGGTTGTCACTTACCCTTTCTAGACTTAGAATCATCTGAGAATAGAAGATGATAATGATGATGAAATGAGTGGCCTCTTTATAGAAGCCTGCATATAGGCTCATAGAGCCTTTGTGCCTCTTAATCTGGGCTTCAATCAAATATTATGGTCCAGATGAAATTGACCACATCCTTGATGTTTACCGAGAGGAGAACTAAGTAGGGTTTTCTATTTATAGGAAGCTAACCCAAACAGACAATTATACAAAGTCCAACAACTATAATCTTGGTTCTCATAACAGCCAAACACACAGGATAGTGTGCATTCCGCTTACTAAGATTGAATATCAAATGAAATTCAAACACATACAAGTATGGCCGTCCTGAATGGGTGTAGTACCAACACAATAACTTAACGAATCAAGTTCATTTATCCATGGTCTGATCAGAGGTTCAAAAAAGTGTTCAACAAACATATTATCTTGACATCCCAAAACAAATACAGCAGAAAGAATTTATTAAGAAAACCATGTTCAGAGAAAACCTCAGAGTTGATAAATCTGGTCTTGTTCCGACTTGTTCTGACTGTGACCAGATTTATGTTGGAATAACGAAAGATAATAATTGGGAATCAGGGAAAAAAAACACTTAAGAAACATAAGTAATAAATGTGTTGCAAACCAGCTATGGCAGTACATTTTAGAGTAAAAACAAAATAGAACTTAAAATTATTAAAACATGCAAAAAATGCAACAGCTAACAGTATTCGAAAGAAAATTTATGCTGAAAAATAGAAGCTTTCTTCTTCCTTTTTTTTTTTCTCGGGTAGTGTTTGACGCTTGTTCTTATTGCATACGGCACCATAGGCAATGGACACTGATGATGCATGAAACAGTAGTTGAAAAAGGAAACATTGCAGGTCTAATCTCCCTGGATTTGCCAAGTATAAGGACTGAGAAAAATCTGGAAAAATGCCTGTCATAGAGGACGGTCTGGTAGGATTTGAACTGCAGACCAGTCCATGCCATAACGACCTGGGCTACCCGTGTTGCTTTCCCACCAATGGACAGCCTTGGTAAAATTATCATGGAGTCACTAGAGGGCGCAGAGAACACAATACTCACATCACATGGTAGTCATCCTAAAGCTGAAGGTGGAAAAGAGTTCTCAAAACAATTAGTTAAAAATATAGTAAGTGAAGTGCCAATAAAGCAACTTGGCTTAAATAATTTATATCATTCATTATCAACATTCTTATGAATTTATATGTGAAGCTTTTATTTTCGCACATTTTTATAAAATCTTTATTTATATCAGCTACTATCTTTCAGGAAAGTAAATGTACACTTTTGGCGGGTCAGTATTGTTCAGGCATTCCATGAATAGGGGGTATGAAAACTAAATCGATCGTGGCCGTAGAGATGTATACTGTCGTGGTTGCCCAAACCGGTGTTCTGCACTGGTTGCAAACATGCATGAAAGAATAAACTATGTAATCGTAGCTGGGGACGATTATACCAGATTCTAAAGCACAAGATTTAATTTTTGTTTTCCATTCATTGTTTCGACAAGTTACTTGTTCTAGGAGAAATACATTATCTATAATTATGAAATGCTTCAGAAATTAATTTATTTCTTCATATATGGCATGGCCTCAGCTATGAAATAGCAGTTGTTTAGTTTGCTTTGCAAGCACCATTATCCTTAGCTATCACCTTCTTTTTGTTATTTATAATATGTGGAGTAACTATATTGTAGCTAGCAGTTACACAGAATATATACCTTTTCAGTTTTATGCATTATACTCCATCGAATTATACAGAATTATATTTGAGGCTGTAAGTTTGCTTTTCTCAAGGTGAGAAGTTATCAGTTTCTTGCTATTTTATGTATTAGCTTATTATTGTGATCAGATGGATTGTATATAGCATTTAGAATTTGGCTCCATTGAAGTTATCATTCAACCTCCTCGCATTTTCTTCGAAATCATGTACTAATAACTTAGCTGCAAGAGAACTGTAAATGTGTTTACTACTGTGTCTTACGAGGTAAAAAAGTTGGAATAAAAAGTATGATCACATGCTGGGATTTGAACCGTGAGCCCTCAGCACACTTGAAACACCACGTGTTTTACCAATGAGCTACGACAGCAGATGCTAATGCGTGGCTTATATATAACATAGATATTGGTTCTATTAAAATCATTGTTCCGCGTGTTTTCCGTTTTTTTGCCAATGCCATGTAGTTAATAGCTCAGCAGCATAAGAATTGCAACTTGTTTTGTGATATTTAGTCCATGTTTCGCCATATTAGGTTAATATAGCCATAGAAATATTCGAAGTGAGTGATAGGTTAAAATGGCTACCATGACAGTATACATCTACAACCACGGTCTATTTAGTTTTTATGCCCCCTACTCACGGAATGCCTGAATGATACTGATCTGCGAAAAGTGTACATTTACTTTCTTGAAAGATAGTACATGTATCTTTTAAAACTTCAGATAAAATACGAAATCAACCAGCTAACCTGCCTGTCTACTTTTAAATTTACTTGTACTCCAGCAAGTGAATAATGAAGTAGAGAGAAATAACTGACAGAATATTGTTTGATAAACTCCATCTTTCTGATGTAGATGAGATTTTAGTATCATCTGCGTTCCAGTATAAGAAACATCAGTAAGAGAAGACAGTAAACCAGAGGATTTATGACAAGATTCTGAATAAATATTTTAACTCTCAGATAATCCATAGTATGAAAACGTTGGGGGTATTTACAAAATGAGCCTGGACATTATTTCTGTTCCAAAAGTCCAAGGCAGTTCTGATTTTCAGGCAAGCTGCTTTTAGGTAATTTTTACATATAAGTAAGTTTGTTGTATGTTTATTCAAATAATCTTGTATAATGCATACTATCTGCATTAATTGTCTCTACAATAGCATATTACATTGTGAACAAATTAAGTTCTGGAGGCAACAGTTGTGGTAAAACAAGTGAACAATTTTGTGGAAGAAATCGTATTGAGAAAACGTAAGAATTAAAAGGTATAGAAACATAAATACTGGGATTCACTTAGGCAAGGTTAGGGAAAGAAAATAGCAGAAAATTATTAGTATAGGACAAGAGAATTGAGATATAAGGTTATAATGAATCTCACTAGAACAACAACTAGGAGAACAGTGGGCAATATTTTCATTATAAAATCTATTATAGATAAATACTATAAATATTAAAAGAGGTAAGGTATATATGGCATTTATTGGCTTAGAGAAGGCATTTGATACTGTAGATAGAGAGGCACTATGGATTAAACTGAGAAGTAAGGGACTAAGCTCAAAATTCATTAGAGCAATACAGAATATATATGTGAATAATAAGTTTTATATTACACTGAATGGTGATGAAATTATGGGAAAAATTGATAGTAATATGGGGTTAAGACAAGGTTGCAAACTTAGCTCTATACTGTTTAATTTATTTACTAACGATATCTTAGAAGAGTTGAATAAGGATAACTTATATTTACCCACAGTAAATAATACAGAAATTCCAGGATTACTTTTAGCAGATGATTTAGTGGTAGGTTCTATTTCAGTAAGAGGTCTAACAAAAGTGTTACATATCATATATTCATTTCGTAAGAAACAGGGTTTAAGAATAAATTTTAAAAAATCAAAGATAATGGTATTTAAAAAGAGCTATAAATTGAAGAAGGAGGAAAAGTGGTATGTGGAAGGGGAAGAGTTGCAAATAGTAAACAAGTTTGATTATTTGGGAGTGAGGATAAGTAATAATGGGAGATGGAATGATCACAAGATAAGTGCCTTAGCTAAGGGAAGATTAGCAATGACTGCTATAAGAATATGCTTAAAGAAAATACCAGATATGCAAGTTAAATGGTTGGAAAGGGTTTACAAAGCTGTAGTTGAAGCAAAAATGGTCTATGGATCAGAGATTTGGGGAAGTGACAAAGGATGGAAGATGATTGATAAAGTACATAGATCGTTCTGTAAATGTATGTTAGGTTTATCTATTTCATCACCTAATGGAGCAGCAATGTTGGAGTTGGGATGAGTAGGTAACAAGGGCATGATAGTAGAAAGGATACTTAAATATTGGCATAGATTGAAATCATTGGATGAGCATAATATCTTGAGGCAGTGTGTAATAATACAAGAAAAATCCAGTGCTGGGATGAACTGAGCTCAAGGAATAAGGAGAATTTTACAGCAAATAGGAATGGGTAACTTATGGGAGGAGAGAGAGGGGTTAGTTAAAGGTTTCTGGAAAGAAGTGAGGAACAGAGTAGAAGATATAGAGAAAAAAGAATTATTTCAAAGTTTGGAACTATATAGACAATTAAAGGTGGACTGGGGAAGGGAGAAGTATGTGGATGTAGGTAATAGGTTAGTGAGGGAAGGGTGGGCCTGGTTTAGATTAAGTGCATATAGGCTAAGGGGAGATAGGAAGGGAGCGAATTTGGATAGCTGTCCTCTTTGTGGAGAGGCAGATAATGGTTTGGATTATATAATTGAATGTGAAGAAACTAAGTTGTGGAGAGATCAGTTTTTATCTAAAGAATGGGAGAATGTTAATAAAGAAGTATTAAAAGTTAGGATAATGAAAATATAAAAAGAATAGGAGAATATATGGGGAGAGGAAGAGAAAGATAGTTTAGAAAAACAAAGCAATATGAATTTATTATGACCCACCATGCATAAATATCCATGGTGTTAAAATGCATGATGGACTAAATAAATAAAAAAATAGCAACTCAAAGTAATGTATTAAAAATTGTAAGAATTTTGTATAGCATTATGGATATAAATATATACAATATATACTATGTAAGAAGTAAATTGTATTAAGGTGTGAATACTAATGCATCAAGAAACCAGAATTATGATTTAGGATATAAAAATTCTATTCAAGTAATTTTTAACAGGTTTTAAGGTGGTTCATTTATATATGAACCATCATAGATACATAAATCAGGAAACAAAGTATAACCAATTCTAAGCATCATCAACTCAAATATAAATTGGCAAATTGGGTCACAAAGCACTTCCAACCCTTACCACAATATAATGGGCTGAGCATAAAAAACTCATTTGAACTAATATAGAAAATAAAACACAAATTTAAGTGATGACATACTGGTGTCTTTTGATGTAATATCAGTTTTCCCAAGTATCCCTAGGGAATAACTACTTAAATGGATATCTACATAGACCTTTCCAGTGAGATGACAAGAATTACTAAAACTTACAGAATTATGCATTGAGCAAAGTTATTTTTCTTTCAGAGGCAAATTCTGTGCACAAAAGAATGATTTAACCATGGGAAAATGCTTATATCCTATTTTGACAGACACTTACGTGAGCAACTTAGAAACACATAACAGCCGCCCACAAAATACAAAACCTTAGTCAGATATGTTTATACTGTATTTGGAATAGTAAACAAAAAAGTAGTCAACAACAGCATCAAATTACTAAACTTTCAGGGCACAGTAGAAAAAGAATAAAATAACATACTTCCCTTCCTGCTTCTAAAGATAATAAAAAACAACTGGAATTTGGAATCTATAGAAAAGAGACATAAATCGACAACTACACAAACAACAATAGCTCAGTCCAATATCTCACAAACATGCAATAATCAACAGCTTGCATTCAAATTGGTAAACCTACTGTGTGCATTCCCCCTCTCTTCCTTCGTTGTGGCACATGTAACCAGTCCACGAACAGCACCATTCCTCTAGAAAGATGGCCTCATTCATCGTGATCAACTCAGTAACAGCACGAATGTTTGAGAACGATGTCATCATTGATGACGTAGCTTATGGTAGCGCACCGTCATGTCATCCAGGGCTATGATTGGTGTTCGTCTGTGCTACTGATTGCAGCGCCATTGAACTTGTGGCCAAGATCAGCAACTCCCATGCAGGTTGGGTCTGCAGTCTATACACAGGAATCGAGTGGATAGCCATCAGAGCTTAGTGCTCTGTTCGTGACGGTGAGATTTTGGCATAATTCACCAAGGGTACATCTTGACCTTTTTCTAAATTATTCACGTTTCTTTGGTAGGCTTCAAAAGTTAACTTCTACTCTTGGTATTTCAAAATTAGTATTTTGCAGGAGAAGCATTTATATATTCATTCTTTCGTAAATTGTATTTGTATTGCTTTGCTATTTCAAGAAGCATTCACGATTTGTAAAGGAAATTAAATGTCATAACAATGTGAAAGAGCATTTAATGATTGTGTATTTTCAATTGCCTTACTTGGAATTGTAAAAACGTATAAATGTAAAGCAAGCTGATTTAAATTTGAATGGAATTGTTAACAAATTTATATAATAAATTGCTAATATATTTGCTGTGATACTTTTTAAATCCTAGCTTCTTTGTAATTATGCACGATTCACATTAATTAGGACCTTATGAGTATTGTAAAGCACAATGCAGCAACTGTTAAGCCAAAAGGAATACAGACTAAAACAGGAACAGATTATAAACTTTACACAACAGAATGGCTACATAGAGCATCTGGTAAAGAAGAAAATCTACAATTTTGAGAAACAGAAGAAAGTAAAAGTTATCTGCACACTGGAAAGTATAAAACCAAGAACCGTTTTTTTAAAAAAAAATCAGTTAACTTCCTGTGGCACACCAAAGAGATTAAATAAAATATAACATCACTGTAGCTCCAAAAAAACCAAATACAGTACCTCTGTACAGATACAAAAGATAAAATCCCCTACACCAAACAGTCAGGTGTAGGTATATGAGATCACCTGCAAAGACTGGTAAAAGATGTGTATAGGGAAAACAAAAAGAAATATTGGTCAACGTTTCAAAGAGCATATGAGAAATGTAAAACATAAGCAGGCGGGTCAATCAGCAGTATCACACCATTTATTTTCATATTAAGCCAAAGCTGCTAAAATCAGTGCATAATCCAATTGAAATTTTTGTGGAAATTTATTAAGGCCTCCCCTCTCAAAAAAAGCTATAAATTTTGATTACACGAGGGTGGTCTGAAAAGCTTCCGATCTCAACATGAAGATGGCAGCACTCGTGAATTTCGTTGTTTATCTGTTGACAGTTACCAAAGTTTCAGCCATTTTGGACGCTCAGTTATTATGTAACAGTCATTTGAGTGAGGTGATGGGAGTGTTTTTATGAAAATGGACAAAATCGAGTATCGAGCTGTCATTAAATATTTGTTTTTGAAAGGCAATACTCCTACACAAATCAAAGATGAGTTGGATTCTGTGTATGGGTACTCTGCACCATCATTTACCACAGTGAAATTTTGGGCAGCTGAATTTAAACGTGGCCGTAAGAGCTTGGGAGACGAACGTTCGGGATGTCCAAAAATTGCAACTACCTACGAAAACATCGCCAAAGTTCACCAAATGGTGCTAGATGACCACCGAATTAAAGTGAGAGAGATAGCAGAGGCTATGAACATGTCAAAAGAACGTGTTTGTCACATGTTAAATCAACATTTACACATCAGAAAGCTCTCCATGCGTTGGGTGCCAAGTTTACTCACGTTTGATCAAAAACATGTTCGAATGAACATTTCCAACGCTCTGTTGGCGCAGTTTAGGCACAATAAATCCGAGTTTTGGCGCCGATTAATTACTGTAGATGAAACTTGGATACACTATTATACGCCCGAAACAAAAATACAGTCCAAACAGTGGACTGCAAAGGGGGAATCGGCTCCAAAAAAGCAAAAATTGTTTTTTCGGCTGGTAAAGTGATGGCAACTGTTTTTTTGGGATAGTCATGGAGTTATTTTAATCGATTATCTTCAAAAAGGAAAAACCATTACAGGAGCATATTACGCATCATTACTTGACAAGCTGAAGGCAGAACTTGCAGAAAAACAGCCACATTTGCAGAAAAAGAAAATCCTGTTTCACCAAGACAACGCACTGTCTCACACCTCAACGGTTGCAGTGGCAAAAATCCACAAATTACTGTTTGAACTGCTTGACCATCCGCCTTACTCACCAGATCTAGCCCCAAGCGACTTCTTTTTGTTCCCTCATCTGAAAATTGCGCTCGGAGGACGGAGATTTTCGTCAAATGAAGGGGCAATCACCTTCGTGATCAATTATTTTGCAGAGAAAAACGCCGAATACTATTTGGACAGGTTATAGAGATGGGAGCATCGCTGGGAGAAGTGTGTAGAGTTACAAGGAGACTATGTTGAAAAATAAAAAAATAAATTCTGAAAAAATGTCTTGTATCTTTATTAGGTCGGAAACTTTTCAGACCACTCTCGTACCATAGACTAATGGTCTCATTTCAAAATTTATCTGTATTGTCAAGAAACAGCTACAGGCCACTAGCAGAAGTTTGCCAGAAAATCCTCACTGAGGATGGAAACAAGAGGCTTTGAAACATTCCAAAGTAAGTCTTTTTTAATGGTTGGTGAAGTTAGTGCTACACGATTTAATCTCCTCGTATAAAGTATATTGTGTCTTTTTCCAGTTTTCCTCAAAACCGTCTTCAGGTTTTCCTGGCACATAGTACTTCAATAAATGGTGTACAAATCAGCTTCTTCTCTTCCTCTGTCGCTCACTGACATGCCACTACTATCTACTTCACGGTGACAAAGCTTCCTTTTATATTCGTCAAATTCTTGAGAAACTTTGTACAGGCAAGAGAAAGGGAAGCTCTAGAAACTTCTGCTGACTTCTTGATACAAGTTCTGTTCGTTAACTGAGAGTGCCTCTCTCTATCCAACCGCTAATACATTGGCACTGGAGAATATTCCTGCTATTCAAGGCATGACATGCTGGCAAAAACACTATCAGAATATTTATTGGAGAGTTGGATTAATGAAAGTTATAACTCTTCTGCCATACAGCAGAGGAAAAGGAAAGAAACTTGAGAAAAAAAAAGTAACTATCCAAATCATTACATAACTTTTCACTAGTGTACATTCAGAGAATTTTTGAACCCTCTTATCTCTTGTAACTGAAGTTAATAAAAGTGTGATCAAAAAGTAACAAGAATTTTTGTTTTTCTTAAAGAATTTTTATTTAATCATCAACATCAACTTTGTCCCCTTCAAGTAATCCCCCTCAGATATAATACACTTGTGCCAGCGCTTTTTTTAGTCTTGGAAGCACTTCTGGAACTCACTTTTCATTATGGTGTTGAGCTCCTTCAGCGATTCTGTTTTTATCTCATCAATGGTGGTGAAACATCGTCCTTCCATGGTTCTCTTCAGCCTCGGGAATAGAAAGAAGTCGCAGTGGGCCATATCCGGCAAATACGGTGGCTGAGGCAGCATAATGGTTTTGTTTTTTGCCAAAAAGTCACGACCAAGCACTGAGGTGTGAGTGGATGCATTATCGTGATGCAATTTCCATGAGTGGTTTTGTCACAATTCTGGTCATTGATTTCTTCACGCAAATGGCACATAACTTCCAGGTAGTATTCCTTATCGACTTTACAACCATAAGTCAGGAACTCCTCATGCACTATCCGATTCTAATTGAAGAAAACAGTTAGAAGAACCTTCACATGTGATCGAACTTGTTGAATATTTTTCGGTCTTGGCTCTTCGGGTAGTTTCCATTGGGACGATTGGGCCTTAGTTTCGATGTCATACTCATAACCATTTTCTTTACTTCTTTCACATTGTCGTCAGTGATTGATCTGCTAGGGCATCCTGGGCTGTTGTCTTCAACGTCTTCTCCGCCCTCTTTGAAACGTTTAAACCACTCATAAACTCTTGTCATACTCATAGTAGATTTGCCAAAAGTCACAGTCAACATTTTGAATGCAGTGTTGCACTTGATTCCGTTTTTCAAGTACGATTTTATGCAAATTCTTTGATCCATCTTTTTCAAAAGTAAACATTTGCCAAGCACTCAAAAACACGTGTAACTTTTTCGACTGTCAACAATAAACTAAATCTTCAAAGCAGCTCAAAATGCAAACATTCAACAGGAACATGTGTACCAACAAGACAAAACAAACGTTTTGAACATCAAATGTATAAAACTCATAAATTTGAAAAATTCCGGTTATTTTATCACACCTCGTACATTGGTGTTAGTTTTGCAGATAAAGAATGTTGATATCAATAGGTATTGTCAGAATGAATATTGTCAAAATCTTTTTATTTTCCAACCTTTGAAAGTGACATGTGACTAGTACTAACTAACAAGTGGTTCAACAATAACATAATTACAGAATTGCTTGAGTAAATTCTCATATTAGCATAAATAGTAGCTTTCAAAATTTTGAACTCATATTTTTCACCTGCTTTATTTACAGAAATAAGTAACACATAAAATTCAATGAAGGAATTCTGTGCTAACTTGTAGTGCATGAAATTTAGGAAAATTCTGTTTTTAAAGCAACCTTAGTTGCACCAAAATGTATTTAAGTAAAACCTTGTAATTGGAAAACCACTTATGATAGAACTTACAGAACATGTTTTATGTGCTATTGCCAACATCCATAACTAAAGGGTCTTTCAACAAGAGTGTCCTATCTTTGAACTTAAATAAAACACCTTCTATAAATGATAGAGGTTTATTTCTCTTTTTATTTTGGAACATAATTAATGTCATTACGTGTGGAAGAGCACATCAGTTAAGTGACCGCTGCGACTTTGATGGGTTGCACGTATATGCCCAATTTTCAACGACAGAAGAACGTAAATTAGGTCGAACTTCACGAATAACACGCATGATGTTATTCATAAGATCATTTACTGTTTCTGGCTTGTTGACATAAACTCGAGATTTAACATAACCTCACAAGAAGTAATCCAACGGCATTAAATCACATGACCTTGGGGGCCAGTTAATATCACCACCATGTGAAATGATGAAATCTCTGAACTTCTCCTTCAAAAGATTGATTGTTTCGAGAGCAGTATGACATGTGGCACCATCTTGCTGGAACCAGATGTTTCTGAAGTCCATACCATCCAATTGAGGCCAAAAATAGCCCCTTATAACAGCCCGGTATCTTTCTCCATTGACAGTTAGAGCTTCTCCATCTTCATCTTGGAAAAAATATGGACCAGTGATTCCGCCATACCAAAATCCACAGCATACAGTAACCTTTTGGGGATGAAGTGGTCGTTCTTGAATCTGCATTGGTTTGTAATTGCTCCGAATAGCGGCAATTTTGTTTGTTAACACAACTATCCATCCAAAAGTGGGCTTTGTCGCTGAAGATGATTTTTCTACAAAAATCCGGGTCAGCTTCCAATTGCTCCATAGCCCAGTCGGCAAATACACGGCACAACCTATGGTCTTTGGGCTTTAGTTCTTGAGTTAACACCATTTTGTAAGCGTGAAACTTCAAGTCCAGATGCAGAATTCGCCAAGTTGTGGTCGACAAAAGCCCCAATTCTTGCGCTTGACGAGCAATTGAGTTGTTTCCGTTCTCGTGTACACTGTCGCGAACGGCACCTATGTTTTCATTGGAGGGCTTACGTCGATTACGTACAACAGGCATTCTTTGATCGCTGACAGAACCAGTTCTTTCAAATTTATTGATCAAACGCCGAATCATTCTCTCGTAGGGACAATTATGCACACTGTAAACTTCACACAATACACGGAAGGTTTGGCGAACAGATGATACATTTTCACAATTTCTAGGCATTGCTGAATGCTGTAACATTCCATGGCTATTTGTCAATAACAACTGTAACCACATGAAAAAAATGCCTGCGTAACTCAATAACATTGGCAGCTATCACATGTTAAAGATAGGACACTCTTGTTGAAAGACCCTTCACTTGTCCACTGCCAGACCTCCTGGATGCATCATATCATTGTGACCCTGGTGGATGCTTGATAAACGTGTATAGCATTTACCACTAACCTGCCTCTGCATTTATTCATAACCACCTTTTCATTTACTGCTAGCTCAGCGTGCCCATTCACAGAACTCTGGAGAAACATCAGATTCAAGTAAAAAGATAAGTCAGCGGTAGCTCACCATTTCTGGAATAAACACGATAAAACGAATAAGGTCAAACTAATAAAACTGTGAGGAAGCACATTGAGCTAGGGTATGGGAGAAGGTAGCTTGCAGGTGCGGCGCGTCCTGTGTGTTCAATGGTTCAGTGAACCCCTGGAAAAAAATTTGCATTTTAAAATATATAAACTTATAGTTTACATAATCATTCTTTGTTTCTTTCTCGTATTAGCTCATTTTATTTGCATTTTTAAATTATTCTATCGTATAAAAACGTTCAAGTCTTTGAGATAGTGTGCATACATTCCAATGCGCTGCCCAGGTTCAATCTCTCTTCTGAACCTCCAAGAATAAGTTTATAGGTGTTTCTTGCAGCAGGGAGAGGTAAGGGGAAATGTCGCTAACAATGTGAATTTGAGCTGGTGGGACAACGAGCTCCGCTGTGAGTCAGACTTGAGCAGAAACGCACGAATTAATCCGAACCGAAAGGGCTACAGAACCGTAACTTTAGCACATGTGTTTTCATTGTAACAGGGTGATTTTCTTACAATCGTTAAACCATTGTTTATTGAATAATACATTTAAAGGTGTATTCGGTTATATACTTGTGCTTTAATGTTCATATGCATATTCATCTGTTCGAGTTTGTTTTCAAAGAAGAATAAACAACGTTCAATATCTTTTAAAAACAAACCTCACAGCTTTAAGCTTGGAAGAGAAGTGTAAAATTAAGAAGCTTGGCAGACTAATACCTCAGCTCGATTTAAAACAAGCGCAAACCGCTGAGGTAAGGCATTCTGCAGGTCTTTTAACGTAAATATATACAAAAGAAATAGTTGGATTTGCAGTTGCATTTCTACAAATAAGCTATTTTGTTTTCCGTGCTTACTGTTTGCTAAGGGTAAAGATACAAACTGGACATGCCATAGCATGTCAGATCTAAGTCATCTAACACAGAAAATTAAGAAGCACAAGGAATCTATTGCACATAAGAATGCTTATTTAGATTTATCAGTCCTTGGAAAAACGGAAATTAGACAACAGCTTAGCTCAGCTTTCAGACAGAATAGAAAGGCACAATGACAACGTAAGGAAAAATCGCTATGTTCTTTCGAAAATAATTGATTGTATTAAGTGAGTTTGAACTTGCCTTACGTGGACATGATGAAACAGCAGAATCTAACAATCCTGGAATATTCAGAGCGCTAATAAATTTTACTTCAGCTTTAGATGCAGTTGTAAAAGAGCACATGAACAGTGCTACAGTCTTTAAGGGCACATCCAAAGATATATAAAAAATGATTTGCTAGAGTGTATGTTATATGTGCGTCATGAGGAAATTAATGCTGAAATAGCCAAGGCAGATTTCCTGTCTGTGATAGCAGATGAAACTTCTGATGTATCTTCTAAATTTCAATTGGTTTTAGTATTTCGTTATCTGTTATCTACTGGAGAGCCTGTTGAAAGATTTTGCACATTTTTAAATCCACCTGATAGTGACGTTTACTCCTTAGCAGCTTGCGTTAAAAATGTCCTCGCCGATGTTGTACAAGAACAGAAAGAAAAAGTAACATCTCAAAGCTATGATGGCATCACTGTCATGCACAGCCAACACACAGGAGTACAAACAATCGTAAGAGAAGAGTATCATTTTGCATATTATGCGCATTGTTGTGCTCACTAATTGAACTTAATTCTTGCCCAAGCTACCAGTCAAAATAAACAAGTAAAACTGTTTTTCAATACTATTGCAGAGATTCCAATATTCTTCTCTCATTCACCTCAAAGAGCGGCTGTTTTAGATGCAATTGTGAAGCAAAAAGTCCCTCAGGGATCAGCCACAAGATGGAACTTGAAATCTAGAACAGTTCTTACAGTTCATGAAAATAAAGACGCCATTCTGGAATGTCTCCAACAAATTGAAGACACCAGCAACCAGACAACAACTGTGAATCAAGCTTATGGACTAAGGCTGAAACTGCAAAAGCCAAAATTTTCCTTTTGGTTAGAGGTATTTAATAAAATAAATGCCCCATGTGGATATCTTGTACAGTCAATTACAAAAGCGCACCACTGATCCTGTATCAATAAAGCAAGCAATAGCATCATTTGAATGTGAAATTTTGAAAATTAGAGACATTGATAACATCATAATTGAGGAAGAACCAAATGTAACTAAAAAGAAGATGCGAAAATGTGTATATAACAAGGAATGTAGCAGCAAAGGAAGTTATGTGACATAATAGTTCAGCAGAGCAAACAAAGGTTTGAATTCTCCAGCCACCTATTGGCCTCTAATTTACTTGACCAGCAATTCTTCCCTTCACTGAGGAATAAATTTCCTGAAAAAATGCTTTCTGCTGTTGTGCAGTCTTATCCATTTTTAAATAAATCTTAAGTTAAAAACAGAACTGCAGATCATTTATTCTCAAGATCATTTTCAAGAAATGAAAAGTTCATTAGCACTTCTCAAGTTTTTAATTGAAAATAACCTTCAAGAACCCTTTGGAGAGGTTATGAAATTGTTGAAATTGGTAGCTACTATCCCAATGACGTGTGAAGCAGAAAGGTGTTTCTCCACTTTGAAACGGATCAAAACATTTCTTAGAAGCACCATGGATGAAGACAGGCTGTGTGCTTTTGCCATGCTATCTATTGTAAATGAAATGATCCACAAGCTTCCAGGTTTCAACAAGAGAGTCATAGACAGATTTGCCACGAAAAAGGAAAGGAGGATGGACTTTCTCTATAAACATGCCTGTACAGGAGATTCAAACCCATCAACGTCTTCAGGTAATTTTAGAAATACAGTATATTTGAAATACTTAGAAAATAAAATCATTTGGAAAGGTAAATATCATATTGAAGTAAAAGTGGTGAACCCCCTGTCATTTTAGGCACCAGCCGCCACTGGTAGCTTGTAAAGAAAACGTAGACATTTTCTATACTGACAGAGGACAAGTTGTTACAAATTTTATAAATTCTCCACCAGGATCATCATGAAAAGGTGATGCAGTGAAGAGCTCCAGCATTCAACAAGTAACTGAGGATGTGGACACTGATATGAGATGTCATTAAGGCACGAACTCATAAACAGGAGGTCTGTAGATCAAATCCCTCCAGGACTATCCTCTCTGACTGAGATTTTTTACCAGGTTTTTCTCAGTCCTCATAAGTGACGAATGCCAAGGCCCTAAACTTAGGCCTGGAATGTTTCCTTCCCAATTATCATTTCATGTACCATCTGCCTCTGGTGCCGTATGCAATAAGAACTAAAGAGGATGTGGACAATAGTCCATGAAACATGTTCTATGAAAATGGATCATGATTCAGGTTAGGAGTGTTTTAGTCAGCTTGTGTCTTGTGCATTTCTTAATTTTAGAGGTAAATTAAATCTGAATTTTAGGTACAATGCGGAGAAGAAGAAAATTGGAATGTACTACTCAACGCCAATTTATCAATTCCGTATGAAGTGTCACCTGTGTGATAATCATTTTGAGATTAAGACCGACCCAGCTGTAAGTATTTTATTTTTACATCCAGCAGAACTAGGAATAACATATGAGTAGCTGATCATTACATCAGAAATAAACCCCTTGGATTGAATGATCAGAATCTATAAGTTGAAGCCTAGTTTTAAGACATGCAAACTTAGAGAATTTGTTGGATACAGGGTGATTTATGAAGAACTGACACATGTCTTTCGTTAATTCTGTTCGAAATTCACTCAATGCCCCAATTTTAACACCAAATTAAGTAGAATGTTCTGGAGTTTCGATTGCGTGTCACTAGATGCACTGATATTCATGTTTTATTCGAAATTGTTAGTTTTATTGTGGCAACTGTTTTTGAGATTTTGTTATAGTCAACGTGAAAATGAAGTACACATTAAATGAACGACTCTTCCTTCTAATGCAATACTGGATTACGAATTCAATTACAGCTACTCAAAGGGCATACCAGAGAGAATTTGGTGTTCGGAATCCTCCCCAAAGAAACACCATACCGGGACTGGTAAACAAATTGGAAACAACTAGATCTCTGGTGAGTGAAAAAGGTAAAACTCGTTCATCTAGGCTTCCCACAGTTGTTGTTGACATAAGAGCACGACTGGATCAGTCATCCAAAAAATCATTAAGGCGTTTGTCGCAGGAGACAGGGTACAGCTACTCAATGTGTCAGAGAGCTGTGAAAAGCGCAGCCCTAAAATTGTATAGGCTTAACGGTTGTCCATCAGTTACAGGAACCAGATAAGGATAGACAACTGAATTATTGTCATTGGTTACAGGTATTCACTGTGCAAAATCCTGCCATGTTGTCTATCACATTGTTCACAGATGAAGCATAGTTCCATTTATCCAGCTATGTGAACTCAAATAACTCGCACTATTGGGCCAGCGAAAATCCACATGTTATTTATAAAGCACCTATGCACCCGATTAAAATCTGACTTTGGTGTGTAATATCCTCACAGAGAATAATGGGACCAATTGTTTTTTAAAACAATGTGAACACTGCAGAGTACTAGTGGATTTTCATGGAGTTTGCTGAGCAACTAGGCGATGTACAGCTGAGTCAAGGATATTTTCAGCAGGACAGCACTACATGCCATACATTAAATGAATCCATTGTACTAATTGCACGTTTCTTTGATGGCCGGATAATTTCCAAGAACCTGTGGCCACCGAGATCTCCGGATTTGACATTGCCAGACTTCTTTCTATGGGGTTACTTAAAAGACAGGGTTTATGCCACACGTCCCCAGACATTGGACGATCTGAAGCACAACATTACACAGGAGATTCAAGTTATTGACAACAGAGTCCTCCAACGAGTGGCCAGTAACATGGAACGACGTGTTGAGTTGTGCCTTATGCAGGATGGAGGACATTTTCAACATTTGCTATAGAGGTAAATAATCTCCCAAAATTTCTCTGCATTTCAGGTATAATAAGTTGTTGGTAGCATAACTTGTTTTGAAACAGTTAAAGAAATAAATGTGTCAGCTCTTCATAAATCACCCTGTACTTCAACTATTTGCATTTGTGTTGTAAAGCTGTTAGGATAAGCACACTTATGTATATGTAGGTTGATATAGATTTTACTTTCTCTAACACCTACTTATAGCAGGAAGAGAAAGTATAGCATTCCACCCAAAATGTTGATATTTAGAGTTAATGAATGTTTTGAGGTCCCCTCAAACCAAAAAGCTGCATTTTATAGGAAAAGTTAGTGAGAGGGAGGGAGAGAGATAGGGAGAGGGAGGGTGGGAGAGAGATAGGGAGAGGGGGAGGGAGGGAGAGAGAGAGAGAGAGAAGTTTCTTTAAGAACTTAATGCACTTAATGAAAGTCACAGGAAAGCATGTGTGTAAAGTACACATTCCTGCAGGTAGTGGAGTAATAGAAATCTCGCTCACACCAAGCAATAACAAGAAACAGTATACATTTTAAATTACATTCCTGCTTTGGTGATGCAACACTTCCCATTTCCGTGTTACTGGTTGACTTTCACAACTCGTATGTATATTGTTCATTAAGTGACATTTTGATTAAACACCAATAAAATAACACAACAAAATCACAATAATTGAACTACAGGAACTAAAATTACCACCACTAACACAAAAGCAAAACTCTACTGAAGCTATAACATCAGCAACTTAGAAGCCTTCTCCTTATTTACTACTTACCTCATGTTGGTTCTGGTTTTGAATCATGTATTGACAGAATAAGCAAAAGAGGCATGAAGGGAGTTGCACAGAGAACTTTAAAGCCACTTAGCAGAATCCCTTGTTAAAAAAATCTGATGTGTTACACTCACATGACTTTCTCTACTCTTGTACAAACTATTTTTAAAAGCTCTTATTCTCCATCTATTTCATATTAATTGAGATAAACATTTGCAGAAACGATCTTTTGACATGCAAAGAGAATTACATTTTACACATAGCAACCACTTCTAAAATATTTGACTATCGCTTAAGGCGTAATATGTTCGCCTTGTTTTGTATTTGTAAGGGCAATATAGAAATACAGTAGCCTTTAAGCAAATACATATATCTTAATAGCTGGTTGCTAGGTGCAGCACCATTCTCTTTGCCACAGATTATTACTCTTTGCATATCCAAGACAAGAAAATTAATAATGAATTACCATTTGAGAAAATAAGTATTGAAAAATTTAAGGGAATAACAAGCAATATCTCGAAAATGGTTCACTCAACAAAAAAAATGTATATGACATAAATTGTGTATTTTAATGCGATCTACATTTTTTGTGTAGTAAAATTTTGTCTATCTCTTATGGTTTACCAGTTATGTAAAAGTTGTTCACCATGAAGAATACTTTTGGAGACATTCCCAGAAAATTCAAGATATACATTTTATTTGTCATGAAAATATCTTAAACATACGATATTTTAATCAAAATTGTTAGAGCCATTTTTGAGAAAATTAAAATTTTCGAAAAATGTTCCCTGTAAAGGGTAATCTAGGGTGGGGGGATTTTCTTGAAAACCTTCGTGTCACATCTCTGGAAGATACTAAACCTAAATACCAAGTTTGGTGTTTATCCGACTGTTCGTTTGAGTTATGCTGTTCACAGACACACAGACATGTTTTTGGATTCAGGGGGTCTCTAAACATATATTTCTGGTGAAATCTCGGTATCAAATTTTTGGGTGGAATACAATACTTCCCCTACTTACTATACGTAGTAGAGAAAGTAAAAATGCATTCGAGGTACACCCATATCTCTGCAACCAGTTAACATAGGGAATTGGTTTTTAGACTACAAGCTTCAAAATAAGATACTCTTCATGAGCAAGTTATTCTCTTTCCTGGAGCGCAAGTAAATTTTGTGGGCGCAAATGATATTTGTATCACAGACTTCACGAAATGATTTCACAGTGCTTAACTATACGATGCTGCAAAGCAGGGTAAGCATCTCATTGAATTTTGTGCTCACCAGCTCCTCCCACCATCCCCCATTAAATTTTTTGTGTCTATCATAGGAATTCTTCAGGCAAGTATGTCTATGTTCTGGTTAGGCATTGTTCCATGAAGTTCTACATTAAAATGCAGACAAAATCTTCACCTTTTTACTTTCTCTACTGCTTACCTGTAGTAAGTAGAGGAAGTATTGCATTCCACCTAAAGATTTGACTCCAAGATTTTACCAGAAATACACATTTTGAGACTCCCTGAATCTAAAAAAAGCGTTTTTAGAAAAAGTATGTCTGTATTTGCCTGTGAACAGCATAACTCAAAAATGAAAAGTCTGTTCAATACCAAACTTGGTATCTAATTACAGTATCTTCCAAAGATGCAACACAAAGATTTTTGAGAAAATCCCTCCCCCCCCCCACTCAAACTGCCCTTTATGTGGAAAATTTTTTAAAAATCACTCTAATAATTTTTATTAAAATACAATATATTAAAAATATTTACATGACAAATAAAGTATATATCTTGAATTTTCGGGGAATAGCCTTCATTTGGAAAGCATTTTGTATAATCTTGTATAACTGGTAAATGTTAAGTGATAGATGAAAACGAAATACACAACAAATGCAGATCTCTTTAAAACACACATTTTATTTTAAATTACTATTTTTATGCTGCAAGCCATTTCCGAGGTAACCAGTATAACATTTGTCTATCGCTATTTCCTTTGTATATGTAATGAAATGTGTAATGTAGCTATTTCTGCAAAGGTTCATCTCAATTAAAATGCAATACTTCATACTTTCATAAGAATAGTTTGCATACCCACTAATAAATAATGTACGGTAGAAAAAGTCATGTGAGTGTAACACATCAGATTTGTTTAAACATCTCAATCACAAAAATGCAATTCCCAGTCTCCCACAGCATATATGCATATTCCGACTTATGAGTTGTAGCATGTAAAATTAGCACTCCATTTTAAAAGTTGGTAAACCTTTTGTAACTTCATGTTAATCTTAAAATGTGGTCAACTGGTGCATTAGGAATAAATATTTGGAACTCTAAGTATAACATAGAATCTGCAGACTTGCAACCGTGTGCACCATTCCCAATCAAGATTTTACCATGGTACAATATGGACTTTACTGCAGGTGAATGGTCATTTGCAGTAAATTGATGCCAGTAAAGGTTTATCAAATATTTTACCACGGTTAAATCTGACCGCCCATGAGAAGCCGGTTTTCGTCGATTATTTCCAACTTTATTTGTGCTGAAAATATTAAAATGGCAGAGCAATATGGACTAGAATTCCCAACGAATAGATACACTCCATTTTCACCAACGAATATATCCTGATAAAGTTACTTTAATGTACTTTGTAATTTTTAATGCTTTAAAGCCTGTTTGTGTGATAGGTGCCTTAAATATACTGACCCAAGACGTAACGAAAATCCACACAATCACAGCGTTATATATCATAATTATATCAGTTGAAGCATAGTTCCAAGAACATGTCAGAAATAAGGGGAGTAATGAATGGATTTATTACATTTAGTAAATTTTCAGGAATATTAGGTATATGAATTGAAGAGGTATAGGAATCCGGTAACCTGAAGAGGTCAGTGCCGAAATCTGAAGTTTGCATTGTGATGTCGGGTTAGTGTGTGCCCCTCCTATTCAAGAGGTTCCGGGTTCAAATGTCTGGAATTTTTTTTTTCTTTCTACTTGTCTTTCAGTAAGTGAATATTGACTAAGCTAACCGGAATTTAGTCAGTGTGGAAAGAAAGAAAAAAGTCCATAATAGTTGAGCATATTTTTCTAATTGTAAGACCAGCTTTTCCCATCTGTCCAATGTAAAGTTATTGCTTCTATCTCTGTACTTTCTATTGTTTCTTAAGAATTGATGTTAAATTTAATAACATAATAGAGAAACTTGGGCCTGCTTTTGCGTTCCCTCCATTGCACGCTGAACTACATGCATGCACTTCAGCAAAGAGGTAGAACAAGCGAAAAACAGACAACATGATGTACATCCGGGTATGTGCAGTAAAGCTTACCTGTAATGAACAGTGCGCTCAACCAAGATGAGCGCCTGCCAGGTGATCATGTTCACCTAAGCTGTGGTGAATATTGGTGCGCTGTTGTGTGATGATTGCCCCAGTCAAATTCTTACCGCAGTAAGCTGAAGGTCCCTGGAAGGGTTTGCTTGATGAGGATGGTGCACACGGCCATTGGAATAATAAAACAAAATATGGAAAGCACAAATTAATGATTAACATCTCATTAAGGTAGACATTGTTTGCATTATGCAATTTGAAGGATATCATTTACAATTTGAAGCAAAACTATATCCTTCATTTCTAACGGTATAAATTATTGTATTTTTATCATTGCTAATGTTGGGTATGATCACAACTAAACAAACTGAGAGCAGTACTATGTAGAAATTGGTAGACACATCAGAGATGATTACATCAGAGTATAGATATTTATTGATTCTATAAGTAGAGTTGCCCATAATAGATGACATTTTTGTGATTAAATCATTCTTTAAAAGTGAGGTTACTTTCATGTCAATAACTGCTCAGTAACTGATTATACCTGTATAATAATTTATTACAGTTTTCAAATATTTGCAGAGGAAGTAATAATTTTAAGTAGGAATACTTAAGCTTACACTTTTTTTTTTCAGAACCTGGATTATGTAATAGTATCTGGTGCAAGTCGACAGGAGAACCGATGGGATCCCAAACAGAATGAACAGGTAGTGCCAGAAGATAAAGAAACTTCTAAAAGGCTTTTTGATGATGCCATGTTCAAGCTGGAGCATGGCGAGGGAGATAAGAAAACTGCATTACATGTGAAGCCAACCCTTGCTAGGCTGGCGGCAAAACGGGACGAATTTTGGCAAGATGACTATGCTGCTAATTGCATTCTAAGGGCAAGGTTTAGAGTAAGTTTGTTTGAGAAAGTGTCTGATTTAGCTAATCTTAACATATTTGTGTCTTAGAGGAGTTTATACTATAAAGATTTGAGAACCAAACTAGCTATTAAATCAAAATATTGGCATGCAATACCTGTTACATACTTGTCAACTTGCATGGTTTGCCTGTAATATTTACAGGAGTGGAGGTATTTTACAACTTTATGACACTGGGTGCCTTTTTACAGTTTTTTTGGAATGATTCAAAGTGTTACAGATTTCAGCCATGGACATGACAAAACATTCATATTTATTGCATTACGTTGTAATTAATTTTTATGACAATAAAGTAAGACTTGTCACTAACTTATGATAGGTCAGAGCTTATCTGTGCATCTATCCTTCATAATGCTACGCTGATTCTATCTTTCCAACCTCGTCCTACACAGAGCTTGTGTGAAAAAAAATTAATTACCATTGATTGACCTAATAACTGGTTAAACTATGAAGCCTAGGAAAAATGTAAGTCAGTTGGGGAAATGTAATATCGTGTTGGCATGTTGCCATGATAGTTCAGTTGATTAAAGTTGCTGAATGAAGATTGGAAGATCCATGGTTCAAATTCCAGCTATGACATTCAGTTTTTCAGTCTGATTCTTACCTTTCTACAGGGAGGGCCAAAACTGGCTGCACTGTGTTTTTCTTGTCTGCGTCCTCGACTCCCATTGCCGTCTGTCGCTATCATAGAAAGACGTGGGTGAAACCATACAACATTTTTAAAAAATTTTAATTCTGTTCAATATATATATACAGTGGAATCTCGTTAGCACGTTCCTCATTAACACGTTTTCCCGTGTATTACATTGAATTATAAAAGTCCCGGTACCAAATCACCAAATATAATAAATAATGTTTGCTTAGCGCGTTTTCCCGGTCCCGCTTACTACGTTTGAAGTTTGACGTCCTCATTCGCTGTTTTGGCCAATCCTTGATCAGTACAGTGGATGTAGGCGTTTAACACGTTCATAGTTTGACGTCCTCATTTGCTACTTTGGTCAATCCTTGGTCACGGGGTGGATATCGGCAGCCAATCACATACATGCATTTAAATATTTGTGTGACACGATTTCTGTGGGCGGGATAGAAAATGCTTTACCTTGGCGTGGAAAATGCGGTAAACGCTAACGATAGTTTCTAATGTTGAGTGATGACCAAACAACCATAGATTGTGTTTTAACTTTTCATTTACAATGAAAAAAAAGAAAGTGTAGTAGGTAAATAACCAACAGTGAAAAACTGAGAATCCTTGATGTAATCACAATCCAAATATAAAAAATGTCGATATAGTGCGGAAGTTAAACATTCCTCCATCAACCTTAAACACGATTGTTAGCAAACCTAAATTGATTGAAACTGCTTTTAAAGAAGGGAAAAATACTAAAACGAAACTTTTCTCTTGGAAATAGGATCAGAAGAGGACCGGAACGAAATTTGTTGCATGGAAACACCTCCGTGTTCAAATCGTCTTGTATACACCAAAGATAATATCGTCTATTGTACTCGTAACACGATGCACGCTCATAATTTTTTCTTTTTTAGCAGAAATTCTTATCACGTGTGTAATAAAACACACAGCAAAACCACTATTGCCGCTTCCACAATTCGCAATTTATTTTCTCAAAAACATTCATAACCTAAAAAATCCAAGTTGACCAAAATAAAAGCTTGAATTATTTATTCTCAGGCTTTGTGTATCCAAATCCATTTAAACATATTGAATTTAACATGGAAACGCGGATCGTATTCAGTATGAAATTGTACTCAAAATCGATTTAAATTGCCCATGGAGACGTAGTAATTATTAGATTTTTATTACCTATGTTCTTAAATTGCAGATTTTGCATTTTCGTTAACACGTTTTCCCGCCTATGACGTCCAAATCCTTAGGTCCCTGCAAAAACGTACTAATGAGATTCTACTGTATATAAATGACCTAGTAGATGTACTTAAGAAAATAGGTAACATACAAGTAGGAATGTTTGCTGACAACGTGGTAATATAGACTTCAGAAAAGAACATAAGATCTGGGAAACATTACAAAAAATCTGATGTATTACACTCACATGACTATCTCTACTCTTGTACAAACTATTTATACAAACGCTTATTCTCCATCTACTTCATGTTAATCGAGATAAACATTTGCAGAGTCTATCTTATTGCTAATTTTCTTGTAGATGTAAGGGGAATATATATTTACAAGGGCAACTTGGAAATACAGTAGCCTTTAAGCACATACATATCTCTTAATAGCTGGTTGCTACGTGCAGCACCATTCCCTTTCCCACAGATTAATACTCTTTGCATATCCAAGACAAAAAAATGAATAACGAATTCCCATTTGAGAAAATAAGTATTGAAAAATTTAAGGGAATAACAAGTAATATCTCGAAAATGGTTCACTCAACAAAAAAAATGTATATGACATAAATTGTGTATTTTAACGCAATCTACAGTTTTTGTGTAGTCAAATTTTGTTATCTCTTATGGTTTACCAGTTATGCAAAAGTCGTTCACAATGAAGAATACTTTTGGAGACATTCCCAGGAAATTCAAGATATACATTTTATTTGTCATAAAAATATCTTAAACATATGATATTTTAATCAAAATCGTTAGAGCCATTTTTGAGAAAATTAAAATTTTCGAAAAATCTTCCATGTAAAGGGTAATCTGGGATGGGGGCATTTTCTTGAAAACCTTCGTGTCGCATCCTTGGAAGATACTGAACCTAAATACCAAGTTTTGTGTTTATCCGACTGTTCGTTTCTGAGTTATGCTGTTCACAGACAGACACACACACGGACATGTTTCCAAAAATGCTTTTTTTTGGATTCAGGGGGTCTCAAAACATATATTTCCGGTGAAATCTCAGTATCGAATTTTTGGGTGGAATACAATACTTCCCCTACTTACTATACGTAGCAGAGAAAGTAAAAACTACAAACAACAATGGAGAATACAATCACAACCCTGGAACAGTGGACTAACAATAACAATATGGTAATGAATACAGGAAAAGCTCAATATCAACTATTCACAATGCAGCTAAAAGCAGAAAATATTAGCCTGCAAATCAACAACAAAAAACTACAAGAAGCAACTACAACAATGTATCTAGGGATAGAATTAGATCAGAAACTATCAATGAAAGAACATGTAAACAAGCAATAAAAAGAACAACATTTTAAAATGTTTAGCAATAATAAAATGGGGTGGAAGCATGGATCTCCTTAATAATACATATAAAACATACATAAATCTAACCTATTGTATGGAGGAGAACTACTAGCAACAGTAAACAAGAGACTTAAAAGTAAACTAGAAATTTCACAAAATAATTCACTAAGAATAATAACAGGAGCTGTAAAAACACCACCAATCACAGTACTACAAAGCTTCACAGAAAACATGGCTATAGAATTGGAACATGAGTTGAAAGCAATTACTCTAGCACAAAAACTGCAAGTCAATAGAAACAGATACAAATGGTACCACAAAGCAGATACTATAAGTAATTTAAAAACTCAAATAAGCTTCAGAATATGTATTAACAACTTAAAATACAAGAATATAATTACAACAAATATAATTGCAACAGAGGTAACGAGTCCAATAGAATATATTGATATACAATATCAGAATGACCTGATATATATATAATACACAAACAAAACAATATACCAGATGAAATGAGAGCCATAGCAATAGCTACGAAAAATGAAAGATACCCAGAAAAAGAATGGCTCCGAATATATACAGATGGATCCCTCATTAATAAAAAAAATGCCGGTGCAGGAGTATACTGTAAACATTTTGCACAGTATCTAACATTAGATGAAACTTCAAACCACTATGATGGAGAATTAACAGCTATAAAAGCAGCATTACAGAACATTTTATATAGACCATACATAAAACAAAAAATAGTCATCTTATCAGACTCAAAAATCAGCCATAGATGGAATAGTAAATTACAATAACAATACAACAAGAAATATTAAAGAAATAAGAAGCCTAATTAAAGCAGTTGAAACTAGAAATCATATCACTCTACAATGGATCCCAGCTCATGTCGGACTTTGGACAATGAACATCGGATCAATTAGCAAAGAAAGGTGCATTACAACAAATAAAACCTGTAGGATAAATAAACAATTAAATAACATTAAACAACATTTCAAAAGACAGCCGAGACTTGATGAAGAAGATAAATTAAAGGATAAAGATTATAAGACTATTAAAGATAGAGTTGAAATACAAAAAATGCCAAGGAAGACTGCAGTGGCCTTATTTAGGATGGCAACTGGCCATGATTGCCTCGCAGAACATCTCTACAAGATACGATGCCTACTGCACCCAAGTGCACTCTCTGTGAAGATGTCATTCTGAACAAACAGCATCTCGCCAAATGCATAGGCCTTAAAAGTGATACCTTACAGACTTTATATTGGGAAGCCAGAGGGAAAATGATGCAGATCAATTAATCCCCAGTGCCATTTGGTGAACAACAACATTTTTAAAACTACTTTTAAAGGCTTTACTTACCAACTTTATGAAAGGAGATACTGAAACTGGCCACCGTCGTCGTCCATACATTTTTGGCACCTCTTTAGGAAACTATCCATTACTCGCCGTAGTTCATGTTGAGAAATACTGGCAATTTCCTGGCGGATATTTTGTTTTAATTCTTCCAGGGTGTGAGAGTTTGTCTTGTACACTTTGTTTTAAGTTACCCCAGAGATAGAAATTACAGGAGGTTAGGTCGGGGGACCAAGGGGGCCATAAATCTCTACTAATAATTCTGTCCTCAAACATACTTTCAATTGTTCTCATCAAAATATTGGCCGTATGAGCTGTTGGAGAGTCTTGTTGAAAAAAGGCAAAATCATGCTCCCTGTCTGTTATTTCCCTAAAAACAGGGGGCAAAATTGTATTCACGTATGCAGGGGCTTCAACTATTGACTCAAAAGAAAATTGGTCCTGTGATTGGCCCCCCTGTAACAAGCTTGCTGTAGTATACATGCTACACTTTATGTATGATCTGATAACAACTCTTCCTCTTAAATAACATTCAACTTTGTAAACAAAGAGCACACTTCTATTTACTTTTGCTGCTCGTGGAGAAAAGTGTACAGTGTTTCTAATTTTGTCAGTGTTGGGTCATTATCATACATTCACAACTCTGTTGCAAACAGCTAATTTGTAGACCTGTTTACTGAATTTCTTCTTCTATTATTATGTAACCATTTTGTACTATCAATTTTGATACATTCTGTATATGTATGTGGTAAGAAAGAAAGAGAAACTGTTGGTTTTAATTCGCAGCATTGAAGTAGTTCTTTTTAACAATCTGAAAAATAGTAATTGTATCTGAAAATGGAATAAGGATGGAACTGTAAGAAAACTGATAAAACATTTAAAAAATTAAAATTTATTTCAGGATAGTGCTAAATCAAGTGATTTAGAAAATATATTTTGTTATAGGCAAAGAAACAAGAACAACAGGCAAAGCATGCAAAGGATCAGGAACTTTTAGCAAAGTCCAGTCTTTCACTGTCACTGTTGCCTGAATCTGAGGATGATGCAAATTTAGCAGCCAAATTGTCATTGAAATGTGCAAGTAAGTGAATTTTTTTCCTTTCTTTTCCTTCTCTTTAGTCTTCATGTCTGTTTCACTACCAAGCTTGTATCAATATTTACAGAAACTGAAATTCGGTGCAGAGTGTTTAGTCATGTATGTTGGATAGAATTTTAGATGATAGCATAAACACAGGTCATCTCCATGTTGTAATGGATAGTGTGCCTGCGTAATAACCCAAAGGCCCTGAGTTTAAATCTCATCACAGATTATCGAATAAAGCACTTTGTAGTGTTCTCATCCTTAAAAGATAGCCTTCAACTCTTTGGACTTAAGCTGGCTGTTGCACTCATTAATCATCCTTTAAAAACCCTGAGGTGTTACAAGGAAATACTTAAATATGTAAGACTGTTCCAGATGATTTAAGAAAAATATACTGGCTGAAGAAAATGTTCTGCTTTTCCATGATGTATTTGTTGGGGAGGAAGTCAGTGTGGAACTGGAAGAGGTAACTGAAAAACAAAGACTGCTATTCTGAAGGAGGCACAGCATCATTACAGTGCTGCAGCAAAACACATACTAAGGAAGACCTCATTCCTTAAACCATTGTTGACATGTTTTCAGTGTTTCTAGCCTAATAAAATAAAATCAATTATACAGTAGAATCTCGTTAGTACGTTTTTGCAGGGACCTAAGGATTTGGACGTCATAGGCGGGAAAACGTGTTAACGAAAATGCAAAATCTGCAATTTAAGAACATAGGTAATAAAAATCTAATAATTACTACGTCTCCATGGGCAATTTAAATCGATTTTGAGTGCAATTTCACACTGAATACGATCCGTGTTTCCATGTTAAATTCAATATGTTTAAATGGATTTGGATACACAAAGCCTGAGAATAAATAATTCAAGCTTTTATTTTGGTCAACTTGGATTTTTTAGGTTATGAATGTTTTTGGGAAAATAAATTGCGAATTGTGGAAGCGACAATAGTGGTTTTGCTGTGTGTTTTATTACACACATGATAAGAATTTCTGCTAAAAAAGAAAAAATTATGAGCGTGCATCGTGTTACGAGTACAATAGACGATATTATCTTTGGTGTATACAAGACGATTTGAACACGGAGGTGTTTCCATGCAACAAATTTCGTTCCAGTCCTCTTTTGATCCTATTTTCCAAGAGAAAAGTTTTGTTTTAGTATTTTTCCCTTCTTTAAAAACAGTTTCAATCAATTTAGGTTTGCTAACAATCATGTTTAAGGTTGACGGAGGAATGTTTAACTTCCGCACTATATCGACATGTTTTATATTTGGATTGTATTATATCAAGGATTTTCAGTTTTTCACTGTTGGTTATTTACCTACTACACTTTCTTTTTTTCATTGTAAATGAAAAGTTAAAATACAATCTACGGTTGTTTGGTCATCACTCAACATTAGAAACTATCGTTAGCATTTACCGCGTTTACCACGCCAAGGTAAAGCATTCTCTATCCCGCCCACAGAAATCGTGTCACACAAATATTTAAATACATGTATGTGATTGGCTGCCGATATCCACCCCGTGACCAAGGATTGACCAAAGTAGCAAATGAGGACGTCAAACTATGAACGTGTTAAACGCCTACATCCACTGTACCAATCAAGGATTGGCCAAAACAGTGAATGAGGACGTCAAACTTCAAACGTAGTAAGCGGGACCGGGAAAACGCACTAAGCAAACATTATTTGGTGATTTGGTACCGGGACTTTTATAATTCAACGTAATACATGGGAAAACGTGTTAATGAGGAACGTGCTAACGAGATTCCACTGTAGTTGTCTTGACATTTTAATTTTAGCAAACCTCTCTGATTGAACGTGAATACCAACATACTTTTGATGAATATATGAAACTGGATATTGGTGTCTATTTCATGGTTTTGAGTCCAGAAGTGAAAAGCAACTGCTGATTTGTCGGCAACTGTGTTTGAACTTTATGCAATGCCTATGTTCCTTTTCGTTTTTCCAATGTAAACATTTTCACAATTTTCACATTGGATGCGTAAGATTTCTGACTTTTTGTCCTGGTGTATGGGATCAAACTTTGTTTTAATAAGACTCTTGATGCTAAATTTGTTGTAAGGTGCTAGGGTAATGTTGTGATTCTTGAAAATTTTCTGAAATTTGTGAAAAAGACGTGGATGGTGAGCCAACTTGAAATACACATCACCTATATTTTCAAAGTTGGGTACAGGTATGTTGACGACATATTTGCAATAGTAAACATATAGAGGACACTTTCAAGCTTTTAAACTTGCAAGACCCATTGATTCAATTCACCATAGAGATAGCACACAGATAATTACATCAAAGCACATAGTTACTACCGCAAAGCACACAAAGAAGCAGCGTTCAACAGCCTGGCTCATAGATTAATCAACATCCCCCTCAGCAGAACAGAATACCATAAAGAATATCAACACATCGTCAAATCTGCAGTAGAGAATGGATTCAGCCATGAAATGGTAGATAGGAAAATACGTAAATTCAAAAGACAAAAATGCATTAAGCAAGTCACCACACTTTCACAAAAGAACAACTTCAGGAAATTCACATACCACCTGGTCTCTTTCACAAATTTCAGAAAATATTCAAGAATCACATCACCTTGGCACCTTACAACAAATTTAGCATCAAGAATGTCATTAAAACAAGAAAATCTGATCCCATACCCCAGGACAAAAAGTCAGGAATCTAGCATATCCAGTGTGAAAATTGAGAAAAGGTTTACATTGGAAAAACAAAAACGAACATATGCACACATAGGCTTCAAGGAACACCAGCGTTGCATAAAGTTGAAGCAGACTGACAAATCGGCAGTTGCTGAAACCAGCCCAAAAGCCCAAAGAGCTTGAAGTATGGGAGAAGATTTACATAAAGAAGTTTGAAAGCTACATCATGAACTTTGATTTGCCAGAAGCAGACAAGCCTCTATTTAGTTTCATCCATAGGCCACCAGAGGATACCCCAGGCTTTCAACAATATGACTCGAGAGTTCATCCGACAGTCAAGAGGCAGCTGATGATGTGGGCTCATGCTCACGATATGTGTTCTGCAAAATAAATAAGTGAGTGAAGCTAGTAGTGAGTGTTTGGGTTGACTCCACTTTCATCAAGTGTATTTTATTAATTGCTTCACTGTGTGTGATTCCACCACTTTTTGGATAAAATATGTGTTAGATTCACTTGATTTTCTCTATCTCTGTCATTTATTTTTATGTGACTTCCACAAATTATTCTTAAGACTTATTTTTCTATCTACTTTGATGTTAAATGCAGATTAACGTTTAAAAGATTAAAAAGATAACCTTTGCAGAAATAGTTTGATTACACAATTTTTTGAAGGTACAAGGGATAGAGGAAATCGAGTTGATAGTCAGGTGTTAAAAAGTCGAATGCTATATTCTGTCCACAAAATGCCTATCCTTCTATGACATTGTGAAAAACAACTGAATTGCAACAGCACTTAAAAAAAAGTAACAAGATTGGTGTGTGTTAAAGACATCTGCATTTTTTGTGAAGTATGTTTTCATCTATCTCTTAACATTTACCATTTATTCAAAATTCCTTCTGAATAAGTGGACTTCTAATCAAAATTGTTATAGCCATTTTAGATCAGATCAATGATTTTAAAAATTTTCCACATAAAGAGTAGTTTGGGCTGGGGGATTTTCTTGAAAATCTTTACATGGAAGGTGGTGAACCTAAGAACAAGTTTGGTATTTGTTGGGCATTTTGTTTTTTGATTACACTGTTCGCATACACATGTGGGTCTTTTTCTAAAAATGCTTTTTTCAGACTCGGTGGACCTCAAAATATGTATTTGTGGTGAAATCTCACTGCTGAATTTTTTGGTGAAATGCAACACCTGTATTTACTAGGTATGTGATAGAGAAAGTAACAAGCCTTTTTTATAAATAATTTATCGAAAAGCTATGAAAATCAGTGATACTGGGTAGGTGAAGTTGTATAACTGTAACATTAATATTTTTTGCAAAGAAAAGATGGAGTTATTATCAACTTACCTTCTAGATGTTTTGATGCAATTAACATATGAGGTGCATTCAAGTTATAACACCTCCAATTTTTTTTCTCACTAATCACACGAAAATTATGAAACTTGTGTCACTTCTCGACGTAATCTCCCTGCAGCTGCCATGATTCCATGGCCGCTGCAAACACTTCTTTAGGAGTCTGTTTTGACCACTGAAAAATCGCTGATGAATAGTGGCATGGCTGGTGAATGTGCGGCTGTGGAGAGTGTCTTTCATCGTCAGAAACAGCCAAAAGTCACTAGGAGCCAGGTCGGGTGAGTAGGGAGCATGAGGAATGACTTCAAAGTTGTTTGCACAAAGAAACTGCTGTGTAACGTTTACCCGATGCGCTGGTGTGTTGTCTTGATGAAAGAGCATACGTGCAGCCTTTCCCAGCCATTTTTCGAGCACTGCCGGAAGGAGTTTCTTCTTCAAAACATCTTCATGGGATGTACCTGTCACTGTGGCTCCCTTTGGAACACAATGAGTAAGGATTACGCCATCGCTGTCCCAGAACATGGCCACCATCATTTTTTCAGCACTGGTGCTTACCCAAACATTTTTTGGTGGTGGTGAATCTGTGTGCTTACATTGAGTAGACGGGCGCTTCATTTCTGGATTGAAGAACAGCATCCACGTCTCATCCATTGTCACAATTGATGAAAAGAAAGCCCTTTCATGCCTTCATCTTGCGTCAACATTGCCTGGCAACATGCCATGCGTGCAGCCTTGTGATCATTCGTCAGCATTCGTGATACCCACCTGGAGGACACTTTTCGCATTTTCAGGTCGTCATGCAGGATTGTGTGCACAGATCCCATGGAAATGCCAACTGTGTAGGCGATCTGTTCCACAGTCATTTGGCGATCCTCCAGAACACGTTTCTCTACTCGCTTGATCATGTCATCAGACCGGCTTGTCCGAGGCCGAGATTCTCTTAGTTTGTTGTCACACGACAGTTCTGCCTTCTTTGAACTGTCACACTCACAAACGCACATTAGACACATCCATGACACCATCACCACATGTCTCAATTAACTGGCGATGAATTTCAATCAGTGTCACACCACGCAAATGGAGACAACGAATGATTGCATGCTGATCATGTAATGAAAACGTCGCCATTTTAAGTATACAAAACAACCCTCACTCTTGCCGTTGCCACGAGAGGTTCTGCATGGCATACAGTGCTGCCATCTCTTTCACGCATTAGCAAAAAGTGCCTGCTTACTTTAAAACAAATCACATGCTTCTATCTGTTTCCAGTTCTGAGAAAAAAACTTGGAGGTGTTATAACTTGAATGCACCTCGTATTGTATTATCTCCATGGTGCATGTTATTTAACGTATATTACAGCTTACACACACTTGTTTGCTGTCATGTTTAGGTGCTGCAGAGCGCCGCTTGCTTACTGTGGAGGAAATCATCAGCTCGCCAGTGTTGCCAGGTTGCTCTGGAACTGCCACTTCTATTCACAGTGAGAAGACAGCAAGACAGCTGGCGGCACTAGAAAAAGATCGTGCTGTGCTTGGTGGGATAGTAAGAAGACCTCTTCCTGTAGTTACTGCTTCAACAGGAACAATTGCTATGTTAGATGGCATCTCTGCCACAGAGAACAACACAACTGTTTCACATAGAAAGGATTTGAAAGGTGATGATACAGGAGAGAAGCATGAAAATAAATCTTTATCTCTAATATCGGATTATTATGACTTTTCAAGCTCAGATGAAGGGAGTAACATGAGTTAGGTCTGCTGGGGAAGACTTAAAAATATTTGAGAAGTCAATGAACACGTTTACATTTAGTTTGAATAGACATCTAAATTGGAATAGCAACATCTCCAAATTGTTTATTGTGTTCCAAGGAAGAAGAAATGGACATGGAACAGCTCAAATTGTGACACCTTGTGGCTTTTGAAAACTTAGCATCAAAATATTGGAAAGCAAGAAGGAGAATGATTTCATTATTAACTCCTGAGCATAAGAGAAAAACACACACACACGCGTGCGCTATGTAGAGTAATAATACTTTCATTCTGCTTCCTCGATATTTACTATTGCATTCAGAAAAATTGTGAATGGGCCATTTTCACAAACTGGTCTAATTTCAGACCCTATTTATCTTCAGTTTGAAAGAAACAATTATATTTCTGTTTACTTCTGCTCTAAGCAGGAGATATGAAACTTCTCTCTTTGAATAATTATTATGAGAACTTACTGAAACAAGGTAAGAATTCATAATTGTATTCCCCTTTTTCAGTAATGCATAAAATGTATATAAAGTAAATAAGTTGAAAATACAGGGTGATTTATGACGAACTGACACATTTATTTGTTTAATTGTTTCAAAACGAGTTATGCTAGTGACAACTTATTATACCTGAAATGCAGGGAAATTTGGAGATCATTTACCTCTATAGCAAATGTTGAAAATGTCCTCCATCCTGCATAAGGCACAACTCAACACGTCGTTCCATGTTACTGGCCACTCGTTGGAGGACTCTGTTGTCAATAGCTTGAATCTCCTGTGTAATGTTGTGCTTCAGATCATCCAATGTCTGGGAACGTGTGGCATAAACCCTGTCTTTTAAGTAACCCCATAGAAAGAAGTCTGGCGATGTTAAATTCAGAGATCTCGGTGGCCGCAGGTTCTTGGAAATTATCTGATGATCAAAGAAACTTACAATTAGTGCCATGGATTCATTTGATGGTAGTGCCGTCCTGCTGACTCACAGTATCTTCGTGTACTCCAGGCACATCACTTTGGAACCCAAGAAGTTATTGTTGAGCCACATGCTTCCTTGAATGTCTGCCGAGGTGTTGTTATTTCCTCCATCTTAGATGGCCTCTCTGAAGAAGAAGTTGTTGCCTGCCTTTCTAGCCAAGGGATCAGTTCTACATCGTCTAGTTGCTCAGCAAACTCCATGAATATCTCGGTACTCTGCAGTGTTCACATTGTTTAAAAACAAATTGGTCCCACTATTCTCTGTGTGGATATTGCACACCAAACTCCGATTTTAACTGGGTGCATAGGTGTTTCATGAATAATATGTAGATTTTTGCTGGCCCAATAGCGTGAGTTATTTGAGTTCACATAGCCAGGTAAATGGAACCATGCTTCATCCGTGAACCATGTGATGGACAATATGGCAGGATTTTGCACTATGAACGCCTGAAACCAACGACAATAATTCATCCCTATCCTTATCTGCTTCCTGTAACTGATGGACAGCCGTAATCTTATACGGCTTTAGGCCTGCACTTTTCACAGCTCTCTGACACATTGAGTAGCTGTACCATGTCTCCTGCGATAAACGTCTTAATGATATTTTGGGTGACTGATCCAGTCATGCTCTTACGTCAACAAAAACCGTGGGAAGCCTAGATAAACAAGTTTTGCCTTTTTAACTCACCAGAGATCCAGTTGTTTCCAATTTGTTTACCAGTACCAGTATGGTGTTTCTTTGAGGAGGATTCCGAACACCAAATTCTCCCTGGTATGCCCTTTGAGTAGCTGTAATTGAATTTGTAATCCAGTATTGCTTTACAAGGAAGAGTCGTGGATTTAAATTGTACTCCATTTTCACATTGACTAGAACAAAATCTCAAAAACAGTTGCCGACAATAAAACTAACAATTATGAATAAAACATGAACATCTGCGCATCTAGTGACAGGCAATCGAAACTCCAGAACATTCTGCTTAATTTGGTGCTAAAATTGGGGCATTGAGTGAATTTTGAACAGAATAATTAAAGAAAGAAATGTGTCAGTTCATCATAAATCATCCTGTACTATCTGCATGTAATGCTTCTGTATGTCACTTATGAAAGGAGTACTTGTAAAGTAAATGTTGACTATCAGGATAAAATCCCACTCCCTTTACAAATTAATTGATTTAAATGGTTAATTACGAAGCTAAATGGTCCGCTAGAGAGGCAGGGACAGCTCATCCTGAAATGTTGCAGGATAATCGCATAATAGATATGCTGAAAGATCATGTTAAAAGTAAAATTGGTAGTAATAAGAAAGGGAACACTCCCAATAATGAATGCTCGAATCATGGTAAACTTGTAAGCTTAACTAATGGAATGCATCGGCAAGTCCCCTCTTACCTCCCTGATGGTCAGGTTTTCTCACTGATGCGTTTTGGTATTCCACAGGATTCAATGCACCTCGTTATGAGTCCTGGTTCTTTTCCTTATAAACACTTTCACAGCAGACGAAATAGTCCCACCACACCTAGCGCCAGCACTTAAGATACTAATTAATTTAATTAACATATATTACAGTATTTAAGCATTAGGAGTCAAATTTCGGATATGTGTTTTGCTTCACTTGCTCTGTAATCTATACAGAGTGATTTATAAATTGCAGGGTAAGTGAAGCTAACATGTCCCAGATTCAACTCCTAATGCTTAAATACTGAATTTTGCCATCACTGCTACAAAGTGCGAGAGAACAATTTTACGTGTTTATAGCACCACGTTGTGGAAGCCAATTTACGAGAGCAAATATGTGTTTACTTCACGCGAAGCCATCTTGTGTGACGTCATACGTTGGTTGGTTCATTTGTTCTGTTTGTAGATTCCTCTGGCGTAGCAATTTGTATCAGTTTTAAATGTCCACCGGCTAGCTATCATCTGATCTTGGTAGGCATGTTTTTCTTACAGGTTGTGAAGCGGAAAGGAATCTTTTATCCAAAAATTACTAGTGAAGAAATGTGTTTTATAATGTTTTATTGTCGAACACGTGCACTAACACATTTACATATTAATCTGAATACTCGCCCAAACTGAAACTGTTTGTAATAACTTCTCACTTTTAACTCACGTACTTCAACTTTATATATTCAACTGTATAATACTTTATAAGATTTCTCGTACTTCTGCTGCGCGTAACTTTACGAATTGAGAGACCGACATGAGAATCTTGTTGGACTGGGAGCTGACGTGTTATGTGTACTAAGAATCTTGTTGAACTGCGGGATCGACGTGGAGTGTACGGAGAATTTTGTATAACTGCGGGGCGACCGACTTCGAGCCTGGCTATTTATGCGCTTACCTCAAGATACACCTAAAGATTATAAATGAAATGCTATTGGCTAATAAAACGCGCCAACATTAGCGTCTATTTTACTATCCAATGAAAACCACTAATACATATTACTTTTAGAGAACATTCTGGAAGCTTTTTTACTGAAAAGGCGCGAAACATTACGTAACTTCCTGGTTCCCGGTAACGATAAACAACTCATCCCCTTGCTGCAGTATTGCGTTATTGTTAACAGTTTCAGTAGAGCCGTATATTATTATTTACCAATAATAATTACAATTATTAAACCTCTGAAATCAATGTTACATAAAAATACATATTCATATTAAAATAATTATTTACATTTGAGTAATTTATGATACAAATTACCGTATCATATGCCCCACTAGAAACATAATTATAAATATTTATAACTTGTTTGAAAATTTTATAATTGTGTTTTTTAGTCTCCTAAATCTTGGAACACACGCTATCACTTTCACTTAACACTTCACACGCATTTAACACACGACATATGTTTTATCTCGCCACTACTTACTGGCTCTGGTTTAATTAATTTAGATATTAATCTGACATCAAATTTTTTTTTTTTTATAGCAAATACTTTACCCTAAATTATTTAATCACTGCTACCAAATTGTTTACTTTAAGTTGTTGACAAAATTTATACGTTCAAGAAATTTTGTAATTATTTAACATTTTTACAAAAAAATATTCACCCTCTACATAAATATTTACATTTCTTAAATCTAGACAATGTTTCACCTTTTCTGTTTGCTACATAAGTATTTGTTTTGAATTATATTTACCAATTTTTTTTTTTTTTTTGAATTTATTATTGTTTTAACAATACTTTTGGAATTGTATTTACGTACTTTTAATTTAATATCATATTAAGTTTAAATCTTTGCATTCTTAATTTTCAAATGTTGTTACAGTTACTAAAAATTTATTTATTTAGTTTCTTTTTAAACATTTCTCTTTTTTTTTTTTTTTTTTTATAATTTATTTCTCTTTTCAAATGACATATATAAATAGTTAACCCTCTTACGTTCCAATACATTTCTCTGCAAGTCGTCTTTAACTATCCAGCATTTACTTTACATCACATTGCTATTTACCCTCCTGGATCAAATTGTGTGTGGCTAAACATTACTCGTAGCCGTCTCCTAACCTTCAAATTTTTCTTCATGAATAACCTCTTGTATTCATATGAAATTTCGTTCCCTGATAATACTTGAAAACAATCTACAGTTTCTTGAACAACACGTCTTTTAACAACATTCATTTTCAATTCATCTGCGATCTTTTTAATCTGAGAATACTCTGACAAATCTGTACTAAATTGTACTGAACTGGAGTTTTCATTCTGAACATCTTGGTACAATTTCTTTCTTTGCATTACTGAATCATTCTGTATTTCTGATATCTCCCCTCTGAAATTGACTTGCGCCTGATTTACATCTACATTCCTAACCTCTTTCATCTCTCTTAGCTCACTTGAAATATTACTCACTTGATCTCCTAACTCTGTGCATTCTACATTAACCTCACTTTTAGTATTAACCTCACTTTCTTTGTTATCTATTTCCTTGCTCATGTCTAGCATTTTCTTTGAAACTTCTCCTATCTCACTTGCTATTACTTCATTTTCATCTCTCATTTCTGGCATACTACTATCTAGCTTCATAACTTTCTTTTCAATTTCTTCACTACTTTGATCTACTTTTTGCTCTAATTTCTCATTCCTCCTACCAATACTTTCCATTAATTTCCTATGATCCCTGTCCATTGCTTCCCTCAATTCCTCAAAACTCTTTTGCATATCTTCTATAAATTGATCTCTAAAATTTCTCAGCATTTCCATCATTATTCTAGCATCAATAGTAATATTTCCTGCTATTCTATTCTTAGTTTCTGCACTAATATTTCCTCCCTCAAATATTACATTGTTTGAGCTTTTTTTTGTAACCTGTATTGACTTACAGCTAACTGTTACACTATCTCCCTCCATCATTGTTTCTTCTGTATTACTTGCAGCCATTGTTTTTGTTTTCTAAAAAAAAATTACGATACCTTAGTGATGCTGTATGTTGCAGCTTTGATGTCCAGCGTTCTGCCCCATTCTCCTAGATTTGATGTCGCTTCTGCGTTGTGTTGTGATGAATCTACGCCGTTTCGATGTTTTTGCGTTGAATTCCCTGTTGTCTCGTAATCTCAGAATTACGATCGAAGTCTGTTGTTCCTGTTGTTTCTTGAATCTGGGTCTTGTAGATGATTTCACCGCTGCATTCCTCCTTTGGTCCTCTCAATTCTTCTTGGTTATTTCTGATCCTTTCCTGGTTACTCGAGTTCCTTTCCTGGTCGCTTCGCCCTCCTTTCCTGGTTACTTCGCCCCACGTCCTGGTCATCTTATTCCTTTCCTGGTCACTTCGCCCCACGTTGATGGCGCCAATTTGCGAGAGAACAATTTTACGTGTTTATAGCACCACGTTGTGGAAGCCAATTTACGAGAGCAAATATGTGTTTACTTCACGCGAAGCCATCTTGTGTGACGTCATACGTTGGTTGGTTCATTTGTTCTGTTTGTAGATTCCTCTGGCGTAGCAATTTGTATCAGTTTTAAATGTCCACCGGCTAGCTATCATCTGATCTTGGTAGGCATGTTTTTCTTACAGGTTGTGAAGCGGAAAGGAATCTTTTATCCAAAAATTACTAGTGAAGAAATGTGTTTTATAATGTTTTATTGTCGAACACGTGCACTAACACATTTACATATTAATCTGAATACTCGCCCAAACTGAAACTGTTTGTAATAACTTCTCACTTTTAACTCACGTACTTCAACTTTATATATTCAACTGTATAATACTTTATAAGATTTCTCGTACTTCTGCTGCGCGTAACTTTACGAATTGAGAGACCGACATGAGAATCTTGTTGGACTGGGAGCTGACGTGTTATGTGTACTAAGAATCTTGTTGAACTGCTGGATCGACGTGGAGTGTACGGAGAATTTTGTATAACTGCGGGGCGACCGACTTCGAGCCTGGCTATTTATGCGCTTACCTCAAGATACACCTAAAGATTATAAATGAAATGCTATTGGCTAATAAAACGCGCCAACATTAGCGTCTATTTTACTATCCAATGAAAACCACTAATACATATTACTTTTAGAGAACATTCTGGAAGCTTTTTTACTGAAAAGGCGCGAAACATTACGTAACTTCCTGGTTCCCGGTAACGATAAACAACTCATCCCCTTGCTGCAGTATTGCGTTATTGTTAACAGTTTCAGTAGAGCCGTATATTATTATTTACCAATAATAATTACAATTATTAAACCTCTGAAATCAATGTTACATAAAAATACATATTCATATTAAAATAATTATTTACATTTGAGTAATTTATGATACAAATTACCGTATCAAAAGCTTCTAAAAAATTAATTAAATGTATTAGTCTTTTATTTTAGAAGTAAAACTAATTACATCTTTATTATATTGATTCATACAACAGAGTTGTATGTTATTCCTGTACCTCATTCACATTAGATCATAAAGAAGAATGTGAATTATAAGTTTATGTTGGCACGATACTCCTCTTATGCAAATGTGAAACAAGCGAACTTATAATAGTTGCACTTGGTTCACATTCTAACAAAGTATTTTACCGTGTAGACATTCAGTGTGTTTATTTAAAGGTGAGTCGGAATTGTTACACTAACATCACTTAAGTTTACTCACTTAACATGTTTCGGGAAACGGTTGTTCCCATCCTCAGAAGTTAATTCGACTGGCCCGTGTTGTTGGTGTTTCCGTTTTTTGGACTGGATCCTGTGGTGGCATCTTGTGGTGGAGAAATGTACTTCCAGAGAGGATTGGTGGCGGCAAATCAAAATTCATTAGATGTGTGTTGTGTTTTAGAATGGTGATCTTCTCCCATGCATCTAATTCGGCTGCAAATTTGGCTGGTTTGACTAATGTAATATTGGGTTTGATGTTGTGATTAGTGATCCAAAAATGGTGTGAAACTGCAGATTTGTCCATTTGTTTGTATTTAATACATCTCATGTGCTCCTTTAGCCTAGTTTCTAAGTTTCTTTTTGTCTTACCTATGTATACTTTATTGCAATCTGAACAATTGATTTTATAGATTCCAGCTTTTTTGTCTTGTGGAATGGGGTCTTTTAACTTGTTACAAAGTAATTTCTCTATGTTAAATTTGTTCTGTGGAGCTAGGCTGATGTTATGGTTCATGAAAATCTTCTTAAATTTGTGAAATGTTCCTGGGTGGTATGTGAATTTCTTGAACTTTAGCTCTTTATCTTGCTGGCTGAGATTTGTTGTGTTTCTGATGTGCATCTGTCGTTTGAATTTTGCAATTTCTTTGTCAATAGTTGCTTTGTTGTACCCATTATGTATTGCTGTGTCTACTATATGCTGGTATTCTAACTGGTATTCTTTTTTATTTAAGGGGGTATATACCAGTCTATGTGTTAGACTGTTTAGTACTGCATGTTTGTGTGTGGTTGGATTGAAACTCTTATTTTTTATGTAATTAGTAGAGTGTGTTGGCTTCCTGTATATGCCAAAGGTTAGGTTCTTTTGTTCTCTGATGATTTTTAGGTCTAAAAATGGTAGCATGCCTTCTTTTTCTATTTCTATGGTGAATTTTATTGATTGGTTCTGTAGGTTTAGTAAGGCTAAGGAGTCTTGTATGAACCTATTAGGGACAACAGCGAAGATGTCGTCAACATATCTGTGCCAAACTTTAAACATGTATGGAAAGGAAGTTGTTATGTGTGTTTCTAAGTAGCTCATAAATAAATCTGCCAAGAAGGGTGAAAGTGGGTTGCCCATGGTTAGACCAGTTGGTTGTTGATAGAACTTCTTATTGAAACTAAAACAATTTTGTGCAATGCATAAATTGGTAAGTTGTATGAGGTCTTCTATTTCTTCTTCAAGTAGGTTAGTCTGCTGTAGCCATTTCTTTAATTGACGCAGGAGTTGATCTGTAGGGACACTTGGAAATAGTGCAGTGACATTAAAGGAAACTAATCTGTCTTCTGGTTCAAGTTCCAGGGATTTTATCTTCTGTATTAAATCTTCTGAATTCATTATGTTTTTGCTATTGAATTTTGGTAGTGAAGAGAATCTCTGTACTAACCATTTTGCCAGTTTGTAGGTAGGAGAATCAATATTGCTGACGATTGGTCTCATCTTATTACCCGGTTTGTGTATTTTAGGTAGAGCATACATTCTTGGTAAAGTGGGGTGGTCTGGTTTTAATCTAGATTTATCAGTGTCTGTTATAGTTTTGCTTTCCTGGATGGTTTGATTGAAGGCTTTTAAATGTAATTTTAATGGGTCTTCTTGAATTTGTATGTAATTTTCTTGTTGCAGCATATCTTCTACTCTGGCAATATAATCATCTTTTTGCAGTACAACTAGTTTATTTCCCTTGTCAGCTTTTGTGTATACTACTGGTTTTGATTTTAATGTTTTGATCACATGTTTGGTTGGGAAATTGTTATGTTTATCTGCTTGTATTTCTTGGAGAACCATTTCACATTCTTTTTTTATAGTGGTTTTACTATTTTCATTTAGGTTGTAAGTAGCAATCTCAATGTCTGCGACTATTTCATCGGTTGTTTTTGTGTAGCCAACACATGTTTTTAGGCCAAGGTTTAATACCGATAATTCCGCTTTGGTGAAAGTTACATTTGAAAGATTAATTACGTCTGGGTATGACGTCGTTTTTTCATTTTTTAGGTTAGGTTTATATGAATGTTGCTTCCGGCGTAGTATGTCTAGTTTTTTCTTTAACTTCAGTGTTTTTGTTTTCATCCTGTAGCTAAGAATAGTGAGGAATTTTGATTGCATGTTTTGCCAAAGTGGGTAGCCGAGTGCGTCCGTTAATTTAAGGTGAAGAGTATATAACTCCAGTTCCAATTTTTGTAATTTTGCATAGTGGTTGTTTCTCTCAATTATTATTACTTTTTTATCGGCTGATGTTTGGTGTTTGCTGTTTTTGTCATATTTTACAATTCTCCTTACAAACTTTGGTGTGACTTTGCTTTGTATGCATAGGTTTAAAAAACGGATGTCCGCAAATGTGTTTTTTCTCTTTTCTTCAATTTTTTGGTATCTTTTGATGTCACTTTTTATTCCACTGAAATCTGTATTGAAATTTAGGGTTTCTAATCTTACCTTGTTTTCTGCCATGACTTGTATCTTTTCCACGTGGTGGCCAATTATAAATTTTGCTTCTTGTGACTTGTTGGTCTTAAATTACGTTGATATTGTAATGAAAAGAAGCTAGAAACAGTGATGTGTATTGAATTTATTTAAAGGTGAGTCGGAATTGTTACACTAACATCACTTAAGTTTACTCACTTAACATGTTTCGGGAAACGGTTGTTCCCATCCTCAGAAGTTAATTCGACTGGCCCGTGTTGTTGGTGTTTCCGTTTTTTGGACTGGATCCTGTGGTGGCATCTTGTGGTGGAGAAATGTACTTCAGTGTGTGTTTTCAGTTTCTTTTCTTCAAATGTTGTTCTATTGGAAACCTTTTCTCATCCCTTTTAACCTCCACACGCCCGCTCGAATCCAAGCAATACTCTCTCTTTGTTCTTTATTCTTTTGTCCATATATCCTTCTCTTTCCCATGTATTTTTTATTTGTACATATGATTCTAGTGATCTTTTATCCCGTATATTCTTAAACAACTCTTGTACAGAGAGGCCCCTCAGCGCTCTGCTCGGGAATTGCACGGCAGTCTTGTGCAACACGTCTGAATGGATTCAAAGCCATGGGCTCATCCACTTATCTGACATGTGGCAGCGGGCTTCAATCAGCTGTTATTGCTTCTTGTGTATAGACGCGAGATGCCTGTGTATTTGTGTGTGATTGAATTAACGGATTATTACAACCCAGAAATGGTACTCACATTTTTGCTTGAACAAAGACTTTTTATGTATGACACATATGTGAAAACCGACTCGTGTAGGCAGTTTCACGATAAATTTCCTGGTGTTCCAGTTCCGAGTAGAGAAACAGATGTCTAGTGAATAAAGTGAAGAGAACGGGATCATTTAATGTTGTAAGTTGTAAAAAGAAACGAAGGGTTCTAACGGAAGAAAAGCTAAAGGGTTATGGCCGGCTCAATCGCCGGATCTTACTGTGTGTGTCTTTTATCTGTGTGGAACTCTCAAAAATAGAGTCTATAGGAATAATCCTCGCACCATAGACGATCTTAAAAACAATATAAGAACAGAAATTATGCAACAAGAACCTATGCGTGTGAATGGTAATTTCATCAGAAGGTGCCAAGAATGTTTATCTGCCGAAGCACACCACTTTCAACACTGTGAAAAAGGTTACTTCTGATAAAATAAAAAGTAATTATGTTTGTTCAATAGGTAATCAATATATCGTAATAATTATCATAAAATCAGTAATAATATGGTATCAGTATCAATAATGAGAATAATAAACAGATACACTGAAAATAGCATGCGGAACACGCATCGCGACTTCCGTCCAGATTGCTGAGGGACCGTTCTGTATTTCTATATCTTCGAATCTCCTCCTAACTTCTTTCCAAAACCCATTTACATTATTTTCTCTCATTCTCCAGATATCACCCAGCCCATTTTTCTCTAATATAGTTTGTATACTGTAACTGCATCCACTATTCCTTAAATTCCATTGTCTTAACAAATTCCTTTCGTCTAGTATTCTATGCCAGTATTTAAGGACTCTCTCCATAATCATACCTTTCCTTCCCACTCTACAAAATTCAATTTGAGCAACTTCCTTTACTGTTGCGTTTGGTAAATCTACAACTTCTCTACAAAACATCCTGTGTACTTTATCCACCACCCAGTCCCCATATTTCCTCTCCATATAACATTTTTGCTTCAACTACCATATATATTTTTTCCAGCCAATTTACATTTATGTCTGGTAACTTGTATTTACACCCTCTAACCGCTGCCAATGCTCCCTCCCCTTTTGCTAAAGTCAACTTCTTTTGTTTCTCCCATTTTCCACCCCCATCAATTTTAACCCCCTAAATATACACATTCTCTAACCACCTTGTATTCTTTAACCTTCCTCCACTTTTCATACTTGCTCCATTTGGATTGATTAAAGCTCACATAAAATAACTTGTCATTGCCATCTGCAGCAATACAGTATTAGCATATAATTATGATCAGCTGAACACCTGACAACTAGGCTAGTATTAAAAACACAACCGTTTTCTCTTTTGTATAATTCTTTTTATTTAGATAATCCAATAGTCAGTACATAAATTGTTTTCAGATAATAGTATTGGTGTTTATAGTGGTTGCTGGTTCAGGTCACTAATTCTATTAACAGAAATCTATGCCATAATACATAATTGTGCCACATTTAATTTAAATTTTGAAGCTGAAAAGTTCAAGTATCTTGCAATAATTTCTTCTACATACTTCATAGGAAAATCTTTGGTACTTAAACTGCCTCCAAGTTTTGTTTGAACTCGCAATCAGCTAACAGTAGGATGTGAAATTTGACAGTAAAATGAGAAGAATAGCGCATGTTTGACACTTATTTTATTCTACTCTCCAGATAGACAGTACAGTTTGACATATTTGTGTAACTAACATGAATAACTTTTTGATGGTAGATTTAGTCACACTTTTTGACACTCACCATCATTAAATTAAATGTTGTATAAAACAGACACGTTTTCGAGGGCATTTGTTGTCATCATCAGCGACTGGATGACTAAGGGTCTCTTTCTCCTGTATGCTGTTCTTCCTCTTCCAGCAGATTCTGAACCTGTTGCCATGTGGTGTTAGGAGCACAGAGTTTTAACTCATTATTCACAGTTGGGGTTTCAATATGAGTGATGATGTTTTTGATGATGTGTATTTTTTCCCAGATGTTCAATTCTATTGGTGCGGTGAGGGGTTTTAACAATTTTATACTTTGACCAATGTTGTGGTGTACTGTGCAAAAATGGTGTGATACAGCAGATTTTTGTATTTGTTTTAGTTTTATGGTCATTTGTTGTTCCTTAAGTCTGGTTTCCAAGTTTCTTTTTGTTTTGCCTATGTAGTATTTCTCACACTCATCACAATTAATCTGATAAATTCCGGATTTTAATGTTTTTGGGATTGGTATTTTTGAGAGGTGTGTTTAGCAAGTTCTTCAGGCTGAATTTGTTTTGTGGAGTTAGTCATATGTTAAATTAATAGAAGATTCGTTCAAATTTTTTAAAGGCCCTGGGGTGGTATACGATTTTCCAGTTTATTATTGAGACTGGTGTTAGAGTGGTAGTTTGAGAAATTGCCTCAAGTTTCATATTCTTGTTTATCATGTTCTTTTTGAGGTCTTAGTAAAATCCAATAGTTACTGCTATTTTTTTCTATATGTTGTTGTTCTTTTAAAAGTTCTTCATTGTTCAAAGGGACGTTATGTATTTTTTTTTTTTTTCGGGAGACGGCCCCACACCCGCTGCCCCCGGTGACATTCATCCTCTGAGGCTACATCCTCTCCCCATGTACATGCCATTAGTAAACTAATCATGCAGGATGCACGGGGTGCTTTGTTAGTGTTGGTGCAAGGCGTTAGTCGGGTTCTGCGGAAGCACCCCGGTTAGTATCGGTTAATGAAATGCTGGCATGCAAGGATGCGAGCGCGACAGTGATGTTTCCAGGGTTCCACACATGACCGAAGCCCTGTATGGATCGCTGGGACTAAATGAGAGGTGGCGAGAATATGCGTAGTGAAGAGAAGGTCGGTGTCAGTGGTTAGTTTAGTGTTAGTTTTTGGGGTCTAGAGGTTACTAACTAATCATGCTTCAACGTATGTACAAGGTGGGGGCAGGCGTCGTTAAGGCTTACTGTTCGTAGCGTGGGTGGTTGGTTCTCTGCTGCTTCAAGTGGTCATGTAGGGTAACTGGAGTTCCTGAAACTAGACAGTAGATAATGCTTAAGATATGTAGCCAGTGATGCGCGCCAGATGTACGCGAGCGTCAATGGCGACAGTGTTGGGTGTGATAGTTCAGTCGAAAAGTGACAGGGGGAGGTTGTGTTTGTCGTGCGTGTGGTCATATATCCAGGTTCGTGTATGAGCGGATTGGTATTATATAGTATTTTGTCATACAGATCGGCTGTTAGTTTCTTGATAAATTCTTCGATAGTGTGGAGCCTGTCGGCAGGGACTGTTCGGGGAACATTGGTAATCTTGCATAGTGTTTAGTTTTGTAGTGTCTGGAGGGATGTAATATGACTGGCCGCGGCATATCCCCACACGGAGGCAGCGTAGGTCAGGATTGGGCGGATGATGGATTTGTATAGTGTAAGGCCAGTATACAATTATAGGGAGTTGCTGTGGTTCAGTAGTGGGTGTAGTTTCCATAGGATTGCGACTGCTTTGTTGCACGCTAGGCGAATGTTGTCTTTCCATGTAAGTCCTTGGTCGAGGGTAAGTCCCAGGTAGGTAACTGTGGGAGTCCAGGGAATGTTATCGCCAAACGTGAGCGGTGCAAGTTGATGTCCTGGGTAGCGGTGAGTAGTACGGCGAGTGAAAATTATTGCTTGTGTCTTTGAGGTATTGACTTGGATGCGTCAGTTTGTGAGCCAGGCTGTGAGTGAATCTAATGCATGCTGTAGGTAGCGGTGAATGAACTGCGGTTTGGTGGAGTGAGTCAGGAAGGCAGTATCGTCAGCATAGAGGAGTTTGATGGTGAACGACGAGCTGGGTATGTCGTTCATTTAGATGTTAAACAGCGCCGTTTCGAGCAAACTGCTCTGGGGGACACCCGCTAGGATGGGGCGCTGAGTGGAGTGAGCGTAATTTACTACCAAACAGAAAAGTCGGCCTGTGAGATAGTTTGCAATGAGTTTAATAAGCGTGTCGGAGAAGTTGAGATCGGCTAGTTTGCACAGGAGACCTGGGTGCCACACTCGGTCGAATGCACGTTCGATATCAAGGAGCACAGCTTCGGTAGAGCGATTGGTGTTGAAACCTTGCGTGATGAATTTAGTTGCGAGCAGGAGCTGGGGAGTGGTGGAGTGGTTTTTGCGGAAGCCGAACTGCTCGTGTAAGAGAATATTACGTCTGTTAAGTCGTTTAAGGATGATTTTCTCTAGCAATTTGCTGAGTGAGTTTACCAAGCTGATTGATCGATATCTGTGAGGGTTTGCGTGACTCTTGTTCTTCTTTGGGAAGTGCCGCACTAGGGCAGTTTTCCAGGTGTTGGGAAAGATACTGTGTAGCAAAACGTAATTAAAAATCTGTTCCAAAGCTTTTAGAGCGTCAGGTGGCAAATGTTTAAGCACGATGTTCAGGCTTTTGTCGGTGCCCGGTGCCTTGCGGTTGGGCAGATGTTGGATGAGCCAATTAATTTCGTGTGTGCTGGTCTTGCGTATCCGGTCATGAGTTATGGAGTCAATGAAGTGGCGAGTGCGGTTTTCGGTTTCAAGGGAAAAAGCAATTGAGGAGGGCACTTCGTTGGGCCTGAGCGTGCTGCAGAGTGCTTCGGCTTTCTGAATGTCAGTGGAGGCGGTGTGCTGATTATGTTGTAGTGGAGGAATAAAATGGGCTTCTTGCGTTAAGCACTTAGCTATTCGCCAGAGGGAGCCATGTTCTGGGTTGAGATTCTGGAGTGTTTGGTTCCATTGTTGGTTGAGTACTGCGGATGTGGCTTGCTGGAGGTGCTGGTGATGCCTGCGGTAGTTGTCAAGATCGGCGGGGTGGCGGGACTTCTGCCACCGGCACCGCGCTCGGTTCCGTGATTGGTTGAGAACCTTGATGTCTTTGGGCAAGGGTTGGTGGGTGGTACGTGGTTGCGTTACGGGTACTGAGTCTACGATAGCTTGTTTAATGGTGGTTTCAAGATGTATAGTGGTCTCTTCGAGGTCGTTGTGTGTGGCAAGCTGGTTTGTGTTGAGGTGAGAGGTGAGAGATTCCTGGAACTGCGTCCAGTCGGCTTTGTTGTAATTTCGGCGGAGAGGGAACTGTGTACTGGTCAAAGAGCCTTCGAGAGTTATTAGGAGGGGCAAATGGTCTGAATAAGGTCGTTAATGACTGTGAGGTGTGCCCGGTGGTTCAGATTGCGGATCAATGCTATGTCGAGTATGCTGTGACTTGTGTTACGTCGCGATGGAATGTATGTGTTCGTCGGAGGCACAGATGATATAATCGGAGTTGTTCTCGTGAGCAAGTAGCTTAATCCCGGCGGTAATAGAATTGCAGTTCCAGATAATATGCTTGGCGTTGAGGTCGCCGGCTAAGAGTACCTGTTGATCGAGGTGTAGCAGGATTTCTTTGTCTGGGGAGTCTAAGTCGTTAGGGTAGTTGTAGGTTGCGATGATCGTATCGTTAAGTTGGTTGATTGAGACTCGTATGGCGGTGGCTTCAAGGCGGGCAAGAGGCGGAATGTTTACCTGATGGGCGATGCACGGCTTGACGGCAATGGCTGTGCCGCCTCCATGTCCGTCGCGGTCTGTACGATAAACGACATACCCAGGAAGCTGGAAGCTTATTTGTGGGTGTAGGTGAGTTTCGGTGATCAGTGCAATATCGATTTTGTGGCTTATAAGAAAGTCAGAGAGTTCAGCCTTGCGACGGCGTGCCCCGTTCGCATTACATGTCATTACCTTAATCATGCGGTTGTCGTCCATTGTGAGCAGCCGGAGAGGTGTGTCCATGTTCGGTGCATTGGTCGTCGTTTTACTGGTATTGAATCGCCCCAGGCACTGTAAAGAGCGCAAAGAACTGGGCATACTGGCTCAGAATCTGAGGCGCATCCAATGGTTTAAGCAGGATCCAACCGAGAACTTCGGTTGCCATATCTCGAACCACGTCCCACAACATGCATTCCACAACTGTATTGCTGTGCAGTGCTTTCATGTATGGAAGCTGAGGTAAGGGCACTTGCACAACAGTAGGCAGGAGGTTGAATGCCACAGGTGTGTCTGGTCGGCTTCCAGGGTCTGGTGTACCCTCATTGTGAGGCCGAGGAAGGGCGGATGTGTCACTCTGGGGTACCGTTCTTTGGGTACTAGTAGATGCTGGTTGCAATCTGGGCGCCTGTGGCCTAGGTTACGCAGGAGGAGCTGATGCAGAGGGTGGGGCCCGGAATGGCGCTGCCCTCAAGTTTCCGGGAGCCCGTTGCTGTGTTAGAGAGCTATCTGCTCTACGAGGCCCTTGTGATTGCGCTCGATAGCCGGCGTTGACGCGCAAAACATCCAACTGACGCTGGTACTCCGGGCACGCTCTCCAGAGGACGCCATGGCCACGCTGGCGTCACAGCATGCATCGTCTTTCCGGGAGTGGAGTTTGACAGGATGCTGAAGCGTGCGGTCCTGCGCACTTTGAGCACGTTTCGGTGCGGTGACGACATTCGTGAGCTTTGTGGCCCAGTCGCTGGCACTTGTTGCACTACACAGGGAAACAAGGTGGGCGAAACTCCTCCACCTTGACCCGGCAATGCAGCAGTTCTTCAATGGCCAGCAAGCGGGCTCTGCCATTCTCTGTTTTGATCGCCATTTTGTAGATTGGAAGAGGGGTCCTCTGGCGATCAAAACGTCGAAGCTGCTGGACTACTTCGGCATGGATGTCCCTAGCCTGGAGTTGATCCAGTAGCGCCTCTTCGACCCCATTCATATACAAGTGCTTGATCACCAGCCGGTGCGTCCAGCTGGTGCTAGAGGCCGTGATGCTGAAATTGGCAGCACGTGCCTCTAGAAATCTGATCAGGTGGTTGTAGTCCCTGGGTGACCTGGTCTTAACTACGTAGTCCAGTGACACAGCTGCTCGCGCCACATTGTATCCGTTATTTGGATGCGCATTGTCGAAATCGACTAAAATGCAGTGGAGGTCACTTTCGTGACTCCGTGCAATGCACACGGGCGGCTCCAGGGTGGAAGTCACCGCATCAGCATAGCTGTTGGGCGCTGTCCGGTTTTCTGTAACTGGCGCAGAGCCAGGTGACGTGGAAGCGCCAGCATTGGCAGTAGCTGATGCCACAGCATTGTTGATAGCAGCCGGCAGAGCAGCATCTGAGTTTTTCGGGGTGGCTGTGATGTCAATGATGGGGGGAGGAGGTGGACGCAATGCGCTGCGGGATAGGGTCTAGGGGTGGTAGGGTTGTGGAAGGGATCGGAGTCGACGGGGATCCGCGGGGCGAGGGATACGGGTAGGGGAGTTGGTTGTAGGGGTTGAGTGGGAAGTGGAAAGTTGGTTGACGGGAAGACCAGAGTCCGTGGAGGAGAAGGAGGCATTAGGTGTGGAGGTGCAAGAAGAAGGAGGCGGGTTGTCTAAGGAGTCGGAAGAAGTGCGCAAGTGCGGCGGGCTGTCGCGGCCTTGCTCCGGCTCACGGGTGCCATCTATGAGCAAAGAGAAAGCTGAAGAAGTGCTCAAGGATGGCTCTGTGTTCACTGCTCTCAAAGCGAGCCTCCTTGAGCAGAAGCCTGTAGGGAGAGAAAGAAAGTGGAAGTGAAAGAGGTAGTCAACGGTTGCTAATAAGCGTGAGGAATAGCGGGCCGGATACCACTGGGGTGCACTGTTACTCATCGCTAGGACGAGGGCTGTGGCCTTGTTCCTCGACCGGCAGAGCTGCAGCAGTCGCCTGAAAAAGGCTGGGCATGAGCGGCAGTGGCGCTCGAAGATCTGGCCAGCTGGTCTGGCCAGCTGGTCTGGCAGAGCGGTCGGATGCCGCTCTGCCGCTGCTCGCTTCGTCACTGGTCAGCAGTGAACAGGCTGGCTTCTCTGCATCAGGTCAAAAGAGGCTGGAAGAGATCTTCTCACCTGTTCACTCTCCAGAGTCCGGAGCGAGAGTAACCGGTGGATCAAAGTTTTACAGATGGCTAGTTGGCGTGAAGTTGGGTTGCAACCATTTTTCTTTATATAATTGTCCACATGTGTAGGTTACCTATGTTTACGAAATTTAAAATAATTTTGAACTCTAGTTATAACGAGGTCCAGGAAGAGTTAACTGCTGTTCTCTTCAATTTCAATTGTAAATTTAATGCTGTTGTCCTGCAGGTTCAACAATTTCAAAGCCTCTTCTATTAATCTCTGGGGTATGATGGAAAAAATGTCATCCACATATCTCTGCTTAAATTTGTATATGTGAGGGAAGGCTTTCACTATGTGGATTTCAACATGGCTCATATATAGTTTGCCAGAATGGGGGACAATAGGCTTCCTATTGCTAATCCTTTCGATTGTGTATAAAAGTTATTATTAAATGTGAAGAAGTTGTGTCTAGTGCATAATTCTGTAAGGTTAATGATGTCATCTATTTTTGTGGAGTCTATTGTAGTCTGATTCAACCAACTTCTGAGTACTGTAGGTATCTTCTTTATGGGGTTACTTGCGAAGAGCGTTTTGATGTGAAATGATACCATTATGTGTTTTTTGTGGAATATTGTAGTTCTGTAAGTGATTTATTAATTTCAATTTTGAATGAATAACTTAATTCCATTTCTTACAAAGAAACTTCCGAATGTATTGTATGAGCTAAGTAATGAGAGTGCTTTGGTGTGAAGAGGGGCTAGGCCATTTTCTGCTTACACTTAAAACACATAATTTTAAATGGATTATAATCAACTACAATACTTGTAAAAATGATTATTATAGCAAGTAATCAATTTTCTGCTAAAAGTAGTTTGTTTCAAACTTTGCCACTCTCGCCATATGGCGTGTGTGAACCATTCTGTAACATTTATTTTATAGTAGTTTCTTGTGAAGTCCGGGACTTACAGTACTCTTAATAATGTTAAGTTGCCATTGGGGTACATTATCTCAAAACGAATTTGAGAATACCTTGTGGTTGACTGGAAAAGATAAGAGTCAGTTGGGGAGTTTAATGTCATATCCGCATGGTGCCATGGTAGCTCATTTGTCTAGAGCAGTGACATGGAAAGGCAAACATTCGTGTTCAAATTTCCATCCTTTCAATAATATTCCTTGTTTCCTGTGACTTCAACGTGTCAGTAACAATATTATGTGGTGTAAGAATTCTCCCATAAGCGTCTTATTATATCCCATTTTGGGCATTGCAGTACAGCATGCTCTGGTGTGTCCCTTTCAGTACAGTAAGAACAACATTCCTCCTGGACCAGTTTCATTCTATGTGCATATACCTTGAATCGGCCATGGTCTGTCAAGAATTGTGCTGGTAATAACTTAATTTCCATGGCGTAGACTTACCCACGGTTCTATTTCGGGTATAAGTATCTTAGTGCATTGCGCTGTTGTTCCCTCTTGGTTCCATTTCTCTTGCCAAGTTTGCATTGTATTCTGTCTCACAACTGTTCGTTCAACCTGCAGGTTATCAATCTTGGCATATGTTTGTTCTTTACCTAACAGGTGAGTAGGTACCAGCAATTACCTGTAATGTCTTCGTGGACGTTGTTCTATAGCCACTAACTATCCGTAAGGCAATGTTATGTTGTGCCTGCTCTAATATTCTCGTATATGCTGCCTTCTCTGCCCAAGTCTTCCATACAGGTGCACAGTATAGAACAATTGAGTTCATAACACTTCCAAGGATTTTCCTTGTGCTGGATTTCGGTCTGCCAATATTAGGCATCAGACAACCTAATGCTGTGACGGATTTTTCTGCTTTACTGACTACATAACGAATATGGGCACCCTTGTGCATGTTATGTCCAAAATGGACCCCAAGATACTTTATCTGGTGTTGTGATCTTATAGTCACACCACTAATTCATATTTGAATTTCTCGTAAGGTTCTTCTACCTTCTAGTATCACGATCTCAGTTTTCTGAGGTGCTAATTTTAATCCTTTTTGCAACATCCAGGTTTCAAGGAAATGCATCGACCACTTAATTTTATCCTCCACATGCTCCCTGGAAGTACCAGAGACGAGTAGGGCCAAATCATCAGCATAACCAATAGTCTTTGTCCCTGGTAGCAGCTCTACCCTAAAGACACCATCATAGTAGAGATTCCAAAGGGTAGGGCCCAATACCGATCCCTGTGGAACACCACAGGTCATCCAGTTGTTCCGTATTACCAACTAGGATAACCCTGTTTTCCAAATAAGTGCGTACAATTTTGATTAAATAGTGAGCAATGAAGCGCCGCCTAAGCTCTTTAATAATACCTATCCAGGGGGCCGAATTAAAGGCATTTTTTATATCAAGAGTTATCAATACTACAAATTTTGAGACTGTCTTGGTCTCTTCTACAAAATGCTGTGCAGCCATTATTGCATCTATAGTCGATAATCCTCATCTAAAACCGAACTGGTGTGGTGACAAACCTTCTCTATTCTCGATTTCATCAATTAATCATTTATTTATATGCTCCAAGAGTTTACCTAGCACATCCAAAAACAGATGGGCCTTTAAGACTTTTGAGCATAGAATTGCTTGGCTTTTCAATCTAAAGTAGTTTGGCCATTTTCCATTGTTTCGAAACTTCGCCAGTATAAAAAATAGACGTAATGCAATTGTAATCTGTGAGAAATTAAGTGAAATAGTGCGCTGCCTCTAGTATAAAGATCATGGATCTGGCTATTAATGTTTGTATTATTTTCATTATATTTCAAATTATATATAGCGAGTACATCGTAAGAACATTAAATTTTTTGAAATGATTTCTACAAGATTCTTGAGGTTTTAGTCCTAACATCACTCGAATTGCTCTTTTCTGTAATATAAAAAGCCTTTTAGTATACTTCATTGCACATTGTCCCCAGACCACAATTCCATATGATAAATGTGGGAATACTAATCTGTAATAGATCTTCATTAATATGTTTATATCGGCAATTTTGGCCATTCTTTTTAATAAAAATATACTTGAACTAACTTTGTTACAGACTTTATCTATTTGCTTGTCCCTTGTAAAATGTTTATCTAGTATTATTCCTAAAAAGTTAGCATTGTTTACCTCATTAATTTCTTCATTATTTATTTTAATATTTAAATGTATTTCATTTCTGTTTAGTATTGTTTGAAAGTTTATGTATCCTGTTTTCTTTACATTAATATGTTAATTGTTTTGTTGAAAAAATTCTACTGTTTGCTTTACATTATTTTTTGTGCAAGTATAAAGTGTCTGTAGCGGTTTGCCAGTGTTTACAATTGAAGTATTGTCTGCATAAGCAATTATTTTTCCATTATGAGTAAATGGAATATTGTTCATATAAATTATGAATAAAAGGGGTCCTAACACTGAGCCTTTGAGAAATTGCCTCAAGTTTCATATTCTTGTTTATCATGTTCTTTTTGAGGTCTTAGTTAAATCCAATAGTTAGTGGTATTTTTTTTTCTATATGTTGTTGTTGTTTTAAAAGTTCTTCATTGTTCAAAGGGACGTTATGTATTTTTGTATTTTTCGGGCGGCGGCCCCATACTCGCTGCCCCCGGTGGCAATCATCCTCTGAGGCTACATCGTCTCCCCATGTACATGTCATTAGTAAACTAATCATTCAGGATGCAGGGGGTGCTTTGTTAGTGTTGGTGTAAGGTGTTAGTAGGGTTCCGCGGAAGCACCCCGGTTAGTATCGGTTAATGAAATGCTGGCATGCAGGGATGCGAGCGCATCAATGATGTTTCCAGGGTTCCACACATGACCGAAGCCCTGTATGGATCGCTGGGAGTAAATGAGAGGTGGCGTGAATATGCGTAGTGAAGAGAAGGTCGGTGTCAGTGGTTAGTTTAGTTTTAGTTTTTGGGGTCTAGAGGTTACTAACTAATCATGCTTCAACGTATGTACAAGCTGGGGGCAGGCGTTGTTAAGGCTTACCGTTCGTAGCGTGGGTGGTTGGTTCTCTGCTGCTTCATGTGGCCATGTAGGGTAACTGGAGTTCCTGAAACTAGACAGTAGATAATGCTTAAGATATGTAGCCAGTGATGCGCGCCAGATGTACGCGAGCGTCAATGGCGACAGTGTTGGGTGTGATAGTTCAGTCGAAAAGTGACAGGGGGAGGTTGTGTTTGTCGTGCGTCTGGTCATGTATCCTAGTTCGTGTATGAGCGGATTGGTATTATATAGTATTTTGTCATACAGATCGGCTGTTAGTTTCTTGATAAATTCTTCGATAGTGTGGAGCCTGTCGGCAGGGACTGTTTGGGGAACATTGGCAATCTTGCGTAGTGTTTTGTTTTGTAGTGTCTGGAGGGATGTAATATGACTGGCCGCGGCATATCCCCACACGGAGGCAGCGTAGGTCAGGATTGGGCGGATGAGGGATTTGTATAGTGTAAGGCCAGTATCCAATTGTAGGGAGTTGCTGTGGTTCAGTAGTGGGTGTAGTTTCCATAGGATTGCGACTGCTTTGTTGCACGCTAGGCGAATGTTGTCTTTCCATGTAAGTCCTTGGTCGAGGGTAAGTCCCAGGTAGGTAACTGTGGGAGTCCAGGGAATGTTATCGCCAAACGTGAGCGGTGCAAGTTGATGTCCTGGGTAGCGGTGAGTAGTACGGTGAGTGAAAATTATTGCTTGTGTCTTTGAGGTATTGACTTTGATGCGTCAGTTTGTGAGCCAGGCTGTGAGTGAATCTAATGCATGCTGTAGGTAGCGGTGAATGAACTGCGGTTTGGTGGAGTGAGTCAGGAAGGCAGTATCGTCAGCATAGAGGAGTTTGATGGTGAACGACAAGCTGGGTATGTCGTTCATGTAGATGTTAAACAGCGCTGTTTCGAGCAAACTGCTCTGGGGGACACCCGCTAGGATGGGGCGCGGAGTGGAGTGAGCGTAATTTACTACCGAACAGAAAAGTCGGCCTGTGAGATAGTTTGCACTGAGTTTAATAAGCGTGTCGGAGAAGTTGAGATCGGCTAGTTTGCACAGGAGACCTGGGTGCCACAGTCGGTCGAATGCGCGGTCGATATCAAGGAGCACAGCTCCGGTAGAGCGATTGGTGTTGAAACCTCGCGTGATGAATTCAGTTGCGAGCAGGAGCTGGGGAGTGGTGGAGTGGTTTTTGCGGAAGCCGAACTGCTCGTGTAAGAGAATATTACATCTGAAGATGTGTCTGTTAAGTCGTTTAAGGATGATTTTCTCTAGCTATTTGCTGAGTGAGTTTAACAAGCTGATTGATCGATAGCTGTGAGGGTTTGCGTGATTCTTGTTCTTCTTTGGGAAGTGCCGTACTAGGGCAGTTTTCCAGGTGTTGGGAAAGATACTGTGTAGCAAAACGTAAAAAAAAATCTGTTCCAAAGCTTTTAGAGCGTCAGGTGGCAAATGTTTAAGCACGATGTTCGGGATTTTGTCGGTGCCCTGTGCCTTGCGGTTGGGCAGATGTTGGATGAGCCAATTAATTTCGTGTGTGCTGGTCTTGCGTATCCGGTCGTGAGTTATGCTGTCAACGAAGTGGCGAGTGAGGTTTTCGGTTTCAAGGGAAAAAGCAATTGAGGAGGGCACTTCGTTGGGCCTGAGCGTGCTGCAGAGTGCTTCGGCTTTTTGAATGTCAGTGGAGGCGGTGTGCTGATTATGTTGTAGTGGAGGAATAATATGGGCTTCTTGCGTTAAGCACTTAGCTATTCGCCAGAGGGAGCCATGTTCTGGGTTGAGATTCTGGAGTGTTTGGTTCCATTGTTGGTTGAGTACTGCGGATGTGGCTTGCTGGAGGTGCTGGTGATGCCTGCGGTAGTTGTCAAGATCGGCGGGGTAGCGGGACTTCTGCCACCGGCGCCGCGCTCGGTTCCGCGATTGGTTGAGAACCTTGATGTCTTTGGGCAAGGGTTGGTGGGTGGTACGTGGTTGCGTTACGGGTACTGAGTCTACGATAGCTTGTTTAATGGTGGTTTCAAGATGTATAGTGGTCTCTTCGAGGTCGTTGTGTGTGGCAAGCTGGTTTGTGTTGAGGTGAGAGGTGATAGATTCCTGGAACTGCGTCCAGTCGGCTTTGTTGTAATTTCGGCGGAGAGGGAACTGTGTACTGGCCAAAGAGCCTTCGAGAGTGATTATGAGGGGCAAATGGTCAGAATAAGGTCGTTAATGACTGTGAGGTGAGCCCGGTGGGTCACATTGCGGATCAATGGTATGTCGAGTATGCTGGGACTTGTGTTACGTCGCGATGGAATGTATGTGTTCGTCGGAGGCACAGATGATATAATCGGAGTTGTTCTCTTGAGCAAGTAGCTTAATCCCGGCGGTATTGGATTTGCAGTTCCAGATAATATGCTTGGCGTTGAGGTCGCCGGCTAAGAGTACCTGTTGATCGAGATGTAGCAGGATTTCTTTGTCTGGGGAGTTTAAGTCGTTAGGGTAGTTGTAGGCTGCGATGATCGTATCGTTAAGTTGGTTGATTGAGACTCGTATGGCGGTGGCTTCAAGGCGGGCAAGAGGCGGAATGGTTACCTGATGGTGGGCGATACACGGCTTGACGGCAATGGCTGTGCCGCCTTCGCGTCCGTCGCGGTCTGTACGATAAACGACATACCCAGGAAGCTGGAAGCTTATTTGTGGGTGTAGGTGAGTTTCGGTGATCAGTGCAATATCGATTTTGTGGCTTATAAGAAAGTCAGAGAGTTCAGCCTTGCGACGGCGTGCCCCGTTCGCATTACATCTCATTACCTTAATCATGCGGTTGTCGTCCATTGTGAGCGGCCGGAGAGGTGTGTCCATGTTCGGTGCATTGGTCGTCGTTTTACTGGTATTTAATCGCCCCCAGGCACTGTAAAGAGCGCAAAGAACTGGGCATACTGGCTCAGAATCTGAGACGCATCCAATGGTTTAAGCAGGATCCAACTGAGAACTTCGGTTGCCATATCTCGAACCACGTCCCACGGCATGCATTCCACAACCGTATTGCTGTGCAGTGCTTTCGTGTATGGAAGCTGAGGTAAGGGCACTTGCACAACAGTAGGCAGGAGGTTGAATGCCACAGGTGTGTCTGGTCGGCTTCCAGGGTCTGGTGTACCCTCATTTTGAGGCCGAGGAGAGGCGGATGTGTCACTCTGGGGTACCGTTCTTTGGGTACTAGTAGATGCTGGTTGCAATCTGGGCGCCTGTGGCCTAGGTTACGCAGGAGGAGCTGATGCGGACGGTGGGGCCCGAAATGGCGCTGCCCTCAAGTTTCCGGGAGCCCGTTGCTGTGGTAGAGAGCTATCTGCTCTGCGAGGCCCTCGTGTTTGCGCTCGGTAGCCGGCGTTGACGCGCAAAACATCCAACTGACGCTGGTACTCCGGGCACGCTCTCCAGAGGACGCCATGGCCACGCTGGTGTCACAGCACGCATCGTCTTTCCGGGAGTGGAGTTTGACAGGGTGCTGAAGCGTGCGGTCCTGCGCACTTTGAGCACGTTTCGGTGCGGTCACGGCATTCGTGAGCTTTGTGGCCCAGTCGCTGGCACTTGTTGCACTGCACAGGGAAGCAAGGTGGGCGAAACTCCTCCACCTTGACCCGGCAGTGCAGCAGTTCTTCAATTGCCAGCAAGCGGCCTCTGCCATTCTCTGTTTTGACCTCCATTTTGTAGATTGGAAGAGGGGTCATCTGGCGATCAAAACGTCGAAGCTGCTGGACTACTTCGGCATGGATGACCCTATCCTGGAGTTGATCGATAGCGCCTCTTCGACTCCATTCATATACAAGTGCTTGATCACCAGCCGGTGAGTCCAGCTGGTGCTAGAGGCCGTGATGCTGAAATTGGCAGCACGTGCCTCTAGAAATCTGATCAGGTGGTTGTAGTCCCTGGGTGACCTGCTCCTAACTACGTAGTCCAGTGACACAGCTGCTCGCGCCACATTGTATCCGTTATTTGGATGCGCATTGTCGAAATCGACTGAAATGCGGTGGAGGTCACTTTCGTTACTCTGTGCAATGTACACGGGCGGCTCCAGGGTGGAAGTCACCGCATCATCATAGCTGTTGGGCGCTGTCCGGTTTTCTGCAACTGGCGCAGAGCCAGGTGACGTGGAAGCGCCAGCATTGGCAGTAGCTGATGCCACAGCATTGTCGGTTGCAACCGGCAGAGCAGCATCTGAGTTTTTCGGGGCCGCTGTGATGTCAATGATGGGGGGAGGATGTGGACGCAATGGGCTGCGGGATAGGGTGATGGGGTGGTAGGGTTGTGGAAGGAAATGGAGTCGACGGGGATCCGCGGGGGAGGGATACGGGTAGGGGAGTTGGTTGTAGGGGTTGAGTGGGAAGTGGAAAGTTGGTTGACGGGAAGACCAGAGTCCATGGAGGAGAAGAAGGCATTAGGTGTGGATGTGCAGGAAGAAGGAGGCGGGTTGTCTAAGGAGTCGGAAGGGGTGCACGAGCGCGGCGGGCTTTTGCGGCCTTGCTCTGGGTCACAGGTGCCATCTATGTGCAAAGAGAAAGCTGAAGAAGAAGTGCTCAAGGATGGCTCTGTGTTCACTGCTTTCACAGCGAGCCTCCTTGAGCAGAAGCCTGTAGGGAGAGAAAGAAAATGGAAGTGAAAGAGGTAGTCAACGGTTGCTAATAAGCGTGAGGAACAGCGGGCCGGACACCAATGGGGTGCGCCGTTACTCGTCGCTAGGATGAGGGCTGTGGCCTTGTTCCTCGACCGGCAGAGCTACAGCAGTCGCCTGAAAAAGGCTGGGCATGAGCAGCAGTGGCGCTCGAAGATCTGGCCAGCTGGTCTGGCAGAGCGGTCGGATGCCGGTCTGCCGCTGCTCGCTTCGTCACTGGTCAGCAGTGAACAGGCTGGCTTCTCTGCATCAGGTCAAAAGAGGCTGGAAGAGATCTTCTCACCTGTTCACTCTCCAGAGTCCGGAGCGAGAGTAACTGGTGGATCAAACTTTTAAAGGTGGCTAGTTGGAGTGAAGTTGGTTTGCAACCATTTTTCTTTATATAATTGTCCACATGTGTAGGTTTCCTATGTTTACCAAATTTAAAATAATTTTGAACTCTAGTTATAACCAGGTCCAGGAAGAGTAAGCTGCTGTTCTCTTCAATTTCAATTGTAAATTTAATGCTGTTATCCTGCAGGTTCAACAATTTCAAAGCCTCTTCTATTAATCTCTGGGGTATGATGGAAAAAATGTCATCCACATATCTCTGCCTAAATTTGTATATGTGAGGGAAGGCTTTCACTATGTAGATTTCAACATGGCGCATATATAGTTTTCCAGAATGGAGGACAATAGGCTTCCTATTGCTAATCCTTTCGATTGTGTATAAAAGTTATTATTAAATGTGAAGAAGTTGTGTCTAGTGCATAATTCTGTAAGGTCAATGATGTCATCTATTTTTGTGGAGTCTATTGTAGTCTGATTCAACCAACTTCTGAGTACTGTAGGTATCTTCTTTATGGGGATACTTGCGAAGAGCGTTTTGATGTGAAATGATACCATTATGTGTTTTTTGTGGAATATTGTAGTTCTGTAAGTGATTTATTAATTTCAATTTTTAATGAATAACTTAATTCCATTTCTTACAAAGAAACTTCCGAATGTATTGTATGAGCTATGTAATGAGAGTGCTTTGGTGTGAAGAGGGGCTAGGCCATTTTCTGCTTACACTTAAAACACATAATTTTAAATGGATTATAAGCAACTACAATACTTGTAAAAATGATTATTATAGCAAGTAATCAATTTTCTGCTAAAAGTAGTTTGTTTCAAACTTTGCCACTCTCGCCATATGGCGTGTGTGAACCATTCTGTAACATTTATTTTGTAGTAGTTTCTTGTGAAGTCCGGGACTTACAGTACTCTTAATAATGTTAAGTTGCCATTGGGGTACATTATCTCAAAACGAATTTGAGAATACCTTGTGGTTGACTGGAAAAGATAAGAGTCAGTTGGGGAGTTTAATGTCATATCCGCATGGTGCCATGGTAGCTCATTTGTCTAGAGCAGTGACATGGAAAGGCAAACATTCGTGTTCAAATTTCCATCCTTTCAATAATATTCCTTGTTTCCTGTGACTTCAACGTGTCAGTAACAATATTATGTGGTGTAAGAATTCTCCCATAAGCATCTTATTATATCCCATTTTGGGCATTGCAGTACAACGTGCTCTGGTGTGTCCCTTTCAGTACAGTAAGAACAACATTCCGCCTGGACCAGTTTCATTCTATGTAGATATACCTTGAATCGGCCGTGGTCTGTCAAGAATTGTGCTAGGTAATAACTTAATTTCCATGGCGTAGACTTACCCACGGTTTTATTTCGGGTATAAGTATCTTAGTGCATTGCGCTGTTGTTCCCTCTTGGTTCCATTTCTCTTGCCAAGTTTGCATTGTATTCTGTCTCACAACTGTTCGTTCAACCTGCAGGTTATCAATCTTGGCATATGTTTGTTCTTTACCTAACAGGTGAGTAGGTACCAGCAATTACCTGTAATGTCTTCGTGGACGTTGTTCTATAGGCACTAACTATCCGTAAGGCAATGTTATGTTGTGCCTGCTCTAATATTCTCGTATATGCTGCCTTCTCTGCCCAAGTCTTCCATACAGGTGCACAGTATAGAGCAATTGAGTTCATAACACTTCCAAGGATTTTCCTTGTGCTGGATTTCGGTCTGCCAATATTAGACATCAGACAACCTAATGCTGTGATGGATTTTTCTGCTTTACTGACTACATAACGAATATGGGCACCCTTGTGCATGTTATGTCCAAAATGGACCCCAAGATACTTTATCTGGTGTTGTGATCTTATAGTCACACCACTAATTCATATTTGAATTTCTCGTAAGGTTCTTCTACCTTCTAGTATCACGATCTCAGTTTTCTGAGGTGCTAATTTTAATCCTTTTTGCAACATCCAGGTTTCAAGGAAATGCATCGACCACTCAATTTTATCCTCCACATGCTCCCTGGAAGTTCCAGAGACGAGTAGAGCCAAATCATCAGCATAACCAATAGTCTTTGTCCCTGGTAGCAGCTCTACCCTAAAGACACCATCATAGTAGAGATTCCAAAGGGTAGGGCCCAATACCGATCCCTGTGGAACACCACAGGTCATCCAGTTGTTCCGTATTACCAACTAGGATAACCCTGTTTTCCAAATAAGTGCGTACAATTTTGATTAAATAGTGAGCAATGAAGCGCCGCCTAAGCTCTTTAATAATACCTATCCAGGGGGCCGAATTAAAGGCATTTTTTATATCAAGAGTTATCAATACTACAAATTTTGAGACTGTCTTGGTCTCTTCTACAAAATGCTGTGCAGCCATTATTGCATCTATAGTCGATAATCCTCATCTAAAACCGAACTGGTGTGGTGACAAACCTTCTCTATTCTCGATTTCATCAATTAATCATTTATTTATATGCTCCAAGAGTTTACCTAGCACATCCAACAAACAGATGGGCCTTTAAGACTTTTGAGCATAGAATTGCTTGGCTTTTCAATCTAAAGTAGTTTGGCCATTTTCCATTGTTTCGAAACTTCGCCAGTATAAAAAATAGACGTAATACAATTGTAATCTCTGAGAAATTAAGTGAAATAGTGCGCTGCCTCTAGTATAAAGATCATGGATCTGGCTATTAATGTTTGTATTATTTTCATTATGTTTCAAATTATATATATATATATATATATATATATATATATATATATATATATATATATAGCGAGTACAGCGTAAGAACATTTAATTTTTTGAAATGATTTCTACAAGATTCTTGAGGTTTTAGTCCTAACATCACTCAAATTGCTCTTTTCTGTAATATAAAAAGCCTTTTAGTATACTTCATTGCACATTGTCCCCAGACCACAATTCCATATGATAAATGTGGGAATACTAATCTGTAATAGATCTTCATTAATATGTTTATATCGGCAATTTTGGCCATTCTTTTTAATAAAAATATACTTGAACTAACTTTGTTACAGACTTTATCTATTTGCTTGTCCCATGTAAAATGTTTATCTAGTATTATTCCTAAAAAGTTAGCATTGTTTACCTCATTAATTTCTTCATTATTTATTTTAATATTTAAATGTATTTCATTTCTGTTTAGTATTGTTTGAAAGTTTATGTATCCTGTTTTCTTTACATTAATATGTAAATTGTTTTGTTGAAAAAATTCTACTGTTTGCTTTACATTATTTTTTGTGCAAGTATAAATGTCTGTAGCGGTTTGCCAGTGTTTACAATTGAAGTATTGTCTGCATAAGCAATTATTTTTCCATTAGGAGTAAATGGAATATTGTTCATATAAATTATGAATAAAAGGGGTCCTAACACTGAGCCTTTGAGAAATTGCCTCAAGTTTCATATTCTTGTTTATCATGTTCTTTTTGAGGTCTTAGTTAAATCCAATAGTTAGTGGTATTTTTTTTCTATATGTTGTTGTTGTTTTAAAAGTTCTTCATTGTTCAAAGGGACGTTATGTATTTTTTTATTTTTCGGGGGGCGGCCCCGTACTCGCTGCCCCCGGTGGCAATCATCCTCTGAGGCTACATCGTCTCCCCATGTACATGTCATTAGTAAACTAATCATTCAGGATGCAGGGGGTGCTTTGTTAGTTTTGGTGCAAGGTGTTAGTCGGGTTCCGCGGAAGCACCCCGGTTAGTATTGGTTAATGAAATGCTGGCATGCAAGGATGCGAGCGCATCAATGATGTTTCCAGGGTTCCACACATGACCGAAGCCCTGTATGGATCGCTTGGAGTAAATGAGAGGTGGCGTGAATATGCGTAGTGAAGAGAAGGTCGGTGTCAGTGGTTAGTTTAGTGTTAGTTTTTGTGGTCTAGAGGTTAATAACTAATCATGCTTCAACGTATGTACAAGGTGGGGGCAGGCGTCGTTAAGGCTTACCGTTCGTAGCGTGGGTGGTTGGTTCTCTGCTGCTTCATGTGGTCATGTAGGGTAACTGGAGTTCCTGAAACTAGACAGTAGATAATGCTTAAGATATGTAGCCAGTGATGTGCGCCAGATGTACGCGAGCGTCAATGGCGACAGTGTTGGGTGTGATAGTTCAGTCAAAAAGTGACAGGGGGAGGTTGTGTTTGTCGTGCGTCTGGTCATGTATCCTAGTTCGTGTATGAGCGGATTGGTATTATATAGTATTTTGTCATACAGATCGGCTGTTAGTTTCTTGATAAATTTTTCGATAGTGTGGAGCCTGTCGGCAGGGACTGTTCGGGGAACATTGGCAATCTTGCGTAGTGTTTTGTTTTGTAATGTCTGGAGGGATGTAATATGACTGGCCGCGGCATATCCCCACACGGAGGCAGCGTAGGTCAGGATTGGGCGGATGAGGGATTTGTATAGTTTAAGGCCAGTATCCAATTGTAGGGAGCTGCTGTGGTTCAGTAGTGGGTGTAGTTTCCATAGGATTGCGACTGCTTTGTATCGCGCTAGGCGAATGTTGTCTTTCCATGTAAGTCCTTGGTCGAGGGTAAGTCCCAGGTAGGTAACTGTGGGAGTCCAGGGAATGTTATCGCCAAACGTGAGCGGTGCAAGTTGATGTCCTGGGTAGCGGTGAGTAGTACGGCGAGTGAAAATTATTGCTTGTGTCTTTGAGGTATTGACTTTGATGCGTCAGTTTGTGAGCCAGGCTATGAGTGAATCTAATGCATGCTGTAGGTAGCGGTGAATGAACTGCGGTTTGGTGGAGTGAGTCAGGAAGGCAGTATCGTCAGCATAGAGGAGTTTGATGGTGAACGACGAGCTGGGTATGTCGTTCATGTAGATGTTAAACAGCGCTGTTTCGAGCAAACTGCTCTGGGGGACACCCGCTAGGATGGGGCGCGGAGTGGAGTGAGCGTAATTTACTACCGAACAGAAAAGTCGGCCTGTGAGATAGTTTGCAATGAGTTTAATAAGCGTGTCGGAGAAGTTGAGATCGGCTAGTTTGCACAGGAGACCTGGGTGCCACACTCGGTCGAATGCGCGGTCGATATCAAGGAGCACAGCTCCGGTAGAGCGATTGGTGTTGAAACCTCGCGTGATGAATTCAGTTGCGCGCAGGAGCTGGGGAGTGGTGGAGTGGTTTTTGCGGAAGCCGAACTGCTCGTGTAAGAGAATATTACATCTGAAGATGTGTCTGTTAAGTCGTTTAAGGATGATTTTCTCTAGCTATTTGCTGAGTGAGTTTAACAAGCTGATTGATCGATAGCTGTGAGGGTTTGCGTTATACTTGTTCTTCTTTGGGAAGTGCCGCACTAGGGCAGTTTTCCAGGTGTTGGGAAAGATACTGTGTAGCAAAACGTAATTAAAAATCTTCCAAAGCTTTTAGAGCGTCAGGTGCCAAATGTTTAAGCACCATGTTCGGGATTTTGTCGGTGCCCGGTGCCTTTCGGTTGGGCAGATGTTGGATGAGCCAATTAATTTCGTGTGTGCTGGTCTTGCGTATCCGGTCGTGAGTTATGCGGTCAACGAAGTGGCGAGTGAGGTTTTCGGTTTCAAGGGAAAAAGCAATTGAGGAGGGCACTTCGTTGGGCCTGAGCGTGCTGCAGAGTGCTTCGGCTTTTTGAATGTCATTGGAGGCGGTGTGCTGATTATGTTGTAGTGGAGGAATAACATGGGCTTCTTGCGTTAAGCAATTAGCTATTCGCCAGAGGGAGCCATGTTCTGGGTTGAGATTCTGGAGTGTTTGGTTCCATTGTTGGTTGAGTACTGCGGATGTGGCTTGCTGGAGGTGCTGGTGATGCCTGCGGTAGTTGTCAAGATCGGCGGGGTAGCGGGACTTCTGCCACCGGCGCCGCGCTCGGTTCCGCGATTGGTTGAGAACCTTGATGTCTTTGGGCAAGGGTTGGTGGGTGGTACGTGGTTGCGTTACGGGTACTGAGTCTACGATAGCTTGTTTAATGGTGGTTTCAAGATGTATACTGGTCTCTTCGAGGTCGTTGTGTGTGGCAAGCTGGTTTGTGTTGAGGTGAGAGGTGATAGATTCCTGGAACTGCGTCCAATCGGCTTTGTTGTAATTTCGGCGGAGAGGGAACTGTGTACTGGCCAAAGAGCCTTCGAGAGTGATTATGAGGGGCAAATGGTCAGAATAAGGTCGTTAATGACTGTGAGGTGAGCCCGGTGGGTCAGATTGCGGATCAATGCTATGTCGAGTATGCTGGGACTTGTGTTACGTCGCGATGGAATGTATGTGTTCTTCGGAGGCACAGATGATATAATCGGAGTTGTTCTCGTGAGCAAGTAGCTTAATCCCGGCGGTATTAGAATTGCAGTTCCAGATAATATGCTTGGCGTTGAGGTCGCCGGCTAAGAGTACCTGTTGATCGAGATGTAGCAGGGTTTCTTTGTCTGGGGAGTCTAAGTCGTTAGGGTAGTTGTAGGCTGCGATGATCGTATCGTTAAGTTGTTTGATTGAGACTCGTATGGCGGTGGCTTCAAGGCGGGCAAGAGGCGGAATGGTTACCTGATGGTGGGCGATGCACGGCTTGACGGCAATGGCTGTGCCGCCTCCGCGTCCGTCGCGGTCTGTACGATAAAGGACATACCCAGGAAGCTTGAACCTTATTTGTGGGTGTTGGTGAGTTTCGGTGATCAGTGCAATATCGATTTTGTGGCTTATAAGAAAGTCAGAGAGTTTAGCCTTGCGACGGCGTGCCCCTTTCGCATTACATGTCATTACCTTAATCATGCGGTTGTCGTCCATTGTGAGCGGCCGGAGAGGTGTGTCCATGTTCGGTGCATTGGTCGTCGTTTTACTGGTATTGAATCGCCCCAGGCACTGTAAAGAGCGCAAAGAACTGGGCATACTGGCTCAGAATCTGAGGCGCATCCAATGGTTTAAGCAGGATCCAACTGAGAACTTCGATTGCCATATCTCGAACCACGTCCCACGGCATGCATTCCACAACCGTATTGCTGTGCAGTGCTTTCGTGTATGGAAGCTGAGGTAAGGGCACTTGCACAACAGTAGGCAGGAGCTTGAATGCCACAGGTGTGTCTGGTCGGCTTTCAGGGTCTGGTGTACCCTCATTGTGAGGCCGAGGAGGGGCGGATGTGTCACTCTGGGATACCGTTCTTTGGGTACTAGTAGATGCTGGTTGCAATCTGGGCGCCTGTGGTCTAGGTTACGCAGGAGGAGCTGATGCGGAGGGTGGGGCCCGCAATGGCGCTGCCCTCAAGTTTCCGGGAGCCCGTTGCTGTGGTAGAGAGCTATCTGCTCTGCGAGGCCCTTGTGTTTGCGCTCGGTAGCCGGCGTTGACGCGCAAAACATCCAACTGACGCTGGTACTCCGGGCACGCCTTCCAGAGGACGCCATGGCCACGCTGGTGTCACAGCACGCATCGTATTTCCGGGAGTGGAGCTTGACAGGGTGCTGAAGCGTGCGGTCTTGCGCACTTTGAGCACGTTTCGGTGCGGTCACGGCATTCGTGAGCTTTGTGGCACAGTCGCTGGCACTTGTTGCACTGCAGAGGGAAGCAAGGTGGGCGAAACTCCTCCACCTTGACCCGGCTGTGCAGCAGTTCTTCAATGGCCAGCAAGCGGGCTCTGCCATTCTCTGTTTTGACCTCCATTTTGTAGATTGGAAGAGGGGTCCTCTGGCGGTCAAAACGTCGAAGTTGCTGGACTACTTCGGCATGGATGTCCCTAGCCTGGAGTTGATCCAGTAGCGCCTCTTCGACTCCATTCATATACAAGTGCTTGATCACCAGCCGGTGAGTCCAGCTGGTGCTAGAGGCCGTGATGCTGATATTGGCAGCACGTGGCTCTAGAAATCTGATCAGGTGGTTGTAGTCCCTGGGTGACCTGGTCCTAACTACGTAGTCCAGTGACACAGCTGCTCGCGCCACATTGTATCCGTTATTTGGATGCGCATTGTCGAAATCGACTAAAATGCGGTGGAGGTCACTTTCGTGACTCCGTGCAATGTACACGGGCGGCTCCAGGGTGGAAGTCACCGCATCATCATAGCTGTTGGGCGCTGTCCGGTTTTCTGCAACTGGCGCAGAGCCAGGTGACGTGGAAGCGCCAGCATTGTCGGTAGCAGCCGGCAGAGCAGCATCTGAGTTTTTCGGGGCCGCTGTGATGTCAATGATGGGGGGAGGAGGTGGACGCAATGGGCTGCGGGATAGGGTCTAGGGGTGGTAGGGTTGTGGAAGGGAACGGAGTCGACGGGGATCCGCGGGGGAGGGATACGGGTAGGGGAGTTGGTTGTAGGGGTTGAGTGGGAAGTGGAAAGTTTGTTGACGGGAAGACCAGAGTCTGTGTAGGAGAAGGAGGCATTAGGTGTGGAGGTGCAGGAAGAAGGAGGCGGGTTGTCTAAGTAGTCGGAAGGGGAGCGCGAGCGCGGCAGGCTGTCGCGGCCTTGCTCCGGGTCACGGGTGCCATCTATGTGCAAAGAGAAAGCTGAAGAAGAAGTGCTCAAGGATGGCTCTGTGTTCACTGCTCTCAAAGCGAGTCTCCTTGAGCAGAAGCCTGTAGGGAGAGATAGAAAGTGGAAGTGAAAGAGGTAGTCAACGGTTGCTAATAAGCGTGAGGAACAGCGGGCCTGACACCACTGGGGTGCTCCGTTACTCGTCGCTAGGAAGAGGGCTGTGGGCTTGTTCCTCGACCAGCAGAGCTACAGCAGTCGCCTGAAAAAGGCTGGGTATGAGCGGCAGTGGCGCTCGAAGATCTGGCCAGCTGGTCTGGCAGAGCGGTCGGATGCCGCTCTGCCGCTGCTCGCTTCGTCACTGGTCAGCAGTGAACAGGCTGGCTTCTCTGTATCAGGCCAAAAGAAGCTGGAAGATATCTTCTCACCTGTTCACTCTCCAGAGTCCGGAGCGAGAGTAACCAGTGGATCAAACTTTTAAAGGTGGCTAGTTGGAGTGAAGTTGGGTTGCAACCATTTTTCTTTATATAATTGTCCACATGTGGAGATTTCCTATGTTTACCAAATTTAAAATAATTTTGAACTCTAGTTATAACGAGGTCCAGGAAGAGTAAGCTGCTGTTCTCTTCAATTTCAATTGTAAATTTAATACTGTTATCCTGCAGGTTCAACAATTTCAAAGCCTCTTCTATTAATCTCTGGGGTATGATGGAAAAAATGTCATCCACATATCTCTGCCTAAATTTGTATATGTGAGGGAAGGCTTTCACTATGTGGATTTCAACATGGCTCATATATAGTTTGCCAGAATGGGGGACAATAGGCTTCCTATTGCTAATCCTTTCGATTGTGTATAAAAGTTATTATTAAATGTGAAGAAGTTGTGTCTAGTGCATAATTCTGTAAGGTTAATGATGTCATCTATTTTTGTGGAGTCTATTGTAGTCTGATTCAACCAACTTCTGAGTACTGTAGGTATCTTCTTTACGGGGATACTTGCGAAGAGCGTTTTGTTGTGAAATGATACCATTATGTGTTTTTTGTGGAATATTGTAGTTCTGTAAGTGGTTTATTAATTTCAATTTTGAATGAATAACTTAATTCCATTTCTTACAAAGAAACTTCCGAATGTATTGTATGAGCTAAGTAATGAGAGTGCTTTGGTGTGAAGAGGGGCTAGGCCATTTTCTGCTTACACTTAAAACACATAATTTTAAATGGATTATAATCAACTACAATACTTGTAAAAATGATTATTATAACAAGTAATCAATTTTCTCCTAAAAGTAGTTTGTTTCAAACTTTGCCACTCTCGCCACATGGCGTGTGTGAACCATTCTGTAACATTTATTTTATAGTAGTTTCTTGTGAAGTCCGGGACTTATAGTACTCTTAATAATGTTAAGTTGCCATTGGGGTACATAATCTCAAAACGAATTTGAGAATACCTTGTGGTTGACTGGAAAAGATAAGAGTCAGTTGGGGAGTTTAATGTCATATCCGCATGGTGCCATGGTAGCTCATTTGTCTAGAGCAGTGACATGGAAAGGCAAACATTCGTGTTCAAATTTCCATCCTTTCAATAATATTCCTTGTTTCCTGTGACTTCAACGTGTCAGTAACAATATTATGTGGTATAAGAATTCTCCCAATTCGCTCAAAACATAAGCATCTTATTATATCCCATTTTGGGCATTGCAGTACAGCGTGCTCTGGTGTGTCCCTTTCAGTACAGTAAGAACAACATTCCTCCTGGACCAGTTTCATTCTATGTGGATATACCTTGAATCGGCCGTGGTCTGTCAAGAATTGTGCTAGGTAATAACTTAATTTCCATGGCGTAGACTTACCCACGGTTTTATTTCAGGTATAAGTATCTTAGTGCATTGCGCTGTTGTTCCTTCTTGGTTCCATTTCTCTTGCCAAGTTTGCATTGTATTCTTTCTCACAACTGTTCGTTCAACCTGCAGGTTATCAATCTTGGCATATGTTTGTTCTTTACCTAACAGGTGAGTAGGTACCAGCAATTACCTGTAATGTCTTCGTGGACGTTGTTCTATAGGCACTAACTATCCGTAAGGCAATGTTATGTTGTGCCTGCTCTAATATTCTCGTATATGCTGCCTTCTCTGCCCAAGTCTTCCATACAGGTGCACAGTATAGAGCAATTGAGTTCATAACACTTCCAAGGATTTTCCTTGTGCTGGATTTCGGTCTGCCAATATTAGACATCAGACAACCTAATGCTGTGATGGATTTTTCTGCTTTACTGACTACATAACGAATATGGGCACCCTTGTGCATGTTATGTCCAAAATGGACCCCAAGATACTTTATCTGGTGTTGTGATCTTATAGTCACACCACTAATTCATATTTGAATTTCTCATAAGGTTCTTCTACCTTCTAGTATCACGATCTCAGTTTTCTGAGGTGCTAATTTTAATCCTTTTTGCAGCATCCAGGTTTCAAGGCGTATCCAGGGGGCCGAATTAAAGGCATTTTTATATCAAGAGTTATCAATACTACAAATTTTGAGACTGTCTTGGTCTCTTCTACAAAATCTGTGCAGCCATTATTGCATCTATAGTGATAATCTTCATCTAAAACCGAACTGGTGATGTGACAAACCTTCTCTATTCTCGATTTCATCAATTAATCGTTTATTTATATGCTCCAAGAGTTTACCTAGCACATCCAACAAACAGATGGGCCTATAAGACTTTTGAGCATAGAATTGCTTGGCTTTTCAATCTAAAGTAGTTTGGCCATTTTCCATTGTTTCGAAACTTTGCCAGTATGAAAAATAGACGTAATACAATTGTAATCTGTGAGAAATTAAGTGAAATTGTGCGCTGCCTCTAGTATAAAGATCATGGATCTGGCTATTAATTTTTGCATTATTTTCATTATGTTTCAAATTATATATATAGCGAGTACAGCGTAAGAACATTTAATTTTTTGAAATGATTTCTACAAGATTCTTGAGGTTTTAGTCCTAACATCACTCGATTTGCTCTTTTCTGTAATATAAAAAGCCTTTTAGTATACTTCATTGCACATTGTCCCCAGACCACAATTCCATATGATAAATGTGGGAATACTAATCCGTAATAGGTCTTCATTAATATGTTTATATCGGCAATTTTTGCCATTCTTTTTAATAAAAATTTACTTGAACTAACTTTGTTACAGACTTTATCTATTTGCTTGTCCCATGTAAAATGTTTATCTAGTATTATTCCTAAAAAATTAGCATTGTTTACCTCATTAATTTCTTCATTATTTATTTTAATATTTAAATGTATTTCATTTCTGTTTAGTATTGTTTGAAAGTTTATGTATCTCTTTTCTCTGCCAATATTAGGCATCAGACAACCTAATGCTGTGATGGATTTTTCTGCTTTACTGACTACATAACGAATATGGGCACCCTTGTGAATGTTATGTCCAAAATGGACCCCAAGATACTTTATCTGGTATTGTGGTCTTATAGTCACACCACTAATTCATATTTGAATTTCTCATAAGGTTCTTCTACCTTCTAGGATGACGATCTCAGTTTTCTGAGGTGCTAATATTAATCCTTTTTGCAGCATCCAGGTTTCAAGGCAATGCATCGACCACTCAATTTTATCCTCCACATCCTCCCTGGAAGCACCAGAGACGAGTAGGGCCAAATCATCAGCATAACCAATAGTCTTTGTCCCTGGTAGCAGCTCTACCCTAAAGACACCATCATAGTAGAGATTCCAAAGGGTAGGGCCCAATACCGATCCCTGTGGAACACCACAGGTCATCCAGTTGTTCCGTATTACCAACTAGGATAACCGTGTTTTCCAAATAAGTGCGTACAATTTTGATTAAATAGTGAGCAATGAAGCGCCGCCTAAGCTCTTTAATAATACCTATCCAGGGGGCCGAATTAAAGGCATTTTTATATCAAGAGTTATCAATACTACAAATTTTGAGACTGTCTTGGTCTCTTCTACAAAATCTGTGCAGCCATTATTGCATCTATAGTGATAATCTTCATCTAAAACCGAACTGGTGATGTGACAAACCTTCTCTATTCTCGATTTCATCAATTAATCGTTTATTTATATGCTCCAAGAGTTCTCCTAGCACATCCAACAAACAGATGGGCCTATAAGACTTTTGAGCATAGAATTGCTTGGCTTTTCAATCTAAAGTAGTTTGGCCATTTTCCATTGTTTCGAAACTTTGCCAGTATGAAAAATAGACGTAATACAATTGTAATCTGTGAGAAATTAAGTGAAATTGTGTGCTGCCTCTAGTATAAAGATCATGGATCTGGCTATTAATTTTTGTATTATTTTCATTATGTTTCAAATTATATATATAGCGAGTACAGCGTAAGAACATTTAATTTTTTGAAATGATTTCTACAAGATTCTTGAGGTTTTAGTCCTAACATCACTCGATTTTCTCTTTTCTGTAATATAAAAAGCCTTTTAGTATACTTCATTGCACATTGTCCCAGACCACAATTCCATATGATAAATGTGGGAATACTAATCCGTAATAGATCTTCATTAATATGTTTATATCGGCAATTTTGGCCATTCTTTTTAATAAAAATATACTTGAACTAACTTTGTTACAGACTTTATCTATTTGCTTGTCCCATGTAAAATGTTTATCTAGTATTATTCCTAAAAAGTTAGCATTGTTTACCTCATTAATTTCTTCATTATTTATTTTAATATTTAAATGTATTTCATTTCTGTTTAGTATTGTTTGAAAGTTTATGTATCCTGTTTTCTTTACATTAATATGTAAATTGTTTTGTTGAAAAAATTCTACTGTTTGCTTTACATTATTTTTTGTGCAAGTATAAAGTGTCTGTAGCGGTTTGCCAGTGTTTACAATTGAAGTATTGTCTGCATAAGCAATTATTTTTCCATTAGGAGTAAATGGAATATTGTTCATATAAATTATGAATAAAAGGGGTCCTAACACTGAGCCTTTGAGAAATTGCCTCAAGTTTCATATTCTTGTTTATCATGTTCTTTTTGAGGTCTTAGTTAAATCCAATAGTTAGTGGTATTTTTTTTCTATATGTTGTTTTAAAAGTTCATTGTTCAAAGGGATGTTATGTATTTTTCGGGGGGCGGCCCCCTACCCGCTGCCCCCGGTGGCAATCATCCTCTGAGGCTACATTGTCTCCCCATGTACATGCCATTAGTAAACTAATCATGCAGGATGCAGGGGGTGCTTTGTTAGTGTTGGTGCAAGGTGTTAGTCGGGTTCCGCGGAAGCACCCCGGTTAGTATCGGTTAATGAAATGCTGGCATGCAAGGATGCGAGCGCATCAATGATGTTTCCAGGGTTCCACACATGACCGAAGCCCTGTATGGATCGCTGGGAGTAAATGAGAGGTGGCGTGAATATGCGTAGTGAAGAGAAGGTCGGTGTCAGTGGTTAGTTTAGTGTTAGTTTTTGGGGTCTAGAGGTTACTAACTAATCATGCTTCAACGTATGTACAAGGTGGGGGCAGGCGTTGTTAAGGCTTACCGTTCGTAGCGTGGGTGGTTGGTTCTCTGCTGCTTCATGTGGTCATGTAGGGTAACTGGAGTTCCTGAAACTAGACAGTAGATAATGCTTAAGATATGTAGCCAGTGATGCGCGCCAGATGTACGCGAGCGTCAATGGCGACAGTGTTGGGTGTGATAGTTCAGTCGAAAAGTGACAGGGGGAGGTTGTGTTTGTCGTGCGTCTGGTCATGTATCCTAGTTCGTGTATGAGCGGATTGGTATTATATAGTATTTTGTCATACAGATCGGCTGTTAGTTTCTTGATAAATTCTTCGATAGTGTGGAGCCTGTCGGCAGGGACTGTTCGGGGAACATTGGCAATCTTGCGTAGTGTTTTGTTTTGTAGTGTCTGGAGGGATGTAATATGACTGGCCGCGGCATATCCCCACACGGAGGCAGCGTAGGTCAGGATTGGGCGGATGAGGGATTTGTATAGTTTAAGGCCAGTATCCAATTGTAGGGAGTTGCTGTGGTTCAGTAGTGGGTGTAGTTTCCATAGGATTGCGACTGCTTTGTTGCACGCTAGGCGAATGTTGTCTTTCCATTTAAGTCCTTGGTCGAGGGTAAGTCCCAGGTAGGTAACTGTGGGAGTCCAGGGAATGTTATCGCCAAACGTGAGCGGTGCAAGTTGATGTACGGGGTAGCGGTGAGTAGTACGGCGAGTGAAAATTATTGCTTGTGTCTTTGAGGTATTGACTTTGATGCGTCAGTTTGTGAGCCAGGCTGTGAGTGAATCTAATGCATGCTGTAGGTAGCGGTGAATGAACTGCGGTTTGGTGGAGTGAGTCAGGAAGGCAGTATCGTCAGCATAGAGGAGTTTGATGGTGAACGACGAGCTGGGTATGTCGTTCATGTAGATGTTAAACAGCGCCGTTTCGAGCAAACTGCTCTGGGGGACACCCGCTAGGATGGGGCGCGGAGTGGAGTGAGCGTAATTTACTACCGAACAGAAAAGTCGGCCTGTGAGATAGTTTGCACTGAGTTTAATAAGCGTGTCGGAGAAGTTGAGATCGGCTAGTTTGCACAGGAGACCTGGGTGCCACACTCGGTCGAATGCGCGTTCGATATCAAGGAGCACAGCTCCGGTAGAGCGATTGGTGTTGAAACCTCGCGTGATGAATTCAGTTGCGCGCAGGAGCTGGGGAGTGGTGGAGTGGTTTTTGCGGAAGCCGAACTGCTCGTGTAAGAGAATATTACATCTGAAGATGTGTCTGTTAAGTCGTTTAAGGATGATTTTCTCTAGCTATTTGCTGAGTGAGTTTAACAAGCTGTGTGATACTTGTTCTTCTTTGGGAAGTGCCGCACTAGGGCAGTTTTCCAGGTGTTGGGAAAGATACTGTGTAGCAAAACGTAATTAAAAATCTGTGCCAAAGCTTTTAGAGCGTCAGGTGGCAAATGTTTAAGCACGATGTTCGGGATTTTGTCGGTGCCCGTTGCCTTGCGGTTGGGCAGATGTTGGATGAGCCAATTAATTTCGTGTGTGCTGGTCTTGCGTATCCGATCGTGAGTTATGCGGTCAACGAAGTGGCGAGTGAGGTTTTCGGTTTCAAGGGAAAAAGCAATTGAGGAGGGCACTTCGTTGGGCCTGAGCGTGCTGCAGAGTGCTTCGGCTTTTTGAATGTCAGTGGAGGCGGTGTGCTGATTATGTTGTAGTGGAGGAATAATATGGGCTTCTTGCGTTAAGCACTTAGCTATTCGCCAGAGGGAGCCATGTTCTGGGTTGAGATTCTGGAGTGTTTGGTTCCATTGTTGGTTGAGTACTGCGGATGTGGCTTGCTGGAGGTGCTGGTGATGCCTGCGGTAGTTGTCAAGATCGGCGGGGTGGCGGAACTTCTGCCACCGACGCCGCGCTCGGTTCCGCGATTGGTTGAGAACCTTGATGTCTTTGGGCAAGGTTTGGTGGGTGGTACGTGGTTGCGTTACGGGTACTGAGTCTACGATAGCTTGTTTAATGGTGGTTTCAAGATGTATAGTGGCCTCTTCGCGCTCGTTGTGTGTGGCAAGCTGGTTTATGTTGAGGTGAGAGGTGATAGATTCCTGGAACTGCGTCCAATCGGCTTTGTTCTAATTTCGACGGAGAGGGAACTGTGTACTGGCGAAGAGCCTTCGAGAGTGATTATGAGGGGCAAATGGTCAGAATTGAGGTCGTTAATGACTGTGAGGTGCGTCCGGTGTGTCAGATTGCGGATCAATGCTATGTCGAGTATGCTGTGACTTGTTTTACGTCGCGATGGAATTTATGTGGGTTCGTCGGGGGCACAGATGATATAATCGCAGTTGTTCTCGTGAGCAAGTAGCTTAATCACGGCTGTATGTTTAGAATTGTAGATAAGATGCTTGGCATTGGGGTCGCCGGCTAAGAGTACCTGTTGCTGGACATGTAGCAGGATTTCTATGTCTACGGGGTCTAAGTCGTTGGGGCGGTTGTAGGCTGCGGTGATCGTAGCGTTAAGTTGGTTGATTGAGACTCGTATGGCGGTGGCTTCAAGGCGGGCAAGAGGCGGAATGGTTACCTGATGGTGGGCGATGCACGGCTTGACGGCAAAGGCTGTGCCGCCTCCGCGTCCGTCGCGGTCTGTACGATAAACGACATACCCGGAAGCTGGAAGCTTATTTGTGGGTGTAGGTGAGTTTCGGTGATCAGTGCAATATCGATTTGGTGGCTTATAAGAAAGTCAGAGAGTTCAGCCTTGCGACGGCGTGCCCCGTTCGCATTCCATGTCATTACCTTAATCATGCGGTTGCGTCCATTGTGAGCGTCCGGAGAGGTGTGTCCATGTTCGGTGCATTGGTCGTCGTTTTACTGGTATTGAATCGCCCCAGGCATTGTAAAGAGCGCAAAGAACTGGGCATACTGGTTCAGAATCTGAGGCGCATCCAATGGTTTAAGCAGGATCCAATTGAGAACTTCGGTTGCCATATCTCGAACCACGTCCCACAGCATGCTTTCCACAACCATATTGTTGTGCAGTGCTTTCGTGTATGGAAGCTGAGGTAAGGGCACTTTCACAACAGTAGGCAGGAGGTTGAATGCCGCTGGTGTGTCTGGTCGGCTCCCAGGGTCTTGTGTACCCTCATTGTGAGGCCGATGAGGGGCGGATGTGTCACACTGGGGTACTGTTCTTTGGGGACTAGTAGATGCTGGTTGCAATCTGGGCGCCTGTGGCCTAGGTTGCGCAGGAGAGGCTGATGCGGAGGGTGGAGCCCGGAATGGCGCTGCCCTCAAGTTTCCGGGAGCCCGTTGCTGTGGTAGAGAGCTATATGCTCTGCGAGGCCCTTGTGTTTGCGCACGGTAGCCGGCTTTGATGCGCAAAACTTCCAACTGGCGACGGTACTCCGGGCATGCTCTCCAGCGGGCGCCATGGCAACGATGGCGGCACAGCACGCATTGTCTTTCCGGGAGTGGAGTTTGACAGGGTGCTGCACATTTTGAGCACGTTTCGGTGTGGTCACGGCATTCGTGAGCTTTGTGGCCCAGTCGCTGGCACTTGTTGCACTGCACAGGGAAGCAAGGTGGGCGAAACTCCTCCACCTTGACCCGGCAGTGCAGCAGTTCTTCAGTGGCCAGCATGCGGGCTCTGTCATTCTCTGTTTTGACCTCCACTTTGTAGATTGGAAGAGGGGTCCTCTGGTGGTCAAAACGTCGAAGCTGCCTGATTACTTCGGCATGGATGTCCCTAGCCTGGAGTTGATCCAGTAGCGCCTCTTCGGCTCCATTCATATACAAGTGCTTGATCACCAGCCGGTGAGTCCATCCAACAAACAGATGGGCCTATAAGACTTTTTGAGCATTAGGATTGCTTGGCTTTTCAATCTAAATTAGGTTGGCCATTTTCTTTTGTTTTGAAACTTCGCCAGTATGAAATATAGACGTAATAAATTTTGTAAGGAGCCACAGTTTATATAGATCAGGAACTTTGATAGCCTCTGGCGGAATACCATCTGGACCACCTGCCTTCGAAGGTTTTATTCGATGGCCAGCATTTATAATCTTCTCAACCCTAAAAACAGGGATATCTACTATTTCAGTATTTACCTTCGTCCATTTGTGGTGTTTATGTATTGGGAACAGGTTCCTTGCTATCTGCAGCTGTTCATGGTCAGTAAGCGTCAAAGGTGGTCGCTGCCCAATTTTATCAGTAACAATGTGGTATCTCCTTCCCCATATATCATTATCTACTTCAGCACACAAGGTATTCCATGCAGCTATTTTAGCTTGTGCTATCGCATGTTTTAAAACACTGTGACAATGGCAATAATCCTGTAATGCTATTATCTTATCAACTTCTCTGTAGTTTTGTTTGTTGATTCTGATGACCAAGCATTTAGATGTTGTACACCTCTGCGATCTCATTCCACCAATAGGCACCCTTCCGTTTCATATGAGGAAATTTTCATAATAAAACGGAGTTACAAGCCGTCTGTATTGCTCAATCTATATAATATGCCTGGTGGGCAGAACAAGAGCTTATTTGCTCTTAAAGCTGGACAAGTAGATCAGCCTGTTTCTCTTCCTTATAAATCTAACCACGTCTGCTTTTAAACCGTGTATTATGAGCTAGGAACTGTACCTCCACATAAATACTTTTATGATAACTCAGATTTTCATGATTACTCACATACCAATTCTCTACCAGTCTTCCCAAATGTGGGCTACATATGGTTATATCTATATAAGATAAGCCCTTGGCCTTTCAAAGGTAGAGGTTTCTCCATCATTTAGGATAATACAGTCATTTTCACTGGACCAATCAGCCAGTGCACTACCTTTCCTATCTTCTACAGGGGAACCCCAACAGAAAGCCTTGGCATTGAAGTCGTCTCCAATGAGTAAGCTCTTTTTATGTTGTTTAATACTAGTAGCTAATGTAAATAAGAAGAACTGGAAATCATCTACCGGACATGCTGGGGTAATATAACATGAATATACCACAAAGACCTGTAAGTCAATCCACACAAAACCATCAGCCCTTCCTACTTTCCGTAGGTCATTAGCTAAATAAACAGCCACGTCCAACTGATTTTCGGTTACCCATTTAGAACTATATTGGGTCATCCTTTGTTAGGCTCCGGAACAATTGCACAAAGGCACAAGTATGCCGTAAAATATCTGTGGCCCGTCTACTACAGTCTACGTATCTCTGCTCGCAATTTTCCATAAGTTCTAGTACCGTTTCATTAGGTTTTATTATGTTTTATGTTTTGCCCATTCATTAGGAGTTAACTTGATGTTATTCCTGTAGTCTCTTTTTGTATTGAATTAATCAGATTCCAAGCCTTTTTACATTTATTACTAGAGGATTCCTTACTTTGTACATTGTACTGCTTCTTTGTTTGGTTTATGGCTTCTTTACATTCTTTTCTAGTCTTCAGCTAGGAGGACCTATACATAATGACTTTTTGTTTCATGCATGCGAGTTGAGGTGTATACCAATTATTCCTATCCTCATTAAGTACCTTTTTTCCATTACTAATATTTTTAATTCTACATTTTCTTTAGGGAATGCACATTTCAAAGGTATTTTAAGAAATGGTAAAAAATCTTTCAAATACTTCATTTGCAGACAATAAGTTGCAGAGATGTGAGTTACATAGTATATCATACCATTCAATTTCATTTAACATTTTCCTAAAATATGAAATTTTGTCCTTAGTTACAGGTCTAGTAGTGATAATCTTAGACTTGGTTTGTTTAATGTTAGTAGTCTTTATGTTTCTTTGTTCTTTTTGTAGCTGTCGATTAAAATTACAAGAATTCATGACATTGTCAAATAGCACAATATAATACAAAGTATTATGTACAGTTTACAGATAAAAAATATATATATACAGAGAAAATTCAGTTCATAAATTCTTCAATTGAATGAAAACATCCTTGTACCATGAACTTTTTCAGTTCAATTTTAAGTTTATTTACACTATGTATTTGTTGTAGCCGAATTGGTAGTTTATTATAATACAGACCCGCAGCAAGAGTAGGTTTCATTTTATACAATTGTAATCTGTGTGAAATTAAGTGAAATTGTGCGCTGCCTGTAGTATAAAGATCAAAGATTCATTTTGTAATATTTTCATTATGTTTCAAATACATTATTACTTCATATATATATGAATATATAGCGAGTACAGCGTAAGTACATTTAATTTTTTGAAATGATTTCTACAAGATTCTTGAGGTTTTAGTCCTAACATCACTCGAATTGCTCTTTTCTGTAATATAAAAAGCCTATTAGTATACTTCATTGCACATTGTCCCCAGACCACAATTCCATATGATAAATGTGGGAATACTAATCCGTAATAGATCTTCATTAATATGTTTATATCGGCAATTTTGGCCATTCTTTTTAATAAAAATATACTTGAACTAACTTTGTTACAGACTTTATCTATTTGCTTGTCCCATGTAAAATGTTTATCTAGTATTATTCCTAAAAAGTTAGCATTGTTTACCTCATTAATTTCTTCATTATTTATTTTAATATTTAAATGTATTTCATTTCTGTTTAGTATTGTTTGAAAGTTTATGTATCCTGTTTTCTTTACATTAATATGTAAATTGTTTTGTTGAAAAAATTCTACTGTTTGCTTTACATTATTTTTTGTGCAAGTATAAAGTGTCTGTAGCGGTTTGCCAGTGTTTGCAATTGAAGTATCATCTGCATAAGCAATTATTTTTCCATTATGAGTAAATGGAATATTGTTGATATAAATTATGAATAAAAGGGGTCCTAACACTGAGCCCTGTGGCACATCATATTTAACGTTCTGTATATTTGAAAAATACTCCTTTATTTGCAGATTATTTTTGTGAGTGATTTTTACTTGTTGCGTTCTGCCGTTTAAGTATGAACTTATTAGTTTAAGTGGTACTTCTCTTATTCCATACTGTTGTAGTTTATTTATTAATATTTCATGATCTATGCAATCGAAAGCTTTACTTAGGTCCAAAAATATGCAATTATTTTGTTCTCTATTTTCTAAGCTATCAATGAGATATTCCACTATTTCTATTATTGCATCTTTAGTAGATTTACCCTTCCTAAAACTATGTTGAAAGTTATTTAAAATCTTATTCTTCTCTAGAAATGATATGATTTGTTTAGCAACGATTTTTTCCATTACTTTTGAGAGTGATGATACCAGTGTTATGGGGCGGTAGTTCTCTATTAATCCTTTACTGCCATTTTTATACAGTGGTTTTACTATGGCACTTTTTAAACATGTTAGATAAATTCCTGAACTTATACTTGAATTAATTTATTAAGTTAGTGGTTTTAATATGCTAGACGCACATTGTTTTAAAAGTGAAGTTGAGATTCCATCTTTGCCGGTTGAATTCTTACTTTTCAGTTTATTTATTACCTTTAATAGCTCTTCTTCTGTAATCTCTGATAGAAACATGGAATTAGGGGGGCTATGTTTAATTGAGTTAGGATTATTTACAGTGTTATCGTTTTTACATAGAAGTGTATTAATGTTTTCTATAAAACCTATGTTAAATAAATTACTTATCACTTATTTTAAGTCAGACAGAGCCATGGTCTGAAAAAGGAAAGATTTTAGTGTCACATGTTACCAAAGCTTGTTTTATATTTGTAAATATATTGTCCAAGCTTGCTGTCAGTCTGGTGGGCTTGTAATGTGTAATTCTAAAATTGTTTATTTTGTCTTATATCAAATTGTGAGTTTAAATCTCCTCCAAGTACTATTCTAAAAGATTTACACTTAGACTCGGCAAAAAAATTCAGCAAATCCTCGAGCTTTTCGAGAAAAACCCCTGGATTGCCTTTTGGGGATCTATATAATGAGACAATTATTATTTTAAATTCATACAGAATTACTCCGGTACTTTAAAATCTTGTTCAGAGCACCAAGTACTAAGGTCTATCTGTTTACAGCATTCTACCAAATTTTCCCTTATGTATATTGCAACACCACCATGAATATGAAGTTCTCTCCTGTAACTACTTGCTAATAAGTAATCCTCTGGGCACTATTTATATTTTGAGCCTAGTAATTAAAACAAAGTAATTTCTGATTGAAAATTGCTTTATTGTTTTACAAAATATTCTCCTTTATGATCAATACACTTTTGCATCCGTTTGAACCATTTGTTAGAGCATTTATTCCAGTCTTCTTGAGGCACCTCCAAAACATGGTTTTGGAAGGCATCAACGGCTTCTTCTGCCAACGAAAATCATTGTCCACGCAATTTATTCTTGATGTTTGGGAACAAAAAGAAGTTTTGTGTGCCAAATTAGGACTTTGTGGTGGATGACCCATCAATTCGATTTTTTGAGCCTTCAAATAGTCTGTTGTTAGACGAGATGTGTGTGTGCTCACATTGTCTTGATGAAGAACGATCATACGGTTCTTGTTGGTTTTCATTACTTCACCGAAGACTTCCAGCAAACAAATGGTTGTGTACCATCGGCATTGACCATTTTACGTTCCTTTAAAGGCACTCTTGCCACATGGCCAGTTTTGCTGAAAAAGCAGGCAACCATTTGCTTCAAAGTGCTTTGTGTGCGAACAACTTTTGTTGGATTTGCTTCATCTTGAAACACCCATACAGTCGACTGCTGTTTACGTTCCAGCTCATATGCATAGATCCATGATTCGTCACCTGTTACAATCTTATATATGTCTTTTGAGGCACCGCCATTGTATTTTTTGAGCATTTTTGTACACCAGTTGACACGAGCATCTTTTTGAGATTGCGTCAAATTATGTGGGATCCAACGAGAGCAAACCTGTTTTTCACGGCTAAATAATCATGCAATATTTTATATATGCTGGTGGAAGCAATGCCTAGGGTTGCCTCAATCTCACAATATGTCACATGACGATCTTTCATTATTAGTTGTTGCATAGCATCAATGTTTTCTGGCACAACAACTGATTTTGGACGACCTTCACGAACTTCATCATTGAGCGAATGGCGGCCACGATTAAATTCATTATACCAACGTTTCACATTGGCAAAGGATGGACCTTCGTCGCCAAATGTGGAAGTTAGTTGATCGATGCACTCTTGTCTTGATAATCCATGTCGAAAGTCGAAATAAATCATTGCAAGAACTTTTTCACGAGTTAATTCCATGTTTTTGTTGACACACAATTTTCAAGTTAGTGTAAACAAAACAAATGATGCCCTATTGACAAAATGTTTGAAGTAGATTATGGTCAAAAATGTCAAACTTTCCATTGGAATAGTTGATAGTTTTATTTTCACCGTTGTAAATACATTTTACAAGGATCGTTCAAGATCTATATACATTAACATTTATACAAAAATTTAGAATAAAACCAATGAGAAGTGCAACACGACCATATTTTACAAAGCATTTATATCCAATTCTTTGTACTCATCTATTGTGTAGAATGAATTTTGTACTAAATATGACTTAGCTGCCTTTAGTTTTGTCTTTTCATTTGTTAACTGTTTTATTTGTAGTAGTAGGTGATTATATATATCTTTAATACTCTGTTCTATGCATTTGTTGTTTTAAGTACCTCTGTATCTATTTCTGAAGTAGTTATCTTTAGTCCTAGTGTTGTGCTCGTGAATGTGGCAATTTCTGTTTTGTTTATTACAGCTTTTTATGGTAAGTTTAATACATTCGTATATATATTGAGGGTAGTGTTGGGATCTTTAGCTTTTTAAATGCACTTCTGCATGTTTCGGTTCTTTGAATTCCTGATATTAATCGTATTGCTTTTTTTTGTAATCTGAATAGCCTTAGAAACAATGTTTTTTGCGCTGAGCCCCATAATACGACTCCATAACTTAGATGTGAGTGTTTGTATGCATAATATACTTGTATAGCACTTTTTTTTATCCAAAATTTGATTTGTTTGCCTTAATACATATATACCTGTGTTGATTTTTTTTGTGAACTTTTTCAATCTGTCCCTTCCATTTTAGATTACTGTCTATGTCTAAACCTAAAAAGTTTGTTTCCTTTACCTGCTTAATTTCTTTTTTTCCTATTTCTAACTTAATATTTACCAGGTTTTTATTGCTCTGACTAATTTGCATCCATACTGTTTTACTTGTATTTAATTTCATTCCTAAGCTTGCTAAATGACTTAAGTTTTTTGAGTAAGGAATTTGCCCTTCTTTGTACCTCCAGTTCTGTTTTTCCTGTAACTACAATCGTGGTATCATCAGCGTAGCCTATCGCTATACCATCCTCATCCATTATTTGTTTAAATAAGCTGTTAGATATTAGGTGATCTAATTTTCCTTAATTTGCCACCAATATTATGAATTATTTCCACTTTTTTAAGTATGAACTAAGCCACCGTAGTGGTGTGCCCCTTATCCCATAGTTTTCAAGTTTAGCCATAAGGGTTTTGATGTTTACACAATCAAACGCCTTTGATAGATCAAAGAAAATGGCAACCACATGTTCTTTCTTGTTTAAAGCATTTATGATGATATCGTTTCCTTTACAGATTGCCTGTATTGTTGACTTTTTTTTTTTAAATCCAAATTGGTATTCTGACAGGACTTGGAATTTATTGCAAAAACTTTGCAGCTGTTTTAGAAACAATCCTTCTATTATTTTTGAAAGAGTTGAGCATAGGGAAATTGGTCGGTAGTTTTTCATTGCTAGTTTTGAGTTTTTCTTTTTATATATTGGCATCACTACTGTCTGCTTTAATATATTTGGGAAGAGTCCAGAATTGAAAGATTGGTTGATTAGGTGAGTAAATACCTTGGTAATTTCATGTTTACAATGTTTTATTATTTCATTTGTCAGTTCGTCTAATCCACTGGACCTTTTTCGTCTTAATGTGTTTATCTGCGAGGTGACTTCCCCCTCCGTAATTTCACCAATTATCATAGAGTTACTTATATTTTTTCATTTAGTGGCACATAGTGAATTTGCTTTAATCCTAAGTTTGTTACAACATTTATATAGTATTCATTAAAACAGTCTGCTATTTTAGTAGGATCCTGAATAACTTGATTGCTGTTTTCAATTATCATATTTCCCTGCCATTTTTGTTTATCTTCCTTGTGAGTTGAGTTAATAATGTTCCAAGTGACTTTTATTTTATTTTCTGCATTTTTTATTAACTGAGCATTATGTTGCCTTTTTGCTTCTCTTATTACATTATTTCAAATTTTATTATACATTTCTATATACCTGAAAGATTTTTCGTCAAGTTTAGGGTGTTTAAGTTGTTCAGGAATTGCCTGCGCATTTTAGATATACTAATGCCTTTGGTGGTCCACCTGTCACCTGGTTGTTTTTTTACATTTACTTTCTGTAGTGGCATAGTTACATCCAAGCAGTTAAATTTATCATGTATTTCATTTTTTTCGTAAATACCATCCCAATAAATTGCTTGTAGCTGCTTTCTTAGAGCTTCTAGTGTTTTCCCATTTATTATTCTTTTAATTTCTATTAATTTGACTGCATCATTTCCTGGTTTAATTAAGGTATTAATTTTGATTAATTGTCCAAAATGATCACTAATTCCTTGTTTTACCATTGTGCTACTATACTCTTCCAGTTTTAGGTTTGTGTAAATATGGTCAACACAGGTGCGGAAGTTTTTGTTACCCTTGTGGGCTCAGTTTTTGTTAAGACTAGATTATTTCTTTGTAATACTTCAAGTAGCCTACTTTTATTATTACTTTCTACCAGAACATCTATATTAATATCCCCCATCACCAAGATGTGTTTATTTTGTATTTCGCTACTTAAGCAGTCATCTAAAAGTTTTAGGAAATGCTTTTTGTTTGCCCTAGGCGGACTATACACTCCTATTATAATAAGATTTTTATGTTTTAAGGTAACCTCAATTGCCGATAGTTCACAGCACATTTCAACACCATATTTGCCACAGTCAATTTGCTTATACTTAATTCCATTTCACACGTAAATAACAACGCCCCAACTTTTGTGTATTTCCCTGCAAAAATAGGACCCAATTGTGTAGTTTTCATAATTGTTTGCCTTTATTTCCTCAGCCTTGAGACCGTGTTCTGAAAATATCATAACATCTAGCTGCATGGATAGAAAATTTTGTTCAATTAGTGCCGTTTTGTTATACTTTGGATATTTTGACGCAATACTTTAATTGGTTTTTGTTTACATTTACTTATTTTAGTGGTATTGTAATTATTGTTTAGTGGGTTCTGTAATTTCCAATTTGTACTATCCTTAACCTTGTTACCTAGATTTTGTGTCATCGTTTTGCCATCACCTACCTGCTTTGTACTTACTTTGTTATTTGCACTTCTCGTATTTAGTTTCCCTGCACTGTATAAACATTTATTACCCTCGTCATTATTCATCCTAGTTTGGAAGCCCCTTTTCTATTTAGATGCACCCCATCCCAACTAATGTGGTCATTATTAATTTGTTTGTCTATGTCAACAAAAAGACATTTCAGTTTATCACACATCCAACGAATATTTTCATTTACACTCTTAATAAAGTTCATATTGATATCTCTTCTTTTTACGACACCATTTATGACCACCAATGTTTTCGGTAAATGTTCTTGATGCGCTTGGTAATACTATATAGGTCCCCCATAACTTCTTCTGGACAGGTAGCTTGTTTGAGGTCATTTGTACCCACGTGTAGGTACATCACTTTAGGGTTTTCCTGTAGCCCTACCTTGCGCTTGTCTATAATGTTTTCTAGTTGATTTGTTCTTATCCCCCTAAACACGTGCATTTCCGCTGTTCCCGTTAAATTTACATGTTTAATTAACGAGTCGCCCATTACTACCACTTGTTCTTTCTTCCACGACATCTTGCCTCTGTTTACCTTCTGCTTTTCTTTTTGATTATTCCACTTGTAGGTTGCTGATTTTTCTTTTACAACAGGATCCACTGAATTCACTTGCATTTCCTCGTTTACTTCTTCTTCTTTGTTTGCAAGGTAGCTGAAACGATTTTTTGTTGTTACCACTGGTTTAGGTGTAGCTTCTTCATGACTTGTTTTACCACGCGATTTTACACTTTTCCAGTCGAGACACACGTTTGCACCATTTTTTTCCTCCCACGCTAACTTTTCTTCTTTTAGTAAAAGGATTTCTGTTCTTGCTTCTTTGAGATCTTTTGTGAGAATCTCGATTATTAACTGGAGCAACGCTATACTTTATCTTCTGCTGGCGTTTCTAGTCGTTCCACGTGTTCCATTCCCACACTTCTCTCCAGCTGTGTGTTTTTTGCCGATTTTTTCTCTTTCCTCTTGTTTTCCAACTTATCTTTACTCGTGCAAGCACATCTGCACTTATTGCTTTTACTGTGATAGTTTTTTTGTACCTTTTCTCCGTTCATTTTACTTATTACCTCGAAATTTCTAAGCTTCGTTTTATAGTTGCACTGTATCGCTGCCATCTTAGGTTCTGAAAGTCAGATTGCACCTACAACATTCAAGTTGCCAAGGCTCAAAATATAAATAGTGCCCCTCGTAACTACTTGCTAGTCGGTAATCCTCCAGATTCTTATATATTAATTCATTGGCTTGACACCAATGCTCACTCATGCATATAACATCATAGTTGTTTTCTATTGAAAATTCATTAACAAGTAGTGATTTGTTACCTATGCTCTGAATCTTAATATAGCCTATTTTAAAATCACTTGTGCTGCTTGATTTACAATGACCTGGACTTATTTTATTACTCTTTAGTTAATTTTGTGTTAAATTTGGTTTTTCTAATCTAAAAAAAGAACAGTCTTTAGTTTACTATCTAAACTTTTCACTGTTGGATCACCATTTATCTCAGCCCCAACTTGGTCCACTTCCACTGTCACAGGGTAGCTAGATTCTTCACTACATCCAAAAGGCAGAAGGATACTCTTCATTGACTTTTTTTTCTTTATTAGTTCTACCAACTTATTCACAAGCTGTACCTTACCTTTTTTGTTTAGGTGTAGACCATGTCGTGTATGTAAGTCACGTTTAAAGTCACTAACATCTACTACACTCACATATTTAAATTTATTCACAACCTTCTTTACCATTTCATTACACTGTTTCACTGCTTTATTTATGCATGAGTTAGTATCCAGGTCATACCAGTGTCACATTTGTATGATTTAGGCATGGTAGAACCTTTAACAGGTTTTTTTTTCAAATTCACTGCCTTGTTACATGCTACATCATTGGTTCCACCATTATTATCACATCATCATTTGAGGTTAGTTTAGACGTGCATGCTTCAAGATTATTCACTACTTCATTGATTGGGGCACCAGGTTTTTCTAGCCCTTCAGCCCGTAACTCGGGTAGAGATACTGCTAAGAGACTACTACAGCCTTTACTATGACTATCAGCTAACACTTTTTAACACATTGTTCAAAGGCAGGATTTCAAAATGAATGACATTGTTGCCATTTTTGATGATGTGTGTTTTTTCCCAGATGTGTAATTCTATTAGTGCGGTGAGGGGTTTTAACAATTTTATACTTTGACCAATGTTGGGTTTTCTGTCCAAAAATGGTGTGATACAGCGGATTATCTATTTGTTTTAGTTTTATGTTCCTTTGGTGTTCCTTAAGTCTGGTTTCCAAGTTTCTTTTTGTTTTGCCTATGTAGTATTTCTCACACTCGTCACAATTAATCTGGTAAATTCCGGATTTTAATGTTTTTTGGATGGTATTTTTGAGAGATGTGTTTAGCGGTTCTTCAGGCTGAATTAGTTTTGTGGAGCTAGTCTTATGCTAAATTTATTGAAGATTTGTTCAAATATTTTAAAGGTCCAGGGGTGGTATGTGAATTTCCACTTTTTCTTTGAGAGTGGTGTTAGAGTGGTAGTTTGAGAAACTGCCGCGAGTTTCATCTTCTTGTTTGTCATGTTCTTTTTGAGGTTTGAGTTAAATCCATTAGTTACTGCTATTTTTTCTATATGTTGTTCTTTTAAAAATTCTTCATTCCTCAAAGGGACGTTATGTAACCGGTGGATCATACTTTTAAAGGTGGGTAGTTGGCGTGAGGTTGGGTTGCAACCATTTTTCTTTATATAATTGTCCACATGTGTAGGTTTCCTATGTATACCAAATTTAAAATAATTTTGATCTCTAGTTATAACGAGGTCCAAGAAGGGTAAGGTGGTGTTCTCTTCAATTTCAATTGTAAATTTAATGCTGTTATCCTGCAGGTTCAACAGTTTCAAAGCATCTTCTATTAATCTCTGGGGTATGATGGAAAAAATGTCATCCACATATCTGTGCCTAAATTTGTATATGTGAGGGAAGGCTTTCACTATATGGAGTTCAACATGGCTCATTTATAGTTTGCCAGAATGGGGGACAGTGGGCTTCCCGTTGCCAATCCTTTTGATTGTTTATAGAATTTATTATTAAATGTGAAGAAGTTGTGTCTAGTGCATAATTCTGAAGGTTGATGATGTGGTCTATTTCTGTGGAGTGTATTGTAGTCTGATTCAACCATTTTCTGAGTAGTGTAAGTATTGTTTCTATGGGAATACTTGTGAAGAGCGCTTTGACGTCCGATACCAATATGTTTTTGTTTTTTTTAACTATTGTCGTTCTTTAAGTGGTTTATTAGTTGTAATATTGTTACATATGCCAACCCATGTTTCTTATTCACTAGAAAGCTATTAGCAGTGAAACAAATACCCTTAGCAACAGTTTCACTACATCATTTAACACTATCAATGTCATTATCACTCTCTGTTTCTGACTTGATGCACCATCACTGGACACAAATAGGCACAACTTAACCCCAACTTTCCATTGTGTAAGTAAATAAAAATACATGTTTAAACTATCCTTGAAGCAGGTGTTTGAGAAGACCCGCTATTGCTACTACACCTAGCAGTGTTTGTGTGCAACCAGCAGCTAAGTAATGAGAGTGCTTTGGGGTGAAGTGGGGCTAGGCCATTTTCTGCTTACACTTAAAACACATAATTTTAAATGGAATATAATCAACTACAATTCTTGTAAAAATGATTATTATAGCAAGTAATCAATTTTCTGCTAAAAGTAGTTTGTTTCAAACTTTGCCACTCTTGCCACATGGCGTGTGTGAACCATTCTGTAACATTTATTTTGTAGAAGTTTCTTGTGAAGTCCGGGACTTATAGTACTCTTAAAAATGTTAAGTTGCCATTGGGGTACATTATCTCAAAACGAATTTGAGAACACCTTGTGGTTGACTGGAAAAGATAAGAGTCAGTTGGGGAGTTTAATGTCATATCCGCATGGTGCCATGGTAGCTCATTTGTCTAGAGTAATGACATGGAAAGGCAAACATTCGTGTTCAAATTTCCATCCTTTCAATAATATTCCATGTTTCCTGTGACTTCAACGTGTCAGTAACAATATTATGTGGTGTAAGAATTCTCCCATAAGCATCTTATTATATCCCATTTTGGGCATTGCAGTACAGCATGCTCTGGTGTGTCCCTTTCAGTACAGTAAGAACAACATTCCTCCTGGACCAGTTTCATTCTATGTAGATATACCTTGAATCGGCCGTGGTCTGTCAAGAATTGTGCTAGGTAATAACTTAATTTCCATGGCTTTTACTTACCCACGGTTTTATTTCGGGTATAAGTATCTTAGTGCATTGCGCTGTTGTTCCCTCTTGGTTCCATTCCTGTTGCCAAGTTTGCGTTGTATTCTGACTCACAACTGTTCGTTCAGCCTGAAGGTTATCAGTCTTGGCATATGTTTGTTCTTTACCTAACAGGTGAGTAGCTACCAGCAATTACCTGTAATGTCTTCGTGGACGTTGTTCTATAGGCATTAACTATCCATAAGGCAATCTTAAGTTGTGCCTGCTGTAATATTCTCGTATATGCTGCCTTCTCTGCCCAAGTCTTCCATACAGGTGCACCGTATAGAACAATTGAGTTCATAACACTTCCAAGGATTTTCCTTGTGCATGATTTCGGTCTGCCAATATTAGGCATCAGACAACCTAATGCTGTGATGGATTTTTCTGCTTTACTGACTACATAACGAATATGGGCACTCTTGTGCAGGTTATGTCCAAAATGGACCCCAAGATACTTTATCTGTTGTTGTGATCTTATAGTCACACCACTAATTCATATTTGAATTTCTCGTAAGGTTCTTCTACCTTCTAGGATCACAATCTCAGTTTTCTGAGGTGCTAATTTTAATCCTTTTTGCAACATCCAGGTTTCAAGGCAATGCATCGACCACTCAATTTTAACCTCCACATCCTCCCTGGAAGCACCAGAGACGAGTAGGGCCAAATCATCAGCATAACCAATAGTCTTTGTCCCTGGTAGCAGCTCTACCCTAAAGACACCATCATAGTAGAGATTCCAAAGGGTAGGGCCCAATACCGATCCCTGTGGAACACCACAGGTCATTTGCAGTTGTTCCGTATTACCAACTAGGATAACCCTGTTTTCCAAATAACTGCGTACAATTTTGATTACATAGGTTGCATTGTAGCACCGCCTAAGCTCTTTAATAATACCAATCCAGCGTATCCGTTATAACATGTAGTGACGCTATTGTCTCCGCTTTGCAGCTACCTTGTTGGTTCAGTTAAGATTTTCTAATTTGCATTTTTACGGCTTCTAGTCTTGTAACACTGCAATGTTCATTTGCTCTCTGACTTTCGATGACTTTTTTTTCGTCATCTTTATTTTCTTTTTCTATAGGCGATTCATTACTTTCACTCAGATTTTGTACTTTACTTCATGTCACCTAATGATCTGGGACAGGACTAAACTAGGAAAAATCATGCTGTCAAATGCTGACATCACTGGTAAGCTATTACAGCTGTATTTTTCATACCTGCCTAGTTGTCTGGTTCAGCTGCTGCATATGTTCAAAGATGACTTGTCATTGTCATCTGTAGCATTATAGTATTAGCATATAATCAGGATCAGCTGAGCACCTGACAACTAGGCTAGTATTAAAAACACAAACGTTTTCTTTTTTGTATAATTCTTTTTATTTAGATAATCCAATAATCAGTATATAAATTGTTTTCAGATAATATTATTGGGGTTTATATTAGTTGCTGGTTCAGGTCAGTAATTCTATTAACAGAAATCTATGCTATAATACATAATAGTGTCACATTTAATTTAAATTTTGAAGCTGAAAAGTTGAAGTATCTTGCAATAATTTCTTCTGCATACTTCATAGGAAAATCTTTGGTACTTGAACTGCCTCCAAGTTTTGTTTGAACTCGCAATCAGCTAACAGTAGGATGTGAAATTTGGCAGTAAAATGGGAAGAATAGTGCATGTTTGACACTTATTTTATTCTACTCTCCAGATAGCACAGTACAGTTTGACATATTTGTGTAACTAACATGAATAACTTTTTGATGGTAGATTGAGTCTCACTTTTTGACACTCACCATCACTAAATTAAATGTTGTATAAAACAGAAACGTTTTCGAGGGCATTTGTCATCATCGTCAGCGACTGGTTGACTAAAGGTACTCGTCCACGATGCCAGTTTTATGGCATGTCACTTTTCTTGCAGGCCACAAATGTGGCACGTTCTGTTTACACAGCTTGCAAAGTTGCACGATTTCGAGTTGCGCCACTTTAAATGTGGTATGTCCACAGAAATGATGCACCGAGCTTTTACACGATGCTATATTTGTGGCGTTAATTTTTCTGCAAGCCACTTTCTAGTCAGCTGTGTGCTTGTTATGGCGAATATGTCATCTGATAATGAAGTTTTATCCGTAGCATGCCTGTCTCTTATTTTACTTGGCCGATGTAGAGAAAAACGTAAAAGGACGGCCAGAAAGTGTTGGGCAAGAGAGTGGATTTTAAGTCGCGAATATTGTGGGGTTGTAAACAACTTGCTGCAAGAGCTCTACGACGGAGATCAAAATTTAGAATTTCCTACGCATGTCAGCGGTTGATTTTAATTATCTGCTTAGAAGAATAACACCTGTAATACAAAAGCAAGATACAATAATGAGAAGGTCAATATCAGCAACAGAACGTCTTGTGTTGACACTGAGATTTCTAGCCACAGGTAATTCGGCTTAAAATAATGGAGCGGCAACATTACCGAGTTTACACTTTGGGCTGTCATCTATATAATCAATGTGATTTTTTTTAGGCAGCAGCTATCAGTCAAAGATGTACTTATTTCTTACATTTGGCACAACAAGAACTAAGACTTTGTGCCGTTGCAAAGAACTGTAAGTATTAATCCTCATACCGCAGCAAAAACGTTAGGAATTCAAGAAGTATTTTTTGCCGTGAAGGAGAGGTTCCATGGCAATATCGCTACATTTAAAGTGAGTGTGTTGGTATTTACCAAAGAATCTACTGCATCATTATTGGTGCTAGTGTGGTAAAACATAAACTGCAGTACATCGTAAATTTTGCATTTTGTTTTATACTTGTCTTCCACCACTTCCAGATTTCCCTGCCTTCATTTTGTTCCTTTTGTTGGTGAACTGGGTTCTCAACCTGTGAATTTTTACTTTAATTTCCTCTGCTGACATGTAGAACTCTATTTTTATATTATGTAATGCATTTTGTCGCTTTTGTTTATTTCTGTAATCCACAGTGTCTACTCTCCAAAAGCAATCTTTGGTCTCAATCAGTTCAATAAACGCTTTTGTCATTTCCCTCATCCATTTATTGTTAACGACATTATTAGCTATGAAGAAATAAATTGTCACCGTACTGCAATAAATTGTTCTTATTGTTAAGGAAATAAAATGCACGTAGCTGTCTTAATTCCGTATTTAGTGTAACACAAATTATAACCCTTGTACCTATCTCTCAAACAGCTATTATTTATTATCACAGCAGACGACATAACATAAAGTTGCACGGAATACGCCACAAAAGTTTCTAAACTGTTCAAGCCACTTTCAGATGGCGCAACTTTCTTTTTTTTTGCTACGTACACGAAGCAACTTTCTAAGTTGCACGCCACTTAGAAGTTGCGCTGAATTTGAGTTGCGCATGCAATTTTCCTACTTGCTTGGCAGTTTACACGATGCAACTCCACTTTTGTTGCGTGCGTGCGTCAGATGGCAGGTTGAGGGCAACCCGATGGTGTGTTTAGGCGTGTACCTTCCCTAATTAGGGCTTTACCACGTAGTGACGGGATATGGGGGTTACAGGATGGCGGTTGTTCTTTAGGTAGGGGAGAGAAAGGAGGTAACAAAGTTTGTTCCTCAACGGTAGCCGGTCATGGTGCAACTACCCTTGTGCACCGCTGGTGGTATGAATTTTGTAATTTTAAACATGTTGGGATTTTAATTTTGAAGTCCAAGCTACTCTTGAAGGGATTGTATTGGAGTTCAGCTTTAGCTGCTGTTGGAATTACTCCGCTGTTACCGGATATGCCCGCAAGCCATGCGGGGAAGCCGGTGATGCCTCAAGCGGCGTGTTCTGGGGTTATAATCCCCAAGAGACCTAACTAGGGCGCTCTGATGGTATGGCAACTGGTCGTAAAATTTTGCGGCCCGGCGCCTAATTTCATCCTCCACGTAAGGAAGAGATGAGGCTTCGTGAAGCAGTCTCACGGGAAAGGAGCGGTTTACACAATAGATGGCCCGAAGGCACCTATTCTGTACCCGTTGTAGGAGCAGCAGGTTGGAATCTGCGGCCATGCCCCAGATCTCGCAGGCATAAAGCAGGAAGGGGATTATCAGCGCTCGAAAAAGGTGTAACTTTAAAGGGACAGGCATCTCAGACCTCAGCATCGGGTACAATGAAGCCGCAGCCCCATGCCCCCGACGCGCGACGTCCCCGACGTGTCCCCGAAAAGTTAGGCCCTTATCTAACTTGACCCCCAGGTAGGTGATGGCATTTGTCCATTCTATCCTTCCGAGATAGCTGAATGTGGGGAAGATTGCGGGAAAGCGGCGCTTGGTGAAGAGAATGGCGTGGCTTTTTGCCGGATTGATGGATAATCGCCAACGCCTGCACCACTCTTGGAGGAGGCGGAGGTGTCTCTGAATGGGGTTGAAGGCTCTGTTTGGGTTTTTACTTGTACAATACAGGAGCACGTCATCAGCGTACTGTGCCATGTTGACGTGCTGCTCTGTGGGTAGATCGGCCACATATACACTAAAGAGTGTGGGGGATAGCACAGAACCTTCGGGGACTCCGCCTCGTATTGGCCTTAGTGTAGATTTGTGTCCCGCAACCGAAACAACAAAAGTGCGGTGTTTTAGATATGTGTGTAGCAGGTGTATTAAGTGTGTAGGGAGCTCCAGTTGGATGAGCTTTTTGAGGAGACCCGCATGCCAGGTCGTCGAGAAGGCCTTCTCGACATCCAGTGAAACCGCGGCGGTGTAAGCCCTGTCCTGGAAGCCCAGGGCAGCCGCTTCCACCACGCGCAGCAATTGCTGGGAGGTCGAGTGCCCAGGACGGAAGCCGAACTGATGTGGTGGGATGGCTCGAATGTCCCCTAAGGTGGGAGACAAGCGGGTAAGAATGGCTAATGGATCTGTAATTGGCAGGATGTACCGGATCTTTCCCCGGCTTCAATATGCAGATAACCCGAGCCTCTCTCCACTCGCGTGGAAAGTGACTTAGGGCGAAGCACATATTGAAGACCCTGGTGAGAAAGAGCACGGCCCGGAAGGGAAGGCGTCGTAGCATGGCGGGTGTAAGCCCGTCAGGCCCCGGTGCCCTTTTGGGGTTGAGACGCCGGAGAGCGCCTTGGATTTCTGAAGGTCTTATGACGCGATATCGATCCGCATCGTCGGGGGGACGTCGAAGGAATCGGCGTACCTCCCTCCGAGTACGTTCGGAAAAAGCATCGTCCTGGGGGTCATCTCGAGGCCTCATGGTCCTCTCAAGGTAGTCGGCAAACACATTTGCTTTGGCTTAGGGGAGGTAAGCCAGGCCTTGGGTGCCGTGGAGAGGGGAGGAGTATTGATCTCTGCGGTTGCGGAGGTGTTTGGCAATCCTCCACACGTCGCCATCTTCGAGGTTCATACGGTTCATCGTCTCCTTCCACGCTTGCACTCTGTGCTCGCGTAGTCGGCGACGGACCTCCCGGCAAAGGCGCCTATGAAGCACTCGATTATGTGGCGTGCGGTGACGCTGGTAGAGTCTGCGTGCCGCCCAGGAGCGGCGGATAAGCAGGTGGAGTTCAAGAGGAAGGACGTCAGGGTGCAAGGGTGCTGGGGTGTTGACAGTGAGGTTATGGACCGTTCGTACCACGATGGAAGTGAAGGAGGAGACAGCCGCCTCCAGGGTTGGGACGTCTACGATTCTCGGGTTGGGTGGAAGGGATTCGTTGAGGCAAACCTTGACGCATTCCCAGTCGACCTCCCGGTGTTGAACCGGGACGCCGTGACTGGCAACCTGGGTGTTAACCTCGGCTAACACAGGATTATGGTCTGAGTGTAGCGCGTTGATTGATGTGAGTGAGATATGAAAGGGGAAATGCTTGATCGCGAAGTCGATAACAGTAGCCCGTCCTCGACCTCGTGGATGATGTGTAGGTTGCCAGGGACCCTCTGCTCTGAGTTGAGGGTCCGCATCTATCATACGCATAATTTCATTGCCTCGTCTACACGACGGGGGGCAGCAATGCCAACGCATATGTTTGGCATTGAAGTCCCCAGCCATGATAACGTTAGGATGAAGGGCGAGGATGGATAGGTAATCGTTAAGTACGAACAGCCTTCGTGGAGGGTGGTAAACAGACACCACCATGACTTCCGTGCCGCCAAGATCAATACAGACGGCCGTGGCCTCCAGGGTTTGAAGTGGCGGGAGAGGGATTGGGCGTTGGACAACACTGTTCCTCACGAGAACCGCGGTGCCACCTCCTCGGCGGCCCAAACGGTCAGTCCTGAGACAGCTGAAGCCCGGTAGGCGGAATCGGGTGTTGGGTTTGAAATGTGTTTCCCCGACTAAAATGAGGTCCAAGGCATATGAGCCAGCAAAGTGCTGGAGCTCATTCCCCTGATCGGCCATTCCACACGCGTTCCAAAACGCGAACCGAAACGAGGTACGTGACCTAGTTCGATTCGCCATTTCGGGCCGTCTGGATGACAGTGGTCAGGAGTGTGAGCCCCTCCATGGCAATTACCATCTTTGCGGCTTGGTCAGATGTTGATAGGAACCTGACCAGCAGATCGCAGATGCGCTGGCCGTGGTTCTGCAGCAGCTGCTGCAACCACCCCAGCACATCAGAAACCTGTGGTGCAGGAGGAGGGGTTGGGGCTCTTCTCGGGAGAGGAGTGGGGGGCTTGGGCAAGGGCGCCGGTCCATTGGTCCCCTTATCGGCCCTCGACCTACGTGGAAGAGTGGGAGTACCACGCTCACACGAGGCCTCGGATTCCGAGTCCGGTTCTCGCGCTGGACGACGTCTCCTTGTCCTCCTAGGACGGGGAGGTTTTGGGGTGTCTGGAGCTGGTTTTTGTGTCTTGCTGGACGTGGGTTGTGTGGGGGCCCTTGACACCGCTGGTCTACCCGAGGTGCTCTGTAGTGCTGCTGCATAAGAGCGTCGGGAAGCAGGCTGATGTTGTTGCCGTGGCGGAGCCGGAGCTGGCGGGTGCTGCTGTTGTGCTGGTTGGCCTCCCCTACCTTGGGGGGCTGCTGGTGCAGGTGGTCTCCTTGAGGCTATCACAGCCTTCCTCGTAGGGCACCCGCCGTAACACGCCACATGCTCCCCCTTGCAGTTAGCACAGGTGGGAACCTCGGCGATTGTTCGGGGACAGACCTCTCTTGGATGGGAGCCTCCGCACCTTAAGCAGCGCAGGTTGCGGAAGCAGAAGTGGCTGGAGTGGTTAAACCCCAGGCACCGGTAACACTGTGGGGGACCGCCAGAGCCCTTGGATGGTTCAATGTGGACCCGAAGGTAGCAGATGGTGGTGACACCATCTATCTTTGCCTCCGGGTCTGCTGACCGCTCCACGACTACTAAAAATAGTGGGAGGGGGGTGGGGCCTTGGCCATTTGGAGCTGGTCTGGTGAGCTGCTTCACCAGTCTTGGGGTGATGCCCTGGCGGTTGAGGTCGTCCTCGATGTCAGTCACCGAAGTATCCGCTGGCAATCCTCGGATAACCCTGCGAATGTCTCGGGCCTTATCCAGGCCGAAGGTAAAATGGGGAATGCCCCTCCTACCTAGCTGTTTAAGCAGCGTCGAATAGTCTCCGGCCTGCTTAGCCTGAAAGATGAAGCGGCTTTTGTTCCGCCTCACCGTGCATGACCCGATCAGGGTCGGCATGACTTCCTTCAGGAAGCCTACAGACCCCGCAAAGTCACCCACGATGATTGGTGGAACGTGGCTCCGCTGCCCGGCGTTCTGGGCGGACCCAGAAGCGGCAGGCTGCGCGGACGCTCCTGATTGGCCAGAGGGCACGCCTCCTGCAGCCAATCGGGAAGCACGCTTCCTTTTCCGTGAAACCACTTCACGGAAGTCGTCGTCCTCTCCGGCCGTGGAAAGGCCAGAGGAGCTTGCCTCATCCTCCTCCATGGAGGAGTGGATTGAATGTTGGGAGCCTAAATTGGCTCGACCGTCGTCGGAGCAGAGCTCCGAAATTTGGTCTACTCGGTCAGATGAAACTTCGCGAGAGACGCCCTGGTTGGTGGAAAGCTTGGACTGGTCCAAACAACGCACTTTGCCCTTACCGCTTGCGCGTTCTTGGCTAAGTGCTCTTTTCTTGCCCTCCAGAGCGGCAGGGCCACCCGAGGGCTGGTTGGCTGCACCAGTGCTGGTGCTGGCAGCGGCAGTTGCAGTTTGCCCGGCATTCCCGCTGGGGCCTTTGCCAGTTATGGATTGGTTGGGTTTTGTTTTTGGCATCTTGGGAAGGTACACAGCGCTGCACCCCTCAGCGAGCGCACACAAACACAAAATCGTTTACCCTCACCTGCAGGCAGCTGTGGAGCTCAATAGCGCAGCGAAACAGAGGGCCGGACACGTTTAGTGCGCCTTACCGTTCCTTAAGGAAGGTGGCTGTGGCCTTGTTCGCCTACCCGCTGCCTGGAATTGGCCTCCCGAGGTAACGAGGTCACTGAAGGTCTATGTAGTGTTATGCACTGGTCGCCTTAAGAAAAGCGACGCAGTAGAGCTGGTTGAAGAAGTGCGTTCTCAAGAACCTGGCCGACCCACAAAAAGTGGCGGACCGCGCAGAAAATCTGGAGGCGGCGACGCTGAAATTTTGACGGACCTCGTAGAAAACTCCGTGGTGACCTCTAGATGCATGTCCTGCTGCTACGGCACACACTTTTGTTGCATCGTGGACGAGTGCCTTAAGGCTTTCTTTCTCCTGTATGCTCTTTTTCCTCTTCCTGCAGATTCCAAACCTGTTGCCATGTGGTGTTAGGAGCACAAAGTTTTAACAGATTGTTCACAGGCGGGGTTTCAAAATGTGTGATTTTGTTGCTGTTTTTGATGATGTGTATTTTTTCCCAGATGTTCAATTCTATTGGTGTGGTGAGAGGTTTTAACAATTTTATACTTTGACCAATGTTGTGGTTTTCCATCCAAAAATGGTGTGAAACAGCAGATTTTTGTGTTTGTTTTAGTTTTATGTTCCTTTGATGTTCCTTAAGTCTGGTTTCCAAGTTTCTTTTTGTTTTGCCTCTGTAGTATTTCTCACACTCCTGTTTCCTTATTCTTTACCTTCTGTTCCAAAACATTTATTTCCATCATTAATGGAAAATGGCTACTATCTACTACTTTGTTTATTATTTTAAATGTAGTGATTCTGTCCTCCAGTTGCTCACTACATAACACGTAATCTACTACACTTTGCCCGTTTGCATTTATGAATGTAAACTTCCCCTCCTCATCTCCTTTCATTGTTCCATTACATATTAACATGTTTACCTCACAAAATTCTAGTAATTTTTTTCCCTCCCTATTAATCACTCCGTCCCTGCTTTTCCTTGGCCTTATCACATCCCTATCTTTTTCTACCTGCTCTTTACCTAATAACCTTCCATTCTCCTCGCCTGTTCTCGTATTCAAATCTCCCATCACAATAAATTCTGACTCTGGTATCTTTTCTCGTATTTCTTCCATGTCTTCTTCTAGTTTACTATAAAAGTTACTGTCATAAAAATATGATGCTTCTGGCGGAATTGTGTTAGTATTGTACTGCTTAGTGTTATCTTGGGACTTTGGCCATTTCCTCTCCCTCTTAGACCTGTGCCCATGGCTCACTGTTATTAGCATAGTGGTGCCATCTCTGTTTTATTGAATCAATTATTTACAGTAGTGCCTCTGTGTGGCAGTCTTAGTAACCAAGTATATTTTGGCCCATTGAGCCACCAAAAAGGTTGTTTCATCTGTTGTGGAGGTTCCTAACAATTATAAGTTATGCTGATGACACTTATTGTTGTTATTATTAGTAAGACCAATAATGATCATTATCTTCAGTCACTAGCTACCAAAGAATCTCTTAGGATAAATAACTATGTTAAATCCTTAAGCCTCACAAGTAACCCTCAAAAGACTAACCTAACCTAATTAAATTTGAACTATAAATAAAAAAAAAATACTTTGTTTCACATTAACCATGCAGGTACAGTAATTTAGGTACCCCTCTTACAAATTTTTAGGTATATAAGTAGATAAATATATATGATGAACTAATCATGTTGATGTGTGTAAAAAAATTAGCAAGGCTTATACCTGATGAGAGAAAAATGTAATGTAAATTTCTGAAAACTGTCTTATTTTGGTTTACTTTACCCAAGCATTCAATGTGAAATAGAAGTGTGTGATGGATGTTGTAATCTCCTGACTCAGAGGGTTCTAGTACTCCAGAACAATGCTCCGAATGGGAAGGTGTGAACTTTGCAAGGATGTTTTTAAAAGAGAAAGGATATTTACTGTAGTGTCCTTGTACATATATGGAGTAGTTTGTCTGACAGAACTGCACAAACCAAAAACTAATTGTGAAATATACTCAGGTGTAAATTGGACTTACACCTCAATGTTCATAATATGACATCCATAAACAAAGATTCTTTTGTAATTGGTTTATACAATTACGTACATTTGACTGCCAAATGAGGTAAAAGGTGAAAGTAACAGCATTTGATGTAAACAAACTGTGGAAAATTATCTTTTAAATAATCCTGTATATAATGTTATATATGACGTCCTGAATCAGTCACTGTAAATAAAGCTTGTATGTTTTTCCTCTGTTGTAAATGACAATGCTTGAAACTTGTAAAAAAAAGTCTGTGGGAAATAAATGATTTATTATTATTATTATTATTATTATTATTATTATTATTATTATTATTCATTTATTCATTCAGATTGGATTGTCAAGGATGTAGCAAATTATCTGATACACTGTATATACTGGCAGTATTCCATTAAAAGTGCTGAAGGATTATGAAAAGTCCTTCTAAATAAAATGTGTAAAATCTCATATAAAGCTATTTCTTAGCATGTTACATTGGCTTCCAGTATAGGCCATGTTATTTTAGAAGTAGGTACACTGTGCCGACATTTCAGTGCAACCTATGTTGATCAGTAGCCCTGGGAAGGAGTTAACATAGGTTGCAGCGAAACGTCGGCAGAGTGTACTTCCAAAGCAACGATACAGCCTATACAGAAGCCAATGGAACATACTATGGACAACGGCCTTGGAAGTCTGATATATATTTAAAGCTATTTCTTGTTGGTATGATAGCTGTGGTTAGTAAGCAATTTCAGTCCCATGCAAATCCATCTAAGACACAAGTTTGACAGCACAGTGGTTTCCTTTCTGGCTCTTGTACTGAGGTTCCAGGGTCCGACTCCCTGCTCTGGAGTGACGATTTTAAGTTCCCTATCCACCCTTCACCTCTGACTTGTTCATGTGAAGTATCTTCAAGGCCAACATGGTTCAGAGTCCACGGTAAAAGCTGTAGGTCCTCTCATTCTACTGCCACCCTTATGATCACCCGATGGATGCCTCCACATCAGAAATGATCCAGTCATTGCTTGATGGGATGATGTATCCTCTGAAGGTCATAGGCCATATGAGGAGTGTTGGCTAGTGCTTCAACATCTTAAGACAACACCAACAAAGAAAGAGGGGGATAGCATAGTTAAGAGCAAGAATGTGGAGGTTAGGTCAGTGAAATGGTTAACCATAAGGTGGAGCCCATTATGTGGGGGAAAAGATTATGTACTTGAATGCAGGGAAAGCAAGATTTGAGAAAAATGTGTGGTTAAGAATGAATAGGAAAATCGATATAAATAACATTTTAGAGAAAACAGTAAGAACTTAGGGCAATATTTAAATAAAACAAAAAACTGAATGGAAATTGACAATTAAAAAGAGGAAAGGAACAATAATTTTGAGGTGGCTGCGCACTTGAATAAGGGCCAGGACCAATTTTAGTGGGGAGTCTAATATATGTAATGTCTTAGGACTTCAGTAAATCAAATATCAAAATGCACAATAAACTTGCTAAATTAAAAGGAAATCTTATAAATAAACATAATTGTTTTTCAATTTAAAAAAAAAGTTAAGTATAATTCCAGTAAATCAAAAGGTAAATGATATCTAAATATTTATAAAAATTAGATGAGCCTAAGTTTTTAAGAATCCATGTTATAATCAGTTCCCCAGAATAGCTTAACTTAATCAATTGATATAATACAGGGTGAGCCAAAAAACTACGGCTGCACAGTGTTTTTCCTGTCCGCGTCCTTGGCGCTCGCTGCCATCTGTCGCTATCATAGAAAGGCACAAATGAAACCATACAACATTTTTAAAACTACTTTTAAAGGCTTTACTTACCAACTTTATGAAAGGAGATGCTGAAACTGGCCACCGTAGTTCACGTTGGGAAATGCTGGCAATTTCCTGGCGGATATTTTGTTTTAATTCTTCCAAGGTGTGTGGGTTTGTCTTGTATACTTTGTTTTAAGTTACCCAGAGATAGAAATCGCACAGGGTTAGGTTAGGGGACCAAGGGGGCCACAAATCTCTACTAATAATTCTGTCCTCAAACACACTTTCAATTTTTCTCATCAAAATATTGGCCATATAAGCTGTTGGAGGGTTGTTGAAAAAAGGCAAAATCACACTCCCTGGCTGTTAATTCCCTAAAAAAAGGGGGCAAAAGTGTATTCACATATGTACGGCTTCAACTGTTGACTCAAAAAAATTGGCGAGTGATGGATAGTTTCCTAAAGAGGTGCCAAAAATGTATGGACAACAATGGTGGTCAGTTTCAGCATCTCCTTTCATAAAGTTGGTAAGTAAAGCCTTTAAAGTAGTTTTAAAAATGTTGTATGGTTTCATTTGCGCCTTTCTATGATAGCGGCAGACGGCAACGAGGACGCAGACAGGAAAAACACTGCACAGGCGGTTCGTAGTTTTTTGGCTCTCCCTGTATATAAGAACTTTACCCTTTATCTTGAACACCAATGAAATAAATCTAAACACACATGAGGAAAATCAGATGTATTTACTCTGAAGTTCAAAATACCAGTACACTCAAGATTTCTGAATAGTCTTTCAAGAGAATTAAGAATGAAATATTTCTTCACTCCTGTAAAATTTGCAGACTGGTGGTTAAGATGTTACAGCAATCAGCCAGTATTTGTACCACATTGAATTTTTTCCTGTAGCCTCCAAGATCGCCTGCTGTATGGAATATGGGACCGTTGGTGGAATCAGATTTATGTAATACTTTTTGCAAACGGGCATTGTCTAGTGTGCAAGTATTTTGAAATAACTGCAATCATAGCAGCAATGTTGTAATTTTATCCTTAGGTCAAAGTGAACCAAAACAAACTTCACCCTGCAGTAGTCGCATGCGGACCCACAGTTTGCACTAAAGTATTCGTTCCCTTTCAGCTCTTTGAACTAGGAAATCATGTGATCTGAGTACCTTCCTATAATCACCAGTATTATGTTATTCTTTTGTTGCACTTGGACTTGTGCAGTGGTTGTGGAATTGCAGACTGACACTACTACGTAACCAGTGACGGATATTGTCTGCATTGTTGCCATTGCAGAAATAGTAAAAGTGAGCTACTGTAGTCATACAATAGTTTATTCATAAGAGTTTTCGTATTATTGAAGTTTCACTTTCTATTGGTCATGTCTTGTTATTTCAGGTCCGTGAATTTTTTTTTTATTTCTCCCCCCCCCCAGAATGGATCCTTGTGGAATAGTCTGAAAGAATCGGATAACTGTTGTCGAGATTTTGCCAGGGAGTGTCCATAAATTAAATTAAATTGAGTTTTATTTATGGACGCTCTTTAACTACTATGGTTCTTAGCGTCCCATTCCATATTGGGCGTGAAAGACCGGTAATTTTGCTCAGAGGCCTCTTTATCAGGCTTGAGGTTCTTTTACGTGCCGTAAATATACGACACTGGACCACCGGCTTTACTTCTCTTCCCAAGGAAGCCGTGCTAAGGATTTTTACACCCGAAAAAATCCATCACCCTCCACCGGGTTTGAACCCGTGACCTTGGGAACTAGAGGTTAGCATGGTACCACTAGTCCACGGAGGACGACAAAGGGAGTGTCCATGAAAGTTGAAGACCAAGATTGAAATGTATAATCAAATGTACTGCATTGCAGTAGCCAATGCAAGTATTTAATCCTGTTTACAACATTATTATAAAACATTTGTTTACGAATTTGAAGCACATGTAACGTATTAAGAAACTTACAATTTCAGTAGAATTTGACAGAATTTGTTTTATAAAACGTATATACTTAGTAAATGTTATATTCTGTGTTACTTTGTTGTAATTTAGTTATAAATCCATATTTTTCTCCATGCGCACTCACAGTCCATAGTGACTACTAACAGTAGAAACATTGCGCAACTACTGCAGGGTTAAGCATGCACATCAATTGTTAGGGTTCTTGTCCATTGCATGTATAGAAATAGTTTGTGTGCTTATACAGTTTGTAGCAATTATGTAGGTAAACCAGGTGAAATATTTACACAACATGAATAAGATATGAATATGTATTAAGATTGTAAGAAAAGTGACATAAACAGAAAAAGAATTACAGTTAACAATTCCCTGCACAAGCCATCTGTTCCACTTAAATCACTCATTGCTTGCGAGTGTTAACATGTGTGATAATGAGCAAAGTGCATGTTCTGCAGTAGTAAAACACAGAAATGGCAAACTTAAACCATTATTGGAACCATAAAAGTAGCTTTATGATAAAAATTCCTAGGTGTTTAAATTATAATAGTAGTGATAATAACTATAGGTCTGTCGCTTATCAGTTGCCTCTTCCTGTAGTGCGAGGTTGGCACAATGTCTACTATCTGCTCGCTAGAACACACGCACATGCATAATAGTGCAATATATTACAGTACAATTTTTTCGACCTGACCCTGCGGAAGCATCAACGAGGAAAAGGTTGAGGAGGGGAGGGGAGAAAAGAATGGCAGTATTCCCCTAGTGCGGTGCAACAGGAATGCCTAAGGTTCTCCTGCTACTAACCCAAAACCCCTCCTGGGAGATAATGGGCTCGTCCAGATACTGTGCGGCTAGCTGAGTAGAAAATGTACTGTACTTCATAGCAGTGGCGGTCATTGAGGCACTCTACTGAAGGTGCTAAGTAGCCCCACCCCCCACAAAAAAAAAAGGTGCAAACAAATCCCTCAAATATGTTTACCAACTTGGTGCAGTAGCATCAACCATATTAGGTAATCTTGTCAATAATTCATATATTTCATAATATATTGTATTAAATAAAATGTATAGGAGAACAGAAATAAACATGTATTAAAACAGCACTCTTCTTATATTCAGGTATAAAGAGCACTTATGTATGATTTCACAAAAGAAGAGAAAAGTGGTCACTTTAGTCATCTTATGCCAGTATATGTATGAGAAATAAAATGTAACAGCAAATTAAAAAAGCTCTCGATCATTACCAGTCAACCTGCTGCTGTGAAATATACAAATATTGAAATAATATCTCTTGATTTCAAAACCTAACGACATAATTACATTCAAAACCATATATATGTTTATTTTATAAGGATATTTTGGTGTATTATTTCTGCATTCAATTTAATTAAGTATCAATTTGTGTTTCTAAATGCATTAGCAAGATGGTAACATTGCATTAAAGGAAGGTTGAGTGCAGAATATGTATTGTACCGTTGCTACTATGCTCTAATGTTGGAAAAGGCTCTGAGTCAGTGCAATCTTGGCTCCACCTCTCCCATAAGAATCAAGTGGATACATAGTGTCAATCTGGAATTGCCTCCAAGCTTCAGAAAACTACCCGCAGAGCATGCACCGCTTAAAGTGCCTGTACAAATGAGAGAATACGTACTCAGAAACTGTTTAATGCACAATTCCTATATGCTTCACTTTCTTTCCTTTTGTAATAGCAGTGCCACAGCTCTACCCAGAAGCTGCCCATGCTTCATAGTAACACTAGAACCAGTATAGCAAGAGTTCAAGAGGAGCACCATCAAGTCAGATCACGGAGAGGATGGTTTCAACATGTATCTTACTCCAAGTTATTAGATGTCAATATAAACAGTGAAACTTTTTAACATAATTTAAATTGTGAGTGGATTGGTTACACTTTAGTTTCACTTACTAAGTCTTCATTCAGAACATGTCCACTAGCATCTGAAAGGGAATCCCCTATTTCAGCGTCTGCTGTCTTCTCTTTGAAAATGTACATCACATAATCAAAAATGCATACAGAGCAATGGGTTTTTAAAATGTCATAAATCAAACATAGTAAGTTTTAATATATTAAGGTGAATCTAATTTGCAAAAGTTAGAAAAAGTAATATTACCACAATGCAAGATTTTCTGTAATTTTTTAATATGTTTCATTCATATAACCCTCTTTTATTTGTATGGTCATCCCTGGGGCTTTTTCTTGAGGAACTGGATCCTATTCGTTGAACTTAGGTTTTGTTAACATTTGTGTTCAATACTTTTTACTTTCTTTACCATGTACATACTAGGTACAGAAGGCATAGCATCCCACCCAAAAATTTGACTAGAAATACATGTATTGAGGCCCCCTGAATCCCCCCCCCCAAAATTAGTAAAAGGTCAGTGTGTGCATGTGTCTGTGAACAGCATAACACAGATTTTTTCACGCATAAATATCTTTAGCAAGGTTTCCTTTGGAAGGGAAGTAAAGCCCGTGGTCCTGTGTCTTAGATTTACTGCACGTAAAAGAACCTCAAGCCTAATAAAGAGGCCTCTGAGCAAAATTACCGGTCTTCCACACCCAATATAGAATGGGATGCTAAGGACCACAGCAGTTAAAGAGCGTCCATAAATAAATCCCAATTTAATTTAATTTTAACAGCACAACTCAAAAACAAAATGTCAGATAAAACCAAACTTGGTATTTACGTTCAGTACCTTCCAAAGATGCAACACAAAGATTTTCAGGAAAATCCTCTCACCCCAAATTACCCCTTACATGGATCATTTTTTGGACTTTATTTTCTAAAAAATGGCTTTGATTAAAATGCCATACATTAAATATATTTACATGACAAATAAAGTGTATATCCTGAATTTTCTGGGAGTAGCCTGTGAAGTCCTCTTCATTTGGAAGGAATTTTGTATAATCTTGTATAAATAGTAAGCATTAAGTGATAAGACGAAAACATAGTACGCAAAAAATTTGGATTTATTTCAAATAACAGTCATTTCCAAGATATCCATTATTAATGGTTTGAATTATGTAATACCTAGCCATTCTTTTAAAGTTCTGTTGATTTTCAGTTGTTTCTTCCTAATGTCATGGAAATAGATTGGAATTTTAAGGCCGCCCAGTTCTTAAACACACGACTATTGCTATTCCCTTTGTATTTATAATGAAATGTGTCATGCAGTTACTTCTGGAAAGGTTTATCTTGATTAAAACAAAGTAGATAGCAAAATAAACTTTCGTAAGCATAATTTGTATATCCATTAATAAGCAATAGAGGGTAGAGAGAGTCATGTGAATGTAAAACTCTTTACTATTAAACATTCATTCCCACTGATACTTATAGACTCTGTGGAAGATAGGGAATGATTCTAGTTAAAGAAACATTACCTACCCCAGCGGCGATTTGAACCCAGGACCTCTGAGTTGAGAAGTCAGAATGCTGATCCTCAACTGCAAAGGCAGTGTCCTGTAATCTTGGTAAAATGTTTCATAAAGTGTATTTCAGAGAAAAGCTACAGGTGCTTGTTTTTTTGGTGCATACAGTCATAGTTTGCTAAGCTGGAATTCAGATTTAGAAAGTTTAGCTGACCTTAAAACTCTCGAAAAGCTCAAATACAAGTAAATATCATTACTCCCCTCAAATGAAAAAGTGTTGATTGTAAATGGTGTTCTTGCGGACATCATTGTATATTTTAAAATATGGAGCAAGAAATTGAAACAAAAAGAATAAAAACTAGGGGAAAAGTAGCATCAGACTGAAAAATGTAATGCTATAGCCGGGATTTGCACCACAGATCTCAGCTTTCCATGCAGGTGCTCCAACCAACTGAGCTATACTTTTTAATGGTAAACCACAAGGCATTCTCAAATTCATTTTTAGATAACTTACCCCAATGGCGACTTACAATATTGTTTGTAGTTTAAGTTCCAGGCTTCATGGTTAAGGCAATGCATTGATGAAATTCAGTTAACAAAAAAGTGCAAATTTGTTATTCCTTGTTTTTTTTATTTTTATACTTGTACTTTCAGCTACATAATTTTTTTTTAATATAAACAATTTTAAAGCCAAAAAAGGCTATTTAATTGGGCTTATACTATTTAGGTAAAGCACTGTTGGACTTTCAGCTCCATTTTTCTTAACTCCTTTTTCAGCATTTTTCACTTTTCAAGGTCTCCTTAGACCACAATCTATAACTTCTTATTAGCTTGAAATTTTGAGAAGAGCTTCAAGAATTATGGATTTAAAAACTAGTTAAAAAAAATATGTAATAGTTTAGCTGAAATTATTTTCCATAACTCAAATTGAAAATGTTGAAAAATTCAATAATATATTAACAAACACATTTCTTTCTCTTAAACTAATTAAAACTGAGAAATTCTTGCACAATAATTTCCTTATATTTGTATTCTAAACTCAAATTAAAAGTTTGGGAGCAATATGATAAACCATTGGGTCCAAGGAACATTTCATATTACCATATCAAAAAGGATTGATTATGGATAAAAAACCTTAATATCTCAACAAAGGTATGACATAATAGCTTGTTAAAATTTTGTGTATACTATCATGTCCCAAGTATATGGTAAAAAGGTTCAAAGGAATCAGAAGAAAACCTTGGATTGTTTTACTTTCACAAATGCACTGCCTTAACAACTATTAGGTCCAATTTCTTCCACACAAGCCTACACACAGCAAGTATGGAAGAACAATTGATTATCAGTAAAAAATAAATACAGATCCTATACCTAATGATAAAGCTCTTTTTGCATGTCTTCAAGGGGAGTAGGAAGGGTTCATAACAAGAGCATACTTCCTAAAATTCAATGCATTCACCTAAAAAACTACCCTAGCATCTTACTATTACAAAAGCTGCAAACATATTGATTTAAAGAACAAGTTAAGCAGGTTGAAAGGATGCTAGTATTATATGAACATTAAAATGGGTATGCTAATGCTCTCTGAAAAATAAATGAACCAATTTATATGTATTATTTCTTTATATTTGACATAAAAGGCAATACACACAAATGTACCACAAAAATTACATGTTTAGTTTGTTTAAACACTACATAGTCTTCTAAAGCACATAAAATGTTTTGCTTCCTCATCATATATATTATCACCATTATTGAAATAGGAACTGTGTTCAGAATCTTAACAGATTCCCTTTACCTTAATACTTATCATTAATAGGATACAATGCAAGACAAGATATGGTTACAGCAGCAATAATGATAACAATTACAACAATAATGTTTTGCATTTTAATACATATTTCGAAAATTTATATATGTAACAATACATGCTCCACTCTGTATAAGCATAAATTGTTCAGTAACTTACTTTTTTTTTGTTTTATTTATTTTTTTTATTTTTAAACAAAATCTTTTCTTATTTTCAGATGAAACAGTTAGGATTGGTTTTCACCTTGGTGTAAACCGTTTCAAATTTGAACATTTTCACCTCACTTGTCTTGCACTTTAAATTTTTCAAATTCATAAATTTGACCGATATAATTCTTGAATCAAAATATACAGGTACTTGTTCATAATAAAATTGTATACACATACATCTATCATGTTATCCTTTAAACTGGTGATAAAGGATAACATATAAATTACCTTAAATACTGTAGTTAAGTATCAAATGCTCTGGCCTTTAACAACAGGCTGACTTAAATTTCATTTCCTTAGGAATCAAGAGTTAGATCACATGGTAAGCAGTAATTTGGAAAGTGCCTGCGATCTGAGAAAATGCATAAGCAAGTGTGACATAAATAAGGTTTACCACATTGAAAACAAATTTGCACTGCTTGCAACTTCTACCATGCGGGCATTTTAAGGTGAGGCCACAGACCGGCTGTATGTATAGCATGCTGTACAGCAGGACCTTGGTATTTTTCCAATGTGCAACTGGCAGCACATGACACGTACAAGGTTACCTTTATCAGCTGTGCTTCAGTTGCTGCTTTGTTTTTCATAGTGTAAGAAGAATTGTGCTTGTGCATCTCAAAGATGAAAGGTTATTCAAGACATCTGTGCTGTGTGCTATTTGCTTAAGAGTGTTTATGTCTTGCAGTGAGAAAAAAATTAACGAAATTGGTGCATCTATTTGTGGGAACCCTAAAACATTTATAGGAGCTTAAGAACAAAATAAAAACACAAATTATGAATATTATGCAAAAACAACTTATGCGTGTGAATGGAAATTTCATTCGAAGATGCCAGGAATGTCTTCACACAAATGGACACCACTTAGTACTCACAGTGCATGTTACTATCACTTGTGAGTAATGCGGGAGTTATGGAATGAATAACTCAGTGTAATAGTGTGCGGAGCATGCATACATGCAATCCATGGCTTCACCATAAAGCAACCGCACCTTAGAACTCAGCTCTTCCTCTCCCTGTGTTTCCTTTTCCTTTACTCACATGGTAGCAAGATGGAAATGATTTCTCTTACGTGCATGTACACAACTTACTTTATAAAGGAACCATAACATAAAGTAGTTTAAAGATTAAAAACAGAAGCGTTATTAACAGTGAAGTATTCATCATAATTTAGATAGAGTCACACTTTTTTACACTCACCCAGTCGCTTACGATGAGGACGAATGCCCTCGAAAACGTTTCTGTTTTATGTAACTTTAATTGGTGAAGGTGAGTGTAAAAAAGTATGACTCAATCTAAATTATAAAGTAGTTTGTTAATTCTTCTTGTGTAGATATACAGATAAGAGAAAAATAAACACAAAGCCACTTCGTATATCAGAAGTTAAACAACACTGTATTTGGGGTGGCTCAATTATAAATAATATGATTGGATTTTAACGCAGATATCAGACCTAATGTAAATATTTCATATACTTATGTAACATGACATGTCCAACATCTGTGCGAAATAAAAGTAATGAAATTGAAATGAACTTTTTTAAACGGTGGTAGTATTTTAAATGATCTTAGTATACACAACACAATTGGAATTAAATTACACAGAAATATAATTTATCTTGCTTTCTTTCTTTATGATAAGGATATTAATATATTTGTTTTAAATTAAAAAGTTTTAAGATACAAAGCTAAACTTAATTTTTAATGGAAAATATAGTAATGATTTAAAGAATGCCAATTGAAGAAATAACATAAAAGTAGTGTGCAGTAACACAATGAATAATTTCCAGATTTATGGACTGTGGTCTACTAGCACAACTCTTCTTATGTTCAGATTTTTTTTTTTTTTTTTTTTTTTTTTTGTAGCTGTGACAAGTATCTTCAGTGATGTTGCAACATGATCTCTTGGGAATCTCAGTGATGGCTGTTTAGATACCAAGTAAGCACCATCCACATCAGGCTATGTAAACAGCATGTTACCAACAGGCAAGCACCACCCACACCAGGCACTCTGAAACACCCTTTATTGAAATTCCCAAGAGATCACTGCAGCAATGCCACTGAAAATATTTGTCGCATTTACAAATACCACGTCTAGATGTAAGAAGCATTATTCCAGTAGGCCACGGCCTACAAACCCAGAAATCATTCATTGTGCTATTGACACCGGCCGTGTAAGCCTTCATTATTTAATAAAAGATAAACAGCTACTCTGAAGAAATGAATAAAGAAAGAAAGACAGGAAATACATTTCATACTTCTCACAGCATTTCCTGGTCATTTTTGCAACATTTCTGTGTTATGACAGATTTCTGCAAATGTTTCTGGTCTTACTGCATCAATATGGTATTTCACATCTTGCATTAAGCGTAATATTAGACATTACTTATCAGGTAGAGTTCAAAATACAGTTTTGTTTACCTACTCTTCTCAGCAACAGAGCCAGTGGTCACTTTCTAACTCAACAATTTTAATGCAAAATCTAGGCACTTTCCCTTTAAACATCAAAGCTGACCTCACATCATAAATAATATTAATTAAATGCATTACATTATCCATTGTCCCCTTAAATAACCTAGTATATACCCAAAATATTCAAAATACTATTAGAGCTGAAAAGGGTTAAGTGAGCCAAATCAATGAATTCTATAAATCGTGTGTGTTAGAGAATAATTATTTTCAGCTAAGCATTTTGGTTTCTACACTAAAGAATGTGGTTTACTGGTTCAGAAACAACAAATGAAAAATGTTCATATATATATTAAACAATGAAGCACTAGTTTACGAGATAACTTTTTTAGGATATAGTCTTTTACCAGTTTAAAGAATGACATTTCATTTATGACTTATGAATTGACATACTAAATGCACTTCTGGTATTATCCACTACTTCGTATTTTTAGTCCAGAAGTTAACAAAATGGTTATTATAATGATAGCAAGACCTATTCTGTCTTGTACCTGTCACAAGCAATTGTGAACAATTCGTCAGCCATCGCTTGATGTGCTCCCTTGCTAAGTGAGCAAGAAAGAGTAACTTTAAACTCTGTCAGTTATTCTGCATGCAAAGAGAGCAGAAATGTGAGATGCCTACTATGATTGGAAGAAAAGTTAACATGAAAAAAGCAAAATTATGCAAGCTATTCCAAAGACCATCTTAATGTATTTCACACATTTGCTATTTGGCATGCAGTATTCAATGATTTCACAATTCCTGTAATAATAATTATTTTGCAGATCTTTACTTAATTTAAAATATGTTTTAATTATTATTTTAATGCTTTAAAATACATTTTTTAAATGTACTTCCTGTAGGATTCATTATTTTGCTTAAGGCAGCTCATGGGTGAACTTTTCATCATTTTTCATGAAAAAATCCATTTTCATATCTAATAACTTTTAACATCTACATGCACAAATTGATATTTTTATTACTCTACTTTCACTAGTCCAGGCTCATGATGGAGACAGCAGTCTCCAAAACATGTTCCAGTAAGTTCTGGTGTAGAAAGTGAAGCTAGAGTAATAAAAATATAAATTTATGTATGTAAATATATATAAAAAATTGTTTTCCCAAAACAAATTTAAAAAAAAAATTGTTTTCCCAAAACAAATTTAAAAAAAAAAAATTGCACTCTTAGAACTATATGTTGGCCAAATTTTAGTCCTATGTCTGCAAGTACCTTTAACTGTCTTATTAAAATGCCTGCACTCCATTTAAATACCATAAAAACATACTTTTAAAGTCATTTTTCTCTATTGTAATGTTTATAGTGTTAGCTCACATTCATATAGGATGCTATAATTTTCATACTAGGAACTTGAGCATTTTATTCCATGTTCTGAAAACCAAGGTTTAAGAAATTATAGAACCCTGTTTTGGATAAAGTAAATATTTTTATAATTAAACTATATACCTATACCATTTAGACACATCCTCTTTTTTTTTTTACATACACTGGAATACAATTTTTATCAAACCTTTCTTATATATTCAGTATTTAAATTATGGCACTATTGTTGCATTATATCCCTGAAAGGTGTTATAAATTTTTTTTGACCTGTATCTTAAATTTTGTGGGAAGAGATATATTCTGAAAAGAATCAACATTAAAAAAAAAATCAATAATTAAAAAATTATTAAACTGATACCAAAAGGTTTGAGGGTGTTAATACTAATAACAAGAGATTACTGTACACAAAAAAATAGTCTCTAGTACAAAAAACATGGGAAATAAAAATTTCACCCATGACCCTCCTTAAAAATTGCATATTGCCATTTCTAACAATTACTAAATTTTAGTTAAGCACAGAAAGATAAAAGCAATGTATGCACGACAACGTATGTGGCCTGTTGGCTACTTGTGTTAGGATTTTATGCGTGTCTCAGAAACAGTACTGATGTGCAGGAAGGAGGCACAGAGATTTGGACTGAAATAGAAAACAGCAGAATATACGAATCATTTGAGGTGAATTCACAGATGTCTTTTTGGTTATTGAAGAACAGGCCATTTTTTAAGTCTAATACACTTGTATTGCAACATATTGTTGCCGTACTGCAAACAGCAACTGTGATAACAATGGAACTGGGGTTAGTTACATATTGCACACACTCTATCTACTGAAAATGGACATTGTGCTGTAATTATTGCTAATTTGAACTCAAGCTTTTGCAGGCAAACTTCTTGTGGAATCTGACAATGCACTGACTTTCATTTTAGCCAAAAGTGGAGTAATAAATTTTTTTTCCCATAAGCTGACAATATATGGGTATGAAGATGCTGACACCATCTATTGCAGATCTGGATACTAAACCTGACTTACACAAGTACAGCAATTTCTTGAATTGGCTCTGGAATAATTCCATTACAATATGTATTAAACTCAAAAGGATTTCTTTTCCATTTAATTTCCTCCTTTCAAGAAACGTCTATTTTCCATACTTCATCAGATTAACATAACCCATACATGAATATGTTTATAAAACCCTCTATGTGAAGTAATCTTGTCATTTTAGGGTTATAGTTCTAATGGATTCTGCTTTTAAAGTTCTGAAAAATCCCCAAAGTAGAGTTACACCTTTGTGCATAAATAAATGTTTTATAAATCTAATATAGTAGAAAATACAAAGCAGTAAAAACATAAGAAAACTCTGTGTTGCATTCACATGACTTTCTCTACTCACTCTTCTACAAACTATCCTTACAAAACCTTACTGTTCTACTCAGTATACTTGTCTTACAATCAAATATCGGATGGAACAAATATTCTGACTTATGTTTATCCGTGTGTATGTCTGCCTTAATTAGAACATCCAAGTGGTCCGATAACAAAGGATTAATTATTTTACATTCACATTGTGGCCCAGCCACAAATGCATATATGCATGATTCACTTGCATTGCCATGACCTTGGTATTGTTCCACTAGCTCACTAGCAGTGAATGAGCTGCTCAAGGCTGATCAGCTGTGAATGTCAACTGTCAGTTGCTACTTCTGTTTGTGCTGTAAAGACTAGAGTTTGTTCATTGTGCATTTCAAAAGTGAAAGCTTATTTATGCATCTGTGTTGTGTATGAATTATTTTGGAGTATTCTTATCTTGTTATTGGTCCACTGAAATGCCTGCCAAAAAATTCATGCTTGAATAAAGAATTTTTATACACAATACATATGTAAAAACCAAATCATGTCAATAGGTGTGTAGACAATTTCAGGAAACATTTCCCGGCATTCAAGTTCCAAAAGGAGATACTCTCAGATGTCTGGTTAATAAGCGTAGGACAATAGGATCACTAAACCTAGGAATCAAAAAAGACATGTTCTAATGGAGGAAAAAATTGACAAAACTGGTGCATCATTCAAACACTTTTCAAAGAAGTCTCTAAGACGTGTTGCACAGCAAATGGGTGTTTCAAAACCTCTTAATACAGCTGTTAATCTTTTAAAATTGAAACCCTACAGAGTGACTTTTGTTCATGAAAAATGAGTCCATTTCTGCAACTGGATTTTACAAAATATTGTTGACGGTACTGTTAACCTACATCTAGTAATCTTCTCAGATTAGGCATGGTTTCATTTAAACGATTATTTTGCCTCACAGGACACTAGGTATTAGATCCAGGGAAACCTCATTTAATTCATGAAGTTCTGTTACAAGATGTAAAACTTGGAGCATGGTGTACTGTAACAACAAAACAGGTAATATGGACCTATTTTTTAACAATACCATAAATTCTAATAGGTACTGCAGAAATATTCTTGCACCACTTTATCAAATGTTATCAGATGAGAGAAAATGGATATTTTCAACAGGATTCTGTCACAGTCCAAAACTCCTTGAAAGACAAAAGCAGTGTTTGCGACAAGATAATTTCTAAAGGATTATGGTCTCCCATCCCCAAGTCCTGCTGTGTGCGACTTCTATTTGTGGTGAACCTTAAAAATGAATTTTATAGGAGCAATCCGCACGCCATAATTGAACTTCAAAAAAATATCAGAACAGAAATAAGGAAAATTCCACAAGAAGAACTTATGGGTGTGGATGGAAATTTCATCTAGGATGCCAGGGACGTCTCAATGTAAATGGACACCATTTTCAACATACATGCAATCCATGTCATTTTACAGCTGGACCTACTACTTCTTAATTGGGATACATTTTCATTACACATTTTCTTGTAGATACAAACGCTAAAGCAATAGTCAGATTTTTAGCAAACAGACTGTTATATGATAGCTTTGAAATAAATTCCATGCTCTTGACATGACCATGATAAAAAATGAATAGCAACTTATCATTTGAAAAATGATTGAAAATTCAAACCAATAATAAAGAATATCTTGGATATTTAATGCCACAAACATTTTTACTTGACAACAATTTTCAGATAAAAATCAGATCTGGATTTCACAGGTTATTTCCAGAAAATTCAAGGTATACAATTTGTCATGCAAATATCTTAAATCTATGCTTTTTTAATCAAAATCGTTAGCCATTTCTGAGAAAATCACAAATAATGAAAGTGTTTCCATGTAAAAGTTAGTTTGGGGTGGGGGATTTTCTTGTAAATCTTCATGTCGCATTCTTGGAAGACACTGAACTTGAATATTAAGTTTCGTATTTAACCAACTTTTCATTTCGTTTCTCTCTCGCTCACACACACCCACCCCCCTATTCTATTTTTTTTTAATTCAGGGAATTTCTGTCTATTTCTGGTGAAATCTTAATATCAAATTTTTGGGTGGAATGCAGAAACCTCCTCTACTTACACTATGTAAGTAGTAGAGAAAGTAAAAATGAAAAACAATATTGATTTCTGCAATGATTATAATATGAACAACAAAATAAAAATACGTTGATATTGTAATGAAAAGAAGCTAGAAACAGTGATGTGTATTGAATTTATTTAAAGGTGAGTCGACTCACCTTTAAATAAAATAAAAATACTTTAAAAATGCACTTTTTCTTCAGAATTTGTATGTACACTGTATTTAATTGTTAGTACATTATAAACTCCTGATTATTTATTACATCCACATAATTTTGTAATTGCAATACATAGGTGCAGTAGTTTGGGTGTGTGTGTGTGTATAATATGCTACATGCTAATTTAGCCCTCATATTCACACAGAGAGACCTATTTCTCATAATACAGTAGACCCTCGCTAATTCGAAATTGGATAAACCGAAAACTCAGTTAACCCATAGTAGCACCCTGCCGAATTACATGGAAAAATCTATTGCTTAAACTGAATTTCGGATAATTCATACTATGAACTAAAATTTGGTCCCCTCATTACATATTCCATGCGTTATTCTTCATAATAATTATGTATGTTGTACTGTGCACTACAGTATTTTCTATTACGCATTTCACATAATTTTCCTCAATACAGTATTGTAATTTCTCAACAATGGTCTGATTGCTTACTTGCTGCTTATGTAACACTTCCACAGCATGTGATGCAAGGTGAGGAAAGAGGGGGTTGGTTAGCAGACTGCACATGGTGTGCAACTCGCAACAATCTAGAGAGCTGTTTGTCTCTGTTTGTGAACAGTGAATGTTTTTTCCTTCCCCCCCCCCCTCCTTTCACTCCATCACTCATATGCCACCGAAAGAGAAATGTGCCCATAATGCTGTCATGCTGAAACAAAAACAGCAAACTTTACATATGGCCAATAGTGGAAAGAAAATCAAAACACAGATTGCAGAACACTTTCAGATTCCGAAGTGTACTCTCTCATTGATTATAAGTTCAAAACAGAAAATAGAGGCAAGTCTGACAAGCTATTCATTTAGTAGCAATAGCAAGTGCATGAGATCATCGAAATATGAAGAGTTGGAGTATTTTCTGTTAGAATTGTTCCAACACATGCGTTCACAGCAAATTTCACTGTCTGGCCCCATACCTAAAAAAAAAAAGGCTCGGGAAATCCCCAACAAAGAAGGAATTTCTGGGTTTATGTCTTCTGTTTTAAAAAAAATTATGACAAGCATTTGACAATATACTTTCTCAATTAAACAAATGCCAGATATACCGTATACAACATTATTACTACTTTTTCTTAGAGGTCAGGAAAGTGGAACACCTCATTTGTTGATATGCATAACAAGAGAGAAAGTGAACTCATTAGTCATATTTTACCATTTCAATTAATACAGGACTATTTTTACTAAACCTTGTTAAGTCAAACTTCATTAAACTGAATTGGCTATTTTTTGGTCCCTTGGAATTCGTTTAAACGAGGGTCTACTGTACATGCATTGATAAAAAAGGTTAGAAAGCACAATGCTGCAGGAGGACCATTCACAGAGTTTGGCAATGCAAATAAAACAGTCCTGTCCTTGTGTCACATTGCTCGGGATAGTGGCATCTTACTTGCATAAGCAAAAGTATAACAGTGATGGATAATAGGTGCAAATGTTTAATACTTATGTTATATCTTGGAAACATAATCATTTTTCCAAAAGCCACTCAAATAAATGAAAGTGCTGGTACAATTACAAGATATACATACATTACCAGCTTTCCCAATTTTAAAAATTATGGTATATGAAAAAACCACTTTCTTTACTTTCTCTGCTATACACCTATAGTAAGTAGAAAAATTTAATATTGAGATTTTACCAGAAATACGTATTCTGAGGTTTCCTGAACCCAGAAAAAAAAATCAGTTTTAGAAGTTCATGTGAGAGTTTGTCAGTCGTGAACACTAACTCAAAAACAAAATGTCAGATAAATGCCCAACTCGGTATTGCAGTTTGGCATCTTCCAAAGATGCAGTATGAAGATTTTCAAAAAATCCACCATCCCAAACTACTGTGCAAGAGATTTTGTTAATTCTAATTATCTCAAAAAATGGCTGTAACAATTTTGATCAAAATACTGTATGTTTAAGACATCTGCATGACAAACAAAATGTACATTTTGAATTTTCTGCAAATAGCCTGTGAAGTCCTCTTCATTCGGAATGGGATTTATATCTTTTGTATAAATTGTAAATCATAAGAGAAGACACAAACTTTCCACACAGAAATGTAGATCTGGTTACAAGACACAATTTATATCAACTTTTTTGTGGCCTTAACCATTTCCGAGATATTTTTTGCTATTGGTTTGAATTTTCTGATACTTTTACATTTTTTAGAGTACTAAGGCATCATTCTTTTGTTTCTCAATATGTCGTGTAAAAGTTTTAAAGTTGAAAGCCTTAAAGATATGACTACTGCTTCAGTCTCCTGTATGCCCCATTTATGTGCAATGAAGCCATTTCTCTAAATGTTTGTCTTGATTTATATAAAGTAGAGGAAGAATAAGCCGTAAAAATAAATGACAGTCTTGTGAATGTAACTTCAGATTTTTATATAATTTTATTCATCACTACACAAGAACCTTGTTTATCCAGACTCGGTGGGAGCAGAGATAATCTGGATAATTTGGAAACAAACTTTTAAACGAATACAAATTTTGATGCACAATAAAGAAATTTGGATCACTGCAAAAGTAGGAGAGAAAAGAATTGAAAGCTGTCCAGATGAGAGGTCTACGATTGTTATCAGGACTGTCATGAAAACTAATGAAACAATCTCTTACACTTTACTCATTGTTAGCTTGAAGCTGGTGATCTCTATGCTACATGCAGTGCCAACATTACAACCACATGCATTTATCAAAGATGCACATTATTTTTGTGGTGTAGGAGTAAGCAAAACTCAATTCAGATAAACCAGAAATCTAGATTAATGAGGGCCAGATAAATGAGGTTTTTGTGTATATAATCAATCTTTAGATATCTCTGTGGAAGTATCTCCAGCTATTTTGCTCTTCTGGGGTCCCCGTTGAAAACGCTGAGAAAAGCAAGAAGGAATGGAATAAATTACCTTAAGAGTGAGGAAATAAGTCAACATGATCTTGCCAATACCTGGTGCCTACCTGCCCGCTCCTTTTAGATGTTTTACTTTTATAGGAAAATTGCAATATAAACACAACAAACGTAGCCATCTTCCCGCTAAAACAGACGCTGAATGGGAAATGCCAACCTAAATAAGAAGTGAAATCTGCAAAATAAGGAATTTCTGCGAACGTGAATCATTCGAGTTTTAGATGCGCAGATCCCTCAGCTACGCCCTGGCATCACTTCGCAGTTGCAGCCATAAGGGACCCCGGAAGAGCAACTTACCCGTATCTCCTAATAAAATTAATGTTTAAAATGTAATAAAAAAATTTTTTGTGTTGTGTAAAAAGCTGGTTTTCTATGCCACATAAATAACTAGAGAATTAATTTAAAAAAAAAACAAATAAATTACCTTGCAACAATACTCCATAAATAATTCAATGGCCTTTTTGGTGCTACATTTTCAGACTATTCTGCAAAGAGTTCTTATGATATACTGGCATTGAACTGGTTTTTTTTCTTTCTTTCTTTTCTTTTCCTTAAAATGATTCTCACATACAAGGTTTTGTAAAAATAATATTAAATTACAACATTGGTGGGCAGCCACACTGAATGTGCACATGGAAGTAGTTGCTTTAAGTTTTTTTAAATGTATATATGCAACTCCATTATGTATGTGCTCACAAGCTTGGGGCACTGCATTTCACAGACATGTTGCATGATAATCTACTTACCAGTAAGTGACAAAATTACCAATTTAGAGCATTTTTGATCCACAAATCATCAGTTGAAAGAGAAACCTAAGCTTTCACAGACCCTTAGAAAACCGGCAGAACACTCCACTTGGGAAAAAAATCATTCAAACATAAAAATAAACACAATTTACCTCTCTCAAACACAAACTGGAAATACAGGAAATTCACATACCATCCTTGGGTCTTTAGAAAATTTGAATGAATCTTCAATAAATTTAACATAAGACTAGTTCCACAAAACAAATTCAGCCTGAAGAACTTGCTAAACACACCTCTCAAAAATACCATCCCAAAACACATTAAAATCCGGAATTTACCAGATTAATTGAGATGAATGTGATAAATACTACATAGGAAAATCAAAAAGAAACTTGGAAACCAGACTTAAGGAATCCAAAGGAACATAAAACTAAAACAAACAGAGAAATCTGCTGTAACACACGGTTTTTGAACAGAAAACCACAACATAGGGCAAAATATAAAATTGTTAAAACCCCTCACCACACCAAAAGAATTGAACATCTGCGAAAAAATACACATCATCAAAAACAGCAACAACGTCATTAATGTTGAAATCCCGCCTGTGAACAATGTGTTAAAACTTTGTGTCCCAAACACCAGATGGCAAAAGGTTCAGAATCTGCAGGAAGAGGAAGAAGAGCATACAAGATAAAGAGACCTTTAGTCATCCAGTCACTGATGATGAGGATGAATGCCCTCGAAAATGTTTCTGTTTTATACAACATTTAATTAGTAATGGTGAATGTTAATAAGTGTGACTCAATCTACCAACAATTTATTAATTTGTATGTCCCATATGAAAATGATCTCATAGTATGTCCAGTCAAAATGCCACCTACAAGTCACAGGAGGAGGCGCGACAGGGAGTGTATGCTGATGATGGGGACTACAGTCTCCGAAACATGTTTCAGTAAGTTCTGATGTAGAAAGTGAAGCTAGAATAATACAAATCTCAATTTATGCATGTAAATGTCAACAACAAAATTTACTGCATTTTCCTAAAAAAAAGGATAAAAAATCAAACTTGGTATTTAAGTTTAGCATCTTCCATGCATGTGAATGAAGATTATCAAGGAAATCTCCTATCTCCCCACCCTAAACTACTTATTATGGAAAAATTTTCATTATTTTTTGCATTATCAAAAATGGCTCTAATGACAAATAAAATGTGTACCTTGAATTTGCTGTAAATAGCCTGTGAAGTCCTCTTACTGAGTGTACTTTGTATAATTTTGTAAAATTTGTAAATACTAAGAGACAGACAAAAACTAGTACACAAAAAAATGTAGATCTCATTAAAACACACAATTTATGTGAATATTTTTGTGTCACTTGCCATTTCCTAGATACTCTTTGTTATTGGTTTGAATTTTCAAATACTTTATATATTTTTCCCCAGTGTAGCATATTCATTTTTTTCTTTTTCTCTCTTCAGCAAAGACAGGAATTTCAAAGCCATTGCATAGCAATCCTCTTTTTAAAGATTTGGCTATCACTTAAGCTTCCTATATCCCCCTTGCACATACAATGAAATGTGTAATAAAGGCTTCTCTCAATTAACAAAAAGTAGACAGAAAAATAAGCTTATATATAGTTAGTAGAGAAAGTAAAGCAAATGTAACACATCAGTTTGCTATTTGTTTACATTTTGCTATTCTAAATTAAAAAGAAAGGAAGAAGATTCTGCAGAACTGTAAAAGTTTGGCAATTGTGAATGTATACATGCTAGATGACTAGATTTTAATTTTTGAATTGCCACCAAATTTTACTTTATATTCCCTCATGAGATGTGTTTGAAGTAATAAATTATATTTGACATTGCTTTTAACAATATTTTAAATATTTTTATTTTGTTCCATAAAACCATTTAACCTGCTGTCATGCAAGGGACTATTGTGACCTAAAGTAGAATGTGTCTTTGCCAATTTTAAGAATGTTCAGCATATTACAAGGTCGATAATTCTAACTAAAACAGTTTATTTCTTGATAAAATTCTGAGAATTAAGTATTTTCTGCTATTTTCATTTGCGTCCCATACATTAATTCTTTTAAGTTTATATTCTTAAGCTGCTTTTCCTGCATGACCATTTCTTACTTATCCCTCAAAAGAGCTTCCAACTCTCTATCCTTCTGTGCCAGCTGATGCCTCAATCTCTCCGCCAATTCTGATTCTTCCCGGCATTCATCTTTAAGTTTGGCATGCTTTCTTTGCAGCTCTTCATTGTCTGCATGAAGCACAGAAATGAAGTTCTTCATATCCTCCATCTCTTCCCTGTTTCGTTTCAAATCCCTTGTTAGCTCTTGGTGTTTAGACTGCAAATTATTTAGTTCATCGTGTATGATTTCTCCTTGGTGTTTCATATCTTTGACATAGCTGTCCTTCTCATTCAATTCCATCTTTACTCTCTGCAGCTCACTTTGTAGTTTTCTCTTCTCTTCTTCAGCTCCTGAAATAACATTTTTTAATATTCCAACATTTGTATGTTCTCTTTCTATCTCTCCTTTCACCTCTATACATTTTTCTCCCAGTTCATCAATTTCCTTCTGTTTAATTGCAAGGCAGTGACGCAGGTTTTCCAGTTCTTCTTGGTGCTTCACACTTTCTTCATTCAGCTTTGCTTTTATATTATTGAGCTCCTCTATTTCTTGTTCCTTTTCTTTGATCACAAATTTAAGCTGCTGCTTTTCTTTTTGCTCATCCATAAGCATTTTTTCCATGGATATTAACTTCTGTTCTTGTTCTTCCATTTCAGCCTGATTTCCGACATAGCGACATTTCAACTCATTCATTTGCTTTTGTTCCTCATTGCGCTCTGTCTCAACCTTATATCTTATTTCTTCCACTTGGACAACCATTCCTGAAAGACATTCCTTTAGGGCAATGTTCTGATCTTGAAGTTTCAGCAGTTCCTCTTGCTTCTTCACTATGTTTTTTTCAACTTCTTCCAATTCTAAATGCTTGACATTCAGAAGATGCTTCATTTCATCACACTCTTGCTTCATTGAAACATATTCCTGATGCAGCTTTTGATACCCCAAGTTGCCATCGATAGGTTCCTGCTGTTCATTTAAATCCTTCTGGTTTTTCATCAACTTCTCTAGGTCGTCAACTGCTCTGAAGAGATATCTAAACTCAAGCTGTAACTGTTCATCCATCCTGCAACAAATGTGTTCATTATGCAAATGCTTACTGGCTTTCTAAAACCGAATACCTGAAACAAAAAAGTTGTAACATGCATTATTATTCCTGTTATATTACAACTTTTTGCCACATGTGTTGCAATGTGTTTTAGAGCATTTCACCAGTTTGCTGGCAAAATATGTCATCTGCTTGTTTGTGTGGCACAACAGATAAATGCTTTAGAAATGCAAAAATCTGCAAACATAAATTTTCTATTGTTAGCTAGCATTTCAAAAAAATTGGCACGCTATATAACTAGGTTGCTTTAAATAACTTATTTTTCATGGCAATCTGATTTTTCTGTTTCTAATAATTAACCTTGACTGAAAATATGTTTTTAAAAAGAACCAAAAGCTGTTTTATTTATGGTGTACTTAATATCAGTGATGTGAACTAATAGAATTAGATATTTAAGTCAGTTCTCAAACTGAAGATGGGAGTAATAAGTTCCCAAAATATGTTTTTCATAAAGTTATAAATCAATGTTTTAAGTCGCATGCTAATTTGTTAGAAGTGATAGTAAACACCAAAATCTTTTAACATAATTGAAATTGTAAGTGAATTGGCATATCCCACTACCACTACTATGCATAAATCTGCTCAATGTATACCATGCTTTAGTACAGGCTATGGAATTGGTAACACTTTAGTTTTCATGTACTAAGTTTTCACTTAGAACACTTTCCAAGATGTTCATCTCCATTGTCAACTGTATGTCTACCAAGTGAAGAGAGAACGAGAGCGAGATTTACTGATTAGAATATAAAATTTGTAGACTTTATTTCCCTTATAAAATTAAAATGAAGTCATTATTAACAGTGGAGTTATATGATAAGTATTAACACATTTTATTTATTTCCATTATTTATTAATCCTGTCTATTTCTTTTGCCTTATGTGTCAAAAATATAAAACAGAAAAGTAATCAAGTATCAAAAATGCAGCTTGTATCTGCATTTGGAAAAAGATTAAGTGCCTGCTTAATGTTTAGAATAGAGCCTAATTTAGTAATTCTTGATTTACTTTAGGTGTTAAAACTACTTTTTTATGCTTGAAATTCTGACAGAAGGAAGAATTGATGACAAAATGAAGAAAGCTTGTGTGAAGGAATGCCAGGGAGTATTGACTGCAGAGTCAAGCAGAACTTTTGGCATATTTATATCTTGGAAGCCTGCTAGTTTTTGTCCCTCCCACCTTTGATGATGTACAAGTGATATATCTATATATCTACACAGTTCACAGTGACTTCTATAACAACACTGTATTAAGTTGGTCTGCTGTGTGTTTGTATAATGCAAACAAAAACAGTTACTGCTATGTAGCAGCTTTCCAAGTTTTTTGGAACTACTGTGTGCTTAAAAGAAAAAGAAAAACGAAAGATATTTTAAGGAAAGATTATGGAAAAACATCTGTGTTTAACGGTATTAATATTTTCTAATAGCAATGCTAATTGTAAAATGTCTGACTCCTAATTTTGAAGTTGTTATTGGGCCAGTCACAAGATTAAGATCACTTAAGATTCTGGCCATGAATGTTCATGCAAAAGTAATGTGCTTTTGCCAATAAAAAGCATCTCAACTAATAAGGTTTAACACACAAAAAATGAAGGTGGAAACGTCTGTCAAATCACATAAATAGCAACTCCTGATTTCAGTCAATTCAAATACAAAATGCAAATGAGAGAAGAAAAACTGCAATAACAAAAGCACTGACAAAACTCTTAGGCATTAAATTAAGGGGCATTTACATATTTTTAGCTTCACTTAGGCTGGATTTTCTGACCTTTGATCACATATGAAGCCATTACTTCTTGCGAAAATTAGGTGCAAATTATGTTTCTCGGCTCTAAGTTTTAAACATGCATGAAAATGTCACACTTTCTGTGGAAATTATATTCCTATATATCTGCACTCACCTTGTAATATCTAGATTCACTATATCTTTCAGTAACAGCTTGTACACTATGTCGTCAAATGCCTCGCTATCACAGTGCTACCTGCCTCTCCTGGACTCTCAATTGGATTCGAACTCACACGTCAGAGCATTTCTAGCAAAAGCCAATTTTTGTTTTTACCGCTGAAACAATAGTGCCAACAAAAGAAATCAGAAGGTGTATGTTGTTCGTGTTATTTTATTTACTTTTTTTTTAATGCAGCACTCCAACTTAGCTAAAGTAGTTGTTTTAAGTGTAAAATTAGAGCAGTAACAATAATTTGCGCTACGTCAAAATTTTCAGCAAAAAATGGGGAAACAATTCATTAAAAAATGTAGTCTGCGTAGGTCAAGGTTTGAGAAAGAGACAACAAATAGTAGTTTAACGGAACAATGGCAAGCAAATGAGCGCAAAGGTAAATTCTTGTAGAGTGAAAGAGATAGAACGACAAAATGGCGCATGTTATTGATTGTGCTATCCATTATGTCACAATACACAAATTAATGACTTAATAATGTTTGATGTGAGTGCTCGGGTGAAGAAATGGACATAAGAATAGTCGAAGTGTCCTTCAGCTTTTGGTAAATAAGTAAAATAATGCCGTCATTGCGGAAAAAGGTGGCAGAGTTCATACGCCAACTTTCAGTTACGAATCAGGCTGAAAATGTGCTAAGCGATCCCACAGATGCAGCTGGAGAAGCATCAGGATGTTTTATTCAAAGATATCTTAGCGGGTAAGTGAGATACATTGGGAATTTAAAAGTATATATAATAACATGCTCGATTACACGTACGGAAACCTGTCAGTGTAGGTACCTACTGTAAGCATGGTGGACATGTTATTTATTTTTACTTTTATTGAATACAGTACAAAAATTACTTTGCCCTTCTTATTTTCGAATCATTAGTATTGTCATTAAAGTAAAAGTTACGTAGCAAGCATGTCATCAAGAGTAGAAGGCTATATTTCCTTCATTCTTTTTTCCGTTTGCACAATAGAAAGAGACGACAGGCCATGAGCAAATATCATTAACACCATCGATGAACCTTAGTGGTTTTAGATTCTTATGTTCTTACTTGAGATGCATTTTAATTAATCACATTAGTCAAGGATGTGATTCATGTTTACTGAGCCTTTTTTTTTTTGCTGCCATCTCTTTTTGAACAGTGCTAAAAGTAGTCAAAAACATGAGCTTGCGAGTCTCACTGGCAGCTTCATAGGAGGGTGGGAAATGACACCTACAAACTCACACGTTTGAATGATATAGATATATTACCTAGATATATAGGGAAGTTAACAATGCACGGCCTTTGTCCAAAGGGCAAAATGTAGCCACAGAACACCAAAGTAGCTGTCATTGCCAATAGAATAAAGAAAAAACATATCAACATATTAGAGAAATTATTAATAAAACAGAAGAGTTAATAGGTCATTTTTGTGTCAATATTATACACCACTTGAAACAGCATGAACTGAAATTGTCATTGCATGGGTATTATTTAGGAGCAGAATTCTGTAACTCTGAAAATGGCTGTAGTTTGTAACTTTGTCAAGCTGGAAACACTATAGATCCATAGACTTATTCACATAGAAATATGTGCAATTCAGCTTTCAGTGACAATTGTAGATATAATTTAATAAGTATATACAAGCATATCGTGCGCTATTCCTCTTTCATACATAAGTACGTGCTGGCGTTTTAAGATGAGGCCACAGACCACCTATACGCGTAGCACTTTGTACTGCAGTGACCTCTGTACTTTTCCGATGTGCAACTGGCGATGCGTGACGCGTCCAAGGTTGTCTTTATCGGTTATGCTTTAGGTGTGTTTTAGTGCCTTCAGTCGCTGTTTAGGTTCGTGTTATACAGAAAGTGTGGATCTCAGATGTGAAAGTTTATTCGAGACATCTGCGATTTGCGTAGAGTTAATGTCTTGTTATTAGGCCTCTGCAATGCCTGCCGACAAATTCACTCTTGAACAACGAATTTTTATGTGCGATACATACTTAAAAACTCAATCATGTAGGCAGGTGTGTAGACAATTTAAGGAGACATTTCCTGGTTATCCAGTTCCGGGTAGAGACACTGTCAGACGTCTGATTAACAAGTTTAGGACAACGGGATCGCTAAACGTTAAACCTAAGAAGCGAAAACGACATGTTCTAACGGAGGAAAAAATTGACGAGATTGGTGCATCATTCGAACGCTATTCTAAGAAGTCTATAAGCCGTATTGCCCAGCAAGTGGGTGTTTCGAAAACCTCTGTTCGTACAGCTGCTAAACTTTTAAAACTGAAACGCTACAGAGTGGCTATAGTTCATGAATTGCAACCCCTTGACGACGAAAAGCGAGTCAATTTCTGTAATTGGATTTTGCAAAACATCTCTGACGGTAATGTTGACCCACATTTAATAATTTTTTCAGGTGGGACATGGTTTCATTTAAATGGTCATGTTGCCCCGCAGAACTATAGGTATTGGAGCATAGAGAATCCTAATTTAATTCACGAAGTTCCGTTGCGTGATGTCAAAATCGGTGTATGGTGTGCTGTAACAGCAAAACGGATAATAGGGCCCATATTTTTCAGCGATACCGTAAATTCCGATAGGTACCGCAGAAATATTCTTGCACCATTTTTTCAAATGTTGTCAGATAATGAGAGAGAAAGCGGATATTTCCAGCAAGATTCTGCCATAGCCCGTATTGCTCAAAACTCCTTGGAAGATATAAAGGCGGTTTTTGATGACAGGGTGATTTCTAAAGGATTATGGCCGCCCCGTTCCCCGGATCTTACTGTGTGTGACTTTTATTTGTGGGGAACCCTAAAACATAAAGTTTATAGGAACAATCCCCATACCATAGACGAACTTAAGAACAGTATAAGTACAGAAATTACGAACATTACGCAAGAAGAACTCATGCGCGTGAATGGAAATTTCATCCGAAGGTGCCAAGAATGTCTTCACGCAGATGGACACCACTTCCATCTCTTATAATGAGGTTAGTACTCATAGTGCGTGTCACTATCACTCGTAATAACGCGGCAGTTACGGAACGAAAAACCCCCAGTGTTATACGGGATTACGATGAACTTTACTTAGCATGACTTAACGCAACGGGACGCAATAAAGGTCTATTTGGGATGCATCTCGTAATAAAAAAATAAGTGCAAGAAACCCAACGACAACAGTTAAACGAGTTAACACCATTGCCAATAGGCAATAAGTTCCAAAGGAAAGGCCGCCGATAAGACCAATGTACTTAAATGCGGGATATAAATGGAACTAAAAAAAAAAATGAATGAATGACTCTCGATTGGTAGTTGATTTTATTACTTAACGCTACTGCTTCACGCTAGTTGGTCCTAATTACCAGTGACGTCAAACTTAACGTAACGGGAAGGAAAAGTTTAACATTTCCAAACTCTCTTAAGTTACGTCGCGTTAAGTGGACCTTAAATAGTTCCATTTAATACAACATGTCAGACTCGCATTACGTCGCGTTAGTTATGCCGGGATTACGATTAATTTAATGCGACGCAATGTGAAAGTCTAACATATTGTATTAAATACAGCTATTATTATGAGTCGATTTAACGCGACGTAACTTAAGAGTTTGACTTTTCCTTCCCGTTACGTTAAGTTTGACGTCATTGGGAATTAGAAACAATCGGCATGAAGCAGTATCATAAAGTAATAAAACCAACTACCAATCAAGAGTCATTCTCGTTACGTTAACCCTTTCATGGGCTGTTATATTGTATTACATTTTTTTAAATTTCATCCTTGTAATCTAATCCTTATATGTGCTCTAAATGCATATTTATAAGAAATACACTGCTCAGATATCCCATTTTCAAGAAATGGGATGTGGGAAGATAGCTTCCCACGGCCTGCCAGGAGGTTGGTACTACGGGCAGGGATAAATTTGTTACTTTGGTGCAATGTGTTTAAAAAAGTCAGCTGAAACTGTATTTAATGTATTAGTAAACGTTTATTTTGTAAATTTGTGCTTTACATGAAAATGACCTGCAAATAACATGGTTACAAGATGTTTATAACAAGCAGTCCTCTATGAAGAGTGAAAGAATCTGAAGCAAGGCACAATGCAACATTGCAATTAGAACAAATTACATATGTTCGCTTTTCTTCTTTCCTTGTGCTGCAACATCTTTAGCTCTGAATCTTCTTTGGAAAATGCTCTCCAACATTTGCCATACGCACTTCATCTGGAACTCCAATGCTTCGGCTTTTCTTTGCAACAAAATCTGGAACCTTGCCTTTACGTTTTCTACTTGTAAATCCTGATGTGAGCTGTCGAGCTAACTGCATTCTGAATGTCAATTGATCACCATTCGCTTTTATAAGCTTGCGTAAAGTAAACACATTTACTATAGCTGCATCCAGTAGAAAATAACATATCCTGTGCCACCACTTGAGAGACCTTCATCCAACAGCATATTGCTCTCTTTTTTGATCAAAACGGTCCACACCTCCCATAATCTTGTTATACAAGGCCACAGCACATGGACAAGCAACTATAATTTTTGAGCCATCTTTGTTCCTCCTGGTAACAAATTCCACTTCTTTTGGAGAGACAGCTGTCGACAAAACAGAGACAGTCTTTGTATCCTGCCATTTGATTGCGGCAAGTGACCCTTTTGTTTCGAACATGAATTCCCCTTCGTTTTAACTTGTCATTTTTCATCATTTGTGGAATTCCCTTTCTGTTGGGTCTTACAGTGCCAACCGAATAAATCTTATTCAGGAGAAGAGACTCGCATAGATTGCATGTGCTGAAATAATTATCAAAGGCAACTATGCAGTGGGAGTCGGCAAGTACTTTGCATAGCTCCATGACAACTCTTTCACCAAGATTCATTTCATGGCCCTTGCACATTCTCATTCTTCCCGCAATATACATCAAACTTTATTAAATACCCTGATTTAGAGTAGAAGATCCTTTGGTATAGCACTGTTGTTATCATTCAAGTGCAGATTTTCTGTAATTTTTTTGAATCGCTTTAGTGTCATTATTTTAGACACAGCCTCAACACGCAGTGCTGGAGCAGAGGACCAATAGTTTTCAAGATGTGGTAGCTGATGTATCCCCATTAAAATCAAACATCCAAAGTATGCTTTGATTTCAGGGACTGTGGTATCACACCAATTGAATTTGATACTGATACTGAATTTGGGTCAGGACGTTCATGTTTTGCATACTTTACTATGTGATCAAAGGTAAAATCATCAAAAAGCTCATAAAAGTAATCACATTCTTTGTCATATTTACAAAAGTCTGGTTTTGCTCCAGGGATTTTCTTAGGACTACTAATATTATCAAAAATTCCACTTACAGTTTGATCCCAAACATGTTCGTTTGATTGACCAGAAAAAATCAGATTTTGCAATTCTTCTTCATGTGGTATAGAATGCACCAGATCAGGCGAACACTGAACATCAACAGATCCATTGGTTTCAAACAGTAGTGGTGTTCTTCCTGTATATGTAGTTTCCATTGACGTATTTGGCGTACTCTCATCTTCAGAAACTGCATCAGGTTCCGCATCAAAATACAGCTCGTTATCTGGTAGTGAATAAAAATAGTCTAGTAGTTCCTCTGTTGTCTTGAGAATATTCTGTAAGTAAAATGCACTAAAATGAAGAAATAGCCGTGTAACATTACATGTTGGTACATGATATGGTAACAACAGGTTTTCCTAAAATATCCTGAAGGGCTTTATACTTTTGGAAAATTATCACAATATTATCAAAAGTTGTGTTATAAAAAATGTTTTAGAAAAGACAATTTGAACTAAGGATATTAATTAATATGCTAACTTTGTTCATATTTTGCATAAAGGTAACAAAATAAAACTTATTTCATGTGTGAGACCAACCAATAATGAGCATGGCATGGGCCATGGGAAGTATCCTTCCCACGTGTTCATAAAGCATTTTCAGGAATATTTGGTACAAAAACTATTTTTCAGCAGTTAAATGTAATAAGAGCACATTGGAATAACGAATAAAAGCAATTATACTACTTACCGATGACATTATAATCAAGATATTCTTCAATGTTGCACAAAATGACCAAAAACTGCCCAACACGTGCTCTCCTCACACAGACTAACATCAAACAATGAGCCTCCCGCCACTTAAATAGCACCAATGCAGAACTTCACGTGTTTCTCATGTTTCATATACTCTACAGAAGATGGCTGCACCAACTAGAAGCGGGAAAAATGCTTCCCTTGGACACTATAGCGTCGGATATTGTGTGGGAATATGGCTTCCCACAGCCCACGAAAGGGGCTAAGTGCATCCTAATTAGACCTTTAGTTCAGCAGCATTTCATAACTTCACGTTACATTAAGTTCATCGTAATCCTGACTTAGTAGTGTGCGGAGTATATATACATTTGATCCGTGGCCTCACCATAAAACTACTGCATGCATGTACCTATGGAACTCCTTCAGAAACCTCATGTATTTATGCAACTGTTGGTGAGTGTTCTGAAGCTTTTGTTCAAAGCAAAGAGGGATGTTATAATATGCATAGATTTTAACATAAGACTACTTAATTCCAAGCACAAGCTAAAGGCAGTTGAACTTGTAATGGTTCCATATATATACCTTCTGATTGAAATGCAAAGAAATATGATTTAAAGGAGGAGAATGCATATACTACACAGTTTATGAGGAGATGTGAACAGTTGGAAAGCCTGGAATCCACCAACCCTCCCTTTTTAAAACAGTTTATTATATACAAAATAAATTGTTAAATGTCAACACAGTACTCCCATTTTGTTACTACTGCTCATGCACGGAAAAAAGTCCAACCCATGAGTAGTGAAATCCGCAAAAATAGTGTTGGTTTTAGGCAACTGCTTTATTCTTCTGTTTATAAAAAGAATATCCCTCAGCTATGCTTTGTGGCTTAGGGCCCTAAAGCAGTCATTTGTGTAAGGATGGCAGTGTTTGTTAGTCATATGTTAGAAGCTTTACAGTTGTGAATTGCATACCTCTTGTTCAGATGTTGGCGGCTCTTCCATATGAATAGATAGCCTCAAAGTGCCTATTACCAGCCAAAGCATGAACTAATTGTGGAAAGTAGTCTTGGAACAAAACCCAAACTTGCTAACTTGCAACATTCAATATGTTACATACTATGAGTTTTCTCAGCAGAGACCAGCACAGAATAGACTATCTTTATCAGTACAGACTGACCAGATTCATTATAAGTTTCCCCAGTTATCAATGGGTTTTCAGATCGTGATGCACAAACTACCAGTTTTCATTACCTATATACAAGTGCAACATGTGACAACAAACTCTCGTTATAAAGTGACAAATACTAATATAGAAAACCTTATAGGGTTTGCTCAGGCATACCAGTAATCTTGGGATCTTGTCTTCCGTTCAATTATTGTTGCAATAGAACCCCATTTTAACTAATTTTGGTGCAGTCAATTTTTTCCCTAAATGGGGTTGTGCATAAATTGGGCGTTATTTTGCTAGTGATTAACTACACTAATTTTTTAGTTGATTTAATGAAAATTTTAAATATACAAGCTATACTTAAAATAAATTTGAAAGAATTAAATATGTTCAAGTTAGCAAATGGTTTGCCAAACTATTAAAACATTATACACTGTAAGAGGAAAATACAAATTATAAATTATGTATAAACTAAAGTAAATAATATTTTACAAACTATGTACAGTTAAATATATGCATAAGCAGTGGGTTTTGGAAAGAAGTGAGATTGAGGGTGGAAGATATCGAGAAACAAGAGATATGGGCTAGTTTTGAGGATAAAAGATCATTGATCTTGTATAAATCAGTTAAAAGAAATTGGGGAAGGGAGAAGTATGTAGATATATGCAATCAATTTGGTAGAATAGGTCTTGCGTGGATGCGCACAGGAGTAATATTTTTAAAAAGGAATGGATATAATGGTTCGGGGAGATGTATTATGTGTGATGAATCGGGTAGTACTTTTCATTGTCTAATAGAATGTGATAAGGTTAAAAGGTGTAGAGAGGTTATATGGAATAAAAAATGGGACAAGCTAAACAAAGAAGCAGTAGCATTAAGAATGTTGGGAAGCACAAAAGTAGAAACAATTAAAATGATGACATTTTTAGGCAACACAAGAGATAAGTGGATAAGGAGCTTAAGAAAGGTACAGCTGAACGGGCATAGTTTGTAAGTGGAGAGATGGTATAGTAGCTTTATCCCATATATACAGCCTAGGGGCTAAATATGGGGGAGCTAGAAAACTGGTGCACTAGACATAAGTTTTAGATATAAGCTTTATTTGTATTATTGTAATAATGATGAAATAAATATAATTATATATATATATATATATATATATATATATGCATAAGCTTTTACGATTTCTATGCTGTTCTGCCATGGTCTACAGTAATCCAAAATAACAGACATTTACATAACTGGTCTAGCTTCATGTGAGCTCAACCTGCAACAAATGAAATTAAAAAGAGCTGTAGATTTTTTAACATCAAGGCTTGCAGGTTGATTCCTCTTTCCCTGATGCCCCACAGTGAAGAGTGTGTGTCCGATGTGGTTGATATTGCAAATGTTGGTGGCACTGATATTCCTCATTTTCTTCTTCCTCTCCTTTTCCTCATTCAACACATTATTGCTAATACCTGCAATATCCTTGTGTGTTGCCAAATGAAGAGTTCATCATCAAAGTTCACTAACTCTTCAAATGTTACATTTATGTTTTTCTGGAGCATCTCCAGTCATATGATTTCTTCTTCCTTCTCGCTTTCTTCAAGTGAGGCACCAAAACCAGCCTTGTAGAAGCAGTTGCAGATGGCAGCAGGTGTCAACAGTAGCATTTAAACAAGAAGCGACTTTGATAGGGAAGTAGGAGAACAATGTTACCGGGTTGTATTAAAAAACAGTATCAAAGCACATGCTACAATGTATAATATATATATAGCTTTGTAGGTGAAGGGAGAAAAGGGTGGTAGAACCTTACTGGCTAGAGAAATTGCCATGGAAACCACACGGAAATGTGCCTATCCAGTAACTGTCAGAAGTCGCTTCTTGTTTAAGATAGTGTATCCATTGCCATGCTGATACGAACCACTGTATTGTTTGCAGTATGTTCAGCTTCGGTTCCTCGTTTCTTTCCATAAAGGTAATGGTTATTTGCACCTGGAATTTCCAATATTTGCCCTTTAAGGTATGAATTATTCCCAAATGCAGAGGCTGTAGATGACTGGAACTTATTTGGAGCTTGCTGGAAATAAGACATTTTAACATTTCTCAAGATTGACATATCTATGGGATGTGCTGAGTATTACCAAGACAGTCTTTCTTACCTTGAAACCTATTTTACAGTCTATACAATGTAAAATTTTTACAATTGTTTAAGAAGTCATTCAGGAATTTTTCTGAAAGTTGTAAATGCATGAAAGTGTGCAATTTTTTTTAAAAACTTCTTGTTTTATATTTCCCAATAATTAGTAGGGCAAGTTTCCTGCTGCTGTTGATGTTGGCGCACACTGTGCTGTAAATTGCTGCTTGCCTTTTTTTTCCCCACCATTTCATCCCCCCACAGTTTAAATAGGATCAGAAGTGTATGAAGAAGCACTCATTTCATTAGCATTGAAAATGTCCTTTGGTAGCAGTTGAGAAGATAGAGTAATTTCCTTTTTCCAAATATCTATGATGCCATTGTTAACTTTCACTCTCTCACCATGCATGGTATTAAGTATAAGATTGTGTCATTTAAATCTGTCAAGCCACACATTGGAAGCAGGAAAGTCATCTATTCAATTTTAAGAAATTTCTCTTATTTAAAGTGTTACTGCTAGTCAGTATGTATAGTTCTGCTTCTTCTTGCTGCAAACCATTATACTAAATTCTTCCATGTGCACAAAATGCAAAGCATGAACATTTTTACATTTTGTAATTGCATTACTACACTGTACTACTTCTGCATTTAACATTGCATACCTTTGCTTCAAAATTACTGTAAGAATGGATGGAGCCAGTTCATATTTTTTCATATTTCTAGTTTGACAAAGAAATTCTGGGGTTATTTTACATACCTATGCATGTTGCTTACTAATTTTGTATAGATGAGCAGCCAAGCAGTCATGTCCAGTCATTAACCGAAGATTTGCTACAGTTTCATGTCTTGGTGATTTAGGGATACCAGGATTTATTGCTGTTTTTGGTTTTAAATGTTTCTGCCTTTTGATTTTTAATAGTACTATTTATGATTAATTTTGTGGAATGATATGTTAGCATGTTGTATGGCTTTTGTAAGGTTTTGGTGCCTTACTTTGCAAGAGAATCTGCATGTTCTGTACGCTGAAGTCCCAATGAGCAGGTACCCACTGGAATTTTACTTCTCATGTGTGATATGTTGGGTTTCTCTTATTTTGAAACTTATGTGCTTCTGTGATACAATTGTTTGAATGGCTGTTGTCGAATCACTTAAAATTACTGCTTTTTTACTTTCAGTACCATGTGCATAATAGGTTGAGAAGGTACATCTAATACACAAAAAATTCAATGCCAAGATTTAACCAGAAATACATGTTTTGAGCCTCCCTGAATCCAAAAAAAAAGCATTTTTAGAAAAAGGCAGCACTCACATGCGTGTGAGAGAGAGAACTCAAAAACGAAACGTAGGATAAACATAAAACGTGTTATTTAAGTCAGTACCTTCCAAAGATGCGACAAAGATTTTCAAGAAAATGCCCCACCCCAAATTACCCTTTACACAGAGCATTTTTTGAAATTTTTGATTTGCCAAAAAATGGCTTGTAACGATTTTGATTAAAATACCATATATTTAAGATATTTACATGATGAATAAAATGTATAGGTTGAATTTTCTGGAAATAGCCTGTGAAGTCCTCTTCATTTGGACAGAATTTTGTATAATCTTGTATAACTAGTGAACATTAAAGTGATAGATGAAAACGTACTACACAAAAAATGTAGATCTCTTTAAAACATATAATTTATTCCAAATAACTTGTTTTGTGGCATCAGCCATTTCCAATATATCCATTACTAATGGTTCAAATTGTGTAATGCTTAGGCAATCTTTTAAAGTACTGCCAATTTTCAGTTGTTTCTAGAGATGTCATGGAAAGGGTATGGAACATGAAGATCAGCGTATAGCATCTAATTATAAAACATTTGACTGTTGCTATTTCCTTTGTATCTGTAACAAAATGTGTAATCAACTATTTCTGCAAAGGTTAGGTTTATTTGGATTAAAACGAAGTAGATGGAAAAATAAGCTTTAATAAGAATAGTTTTACACCTGTTAATAAATGATAGAGGGTAGAGAAAGTCATGTAAATGCATCACATTAGATTTTTAAACATAATTTTACATAATTGTGTTACTGCCATATTTATTGCCAAAATTTCACCATAAAAATGCATTGTGTTAATTTCAGTTGATACATGGTAATTAAATAACTCTGAAATATTAACTTCTGCTTTTCAGCCATTTTAATCCACAAAGTGCACATAAAAATAAAATGTTGACCGCTGTACACCACTGTGCACCCTTACACTTCTTCAGCACACACAGTAATACAACGCAAGTATAAGGGATGTAGCTGAAGCCAAAGAAAATATCACACATATCTCATGCCATATCACAATGATGTAAATATCACAGAGCATTAATATAATTTATTTCAAAATCCTCCATAAAGTCATTAAAGCAGCAAAGAAACTTCATCAGTACACAATTAGCAGATAAAAAAATAAAAATAACATGCAATACACTCAGAGGAAAGGCTGAGTATAATATTCACAAAAATGACCAATTACTAACATTGAAGAAAACAAAAGTATTATCTGATGCATTCACATGAGTTTATCTACTCACTCTTCTACAAACCATTCTTTCAAAAGCTTTCTTCTATTTATTTTTTGTTAATCAAGATAGACTTTAATTGCACATTTTGTTGTCGGTACAAGCAGAATACAGTTGAGTAGGTATTAAGATTTTTAAATAGCCGTCGCTATGCGAGACTTTGAAATTCTGTGCTCCTTGCATGCCCACAAGAAGAAATGAATAGCGACTTACCACTTAAAAAAGTATAAGTATTTGAAAATTAAAACCAATAACAAAGAATATCTCGCAAGTGTTTAACACCACAAAAAATTGTATTGGGCATAAATCGTATTAAGATCTACATTTTTTGAAGTGTAAGAATTTGTCTAGCTCTTACAGTTTACCAGTTACACAAAAGAGGAGATCTTTACAGGCTATTGAACCAGAAAATTCAAGATATGCATTTTATTTGTCATGCAGATATCTTAAACATGTGTTATTTTAATTAATCTTTAGAGCCATTTTTGAGAAAATAAAAAAATAACAAAGATTTTCCTGTAAAGAGTAGTTTGGGGTGGGGGATTTTTATTGAAAACTTTCGTGTTGCATCTGACTTAAACACCAATTTTGATGTTTAAACAACTTTTCATTTTTTTAATTAAAAGCTGTTCATACACACAGACCGTTTTCTAAAAGTGCTTTTTCAGATTCGGGGAGTCTCAAAACATTTATTTCCAATGAAATCTCTACTTGCTATACTGTCCGTTCCAAACCACAGTTCCCTTTGATGTAAACAAAAGCTCATGCTTCTGCTTGTCATGAAATATTGGGGTAGGAAAGATATAGAACTGCAAAATTTATTGCAGTTATAAGAACTCATTGCTAAAGGTAATGGATATACAGGGTGTAAGTGAAATGGTCCTGCAGACTGGGGGAGGTGTGAGAATGGATGTAGATGAGCAGGACTTCTGAGACTTTTTTTGTAATTAAATGCACCGTTTTCTAGCCAAAATACTTTTATCAAGAAAAATTTATCACCACCTTGCTGGATTACTGTTGTTAAACGTTCTTAATTTATGACTATTCATAGAAAATTGAATAAACGATAACTTTTTCCTTTAGCGTATTTCAATAAAAGGAGCGGTTTTTGTGTAAATTAAATTTAAAAAGTCTATAATTTGTTGCCTCCTTAGTTCTGTTAGAACTGGCAACATTGCATCAGCTGGTTTACTTTTGATATCAGTGTAGGTTGCGGGAAATGTTTACTTAATCACATGCATTTTTTTTTTTTTTTTTGGTCAAAGCCGCAAGATTAGAGCAGTTAAAGGAGACATGGATAAAAAGAACAAACCAAGGACAGAAAACCTTGGTACAGGACAACATACACAATGCCGCAATTTTCAATGTCTGAATATCTGGACATGGTCTTAATTTACAGAGAAACACAGTGCAGTTCTCGATCTGCTCAATGGCTCTATGCTGAGAGATTTCCTAACAGGGTCATGCCAAGGGCGACAAAGAGATGACAAAATTAACGTGAAAGAGGAAGTGTTAAATTTGGTTGATGAAGTCGCAATATTGCTCACACAGTAGTGGTGTCACACTGGACTGTACTTAGAAGCTTTAAAGAGCAGTTATTGCACCCATGTCATCCAGTGAGTACGATGTTCATCACCAAATGACTTTCATCCATGTGTTGGGTTTTCCAAATCGCTGCTTTATCAGTTTGCACAAAATTCAGATTTTGTAACAAATGTGTTGGTGACGGACAAGGCCTGTTTTGTGCGAAGTGGCATTACAAACTTTCACAACACACACACGTAAGCAGTGGAGAACCCGAGAACTAGACAACAGCAAAATTTTCAGCATGGATTCTCGATGGGCCAGCATAATTGGAAATCATCTTATTGGACCATTCATCCTTCCACAGTGCATGACTGATATGGGGTATTGGCGGTTTTTGAAGTACCAATTCCCTAACCTGTTGGAGATAAGGAGGAAGATGTGGCTCCTTCATGATGGTGCTCCACCCCACATCACTCTTGCAGTCCGTCACTTAAAGACTTTCCCAAACGGTTCGATCGGTCGATTTGGACCTGTGGCTTGGCCTGCCAGATTGCCAGACTTGATTCCCTTAGATGTTTATTTCTGGGGAACATGAAAAACAAAGTGTACAGGGGTGAAATAGAAACTGCGGATAAGGTGCACCAGTGCATTTTCATAGCAGCTGAGGAAATTAGAAAACAACCAGTGGTCTTTGCCAGGGTGCATCAGAATTGGTTAAGGTGGTAAATTTTAAATTGAGTTTTATTTATGGACGCTCTTTAACTACTGTGGTTCTTAGCGTCCCATTCTATATTGGGCGTGAAAGACCGGTAATTTTGCTCAGAGGCCTCTTTATCAGGCTTGAGGTTCTTTTTACGTGCCGTAAATCTACGACACAGGAGCACTGGCTTTACTTCCATTCCGAAGGAAGCCATTCTAAGGATTTTTACGCCTGAAAAAATCCATCGCCCTCTGCCAGGTTTGAACCCGCGACCTTGGGAACTAGAGGCTAGCACGGTACCACTAGTCCATGGAGGACGGCGGTTAAGGTGGTGTGAAGCCTGTACAAGCAAATGACGGACATATGGAGTACTTCCTCTAAACACTTATTTCAAATTTACATCCTCAAGGCAAGTTCAAATATTTTAAATTAATCCCAATGTTTTCGCATACTTGTTAAATGCTAATGATTAAGGTTATGGTCTTTTTTGTTTCTAATGCTACCAATAACATGCTCAATGGCAATAAAATATATTATTATTATTATTATTATTATTATTATTATTATTATTATTATTATTATTATTATTATTATTATTATTATTATTATTAGCAACTCAGAACTGCAGATGTTTTCTATACCTGACTGCACTTCTGATGCTCTGTCCACTTGTCCCTAACCGTTAAGTTCCTCTTCCCATCGAACACCCTCATATCATGGTCGACTAGTATTATCCTCATTTTATGGTGGTTGTGTGATTGACAGACATGATGTACGGGAACAGCCAGAACCCTTAATACTACATGGCCGCAACCCACATGAGTTACCAGGTAAACCACTTGGTGCTCTTGGGCCTCAGCCAGTATTTGCTGCTCTTACTGGTCCTGATGGAGGATTGACAACAGTGAACCGACGTCAACGACACCTTTCTACAAGTGATCCAGATGTGGATTACATTGATATTCAAGATAATCAACAGAATGTGCCACCCAATAACTTGGTCATCTCCAGTTCAGGAGATAAACGGCATAAAGGTAATTTCAAAGCAAAGATGGTTTTTTAATTCTGATATTACTGAGTTTAGAGGTTACTGAAGCCCAAATAGTAGTTTTATGGGGATTCCAGAAGATGTTTTAAGCTTTTCCTATTGTTCATTGAGTGTATTGCCCATGTCACAGTCAGTGTTGGAGTTTAAGGGGACAAGGAAGTCTGAACACATGGAAATTACACCTTAAATGTGTTAAATTACTACTGCTCTTAAAGTTCTTAATGATTTTTCCTGACATTTTTATGAATTATTCTATAAATCATTACAATTATTTCAAGTGATTGTTTGCATTGATAGCTTATGTAGTCAAGTCCATAAAAATTATTTCAATCAGTAGAAAAATAATAAAGTTTACTCTTAAAACATGTAAATTCATATGCCTTTTTCTCTGATACTACTTGCAATACAGAATCACACCTTTGCATGCTTGTTCTTAGTATAATCAGCTATCTTCAGAACCTCAATTATTTACTTATGTTTATCAGTTCTCTAGAAATTGGAAAAAAAAAATTATTTGCATAGTCAAAAAGGTAAAAATGTGGAAAGTTTGCAGTGTTGTTGCTTTCTTAATATCACTACTATACATTTTAAAATTGTGATTGTGGTTCAGAAAGTTTAACTATGTGTTGTATACATGTACTGAAAATTTCAGCTCTCTACCTCTCATACTTTCTGAGGAAAAGGTACATAAGTATCCAAAAATGTTCTTTTGAGAAAACTGAATTTAAAGTTTGAACATTAAAATTCTGACACACTTCAGTACATTCCAGGGTCATAATCTTCTACACCTTCATTCCTGGATTGCTTCAGCTTTTCTGATTGCCTTCTCTTGGTCCGGGCCTTTTTTGTTAATTGCTGAACTGCTCGCTGGGCATGATATAGTCGTTCGTTGCTGAAAGATACGAAAATGTTCTAAAAAGGGGCATTGCATGACAGCTTTAAAGGAATGCAGACTAGCATTTAAATGTGGTATTTAAATGTCTTAAAAACCTGTTAACCCCCAAAAAGTATATATTTTCTAAAACTGGAAATAATAGAGATTTTATTAGTGCTTAAAACAAAAAATGTGATTTTTGTCCATTTCAGAGTACCTTGTCCCTTTAAATATTCTTAAGCATATGCAATAAATTTATCTCTAAAGAGCCTTCAATTATTTACAATGGCTCCCATATGTAAGTACTACACAAACCGTTAAACTAGAGGTTATTGTAGTAAAAGCAGAGTAACTGCCCATGGCTATGTAATTTTAAAAAATATTTTCCAATTTTGCTTCAGGAGTCTTCAAATTTGATTGCATAGTGTTTTATGTTTGTTGACATCTGGAGATTTCAAAGCAGCCAGTTTATTTACCTTCATCCATCACTGTTTATTATTTAATTAAATATTTAACCCTTCCTGAGCAAAATTGTTTCAGGATTTTCTAGGTATTTTACAAGCTATTGTCAATGGACAAAACGAAAGCAGAAGTACAGAAACATGCTTATGTGAATCTAATGACATGTAGCAACAATTTATGTAAACAAACGTTGGCTTAATTGAACACACAATAAGTATCCAAATTAACCTGAAATGTAGCCATTGCAGCAAATATGCAAATTTTGCTCCGAAAGGATTAAGTATAGTATATACTATTTTATGATCATATTCCATGAAGTATGTTTGAGAAGCTTGAGGGTATATTTTATAATATTAGTGTATTAATCTTTATTGTGTAATCAGCAAACTTGCAAAGTAGTATATCTTAAAAGGTTGGTTCACAATAACTGGAAACAGGAACCAGAATGAGAATGGCAAATTAAAATAGGTGTATTATAATGTAAGAGTTCACAAGTACTGGGAGGCTTACTGGAACCCACAAAAAGAAACAAACTTGGTGAATTTTTAAGATTTAGAAGCTAGTAACAGTGATGTGTCATAATTTAAAATAAAGAGAGTTGAGGGTTGTTACAAGTAAGAATATTTTAGTGATGTAGTGTAACAGCCCTCAACTCTCTTTATTTTAAATTTTAGACTTGGTGAAGTTTTAACTTTTCTGTTCCCGGTGTAATGGATTCATATTGCAACTGTTCAGGGTAGAAATCATTCAAGCAGGCTGTGAACTATACCTTTTTCACTATAAGTTGAAAGGAGAAGTAAAATAAACAAGACAACACCTCATTGGCTGGTTGGCAAACTACAACCTTTCCCGCTTAGTATGTCATCTCTTCCTCTACAAAAAAACAGTTCGGTTCAGATTGTATCATTTTGTGCTTATTCTCGTGCAGAGAAATTTAAAAAACTCATTATTGTAATAGTTCAATTTATGAAACTAAATGGGTGTGTTCAGATTCACCTATACTAAATGAACTGTTATAGTAGAGGGTTTAAGAGGCTATGCGCAGGCGCTGCAGTTTGTTTCCGGTTTCCGGCTGAAAATCCTCTGCACTGTGGAAAACTTAAACGCGGGAAATGTAAAGAAGACAATTGTGTTAAACGCTTTTAACAAATTCTGCGAAAAGTACCCACCTTTAATCGACAATGAATATGGTTGGCCATTGTTTGGCAATAATTGAACTTCTTTGTTAGTGATGCAGAATTGTTGCTCGGATAGCTTGGGTCATGTTTGTTTTCAGCTGTGTTTTAACCTATAGTGCTAATCGTTATTTAACTTGTTGACTCATAAAAGTTAAAGCAAAGATGGTATACTGATATTAGTCATTAAATGTCATTAATTCTAAAGTCTGAAGTTAAGAACAGTTTAATCCAATACCTTTAATTCACAGATGCCAAATTGTTCAGGTACAACTTTTATTTGTCTACTCTTGGTATTGTGTGTTATAAGTTTAGAATGTAAGGCAAAATATAGGAACAAGACATACAATGTTTAAAAGCTAATGATCCCCAAGCTGTGCAATATACTGTATTCGCATTCTGTCTGAAGCAATTTCCTCTCACGGGTCTTAGTTCCCGTCATCCTCCACGTGGTGCTGCCATGTGCTCGGCGGAGTGATACATTTAAGTTTTGTTTACTTCTCCTTTCAGCTTATAGTGAAAAAGGTATACAACTGCTGCCAGAGCTTCTTTACAGCAAGCTTGAAAACAAAACCTGAACAATAAACAATCCAAAAACAAAGTTATAAATTACTTATGTATACTCTGTGAAAACACTTCACTTATCTTTTATAATATTTAATTATTTGGATAAAATATTTATTTTAAAGAATACAGATTGTATAACAAATTTTTCTAATATTGCTAATTGATTCAGTCAACAAATTTGTTTTACTTCCAGTAGATGGCAATACTATAGCGAAAAAATCCATTCACCTAGCAGCAGTCGCCTTAATGATGCAAATAAACAAGTAAAGAAGCGAAAAGAAACTGATGATGGAATCAAATGAATTAATTTTCTTCTGAATTTCTATTTTATACATGAAGCATTGTCACAAAGTATATATATATATATATAAGTAACATAACTTGTGTAGTTGCTTTGCTGTTACTACCTTCACTTTTTACTTATTAACAAAAAACAGCACAGAACAATAAGCTTTAATGTAGGCTGTCTATTACAAACACCTTAGAATGCCATTTTCGCAAGAGAAATCAGACATTGTAATGATGTGGCTTTTAGATGTTAACTGCATCTAATTTTGAAGTTGGTTAACTTGCAAACATTGGCTGAATTGTGAGCAGGTGAAAAACTGTTGTCAGTCACAAACTGAAGTAGAATAATAGGTAGATGCTTAACTGCCCCACGTATGTGAGTCAATTTGTAGTAGTTATGATGTTACATAATAAATACGTAACTTGATGATTTTGCTGCTTTTGTTGTGTAATAAATGTTTACGCAAACTTGAAGCATTGTTGTGCATTAATAGTTGCTTTGAGCGTCGGATTGAATTTAATGCTTAGTAATATTATTGTTTGAATCTGCCTCGGCTGCATCAGTCTTAATTTAGAGTCATTTATCTTGGGTAGGGCGTGGTAATGACAATTATTGTAGACGTCACAGAATTAAACTTTTAAATTTTCACTTTTATTTTAACTTCTTGCACATATTTATAAACCACTACACTTTTAAAAGAACTGTGAGAAACATATATATATTTACTTAGCGCGTATATCTGTTTTTACTAATCACCCGTAGAGAACACATTTTTCCATCTTTACTTTATCAAGTCTAGCCAGCAACTGAGTAATCTCAACGGTCAAAACTCCTTAAGCTTCGGTATTACAAGTCTCTGATTCGCTAATTCTAGTCCAATAAAATTTCTGTATTTAACTTAAAACTTTTCTTTGCTGTTGATTGACTAATTTTAAAACTGTTACAGCATTTACGTCATCGTCGCTCTAATCATGACCAGTACATTTTCAAATTCCAAACACATTATTGCCATAATTACCTCATTATTACTCAAAGCATTTGAAATGACTTACATACAATTTAAATAATTATTACATACATATTGTTTCGAGGTGGGCTGTTATTGAATTTACCTATTATAAATAACAATTGAAAATTATTCAGGTATTAAAATACTGCCTCAAAACATATGACATCCCGACAAAATTGGCTTTCCACTTTGATATTGATAGGAATTCTTGTTCCTGTTTCCAGTGTCTTGTGAACAAAACATATGTCTCTTTGCTCTTCCCATTCTGGTTCCTGTTTAAGATTTATTGTGAAACAAACCTTAACGTTTTACTAGTTTTATGGCCAAGAAAATGATGTGTATGCTTTATTTATTTATTTGTTTAAAATGTCACCAACTTAAATTTCTGTTGGTGCTGCTCCCCACTCAGCAGCATGTCCCATTCTACTGTGAAGACTATGCAGGCTGCCAGAATTTAAGTGTTAAATATAAGGCCCAAGGGATTGTGGAGAGTTAGCTTGTTTCAGCAAAATGCATACCTTAGCTAGAGCTGTTAATTATTATAATAAACTTCGGAAATAAGAAATACGTATGTAATAATTTTCACAAGTAAAAATTTTAGAAATATGCGTGAACTAATATTGAAAGTATTAATCAATAGAATTGTAAACATAGTTCTGCATCATACAATTTTATATTTCCTTGTGAATCATAGTTTTCGTATGAAACTCTGTTGTACACTATACCAAATACGTATCACTTCTTTATACATTTGAATAAGTATCTGGAATATTTGTGAAATATAAAGCAATGTTTCTGTTCTGAGCTACGGAATGAGATGTACACCCATGGACAATAAAATTAGTCATCCCAGATTCCATGTGCTGATCAAAGTATATCTTCATAACAGCTGTGTTCACAACGCACATGCAGGAATTGTAGAATAGTCTGTGCCTTTGATCGTAATGGTCACCTTATAAGCTACTGGAAACAGCACGGAACAATGTTACAGTGGCCGAGAGGTTAAGAAGGCACTGCTTGCACTCATAAACTCCTTGGTTCAAACCTTGCATTAGTTATTTTTTATTTCGTTAATTTTATGATGGAGGGTAGAACACAATGTTGCATTAATATAGCTTTTGCATTTGAAGTTTTAAGACATATGTTTGAGCATAAAAGCATAATTCTATTAAAACACTCATTTTAAACAACTAAAGAAATTAATGCAAATTAACTATTTCGTCAAACTAAAACGCATTAAAAAAAATTAATATATCGGATGTATGAACCCTCAGGATGTATAACTGCCCTCACTCTTCAGGGCACAGATGAAATTAAATTCCTGCCGTAACATGGCCGGAAAGCTACAACATCCCAGGCTTCTTGAATTTGTGCTCAGAAACCATCTTTTGTCCTTCACGCATCTGCAGGGAAATTTGAGGGCAGCTCCCTTTTCACCTCACCCATACATTTTCAATAGGGTTCAAATCTGGTGAACAGTGAAACCAGTCTACCACTATGATATCCTGCCTATCTTGAAAACCAATTTTGAAGCCTTTGGACATGTGCAGTCAGGATGATTATCGTGTATGAATTCAACAATTCCATCAGGATATCTCATCCTCACAAAGGACATAAAAATATTTTCGAGTATTACCATGAATTGCGCACTGTTCAGTGTATCGTGAAGCTGCCACAACACACTTAGACCATCCCTTGATATCCAGTCCCAACAAGATACACATACGTGACCATGATGAAACTATGAACCCACATATTTTGCATCATATCAGGATCCCTTAGGACGGTAGACAATCACCTTTCCCTTATGGAAGAAAATGTCACCTTGTCTGAGGATATTATGTTACTCCAGTCGCAGTTGGCATTTTCCTTTGTAAACATGAGGCGAAACAGTCTGTGATTGTCTTGAGTGTTGCGTTTTAGCTGCCATTCGCGCATGAAGTCTTGCGTTGTTAACATGTCACAGAGCTGTTCAAACTGATCCAGGGAATTGTCAATGTGCCTTCATTTCAGAAGCAGTTTGGAAAGGGTTTCTCTCTGCTACTGCAGTTAAAGTTGCATGCATTTCGGAGGTGGACACACATCTTCCTGATCCAGGACAACGGTGTTCAATCCCTTCCCTGGATCATCTGGTCCACCTCTGTGCTGTAGTTGCATGAACTCCAATATGTGCTGCAGCATCAGGAGCAGAAAATCCTGCTACATTGACTAGTGCAAGGAGAGACTTCCTTATGTTTATGTCTTGGTGTGCATATTCTGCCACTGTCAAACATGGGTGATTCACTGAAAGAGAGCCTGTTCATACCTGATGCATTTGCGCACCTTCTACGCATCACTTGGTTTTGTGTGCAGCACGCTGCAGTGAGGTAGAATAAATCCTTAAAAAAAGCATCATAATAACTATTCTATTATGAATTTTACAGAATGCCATGCATGAAATGCAGTATATCGAAAATAAGTAGCCTCTATGTGTTGATTAAACCTTATTAGTAGCAGAAAAAACAAGTGTTTGCTATATGCAAGTAGCAAACCTGCCGCTTTAACCGCAGAAGTACCCTGCACTTTGTCACAGTGTTACAGAGAAGACACATGGAAGGTAACATGTTTAGTAATGCCATACACAACTGTATAGCATATGGAGTAAACAAGGCCTTGTGTCGTGTGGAAGTTAGAAAATTTGGCATTCAAGACATGAGTCATTTTTTGTCCATGGGTGTATAATGCATGCATGAATACAAAGTAATACAGAATAATAAAGGCAGTGTCGTATTTAAATTTTTGTCCTTAATAATTCAATAAATGCTTAACTCGGAATTCCCGGTGTTTTAATGCAGTTAATAAATTCTCGCAATATTATTCTTACAGGCACATTCAACTACTGGCATTCCTTACTTTTAAAATACATTAAATCCCTTTAAATCATCAAACCACAACTTTTACATTGCACTAATTTAAACGCGAAGTTTGAGGGCACCATCTATGAGTTTTGTGGTTAGAATTACGAAAACAACAACATAAAATCATTGGGAATTATTTTGTGATGTGTATCTCAAAATGGCTCATGAATTCTGCAAGGAATGGTGACAATGGATTTCCCATTGCTAGGCTTGATGTTTGTTTATAGAATTTGTTGTTAAATTGAAAACAGATTTGTTGAATACTTACATCTATGAGGGTGTAGTACTCGCTGTTTCCTCTTGTGGGGTTCCGATGTATATTAACCATTGTTAGTGTCATTAACCGACTCAACAATCTTTCAAGTTTGTTTTTCTTCACTGTTCCCAACTTCTAATTTCCAAATTAAACATTGTTACCTTCAGACCGGTAAACATATCTGCAAAACACAGAAGCATACAAGAGCCTATTAATTGTACATAAAAATGGCTTTACAAAGATAAAAAAATTTAAAAAGAAGAAACAAATAAAGAAAATCACACTGAGCAACATAAAAGAAACCAAAAAATTCACTTTCCATCCATGGGTCTTTCATAAGTACATTAAAATATTTAAAGGATATGGTATAGCCTTAGCCTCAATTAACAAGCACTGCTTAAAAACAACCAACTCGAACAAAATTCCAACAGAGAAAACTTAGTTATTTATGAAATTGGATGTAAAGTTTGCAAGAAAATATACATGGTAAGACAAAGAGGAACATGGATAAAAGGTTTGAAGAACATATGAGAAATGTGAAATATAAACAAATGGAGAAATCAGCAATTTCAGAATGGACAAAAGGTTTAAAAAACACATGAAAAACATGAAATATAAACAAACAGAGAAATCAGCAGTTGCAGAGCATTTTTGGTTCACAGATGATGAGTTGAAAGAGAAACAAACGTAAGCTCTTAAAGGCCCTTAGAAAATGGGCGGAACTCTTGTTGTGGAAAAAATTATTCATAGCGAAAAGTAAACACAATTTATTAAATGTTGATGTCCCATATGGGTCGGCAGTTGTCCAGTCAGGAAATGCCATCTACAAGCCACAGGAGCATGTACAGTGATGAGTTTATGCTGATGGAGGAGTAAGCAATCTCCGTAACATGCTCCAGTAAGTTGTGATTTAGAAAGTGAAGCTAGAGTAATAAAAATTTTAATTTGTGCATAAAATGTCAAAAAACTAAAGTATTAGTTTGGAGCTATTAATGAAAGTGTCATCACTAACACTGGCGTTAATAATGACATCTATTTGGCATTAATTTGAGCTTGAAGTTGAAAGTAGCACATTTTTCTAAAGAAAAATTTTGATTTTGAAAATGTAGATGCTTAGCACTGTTCAGAATTCCATTCATAAGTTTCACACAGAAGTATTCTGCAACTGCTATAACAAATACTTATTTAATACTGCATTATTTAATAGTCCTCCATGGACTAGTGGTACCGTGCTAGCCTCTAGTTCCCAAGGTCGCGGGTTCAAACCCGGTGGAGGGCGATGGATTTTTTGGGGCGTAAAAATCCTTAGCATGGCTTCCTTCGGAAGGGAAGTAAAGCCGGTGGTACCGTGTCGTAGATTTATGGCATGTAAAAGAACCTCAAGCCTGATAAAGAGGCCTCTGAGCAAAATTACCGATCTTTCATGCAATATAGAATGGGACGCTAAGGACCATAGTAGTTAAAGAGTCAGTTAAAGTAGTTAAAGTCAATTTAATTTTAATTAATTTACTGCATTAATAAAAAACATTGAACTCGTTCACTATCACTTTTAACAATTTTGTCACTTAAATATACATGTTTCTCAACATTGCTACCTTGTTCATCATCCCCAGTCAGGTATAGAGAAAAACCATGAAATGCATTATTTGTCCATTTAAGTAAAGATTTCGATCTTCTTCCCTATTCTCATTTCAAGCTTGAACAAGTTTGATTTGTCATAGGAATCTGTAAATTATTAACGTGTAAATGGTTGAAACATTCTCAATCAGCAAAAGATGTGATTCAGACTATATGACAGTATTAATGTTTCTGAACACCAACACACTTTCACCTTACAAAATGTATATCAAATAAGGGTTGTAAGACAAAGACCAGTTCTCGGTTAGATTACTAGTAATGAAGGTTTTGAAAGAGTTGGGATTTTCCAAACTTGTAGCACTTCAATAAGTTAACAATACACACAGTAAAGACTGAAGGAGCAAATTTTGGGATTACAAAATCACAAATTGCACTTGGCAGCAAATAATCAATTACATCGTAATGATTTCAATGGAGCAGTGACTTATGCATCTTCCTTCACTCTAGTGCAGTATGTTTGAACTCACAGTAATGTAATTATTGAAGGTGGACTTAATGACAGCGATGTAAACTAATAACAGTGGTCGACAAAATAAAACTTCTTTTTAATTGCCAGAGGTAAAATGATGCTTTTCTAGATCAATTTTTGATGTAGATTACGATATATCCTCAGTTTCTTCATATCACGTATAGATTCTAAGTTACATATAATGCAATAAATTGATGGAAATACACATTATTTAAATGTGACCAATTCAGTAATACTTACTATACAACAAATCAGCGGACGCAAATAGAAAGCTGAACATGATCATCTTTGGAATAGTAGAACAAAGAGGGAAAAGGACATGGGACTTCAAGTAGAAGGAATTATAGAAGGGAAGCTTGGCATCAAACTTGCAGGTTGGGAGATTATAGACTCCTTTAGAATTGGACAAAGGGCTGGAAAGCAAGATCAATTTTGGTCAAAGTAGCAACGATGAATTTCAAGTGGAAAATTTTAAGCAGCAAAAAAAAATGAAAGGCACCAGAATATTTATTGAAAACGACTATGGGGAAAAAAGAATGAGAAGTAAGACATGAGTTACTAAAAGAGCTGAAAAAAGCCAGAAACGAAGGAAGGAGAGCTTTCATGCAAGGCTTGCAATTATACATCAATGGAATTCCCCTTACTCAGCATCAAGGCCAAGGAACTCGGTCAGAAGAGAGGAAAGGAGGGGAGAAGAAGTAAGCGTGCCACAGGGGAAGGACCAGGAGAGCAGCGAACCAACCAGGAGGCGAGGTCACCATTGAAGGAGGTCAGCCCACAGAAACAGCTGGTAGATGAAACAAGGAGTGACGTATTAGCGGCTCCAGCGAGACTTGATGTATAGAAAAACGGAGAAGGTATGAGTGTAGTGTCAACACCCGAAGGCAGTATCTTAATAGTAAAAGACGACAAGAGGATTCGGACACAACAGGAGGGAGGCTAACAAGAATGAATGCAAAACTACAACAATTTAGACAAAATAGAACTGATTCAGCATAGGATGAGTCTCCCCTGGCGGTGGTTGCTGGAATGCGGAAGGTTTATTAGTCAAAATTATTAAAGGGGAATTGGTTCAAGTGTGGACGTGAGGTGATCTATAGCAATGGTGAACACAGTGATATACATGGAGGGTTATGAGTATTTTGGAAAACACAGAGTGAAAAAGAAAATGAAAGACAGGGTACCAGGGGGAATACGAGTGTTTATTAGAAGGGACAGGAACTTAGAAAAAAAGGAAATAAAGGGTACAAGATTAGAGAGAGTAAGAAAGGACATGAGAAATGATATAGAACTGTCAGTTAATGAAAGGAGGAAGAAATTAAATTAAGGAGGGAATAGGATTAGTTAATTTTCATTAGTTAAACAGGATTCTTATACACCAATAACCAGGGTGTTAGTGTGTATAAGGTCCAAAGGAACAAACAAGCAACTCTTAAGGATAGAAATTAGTTGAAGGTGTCTAACGAAAAAAGAAGGAAAGTTTATATTGTATAAATGTAACCAGATATTGTATGTGATTAATGACAAATAAATTTCATTCATTCATACTATACAACAAATAAAACTGAAATGCGTATTATAATGATTAATTATGACACTTTTAATGATAATTGACAATGCGAATATTCACTCAATAGAACTGGAGGCTAAGAAGTGCTTAGCAGATGATTGTCTTTTATGCTGTTTTTTTCGAGTCATCGTGACAGAGTATTCAACAACAATCTGATATCAGGGATTCACTCCAGAAACCCTGGTAGCATTTTGACCTAACTTCTTGATAAAATTTTTCACCCATCTTGTCACTGACATCACCAAGGTTATGTGGAAAAAATCTAAATGTGAATGTAGGAAATGAATTTTAAGTGCCATGCAGCAACCCATTTCTGTATACACATCCAGTTATTCCTGAACCCCTTGTCTGTAGTCAGGAGATTTAGCCTTCCCTAAAAAGTTAATACACAACCATTTGAAGCTCTCACTTCAGTTTTATCCAAATTTTTGGTCCTGCAATAGCTCTCTAATCTGTGGACCCACTAAGACACCTTGTAGTTTAGCAGCTGGTGTATGGCAAAATCTTTCACTCAGATACCAGAATCCTCTCGAATTTGTTCTTCCAAGCGTTTTTACAAAGGTTTTTGCTAAGCCAAGCTTTATATAAAGAGGTGGAAGCAATATTCTTTTGGAATCAACTAGTGGGATGTGCTGGACGTTCTCTTCTCCTGGGTTGTAAAAGCTTCTAGATTTCCACTCTTGACATAATGTTCATCTGTATTTTGACTGTCCCATAGGCAAAGGAAGTACAATATTTTGTAAATCCTCCCTGCATACCCATCAACATACCAATAACTTTTAGAGCTTCACAGATATGCCAATGGTGGATATTGTATTGAATTGATTCTTGCACTATGTTCGTATTTTCGTAGGTTTCTTTTAAATGTACAGAGTGAACAATGGGTGCAGAAGGCTGTAAATTGCCATTGCATAGAAGAATAACTTTCAAACTTAGCTGAGAAGAGTTGGTAAACAACCTCCAGTCTGATGCAGTATATTGTCATTTTAGTTCCTTCAAAGTGACCAAACACATTTTTGCAGAAGACCATTGGACCATCTAATGAAAAGAATTTTTCTAAAGGCTTTGTTCATTTTCTGTAATTACAGGTTCTGACATCTTCAACAATATGTTTCTGCTTAAGTCTGGAAACTAGTAGTTTTGCTTTATCTTTTGGGAGTGCAACATCGCTAATCAAATCATTCAGTGTCAGAAGCACATTCTCATTTTCCACTGCCAATATCCAAATCACAATCCATTTCCTGGAAACTTTTCATTTCTTTTTCTGAAGGTTTAGGAATTGGAAAGCTGTTATTATGTGGAACCGGCGTCATTGCTGATTCAACACTTGGGTTTTTTATGTTTGTTTTTTGCTGAGAAACCCCTAATATTTACACAACAGAAATAACAATCAGTATGTTTTTTTGGTTCCTGCCATATCATTGGATGGCAAATGGTATTGACATTTTCTTCTTTTGTATCCAGTCCTCTAAACCTGTCAAACAAGGTTTACATACATGTGATGCCTACCCTTTGCCTTGATCACCAACAGGACAACCAAAATGTAATTGGTACAATTTCTGATGTCATGGAGTGATGTGCGCCGTTGTGATTTTGAAATGAAGGAACCGCATTTGTAGCAGAAGCTGTTGTGATGATTTATACATGGGGCTTGGCATGCTATCTGCAATGGAATAAATCCTATTAGTACTGGAACCTATTTCCCTAGAGTTTATCCAGAATTAAAATTGTGGCATATGGAATGTGTGCTAGTAAGAATACTGTTTAAATAAACAATGGATATAGAAAAAACTACCTACACTAGTATAAAATACACATTAATCTTTATTAAAGTGGTGTAAATTACACAGACCACTAAGGGCAGCATGCACCATGTTGAAGTAAATTACATCAGAAGTAACATTTACTAAAGAAGTCTGTATTATGGAAGTAGTTTACTACAGGAGAAATTTACTCCAGACGTAACATTGGAAAGCTCAATTACAATTTGTCGTCCTCCATGATGTAGTGGTTATCATGCTAGCCTCTAGTTCCTGAGGTCACAGATTCAAACCCGGCGGAGTGTGATGGATTTTTTCGGGTGTAAAAATCTTTAGCATGGCTTCCTTTGGAAGGGAAATAAAGCCAGTGGTCCCGTGCTGTAGATTTACGGCATATAAAAGAACCTCAAGTCTGATAAAGAGGCCACTGAGCAAAATTACCGGTCTTTCACACTCAATATGGAATGGGACGCTAAGGACCATAGCAGTTAAAGAGCGTTCCATAAATAAAACTCAATTTTTTTTTTTTTCAATTACAATTTACTCTTTTAGTTACAACTACGGAAGTAAAAGCTAATTACTCCTGGAGGTATTGTTTTGTTTGCGCGATTTACTTGACGCGATCATGGATAAGGTTATGTGCTATAGGAATAGGGGGAAGTGTCATCAAGAGAGATAAATGTTTGTTGCTAGAGATAAAGAAAACCCATTTAAAGAAGTGTTATAAAGATGCTGGAAAGTCGTGACGGATGAGTTTAATGCTTTGAGCAATGGGAAATGTACTGAAGAGCAGCTTAAAATTCTGAAAACAATGTTGGTATTCTTAATTTTGCATCGCAGATCACTTGTGTGTTAATGGAGAAATGCCCTTTCTGATTTTGGAAAAGTTCACCATATTCACAATTGGGCACTAAATAGTAACATGCAGCAGTTAATGGGAAATCTGCAAAAGTGAAGAAGAATTGGTTTTTACTTTCTGAAAACATGTATATTTATATGTGTAGGTACCTTGCTCTTAACCTCAAAAGTGCTTTAACAATGTGATGAAATTCACGACCAGTAGACGCATGGTGAACCTTTACTTATAAGATCACCTGAAATACCAGGACTAGGATAAACTTTACTTAACGTGACATGAAGCTAAGAAATGCTGGTAAACTAAAGGTCTAATTGGCATACATTTAATGTACTGGGAATGATTCTTGATTGATAGTTCTTTTAGTACTCGAGCTAGTGCTTCGTGCTGATTGGTTCTGATTACCATATGACATCAAACTTGATATAACGGGAAGGAAAAGTTTGACATTGCCAAACTCTTGAGTTTCGTTGCGTTAAGTCAATCCTAAATATCTTCATTTAAAACAGTGTTAGACTGTCATGTTACATTAAATTCATCGTAATGCTGGCTAAGTATCTGAAATGTTCCAGTATGAAACACTTATAGGACGCATAACAATAATTGCAGTTTGTGTTATAGAGCTGAATTGCTGTCTGAGTTTTGTTGTAAATGCTCTCCAAGCAGGCTCAAAAGGCATGTAAAAGATTCTTTCCTAATCCCGAAACGTTCGTTGAACTCTCTCACTCTGTATAAGTACCATATGGTTCTCGCATTCCCGTTGTTTGCTTCGTCAGGATCATCCATGTAACTCAATAAATCACTTTTCTTCATTGAGATCATCAATATAATTTAAGTAATGCATGGACACATTAAAATATCTTCCTCCAAATACGATTCGGTATTTTAGTTTAATCAACAGGTTAGTTCATCCAGGTCATGAGAGTAAATTCTAACCTACGTTTGTGCTCTATTTAATTCCGTAGTAACATACTACATGACAGTGCTCTCAAACATTTACCTCTGCGGTAAGTTAATCTGGGAGTATCTGAAAGGAGTAAAATGCTTCAGAAGTAGTTTACTCTCCTATGGAGATTGCCGAGTGTTTATTTGGATAGTAGTTTACTGCAAAAGTAGAGCTTACTCTGGGTTGCTACATGCCGCCCTAAATCTTTATATCACTACTACACAAAATTCACTATTACTATAGGTAGTAAGATGAATGTGTTGCATTCAATACACAAACCGTGACTGAGAGATGATTACAATGGGACGAGATTAAGTTTTATGTATGATGCAATTGTATGTAACAGAGGAATGGAATACGAGTGCTGCACAGGGAAATATTGAAGTCGTCGATGAAAATAAGCAGAGCGGTTATTAAATTATGAATAACTAGAACACTATACGTGATAGGATAAAAGTGAAACCATGCCTGAAATCAGTGCATTAATCTCTACCTCACAACACATTTAGTAAAAATTCATTGTCGACCAGTGTAATCATTAATTTTAAAGGACATTTTGGAAAACATGTTGCTTTCATTATCAGCTTTGGGTGAACTGCAGGATGATACTGGAGGCCTCTTGGATGGCAGTATGCTTTTGAATCATGTTCATTAATAATTAGTAACCAAGTGAGATATTAATGTTACTATAGACTCATACAAATTGGCTATTACAGTAATTCATTTATCTAGAAGGCAAATAAAACACACAAGCCAAGAAACAGAGAAATGTCTTAATACAGATGTTATTCTTAAAGGAACTTGTCATTTAGACATATGTATTTGCATAGACACTAAGGGCCAGTTTCACAAACAGATATTCAATTTTAACACAATGTTAAAGTGATTTAACATTGAACTTAATGCAAATTCTGTTTTATTGAACAGTGTTAGCTGTAACATGTGTTAAACTTCATGTTAACATATCTTATCCTTGTATTATAGCGTTTAACAAATATTAACATTTTTAAAATGACTGCTTTAAACAAAGCTGTTGGTGCAGACTGGTATATTTGTAGTTTTTTAATGATGTTCCTAACTGAATAAAGGCTGTGCATCATAATGAAGCTGAAAACTTGCAAAAGAAGTGGTTTTTAATGTGATAGAGACCGTCCAAAGTGGTCGTGAGCAGGGTTGTAAGAGGGGTTTAAATACTACCAATATGCCTCTTTTTCCTATGCTACATGTGTTAATTATTCAGGTTGTATACTATAGCACTTCTCATTTAATGGCAAGTTGTTGTTTTAGCATTGTTGCTTTATCTGGAAGATTTCTGAAACAAATACTACAAGAAGCATACAGCATTTTTGTTGGGGTCTTCTTGATTTTTAATCAATGATAACACACTTTCGTCCATACCTTTCAGTTTTAAACCATTCCAAACACTCTTCGCCCCTGCTGTTTTTTGATGCTATATTTTACGTTAACATTAATGTTCTGCAGTTGCTTGCTGGGCATGAGAGGATTTTCTCCCAGGCTGCGTCCTTCTCCTTTGAGTTTATTGGCTTTTTTGTACTTGATAATTCCTCTATTCCTAGTATGCAGTTATATAATTAATGCCTTTCTCCTGCACCTAGATTTTTCAATTGACATGATTCTAACCTCAATTATGAAAATCGCATGACTTGTCTGCAACTAAAACAAAGAGCGCATCAGAGTGCGTTTAGAAGCTGTATAGTTTGGTCACAGCCCTCTTGAAAGGTGTTGTTCGTTGTTGTTTTTGACATTAACAAAATATTACTATTAGCTTAACAAACAAGAGGTTACAGTATTTTTAACATCGATTGGTGAAACTGGCCCTTAATGGAATTTTATAGAGACAATCAACATTACACACACAAAATATACAGAATTACCATATTTTAGCTATACCTTCAACTGAAGCATCCATAATGAGTTTAATTCCAAGATTATTGTAACTGCCGATATCCTGCATTACCACTCTGTCCTACGTGTACAGTGTTTCAAATGCTAGTGTCTTCATAGACTTAAGGATTACTATTTAGGTGGGGGAAGAAGGATAAAAATAACTCTGAAGATGTAGGAGGAAAGGGCTTTGCATGCAGAGCTGGTGTAGCCTGTAACTATGAGGTTGACATGTGTGCACAGGGGGGGTGCCAACTTCTGGCTCGAGTGACTGTGTCTTTTCTCCGGGCTATGGCCGATGGTTCACAATCCGGGCCACTCCACTTCACCCCATCGACAACTCAGTGATGCACATCCGTGCAGCTGGCTCAGTATTCAGTGTTGGCACACGCTCAGTGCACACCAGTGTGTCTGACTTGTTGCCAGAGCTTGGGGTGGAACTCAACGGAAACGAGCTGCCCGAGGATGACGAGGACGCTTCCCTGGATATCCTGATCCCTCCACCAGCAGAATATGCCACAGGCTCAACCATGACCACAGTAGCAACCACCACAAGTGGCAACATCAGCTCCATTCGGAAATCGAAGAGTGCGCCCCTCTCCTCAAATCATCATCATAGCCAATGTAATAACATGCATAAGGGTGGTGAGTTGCAAGATAGCATGTGCATGTTTTTGTTGATGTTTGGCATGCCATGTGCTTGTACAGTGTTTGGAACTTAACACAATTAAAATATACTTAGTCATAAAGGTATCCGGATAAAGTTAGTCATACACAATGCAATTCTTTCCCTCAACCATTATTACTTATTAATCATGTGATACAAGGACAGGCAGACAAAACTATTGATTACCCCACCCTGAATTTAAGGCAACCTAGCTTCCTCTTCTGTTTGTGAATTGCAGCCTCTAGGCTGTACTCTGGGAAATCAAAGCATGTGATCACAAATTTAGAATAAAACCTGGAAAGCCAAATATCTGTGGTTCAAATCCTAGCTATGACATTGAATTTTTCAAACTGGTTCTACCGAGAGATCCAATGAACTATGAACCAGCTGTGCAGAGTTTATCCACTGGTGTGTGGACACATGTTCCCCGCGCTGCTTCATTCAAGGTCATGCCACTGACACTAGCTTTTTCTGATCCGCAATGATGTGGTGTAGTTCATGAGTGTCAGTGTAGCGCAGTTATTAAGTGTCATTTATTGTTGTGTCCTGTATTCAGCCACAAATATGTTTACTATTGCACAGCCTGTATTTATGTATGATTTGTGTGTGTGAACACAGTCAGCTTACCAAGTCAAATATGATTTGCAGAATGATTCCCGGGTAAAGGTTCCAGGCTGTGCAGCAGTCCATAATTTGTATAATAAATTTCAGGCAACAGGCCCTGTTCAGTCTATGAAACTTGCAGTATGTACCAAAGAAGCCTTAGACAACATCGGTCATCATTTTTTAGATTTCTGTCCAGAAATCGCTTAGGCATCATCCACAACAGGCAGGCATTTCATATGGCTCAGTGCAAAAAGCTGCTAAATTGAAGTTAAAACCATATAAAATAAGTGACACATGCTCTTGAACTAGGTGATCCTGTATGTAGGTGAGTGGAGTCTCAATAGTGTATACAGTGGCAAACTAAACCCATATTTATTCTTGAATGAGACCTGGTTCCACCTTCATGGTTATGTGCATACACAAAATAGTCTTTATCGGAGCTCTGACAAACCTATACTTGAATTAACGTAACTTCTCAATTCTGACAGTTGTTCTCCTGCCATGTGCGTTTCAGCTATGCTACACATAAAACATGCAGTGTTGTCAGCCCGCCCGTCCGCCAGTCGTTCGTGTCAAGTGGAAGAGGAGAGGAGAGCTAAACAAGGATAAAATTTCTTTGTTGTGCCTATCAAAATGACGTAATTTTGAAATAATATACTACACTAAACATCTGTATACACTTCTAAGGATACAGTGTACGTGTCAACTATTGCATTATATTCATGTTCATTTTCGAGCTATGTGAGAATAAGCGCATATTAAATATTAATAGTTTTAATACCTTTTCACTCTGTATTATTATATTCTAGTGCTTGCCTTCCATTTTGTATCTTTTAAATTCCTTTGCATGATACTTTATATGTCCGTATGCAATATTATATTACCTATATAGAACAAGCTTTAAAGCTGATTTTTCTGCTTTCACTTTCATTATATTTCTAAAATTTCAAAATGTGCTACTCGACTAACGTTTTTAATACTATTGTGAAACTTTCAGATTACAGATTATTCAAGTTAGTACCATATTTACTCTGAAGTTCTTATTTTCACTGTTATGTTTATTTTAACTCTCAATTAGATAAGACAAACTTTGCATTTAAAAGTGTGAAGTAATTATGTTCTTTCATAATAACCTATACATATAGTGACGAATAGCATCTACTTGGAAGGCACCTAGATCTGTAATAATTTTTGACGATGTCGGGTTTTTCCTGGGGTTTCTAATATTACTTTTGAAGATCCAGACTGTGATTTCTCAGCTTATTCCTCTTTTCTTTCTTGTTCTTTCCCTATATTGACAACAGTCTGTTTACTTATTTTAAGTGCAGCAGCTGCCCTATCTAGACTTTATTTACATCAATCATTGGTCCACCGTTTTCTCTTGCCAGTTCGAAATATGCCCTTTAAACACATACTATCTCATGAGCTTGGCCGCGAATTGTATTACCTTGTCCAACCTTAGCATATTTTTTCTTTGGGGAACAAGTTCGTGGTCTTCCCCTACACTTTTGCCCGGGATCAGACATTGTCAATCACACAGAAATTTCAGCACAGGTTATATAAAAATATTATAATCACCACAATACTGTCATTCACTATACTACAGCTACACATTTAGGGCTTGAAAAATAACGTTAATATGCAATTGCACAGTTTACTGATTTACGAGGGTGGTCTGAAAAGCTTCCGACCTAATAAAGATACAAGACATTTTTTCAGAAATTTTTTTTTTATTTTTCAACATAGTCTCCTTGTAACTCTACACACTTCTCCCAGTGATGCTCCCATCTCTGTAACCTGTCCAAATAGTACTCAGGGTTTTTCTCTGCAAAATAATTGTTCACGAAAATGATTGCCTCTTCATTTGACGAAAATCTCTGTCCTCCGAGCGCAATTTTCAGATGAGGGAACAAAAAGAAGTCGCTTGGGGTTAGATCTGGTGAGTAAGGCAGATGGTCAAGCAGTTCAAACCATAATTCTCCACGAATTTTGCCATTGCAACCGCTGAGGTGTGAGACAGTGCGTTGTCTTGGTGAAACAGGATTTTCTTTTTCTGCAAATGTGGCCGTTTTTCCGCAAGTTCTGCCTTCAGCTTGTCAAGTAATGATGCATAGTATGCTCCTGTAATGGTTTTTCCTTTTTGAAGATAATTGATTAAAATAACTCCATGATTATCCTAAAAAACGGTCGCCATCACTTTCCCAGCCGAAAAAACAGTTTTTGCTTTTTTTGGAACCGGTTTCCCCTTTGCAGTCCACTGTTTGGACTGTATTTTTGTTTTGGGCATATAATGGTGTATCCAAGTTTCATCTACAGTAATTAATCGGCGCCAAAACTCGGATTTATTGCGCCTAAACTGCGCCAACAGAGCGTTGGAAATGTTCTTTCGAACACGTTTTTGGTCAAACGTGAGCAAATGTGGCACCCAATGCGCGGACAGCTTTCTCATATCTAAATGTTGATTTAATATGTGACAAACACGTTCTTTTGACATGTTCATAGCCTCTGCTATCTCTCTGACTTTAATTTGGCAGTTGTCTAGCACCATTTGGTGAACTTTGGCAATGTTTTCGTCGGTAGTTGCAATTTTTGGACGTCTCGAACGTTCATCGTTTCCCAAGCTCTTACGGCCACGTTTAAATTCAGCTGCCCAAAATTTCACTGTGGTAAATGATGGTGCAGAGTCCCCATACACAGAATCCAACTCATCTTTGATTTGCGTAGGCGTATTGCTTTTCAAAAACAAATATTTAATGACAGCTCGATACTTGATTTTGTCCATTTTCATAAAAACACTCACATCACCTCACTCAAACGACTGTTACATAAAAACTGAACATCCAAAATGGCTGAAACGTTGGTGAGTAACTGTCAACAGATGAACAACGAAATTCGCTAGCTTTTATTTACAAGTGCTGCCATCTTCATGTTGAGGTCGGAAACTTTTCAGACCACCCTCGTAAGATAGTTGTATGCTTAAACTTTAAAATATTGCGCTACACTACAACGATACACAAATCACGCAAGTATCTGATAAATCAAACAAAACAATGTTTGCCATGTGGCAACACTTCCTCTGAGCTCTGGTGAAGGACGTGGCGGAGGTTTAAACGTCAATTGGCTACTTCAAGATCAACCCTGGTTGTCATGCCAACAGACCACATAGATGTGCGGAAGGAACGCTGAGCTAGCTGTCAGAATTGAGAAGTTACATTAATTCAAGTATAATATAGTTCATGAAGTACCCTCCATGTCGAAAAAAATTGGTATATGGTGTGCCATGAGCAGAGAGCCAATTTCAGTGCCCCTTTTTTTTTTCTCCCGAGCCACACACATGAATACAATTTTGCCCCCATTTTCTTAGAAAATCAACAAACAGGGAACGTGCCTTTGCCCTTTTTTGGGGGGGACAAGAAATTGCCACAGCACATACAGCCACTGTTTCAATAAGAAAATTGAAAGTGTGCTTGAGCAGGACAGAATTATTAGTAGAGATTTGTGGAATCCTCGGTCCCGACCTAACCCCCTGCAACTTTTATTTCTGGGATAAGGATACAAGACAAACACACCCTGTAAGAATTAAAACAAGATATCCTCCAGGAAATTGCCAGCATTTCATAACATGAACTACGAGTGATGGCTAATTTCTTAAAGAGGTGCCAAAAATGTATGGACGACGGTGTCCAGCTTTAGTACCTCCTTTCATAATGTTGGCAAGTAATGCCTTTAAACATAATTACAGATTTTATTGGACGCTTGCATCAGCACCACTCTGCGATAGCCACAGACAGCAATGCACAGTGTCATTACAATCTAGAAAAACACCATGCAGTTCATAGTTCATTGGGTCTTCCTGTACCTTTCCAACTTGGCCTACACACATGTGTGGAAGAACAATTATCATTGATTAATCTATTAGTGGCTAACTTTGAAGCCGGCTTAAACTACTTGAGATTATGTCACCATTGGGGTGTATTATCTCGTAATGAATTTGAGAATCCCTTGTGTTTTACTGGAAAAAATATGTCAGTTGGGGAATTTAATCTTGTGTTGGTGTGTTGCCATGGTAGCTTTGGTTAGGACAGTGGCATGGAAAACCGAAGATCTTTGGTTCTAATCTTGGCTATGGCATTGAATTTTTCAAACTGATTCTATCTTTCTGTAATTTTGAAATTGAGCACTTAAAAATGAGGTTGCTAATATTTAGAGTTAGAAGAGTCTTTTATTGTTTCTTGAATATTATGGGATACAGCAATTGCATTGTCTTATGCTTTGGAATGGGTGCTACAAGGTCCTTTGTTGAAAGTGTTGTTTGTTAGTAGGACAAATTTAGCAAGCATTAATTCAGAATTACTAGAGAGTGAGTATCTAAACGAGCCACAGAGGAAAAACCTTTTTAAATACCTTAAAGGTTATCTAAATCCAAGAATGCCACATTGTGCATGCTCCAAGTAGAAAGTCTTAGTCCAAAAGATGATTCATGATGCTTTTCTGTATAAAGGCTTAACTTGGAGTATGCACACAGTAGCATTGTTCCATGTGGAATACCCAGAAGTGTGCAGTAATGTTATCTCATGTTATATATAATTTAAATAGGAGTGGCTATTAAAAATACTGTGAAAGTTTTGTGTGTAGCATGTCAATTCTGAGAAAAATGTACATATGAACAAAAAGGATAATTTTGAGAAAACCTGAGGTCGCGGGTTCAAACCCGGCGGAGGCAATGGATGTTTTTGGGCGTAAAAATCATTAGCATGGCTTCCTTCAGAAGGGAAGTAAAGCTGGTGGTCCTGTGTCATAGATTTGCAGCATGTAAAAGAACCTCAAGCCTGATAGAGGCCTCTGAGCAAACTTTCCGGTCTTTCATGCCCAATATAGAATGGGATGCTAAGGACCACAGCAGTTAAAGAGCATCTACAAATAAAACTCAATTTAATTTAATTTGAGAAAACCAGACTTAAACAGCTGAGAAAGTGGGTAATTCAAGTGCACTGTGAAGTTTTAACTTTACTTTAAGGAGCATTGATGTATACAAAAATGATCAATTATGTACATATTCTGAAAATACAAGTTCCAAAGTAGCAATGATTTGCTTTCAAATACTGCTACTTGATGAAAATGCACCCCTCCAATAAAAACAAGTAAATGTCCTGGTGAAAATGTGGCACCAGAATGCTACTAATGCTTATAGTAATATTACCTATTTAAATGCTTGCTATCAAGGCCAGCATTAATTCAGTGGAATATAGGTGCTTGGCTTGTGAGCACTGAAAGAATGACTTTTTGTGTAAGTCATGTGAACACTGTCCCTGGCACCTCTTCTTTGATTCTCATCCATTTCCCAGTGCTTTACAAGGAGGTCATGACATCGGTTTCCATGACTCAGAGGTACCTATTAACACTAGCCATTAATACAGTAATTGTCTAATTTATAAGATAATAGAAATGTCCAAGCATAACAATAAGTTCAGAAGGAAGGAAAGAGGAAAAAAGAAATTTACGAAAATGAATGCCAGTCTTGGATAAAGCTAAACCGAAAACAAGAAAAAAAGGCGCTCATCTCAGAAAGATCATTGTACTATGGGCAACCAATCAGAAAGAGGGTGTGGGGCCACTTATTACTATACATAGAATTCACATGGTAACAGCCAGTCCCTGGAACTTTCAGAATTCCTCCTCTGAAGATGCCCGACAGGGTAATGGACAAAATATTCATCATTCCATTGGCCCACAATTCCAGCAACTATATTTTGTTGAAGGTCTCCTCAGTATTTGTATTCATTTCATGTATCAAGCTGGCGTTGTATAATTGCACAGTATCAGAAATAGCATCTCTTTGAAGTAAAAACATTAATTAGATAACCACTTAGTGCAGCACTATACTCTTTCTTAAGGAGAGATTAAAACCCTAAACTCCCAATGTTAAATCTGCTAAATTTGCAATGAATTATTTCAGAAACTATTGAAGTTATGAGACTGAAATTTTTACAGTATGTAGATGTGCGTAAGTTCACTGATCTACTTTTATACAATCAGTTTGTTTATTAAGGAAGATAGGATTTTTATCTAATTTTTATTTATTTATTTCATCTTTTGAGAACAACTTACATTGTTTTCGGACACGTCCGGATTGGATATGTAGAAATTTTACAATACAGCAAGTAATACTAAAATAATTCTTAATAATGATTACATGTCAGTTTCTTTACAAAAATACTATGTCACAGAATAACAAAATTAAATAATCTATGTATTTTAATTATGTGATTATGGATAACATGGTTGATTTAAGTAGTCATTTATATGTAAATATTGCCGTTTTAGAAGTAGTTTTCTTAGTTTACCTTTAAAAGATTCTTTATTTAAGTTTTTTTATTAAAGTATCTAGTTTGTTATACATTAAGATAGCCAGATGGAAAATGCTTGCTAGGCTTTTTGTAAGCCTGTGGGTATCCAAATGTAAGTTATTGAGATTTCTTGTGTTGTAGTTATGATATTCTGAGTTCTTTTGAAATATAGTTATATTATTATGAATTAAGTTTAAGGTTTCAAGAATATATAAGCATGGGAAAGGCAAAACTTTAAGTTCATTGAATATGTATCTACTTAGTGTTCTTGTGGATACCTTCAGAATTGCCTTTAAAATTCTTTTTTGGATTGTGAGAATGTGTTGCTTTTGGAGAAGAACCCCAAAAGGGGATGCCATAGCTAAATTGGGACTCAACGCAGCTGTGATACACTATCTTTAGTATTTCTTTGGAGCACAATTAGCCAATTAACGAACAGCATAACATAATTTGTTCAGTTTGACACTTAGTTGTAGTATATGGGTTTCCCATGAGAATTCATTATCAATCCAAATTCCCAGGAATTTTGTTACACATTTTTTAGCTATGGGAGTTTGATTTATAATAAGACTAAATTATTGTTTTTTGGTTGGCTATGGCAATACAGATATATTGTTTTTTCTACATTCAATAAAAGTTTGTTCTCTGTTAGCCAACATTGTAAGCTATTATTTGCTTCATTTACTACATTCTGGAGGGATAATGAGTTTCCACTGCTGAGGACTAGGTTTGTATCGTCTGCAAACATTATTGTCTGCGCTTTTGGAATGTTCAATGGAAGATCGTTTATGAAAATAAGGAACAATAGTGGTCCAAGGATTGAACCTTGCAGCACTCCATATTTACTTTTACCTTTTAATTATACCTTCTTTTGATTAAAATGTAATAGTAATTTTAAAAAAATGATCAGCTATTTTATTAACAGAAAAGTAGATCTACAACAGCACTTAGAGGTTGTTTTTATCATCCTAATATTTAATGTATAAACATCAATACCTTCTGAGGAAACTGGTCATTTATACCCAAAAATGTCATTCACAAAAAAAGCTGTTCAAAACAAAAATGGAGAAAACAATGTGTATATGTTTTCTAAGAAAGAAACCACATGGCTTGAGCACACAGATGCTGCCATACGTAATGGTAGTACGAATTTGCAGACAAAACTTCCTTAAAAGTTGGGCTAAAGTTTACCTCTACTCCAAAGTGTGCAGGAATGTTTTTGGTAAAGCCGTGCACAATTCACAGTAAAAGTACCATTCTTAAAAATACATTTAAAATATAAGTATTATGCCTACAGCAATAAAAATGTGTAAAATTAAGAAGAAATTCCAATTTATAAGACTGCACAAAAAAACCTACCTATCACTGTTTGGCAATTTCTGTCATTTAGTTTATTATTTAGCCTTAACCAAAATAATAAACATGTAATATGGAAACGAGCACTGGGAGGATTCAGATCTAATGGATCTCACCTCCAGGACTCCCCAAAAGAGAGAAAATTATAAATTTTAGTACTATTTTACCAACATTGTTCTTAGGGGACCATCCACAATGAAAATTAAGCATTAGCAGAACAATGTGAAACTTGGATATAAACTTTTTGCAATATGTTGTTGTTCACATCAGCAAATGCAAACCTTAGCAGCAGCCAATCGCAAGAGTGAGTTTAGTAGGTGGCCTGCGAAGCAACACTGACAAGAGGTTATGTACATGTATCAAAATGAACAAGAGCTGGCTACCATTTTCCACAGCAAAGAAAGTTCCAGGGGAATGAAGACGAGGGGGGAAAATTGCTGATTAGGCACGGTACAACACTCTGCCTGCTTGTTTATGATACTCAAGACAGTTCCGTTATAACTCATATAAAAGCATCTGGCTTCTTCTACTTTTGTGAAGAATATCTTCTCACTTAGTTTGCCTAGTGAATTCTATTTGTGTACATTGAGTGAAAATATGTAGTAGTGATGTCTAATGTGTGTAAGAAAGGAAAAGCTGTTCACAGCGAGGTGCAGCAAATAATAGTGAACTTCGTAAAGCTTGTTATGATGAATCTCAAGGTAAACAGGTGGCTGTTCCTCTTGCTTGTGCTACAGAAAGAGCAGCTCATTATGCAGGAGTGTCTATGTCCTTAAAACAATAAAGCGTCAGGTGAAAGACAGAAGAGGCCGGCTCCTCATCACCTCTCCATATGCCAGGGAAACACCGACCGAGGTCATGTGATCAGAAGGTCAATATTGATGATTTCGACATGTGTGTAATGCGAAGAACTGTACAGAAGTTTTACACTGTACGAAAAATAGCGCCAACCCCTACAAAGCTATTGTTAGCTATGCAACAAAAAATTGACTTTCCATGGTGTGCCGAGACCCTCTGCAGACTGCTGCATATGATGAAATTTAACTGGAGAAAATGCAGGAGTAAGCGTAAGCTTCTTATGGAGAGGCCAGACATAGTACGTTGGTGTTCACCATATTTAAGAAATATCAAGCGACTTCGCAGCGAGGGAGAGGCCATATTTTATTTGAATGAAACTTGGGTATACAGTAACATCACCTTTCACAAATGTTGGCAGAATGACGATGTCTTTGGTGTTTGTGCAAACGTAAATGCTGGTAACAGACTTATAATTGTAACTGTGGGCTCCCGTTCTGGATTTTAAAAATGCAGAATTGATTTATAAAGCTAGGTCTACAGTGGGAGGTTAGCACGTACAAATAAATGGTGCAAATTTTGAGAAGTGGGTCACAAACTGTTAAATTGTTTGCCACCAATGACAGTAGTGGTACTTGACAATGCACCATACCACAGTTTGCAACTTGACAAACCTCCTTCCCAATATGCAGTTAAGTCTGACATGGTTTCGTGGCCAATGCGTCATAACATCACGTGCGACATGGCAATGAGAAAACTAGAATTGTATGAACTTGTTTGTTTAAATAAGCCTAGGGAGAAGATTTAAAGATAGACAAACTCTTAAAAGTATGCGGTCATACTGTTGTCAGATTGCCACTTTACATGTGAGACTTAAATGCTATCAAGTATGCTTAGTCTAAAGTAATAAGTTACATTCAGGAACACAATGTGTCGGGTGATATGTCACTGTCGCAGCTTAAAGAATGGCAATACAAGGAATCACAAAGTGATAACAGAAGATTGGGAGGGCTTCTGCAACCACATTGAGAAAACTGAACAGGAATACTGGGACCGTGATGGGATCATGTCAGATGTGATTGATGCCATTATGATTGAGAACCCAAATTATGAAGTTTCTGAACTTGCTCAACCCTTGTAATGTAATTCTTATTCACATTATATTATTATTTTGTTTGTCCATACTGAAAGTCTGTACGCCAGTGGGGCGCATGTTTTTTTAATAGTTTTACTCTCTGTGTAGCATGCATTCTCCATCACACACATTCACTGTCCTTGTCACTCAGATGAGGGCAGCACATTCCTGTCAGGAACTTTCTCTCCGTTGGCGAACAGTACCAGGTTAGAGGACATTAAACTCGCAAAAAAGCATCGCCTACAATAACAGTTTGTTTTGCTGTGATTTTTATAGATACCCCAGTGATTTCTGCCCCATGTTCTTACACAGTGAGTCAACACTTGGGGACAGAAAATCTGATGTGAGATGGCAGAATGATCACATGATGAGTACAGAGAGTTGCTCTCTGATTGGATAGTTTCTTATGTTTGATGTATACATAAACTTGAAAGCTTGGACTTTGCAAGCTTCTACATTTATGTTTAATTCTATGTGTATTTTTATGTTTACATGATTCATTGTGAATTGTTCCATTACAATAAATAATATCATCCAGTTTTTAAGTTGACGTTATGCTTACACTTAATTTTTATTGTGAATGAGGCCTTATTAGATTTATGGACATTCATACATTACATAAATTGTTGTTTCTTGATGTTGTCCATGTTACCTAAGTAGTCTTTTAGCAGGAAGTCTCCTACCATTATCACTACAGCACTCCACCATGCTGAGTATTTCTACAGTGTCACTGCCTATGCCAGTACTAGCCAAGTTTGTTTTGTTTTAAACCAAGCAGTGTTGCTATTTATGTCTTCATTGCTGATACCAAATGTGTATTTATTAAAAGTTTTGTTTGATACATTGGTTTTTGTTTTTAACATAAGTGTTCTAGACAAAAGAATGAAAAATGACAAGTTTTTTTAGATCAGTTTCTTCAAAAGTGCCAGAGAGCAATGAGACAATCTAACCTAGAAGGGCTAGCTATACTGCAAGCATTGGAATTGCCAACATTAATATTAAAAAAATATGGAATCCAGTTGTAAAGGATATGTTTGTTTATAGAACACACGGCAACAGGAAAAATGAAAACATTTACATTCCATTTCAGATGAATATTTCAGGTTTGCAGTAAATGCCTATGGGAAAAATGAGAAAATGCTCAGCTTTAAAACAGTAATTGGGCTCAGTGATGGAAACGGCTAGCTGACTCATGTAAGCAAAGTGATGCTTATTGTAAATACTGTTTTTTCTTTGCACCTAAAGAGGTCAAGACGCTCGCATCAATGGAAAGTTAGTCAAACAGCTACTTGAGAAGCATGTGAAACGTTTAATAGACAAGAATACTTATGGTATATGAGTTCCATGGAACCTATTCTAAATGTAAATTCATTGAACAAGCAAGATAACAAGGTAACTTAAAAGGTGCAAAGGATATTGCCAATAATAAAAATTGTGAAATTGTGCTGACAAGGTATATCTAACTTAACATAGGCATAAGTACTTAACCTCTTTAATTTGGAAAGTGCACCATATTATAACGAGGGTAATCTTAGAGCTCTGCTGAGGCACCATGTTGATGCGGGAGTGAATGAAGCAAAATGCTTTTACTGCTCTGCTTGGGCCCTTTTTCACAATGTTTAGAATTAACATATTAATAATATACAAATAACAAGAAAAAGATTACAAATGTTGGTAAACTGTTTCACAAACATTTTTAGGTTGCAAAGTTTGGGGAACTGTACAAACAATTGGCAAATGTAAATATTATGCGCATTCTGTCTCATTCCCATTTCAAAGCATCACCAACCATACATTACAAAAACCACTGAAGTTCTACATTTACGAGGGCAGTCGCAGAAGTACTCGTCCTGATGTATATATAGCGGTTGTTGTTTCAAACAAATGACTGGTAGAAAGTACCACCCTTATAAAGCTTAAGTTTGACGATGCTGTGTTGTTTAGTAATTGTTTGGCAGCCATTAATAGTGAACTCTCTCAGCGAATTTGTAAATATGGATAAAACTGACCATTGTTATGTGATACAATACTTTCATTTGAAAGGCCTTAGTCCATCTAATATTAAAGCTGAGCTAGATTCTAATCTGGGGAGTCTGCTCTTTCATTTGCAACAGTAAAATATTGGGTGGCAGAGTTTAAGCAAGGCCGTACGAGCTGCCAAGACGAACATCGTAGTGGTTGACAAAATGAGATGGCCATGCCAGAAACTGTGAACAAAATCCACTAAATGGTATTGGATGACCATTGACTGAAAGTGCGCGAGCTAGTAGACATCGTAGGAATTTCAAAAAGTGCTGTACATCACACACTGACTGAAAATTTAGACATGAGAAAGCTGTGCACAAGATGGGTGCCGCATTTACTCACAATGGCACAAAAGCAGCATCGTGAAGATGTTTGTCGAGTGTTTGGCAATGTTTTGCTGCAATAAAGTCGAGTTTTTCCGTCTATTCATAAGCATGGATGAAACATGGGTCCATCACTTCACACCTGAGACGAAGGAACAGTCTACACAGTGGATTGAAAGGGCAGAATCGGCTCAAAAAAAAAAGGCGTAGACAGCTCCATCTGCATGCAAGCTCAGTTTTTTGGGATGCATGTGGGATAATTTTCATTATCTTCAAAAAGGAAAAGCAATCAATGGCGAGTGTTATGCAAACTTATTGCAGCATTTGAATGATGAAATCAAGCAAAACAACTGCATTTAACAAAAAAGAAAGTTCTGTTTCATCAAGACAATGCACCAGTTCTCACATCATTATCGCCATGGCCAAAATCAATAAGTTCGAATTGCGTCCTCATGCACCCTATTCATTTGGTGGTGAAAGATTTGCCAACAATGAAGAGGTGGATTTCGCAGTTGATGGCTATTTTGCAGAACTCAGCAGTTCTCACTATAAACGGAGTATCGAAGCTATTGAACATCGCTGGGAAAAGTGTATCGAGCTGAAAGGAGACTATGTAGAGAAATAAAGATGTTTTTTCCCAAAATTTTTGTGTTTTCATTGTTAGGTCGGGTACTTCTGGGACAGCCCTTGTAAGTCTCCCTATTTCAAGCACATTCATGTAGTATTATGTGTTTGTTTAATCTGAAAGACTTGGAGCTATTTGATTGTATTTGAAGATTAAAAGATGTCAGATATTGAGATACAAATTCTTGCATTGTAATATATGATGACCATGATTTGATTGTTTGCTGAATGTGCTTCATTATGTTGTGCATTGTATTGCTTGGTCTGAATGTGAACACAGGATTTTCAGTTTCTACATGATGCCGTTTAAGGTCACAAATGTAAATACAATTGCTATATTAGAGAAAGCTGAGGACGAATGAACTAACAACTACATTGTCATATGTCTTGTCTACTATTGCATGAAACTGACAGCCAGTTCCCATCCAGTGCAAATTTTTGAGGTTAAGGCTCCACTTGTGACTGTTGCATGCTGAAAGTGATGACCATTATCTTACAATAGCTAAAGGACTCATTCTGAACCTTTCATTGTTTTCATAAACAGGTGTGAAGTCCTTATTAATTCTGAGCCTAAAATGTTTTATGCCTCCTTACGTGAACGCCATCATCATTTGAATCACTGTTGTCCTCCGTGGTGTAGTTGTTACCATGCTAGCCTCTAGTTCTGGAGGTCTCGGATTCAAACCCGGCGGAGGGTGATGGATATTTTTTGGGGCGTAAAAATCCTTAGCATGACTTCCTTCGGAAGGGAAGTAAAGCCGGTGGTCCCGTGTCATAGATTTACAGCACCTCAAGCCTGATAAAGAGGCTCTGAGCAAATTTACCGGTCTTTCACGCCCAATATAGAATAGGATGCTAAAGACCAGAGTAGTTAAAGAGCGTCCATAAATAAAAACTCCATTTTTTTTAATTTGAATCACTGGAATTGCTGCTAAATAACATTTTATGTAGTTTTCAGTGTTATTTTACTGTGTACTTAAAAACTGTACACTTTTTTTTGTTGTTGTGTGCAAAATATTAATTAATAATAGTTTCCTTTACAAATACACTTTGCGAATGTGTAAAATTACTATTTGATTGTGAAGCACAACACTTGCAAACTCTATAACATTTTCTATGTAAATATTTAATTTTGTAAAGCTAAACGTTACAAACTTCCATCATGAAACATATTTTAAACAATGTTTACAATTACAAGGATTGTAAATATTGTGGAACAGACCTCTGGTGAGACCAGTGTTAAGTGTGATTGAGCAGGGGTGTTTCTTTAATCACTACATCTTGTGAAAAATGATGTCCTCAGAGAAGTACTCCTACAGTTATTTTAGTTTCTGAAACAAATGGAATAAATTGGGCTAAAACAATTCTTGACAGTCTCTTGCAAGTTGAGAAATGTTGGAAATACACTGCTTGTATATCACTATTTTATGATATGTGAGCAACAACAGCTGCCTATATTCCTTGCTAGAATATTTGGACTCAAACCCTGTGTAACATCTTGCATTGAATTGCTCAGGTTAAGTTCAGGCCAACTTGTCAGGGAAAGATAAGTGATATGTCTGCTGTCCATCCATTCAGGGTTGGTCAGGTTAAAACAAGTGTACTGGGAACTGCATTATTACAGAATCAAGGAATAGTGAAAGAATGAGACAAAGCACATTATTTTTGGCACAATCATGTGTTTTATTATTTTTAATGCATTATTAATTTAAAAAAAGTATAACTTATTTGTCACCTTGGATTCCCTGTAACTCATTGTTGGCAATTCAACAGCTAAACCAGTACAGTGCCTTAGTAAGATATTATAATTTAGGCAGCGTTGAATCAATTGTTTGATGCCATAACTCAAAGTGGGTTGTTTGAAAATAATAATAATAATATCAACGATAATAGAGATTTAGTATTTCAAGAAGAATTTGAAGTCGGAGGCATGGATTATGAAGATGCTGAAACTGAAGAGGCATAGAAAATTAGGTGTGTGTCATTGACTCTGGAAAAATTTAGAATGAGGTATGAAATGTTTATCTTAAATAACAGTTAATTCGTTTTGAATAATGTTTGAAATAACACAAGTTATTCTGTTCGAAGTGTGCCATTCATTGTAATGTGTTATTACTGATTATTAAAAAGATGTAAATTAAGTCTTCAAGCGTCTTCCCATCCTAGTATATATTGTATGTTATTACAGCCACCAAATTTATGTTGGTATATAGGGGTTTCCTTGGAAACATGGAATTCTAAATTTCCTTGTATGTAAATATCATTAGGAAGACATAGAAAACACATGATCCTGCAAAAATGTATTTACACTCCGTGGATGATCATGTGAAAATGAAGATTAATACACATGTGTGATATAAAAGATCTAAGCATGAGATAGCAGATGTATTCATGAATCAAAATGTACACATTTGTTATTCAACCCACACTTCAGTGGCGTAAATGAAGTATTAATAAATATTACTTATAGGACAATGTTAAGTATTTATCTTCCTCGAACAGTTTAGTATGTCAATTTATGCTTTACACCAGAGAACAATACAATTTCTTTGGTACTGAGAGATATTATTACTGTGGAATTATGTATTTTGTCTGGTATTTCATTAATGTACTGCTTTATTCTTTATGATTTTACATCCATGCTGAATGCACACACTTAACTGTGGTACATATATGCAAATGGCTAATACTCTTTTTAGCAGAAACATAACCATGTGCTTGAATAAATCACCTGATATCAGATTATAGTTCTGTTTGAGTGGAAGAGGAAAGCTGAGAAGTTAAGAAAATGGGGAAGTGGGACAAATCAAGGTATAATCCATTAAGAACTGTTTATACAATTGCAACTTCTACTTCTGCTAGTGTATGTGCAAAGTTGAATCTGGCATGCTAATGTCCTTAGTACTGCATGAACGATGTTTGTGAAACTGTTAGCAAAAGCATGAATTTATGCATAAATTAGCATCATCTGTTCCTTATTTTAGTTGCAACCTCTGCTAATGATCAAAAGGACAACATGGGTTAGTTTCACAGTCTTAAAGCATATTTTTCACCCAATCTTCCAATCTTTGTTTGAAAGAAATGAATGCATATTTATATACTTATTAGAGCTCCAATTTCTATGTAATTAATGGTGGTAAAATGGCAAGCAAACATATATTTTTACTTTCTTTATCATGTACATAATGGGTAGAGAAGGCATTGCATTCCACCCAAAAATTCAGTATTGAGATTTCACTGGAAATATATATTTTGAGGTGTCCCCCACCCCAAATAAAAAAAATAGAAAAAGGGACATGTGCACATCTGCTTGGTATTTAAGTTCACTATCTTCTTAAAATGCGCATAAAGGTTTTCAAGAAAATCTCCCCCCCCCACCCCAAACTATCCTTTACATGGAAGATTTTTCAATATTTTTGATTTTCTGAAAAATGGTTCTAACAATTTTGATTAAAATATCATATATTAAAGATATTTACATGACAAAGCATATATCTTGAATTTTCTAAGAATAGTATGTGAAGTCCTGTTCATTTGGAAGGAATTTTATACAATCTTGTATAACTGGTAAATGTTCAGCGATAGATGAAAACGTACTGCACAAAAAATATAGATCTCTTTAAAACACACTATTTTAAATAACTTTTTGCGGCCTAAGCCATTTCCAAGATATCCATTATTAATGGCTTGCATTGTGCAGCATTTTGTTATTCTTTTAAAATCCTGTTGATATTCAGTGGCTCTTTGCAGTAGACCTTTGCACCAAAAATGTTTCTCACAATTGCATTGAAAGAGTTGAAATTTTGAGGCCAGCATATAGCATCCAGTTCTTAGACACTTGACTATCGTTGCTCCATTTGTATCTATAATGAAATGTTTAATATAGCTATTTCTGCAAAGATTTATCTTGATTAAAATGAAGCAGATAGAAAAAGCAAGTTTTCATAATTGTATACCCACTAATAAATGAAAAAGTCGTGTGAATGTAATACATCAGATTTTTTTACTGTCAGATTAAACACAAAAAAAACAGACATATGGAACAATTCTATTACATTGTATATAAATAAAACTTAACTTTCATAAATACAGTTGTATGTACTAATAGATGTATGCAAAATAAATTGGAGAGTCAGGAGTGAGTAACAATGCAATTTATTATTGTGATGCATGTTTCACTTTTTTTTTCTGCATACACCATTACAGCAGGTTTTAAGAAAAGTCTAAATAAGTCATGAAAATTCAACCAGTAAGGCCCAACTGCTTACAGCATCATTCAAAGAAATTTTTTTGTCGTTAATTATTCTTAATTCACTAGGCTTTAAGTTATTTCCTTGGGATTCTTTGAGTATGTAGGAGAATAGATAGGTACAACAGTTTCGTTCCATTTTTCACTGTGCATTTCATATGCATTGTAATATATTATTTCCAATTTTTCCGGCTTTAATAAGCAAAATGCTCCAGCAGCAAATATAGAGCTGAAAAGCACACAAACAATTAAGCTTATGTAGAGGAATTGATTTTCGAAAATTTGTTGGACATCTAATTGTTACATCCAGGACATGGTCATTGGATATGGAAGAAAACGTTTTTGTGTCCAAGATCTCTGTGAATGCAGTAACTTTTTATTGTTGCTCTGCATTTACTGGGTGAATCTTTTCATCCTACAATTGATAGCTATGCAAACCTTTTTGTTGAATGATGTGAAATGTGTGCCCTAAAGTGACCTGCTGTTTTCACCAACCTGCTGATTAAGCTATGGTGGTATATTTTCTTAATGTGCTCTGGTTGCCACACTGAATTGTCATGATGAAGGTCTAGGGTTTGCATCATGACTCTGGATATATCTTTTTTATTTATTATTATAACATTCTAGAATAGCATGTCATTTGAATGTCTTTAAACATGTAGTCCCACCTGGTCATGCATACTGTGGAACAATGTATTCACATAGATAGTATCTGGTTATGGTGTTACTGTGTGGGAAGATGCACCAGAATGCAGCAAGAGCGGGTCTTTACCACCAGAAATTTTCACGGAGAGGAATTCATATGGATCACATATTTCTGTGGATTGTGAACTGCAGTCAGGAATGCTACACACATCTCATCCTTAAAGTGACCAGGCAGTGACAGAGCATGTGATTGACACAGCCATTGATCATCCACATTGCGTAACGAGGGATGCTCACAGGTATTTCAGCCTTCCACATGCAAAGTTCCACTGTTACCACATGCAGCTACATGAGGAGCTGCAGCATTGGACTGTGGTTGAAGAGTGGCATTTGCTAGGTGAGTCATACAATAAACAGAGTGGTGTGCTATGAGCTCTAATTAGATGTGACAGATGGTCTTTCTGGTCTTATGGAACATATACATTTGGCTGGTATTTGGCTCGAAGGATATCACTAAGTCCACTTTCTTCAACATGAGCTGCATACTCTACTGGATGAAGTGTTGTTGCAACCCAAATAATCTGGTAATGAAGGGGCACAATGAGATGCGCCTTCCTTTGAACTGTTGTATAATGCATCACCTGAATACTCAGACCAGTATAAATCAATAGCATGGCCAGCAAGCTCACCTTTGTAAATGGGCTAGCATACAGATGTGAAGTCTGAGCAACCACTGCCAACACTCAGAGAACACATATCTTACCTTGCTGCAACATCACACAAACCATGTTACGAACTGGTTAGGCTGGCTGCATCTGGCAGCAGGATCATCAGCTCAAGCACTATTACAGCTATAATTGCCATACTATAACTTGTCCCTTGAGACAGCTCAATGACAGCCAATCACCACTGATACCACCCAACAGCCCTTCGTCCCCTCTGCCTAGCCCTACAATCTCCAGTATAACGTAACACTTCCTCTGTTGACTGATTTATTTATACTGCTGGCACATGGTAAAACGTAATGTTTTGGTTCTGTGAAACCTGGAAGAAATATATGCACATATAAAAAAATAGACAAGGCCTTGACGTAATACATAACAAACAGTAGTCAGGTGTTATTAGAAATAATAATAATAATAATAATAATAATAATAATAATAATAATAATAATAATTAATAATAAAGTGAAACATGCACAAGTGTGCAAGGGTGAAATCTTTAGTTTTCAGCACTGAGTTCTGTCACTGATTTTGAGTGTTGTTCTCCATGGTGTAGTGGTTACCATGCTAGCCTCTAGTTCCCAAGGTTGTGGGTTCAAACCTGCCGGAGTGTGATGGGTTTTTTCGGGCACAAAAATCCTTAGCATAGCTTCCTTCGGAAGGGAAGTAAAACTGGTGGTCCTGTGTCATAGATTTACAACATGTAAAAGAACCTCAAGCCTGATAAAGAGGCCTCTGAGTAAAATTACTGGTCTTTCACGCCCAATATAGAATGGGATGCTAAGAACCACAGCAGTTAAAGAGTTAATTTAATGTCTGAATTTGAGCACTTGTTAGTGTAATGTAGCATGTGGTATTTGCCACACTTTAGTTCACAGAGTTTACAAATACATTTATCCATTACTACATGAAAATTAAATTATCATGGAGCACATTTTATCCACGACTCATTATGATGTTTCTTATGTGTTGATTTGTTTCTGTTATCAAATGTTTGTTCTGTTCAGAAATGCTACTCACAAATAACATGTAGCCTTCCCTGTTCCGACTATCTCACCTTGCAATGCTATAATTAAATATATAATAGCAGTAATCAATATGGCTTTTAATAATAGCATTAGTAGTTTCTCAGTATAAAGTTAACATATAATTTCTTAAGGATTAAAAACAGAAGCACTATTAACAGTGAAGTATTCTTCATGATGATAGCTTGAGCCACACTTTTTTACACTCACCTTCACTAATTAAAAGTTGTTTAAAACAGAAACGTTTTCAAGGGCATTCGTCCTCATCGTCAGCGACTGCTGTATCACACCATTTTTGGACAGAAAACCACAACATTGGCCAAAGTATAAAATTATTAAAACCCCTCACCACACCAATAGAATTGAACATCTGGGAAAAAATACTCATCAAAACTGGCAACAACATCATTAATTTTGAAATCCCGCCTGTGAACAATGTGTTAAAACTTTATGCCCCCAACACCAGATGGCAACAGGTTCAGAATCTGCAGGAAGAAGAAGATACGGGAGAAAGAGACCTTTAGTCACCCAGTCGCTGACGAGGATGAATGCCCTCGAAAACGTTTCTGTTTTATACAACTTTTAATTAGTGAAGGTGAGTGTCAGAAAGTGTGACTCAAGCTACCATCATATAATTTCTTCTTCATTAACAGTGTGAGAAAGATTATTTATTTAGTCATGTGTGTACAGTAATACTGATTCAACTGTTAGCATTGTAAATTGAGCGTGCCCCTCTATACAAATGGTGGTAACGTAGTTCTCCCTTCACTTCACTTATGACATGTGGTGCCAGAGCTGTTTCAAGGGACTAGTTATAATATGGCGATTATAAATGGAGGAAACGGGTAAACTTAAGTTAAATTCTGTGTGATATCCAGTATAATGTTATCATATTTTGAAATGCTGAAATAAAAACCCCTTTCTCCAAAAATGCATAAGCCATTGCACAATGCTTTAAAGATTGTGCTATCAGCTGATATATAATGTGATGTTTTAAACAAATAGTCATATGGAATTACCCGTTTTACTTAAAATTTACTGCAAATTTGTGGTTTTATAACTAGTTCATTATGTTTTACTTTAGAAACAAAAAGCGTTTCACAAATCTCATGACACATTTTACATTAGTGCCATACATATTTTTCAGAATGTCTTTCTTTTGTAAAAAATAGGAGTAGAACTGTTTACTTACAAGATTTTTTAAATTAAATTACACTATTGCTGGTGTTTGGACCGAATCAACAGTAAGTTTGTCCCTCTCTTTTTTCTGTGGTGCTTGAACTAAGCAAAAAAAAAAAAAAAAAAAAAAAAGCCTGTCAACGGAACCATTGTTGCTGTAATTCAAATGAATAACGGCACAATTGTCTATTTCAGCATATTGTTCCGCATTTCTATAGCTATCAATATAGTCCAGTAATTTCTTCTGTTTAGGCAAATTTTTTGTAATTGCAATATCGGTCAAAACATTTTGAATTCATTATTTCTACACCTTTATCTATAAAAAATCTAATGAAGGCTCCCACATTTTTCCATGACATGTCTTCAAAGCCAAGCCATTGAAAACAAGAAAATTCATTCTGTGGTTGATTCCACATCCTCAAATGATTCAGGCACCCCGTGTTTCAACCTTACAATGAAAATATTTAATTTCATCTTCATGACCATTTTCCAATTGCTTGACCATCTCTTTCACTTTCAATGGAATGAAGGTTTGAGTTTTCTTTTGCCTAAAGTATAAAGGTTGTTTGGAAAGTTCTCGGAATCACCAACAGAGGTCACTGCTAGTGCAATCCGGATCTGACATAATAATTAGTCATCCTTCTTGAGTAAACACGTGGCATATCAGTGCTCTGGGTATACAGCTGTGGTGCTGAAGCCTCTCTATTGTTGTTCCCATGTAGTAATTTTTGAAGATGGAAAAAACGGAGATTTGAGCAGTGATAAAGTACTTCGTAAAGAAAGATAGGGAAGCAAATGAAATTCATGCAGATTTTCAGAAAACACTGGGGGACTCTGCTCCTTCACATTCAACTGTTGCCAAACGGACCAATGAGTTTAAATTTGGTCAGGAGAGCTTAGAAGATGATCAATGTAGTGGTTGGCCCAAATGTGTCACCACCCCAGAAATGGTTACAAAAGTGCACAATATGGTTTTGGAGGATTGCCGACTCAGAGTCGAAGAAATTGCTGATGCTCAAAGGATATCATCTGAAAGGTCAAATCACATTTTGACTGCGGAATTGGGTATGAAAAATTTATCTTGTAGGTGGGTGCCACAACTGTTAACACAGGATCAAAAATGCACCAGAATGTAAATGTCTGAACAAAGTTTGGCCCGTTTTTAGAAAAACCCACAAACATTTTGCGTTGGTATGTGGCCACAGATGGGTTCACTACTGTACCCCAGAGACAAAGCAACAGTCAAAGCAATGGAAACATGCTGGTTCTCCACCACCACCAGGTTCAGCAAAGAAGAAAATCATCCTCCATCAAGACAATGCATGCCAGCACACATGTGTCCTTGTCATGCCAAAAATTAATGAACAGAGGTATGAATTGCCACACCCACCTTACTCACCTGATATGGCTCCATTAGACTTCCATCTCTTCCCCAAGCTCAAAAATTTCCTTGGTGGGTGGAGATTCACTTCAAATGAAGAACTTATAGCCGGAGTTGACAAGTACTTTGCAGGCCTGGAAGAATCTTATTTTCGAGATGGAATAAAAGCATTGGAACATTTGATGGACCAAATGCATTAGTGTACAGGGAGACTACATTGAAAAATAAAAATATTTTGAATGAGATCAGTTGTTATTTAGTATGTCATTCTGAGAACTTTTCAAACAGCCCCCATATCACATTGATGACAAAATCCTTATCACATCAATCAATGAATTATCTTGTTTTTTTTAGTTCACTCAAGCTGGAATGAAACATGTTACAGACTGGAAATGATAAAAATGCACTTCACTCAAGGAAACTTCAAAAAGTTTCTACAAAACAGCTGGTTTCATTCTGTGACAAAAAGAATGATCACAGAGCAGGGAACATTTATAGTCTTTAAAATGCTGGAAACAAAAGATAATGAGTTTTACTGATAAAGTAAGTTGTGGTACTCCATTTGAACAAAGTCACAAAATTTATTAAAACATCCAATCAAATAGGATAAATCAAGAAATCCTCAATCTTTCAAAATGAATTATTGCAAATCTATTTCCAACAAATTTGTCCCATGCTGAGCACATTTTTTCGTTATTTTTTTATTTTACCAAAAATGGCTCAAATGATTTTTATTAAAATGATCTATATTTAAGATAGTCACATGACAAAATGTATATCCTGAATTTTCTGGAAATAACGTGTGAACTCCTTCATTCTGAATGAATTTTGTGTAACTTGTAAACGTAGAAGATAGGCAAAAACTTACTACACAAAAAATGTAGATTTCATTAAGACGCACAATTTGTCCAATTTTTTGGTAACCTGAATCATTTCTAAGATATTCTTTATAATTGGTTTGAATTATCAAGTACTTATACTTTTTTCAACCACTAAGTTGCTATTCATTTTTTTTCTTTGTATCATGTAAAAAGAATAGAATCTCAAAGCTATCATAGTGATTAACTTTTAAAACATTCAACTATTGTTTAAGCCTACCATATTTCCTTTGTATGTACAAGAAATGCATAATAAAGCCATTTCTGCAAATGTTTTTCTCAGCAAGAAGCAGATAGAAGAATAAGCTTTTTGTAAGAATCTATTGTAGAGCAGTGGATAGAGAAAGTTATGTAAATGTAACATCAGATTTTTTTTTTTTTTTTTTTTTTTTCCCCAGGAGATCCAAAACTACGAGGGGGTGTCACAAAATAGCCAGTATCATTTTTTTGCTGAAAAATACTACTCACGTTTATTCAAATTCTTTTACAAACTTTCAAAGTGTTCTCCCTCGGACACAATACAACGGTTCCAGCATTCTGTCCACTGTTCAAAACACTCCCTAAAGCTCCTTTTTGATAGTCTGTTAAGTATACCCAAAATTGCATGCAGAGATTATGAATATAGTATATGGATCAGCTGAAGACATTGTACAAAGTGTTTTTGGCTATAGGTAAGATGCAGTAAACTGTGTGCCTTGTGTGATCAATGATGAACAGAAGGCTCACTGTGTGATGGCATGTCAACATTGGAAAAGAAGGCTTTGGTGAGAACCAGATTTTATGGACAGAGTTATCACGTGACGGGCCTCGTCATTATGACCCGGAGACAAAACAGGAAAGTGCCCAATGGAAACATCCTTCAAGTCCAAAAAGACCAAAGTTCAACCAAGCGCAGGAAAAATCATGTACCTTGTCTTTTTCGATAAGCAGGGCATTGTGTACAATCATGTGGTGGATAAACAATGTACCATTACTGCTGATTACTATTGTGAAGTATTGACGGGACCATTAAGGAGGAAAATTGCAAAGAAAAGACCAAACCTTGCTCACATGGGATGAATCCTTCATCAGGATAATGCCCCTGCTCATTGCACCATGAAGACTCAAACAATCACGGAATTAAGCACTGAGGTGATACCACATCCACCTTATTCACTGGACCTGGCACGTGCGCCTTCCACCTATTTCCTACAGTGAAAAAAGAGCATTGGGGTGTCAAGTCTTGAAGTTGAGGGTCCTCCTGGGTGTGGAACATCAGGGTCATTTTTATCCTCCCAAAATCACTATGCCATTCAAAAACCTCTACAAACCTCCTACGGCTTGCTCTCTGTAGGCTTGCTGCAACATTTTCAGTGTTTTGTGATAAAGTGTTATCAAGAAGAATGCAAAAATCTAATTGATGCACGCTGCTGCAACTGTTGGGTGCAGTTAACATGCTCTTCTACTTCGCGTGCTTCCCTCCAACTGAGGACAGCCAGGCAAATGATGCGCATGGCATTTCGTCACTCAAGGTCAGACCTTTCCAGTACTGCCAACATCAAACACCAGCTCGGGTGCAATACAATACAAAAAAATTAAATATGATTTTTGTAGCTGAAATATGTGTGTATCACAGACTTTATACTTTACTATAGTGATTATATATAAATTGTAAGATAGTTATCTCTTTCTAATTCATTATTTTTCAGTTTTGCTAGTTTACTAGAGGAGGCATGGTTATGATGTCATGGTGGCAAAACATAGATTTTCATTGTGACAGCTCTATGTGTAAATCAGAGCTGTACAGGCTGTTTGAAATAAATAAATCTAAAGAGGTGTTTTTAAAATGGATGCAATTTTGTTTTCTTTGGCAACAGCATTGCTTGCTTACCGCTTTACCTATAAGTGTGATCTAAATCCCATAGAACTAGTGTGAGCCAAGATGAAACGCATTGTTAGTAACAGGTGATTATCACTGCAGAAATTGCAGCTATAATGCTTGAGGGTATATCACTTTGACCAAAGCGAACTGGCAGGAATTTGCAGACATGTAGAGAATATAGAAAATGATTACTGGAAAAAGGATGGTTTAGTGGAAAACATCAATGATAGTATCGTCACTTTGCTGGCAGATGACACCAATTCATTTTTGTCTTCCTCCTTCAGCAAAAATGACTCCAGCGCCAAAGAGTGACCGCACCATCTGTTTGGGATGAATGCATTTTATTTATAAGCTAAATATAGCACATGAAAATAAATAACCAATAACTGCAGCCATTTAGCAACTTCTTTGCTTTAATCTAGCAATAATACATATGCCAAAATTGGCACTGCTGCCATAAGTCCAGCCCAGATATTGCAGATCATATATTGATTGCATTGCTAACAAGGTTGAGCTAGTGGACAGAGCAGGCTCAGTATCATTTTAATGCAAAGTTGTCTTCCACGAAACGTAGGTGATAAAAAAGAAAGCATTATCTCTATATAGAGATTTGCTCCACCATAAAACACTATATCAGTAGGTCATTTTGCTCACAATGCTGTTTTATCAAATGCATAAATTTGATCTTTCAGAAATAAAGCCTCTACTCTGTAATTTTTAACTACACCACCAGAGCCCAATTTTTTTTCAGTTCTTCAGTTGTAGTTTCCCAATATTCTGCTTTACATTTCAATCTCTACTGTCATGCATTACGATTAAGCTGTAATTTTGGAAGAAGCCCACAATGAATGTTAGTTTGATGCTTCCTTCAATCACTTCTGTTACACTTCTAGGTTTGCCTTTACTTCAGAATTTTTATATTAATTCCTGTACTGTTCATTTTAAAATTTGTTTTCTTTTCAGTATTATTCTCAACTACGCATTTCCTTCATTGTAAACTAGAAGTGATAATACCATTTTAATTTTTGATCATTAGTCTTGGAAAGCCGTCAGTTTACAAATACATAAATTATCATAGGAACTGCAAAAGAAAAATGCATGAATATGTGAAGGTAAAGCTTTCCACAGAAGCAGCAAAATATAATTAATGGTATGGGTAAAGTTGGTAGATGTAGCAAGTTACTTTCCAAGTGGGCTTGTATTGGTACACAGTGGTCAAAGAAGGAATTTCTGGGTTTCATACTATTTAAAAAAAAATGGACAAGTGTGTTCTATAGATGTAGTTATAGGTTGTAATAATAAAAGAAGCATAGCATTTATTTTGGGGAAGAATCATTAAATATCATTTTGGTATATTCCTGTTATTTACCTTCCCCAAAATGAAGTCAGATAACTGCAACCCCCTCTGAGTTGGAATTTATTGCAATGTCACTTACCGCTTCTGCATGTTTTCCTAAGTGTTTCATCAATTTTGTATGCTATATTTCTGCTTTCTTGACTTCCCTGCTATTTTTAAAAAAACTGCAATCCATGATAGGTTAAAAGTAAAGTAGTTTTGTACAAGAATGATTTGATCTTTATGCGCATTAACAAAAATGGAATAGGCTCCTCAATATTGCAGAAATGTTTCTTGTTCTGAAATGCTAATTCAAAAAGCCATTTAAATTACAATGCAAATAAAATGTCATTATTGCAGCAGTTTTCATGTTTGCTTAAACTTTCTAACAGGATGTTATTTTTATCTAAATTGTTCTTTCACATTGATCATGTATACACTAAACTTGGAAAACTGAATCGGATTTGAAATTTGTGGCTTTGCCTTCTTAAAGTGTGATTCAATTTTCCAAGACAGTATTTTAATGCACTGTTAATGATTCAACTTTACATTCTGTAGCAGCAAATGGGGAAAAGCCACAACAGCAACGTGAAGGAGAAATAGCTGGAGTTTTGGGCAGCTGGCAGCGTGGTCATTCTCGAGCTTGGGGTGCAGCTACTACACTCTATGAGCGACATCCTCTTACTGGTCAGCATGCTGGTTCTCCTATAGCAGATTGCTTTGCTGTAGTAGCTAGGAGAAATTCTGCCATTTTGGCACTTGCTGATGGCGTCAACTGGGGAGAAAAAGCTTGTGTGGCAGCACGATCTGCTGTTCATGGTTGTGTCGACTATCTCAACAAAGCTATTTTTGGTCCTGCTGCTGTCAACGTATCAAATACTACTGTAAGTGGAAGTTTGTTTTAAATTAGCTTTGATAGAGATAGCACTTTTAGTTTTCTTTCAAAGGAGTAATATTACAGTCTTACTATAATACAGTCACAAAGTTTATTGAGGTGTTTATGCAGCTGATGTGATTACAGTGCTATTAGTGGAATGATTTTAACCAACCAAACAGCTGTACTAATTTGTTGTTTGACAGAAAAACACATGTGAAATGTTCATTAATAATAATATGCAATAAGGAGACACTTGTAGTGCTATAAATTGTACTAACAGTAAGAAAAAGAGGCCAGATTTATCCTTTTTCCAATTTCCAAAGGTCCAATTAGGCGAGTTTATGAGACATTCTACCTACATTAAAATGTAAAACTATAGATATGAATGACCCAGTTTGGTTGACACAACTCGTGAATGAAAACAACCTTCATGTCATTATGCCTACACACATGAAAATAATTATTATTCCTCTTATTTCTCGTGTCTTGTGTTTATGGCAGAATTTATTATACTTCATTAAAATGTCAAATATCTATAATGTTTAAATAATGGATGGAAGGTGTTTACTTTCCCAAAAGCACACAATAACAGAAGTATATTTTGTCTACTCAGATGATCCTAGCAGCTAGTTACCAGGAACACTCTTATCGCCTCAATTATTAGTCATATTTCACGAACACAATCAAGCAAACTCTGAAGCTGAATTCTGTACAGAGTTCTCTTCTAATATTAAGTTGTTGCATTTTCTTCTACAAGGGTCGGCTGATAAGTCCCGGGCCTCACACAGAGATGGCGCCACTAGGGCAGTTAGATGGTAGCATCGTATAGTTTTACTCTAGACTAGCTTGTATCCATAGTTACAGGTCAATAGCTTGTTTAGTTTTTGAATGACGCATTTTAAACAAGACAACTTTAAGGCTTTCACGAAAATGGAGGATTTGGAAAAATGAGCCGTGATTAAATACTTCCATTTGAAAGGCTTAACGCCTAAAGAAATCAAGGAGGAGATGAACAGTACATTGAAAGACTCTGCCCCTTCATATTGAATGATTAAAAGGTGGGTTGCAGAGTTTAAAATGGGACGTACGAGCACTAGTGATGAGCCTCACTCTGGACGCCCTGGAAGTTACAACTCCAGAGATGATTGAAAAAATTCATCGTTTAGTACTGGAAGACCGCAGATTAAAGTTGTTTGAGGTAGCAGAGGCTGTAAACGTATCAAAAGAACGTGCAGGTAATATTTTAAGTAATGTTGTGGGCTTTCAAAGGTCTGTGTGAGGTGGGTGCCATGTTTGTTGGCACCTGATCAAAAGTTGCATAGAAAAACTGTTTCTGTTAAGAATGTGGAGCTCTACCATAAAAAATCCCAATGAATTTTTGAGATGGCTTATTACCATGGATGAAACTTGGATACATCACTACACTCCAGAAAGTAAATCATGGTCAAAACAGTGGATTGCGCCAGATGAACCAACTCCAAAAAAGGCAAAGTCAATTTTGTCTACTAACAAGGTTATGGCGAGTGTTTTCTGGGATGCACAGGGAATTATTTTTATTGATTACTTTGAAAAGGGTAAAAGTATCACTGGTGACTACTACGCAAGCTTACTGCAACGTTTGAGTGATGAGGTAAAAAGACAAAGACCTCATTTGGCAAAAAAAGAATTCTTGTTTCATCACGACAATGCTCCGGCCCATCGTTCAGTCATTGCAATGGGGAAAATTTGCGAATTAAAGTTCAAATTGTTTGAACATCCACCCTATTCGCCAGATCTAGCACCCAGTGACTACCACCTGTTCCCTAATCTCAAAAAATTTCTTGGAGGACGAAGATTTCACAGCAACGTGGAGGCCATTGATGCGGTAAACAGCTATTTTGAGGACCTTGATAAATCGCACTACAAAGGTGGTTTAATTAAATTAGAACACTGGTATGACAAATGTATTAACCTTTCTGGAGATTATGTTGAGAAATAAAAAAAAAAAAATTTTTATGTGTTGTTTTCATTGAGAGGCCCGGGACTTACCAGCCGACCCTCGTACTATAATGCAATGATATTTGATGAGACAACAGTTGATATTTCTCTATTTTGGTATATGTGATTCATTCTGGTGTGATGTATATCAGTGGTAGGCCATGAAAACCCTGTTAAGTCCATTGTTATAAATTTCACAGGAGAAGCAAATAATTGATTTAAAAATACATATAAAATGTTGGAGAGAGAGTTGTTAAAGCCACTAACCAGTTGCTATGCGCTGTTTGATATTCTGTAACTTTGTAACATCATGACGTTGAGATGAAAATTATGGTTAACAATTCCAAGAGCTGAGACCGTGTTGTTAGTGCTTGCAATACTGCTGCTACTGGCTGAAATGGATGCATTTTTAGTGCTTCTTGATCTTAAAGAGTAACAGAACAATGTTCTTAACCAAAATGTTACAGAATTGCCGCGAATGTAGTAATGAACGCACAACAATAACGCATTCAAATAGGAAGCTCTACAGTATCACAGGATACATACTAGGCATAAGAGGCTTTAGCACAAATGAAAGAGCTTTAGGAGTACACATTTGTACTACTAAAGGGTGGTGTAATGCAACATGAAGTTCATGTTCTCAACAAATTATATGCCAATTTTTTTCTGCATTGCCTGGCGGAATTATATGGTTTTCAGCAGCTGGTGGAGTTACAGGATTTTCATTGTCTAGCATCAAGATGCTTGTAAGCACAAGTTTGTTATGTAGCAAATTATTTTTTGATGTTGCAGCAAGCAGTAGTGTTTTTATGTAAGCCAGGTATATACTAGACTGTCCTGCTAAGGAAAAAGGCAGTAACTACATGAACTTGAAAATGGAGAAACTTGACATCAAAGTTTAATCAATTTCTCGCTACTTTTTACTTTTGAGTGATGTTGAAATATACATTAGCCGTAAAAATACCAGGAAATGTTATTTGTGGTATCAGAAAACTTTTTTTTTTTTCCTCAAATTATTGGATTATGACAGATGCTGCCTTTTTACAAAGTGTATGGGGATTTCAGCTTTGGTTGTTAAAGTAGTAACTGGAACTGCAGAGGCTACTTTTTTCCTTTGTACTCTGATTAAAAATACAGCAAAATTGAAATCAAATGATTTAAGTATACATTTTATTCTAGTCAGATTGAATTATAGTAAGTAATTTATGTGATACCATATGCACAAATTCTTGATACAAACAGAATAATAATATCAACATAAACCATAAACAAACTTTACAATTTAATTTATATATTTAACCTTCTTGCCTCTACAATGAGTTGCTGTGCCCCTGGGGCCCAAAAACTCAAACCCTGTGGTTGCCGAGCTATTGGGTCCTACTTACAGCTTAAATTTGATACCTACCATTATTTAACTTTCTTCTTCCTTTTGCTGACCACTTATCTTTGCTCTTTCTTTTGATCAATTCGCTTATTTTACTTTCCCACGCACTTTCCAAATTTAATAACTGAATTTGGTTTTCCCCAACTCTAGCATTAAAATCACCCATTATGATAAATCCTTTGTATAAATGGCTATATTTAGTAATTCTTCCATGTTTTGTCTTAGCTTATTAAATAAATATGAGTCATAAAATTTGGAGGAACTTGGTGGGTTATATACTACTGCGACACAAACACTTTCCTTTTCCTATACACCATTTAGAACACACCACAGAACTGCTTTGTCACCTACATCGTTACACACTTTCCCTTTAATTTGTAAATTCTTTCTAACAGACCTACACCTCCTGACCCTCCACCTTTATCTTTCCTTTTACTACTACATTTTCCATAGAAGACAAAACCACTCAGATCCACATTTGTATCACTTATCAACCAAGTCTCAACCATTCCTATCACATCCAATACTTTAAAATTTGCGCAATTTTCCTGTTCTGAAACTTTTCCCACAAACTTTCAATGTACCACGATATAACCCCCAGATCCTTTCCGTATTCAAATCCCTTTCTCTCAAATCTAAATTGGTGCAATTTTTTCCTACTCCTTGTCATCCTGTCAGTAGCTATTCTCTCATCCGTAGAGTCCTCCACTTGCATAATGCTGCCTCCGGGTGATGGTACAATGCTGAGTCCAATGTTCTTCCAAATGTCAAGTCCTGCAGCTGCTCCCAAGGCCAATCTACGTGTATCGTCAATCATCTGTTTCTCCGGCACAACTTGCTTGGTTGGTGACGTATACCTTGATGGTGACATATTCCTTGGAGGTGATGTATGCTGCTCACCTCTCCTCCTCATCTCCCTTCCCTCTCTCTTACTATTGGCGATTGGAGTCATTTCTCTTGTCCTCTCGAATATCTTCTCTGCATGTGTCTGGTGTTCCGTTTCTGACATATGTCTCATATTTAGCTGATGCATATCCTGTTTTCTTCCATTAATCCACAGGTCAAAGCCCCTTACAAAAGCTTTTCCTCCTCTAGCTCTTGCAATTTTTATTTCTCTAAGTAAGATGTTTCTTATATCTCTATCTTTCTTACCAAAATCTTGCTCTATAAATATCTTTGTCCCCGTTAATTTTCTGGTGTTTGATAAAATTGTCCGTTTTACTTTCATCGCTCTCAGCTCTTCTACTCTAAAAACTACTACATTCATTTTTCTTCTCCTATCCTTTGCTTTTTCCAAATATGTAATCCTCTGATTACATTCTGTCAATTCCCTGTCGACCTCTCCTTCAAATTTTCCTCGTATGGTTTTCATTTCTTCAAATTTCCCATCTTATTTTTTCGTCGATTCTCTTTTCCATTCCTTTTAAGTTTGTGATGTTGTCTGCAATACATTTCAGCATTCCCATTATGTTTAGCATCTCCGGTCCTGGGTTAAGCTCCACCCCACCAATGATAAGCAACACCGATATCACACATACGTACATCATCATTGTAGGCCTTTCTTCTGAAGCACCGCCTCCTATTGTGAATTTGAAACCATTAAATAGCCCAATTCTAGCTCTATGCAATTCCAGTTGGTTTCCCATTTTCAGTTGTTACATGAGCGCGTGGCTAAACACGTCCGTCTCAACTCTCTTGAATTATATAACAATGAATTGTTTGACTAAACTAAATTTATGCACATTCCAAAATGTTTTCCCAAAATAATCTTCTGTTCTTGGGCATTAGCGGAGTGAGGTTTCTGATTATGCCTTGCTTCTTTTCCTTAGAATTTCCACATGGATTTGTATGTTGAATTGGTTCGGGAATGACTTTTTCTTTACAGTAGCCTGTTTCAAAAAATTGAGTTCAAGATATTCACTTGATTCACAGTCCATTTTATACTGCAGATTATGAATACCTCTTGTTGCACGAATATGCACAGTTTTAGAAAGAAGAACTTTCTCAGGATTGTTACGTTTGCAGTTTGCTTAGAAACTGAACACAAATCTTGAAAATGGTAGAAGTCTGAAATGTTCATTACTTTTGTAATCACTTTGCCTTTATTTGCAGACTGTATAGCACTGACAAAGTCGTAGGTCTTTTCTTGGCATTTCAACGTGCAGTAGTTGCAGCCCCACATATGGGACTCAAACTTGAAGTGGTTTAATTGTTGTAGTTGCACCACGTATTGCGGGAGTTATGGTTCTTGGAGTGTTCGCCCCACATACAGTACAAACTTTCCGGTGGCCTTTGCCCCACATTTTAGAATCAACTTTTTATTTTTAATGTTTATTTATGTATATATACCTCGGCTGCGTCATTAGTAATTTCTAGAGCACGTATCTCTTAGCAGGGCTGGTATGGCTAAAGAACAAGGCTTACACAAATTATAATTTGTATTGTACTTTTTTTATTAATCCTTCACACGATTAAATAACACTTCACTGATATATCCTACTATACAGCCGTGAGATTATGGTTATTTGCACTTGTAACAGGTAAACTTTATATTATTCTCACCGCAATGAATTTTTTATGTCTCGCACTGAACCACTACAAAATCTAACTGCCTGGTTACGCTTTCTTGTAGCGTCTACTGCTTGAATTTGTACATTTTCTCTATTTCTAGTCTCTGATTGGCTAATCCTACTCCAATAGAATACTTTTATTCAACTTTTAGCTTTACTAGTTGTTGATTGGCTATTTATAAACTGTTTTATATATTACATTATTATTGTTCCAAGAATTATTAGTAGCATTATTAAACTTTCTAATTTATTATTGCCTCAAGGTTACCTCATTGTTAACAACTTTCGGCTTTTACTTTATAATTCTGTTTGCTACGGAAAGCAGCTTTCTTCTATTCTCACAGCTCCTACGTTGTTAAACTACGTAATACATTCACATAACATTTTTATACATGTACTTAATAACATAAACATAATACAATGACCGTTACATACACTTTATATATTATATTATATTATGCACGTATTGCTTTAAGGCGGGTTGTTATTTTATTTATATTATATTATTAGACTGATATCATTTAAGTGATAAAAATACTGCCTCAAACGATAATTCAGTTTGGTGATGAAAACTGTCACAGGTTTGAAATAATTCACTTTGACTGGTTTTGCATTCACACTCAGAGAATTTACTATGTAAATCAGCAAAGGAAGAAAGGCCCAATTTTTGTTTTGGGTAGAACAGTTGTCTAACCAAAATATGAACTACCCTGAATCCCTGTGAAACAAGATGAAGTGCACGAAAGTGCTTATTAACTCGTCTTCTCCCCTTCATGCCACAATGCAGCAAAATATAATATCTTGCGCTGATTTGATCCCACAGGTGCAAAAGTTTCGTTAGAAGCGATAAGCTTATTGGTGAAGATGGCCGTTTCAAATGCATCAATACGAGGTAACATTATAACCTTTTCCAATTCAGCAGGCACACATACCATTCCAGATTCAAAGCTACTGTTTGCATGGTTCCTGTAAAGTGAACGAACACTGGAAGCTCGCTTAATGTGCTGACCCCAATGAATACAGGTTTCACATTCAGCATCCAGATTGTCTTTATTGTGACCAACATTGTGTAAACTAAAAGTCTCACATATTTCAGATTGTCATGTCCCAGTTTAGTAAAATGTGCGCTTTCTTCAGCAAGCACTTTTCTATATGCCTCATAGGACCAGTTTAGTTGGGGATGCTTCTTAACAAAATCTTCATGCATCATTGCAATTGTCACATCACTGGGAAGGTATTTAACATTTGGTGCATGTTCATGTGAATGAGATACTGTTGAATGGAAAGTTTCAATGTGTCTGCAGAAAAATCTCGATTTATTTTTAATTTTGGAGGATGCCGCCCTCTCGTGTCTTCATTTGGAAGAATGGCTCCTTGTTTTAACTTGTGAAGAACATTGAAAATTATTTTATCATTCTTTTTATTGTAGCCCAATGCTGTCGGATAAAAAGTTTGCAAACGTACACCTGTTCTTCGCTGTTTTGGAAACGATAAACATATGCAGAATTCCTGTTAGAGCTTTCACTTCCTGTTCACATTTTGACTGGCACTTTTGAGCAGATATGGAAAATGAATTTATATATCCATCCAGGATAGAGACCAATACTTTCCAAGAATATATTTTCTTTGGATGCTGCTAAACAATTCTGAACACTTCCTTTTTTGCACTGCTCATTACCACCTTCCTGGAGTGGATGCTTGTTAACTGATTTTCTTTTCTTTTCCTCCTTCCATTCTACACTTTTTCTTCATTTCTTTCTACTATCTATAGCTGAAAAGTGTCCTCTTCATTAGCTGAATCACCTTCCTTCTGCTCAGTACCCTCTATAATGGTCTGTTCCAGTTGTTCGTACACACCTTCCTCTTCTTCTGTGTCATTAGTAACAACTTCCTCAAAAATATCTTTGACTACCAATTTTCTCTAATATCTTCATAAACAGAATCTAAACCATGTGTTCTACATGCACTTCATTGTAACTGTGCTTGTTCAAAATGTCATCACATTGTATGACAATTTCTTGGCTGGAACTGTGGGGTGATAAATTTTTATTGTGTGTGTCCAGCGTTTTTCTTTTTGGGCCAGTCCCAATAACTCCAAAATGTTTTCCCTCTGGACATTCTGTAAATAATAATAATAAAAAAAAATAGTTCAGTATTTGTCGTATTACACACTTTGTAGAGCTCCATAGTTTATCCTGTTAATGTACAGAATGATTTCACCAATATTTAAGTAACACCTAATAGGTATTAAAGGAATATTTAATTCTTACCTGTAATGTAATGAAGCTTACACTTCCATCTGATAATTTCTTTAAAACCCATCTTCACATTAACTTCTTACTAGAGAGATTACCAACACTTTAAATAATGAACGAGATAGCAGTGTGCAGACACTGCTTTTTTACACTGCAGTGGGCATTTGCTGCTTTCTTTCATTGTTGAGTTGCAGTGTGGGATAAAAACACAACCTAACAGCAGTACTTTTGCAGATACTGCTTTCTTACACTGCAGCGGGCATTTGCTGCTTTCTTTCATTGTTGAGTTGCAGTGTGGGATAAAAACACAACCTAACAGCAGTACTTTAGCAGATACTGCTTTCTTACACTGCAGCGGGCATTTGCTGCTTTCTTTCATTGTTGAGTTGCAGTGTGGGATAAAAACACAACCTAACAGCAGTACTTTAGCAGACACTGCTTTCTTACACTGCAGCGGGCATTTGCTGCTTTCTTTCATTGTTGAGTTGCAGTGTGGGATAAAAACACAACCTAACAGCAGTACTTTTGCAGATACTGCTTTCTTACACTGTAGCGGGCATTTGCTGCTTTCTTTCATTGTTGAGTTGCAGTGTGGAATAAAAACACAACCTAACAGCAGTACTTTAGCAGACACTGCTTTCTTACACTGCAGCGGGCATTTGCTGCTTTCTTTCATTGTTGAGTTGCAGTGTGGGATAAAAACACAACCTAACAGCAGTACTTTTGCAGATACTGCTTTCTTACACTGCAGCGGGCATTTGCTGCTTTCTTTCATTGTTGAGTTGCAGTGTGGGATAAAAACACAACCTAACAGCAGTACTTTTGCAGATACTGCTTTCTTACACTGCAGCGGGCATTTGCTGCTTTCTTTCATTGTTGAGTTGCAGTGTGGGATAAAAACACAACCTAACAGCAGTACTTTAGCAGATATTGCTTTCTTACACTGCAGTCTCTACTTACTGCATTTTGTCATTGTAGATGTAGAAAAATTTGCAAAGGTATTAACTGATTTTTCCTCATATTTTTAATTCAGTCACTTCACTGCTTTTTAAGTTTTTTATTATGATGCATATCAAGATGATTTCAACGATACCAAAAACGCTGTATTTTTTGTTACTGAGTTAGTGCCTTTTTCCTTAGCACAACTATCTTCCAAAGGATGCAGCTGCACAACAAATAGACAAATCAGCAACCTGAATTCAGGTTAGAAGTCAGTTTTCCAGAAATTGTAACACTAGAGACTTGGATACTTAACTTGTGAGTGCTATTGTAGTGGTATACGAGTGTGTTAGTAAGCTAATACCAATGGTAAATCATTATAGGAGGTGTTTGTGTCACTGCTGCGTTCGTTCCATGCTGCACATAGTCTTATACTACAAGAAGCTGGGATGTTGACAACATTAACAGCTGCACTTGTCTTACCAATCGCAGAACCAGACCATTATATTGTTTGTGTGTGCAATGTTGGGGACTCACTTGCATATGTGTATAGCCCACACCATGGCGTACGTGAGATAACGAAAGGTGAGTGTTACCATTTTTATACCAACTTGCCCTCCAAATTTTAAGCTATAACTTCCATGTAGGTGCATTTACCCATAAAATTTGGGCAACTAATTTTTACTTTCTCTCTATATATACGCACGTGCGTGCGTGGATGTGGGTGGGGGTGTGTGTGGGAGGCTAAAAATTGAAAAGTCTGTTAAATAGCAAACTTGATATTTTAACTTCAAACTTTTCCAGGGACATAACACAAAGATTTTCAAGAAAATACCCCCCCCCCTCTTTTACCCTTTACATGGGAAAGCAATTGTTATTTTCTCAAAACTGGTTCTAATGATTTTGATTAAAGTACCAGCAGTGTAAGATATTTTTTGACATAATAAAAGGTACATCTAGAATTTCCTTAAATAACGTGTGAAGTCCTCTTCTTTCTGAATGACTTGAATAAGTTTTTAAGCATAAAATTTGCACAAAATCTTGCTGCATAAAAAAGTATGGATCCCGTTAAAGCACGCAATTTGTCAAATGAAATTTTCTTTGGCCTTAAATATTTCTGAGATTTTCTTTGTTATTAGGGTAGCAGTAAGTTAATATTAATTTTTTATTGTTGTGCAAAGGACATGGAATTTCAAAGCCATCACATAGTGATCCTATTTTTACTTTCTCTACCACGTACTTAGTAGGTAGAGAAGATATTGCATTCCACCCAAAAAATTAGATACCAAGATTTCACCGGAAATAAATGTTTTGAGACCTCCTGAATCCAAGAAAAGCATTTTAGAAAAAGGTCCATCCGTCCGTATGGGGGTGGGGGCAGCCATTTCTGCAAAGGTTTATGTGGATTAAAATGAAGTAGATAGAAAAGTAAGTTTTAGTAAGAAGGGTTTCTATACCCAGTAATAAAGGTAGAGGGTAGCGAAAGTTATGTGAATGCATCACTTCAGATTTTTTTTAAACTTTGACTCACTTTGGCCTACTGTATCCTTAAATGTGTAATAATGTACAATGAAATGCGTAATGGTTCTAGGTACAAGGGGCATAGAGGAAATTGAATCGTTAGTTGGATGTTTAAATGCAGCTTGCTATATTTTGGCTTCGAAATTCTGTACTCTTCAACATCACAAACAAGTGAATAGTGACACCGCTTTAAAGAAACCTAGAAGTATAGAAAAATCCAACCAATGGTAACAAGAGTTCTCAGAAATGGCTGAGCCATAAAAATGTTATTTGAAATAAATTATGTGTTTTTAAAAACTCTACATTTTTTGTGCAGTAACTTTTTGACTATCTCTTATGGTTTACGCATTATGCAAGATTATGCAATATATGGCATTATAATAAAAATTGAGGAGTGGAAATTTCAAAGGCTCTGAGTGCCATTTTTTTAGAAAAAATGTGTTTTGCGCTATGTAGTTCCATGTGCCTACGTCAATAACCCATGTAGATTCTATGTGCCATTCACTGTTACAATAGTTGCTATACCCATGAATAGATGGCAGCACATTCTAACTCCAAGCTCTTTTGCCTTGGTTCCAAGTGCCATGGATCATGCCGTGCCTTTGTGGAGAGTAGGAGTTATGTTGTGACTGTGTTAACAGTACGTTGCAGCTATTTGTGGTGCTTGTGAATGTTGTATTTATAAAGAATGAACCTCGCCAAAAAGCAAAAAGAGGGGCAAAGGTGGTTTTGAAAAGGAGCCCCTTCTATGTGTACAAGGACAGGCATGCATATGCCACCTCCATTACTACCCAGTCCGAAGTATGTTATAACCTTCTATACTGTAAATTCACCATTATTTTGAGGTATAGTACAGAGGGGGTCATAAGTAGATAATATTATACATTAAAAAAGTAGGATATTGTTTTCATTGTGTTATTTTTTTTTTCATTTATACCGTAAGTAATCTGCAAGTGTAGATCAAATACAGTTCCCACAATTGGAAACTTGAGCTTTTGAAGATTAGCACCAGTTGAAACTTACTTGGACTTGTTAGTATTGGTCCAATACAGCAGCACTATCTTTGGAATTATCAGGATCCTGCTGACAGTCACAGACAAACAGCTGTGCATTAAACTATCCCAAGTGAAACAGGTGAAGGGATTCAGGTCTGTAAGTTAACGTTCCAAAATATTTTTGCAGTCAATCTGATGCAGTAATTTGTATCACAAATTACCTAAATGTAAATAATGATTGTAATATGAATATGCATTTTTATGTGACATTGATTTCAGATGTTTATTAATTGTAATTATTATTGGGAAATAAGTTTATACGGCTTTACTGAAACTGTCAATAATAGCGCAATAATGCAGCGAGGGGGGTGAGCTGTTTATCATTATTGGAAACAAGGAAGTTACGTAATGTTGGCGCGTTTTCGGTAGAAACTTGTGGAATGTTTTCTCCCTAAAAGCAATATGTATTCGTGGTTTTCATTGGATATTAAGATAGACGCTAATGTTGGCGCGTTTTATTAGCCAATAGTAGTTCATTTGTAATCTTTAGGCGTATCTTAATGAAGGCGTATAAATAGGGTAGGTTTGAGGTAGTAGCTTGTGTGCAGTTCATAAAAATTCTTAGTGCAATACACGTCGTCTTAAGTTCGTCAGTTCGTCAAAATATTTGTATGAGATACGTCGGCTATAGATTCACAAGTTACGAAAATCTAAAGTATTATAAAGTTAATTATACACAAAGTTGAAATACGTGAATTAAAAGTGATCAGTAAGAAGTATTATAACAGTTTCAGTTTGGCGAGTATCTAGATCAATATGTAAAAGTGATAGTGAACGTGTTCGACAATAAAAATTATAAAACAAATTTCTTCATCAGTGTAATTTTTGGATAAAAGATTCCTTTCCGTTTCACAACCTGTATTGAGACACATGTTCGACCCAAGATAAGATAATAGCTAGCCGGAGGACATTTGAAATGTATTATTTCCAAAACTGATACTAAGAACCGCAAATTGCTACGCCAGATGGAGCTACAAACCAAACAAATGAATGACGTCATAAGATGGCTTCAACACTGATGTAAACAAACATTTGTAAGTAATACCGTCGCAAATTGACTCCCATACGTGGGGCAGTTAAAATTATGTAACCAAACAAAACAAAAGCAACACAACATAAGATCTTCAAGTTCTAATAATTTACGTAAAAACATATTACGTAAGCAATAATGTTAAATGTATCATAATACAACATATAACACACTCAAAGTGGCTACCACAACGTGGGGCTACAACAAGTTTTAATACTTACGTAAAAACTTATTACGTAATCATTATGTCCTCTCGCAAATTGGCACCCAGAACGTGGGGCACGATAACCAGGAAAGGAACACGATGACCAGGAAAGGAACACGATGACCAGGAAAGGATCAGAATTAACCAGGAAGAAGTGAGATGACCAGGAAGGGGCGAATGCAGCTGTGAAATGATCTACAAGACGCAGATTCAAGAAACAACTAGAGGAGCGACAAACGACACGGATAAGTGGACACAAAAACATCGAGACAACGTAGATTCATCATAATACAACGCAGAAGCGACATATAAATCTAGGAGAAAGGGGCAGGAAGCTGGACATCAAAGTAACAGCAACAGACAGCATCACAAAGGTTAGAGTATCGTAATTTTTTTTTAGAAAATAAAATTGTAACCTACAAATGTACCTTAGGAGCGGTAGGATAAAGAAAACAATGGCTACTAATAATACAGAAGAAATAATTATGGAGGGAGATAATGTAACAGTTAGCTGTAATTCAATACAGGTTACAGAAAATAACCCAGACTTTTTAGGATTTGAGGATGGAAATGTTAGTGCAGAAAGTCAGAATAGAATAGCAGGAAATGTTAATCTTGATACTAGTATGATTATGGAAATGCTGAAAAATTTGAATGAGAATATGAAAAAGACTAATGAGAATATTGAGGAATTGAGAGAAGCTATAAACAAAGATCATAGGGAATTGAGAGAAGCTATAAACAAAGATCATAGGGAATGGAGAGAAAGTATTGGTAGGAGGAATGAGATATTAGAGCAAAAAGTAGATCAAAGCAGTGAAGAAATTGAAAAGAAAGTTATGAAGCTAGATAGTAGTATGCCAAAAATGAGAGATGAAAATGAGGAAGTAATAGCAAGTGAGATAGGAGAAGTTTCAAAGAAAATGCTAGACATGAGCAGAGAAAGAGATAACAAAGAAAGTGAGGTTAATACTAAAAATGAACATGTTGATGTAGAATGTACCGAGTCAGGTAGTAGATTGAGTAACATTGCAAGTGAGATAAGAGAGATAAATGAGGTTATGAATGTAGATGTGAATAAGGCGCAGGTTAATTTCAGAGGGGAGATATCAGAAATACAGAAGGAGTCAGTAATGCAAAGAAATAAATTATACCAAGATGTTCAAAATGAAAACTCCAGTCCAGTACAGTTTAGTACAGATTTGTTAGAGTACTCTCAGATGAAAAAGATAGCAGAAGAATTGAAAATGAAAGTTGTTAAAAGATGTGTTGTTCAGGAAACTTTAGATTGTTTTTAAATGTTATCAGGGGACGAAATTTCAAATGAATACAAGACGTTATTCATTAACAAAAATTTGAAGGTTAGGATACAGCTACGAGTAATGTTTAGCCACACACAATTTGATCCAGGAGGGTAAATAGCAAAGAGATGTAAAGTAAATGCTGGATAGTTAAAGATGACTTGCAGAGAAATGTATTGGAACGTAAGAGGGTTAATTATTTGTATATGTCATTTAAAAAGAGAAATAAATTATAAAAAAAAAAAAAATTAAATTTTTTTTGTAACTGTAACAACATTTGAAAATTAAGAATGCAAAGATTGAAACTTAATATGATATTAAAATAAAAAAAAAAGAAAATAATACGTAAATACAATTCCAAGAGTATTGTTAAAATAAAATTCAGAATAACAAAAATTGGTAAATATAATTAAAAACAAATATTTATGTAGCAAATAGAACATGTGAAACAGTGTCTAGATTTAAGAGATGAAAATATATTTATGTAAAGGTTGAATATTTTTTGGTTAATATGTATAATAATTACAAAAAAAAAAATTCTTGAATTGATAAATTTTTGTTAACAATATAAGAAAGTAAACCATTTTTTGAAACAGTAATTAAATAATTTAGGGTAAAGTATTTGCTATAAAAAAAATTTGTTATGTCAGATTAATATCTAAATTAATTCAACCAGAGCCAGTAAGTAGTGGCGAGATAAAAAAAAAAAAAAAAAAATGTTGTGTGTTAAATGCGTGTGAAGTGTTAAGTGAAAGTGATAGCGTGTGTTCCAAGATTTAGGAGACTAAAAACACAATTATAAAATTTCCAAACAAGTTGTAAATATTTATAATTATGTTTCTAGTGGGGCATATGATGCAGTAATTTGTATCACAAATTACCTAAATGTAAATAATGATTGTAATATGAATATGCATTTTTATGTGACATTGATTTCAGATGTTTATTAATTGTAATTATTATTGGGAAATAAGTTTATACGGCTTTACTGAAACTGTCAATAATAGCGCAATAATGCAGCGAGGGGGGTGAGCTGTTTATCATTATTGGAAACAAGGAAGTTACGTAATGTTGGCGCGTTTTCGGTAGAAACTTGTGGAATGTTTTCTCCCTAAAAGCAATATGTATTCGTGGTTTTCATTGGATATTAAGATAGACGCTAATGTTGGCGCGTTTTATTAGCCAATAGTAGTTCATTTGTAATCTTTAGGCGTATCTTAATGAAGGCGTATAAATAGGGTAGGTTTGAGGTAGTAGCTTGTGTGCAGTTCATAAAAATTCTTAGTGCAATACACGTCGTCTTAAGTTCGTCAGTTCGTCAAAATATTTGTATGAGATACGTCGGCTATAGATTCACAAGTTACGAAAATCTAAAGTATTATAAAGTTAATTATACACAAAGTTGAAATACGTGAATTAAAAGTGATCAGTAAGAAGTATTATAACAGTTTCAGTTTGGCGAGTATCTAGATCAATATGTAAAAGTGATAGTGAACGTGTTCGACAATAAAAATTATAAAACAAATTTCTTCATCAGTGTAATTTTTGGATAAAAGATTCCTTTCCGTTTCACAACCTGTATTGAGACACATGTTCGACCCAAGATAAGATAATAGCTAGCCGGAGGACATTTGAAATGTATTATTTCCAAAACTGATACTAAGAACCGCAAATTGCTACGCCAGATGGAGCTACAAACCAAACAAATGAATGACGTCATAAGATGGCTTCAACACTGATGTAAACAAACATTTGTAAGTAATACCGTCGCAAATTGACTCCCATACGTGGGGCAGTTAAAATTATGTAACCAAACAAAACAAAAGCAACACAACATAAGATCTTCAAGTTCTAATAATTTACGTAAAAACATATTACGTAAGCAATAATGTTAAATGTATCATAATACAACATATAACACACTCAAAGTGGCTACCACAACGTGGGGCTACAACAAGTTTTAATACTTACGTAAAAACTTATTACGTAATCATTATGTCCTCTCGCAAATCACAAAAGGTTGCTGACATTGCAGAATATTCTAAAACAAGGAGAATGCATTTATTAAAGTAAGAAAAAAGTATGTCTTAAGTTCAGCAGGTTCACTTCACAGGACCTTATAAAAACACACATTGGTTCTTCTCCAGAGAGATAAGTCACTTTGAACATGCCAAATCCAGAAAAGGGTACTTCAGCACAGATTTGACTATCATCAGAATATATAAAGCATTCTACAAAAGTATGTGAAGAGTACAGTTTTATACAAAATGTATGAAAGGTTTTTACAACAGACTTTCCAAATGCTTCATTTCATGAACCATGATCACATACATGCTGAACCTGCGATGAGTATGCTTGTATTTCTGTAGTTAAAAATGACATCGAATCATAAAAGCTTGAGACTCAACTGGACACACAATAAATATAAAACAGCAATAGATACAATGTCTCAGGATTGTTATACAGAGAGAGCCAAAAGACTACGAACAAGCTGTCTGTGCCCTCGTCGCTTGCTGCTGTCTGCTGCTATCATAAAAAGGTGCAGATGAAACCATACAACTTTTTTAAAACTACTTTTAAAGGCTTTACTTATCAACTTTATGAAAGATGCTGGCCACTGTCGTCCATACATTTTTGGCACCTCTTTTGGAAACTATCCATCACTCGCTGTAGTTCACGTTGCGAAATGCTGGCAATTTCCTGGCAGATATTTTGTTTTAATTCTTCTAGGGTGTGTGGGTTTGTCTTGTACACTTTATGTTTTAAGTTACCCCAGAGATAGAAATTGCCATCTTTTAGATTTCTTAGCCTGAACACTTCCTCTGCCCTGAAATTTATTGTAAAGTTCATGAATTGTAGTACAGCCTGGCACTTTTACACCTGGAAATCTTTCTGCAAGTCGTACTTTCACATCATGAGTCATACTGTGCAGTAGAAAACACATACTGAGCCATAACTATACACAAAATAATAAATAACTCGTAATAGCTGAACTACATCACATCATCGTGAACTCAATACTGCACTTCACATTGCAGAGCAACCACATCAATATTGTGACCTTGTTTATAGTAGCAGTGCGTTATATATTTCCACATGTCCAGTGGAAAAACACAGTGCAGCTGGTAATATTGTTTATGAACTACCCCTTCATAACGAAAAAATTGGTGTATGGTTATGCCATGAGTGGAGAAAGAGTTATAGGGCTAATTTTTTTCGAGTCAACATTGACACTCGTACGTATGTGAATACAATTTTGCCCCCCTTTTTTAAAGAATTAACAGACAGGGAGCATGATTTTGCCTTTTTTCAACAAGACTCTGCAACAGCTTATATGGTCAATATTTCGATGAGAGCAATTGAAAGTGCGTTTGAGGACAGAATTATTAGTAGAGATTTGTGGCCCCCTTGGTCCCCCAACTTAACCCCCTGTGATTTCTATCTCTGTGGTAACTTAAAACAAAGTGTACAAGACAAACCCCCACACCCTGGCAAAATTAAAACAAAATATCCACCAGGAAATTGCCAGCATTTCTTAACGTAAACTACGGCGAGTGATGGATAGTTCCCTAAAGAGGTGCCAAAAATGTATGGACAACAATGGTAGCCAGTTTCAGCATCTGCTTTCATAAAGTTGGTAAGTGAAGCCTTTAAAACTAGTTTTTAAAATGTTGTATGGTTTCATCCGCACCTTTCTATGATAGCGGCAGATGCCAAGGATGTGGACAGGGAAAACACCACTCAGCTGGTTCGTAGTCTTTTGGCTCTCTCTGTAGTATGCATTTCCCACACACCAGCACACCTGTATTGTCTATAGATCTGCTACAGGTGCCAACTGTCACCCATAGCAGCATGTTTTACAGTAGGCAACTTAATTGCTGTGATCTAGGCATACATATTATATAGATAGATTCTTAATGATGGCATGTTGTGTTTATGGAATGAAAGTGTTGCTTCTTGCTGTGCATATGAAATTGCATCTTGAATTTTGAAGCTGATAAACAATGATATCAAGAGAAGAAAGCTTATAATATAGTCAGACAATTGCACAGAGCAGAACAAAAATTGCATTATTATTTTCCTTATGCTTTTCCTGGTAGAGCATGGTCATTTTGGCGAGGTCTTTCAAACTTCCTTGTGAGTGGCCACAGCTTTCTAAGCTCTGACCATGATTTCAGATTGATCGAAAAGAGGGGATTTCGAAGGCATACATTCCTGAGGATTTGCATACAGTTGTAACAAGTGCTTAACCTTCTAATCCAAGGTTGTAGTGGTAGAAGCAGGCAACTTCTCTGACATGAAGAGTGCTGCAGAGTTAGTTATAAGTACTGCAAAGTGTGAGATCTGAAAACTGAGCATTATTAACGTATTAAAGGAAGAGGAGTGGAAGGAAGTAAGCATCTTGAAGCATGGAAAGCACCCTTCTGATATAAGATCCACTTACCTCCATAGTTTATCTCCCATGAATCTACCTCTAGCAAAAAAAAAAAGTGCCAAATATTCCTGTTCATGCAGTCTTTTTATGGATTGTTATGCTTTGTGTAACATTGCTGTGAGTTGCTGTTCTTTCGTAGTGTAGCGTCCTGTTCAGTGTATATTATAGAAACATTAATATTGTTCAAAATAATATCTTATGACACTTAGAACCTTCATTACAAAATGGTGGAGGGGACTTGGAACCTTCTATAAACCTTTGTGTTAGTACTCATTAATACAATATATTTTGTATAAAGTTCCCTACTATGCAATATTGCATATTTCCAAGTTATGATGATTAAATAACAGGAAATCAAAACAGTACATAAATGTGAAGGTTTTTGTCTCCTGTACAATTTTATTTATTGCAATTAAAACCTGCTATTTCCATTCCTCAATTGTTACGAGCCTTTTCTGAGAAAACAAACCAACCAAAAACAAGATCGAAAATTTGTCCATATAAAGGGTAGTTTGAGGTGGGAGGATTTTCTTGAAAATTTTTATGTTGCATCTTTGAAAGATACCGAAGTTAAATACCAAATATGGTATTTGTCTGACTTTTGGTTTTTGAGTTATGCTGTTCACAGACACACATCTATATATGGACCTTCTTCTAAAAATGCCTTTCTTGGATTCAGGGGGCTTCAAAACATGTATTTATGGTGAAGTCTTGATATTAAATTTTTGGGCGGAATACAGTAGTTCCTCTACCTACTATGTATATGGTATAGAAAGTAATAATTGAAGTTGTTACTACATGTAAAAATTTGTATATATGGCTTAAAGCTACTTGTAATTTCCAGTAATTTCTTTTCTTTCTTTTATTGCTACCTGAACTAATAATAAACCAGTTGTTTGAATTACCATAGATACACACTTGTAGTATATAATGATGGAGGATTAACTTGATAAAATATAGCATTATTCCAAGTCTCTAAAAATCTTGTATATTTGAAATAGGATCACATGACATTCATTGCATGCGGGACATGCGTGATGCCCTGGGTGCACTAGGTCCAGTGGATGGACAGAATCCAGAGCTCAACAACCTTACTTGTTCTATGACCGAGGTAAAGCCTGGTGATATCGTCTTCCTTACTTCTGATGGAGTATCTGACAACTTTGACCCAGTTGTGAGTAAATACAGTTTGTACTTTAATATATGAAAAAGAAGCTAGAAACAGTTAGGTGATTTTTTAATTAAGGTGAGTTGGAATTAGTTACATTTAGCATCACTTAACAAGTTTCGGGAAACAGACCAGTCAGACATCTTCTGAGAGTGGGAACAAACCGTTCCCCAATACATACTAAGTGATGTTAGTGTAACTAATTCTGACTCACCTGAAGTAAATACAATTTGTACTCTATCGCATTAAAGGTTCCAGAAAGGAGTGAAATGATGAAATTTTTGTGTTTTACTTTTCTGCTTTATTAAAAGATCTATGGAATCTTCTCTTCCAAATGATGTATAGTTTATGCTGTTTGCTAACTCGTAAACATTTGGTTAAAATGTATTCTGCATGAACGTGAGGTTTTGTTATAGAATTTTTACGGACATTTAGAGAAACTAAATGTTATGTCCAAACTGTGAAAAATAGTTCCTCTGCACCTAAATTTTTCAGTTCGTGTCATGAATCTAACATCAAATAATCAGGAAAATCACATGGTGACTGTCTATGAACATAACTAGTCTGCCACTGAAACACAGAGCACTACAATGCATTGACAGAAGCGCATTGGAGTGCATTCGAAAGCCATGTAATTCACTGAGTGCCTTCTTGAAAGCTGTTGTTCACAGTTGTCTTTCAAGTTAACAAGATGTTAGTTATCATTCACTGTAAAACGCTTGACAAAATGCAAGAGTTTTAACAAAATGTTAACATTTTAACATTATGTTAACAAACAAGATGTTAAGTATTTTTAACATCAGTTAACCACTTACTATTGCTTAGCACCTGCCATTTAAATTTTATTGAGGCCATTGTCTCAGCTCCTCCCCTTTTTTTCTCCATTTCTAACATACTCAACAATACTCCATCCAATAATATTTAAATTTAGCTTTCTATTTCCCTCCCCCAGATTTTCTAGGCATGTTAATCTTCTCTTACTCTTTATCTCATTCTTTACTTCTTCTAAATGTCCTATTATTGTTTTCATCTCTTCTAATTTGCTGTCAGTTTTGTTTTCCATGTTCCCTTACTTTTTTATTTCATATGTGATGATTTCCAATATCTTACCTAGTTGTTCCTTTGTCGGCCAGGGATTCTTTTCAATTCCTCTAATTACTAACAACATTAGCACTACAAAATGAACCGAAGACTGCTCATTTCTATCTTTGTTCTCCTTTTTTTGCATTAAAAATGCTGATTCTAGCTCATTATGTTTGTATGTCTGTCTTCATCTCCTTTCTGAAATAAGCATGTGTAGAAAATGTCTGTGTCTCATTTCATGGCTTGTAACCAAACAAGTAAGCGGAAAGCAAACTTAAATAGTAAGTAACTTGCCCATTTTCAATAACATTCACTGTTTTCATTCCTTTATCTATATGTACGAGGCATATTCCAAAACTAAGGTCCATTTGGTCATAATAACATCACTATGAGACAAGGTTTTCATTGACAGTAATATGTGCCAACATATATACTTTACTTTTCCACATAATCGCCATTCATATCTATACATTTGCTGTAATGTTGCACAGCTTCTTTAGCCCCTCGGCATAAAAGTCTGCCACCTGGGACTTCAACCAGTTGGTAACGCTTGTCTTGGGTTCACCATCAGTTTGAAATCATTGTCCACCCAGCCACCATTTCAAATGCAAGAAGAGGAAATAGTCGCTTCTTGGCAGGTTGGGACTGCATGGAGGATGGTCAGAGTTACCAATGAAACTCTTGAATCGTCTCTTTGGTTTTGGCAGCCGTGTGCGGGCGTGCGTTGTGCAGTAGGATGATACCAGATGATAGTTTTCCACCGTCGATTTTGGATCGTACGTCTCTGTTTGGTAAGTGTTGTACAGTACATGTCAGCTGTAATTGTTGATCCACGGTCCATGAAATCAATCAAAAGAATGCCCTTTTCGTCCCAAAATAGGGTAGGCATCATTTTGTTATTCATGTACGGCGATTGCTTACACTTTTTTGGTTTGGGTAAACTGGAACGGTGTTACTGCATTGACTGTTGTTTTGATTCTGTGTTGATGTATGCTAACAATGTCTCATCGCCCGTAACAATGTGGGAAAACAAACCATCTCCATCTTGTCTATAGCGCTTCAAAAACTGTCATGCACTACACATTCGTTACTCTTTGTGTTGACCAGTGAGCAATTTTGGCACCCACCTCGCACAAAGTTTCCAATATCCAAGCTGTTCAGTGACAATCCTATAAAGTGAGGTTTGAGCAACATTTGGGAATTCATCAAACGCCGATCACTTCGAAGTTTTTGGTTCACTTGCTCAACAATGTTGTCGGCCGAATACTGGGCCTACCACTCTGCTGTTCATCATGCACATTTGTGCAGCCATTTTGAACTTCTTGACACCGTGTTGAACCTGTTTGTCACTCATTATGTCCGGTCCATTCACGAGACATAACTCATGATGGATGTCCGCAGCTGATGGTCCTTTTGCCAGAAAAAATCTAATCACACCATGCACTTCACAACTGGCGGGATCTGCTCTCACCGACTGGCAAACGCTTACTGCATCACACCAACACTGCAGTAGGTTCCTTAAGAGTCGGTAGACACGCTGCAGGCATGAAACGTCATTCAGGCCTACCATCCGTTAAATATTGTTCATGGGGCCTAGTTTTGGAATACACTGCATATAATGAAGCTGTAACCAAAATTTTATTGGTAATTTTCAATTTTGGATAAATAGTCATACTTGACAAATTTTACAGTTTTCCTAAACATGTACAGGGGTAGAGACCATTTTACACCTTTACGGCAAAGGATGTGGTTTTACAGCTTTGTAAACAAATTCAAAGTGTTAAAGATTTTCACCATATGCATGACAATGCATTAAATTGTATTGCATTATATTATAACTTAAGATTTCAGACTGAATGCACCATGCTAATTGGTATACAGTGCTATGATAGACCAGAGCTTATCTGTGTGTCTATCCATCACAATCATGGTCTTCCTCCACTGATTTCTCTAGCAGTAAACGTGCGTGACATTCAGTAATGGTCAATATCAACGTGAAGCCAACTCTTTCACGTAAATTGTTTATAATATTCCATTCTATGGCTGCAGGATATAAATTCACCTCTTTTTTTTTTTTTTTTTTTGAGGGGGTGGAGTTTCATGTTATGTAGCATAAAATATGGACTAGAAATCTGTGTATAGCCTAAGAAATAGTATTCTTTGCTTTAATACGTGTTTAGTGTGATATCAGGAAGAATTTCAGCATGTGTGACTGAAAGAAGCAGTACAAGCAGGTCTTCAAGGATTCTTATAAAATAGAATTCCTATTTAGTTGGCATGCAGTTTTTGTATTTTACCGCATTGAACATTTTAGGCATTTTAAATGTGATGTCATAAAATTATTATGCTTTGTTGGATGAAGGAAAGTTTTATGGGTTTTAATTTCAGAAAGTTGGCGGGTATGCAGTGGTTTAGTTGAAATACAGTTGAAGGATATAAGCAGATAATAAATTCAAAAAAATTAAAATGATTTTGATTTCATCTGTTAGTTTAGGATCTAAACTATAAGATAAAAATCAATTAAAATTGAGAAAAAAATAATCCCAGTCTTTTAAATGGGCGCTGGTTTGTTTATACTATACCTCACTTGCTTGTTAATTATTGAGACATGTTAGGAAATCTTCATTCCCATCTTCAGCCATCAACCGACAGTGAATCTCATACTGCATGGTTATAATGGATGAAATGCTGTTCAAAAGAGAGTGTCCACAGAGCTTAAAGTTACACGATATTCACCTTTCAGGATAAGGTAAAACCCCGGAAAAAAACCTTATCTGGGTAATGCATCCTAACCATGTTCAAACTCAGGACCTCTTGAATGTGAGGCAGACACCTACACCCACACCATGGAGGTGGGCTTATGTTTAGTGAACATAATTCCTGTGTATTGGTATTGGAACATTAAGAAGGTGTTGACTCAGAGCTTTGAAAAAACAACTTTGATTGTTCTTCCCTTGCTAATATTTTCAATGCTGAAAACCTTGAGAATGCTTTCAGTTCAACAGCTTACAGCTTATTTGTGAGGATGGTATAGTGCTGTGGTGTTTCATTCTTAACCAAATTACATGTATAGAAATCCCCACACCTCTTTGTATGGGCTTGTTAGTAGTTTGTAAACAGGTATTGACAATTTTTTCCAGGTTGGTAAGTTTGCAGTGTTACCTCCATCAGCTGATAATGGTAATCTAAAGGGTTCATTGAAGCCAGTGCCAACAGTCCCTCCTTCACCTAAAGATTCGCATCCAACACTTCCAACAGTGCAAGCTTACCAAAGGCACGAGTTGTCACTACTGCGAATGGATGACCTCTTGAGGAATGGAGTATCTGGAAATGACCCACCATGCAAGGATGCTCAAATACTGTGTGAAATGTTGCTCGACTTTGCAACAAGGTGAGGAAAAGTTTGATACTAGTGAACAACATATCGCTGCAACTGGTCACTTTTGATTAACATTAAAGATTATAGATATTTAAAAACTATTTTGATGTATATTTATGCCACGTGTGTGTGCACAATTACACAGGAGAGGAACATTATCTCCACCAGCGCGGGTAGCCGAGGTTGTTAAGGCACAAACTTGTGAATGGGAGGTCTGTGGTTGAAATCCTGCCAGGACCATTTTCCTGACATTTTTAGGTTTTCCTCAGTCCTCGTAACTAGCAAATGCCAGGGAGATACCCTAAACTTAGGCCTGGAACAATTCCTATCCCAATAATCATTTAATTTCATGCATCATTGTCCACTGCCTGCTGTGCTGTATGAAATGAGAGCAGGCATTAAACACTACTATAAAAAAAAACTTTTGATGTGACACATTCATATGACTTTCTATCCTCTATAATTTAACAGCAAGTATACAAACTATTCTTACTAAAGCTCATTTTTCTATCTACTTCATTTTAATCCATATAAACCTAAATAATGAGGCAGTATTTTTAACACTTGAATATTTTCAGTTTAATTATATAAATATGTAAATTCAATAGCAATTATACACATAAAACAATATGTGTATGTAACAATAATTTGTAAAATGTATGTAACAGTCATTGCATATGCTTATATTATTGTATCCATGTGTAATAATGTTATGTGAATGCATTACGTAATTTAATAATGTAGGAGCTGTGAGAATAATAAGTTAAACGTTGCTAACAATGAGATAACCTTGAGGCAATAATGAGTAAGGAAGTTTAAATGCTACTAGTCATTATTAGAGCAGCAATAATGTAAATTTTGAGACAGTTTAAAAATAGCCAATCAACAACCAGAAAAAGCTTTAGTTAAATGAAGGTATTCTATTGGACTAGGATTAGCCAATCAGAGACTTGAAATACAGAAATTTACAAATTTAAGAGGTGGTAAACAGTTCAGTTGCCTCCAAACAGTGCTCATAACCAGATGTGTTGCTTCCAGACAGTGCTCATAACCGGATGCGTGATGCATCCTCGAGAAATTTTATACGTTTTCGTGTGAGAAGAAAATAGCTTGCGTATTAAAAAGTGCAAGTATTTGATAAAAACATCTCGCAGCTCTCTCTTTATATCAGTGATGTGTTATTTAAATTGTATCAAGTATTAATAAAAGGAGTGAAGTAAAATAATAGTCTGTGTAAGCCTACATTCCATGCCAAGATATCCATGTCTCTAAAATAATACTGACGCAGCCGAGACAAACATAAATATTAAATATTTAAAGAAACAGTTTAAATTACAAAGTTAATATTTTTTTAAACTTGGGGCAAAGGCCACCTGAAAATACATTTGAGGCAAAGGCTACCGGAAACTGTTTACTACACGTGCGGTTGCAACGAATTTTAAGTTCGGCTCCCCAACAGTTGAAATACAATACAAACTACTTCAAATTGACGCCCAAAGCGTGGTGCTAATAAATAACATAACAACTTTCTCAAATTGGCATCCATAAGTGGAGCTAATAAAGACAATATCTACTTCAAATTGGCTTCCATACATGGAGCTAAAGATACTACCTTCTTCAATAACTATATTACACATTTTGCTATAGAGCTACAAAGGGAACAATGATAGTCAAATGTTTAAGAACTGGATGCTATACACTGCCTTAAAATTACATGCTGTTTCCATGCAATCATGAGAAATAACTGAGTGTTGAAAGGACTTTAAAGAATGACCCAGTAACGAACAATTAATATTAAGCACACATCTCGGAAATGGTTGATGTCACATAAACCATTATTTGGAATAAATTGTGTGTTTTAAAGAGATCTAAATTTCTTGTAAAGTACGTTTTCGTCTATCGTTTAATATTTACCAGTTATACAAGATTATACAAAATTCCTTCTAATTGAGGACGACTTCACAGGCTATTCCCAGAAAATTCAAGGTATACATTTTATTTGTCGCGTAAATATCTTCAATATATGGCATTTTAATCAAAATAGTCAACCACTTTTTAGAAAATCAAAAATTTTGTAAAATGTCCCATGTAAAGGATTGTTGGGGGTTCTCTTGAAAATCTTCATGTTTAGTATCTTTGGAAGATACTGAACTCAAATAACAAGTGAAAATGAACAAGGAGTAGGAAAACTCATTTACACATTTCACTTAAGTAGAATTACCTGGACATGTTTCGAGAGTCCCTTGCTCTAGTCAGCTGCTGACCTATTGGCTGGTGGTTGTTTGATTGTCCTATATCTGCCTATGTTGACCATCTGTGGTGGAATCTGGTGAGGGTTTGATGTACTTGCTCAGTTTGTCTTCTGCTGGGATATCGAAATTCATTGCAATATTCTTGTTCTTCCAAATGTAGATTTTCTCCCAAGTGGATATTCCATAGATTTTGAGATTTCTTTTAACAGCTTGACATCTGGGTCTATTTTGTGGTTTTTCTCCCAAAAATGATTCACAACAGCAGATTTTTTAATTTGTTTTTGGTGAATGTTCCTGAAGTGTTCTTTTCTTAGCATTTCAATATTTCTTTTGGTTTTCCCAATGAGAGCAAGGGACTCTCGAAATATGTCCAGGTAATTCTACTTAAGTAAAGAGTGTAAATGAGATTTCCTACTCCTCGTTCATTTTCATTTGAAATGCTTCACTATCAACCTCTTCTACATTATTACTTATAATTTTCAAACAACAAGTTTGCTATTTATCTGACTTAGCGTTTTTGAGTTATGCTATCCATGGACACACACACAGACCTTTTTCTAAAATTTTTTTTTTGGGGGGGGGTTTAGGGAGCCTCGAAACATATATTTCCGGTGAAAGCTCAACATCAAAGTTTTGGGTGGAATGCAGTACTTCCCCATCTTATTTATGCATAGTTTTATCAACCAGAAGCTTCTGCATGTCTGTCCTCTGGACACTTGATGTGGCCTTTGCTAGGGTGGGAATAGCCTTGGACAATAGCCCCTAGTTTTAAGTAGAGTGATACAGCCATCTTAGGTTGCCTTCCTGGAAGCTATAGATGTCGGGTTGTTCATATCATATCTCCATGTGGTTGTTTGCAATCTTACAGGTCATTTTGTGCATTTTATAAAACAACACTGGCTCTGTGTCAAGTGGATTTTGAGGTTGGCTGCATGGTAGACATAGCTCTTTGCCAATCACCAAGCTTACTGGCATCAAATGAGTGATGTTGACAGTGCAAAAGATGGTACTCTTTAACATTCTGGTTCCATCTGTGGTTGCCCACAATGTTAATTGCTTTGAATCTTTATATACCACTCTAAAATCCTGCAGACTGCAGCAGCTGATAATTTACTTGTTAAACTGTAGGTTTTCTTAATGTTGGTTTCAGTAATTTATACTATTCACACTTATGGACTCTGTGGAGGATAGGCATAGTTATAGTTAAAAGGTATGGGTTTTGTGCTCCCCACACCACCCCATTTTGTCTGGTTTGATTACTCTGTGGCCCTCGCAGTACCTTAATGTGACTGATCAGATCTTCCATGAGGTAGCCTTTTTTGGGGGGGATTAACATACAGTTGCACTGTTTAAGTAGTCCATGGCCACCAATGGTACTTGTTTCTCCTGTCAGTCATTGAAAAAGATCTGGCAGTGTAAATTGTGATGAAGTAGTTGTATGCAAATTATGGTAGGTCTTTAATCAAGGATTGTTGCTGGGTGTATGTATTCCTAGTTTTGGGAAAAACAAATACAGTGAAACCTCTTATTTTACACTTGTCTGCAGACCACTGAAAAATGTAAAATCAACGAAACCAACGAAAAGTTTCACACATGTGGTTTTATTCAAATTAACATGCTACATATGCAGAGAATTGAATAAATAATAAATGAATACTGAATAAATATGGAATAACAGCTGGTCAAGATTTAAAAGACATTGCTTTCTTAGACAATCCATTATGGAAGTCTGTTTAATTTCCTCTGTTGATTTAAGTCTGTAAAGTTCATTTTCAAGCTTGTTATACATCGCTATATGTTCACTATTGATGTCGAAAGAATGCGATATAATCTTCTTACTGCATCCAAGCCACGTAATGCCTCAAATTAGTTGACAAATGTTTACATTTTTTTCTCTCCACTCACATCTATTATGTCTGAAGATGCTATTGTATTGTTTTAACATAATGAACATATTTTGTTTGCAATGTCATATAATCACTGTGCTCCCGATTCAAGTATTCTAATCAGTGATCCAGTTGTTGCAGCAGTATTGGATCTGTCACAGGGTGACATATCCATAATCATCCTAATTCTGTCATGGACCAGTTGTCCTGATTAGTACCTGAAGGATTCAAAAAGGCATACAACACACTATCTAGGGCTGGCAAAAACATCTAAACTAAGCCAAACCAAACTCCATGGCACAACAGCCGGTTGCCAGGCCAAGGCCTGCCGCCCGTCGGCTTCATCCCCGACCTCTGCCCACAACAGGTGTCATGAGCGTGGTCAGCCCCCCCAGGTCCCTCCTGGCTGGTGTATGCAGCCTTCTTAACCGGAGCTGCTACTTTTCAATCAAGTAGCTCCTCAGTTGGCCCCTCAAGGATCTAACGAGGCTCAGTGCATCCTGGACCAGGTCTCCCAGCAGGAGAAAATCCCCCCCCCCCCCCCCCGCTAGTACTGGGAATTGAATCCGGGTCTCCCGCTTGGTAAGCAGCTGTGCTATCACCATGCCAAGCAGACAACCAGCAAAAGTATCAGCAATATAAAATAATAAAACATACTAAGTTATGAATGTTTGTAATTATATACAAAAATGTATTTATGGCCGAATAATTACAAAACTTCCCCCCTCCCAAGCTTAGCAGGAAAGAAATGTACCTTAAAGTAGGCAAAAAGAAAGTTAGGGTAGTTGAGAGGTAATTAATAACAGCATACTGTACTAAAATCCCATAAAGCAGTATAACCAGTTTTCAGAAGGCTTCATTTCTTTGGACCAGTTATTTTAAGTGTAGTATGAAGCTACTTATTACTGTTTTGCTGTTTTTAAATGCAACTTCATGAATGTGTCATGTTTAGGCTAACGGCAGCTAAACGTCACATTTTGGAGGATCGAGACCTCTACTGCACAACAACAGGTGAAGAAGTAACAGAGCTCAGTCGAGGAGAACAACGTGCAAGGCGCAGGAAGGTATGCGAGAAGCTTGCAATGGTACCTGGCAAGTTGGATCATGCTACGGTTGTGGCGTATCAGGTGAGAAGTATAAATATAAGCCAGCCATCTATGTACTTCATGTTTATCATGTGAATGGACTTTAAAGCAATATCCCTTAGTGCAAAATCTGCTCTTTTGATTTGCCTCTTATAGCATTTTAGCTGGTTCATTAGAATTTTTGTGGTTTTCAGACAAGTTTATCACAATAATTAATACATTTTTACAAAGCAGTAGACATAAGATACTTCCCTAAAGGATTACAGAATTTACAAGAAATGCTCCATAAGTCATCCATCATTTAATACTTAAACCACCAGTTAGAGCTCTACAATATAGCAGATATTTCAGCTACTGTTAATTAAAGAAATTATTGTGCATGTGAAAGTAGTTTACAACTTAACTTTGACTTATGTAAGCAGTGTTTGGGTGTAAGCCTTTGCTTTACATAGGCTCCAAAGAAACAACGGATACTTCAGATATAATCAGTGGAACCGCAAATGAATGCATCACCCAAGATCTAATACACAAAACAGCTAACACTTTCACTGCAAGAGAGTTCGACAGTGAGCGAGTCCTGCTATTTTGTAATGATGTATAGGCAATGCTTTAGGTTTACTGTAGTGTTTTTCTTTATTTAATGTTGCCAAAGCTCCTTACTATTTGTGAGTGAGCCAATCTCTTATTGGCTTGAATTCAAGTCCAACACACACGCATTAACCTGAACAAAGGTCATGCCTATGTGAGAGGCAAAAGGGGAGGAGTAGGGAAACATTTCACCTGCATTTCTAAAAGGCATGCTTCCCAACAACAGCCCATACCAGTTCCTGGATTAGTCCGTCTCATATTGGTTTGATGTCAAAAGTCTGCCACTTAAATATTAATCTATGAACACAGGTCAGTTTCCGGCTCAGGTGCAAAGAAAAGGGAGTGAGTGTAAAACAAATATTAAGTGGAGTGCTAGAACCAGGTAAGGGGTGAGGGCTGGCCGTGGCAGAGGAGGTTTAGTATTTCCTTACCAACATAAGCCATTCCACGTTATATTGGCACGATTCCATACACTTGACTGTACATCCCTCATCTACTTAGAGCATAGATTAATCCCTTCCACTGCTGGATAACAGCATACTCGCCTACATGCCTATACCTGTTTCCTCCTGCAGTTGGGTAATTCTTCACAAGTTTGAGGCAATGCGTGTCAGTGGCAGAATAATGTCCCACAGCAAAGTAAAGAGGTACATTTATAAGGACTAATGGGAATAAATACTTGTGTGTTCCTGAAATAATAAAGCACTGCATCTGTTGTGCCGAAAGGACTTGTACTGTGCCTTGTTTAGTGTGTCTTAGCATTTTAAAGCACTCCATAAACAGGACTGTAGCGAGAAAGTTTTGGAAAATAATTGTTGGAATTTGTATTTTTATATCTTTGCAACATTATTATAACATAATCCTGATATTACAGCATATTACAGCAAGGTGACAGGTTTCATAGTAGTTTGACCAATTAAACACTACTGCCATATTCATTTTGAATAGGGCCATCCTGCTAATTAAAATTGGAGCAGTTGAAAAACACATTAAAAACCAGAGAAGAACCAGCTTCGATTTGTTTAGCAACAAACATACTGCGAGTTAGTTATCTCCTGTGAAAACAAATAACAGGGAAATTAGGTGTTTCACGGAAGGAGAATTTATTAAAGGAACATTGAACATTGCCTCCAAGCATGTTTGTCCAGAAAAGCTAGAATTGTTCCAATCAATACATCTCTCTTGTAGAATTGTGACAGGATTGCCAAAATGGTTTATGTTGTCGAAGATCAGTTAATATATAAATTAAAACAGCTGGAGTGGTATTGCTTGGCCATTGATGAGAGCACTGACATGAACAATACAGCTATTTTTATATGGGGTGTAGATTCTGCACTCAATATATTTGAAGATTTTTTTGATTTTGTTTCTTTGGTAAACACCCTGAGGGGGGAAACTTTTTTGAGGCTTTGCTTCATATTGTAACAAAATATGAATTGCCTTTTGGGGAAATTGGTCTGTGTTGCTACAGATGGTGCCCCCCTCAATGAGAGGAGAGCAGAGAGGCTTCATTGGAATCTTAAGACAGCTATTAAAATAATTAATGAGGAGTCAAATGAGCTAGTAGCAATTCACTGTTTCATCCACTGTGTGTGCCAAATATGCATATCTAAATCACGTAATGTAGGTATTTGCAAAAGCAATTATTGCAATTAAATTGTCGTCACTCCGTCATCGCCAATTTCAGGCATATTTAGGCAACATTGGAGCTGATTTCACAGATATTCCCTACTGTTGTCAGCTGCAATGGTTGAGTAGAGGAGCAATGTTGAGGCATTTCTTCGCTTTAAGAGGCGAATAGATGCATTTTTTAAATCTGAATTGGAAGTATCAAAACTAACAAATGAAGAATGGATATGCGATCTCGCAGATTTAACAACTCATTTAGATAATTTAAACACTAAATTGCAATGGCCGAACCATACAATCATAGATCAAATCAATGATGTAAAGTCTTTCATGTCAAAATTCAGTTGTATTCACAACAAATTAAAATTAATAATTATGCCCACTTCCCTAACTTAACAAAATATCTGATGTGTTACACTCACATGACTTTCTCTACTCTTGTACAAACTATTTTTACAAACGCTTATTCCCCATATGCTTCATGTTAATCGAGATATCGAGATGTTAATCTTATTGCTAATTTTCTTGTAGATGCAAGGGGAATTGGTAGGCTTTAAGCTATAGTCAAATATTTTAAGAGCTGGTTGCAATGTGGAGTATTCCATTCTCTTTTCATTACCAGGACAAAAAAAGATGAATAACAAATTTGAGAAAAAGTACAAGTATTGGAAAATTTAAGGGAATAACAAGCAATATCTCGAAAATGGTTCCCTCAACAAAAAAAATGTATATGACATAAATTGTGTATTTTAACGCAATCTACATTTTTTGTGTAGTAACATTTTGTCTATCTCTTATGGTTTACCAGTTATGCAAAAGTCATTCACAATGAATACTTTTGGAGACATTCCCAGAAAATTTGAGATATATATTTCATTTGTCATGAAAATATCTTAAACATATGATATTTTAATCAAAATTGTTACAGCCGTTTTTGAGAAAATTAAAATTTTCGAAAAATGTTCCATGTAAAAGGTAATCTGGGGTGGGGGGATTTTCTTGAAAACCTTTGTGTCGCATCTCTGGAAGATACTGAACTAAATACCAAGTTTGGTGTTTATCCAACTGTTCGTTTGAGTTATGCTGTTCACAGACACACACATGGACATGTTTCCAAAAAAAATTTTTTTTTTTGATTCAGGGGCCTCAAAACAAGTATTTCTGGTGAAATCTCGGTATCGAATTTTTGGGTGGAATACAATACTTCCTCTGCTTACTATATGTAGTAGAGAAAGTAAAAATGTTATTGCATCTCTGGAATATTTTAAGCATTCTATACAGGAATTTCGAAGACACACAAATATAAGATTTATAGATTTGGAATAATGACTGTTCAATAACATTTTCTCCGTTCAAGCAATTGAAGTACCTGCTTCATTGATATTAGAAACAACAGACTTGCAAAACAACACAGCTATACAATGTTCACAGAAGGTTGGTGTCGAATTCTTTAAAGGACTACCCAAAAATAAGTTTCCTAACTTTCGCAAGTTTGCTGGTCATTTGTTAGCTCTTTATGGATCTACTTATGTATGTGAACAAATGTTTTTGAAAATGAACCTTTTGAAATCAAAGAAGATTTCAAGAATTAGGTTCAAAAAACCTACCTTTCCAACATACAGCTTGTGTGGAAGAACAATTAATTCCAATAATTTATATCAAAGTGGTCTTCACAGAACTAAACAACTAATTTATGCACTATATCATCAGCATTTCTACAAGCTAGTTGTAATAACTTTCTGGCATTGTTTGGAACACACACAAATAGTTTATCCGGTGTCTTTACTGACATATTTGTGTGCGCTGGCACTACACACCATTTGTAACTCATTTTCTTGGGTAAATCACTGCCAAAATAACACAAACAGCAGAATGCTAACTCAACTTGTGGCTTTTATGGATGCTCTTGAACTACTATGGTTCTTAGCATCTCATTCTATATTGAGCGTGAAAGACCGGAAATTTTGCTCAGATGCTTCTATCAGGCTTGAGGTACGTTTACATGCTGTAAATCTATGACATAGGACCACTGGATTTACTTCCCTTCCGAAGGAAGCCAACTGTGGATTTTTATGCCCAAAAAAGTCCACCACCCTCCACCAGTGAGTGGCCTCAGGAACTAGAGAACTTGTGGCTTTGATGTTTACTTACTGAGAAGTGTGACATCACAGAATCCAGTGCGAGATCATATTGCCCAAGATAGTGTTTTGGCAGCTTATTTAAATAGTACATTTTTATTTGCTATTTTTTTGAAGGAATGTATAAAAGAACTAAAAGTAACTGCTCGATAATCGCCACTAAATAATCGGAGATGGTTTCCAGAAACCAGTCAAATAGCCTATTATTTTCTTTCTATTGCTATAAATACATTTGATTTACCACAATGTAAGCACTTGTTTTGTCCTATAAGCATTTGTCAGCACCCTATTGGTTTAGGAGCACACAGCCAGTACACTGCTGAGTTACATCACTGGACATTGTAGATTCAGCTTGAACACAAACAACCCCTAAAGAGGCATGCCTGGCTTGCTCCAGGTTTGAACGAAGTGGAGTGAGTAAGTTGCACATTATGTTTGTTCCACCCCATTTTCCCCATCGCTGACTTAGAGGTAGAAAAAATAGTTATTTTCAACAACAATGCTGACAGTTCCATCCAAAAACTTGCTAGGTTCTAAGTAACCATGGCAAATACAAGGGCGGATCAAAAAGTAACTCTCAATAATTTTTATACAAAAAAGTTTAATAGTTAAAACAACAACAAAAATCACAAATGAACTTGCACCTTTTACCTTCTTTTCGACATAGTCACCAAGTTTCTCAACACATTTCTCCCATCATGATACCAGCTTCAATATGCCCTGTTTGTAGAAGTCTGTTTCCTTGGAGCATAGCCATCTGCGGACTGCTGATTTTACTTCTGCATCTGTCGCAAAGCATTGGCCGGCCAGGAATTTCTTCATGGGACCAAACAGAAGAAAGTCTGATGGTGCAAGGTCCGGGCTGTATGGTGGATACTGGAGTACCTCCCAACCAAATTTAGTGATTTTCTGACGAACAGCAGCAGCAACATGGGGGCGACATTGTCATGAATTTTGACATCATCAGCATTCATGTTGTGGCGTTTGTCATGAAGGGTACAATGCAACTTCACCAAAGTTTTCATGTAGGCTGCAGCCTTCACAGTAGTCCCGTGCTCAGCAAAGTCCACCAATACAACACTATGCATATCCCAGAACACCGTCACAAGCACTTTCCTAGCAGATTGAGTCGCTGAATTTTTTCTTCACTGGGGAACCAGCATGTTTCCACTCCATACTTGCCTGCTTGGTTTCGGTCATGTAGTGGTATGCCCACAACACCAGTGATGATTTCTTTCAGAAAGTCATGCTCTTCTGCGGTGTACCGTGTTATGTGATCCAAGCTCGTCATCATTCGCTGGCCCTTGTGGTTGTCTGTCAGGTTCTTAGGCACCCAGCGAGCACTAACTTTATGAAATTTCAATGTGTCATGAACAATATCATACACTGCACCATAGGAAATGTTGAACTGTTGCAGTAAAACACGCCGGTCATTCAAAATTGCTGCTTCAATGCCCCTGACATTTTGCGGGGTTGCAACTGTTACCGGCCTCCTGAATCAGTAAAGTTCACACGGCCCTCTAGGAAGAATGCACACCACCTGGAGACATTGCCATGGTCCATACAATCATCCCCATAGATGCCACGCATGTCCCTGTGAATATCACTCGGTTTATGCCCTTTGTGGCCCACAAATATTGAACCACACCTCTCTCCTCTTCACATGTGGATGACAGTAACATGCGCGCTATCCTTATTGCATAGTTCACGCTTCTGTCGCTAGAGCTGCACATAAAACAAAAAATACCCTCTGTAGTGAAAACTTCAAACTATGTCTGTGTGAAATTGCAGCATTCTAGCTGCAATATCAAGGCAGAAGAAAATTATTGTGCATTACTTTTCGATCCACACTCGTTCTTCCACTACTGTTTGCTATTTTACACATAACAGTAACAGCAAGATATACTTGGTCCACTGTTACTTGACGGACATCAGATTCTTTCGCATCAAGTTGATTCTTTGCCTTGGGTACACAGGGACAATGTAATGCTGACTAGAAATGCTGTGATTTAGATTTATGTTGTTGGATTCTTATGATACACATGTGAAAGGCAACTACCTAAGATACCATTTTGGAAAATATTAGCATAAGATAAAGTGATACAAGACAGTTACTATGTTCATAATAGACTTAAAACTCCTTGACATGAGTTACATGTAATGGTGTTAAGGGTGTGTTACAAATTCACATGGCAAGGATGAATGTACGGCAGATTGTAGAGAAGGGTGTTAATTCATACTTTGGTTTTGAAACTTGACCTCCTTATAGATTTCACCTTAACATAAGAGTTGTGATATTCTTTCATTTGAGTGTGCCACTGTGTTCACTAGTGTTTTCGCCATATAAAATGATAACTTGCGAGATTTTCTATCAAGTGTGCAAAAGAAATGCTTTAGGAAAAATTGGAGATGTAAGATTTTTATTCTTATTCATTGTGTTTCAATATTTTTGAGCAGTGCAGTGTCATCCAGGACAGCAGCAGCTTCACTCACACATTTAAATATCAAATTGTGGCAATTCTTGAATCTTTCGTACCAGCCATTGGATCTTTAAAATCGATACCATTGTTGCTAAATGTGTTGCCTGAACACATTATTTGATGCTCACTTGAAGTAAACAACATTTGTTGTACTTTCTTTACTATGTACCTGGTAGGTAGAAAAGGTATTGCATTCCGCCCAAAAACTTCATACCAAGATTTCATCAGAAATACATGTTTTGAGGCCCCCGGAATTTAAAAAAAAAAAAAAAGCTGTTTTAGAAAAAGGACAGTGTAAAGTCCTGTCAATATTCAGTCGTTTCTCATGATTGCATGGAAGCAGTATGGAATTTTAAGGCAGCATATTGTCGTGTACCTCACTAATTTATAATTACTTAATTTCAGAGGAGGGCAACTCGCTTGTGAGAGGGATCGTTAATCAAACAAAGGAAACTTTAATTTAAGAGGCAACGACGAGGACGCAGCTAAAGTTATCTCAAAAATATTCTTACACTAACATAATTCCTGGCTGAAGGGAGAGGCAAGGATTCTATTCTACCATAATAAAAGTTGGAAGAAAGGATGACAAATAGATTTATTATAACAAATGCTTACCTTACCCCAATGTGTCTGCCGGGCGAGGACGCCATATCGTAGGGCAGCTATCCGTTCACCTGACGCGAAGACTAGTCACAGACTACTTGAAAACCCACGCTAATAAGCTTGGCGTCACTAACGCCATATCCCCTCCAATGAGACTGTTTCCCCTTAATCGCCCCTCCTCAGATAAACTGCCAACCTTCGACTTGGGTAACCAGAGGACGTATTACTATTACTATAATCTGTGCACATGCCACATCTCCCCCTGGCCACCGAAGTCGACGTCCTCGTCGACAGAAAGAAAATGAATACAATAAACAGGAAAAAACAAAACAAAGACATACCAAAAATAAATGACATACAAATGTGTGAAATAAAATATAACAATAGACATGTGTGTGGTAAGCACCCAGCCGAAGAAACAATGGTGCTGGGTGATGTGGAGAGACGAGCGACGTAAGTGCTGTCGACTTAGTATTGTTAATGCACTTAGCTTTAGCATCCCGCACATGCACACACCACGCTGCCTCAGTTCACAGGCACACTACACTGCGCAAAAGGGTGATGAACTGCTGTAACTGTTTGTGGGTGGGTTTAGACAGTGCCCACAACGACGATTTGTCCTGGTGTAGAATTAGCACCGCAGGTGTCTGGTGATGACAACAGGGTGGGCAGTCGCTGGCTTGGACTGCCCCCCGACATGGTGGCTCCTAATGCCACGGCAGTGTAGTGGCTGCCCGACAGCTTCCCTGTGGTGTTTCTTGACTTCTGGTGTGCCCTGGGGATGCTGATGCACTTTCTCGCTCTCTGCCACAGCGAAAGACTAAAACAAAACCACCACACAATAAACAGGATGCTCCCACAAAGAATCACACATAAAAGAAGGGTATGTCATTTACAATTAAAGATTTTAAAGTTTGAAAAATGTACACTAAAAAAATTCTTATGACATAGGGCAAAGAAAGAGAAAAAAAATTAGTACAAATTGGCATAAGAAAGAAATTTTACAGAGTTGCCATCCAAAGTGTAACTTACAATGCTTTACAATCCAAATAAGAGTAAAACAGACTCAAAATACATAAACATGACAAATGAAACATAACCTTGTTTTGGGATCCCAATATTACATCTCAATAACCAGCTGGTATCACTAACAAAAGAAAGTAAGTGCACTTACAAGACAGTCACACATGACGATGAAATGAACTCATTCACACTGACCATGGCCCCAAATTACACACAACACTGACTTAACTATCTACTCAAACTAGTGTATACATCACTACAAGCTACATCCACAATACATTTCTAAACTACGCCACGTGACATGCTTTCAACTACTAGTGTCCTACTCTTGTCACCAATACAACTTCTTGTCCACATCATTATCTTTCTCATCGCAGTATTAGCATCAACGCAATCATAATCATCAACATCATCAGCAGTAATAGTGCAATCTCGATCATTACTTCAAGCATCATCATGTTTCAATTTTCTCTCCAAAACAAAACATCTGCACTTACGTGTCTCATTTAACATGCTGTAAATTCAAAACATTTGACATAGGCATAACCTTCAAGAAATCACATTAACAATTCAGGAATTACACAAATAACATGACATTATAATGTTGCATCTACATCCTCAAAATGAAAATTTAAGCTGGAAAACAGGTGGTATTAACATTTGCTATCTAAGATGGTAATAAACTTGTTGCATAAACAGAGAAAAAAAAATTATTTTCATTACATTCACTTCCATCTATATAATCTCTCGTGTGAATTCATCACACACGCTATACTGGGCACGTTACAGCAACACCAATAAGCAAAATCTCTGAAATCAGACAACTGTCGGGGTTACACTGTGGCACTTCCACCGAAGCTGACATCATCTCGTCTCTTCTCATCTCTCCTCATCTCACATCAACACCGTCGGGGTTACTCTTTGGCACTTCCACCGAGGCAAATCTCAACTCTTATTTCTCACATAACCTCACACTACGCCATCGGGGTTACACTTTGGCACTCCCACCGAGGCAAATCTCACCTATATCACATAACCTCAAATACACACATACATACACACACTATTCATGCAACAATTTTCTGCAAATAAAGATCACAGCATCATTATGGAACCCAAAATCAAATCGAGTCAAGTCAAATCATATCAAATCAAATCAAATCGAATGCAACAAAACAACATCGCATCATTATTCAAAACAATATTGTCACATAACATTCCTGAAAATGAAAGCTCAATTAAGCACATAGTACACCTGAAACACATTCCTGCAGCATAATACAACAACAAAACAAATGATTTGCAGTTACCAAAACATAATTCAAAATTTAAATTACACCCACAAGAATAACACACTTTTAATTTAGCAGAGACATTCATAGCACAGTATTCCTGAAAAACGAAGCTTAATTAAGCATCAGTCACTGAAACAATAAATTTAGCATACCTGTGTGAGTCGTAAAACTGCTTCATTCATCCAAACTTTAGCACTCACAATGATTACATACTTACAGGTGATGTTTTTCTTTTCTCTTACTCGTTTACCACAAAATTCCCGTGCAAATTGTCCAAAATCTGGTAACACACGTACAGCTGGTTCATCAACATCCACATCGTACTGGTCCATATCAGAAGCACATCAAACCTAATTAGGTGTAGATACTGGCAAGGTTGGTAGCTCCTGAAACTTTTACTTACATGAGTAACTGCGAAAGATTTGCCCCTAAAAATATGCATTGCGGAATTAAATAAACCAAACTTGGCAACGGTAAAGCAAAATTATCATCATTATGATTTTCTCAGAGCGGCCAATAGCAGTAGTAGCCTACATTTCAAAATTCTAAAGTGACTCATACGCCGACATCCTACTGGGATTCTTCACGTGAGAGGGGTCAATGACCGGGCGGCAGACAGCTGATTTCTTTGCAACAGGCGTACCAACACTGGAGCAATTACTATATCAGATTTCTGTGCAGTACGTCGCTTAGGCATGATTGCAGCACAAAAGATAACGCAACCAATAAACAAACAGTAGGACCAAGCAATACAGATTACACCAAACTAAACACTTATAACATCACATGAATGTAAGTAGCAAGATCAGAACATAGCCAAATAAAACAGTTGCAGAAAGAACACAATTAAGCGCCCGCGGCGAAATATCAGAAAATTATACTAACACACGGCTACACAAGCCACTTGGACACAATACCAAGATTTTTAAGCAGAATGAACACATGGAAGAAAACAAAATGATAGCTTCAGTGAGAAACCTCGAACTGGAAGTTAAAAAAAAACCACGTCACTCTTACTGTGACCACCGCGAAGATTCTCAAAAGGAGCAGAATACAAACTTGTAATTTATACGAGCACACAAAACTTCTCTCTTTTTTTTCTTAAATCAAAGGTATATAATCTGATATGCACACGCAAATAAACGCGCCAAAACACATGCTGAGGAATACTGGTTTCACAAGCTAAAAATTATTGCTGAAATGCACGACCACGCGGGAATTACACAACACACGTGCGTACATAAAAGTTACACGAAGAATGACCCAGAAAAGTGCAGTAAATAGCTAGAAATCACAATCACTGGAATATAAAGTTATACATTTCCAAACCACTGCTAATAAGCACAGAAAACAAGAATTGCAAACGGATAGCCAACACGTGACGAGCACATTTTGAAACTACAACTATCTCGTTCGTTGCACAACTCAACTTTCACAGAAACATTTTTTGAAATTAACCAGCCCGAAGAACGGAACACAGTGATATAGTTTAAAGGAAATGAAGCCAAACCAAGGGGAAAATGGAGTAGAAGTTTTAGCATCACGCCAGCAGACAATGGAAAAAATGCAAAAATGAACTCAAAATTGAAATTTCGACACCAGACTTTCAGAAAGGATGGAAACAAAATTTAGAAGAAGAGAATCACAAATAAAAGTATAAAAATCCTTACCCTTTAGCCAGAAAGAACTTTACATTTTTCACGACCACGTGGAGGACAAACCGTTAAATTTGGAGGGAAAAAAAATTTTGCACTTAAAATCTCAAAACAAATCAAACCAATTCCTCGGCGCCTCACCAATTTGTCATGTACCTCACTAATTTATAATTACTTAATTTCAGAGGAGGGCAACTCGCTTGTGAGAGGGATCATTAATCAAACAAAGGAAACTTTAATTTAAGAGGCAACGACGAGGACGCAGCTAAAGTTATCTCAAAAATATTCTTACACTAACATAATTCCTGGCTGAAGGGAGAGGCAAGGATTCTATTCTACCATAATAAAAGTTGGAAGAAAGGATGACAAATAGATTTATTATAACAAATGCTTACCTTACCCCAATGTGTCTGCCGGGCGAGGACGCCATATCGTAGGGCAGCTATCCGTTCACCTGACGCGAAGACTAGTCACAGACTACTTGAAAACCCACGCTAATAAGCTTGGCGTCACTAACGCCATATCCCCTCCAATGAGACTGTTTCCCCTTAATCGCCCCTCCTCAGATAAACTGCCAACCTTCGACTTGGGTAACCAGAGGACGTATTACTATTACTATAATCTGTGCACATGCCACAATATAGCATCCAGTTCTTAAAACATTTAACTATCGCTGTTCTCTTTGTATCTATAACGAAATGTGTAACTTAGCTGTTCCTGCAAACATTTATTCGGATTAAAGGATAGTTTGTATACCCACTAATGAAGATAGAAGGTAGAGAAAGCCATGTGAATGTATCACATCAGATCTCTCTTAGAGCACTTTCCCCTTCAAAAATTGTTTCAGTCCATTTATGTTATTAACAGTATTGTTTAAAGTTGACAGAGGAATGTTCAGCTTCCACAGTATATCCACACATTTCATATTCAGATTATGATCTTCCTCTGAAAGATGTTTAGTTTTTCACTGGTTGTTGTTTTGCACTCTTTTTTTCTCCATTGCAAATAGATAATACCAATTATAAAATATACTGTATATGTGGGCAGCAGCAGAAGCTACTGTTACTGAATGGGATCTCATACTACCAAGACATATTCATGCTGCTAACTGAACTCCCTTGTGAGGTTGTAATATTCACCCAGGGAAATAATAAAGCAAGAATAAGAGTAGTATAAAGAGTAAACACTAAATAAATAAAGTATTAAAGCTAGAGAACAGAAGTGCAATAAAAAAGGGAATTTTATGTAAATTAAATAAAATAAATATTAAAATATAGAAACATTGTGTATTTCTGGAGAAAAGTGAAAGGAGCTGAAACCAAGCAATTTGTTGCTGATGAACAGAGTCAACAGCATTAAGACAGAGTCATTAAGGGTGGTTCAAGATAGGATTTGTGTATTTGAAGGGTAAGTCAGCTAAGTCAGAGTAACAATGAGGGGAGAAACCAAACTCAGTCATGCGCACAGAAAATCAAATCAGGCATAAATAACGTGATAATGAAATATGCTAGATTAACTTATTTTCTAAAAAAAATTGTAACCAATAAGTGCCAATAAAAGTGTATAAAAAATCACGTGACTAGAGCAGGGACTGGATGAAAATAGAAAATGGGCATAAACTAGAAATTTATCTCGGATGGCAGCTCAGTTTTAAATGGATAACATGGTTACTTCGTGTCGTAATATGGTGATGTCAGCATGTTGCTCTGGAAATTGCACAGAATATTTAAGTAGCGAGTAGTTGCCGATTTAGATTAATTACATGGGAACGATGTTAGGATATGAGAACAAGCAGTAACATGCTTAATTTGATAGTGGAACCATGTATTAGTCCTGTGTGACAGAAACTCGGAAAGTATAAGTATGTTATATATCATGTGGATTTTCACATAAAGGGGCTAGTGAAGGAGGAATGGCTTCTTATGATTTGTCTCCTATCCAAACCTCCCTGAGATAAGGGCCTGAGCATTATTTCCCTCACCTTGACCACAACAAAATACTCACATTTCAAAGCAACACCAAACCATCTGTTTCAGCTCACTCTAACAATTTGTGCCACTATGGTAAGTGTGTTGTCATTTGCTACCGGTCCAAGTGGACAGACAGATAAACAAGAGTTGGATAAAATTTGAATGAAGGGGGAGTGTGTAAGCATGATAAAGCAACATTTTTTATACTACTTAGTGCATTTGTAATATAAGTAGACATCATATGTGTTTATTTAAAGGTGAGTCGAAATTGTAACACTAACATCACTTAAGTTTACTCACTTAACATGTTTCGGGAAACCGTTGTTCCCATCCTCAGAAAAGTTTTCTGAGGATGGGAACAACGGTTTCCCGAAACATGTTAAGTGAGTAAACTTAAGTGATGTTAGTGTTACAATTTCGACTCACCTTTAAATAAATTCAATACACATCACTGTTTCTAGCTTCTTTTCATTACAAAACATACGTATCATATGTGTTATTGGGGAACCTACTAATGGAAATCCAGCATAGTAATGCTAGAGCAATGCAGCTAACAACAGTGTAATAAGAGGCAAATAACATTTCTCACCACATTCTACACACATGTCACTATCATTCACCACAACTTTGCACATTATTGGGTGGTTTGTGTAAAGTCAAGCATAAGCATTGACTTTGAGTCAGTCTTCATTTTTAGCAAGCTTTAGCTTGAATTTTCCTACATCAATTTGACTTAAGTTTTAATCTGTTGCATAAAAACAAAAGGATTTGATTAATCTTGACTTTTTCAAGTTGCCTTAATAGATTACTTGAATTTCTATTGGAGAAGTCTGAATTGTTGTCATGCTTCATAAAATGGCACAGTTCATGAATATTCCTCAAAGAAAGGTCTCTGTGGACTAGTGGTACCATGCTAGCCTCTAGTTCCCAAGGTTGCGGGTTCAAACCTGGCAGAGGTCGTAGATTTGCAGCACGTAAAAGAACCTCAAGCCTAATAAAGAGGCCTCTGAGCAAAATTTCTGGTCTTTCACACCCAGTACAGAATGGGATGCTAAGGACCACAGCAGTTAAAGAGGGTCTATAAATAAAGCTCAATTTACAAGGGCAAATCAAAAAGTCTTTACCCCTATTTTTTTCTGGTAACATAAGCTACATACAGCCAACTAAACATGCAGCACTAATTTTGCGATGCCACTGCGGTAGAAGTCAGCTGTCTGACTACGGCACCAGTGTCGCACTGTTGTCTTGACTTCATCGTGGCAAGTGAATCACTGTCCTGCCAGGAACTTCTTCAGCAGATTGAAAAGATGGAAATCACTAGGGGCAAGATCCAGGCTGTATGGTGGATGCTCTAGAAACTCCCAGTGAAAGTTCCTTAGCTTACCAACAGTCTTGTTTGCCACATGTAGTCTCGCATTGTTGTGATGGATGATCACATTGTCAACATTGAGAACCTGGTGGCGCTTCTTTCTGATCGCAGTCCACGGAAGTGACAGTGTGGAACAATATCTGTCGACATTGATGGTGGCACCTTGCGGCATGAAATCCAGCATGAGCGGTCCACAGCAATTCCAGAATGCTGTTAACATCACTTTGTGAACAGATGGCGCAGTACGGAATTTCTTTTTCACAGGAGACTGCGGATGTTTCCACACCATACCCTGTATTTTGATTCCGGCGTGTAATGCAGTACCCACGTTTCATCGCCAGTAACAATGCAATCCAGGAAATTGTCACCCTCCTCGGCATATCGTTGCAGATGATTCAAAGAAACAATAATTTGCTTGCCTTTCATCACGTCATCCAACTGCTTAGGAACCCATCGACATGAAACCTTCCTGTACCCTAAGCACTCGTGAATGATGTTGAAAGCACTCCCAAAAGAAATGTCAAGCTCCTGAGCAATGCCTTTGATGTGCCGCTCTGCTTTCACCATCGCATCCACGTAGGCACTATTGTCATCAGTCACTGATACACGCGGCCTTCCCACACACTCACTGTCATGCAGATCTGCACGGCCATTTTCGAACTCGGAACACCACCATCTCACACTTCTCAAAGCAACAGCTTTCCCCATATAATGGCTGCATTTCTCTGTGGATCTGGATGGGCATTCGTCCCTTACTCCATAGAAAATGGATCACACTTCATTGCTCATAAGCCGTGGATGTGTTAAGCACACCTGCCATTTTGAATGTACTGACAGCAGTTATGAGGACCGACCCATGAAAAGTCCACTACTTCGAATGTATATGTTGGTTTTTGTTTTACATTCGTAATTTAGCCGAAAAAAAAATAGGGGCCAAGACTTTTTGATTTGCCCTCGTAATTTAATTTCAAAGAAAGCTGTATCAGGCAGTGACACGACAGTGTAGAGAGAGTGTATACGAGTCCTTATATAGATGTGATGAGTAAAACTTCAAGTTCATTTCGCATCATACATTTTCAAATCATTGCTGTAAAAACTACCTTGTGTAAATTTTGTAGATTAAGATTGTTTTATGCATGACTTGAACTAGCCAATACTCAAACCTCTAGTAGAATCTAAAAGATTACATTTTTACTTGAAGACTAGTCTCCAAGATAAAGTTTGATATGATTTATATAAAGATAAAGGTGGGTTATACCTTCCCTTTACACTGAAACCTGAGGTTTATTGTATTATTCTCTTATGTTTATTGCTTTAGTTACATGGACCTTTTCCTTTAATAAGCAGTAGATTTTTAACTAATTCTTTATAGGAGTGTCTTTTTCTGAGTTTATAATAATACCTAGTAGGTTGTACCTTTTCCTACGTAAACCTTTACATTTAAAGATTATATCAGAAGCAGTTCCATCATCTTCATTGCATAATCTACATACTGTTTCTTATTTAAAGATTCCCATTGTATGTAGGTGTTTCCATAATCAACAATGTCCCATTAATAGCCGAGTTATTAGGTTTATTTAGGGTCTATTAATTTTAAGTACATCTTCAGTAAGTGAGAATATTTTATTCATCATCTTGCATCCTTTTGTTTAAACGCAGTGCCATTGTTGGGAATAACTAATCCACTCAGCAATGTTTCTTAAAACAATATTTATACTCGGCGCCAATCAAGATGGTGATTGACATTTCGCGGAGAGAGAGAGAGGCGACATTGCCACTCATCGCGACCACGTGGAAGCATGTTAGAACTGTGTCGAAGGCAACTGGGTTGCGCCTGCATTGTAGAGCGGGTATTATTTATATTCATATATGAAGACAATTGTAAAATAATGAATATGTGCAGGGGACAGAACATGCAAGAATATATCAGTGTAAAGGTCTCTGTTAACAGAAGAGACATACCTGTGAAATGTTGATGCTTATTCTAATGGAAAAATGCCACTGATTTCCGAATCGCTTGCATGGCTGTTGTTGCTGCTGCTGCTCGTTTGCCACCATCATCGTCGTCATCTGAAGAGCTGCTAGAATTCCCCACGGAAATGACAAGCTGTTCTATAGTTTCTTCCAAAACTCCTTCATTTTCTCAAGCTGCACTTATTACGCCCTTTATATGAGTCACCGCTTTTTTCCAGTTTTCAGCTTTTACTGCTGTTAGTGCCTCCTCTTTAAGCTTTATTACTGACAACACAGTGAAACCTTTATTGTTTTGCATACCATAACCCTTTATGTCGGGCCCAAATTAATTCAGTCGGGAAGCCTAACTATTTTGTGACCATGTTCTGCAGCAATGTCATCGACTACATAACTTGGAAACCGCGGTTTGTTTGCTTTCACAAGTTCCAGTAGCTTACTTTTCTTCAGTCCCTCCTTCACCGGTATATTGCGATGAACAAGCCACTGAATTATTTTCTCCTCTTTGAAATATTCTCTCACAGAGCATATTATTTCCCACGCCTGTCCTTTAATTGGGATACGTTTACCAAATACAGTTTTATTTGGTTCCCGAGTGCGCTCAGTTTTTCATTTGGCTGCGCTATCTTTATCACTATTTCTGGACATTGTTAACACAATTATAAATGCTCACACAACACACGTACGCACAAATACACTTAACACAAGGCAAATAGGATGATGCAAAAGATTTTTTCAGTATGCAGGCAATCTCTAAACTCATACAAAAACATAAGCAAGCTGGGGCTAAAAGGAGGACATTGTTTATAACTGCAGCGATAGCGGAAGATAAGAATGCAGTTCATGTTACTGCAACAGTGTCGCTCGCCTGGCACGTCAGGCCAAATTACGTGTTACAATATCGGCAACAAGGCATTTGCGTCTATCATTGCTATAGAAATGTCTTAGTTCTAATTGGTCCTTCAAATAGTTGCTATGACGACCGCTGTGATGTATTCATCCCTTCCCATTCATTTAAAGCTTTCCGCCACATGGTTAGTAACTGTCAATCACCTTCTTGATTGGCGCCAAGTATAAAAGAATGCCCAAAAAATGGTTCTATTCCAGCAAATGATTAAGCAGATCCATTCTTTGCCAGGGTATCTGCTTTTTTGTTGCCAAAGATTCCCTTATGTCCAGGCACCCTCCCAAGAGTAACCTTGTTGTGCTTTGCCAGTTGTATAAGGATTATTAGACAGTCCCAGACTAACTTGGATGACATCTGGTAGTTAGCAATCGTTTTAAGTGCTGCCTATCAGAGAAAATCCAAATGCTGCTACCTTTATAGCCCCTTTTTAGATTCTCTTTAATGCAGGTTTCAATTAGATAAACTTTGACTTCGAAGTACTGTGGTGTTGCAACCCAAAACAACATAGGTGCCTCCTCATGGATTCCAGAAAGACAGAACTTGGATTTTATATACATGACACATTGCCTGCATGCACAGGAAAAACAAAGATCAGTTGATAATGAAAGCTACCTTTTTGGCATTGCATATATGTTGTATTCACTTATCAGGTACCTGCCTGTAAATATGATCCTTTGCTTTAATAATTGCAGAATATATTATTCTGAGAATTGTAATTTAGCTATCAAAATATTGGGGTCACAAACAGCAGTGCAGTTGCAAAATACCCACATGTAACACTTATATTTTTACATTTCAGGTTGGGTTGTATAAAGGAGAGAGTGAACAGAGAGGGGAAGCGGCTACAAGTAGTGACGATTTGCTCATTGAGACAGTCCTGTAAGAGTCTTCAAACCCAATCATTAATCAGCTTTGTTATCACATGCATTCCCTTAAACACAAAGGCTTTCATTGAACTGCATTTAATATGTGTGAAGATTAAGTGCGTAAATGTGTATATAGCTTGTAGAAAGTGAACAGTAATTTCATTAAAATTTGGATATTTTCCAAGAAAGTAATATTTTCACACAATATATATATATATATGATGTGTATATATATGTATGTGTATATACATGTGTGAGTGTGTGTGCGTGTGTGTATGTAGAAGACATATTACTTAAAGTATCATTGAAAAACGTTACAGAGGATCTAGTCCATTTGCTTGCAGCACAAAGGACATTTATTGGAATATTGCATAAATAAGCTAATTTAACAGTAGAGAATAGTAGAAAATCCCTTCAGCAAAAATGATTTGAAATTATAAGCAATTGAGGAGTTTAAGCAACAATAGTTGTAATAGCCATTTTTATAATTTGTAAAGTAGTAAGTAAAGTGAGTTATTTGTGAGTCAAGAAAGGTTATTTTGAATTTCACAGTGGAATACAATCATACATATTTCATTTAGTAACTTCAGTATCGTTTTTCAAAGTTCCTGCATTGTATAATTTTATTCCCTGAGTATGATTTGTGAAGAAAGACTTATCAATATATCTGAACTACGTATTAGTGGCATAGTATATACAAAAATTATAGAACATGTTTTCCACTTATTTCTTGTAGGATACACTTTATGATAGTGTGATAACAAAAATGTGACTTATAGAAAATAATGCTCTGGTGAGAAGCCATAAGCTGTTATTAGACTGGGATTTTGGTCTGCAGTATGTTAGAGGGTAGGTTCAAGAAATTCAAAGTATTACTTGCTTGATTATCCCATTATTGTTGTCCTTTACAGCATAGACTGCCACACTTAGATTGGCAAAAAAAGTGTGTTGAAGATGTCTTTCTAGGGGCTTTTTTTTTTACCAGAATCATATCCACCCAAATTAAATTAATAGGGCAGTATTTTCTTGGTTACTTGACATGATGATATAACTTCAAAAACTTTTGTGTTTTAGAAAAAATGATCTCTGTACACATAGCTACAAAATGATACAACGATTCTATAGTTAGTGTTATACCAGTAAACAGGAAATTGAACATTCTGCTTACAGTCAAACATTGTGTTCCTAACTTAAATTCCAAACATTCACTTCAGTATACTTTCATAGCTTTTTATATAATTTTATTTTGGTATTAAGATCTGTCTATAAACTGAAGTATTTTCTTACCTGAAACTGCTAATAAGATGTAAAACAGGAATAAGTTAAGGAGGCTGCAGATTTGAAAAAGTAAAAACAATTATCAGACTGCACATATCAGCCTTGAAAAAGTAAGTGTCACACAGAAACAGTATAAAGAATGCAGGCAGAAAGTTTCAGAAACAAGAAAAAAAAAATTAATGTTTGCATGTACGCTGATTTTTCTATTTTTCGGGAAGACATACAAGAAGTTAATAGTTAATTTAAAAGTATAACAGTATAGAAGAAAAATTAAAAGGAAAAGTGAAAAACGTGAATAAGTATACATGTTAATGCAGTTACATAGTAAGTTTGACTATGTATAACATTTGTAAACAAAATTAGTATTTTTCTTTAAAGACTAGAACCACAGAACAGTAATATACAAATAGGAATAGTATTAAACACTGATTATGTATCTCTTAAAAAGTGTGACTAACAAAAAATGTGTTTATATTGCAATTTTAACTTCAATTTGATGCAGTCAGTACTGATTTTGTGGTAGAAGGTTAAGTGGTACTCTCCAAAGGACGTGTTATTAGCATTAAGAAAGCATATATAGTTTCAACACCTACCTTCAATGTAAACAAATAATTCCTAGAACTAAGATTAGGGAAATACCCTGCAAATGAACTAAGTTGTTTAAAGCAGCTTCTAAATTGGCATAAGAATATACCATCATACTTCTCATGCTTCCACTCCTTACTTTTGCTATCTGTAACCAGATGCCCTCCTTTCAGGAACCAGGTCTGGGGTTGAATTGTACAAGAGGACGTACTAGTTTATTGAGCAGCAATTTTCCCTTTACTGCTCATGGAATCCTCAAATCTAAATGTCATTGAGCACATATGGGCCAGTATAGTTCTGAATTTTGATTGGAATTAAGGAACCACAGACTTGAGTCTCAGTAAAATGTTTGACGTGATCATAATGTTTATTTCAGTTTGATTGGGTCAAAGAGCTGGTCTGATATCTTGGAAGCATTATTGCTTGCAGGGAATGGTGGATTTGCTATTAACGAAATCTCTGTCTTCTATTTTCTCTGATCCTAAGTAAGTCCTTTACCTTCATTTACTCCTTTGTGTTTATCCGTTACTTTCATTGTAAAGTTATTTTCAATTATGCAATATATTAATGAAGTGAACCTCTGACCCTATTTTATCATGTTGTAAGTTAATTTTTTGCATTAATTCATTTCCTAAATTCTAATAATGCTGTGTCAGATGTTTGGCAACAAAGCTGCATGGACTATATTCACCATCCTCTTTGACCTGAGATAGTCTTTAAGTAAATGACAGTTACTGTAATGATAACGTTAGTGTGCCTTGTAATCCAGCCATTCAAAACCCTAGTTTGAGAGAGTTGTTTAGATCCCGCCTCCCAATCTCTGGATACCTGAATTGTTCCAAGAGTCAACTGCAGATATGTAAATAAAAAAAATCTTATATGTTACTTCACAGTACTTTCTCTATCCACTATCGTTTTATTTTTATTTAACTTCTACACACTGTGCATTACTAAAGTGAATTTTTCTACTTACTTCATGTTAATTGGGATAAATCTCCAGAAATAACGTCATATCCACATTTTCTTGTAGGTACATGGGGAATAGAGGAAACCAAATTGATGGATGGTTAAACTCTTTCCATGACATCACGAGAAACAACTGAATAGTAATAACACTTTTAAAAAATGGCAAGTATTAAAAGATTCAAACCAATAATAACAGTTATTTTGGAAATAGAATGATGTGACAAAAGGGTTATTTGAAATGAGTGTTTTAACACTAGAATGGCCAGCTGGAGTCCATGGAATATATTAAAATATTCACACACTATGTGCAAGTTTGCACACTTTGAAATTACTGCATGTTAATTGTCTTACTACAGCTGCTAATGTTTATAAAAGCAATATTTTCCCATAATTATCTAAAGAAAAATGAGAAAACAAGACAGCTACTATGACATTAGGATTCTAATTGGTTGTCACAGCAGTGTTAGAAATAAAAATGCATTGTTATATTCACTGCTTTTATTCAGTACTGCACCTGTTACAAATCACATGAAAGAAAATGTACATCTTAAAAATAACATAAAAACAAATAAGTGTATTTCTTCAAAATGTCATCTAGCACACTTGTCTCAGCTGTGTAAACAAATAAGAGTAATATTGTTTTAGGAAAATCAACATGTACAGATATGAACAATCAATTATGAGTTATTTTGGCTCACAACTTATACACGAGTATTCAGTTTTGGAGTACATGCTCCATATAGTGATTTCTTACAACATTTACAAATCCCTACCATGCTATATTTTTTATGCTTACTTTTACTTGGCAGTATTTGGTAATAGAGAGTGCGCTTGTCTGCTCTTTCATTTTGCTGTTCCATGTTAGGATGCGAGAGCTCTGTTGCAAATGCCTTGAGAAATTTAGGCCGATTGATATTTTCTTCGGTCATTTCCTTGTAAAGGACCCAAGTATTCAGAGCAACTAGATCCAAGGTTTCCGAAAGGAATGAACAGGCATCTCCTGGTGCCCGTGTGCACTGAGTATTTCCATACCATCTGGTCAACAATATCTATGCCAAACTTTGTTTCATTGTAGTTTTTCACTGTGTTGGGAGTTTTCTTTTGGCTATCCAAAATTTTCACACTTGTATGCATGCTGCTCAAAACTAATACATCCTTTTTTGGTTTACTCTGGTAAGCAGTCAGTACAATTCCTTCGTGTTTATAGGTAATAGTGGTATACAATGATGCCTTCATCTATTTTAGATCATTGGGAACCCCTCTTCTGCATTTATTGACTGTCCCTGTAAGGTTAGTTATCCCTGAATTTCTTGACGAGGAGGAGTGAGGTAAAGAAATTGTTGGTTGTCACATTTCTTCCCTTTCCAAGATATGGGTCCATCAGACTCATCAGTACATGATCTGCCAGCCTTTCATTATGCCGTAATTCATCCTTACCAATAAGGGAACCTGTTTACAACATATTTGCTATCCTTATCAACAGCAAGCCAATATTTTTGCCCATATCTATCAGACTTCGATGCCATATACTGAGTAAATGGGCATCGTGCCTTGCTCAGAAAAAGTTGTTCATAAACTGTTATAAAAGGACCAGGTCTGAAACAGGTGCATTTTTCAATTAACCTATTCCAAACAATTGAGAACAGAGCAAACTTGTCGGTTTTCAATCTTTCAGATCGACTAGACTTCTCATCAAAACATAATTATCTGGTAATTTTGCAAAATGTGTTTCTTGACATTGCTTTCTTACACAGTGGTATACCCCAAAGATCTGTCTACAAGGACTGCACAGCAGCATCGTTGTTTTCATGCACTTGGGGGTACATTGTGATGAAAGCTTCTAGCTGGAGGACAAAGTAAAAATATTATTCTGCATTTGCCATTGAGCCTCAATAGTTGTACACTTTCGAATATGGTTAATTATAAATTGTCAAACATCAGACATTAGCAGGGCTACGTTTTACAACATTTCTCTTTGCATATCCTGTACGCCCTGGAGCTTCCTTCAAAGTATTTTGATGTGGTGATCTACCTGGAGTATCGAGGCCGATAATAAGTGGTTCCATTGCTGTTCCATCTGGAGCAATCAAGTCAGGCAGTTCATCACCACAAAATGAGTCTGCTGAGGTTCCTGGAGCATCCCCTGTCTGCAGATGGGCTTCTTTTACTGACTCCACTTTCCAATGTTAACTGACGACCATTTGTTCTACATTTGGTGCACTGTTGACGATAATTGTGCAAAGCATCAACTTCATTATTGTCATCGCCACAGCTATTGTGAACAGCAACTCTTTCCCTATTTCTAGAATGAATTTCCAGCTTTGATTTCTTGGCACAGTCGACATCTGAAAATTCCTCTTCGCTTTGAAATACTTCACCATCACTTGACGTTTTGAAAATATAGTCTGTTCTTCTGGAATAAAATCCTCAACAGATTTAATTTCTGACCATCAGGTATTTCTTGAAAAATACCTAGCATTTCTTCATTACTAAGCTTCGTCCGAAACATTTTTAGTAGCAAGTAGTAATAACAGAAGCCAAACAGACCTAAATTAGCGCTAAACAGAGTATGTTATTCAGTAACACAGCCAGTATGTAATAATGCTGCTTTGATAATAAATAGAACCAAGTGCAACAATGTGGATGAAATGATGTGTTCGTATTGTTGACAACCTAGCAGAAGGAGATGTTCATTAAAGTCTCGGCAAATACTTACCAAAGAGTCTAAATTGCACATACTAGCCTTAGTTCATAGGAAGAAATACAAGGGAGCCAAACTGACTCCATTGAACAGTCGAGTATATAAAGTTTGTTCACAAAACTAATTAAACTATTAATCTGGAGGTATTGCTTGCTGAATATTATCCTACATCATGATACATAGTGTTTAAGGTTGCGGCAACTGATTCAGAACATTTTAGGCTTTCTGCTGTAGTTTTGTTAGCTCTTTTCAGAAAGTCTTAATTGAAATTCTGTTGACAGCACACAGTAGTGCTGCTGCATTTCAATTGAGAAATTGATTATCCAGTGTCCTATTAGACATCAGTGACCTGAAGTTGGCCCTATTCTTCCTCAAAATATTGAAAATATGTGCACATTCACGATTATTGCAGGAATAGTTAAAATTAACACAATTGATGCTATTTTAACATTCCATCTGACCCACAAATACAAGCTAAAATATATTCTCCACCCAGTGGGATGGCTGTCGAGTTTCGCAGGTCCCAGGTTTGTTTCCCCATGTTTACCACTTTGGTAGGCAAATGGTGGGGTGCATTTTATACTACCACACATTTTCCTGTCCCTCATTTCCTTTCAGGGGTTGCAGAGCATGGCGCGATGATCTGTGGTATGTGGCTCATGTGGTGGATGTGCTTTAAGGAGGGAACTGTTTCATCCCTGGCAGGAACCTGTCCATTGGTTCTCCTAAACAGGCGGTGGCTTCAAAGGTGTGTCCAGCGATGCTCTATCTGGAAACGATAGGGATCCTGTTGTGCTGCCCTTTATAGCCTCTTGCATCATCCCTCCTGGTGGTTTCCACTCTTAACATTTTCCTCTACTTCCAATGAAGTGATCAAAATGCAGTTTTTACTTCCTTATCTGAAATGAAAATAAATAGAAGTACCATTTTATTAGAATTCAGGTCACTTATTTGTACTGTTTCTGTTACATATGCTGAACTTCTGCCTGGTACAATAGACACACTTAAATAGCAAAGACCACCACTTCTCTAGACTAGACAGAGTTTTTAGTCCATATTTTATGCTTCATAACATGAACTATAAACAAAAACTTGAGAATCTGCTGTAATAAGATATAATTTACATGAAGGAGTTGACTTTACAATTCATGTTGTCCAATACCTGAATGTCTGTGTCCATCTGCTGCTGGTTATCACTAGACATCATTAGTGGTGCAATCAAATTTTAAATCTCCAGAAATGAAGTCTACACGCTATGCATTTGTTACAGTCCAGTAAAGAGTGATGAAGCATAAATGACGATAAGATCTGGCCTATCATAACACTGTATTATCCAATACCGTACATTCAGCGTGTAAACTTAAGTTAGCAAGAAGTCTTCATTATCATCAAGTTATGCAATCAATAGAATTGAATGCTTTGTCACATACATGATGAAAATCTGTAACACTTTTAAATCTGCCAGCAAAGCATAAAAATGCATTCAGTGCCATAAAGTTGTAAAAAAGATCTCTGCTCCAATACATTTTATGAGTAATCCGTAAAGGTTTGCAAGTATGCACTTGATATATGTTGTAAGCAAAGTTTTATATAATATTGATATTAAAATAACACTGGCGTAGAAAAAAAAAGTTGATAACAAGGAATGCATAAGCAAAATCGTTTTACACATTGCTATCACTAGAAGGAGAGAGTAGAATACATTCACAAGTCAAATAACAGATAGTAACATTCAGATTACTAGAGCAAAAGTGAAGAACTGAGAAAGCATATAATCAATTTACTGTGATTATATGAACCTAATCATCATAAAACAAAGGTACTTCATAAACATGAGACTTGGGGCACATCGGTTTATGTTGCTTGGGGTAGACTGGATATTATCATGAGGCGAGTTAGTGTAGTGTGCCAAATATTATTATTAAATAAATAATATTGTGTTAATTTAGCTAAGCAGATGCCATATTGTCATAAAATGGTGTGAAATCTTAAATGTTGATGTAAAATTATATTCATAACAAATAAATTACCACAAGAGCTTAACACACAAGGTGTGTCACTTCGGTTATTTCATAGGAGGTGCCATTTCTCAGAGCTTATGTCATGAGGGGTGGCTAACATCCATGTCAGCAAGGCAGTGTTGCCAGTTTACAAATCACTAGTTTCTATTTATATTCTCTGGTAGTTTCTGTGGCTGCTTCTGTACTAGACATGGTTCTAAAAGAATAAATTATAGTGGTATTGCAATTTGTTGATTAGCAGCAGTAATTGGAGATACAATATACTTAACATTGAACTTTTATCTTTTCACATTTAATGTTACCATTTTGCCATAAAGTATGTTAACTTTTCAGCTTCCTTAAAATGTATCTTACTAGCAATAATGCAGTGTGCATTCTGTCATGCCCATTTGTGACATAGCAAAAGCAAAGATATGGCTGGCCACACACAAACAAAAGTTCTGACTGCTTAAAGGTGGCAATCTATTAAATGAATGTTACTACAACTCTTCCAGCCCAAGAATGGGTCCTAACATAAACAATGCACATAGTATCACTGCTTGACATCTTGTGAATGCATTCAGTTACTCAAGAAATAGGCATCATTACCTCACAGTGTTATCTTAACCATGTGCTATCTTTCACTGCACCAGCACCAATATTAAAGAAATACATACCACTATACTTGCTAAATTAAATGTACTTGATCAAGAGTGGGTGAAAAAAATGTTATGAACTATCTTTTATTAGTAAAAAGCATGTTAATGAGAGTTTGGGTACTAGCGTGACAACCAGCTCAGAATGAGATGTGTTGATATTGCTAGAGTCGTCTTCCAGGTTTAATCAGCCTGTTTACAACTTGGTCATGCAGCATTCAAGACAAACCAGTTGCTCCTGTTTTTGTTTTTAAGAAAGGGAGTGCAATGAACATAATCAAAACTATAGTTTTTGCACCGCTTTTAAGGGTTTTGCCACTGCTGTGTTTAATTACACTGCCCTGACTGTTATGCACACCCAGCCATGATCACTGCATTAGTACGACTGTTGCTTTCCTCCAATAAACAACATGGGAAGGTGCATTTGTCTACAGTAGGACCCTTTCTTGAGCTGGATGGAGTAAAATATTGCAGAAAATGTGCATTTTATCATTGGTACAATTTTTGTTGTTTACACTCTTCAATTATGCGTAGCCAGGTATATGGTTAGTTATTTATCACGAGCACAGGTATAGAGTGAGAAATTTTTATTTGCCTTGTATGTAACCATCATTTGTACGTGAATATATTGAAGTTGAATGACTGGTGCATGTCTGGATTACATTGTGATGAAGATTACATAAAGCTAAAGTTTCTGGTTTACTGCGTCTGTAGTTTATTCAAATGTGACATTAGCTTAGTAGGTGATGTTAAAATTGAGTTATGCCTTAGGCAGCATATTAAGTAATGTTGCATTGGTTAGAAGATGTAAATTTTATACTTTAGATACCTTTTTAATGTCTTTTCTATCTTATTTGTAGAGAAACCTGAAATTAGCTTAGTTTTACATTGCTCAGTTTGTGTTTCAGTGCAATCCATTCTAACCTTCTCTGAAGAAATTGTTGAGCTTTTGCTAAAGGAAAACATGACAATTGTTTGGAGCTGAAGATTGCTCATATTTTCACAGGTATAATAAAAAGAATTGTATTAATTGCCTTGAAGATATTTATTTTCATTAAGAGTTTATAAACATTAGGATATGAGAAACAATTAGCAGTACTAAATGGACAAAAACAGACATAAAGATAAATTCTTCATACTTTTTCCATTTAATGCATTATAAACTTGTCTTTTTTACACATAGGACTGAACAATGCACATGTACATATTTGAAATTGTGGCAACTATTAAGTTTTGCATTGTTTCTGTGTTTTTTAAATAAAGATTTATTACTGTATAAGGGTTTTAAATGTCGGCCTATAAGCTACATTGATTTTGGATCTGTAAAATCAAAATTCCATTTACTTTGATTTTAATTTTATATGATAGTTGTTTTTATGGTTCCAGGAGTTCATCATGGAGTGAGTTTAATTCTCTAATTACAGATATAACAACACAGTCCAAGGCTATTGTTGGCGCTGAGTATTCTTTTATTTAAATTCATCTTTAAATATTGTGCATGTTTGTCATAACAAAATTTCTTCTAACTTGTTAAAAATATTTTTAAGAGGAAAATTATATTACAGTATTACATACTGCTTCAATCAATTTTAGTTGTAGAGCAAAATTGTTATTATATTGTTAATTGCACAAATAAATTTCTGCACAATTTTAGTACTTTCTTGACACCTGTCAGGTCTGTTCACAAGTATCTTCATTCCTCTTCATGTCATAAACTGAAATATACATATAAGTTCCAATATAATTTAGCAGTGCTTAATTCTAAGACATTTGAACTTATGGAGTATTATTAAGTCAGTAAAATCACATGACAGCTGTTACACTTGAAAGGTCACTAAAATTTAATGCCCCAAAAAATTAAATTAAATTGAGTTTTAGTTATGGACTCTCTAGCTGCGTCCTATTCTATATTGGACGTGAAAGAGGGCAATTTTGCTCAGAGGCTTCTTTATCAGGCTTGAGGTTCGTTTACGTGCCATAAATGTACAACACGGTACCACTGGCTTTACTTCGCTTCCAAAGGAAGCTATGCTAAGGATTTTTACGCCCGAAAAACATTCATTATCTTCTGCCAGGTTTGAATCCACCTCAGGAACTAGAGGATAGCATGGTAACCACTATACCATGGAGGACAGCTTAATACCCCAAAAATTGTGTAATTGAATTATTCAAAAGATTTTAGTAAAGATCTGAGGCACTTGCACTGTTCAAGAAATTCTACTCTCTAAGAAATGGCAACAGCTGTTCCAACAATAGTTGTTAATGGTAATGTTTTGCATATATCAGTTTCATAATATTTTTTTTTCAAAACTTCATTTAAATGTCCATAAAATGGAATTTTATTTACAATTTTCCAAAATGTTCATCAAAGTTATCAGATACCAGGTGTCTCACCTGACAATAACCTCAAGATATTTTGGGTCTTGTAGGGTTGAATTCATAGTTATTGCTTATTTCAGGAAGTCCTTCAGCAGCAGTTTTCAATACACAGACGCTACTCTTTCAGGTGAATAAGGAAGTGCTTATTCATATAAGGAAGCTCTAACCTCCACTTATATGCAATTAGGTGAGCCGACACTATCTTGCATCAACTGCCTACAACGGAGGTTAACGAAATAGCAATTTCGTGGAGTATATGGAATTTTATAATGAAATTGTACTGCTCATTAATAAATGTGATTTGCAGAAATCACTTGAAACGTATAGGGATGCTGAATTTAAGATGCGATATCAGTTTATCAGTCACTGTTGTTGTAATCTAATGCCTCTGTTAAACAGCGTAACCTTAACAGAGATTATGAAGTCGCAATGTGAGACAGGTTTACTTGAAAACATAATGCATAGAATCCCAGTGCTATAACACAGTCCATGTTTTCTATTCAGATGTTTTCCCATTTATGTTCAAAATCCTTAGGTCCCTAGAAAACAAGATTATGCTGCATTTATTCAGAATCATTTAATAAAATGCAGAAATATTTCTGCAATAAATAAAGTACATCTCTGCAGTGCTTTTCATGATCAAATTGTCTGTTTTCATAATCTTTACAACTGCAATGGATCACTTAACAAGTCACATATGTTGGGTTATCCAAATCTTGAACAGAGGTTTATCGGTTTTGCATGTAAAGCCGCTGTTCAAGCCAAACATTGTAAGTGATTGGCTACTTTGCTTTTCTGCTTACTGTCAGATGGTGTAGTAATTGTGTTTTTGGTTTGCTTCCAAGCATATACACAGTGCGCAGATTGTTGTAAATACTGCTGGCTACTAACACTTTATGCTAGAAAATCGGGTTTTCAATTTTAAAATAGTCCTGAATACTATTGGCCAGTACATCACACAGTGTGTGCTTGCCTGCGTTCTACGATGTCTTTGTATCTCAGCACCAACTCTTTTGTGCTAGCTGAAGTGATGTACTGTTTAAAATTTCCACCACGTGCTCAACAGCTATTGTGAACAAAATAAAAAATATGGAAATGGCGGCTGGCTATGTGGTCACCTGCATGTTTGTTTACACATTCCTTTGCGCATCTGAGTGGCTGTGAAACAGGTTAACCATGTTGCCACATGTGCTTCAGAAATGAGTCTAGCACTGAGCACATAAGTACCATCTATATATACCAAATGGTAATGAGCGCTTCTTTATCCGAAGGAAATACTTATTGCATCTTTTCACATAAGCAACAACTATGAATTCGACCTGTAGAAACTCATTTGAATAACTTTTTGAATGTGGAATCAAACACAGTGGAGCACATGTAAATCATTAAAACTTGTATAAGGAGTTATCATATACACTTTCTTGCTTCATTTACCAGTTTTCCTAGGAACACCTTTTGCGAGTATTTGTCCGCATCATCAGCTACTTGTTGACTCCCAGGGCAATTCATGTTACAGTTGTGCTCTTGCCTTAACATCCTTCCCTCATTCCAGTAGTTACATGGACAATATTGTCACATCTTTTGCTTCGGTAGCTCTGAGGTTAATGTAACTCAGTTAATAGAATGTTTAACAAGTTTTATACTCCTCTTCTTCTTAATAAACATTATTACTGAATTATGCAATATTGAAATATAAAACATTAATTTGGAGTCCTTTGAATTGAAGAACCACCAAGATTCACATTCTCGTCTATATTTTCTCCGTGTTTCCATCACCTAACCACAGTCAGAAAACGACATATTCAAAGGCAAACTTTCCCACTAACACATTCATAAATACACACTAGAGGTATATGCGGAACTGTTAAAAACTTGACAACAGGAGGTTGAAAGAACACACACTATTGTATTCATGTCATTAGTACCACAAGAAGGGTGAGGGTCAAGTTTACAGCCTCCTGGAATGTGGACATCAAGGCCTAAACAAGTATATAGTGGAAGGACATTGGAAGCTTTTAGAGAGTCAAAGTTCATTAAGGTGTTTCATGTTTCCTAATGTAGACTTCTTTTTCCCAAATATCTAGTTCTTTTGGCCTTTGAATAATTTTAATGGTTTGACCTCAATCTTGATCTCATTCTTTTCCCAGAAGTGGGCTTCCACTGTGGATCTTTCTGTTTATTTGTATTGTATGTTTCTCCAGTGTTCTTTGAATTGAGAACCGAGATTTCTTTTTGTTTTTCCGATATATCCTTTTCATTTGGCAACAGGAGGTTCTTCTGCTAACAGTATATTAGGAGGACTCTATTTGTGTTCATGTTATTAGTACCACAAGAAGGGTGAGAGTAAAATTTACAGTCTCCTGGAATGTGGATGTCAAAGCCTAACCAGAAGTGTATGGTTGAGAGTCTTTGGTGGGTTTTTTTAATGAACCTGAAAGGGCATTGGAAGCTTCTGGAGTGTCAAAGTTCATTAAGTGTGGTTCATGTTTCCTGATGTAGACTTTATTCTGAAATGTCTGAGTCTTCTGGCTTTTGAACAGCTTTTAATAATTTGTTCTCAGTCTTGATGTAGTTGTTTTCTCAGAAGTGGGCTTCCACTGAGGATTTTTCTGTTTGTATTTTCTATGTATCTTTTTCACGGTTGGCAGCTCCATGATTTTTTTTTCTCTCTCTCTAGTGGTGTGTGGCAATGGTCTTTAAACTTATGAGGTTCCTGATGTTGAAATTATGTGATGCCAAAGTGACAATTTTTTAATATTTTTGGATTTGTGGAAAACTTCTGGGTGGTATATGAATTTTCTGAAGTGTGTCCATTCTGCTTTATACACTTCTGTATGCTGGATTTCCACATCATCTTATCCACTCCCTCTTTGGAAATGAGAATCCATTTCTTTCTGCAGAGTAGACTCTTTGCTGTACTCAGTTTTGTTTAGTGGTAAGTTTAAAAGTTGATTAGAAGCATCTGTAATTCATGACATTCATTGCTTCAAACTTCTTTCAAGTAAATTATAAATAAGGGAATGTTTAACTTGTATAAAAATTTTTTTGTTTCATTAACCACTTATTGATACAAAAGTGCTGATTACAACACAATATAGTTTAGCAGTAAAAACTAACAATTCTAGAAATAGTCAACAATTGGAGTGCAAAGAGGTAAGCTCTTCATTGCTGAGTGGTCACTCCAATAACTCAGAGTGACAATAGTGTGATGCAGTGGCTATTGCCCAAGGTTATCGGGAGGTTGGCGCCAAGCAGTCCAAAAAACAGTGATAATACCACTTGCCAGCTTAAACACCAGGCACGCTATTGGGTATAGATTACTGCTACCATTACCAGGAGATAACTAGAACTTTCTGGAAGCTTTATCTCCCCCCTTCCTCCAGAAAGTGTGTTGAAATACTTCTAGAATGTTTGAGAACCTTCTATGGAAGATTCGACTGTTTATATAAGCAAGTGCAACAGTGGAGTTGAAAGAGCGCATTAGTACGGCAAAGCGACAGTTTGTGGAGGTCTTGTGTTCGACTCCCAAGTGGAGTGAATTACATAAAAACGAAACAGTGACAATGAGAACAGAGAAAATTGAAAAACTGGACAGGCATAATTACTTTATACTAGCAAAATAATCAAGTGTCCTAAAATGCACTTACAAGAATGAGATGTCCCAAACATAAAATGGTTTATAATCTTATGAATCAATTTAGGAAACCAGGATCTGTGCTTTATAAGAAACTGTAAGTAAATTGCTGCATTCTTACAGAGTAAAAATTGGTCATTAGAGAAAAGTTGGAATGAAGTTCAAGGAAATCTCTGCCTACTCTAGTGTTACAAAGTCTTTGATTTTTAGTTTGTCTCAGATTATGTGGATCCCTTAAGGTGCTATGGCTGCTTTGAATAGTGTCATTGCTATTTTTGGGACTGTTGGTTGTTAAGAATTGCTGCCTTTGCTCTCTCAGATGAGTGGTGTTTGGAGAGCAACTCATGATACTTCAATTTAGGTATTACTTCTAATGGTTTATTTTGAAGGGTCAGCGTGTATTTTGGTGAGAGTTTATCACCTCTTCTAAAAATCATTTGTAGGTCTTTTTCCAGGGCCAATGAGGTGAGTCTGTTTGGTACATTTTGTAGCTCTTCTTTGCCTTTTGAACCTATTGCCATGTCATCTGTGTAAAGTATGAGTGCTGCTGAGCTGTCCATAATGATCTTTAATGTTGAACAGTGTCTGACTGATCTGATCTCCATTTGTTTGAGTTAAAGTCTTGGATAGGGTGGTATCATCAGATATTTAGATATGTACAATAAATCTAAAGGTAAATAGCCTACCAAATCAACAATTACACCTCTTATTTAAACCAGAATCACCAGCCAATTCATTTGAATATATATTGGTCAATAAAGGGGGATGTCACATTAGGAAAATATTCACAATTTCAGTATGCCAAGATATTTTATTTACCAAAAGAATTACAACAATTCAAAGGTTAGCACAAATGTCCAATGGAAGATAACTACATGTATTTAAAAATAAATGAAAGTTTTGTGACAATCGTGCCCATATGGAAGAAATGCTCTCTATTGGACTCTATTGTCCATTCCAAACCAGAGTTCCCTCTGATGTAAACAGAAGCACGTGCTTTGGCTTGTCACGAACCCAAGAATATACTCTTACGCCAATGTAAATAGTTCTTTAATACATGTACTGTATTATGAAATATTAGAGCAGGATAGGTATAGAACTGCATATTTTATTGCGGTTATCATAAGAATTCATCGTTAAAGGTAATGGATATATACTAGCTGTTAAGAGATTACAAAATATTATTTTCGTCTGCTATTGTGCTAACGCCGAGAGCATCTAGCTTGTTAATACCAACCGACATGCACAATTGCCACTCTCTTACATACACAAGAAATGCAGCAATGAATTCCCAGAGGTGCTATCTGAGTACCGAATAAACACTTTGCGTAACGCAGGATATATGATAAGCGAAGTCATTCATAATACACTAACACACACATGCTCAGCTCAGGTCAAATCTTGTGATTTAATCACACATGGCAGAGGAAGGTGCGTATAAACTGTTCAAACACAGAAGCGGGAAACAGTTAAAAAAAAGTGGCTAAAAACAAACAATACTTCATATATTCAACTCACTATTACAAAAATACTCGACATTTTCATTATTGCATATTACGAAACTAATATAGGATTTTACAGGCGTTTCAGTGAGAAGTGTACGAAAACGAACAGGGAATATAAACAGACATAATACAACATAGAAGAGGATAAAATGTGGGAACTTGTTTTAAGTGCGACAGTGCTGTGGAATTGTGGATAAGCTTGTCATTATTTTGGAGAGTAGTTCTGATGTGACAGCTGAGTCATCTTCGGCGGATGGGATTTGGGTGTTGCACTTTTGCCCGAGGATTGTGATTAACATAAGCAAAATGTTCATTGCAGCATACTTATAAAGTCGATTGTTACCTCAGGTTGCATTTTGAACTATGATTCTTACACAGGGCGCCTTTTTATAGATTAATTAGTGTTCAACAAGCATGTGGGAGAGGAACAAGCAGACATTATGGGCGGGGATTGCAAACTACTTTCGCGCGGATAATACAAAGAGTTTGTTTTCAGTGAAAGGCACTCTGGTTTGGAATGGACCATAGTAACTAATTCTGAAAGCAACATGTTAATGGTTCTGATATGTCAAAAATACTAGTGTAACAGTGCAGTGCTCATCCAAATGTTGAAATACATAGGAACATTAATATTTCTTTTCAAAATGAATCTCAATTGCACCTCTGAACAACGCTAAGCTGAAGACCAGGAATGTGTGACAAAGGTTTGAAATACAGATCTTAATTAGAAACAACTGCATTCCACTGATTCACTAGAATTTCCAAACTGGACAGGCACAGAATCTGTCAAAAGGTTCTGTGTAACCCATGTGCTTTTTGGTACACTTTTAAACAATTCTTCTGTACTCAAAACTTGTGCAGATGATACATCAACTTCAAAAATTCTAGCAAATTAATAAAGAGAAAATTAACTTTTTTAATGTGTAAAGAACATATAGTAACACAATTTAACTTTTCTAGGTTATTCAAATATCTTATGTGCAGTATTTTAAAATTAACTTACTTGCATTTGAAATCATGGATAATCAGCATTTTTGCTGATTTTCCAGGCTAATACCTAAATTTTCTCAGTTTCATGAATTTATTTCTCCATCAATTTAAAAAATATTTCAATGACTTCCACAGCTTTTACACAAAGAAGATCTGCTCTACTAAGTGCGTATTATAATGTATTTGAATAATTGCTGTATTCTCCAAATAATTATAAAACTGATAAAAGCCATCAGAACACACAAATTATAATTTGTTCTCTGAACATATTCAAAAGAATTTCCTCTCCATTAATGATCTCTGAATATTTTCTCAGTGTATACAACTCGGAGGAAGCACAAAATAACGACCAACTCTAAGCTTGCTCCCAAATGTAAAGACTCTGAAGGTTGAATTCATAGTCGTCACTTATGTCAAGGAATTCTTTAAGCAGCAATTTTCAATACACAGACCTACTCTTTCAAATAAGGAATTGCTAATTTGTATGAGCAAGCTCCAACCTCCATTTAGAGAGCCAATGGCATCTTTTATCAACTGCCTACAACCGAGGTTAATGATAATAGCGATTTTGTGGAGTACATGTAAGTTCATAACGAAATTGTACTGCAAATTAATAAACGTATAGTGATGCTGAATTTAAGATCCGATACTGGTTTACCAAAGCTGCTGCTGTCGTAATACTCTAATGCTTCTGTTAAATAACCTAACCTTAACAAACAGAGGTTATGAAGTCACAACTTGAGACAGATTTATTTGAAAAGATAATACACAGAATCTCAGTGCTATAACACTATCCATATGTTATCTGTTCAGACGTTTTCCTCATTTATGTTATCCAAAATCCTTAGGTCCCTTAAAAATGAGAATTTTCTCCATTTATTCAGAATCCTAAAAGTAAAATGTCGAAATATTTCTGCAGTGTTTTTCTCGATCAAATTGCCTATTTTACATAATCATTATGAGTGCAATGGCTCAAGTCACATGTCTTTACCATTAGTTCACAAATATATGTTGGGTTATCAAAATCTTGAACAGAGGTTTAGCATGTAAAACTGCTGTTCAAGCTAAACATTGTAAGTTATTGGCTACTCTGCTTTTCTGCATGCATATACACAGTGCGCAGATTGTTGTAAATACTTCTAGCTACTAACACTTTATGCTTGAAAGTCAGGTTTTCAGTTTTAAAATGGTCCATGATGAATACCACTTAAGGTCAGTACAACACACAGCGCCCGATTGCCTGCATTCTATGATTCTCTGCACCACTCTTTTAGTTGGTTTTTTTTCTTGCTCGCTGAAATGTTTTCCTTTTGGCATGTTTTTGATCTCGATAATTTAGCTGTATAACTATTACTACAAACCCTTAACTAAAGTTAACTAATTAATAAATGCACCATTTAAAACTCACTAACTTCTACGCGTGCTCAACAGCAATATGCAAATGGTGGCTGCCTATGTGGTCACCTGCATGTTTGTTTACACATCTGAGTGGCTGTGAAACAGTTGAACCATGTTGCCATGTGTGCATAGAGCTGGGCATGTACGTACCATGTATGTATACCAAATGCTAATAAGCATTTCCTTATCAGAAGGAAATAATTTTGCTTAAGCACTCCTTTTCACTTAAGTGATGACTATGAATTTGACCTTTAATTATTCAAATCTTTATCAGTACTATTTAATTACAGTAATGACAGTCTAAGTGGAGATCACTGAGATTCCTATATAAGAACTTTAATTACAGTAATGTCAGTCTAAGTGGAGATCACTGATATTCCTATATAAGAACTCTGTCCTGGCTTGCTGTTGAGATTTTGTCATTTTCTGTAGGAACTGCTTCATTTGTAGATCAGGCTCAAGGACATTCTTTGTTATTTCATGTGGGCATCCAGGAATAGGGCATCTGTAATACCAAATATTACTCTAAGAAAAATTATGTCCTTATATTGCAAATCTAATCATAAACAGAGTGGGTGAATAATGCAAATAGAATAAGCACATTACTTTTCAAAACTTGCAATGATGTGTTCACGATGGCAACTTTTTATTTTTACTTTTTCTACTACATAAAGTAGAGGAACTATTATATTCCACCCAAAAATTTGATGTGGAGATTGTACTAGAAATACATGTTTTGAAAACCCCTGAATCTGGGGAGGAGAATTTTTGGAAAAAGATCTATGAACAGCATAACTAAAAAGTGAAAAGTCTTGACAAATATCAAACTTGCTGTTTAATTTCAGTGTCTTACTAAGATTTTCAAGAAAACTCCCCAACTACAAACTACCCTTTACGTAGAAATTTTTTCATTACTTTTGATTTTCTCAAAAATAGCTCAACAGTTTTAATTAGAATACTATAAATTTAAGATATTTGCATCAAAAATGAAATGTATATATTGAATGTTCTGGAAATAAGACTGTGAAGTCTTTTTCCTTTGGAAGGAGTTTTTTTATATTGGGTGTAAACCATAACAAAGAAATAAAAACAAAGTACACATCTTCAAAAAGACACTATTTTAAATAATTTTTATTGTAGCACCATCCATTTCTGAGATAGCTATTATTATTATTGGTTTGAATTTTTCAACATTTTTGTAATTTTCCTCAAGTGCTATTGGTGTTCAGTTGTTTCTCATGACGTCACAGAAAGAGTAAAGAATTTCAAGGCCAGCATATACTGACTAGCTTTTAAATACCTCACTATCAACTCCTCTATCCCCCTTGTACCTATGACGAAATATGTAATGTCTGCAAAGATTTATTTTAATTGACATAGTAGATAAAAGTAAGTTTCCTAAGAATATTTTGTAAAAACTATATATAAAGAAATGAGAATGGGTAAAGAAAATAATATGAATGTAACAAATTTTTTTTCTCTTCAGTACCTTCATCTAACTAGTTAAGCGATAAACTACCATAGTTTAAAAGTGTCTATCTCTGTATAAAATACAATAAAACCTCTGACATTTAGACTAATGTGGTGCTAGGTTGTGCAGATAACTCAAAATCTGAATGTCAGAAAGTATCATTAATTCATTAACACCTGAATTATTGTTTGTTGTTTTTTATTGGTCTTTTCCTTTATTATGTTTGTAAGTAACACAAATGAACTGAATAAGGTAGCGATTGCTGTCCAGTATACAAGTCTACTCACCATGGTGCAGAATCCAGAGCAATTAAGAAAGCTGAGAATACAGGGTTGCCATAGAAACAAATATTCATAGTTAACCAAAGAAAGACACATTAAAAATGTGCAGTGTTACTGCTGTTTCAGTCAGGCAAATACATCCCCCTAACAAAGAATAAAATTCAAGAAATTTCCTCAGAATGTACCTTTTTTTTCATATAGATGAATACTCTCTGAAACTACAGTTAATAAATAAAAAAGCCTTAAGTCTGCTGTTGATAAACTAGTGCTCACTAGATAGAATTTTAAAATTGAGTCGAAATTTTAAACACAATATTGTCCCCACTTAGATGACAAATTTCAAGGAGCATCCTCCCTATCTTCAGTTGCTGGGTCGACAAGCTCTATCAGTGGATCTAATACCAACTGTCGTGTCTGTCAATCAGATGATGTCATCCACATCTGGAATTTCAAAGTTCATAAGATCTTTGCATTTTGTAATGAAAATGTATTCCCAATAATTAATTTTGAAGATTGAGAAGCTAGTAACAGTGATGTGTCATAATTTAAAATAGAGAAAGTTGAAGGTTGTTACACCAAAGAACGTTTTAGTGATGTAGTGTAACAACCTTCAACTCTCTCTACTTTAAAATAAATGAATAATAAAAAAAAAAAAAAAATGTTTTCCCATATCTCCAATTCAATACCAAGCGGTTTCTTGACGTGTTTCAATAGTTTAATTCCTGGTTCAATGTCGTGATTCTCCATCCAAAAATGATGAACTATGGCTGATTTACCAGTGTATTTTAATTTCTTGTATGTTCCTTCTTTCTGTTTTTCAAATGTATATCCTTTTGCAATCCTGACAATTCATTTGATAGATCCCTGAAAATCTTGTTTTCGGTGTAACACCTTTCAAAGGATGATTTAATAAATTCCTAAAGTTGTATTTATTCTGTGCAACCAACACAAAGTCTAGTTCTCGGAAGATTATTTTAAATTTCCAAAAATGTTTTGGGTGAAATGTGAATTTACACTATTCTGCTAAAGGGTTTCTCCAATTTTTCCAAAGTAGTAATTTCTTTTTGTATTTTCTGCTTTTTATGTTTGTCAATTAATTTATCAATGAAGTTAGAATTAAACTTATTCCTCTTTGCTATCTGGTGTATATATGTTTATTCATGTTCATATTCTATTTGTGTCAATGGGATATTAATAAGTCTATAAATCAAACTATGAAAAATGCATATTGATGTGGTGTTGGATTAAATTTTGATTCCATTTTATTGTAGTTATCCATGTGTGTTGATTTTCTATAAATTCCAAATTTTAATCTCAATTGGCTCCTCATGATTTTTAAATCTAAAAACGGTAAACATCCTTATGCTTCTATTTCAACTGCAAACATTGTGGATTTTTCTTGTAACTTCAACAATTTCACTGCATCTTCTACTAGTTTTTCAGGAACAATTGCAAAAATGTCATCAACATCGGAACATATATAGGAAAGCTTTTGTTATTTGGATTTCAAAATGGCTCATAAACAAGTTGGCCAATAATGGCGACAGAGGGCTACCCATGGCTAAGCCAGTAGTCGGTTGATAAAATTTTCCATTAAACATGAAGCTGTTCTGTTCAACATATACGTTTACCAATTCCATTTATTCATTAATCTTATCCACATTGACCTGTTTTTGCATAGCGATCGTTTAATAACTTGCAGCAATTTAACTACTGGAATGCTTGTGTACAATGATTTTATATCGAATACCACCCTGACATCCAGCTTAAGTACAACCAAGTCAGATCTTCCAATCCGCTGCAACAGAATCCATATAGAGTCCTATTTATGACTGCAGTGATAGCAAATCAATCTCTTTAATATTTTTATTAGTATATGAGCACAATCCTTTGAACAAAGTGCAGTTGTATTCTTAAATATTTAATGGATACATTTGTACATAAATTAATTTATACTCACCGTTGTTTTTGTTTTAATATCAGCAAACTTTCAATGCTGTCCTTTTCGAATGTGTGACCACATTTTGAGCTTCGAACTGGATTCACCATAGTTCTTTTTGTGAGAGGATCCACTGGGTTGAGCATCATTTGAGACATTTCCACACCATCCGCTGCTTCAGATGTTTCTGCAAAATGCATAAATATAATCAACCTAATGAAATGAAACTCAAAGAGAGAGAAAATTTCGAAAAACTCAGGTTCTTCAGGTTAACAGCTTCAATAAATCTGCCGAGGCCAAAACAGGGGAGACATTTTTATGTTTCATCAGACAGTTAGTAAGAACAGTTATGGTTCTCTCCCTCTCCCCCTCCTTCCTTCCTTCCGGGAGTTGAGAATTGCATTTGTGCTCTACAAGATTCCATTGCAAATTACATTTATAATGATTGATGGCAACTTTGAAGTTTTATTTCTGAAGCTGCTTTGTATCTCATTAGCTCAATAAACACCCAAATTTTAAAAATACAAATGTTTACTTTTGTTACCTCTTACCTAAACTAGGAGGAGGTGATGTTGAATTCAACCCAAAAATTCTATATTGGCTTTTTTTTTGGGGGGGAGGGGGTGGATTAGTGTTTAATGCCAGGTCTTTCTATACACGACACCACAGGTGGTGATGCCTGAAATAATTATTGGGAAAGGAAACTTAGACGTAAGTTTAGGGTACCCTGCTGTCATTTACCAGTTACAAGGACTGAATAAAATCTGGAAAATACTTGTCAGAGAGGATGGTCCTAGCAGGATTAAAACTGCAGACCACCACCTCACAAATCCATGTTCTAATGACCTCAACTACCTGTGTCCGTATTCTATATTGAGATTTCACTGAAAATATACATTTTGTGTGTGTGTGTGTGTGTGTGTGTGTGTGAGAGAGAGAGAGAGGGAGAGAGAGAACAGCATTACTAAAAAATGAAAATTGAAATAAATATCAAACTTGGTATTGTGCTTTAACTTGAAATAAGCTCATGTATGTGAAATGTTTCTCTTTATGCTTATCTGCAAAAGAACAAGCATCAGAAGTCAAAATTTATGCATACAGTAGATAACAAATCTGATGTGTTACATTCACACAACTTTTTTTCACGCCCTCTATTGCTTATTAATGGCTATAAAAATTATTCTTATGAAACTTTATTTTCCTATCTACTTCATTTTAATCGAGATAAACCCTTCCGGAAATAGCTGCATTTAAACATGTCAATATAGGTACAAAGGGAATAGCGATAGTCAAATGCTTAAGAACTGGACACTATAGCTGCCTTAAAATTCCATACTGTTTCCATGCCATTGCAAGAAACAGCTGAAAATCGACAGGACTTGAAAATAATGAGTAACAATGTGAACCATTAATAACATATCTTGAAAATGGCTGATGCCACAAAAAAAGTTACTTGAAATAAATTGTGCATTTTATGCAAGATTATAACAAATTTCCTTCTGAATGAAGAGGACTTCACAAGCTATTCCCAGAAAGTTCAAGATATACATTTTATTTATCATGTAAATATTTTTAATATATGGCATTTTAATCAAAATCATTAGAGCCATTTTCTTGAAAATCTTTGTGTCGCATCTTTGGAAGATACTGAACTTAAAACACCAAGTTTGATATTCATCTGAATTTTGTTTTTGAGTTATGCTGTTCACACACAGACCTTTTTCCAAAAATGCTTTTTTTTTTTCAGGGATTCTCAAAATGCACATTCCTGTGAAATCACAGTATCAAATTTTTACCTTCTCTACCTACTATGTACATGGTAGGAAAAGTAAAACTACAATTGCTAATTAAAAATGCTGGCCCTCCAAAAGGAAGTACCAAAACTGAAAATCTATGGTATAAATACTAATAAGCATGGCTATTCCTACCCTTCTGCAGTCTCTCAATGTGTTCCTTGAAGGCCTTGAATTTTGCAGAGTTCTTGGCAGTTAGCTGTGTTTCCTTCCTTTTGTTCAGTATATCGTTGTATACCTAGAGGCAACACATATAACACACATGTCAAATTTTACTTCTCACATGAACTTTTAATTAACTTGCTTATACGAGGGTGGTCTGAAAAGTTTCTGACCTCAACATGAAGATGGCAGCACTCGTAAATAAAAGCTAGTGAATTTCGTTGTTCATCTGTTGACAGTTACTCACCAAAGTTTCAGCCATTTTGGACGCTCAGTTGTTATATAACAGTTGTTTGAGCGAGGTGATGTGGGTGTTTTTTATGAAAATGGACAAAATCGAGTATCGAGCTGTCATTAAATATTTGTTTTTGAAAGGCAATATGCCTACGCAAATCAAAGATGAGTTGGATTCTGTGTATGGGGACTCTGCACCATCATTTACCACAGTGAAATTTTGGGCAGCTGAATTTAAACGTGGCCATAAGAGCTTGGGAGACGAACGTTCGGGACGTCCAAAAACTGCAACTACCGACGAAAACATCGCCAAAGTTCACCAAATGGTGCTAGACGACCACCGAATTAAAGTGAGAGAGATAGCAGAGGCTATGAACATGTCAAAAGAATGTGTTTGTCACATATTAAATCAACATTTACACATGAGAAAGCTGTCCGCGCATTGGGTGCCGCGTTTGCTCACGTTTGACCAAAAACGTGTTCAAATGAACATTTCCAATGCTCTGTCGGCGCAGTTTAGGCGTAATAAATCCGAGTTTTGGCGCCGATTAATTACTGTAGATGAAACTTGGATACACCATTATACGCCTGAAACAAAAATACAGTCCAAACAGTGGACTGCAAAGGGGGAACCGGCTCCAAAAAAAGCAAAAACTGTTTTTTCGGCTGGGAAAGTGATGGCGACTGTTTTTTGGGATAATCATGGAGTTATTTTAATCGATTATCTTGAAAAAGGAAAAACCATACTATGCATCATTATTTGACAAGCTGAAGGCAGAACTCGCGGAAAAAGAAAATCCTGTTTCACCAAGACAACGCACCATCTCACACCTCAGCGGTTACAATGGCGAAAATCCACGAATTACGGTTTGAACTGCTTGACCACCGCCTTACTCACTAGATCTAGCCTTAAGTGACTTCTTTTTGTTCCCTCATCTGAAAATTGCTCTCGGAGGACAGAGATTTTCGTCAAATGAAGAGGTGAACAATTATTTTGCAGAGAAAAATGCCGAGTACTATTTGGATGGGTTACAGAGATGGGAGCATCACTGGGAGAGGTGTGTAGAGTTACAAGGAGACTATGTTGAAAAATAAAAAAAAAAATTCTGAAAAAATGTCTTGTATCTTTATTAAGTTGGAAACTTTTCAGACCACCCTCGTACAATAAGATTGTCAGAATTGTAGTTATACAACTTAAGACTGCAACCTGTTGAGAGAGAGAATCTTTACCACTTCACATTTTATATTATTCATCAACCCCTTACCAAAGGCACTTATAAATTACTTTCAAGAGATGTAGATCTATGTTTAAATACAATCTTGTTTTAAACAGCTAAAGGCTGGTTCACAAGCAACGAGAAAGTTGAAATACATGTATTCAAATGGAAGCCTTCCCAGGCCCCGGGAACGGAAAAGAAGAGTTGCCCAACCTTTAACTTTCTCGTTCTTGGGCACGGCATATTAGATCCATATTGTGCATATTACACTCTTCACTCTAGAGATTATTCTAGGCGCCGTGACATGAGACAGCTGCTAGTGCTCTCTATAGTCGCAAGCTGGAAACATGAAACTGGAAGAAATTACTGGTAAATGTGCTTACTAACCCTCATCCCCACATCTGCAAATCCAATGAGCGTTGCTTCCTCTAGTGAAAGGTTCATCTGTAGTTTGTTTATATGCAACTCAAAACTGGCTATTGCCTCAAAAACAATGGCAAAAGCTACAAAGAACAGCAAAAACCCGTGGAAATGAAAAAAGAACCATAAACAACTTTAATATATGCTGTTAAATAAAGGAATGAAAGCTTGACACAACTAGAGGGATCGGAAATGTAATGGATATGCATTTAGATAATGTTTACTCTATCAAATTTTGCCGTTGGCTAACCCGCGTTATGTTGGCTAAATTGGAAGTAGGTGAAAAATTATCATTGATTAGTTAAAAACAAATGAAATCACAATGCACAAAATCGACTTTCACTTTGTGATATGATCATCGATATGCATTCCTGTTCTTGTTACTGGACTGTTGTGAACCAATATCTTGGATGCTGTATTGCTTCCCGTTCTCGTTTCCGGTCTGGTTACCATTCTCGGGCGGTTGTGAACCAGCCTCAAGAGGGAAATTTGCAAGATTTATGTATGGATGGTTTTATTCCACTAAAATATTCATTGTTCCAGCCAGGACACAACAGTAAAATTCACACTTGAAATAGAGCACCAAAACACTTTACCATTTTTAGATCTGAAAATAATCTGCAATGGGGAAAAGATAGAATATGGAATACATAGGAAAAACATGCAAACAAACAACTACATAAAAGCTCAAGGTTTTAACCCCAGATCACACCAACATGCAATATTCAACAGTTTAATTCACAGATTGATAAACACCCCTCTTAAAGAAATAGAATACAAGAATGAATATGAACACATCGTAACAACAGCAAAAGCCAACAGATTCGACAAACACATGACAGACAGAAAAATCAACACGTTCACAAGAGAAAAGCAAATTAGACAGATTACGACTCTTGCACCAATTGAAGAAAATTGGAGATGCAAAAGAGTTGCTTTCCATCCTTGGGCCTTCCACAAATTCCAGAAGCTTTCAAGAAATACAAGATAACACTGGCACCATACAATAAATTCAGCTTAGGAAAGATGTTAAAATCTAGCACTACTAATAGTATTCCACATGAAAAGAAACAAGGTATATTGTCGTAACCTCTTTACTTAATCTAGCTCAATGGGGGGGTAGAGCAACAGGTACCGTGAACGGATCGAATATTCTATCACACATTACGCGAGGTACGACGGGGGATAGCTCAACAAAATTATGAAAATATACCTAAAGGTTCCTAACAATATCTCTAATTCATTATGTGGATAAGGGAAGGGACTATCTGCTATAGAAATTTACATTTATATCACTTGGATGGCAAATATTTATTATAATAAAAAGGAATTACAATACCTCCTTGCCTGTCGGTGGGGACGCCATGCTGTATGCATGGACAAGCTGCACACACACCTGATTACTAGCAGAACCTTGACTCGACTGACTAAAACCCACGCCAATTCGGCGTCAGCACGCTACACTAGGAACCGGTTTTTCCATCCCCTCCACTCTTGCACAATATCCAATCTGGGCCGCCAGGTCACGTACGCAATAATGCCAATAATATTACAAATGTCACATCTCCCCCTGGCTACCCAGATCGACGTCCCCGTCGAAACAAGAAGGATTTTTGTTGTTTTTGTGTAGACAAAGAATTACAGAGAAAGAAAAAATATGACATACTTTACAAAATTAGATTACAGCAAACAATATCTGGGTATTCAGAAAGTTAGGATGGAGCAGGAATATCTCTTAATGAAGAAGTTAAAAAAAAATATTGTGAACATGCGAAGCTAATTCAAACATTATGGAGTCTCGAGTGCCACTGATGATTTATTTCAAAACGTATTGCCTAGTCACGAGTACCCCGCACATGCACACTACACTGTACTGCCACTGTTACATACGCACTACACTGCACCAAGTCTCGACGAAATTTCAGCTGCAGAGTCTTTCCTGTTTTGCAAGTCGCTGAAGATGTGGGGAGCAATCGCTGACTGTCCCCCCGAGATAGTGGCTCCTTATGCCACTGCAGTGTAGTGGACTAAAGACAGCTCTCCTTTGGTGTATCTGCAACCTCTGGCCTGTCTGTATAGCGGGGTTACTCCTCTGGACACCCGAGCTCCGGAATCAGCAAAATCACTATAACATGAATCACAAATGAATAGAACTTGTGCCCCAGAAGATCATAAGCAAGTAGTATGTCATTTACACTAATGTGAATTGAAAATGCCACAAAGCTGGCCAAAGTTTACAGTCTAGTTTTAGTAAAAAAAATGACTACACATTGATATAAAAACTGAATTTTTCAAGGGGTTACCATCCAAAATTTGACAAAAACTGCTTTAGAATCCAAGTAAGGAAACATGAAAGGGTCAGAATACATAAATATTATATCACTTACATCCATTGTTTACACAAAATAACACAACACAAATATAGTAAATTATTTGGGATCCCAATATTATATTTAACCAGCTGGTACAACTAATAAAGAAAAGGAATAAGTGCACTTATAATACATTCATACATGACAATGAAATGAAATCATTCATACTGACCATGGCCCAAATAATACACAACACTCACTTAAATAACTACCCAAAACTACTATGTGCATTACTACATACTTCAAAAATAAACCCACATTACATACGTCAAACTACACCTCATTACATACTTTCAACTACAAAAACTCATGCTTTACTGTCAATAACATAAATTCTCCTCCACATTACTATCTTATCCACCTCATTATGATCATTATTATCGTCATTTCAATAATCATCATCATCTTCATCATCTTAGTTTTCAACTTTATTATACACAGTAATTACTGAGAAAATAAAATATCCTCACTGACCTGTCTCATTCAACTAGCTGTAAAAATAAAAAATACCTGACATAGGCATAAACTAAAGAAATCACATTAACATTTCAGGAATGACACAAATAACAGCATTATACTGTTGCATCCACATCTATCGAATCAAGATTAAGCTGGAAAATAGATGGTATTAAAACTCGTTATATAAGATGGTATTAAACTTGTTGCTTAAACACAAAAAAAAATTATTCTCATTGCATTCAATCTCACAGTAGAAAAGGAAGCAAAATTACTAAAGTACGTCAAGAAACCGCTAGAATTAAGCTTGTTGGAGAAAATATACATCAAAAAGTTCCAAGAGCAACTGATGAACTTTGAAATACCACCGGGAAGAGATGTCATCACTAAGTTCATCAATTGGTCAACAGATGGCACCAGAGAACCGGAATCCTACTCCGAAGTCAGTCGACACATAGCAGCGGAAGATGTGGGGAATGCCTCACGAAACATGTCCTGCATGTAATATGTAGTAAGTGGAGCAAAGAGTATCTTAAGTCGGCTCACTCTTTCTTCAATATATGCATACAGATGTCTTTCCCTCACGTCAGTTCCAACTCAACTGATGCTACAGTGCTACTATCTAGTGGCAGGCGTGCATTCCTCATCCAGTCCAATGCCATCGTGGAACGGTCCGACTGATCTACGAATGCACAGTAGCAAAACGTCCTATACTTCTGCAGCACTTGTTAAGCATTATATGAATAAACGCTTAGCAATTGCTTGTAGTCCTCAGTCTTTGCTGAAAAATTTTAAGCTAGGGCATTGGGAGCTTGAAAATGGTAGACTTCAGTTCAGTTTATAATATGGCTGCTTTAATGCACATTCACAAAATAAAGCACACAAAAACAGATCAAAATATCCAAGAGAGAAATTACAGCAAAATATATACAGGTGTTTCAGTAATACTTTTACAAACTTCGGGTATGGGTTCCTTACACCACAAGAAGGAAAAAAGTTCATATGAACGTATGTCCCATAACCCTTTGTTTTCTTGTTAGGAGGTGTTCAACACAGTGGTACTCATAATAAATGCTTGAAATGTCCTTCTGTTGCTTCTATGCATGCCTGTACTCATTGAATCATGGAATGTTGCAACCTGTCAAAAATTCCAAGATGGTGTCGAATGGTTTCGCAGGCTTCCATGACACATCGATGAAGCGCTTCTGTATCCACGATGGCTGCTCCATAAACCAATGATTTAAGATGCCCCCAAAGGTAAAAGTCCACAGGATTGAGGTCGGGAGGACGTGCAGGCCATGGAACTGGTCCTCCTCTGCCTTCCATCGGTCATGGTAGATACCAGTCAGTGCATCTCAAACAATGCGACTAAAATGTGTCGGAGCAAGGCATTTATCAGCAAGGCGACGATAAACAGCGACAAAGGTTGGATGACTCACTTGTCTTCGGTCTGGAAACTCCATCTGATAGAGCCATGCAGCCTCGTGTCCATTACCATTCACGCGACCATACATAAAAAATCATGTCTGCCTGTTCACGAAATGAATATCCAGAATTGGTGGAACGAAACACATGCACTTAACTCACTACATGTACACAATTGAAACGTTGAAGACAGACTAGTGACAAATGACAAACGTAAACAAGTCTCCATGCTAACACTTCGCCATCTACCGTATGTAGTACAATGCCTTCTATGAATGCATAGAGAAATGAAGTTTTGAGTTTGGACCCCGAAGGCCGTTGAAATCACACTTTCATTGTGACAGGAATAACGCGAAAACCAAGGATTATGGGACATATGTTCATATGAACTTTTTTCCTTCTTTTGGTGTGAGGAACCCATAGCCGAAGTTTGTAAAAGTATTTCTGAAACACCCGGTATATGTAATAAAAAGAACAGGCTGGAAGAGTACTTCCTTGGTTGAAAGAACTTATTGTCAACTTTGCGGTACATCCTTTTTTTTTGTATTACTATCTTATAATCTCTTAGTAATGCAGGAGAAGCATGCCACTATTTGACTCATACTCATTTGTTGCTGCCTAGCCAAGTGGTTCTGGCAGTTCAATCCTGCAGTTACTCTATTACCAGGACCACTTTACACACTTTAAACTCAATCTCTTTCCACTTTTAATTAAGTTTCTATAAATATAGAATTTCTGCTTTCCCATGTTTATTAATTTTCCTCAACCATCTGTTCTTTACTTTACCTAAATATTCCCCAAACTTGATAACGTCCTTCTCTATTTCAAGTTCAACAACTTTTTCCCCACTACATGTGGTGGTATATTGGCTCATTTCTCAAGCCTCAATTTTTCTCTCATTATTTTGGTTTCTTCACATCTAAGAATCATATGACAAAAATTTCATTCTGCACATTGGGCACATCTCTAAATTCCTGACCCCTTGTATTCCTTTCATTTTCACAACTGTTCTAGCCCATGAAGCTCCCTCATATCCCATTCTTTCTTTAGTGCCCTGTAGATCCTCAATGACTTTTTGTTCCTTACTTCCTTGGTTAAGCAGAAGAAAAGCATGGTGGTGCATTTGTTTCCAAAAGAGGCATGTATCCAATCCCAGATAAAACAACAGTATGGTAGCACAAGTACAAGGGCTGTCCCAGGAGTACCCAACCTAAGAAAACACAAAAATTTTGGGAAAAACATCTTTCAGCTCGATGCACTTTTCCCAGCGATATTCAATAGCTTTGATACCCTGTTTATAGTGAGAACCGTCGAGTTCTGCAAACTCCATCTCTTTATTGGTGACAAATCTTTTACCACCAGGCCATTTCTTCAATTTTGGAAACAGAAAATAATCAGAGGAGGTTAAGTCTGGCAAATAGGGTGCATGAGGAAGCAATTCAAACTTTAACTCATTGATTTTGGCCATGGTAATAATGGATGTGTGAACTGGTGCATTGTCTTGAAACAGAACTTTCTTTTTTGCTAAATGCGGCCGTTTTTGCTTGATTTCATCATTTTAATGCTGCAATAAGTTTGCATAATACTCGCATTGATTGCTTTTCCTTTTTGAACATAATCAATGAAAATTATCCCATGTGCATCCCAAAAAACTGATGCCATGACCTTGCCTGCAGATGGAACTGTCTTGGCCTTCCTTGGAGCCGATTCTCCCCTTTCAATCCACTGTTTTGACTGTTCTTTCGCCTCAAGTGTGAAGTGATGGACCCATGTTTCATCTATGGTTAAGAATCAACACAAAAACTCGGCTTTATTGCAGTGAAACATCGCCAAATACTCGACTGAAACATCCTCACGACACTGCTTTTATTCCATTGTGAGTAAACGCAGCACCCATCTTGCGCACAACTTTCTCATGTATAAATTTTCAGTTAGTATGCAATGTACAGCACTTTTTAAAATGCCTACGATGTCTGCTAGCTCGCACACTTTCAGTCAACGGTCATCCAATACCATTTTGTGGATTTTCTGGCATGGTCACCTCAATTGGTCAACTACTGCAATGTTCATCTTGGCAACTCGTACGGCCTCGCTTAAACTCTGCCACCCAATATTTTACTGTTGTAAACGAAGGAGCAGACTTCTGCAGAATAGAATTTAGCTCAGCTTTAATATTAGTTGGACTAAGACCTTTCAAATGAAAGTATTGTATCACATAACAAAGGCCAGTTTTATCCATGTTTACAAACTGGCTGAGAGAGTTCCCTATTAATGGCTGCCAAACAATTACTAAACAACGTAGCATCGTCAAACTTCAAACTTAAGCTTTATAAGGGTGGTACGGTCTACCATAGTCATTTGTTTGAAACAACAACTGCTGGGACTGCCCTCGTATGCATCAAAAAATTTACTGATAAAATATCGGAAAAAGCAAATATATGAATTCAATTTTTCAAGTACAGTCACAGAATTTTATGAAGCCCAAGAATACTGCTCTTAAAGAAATGAGTTTCAATTCGCTATGGGGGTAATTCAGAGCTGTCAACATAACATTTCTCATCCCAACTGAATCACTGTTGCCATTTATTTTTCAGGGATAAAAAATAGGAAAACTTATGAAATGGATGAGCTTCATATGAGGAAACTTATTGTGACAAAGCGAGGAAAAGTTGGTAAATGCATTTGAAATGTGGATATGGAGAAGAATGAAATATGTGAAATGGATAGACAAATAAATAATGACGTTATTTTAGAAAGAGCAGGTGAAGGAAGAACACTGAAATTATTCAGGAAGAGGAAAAGAAATTGGCTGGGAGATTACATAAGAAGAAACTGTACACTAAGAGATGCATTGGAAGGAGAATACTAATATAATGGTTTATAGTCAAGAATATGACGTTACGCATAAAACTATAAGTTATGCTTTTGCTTAGCGAAGGCATAAAACAGCAATTTCTTTCAGTACAAGCAAAAAGACTTCTGATCTGAGCTCTGCAACTGACATTAGTAAAAAACAAGTTCAGTAAAGACAAACATACACAATTTAAATAATTTATTGTACAAAAATACTTGAATCTTGCTAACTTCAATTCACAACAAGTGATTTGGAAACTTTTCTGCAGTGATGCATTAAAGTAACCTACAATCATGAAGCATTTAATTATTTATGTTTAGCATTGCAATATTGCAGCATCTGAAATAACAAAAATCTCTTAAAAATACTACATATTAAACGAGGGTAAAACTACTTACTAAATTTTCAGGCCTTCAAAAATGTTTGTATGGATATTTAAAATCACTGCATTCTGATTTTTGAATGACTACTAGAGCCTGCCAGAAGGATTTTTTTTTCTTTCTTTTTCAGCAGAAAGATCAAGCTATTTTCAATAAAGAAAGCAATACAAAAGATGACACGTTTTGCCACCTCTCTCCCTTAAATTATGACAAATAAAAAAGAAGCTGGCTTTTCAGATCATAATTTAGTATTAGTTCACAGCAATATAAAGAAAGAAAATAGGTTTTCATCAAAAATTTCCTCAAACATCAGAATACTCATGTTACTTGACAATCATAAAAAATTAATTACCTCACAAATAGATCTGTCATCACTGCCACCTTGTTCATCTTCCTTACGCTGGCTCTTCAATAGTTTTTTTGCCTGCCTCATAGCTTTCAGTGAATTTTCATACTCTGTATCAAGCTCACAGTATTGCCCCATGAATTCTATTAGTTTATTAAACTGGTGTTCCTTTTCTTTCCCTGAAAAAAAAGATTAATGTAATTTCTTATACAGGATGAGCCAAAAGACTCCAAACCGCCTGCGCGGTGTTTTTCCTGTCTACGTCGTTGGCTCTTGCTGTGTGCCGCTATCATAGAAAGGCGTGGATGAAACCATACAACATTTTTAAAATTACTTTTAAAGGCTTTACTTACCAACTTTATGAAAGGAAATGCTGAAACTGGCCACCGTCATTGTCCATAATTTTTGGCACCTCTTTAGGAAACTATCCATCATGGAATTTTCCAAACGATGACTGATGTCATCTAATGTTTCTTCGATAAGAACCGAATGCAGTCTTTTAGATTTCTTAGCCTGAACACTTCCTGTGGCCTGAAATTTACTGTAAAGTTCATGGATTGTTGTATGGCCTGGAACTTTTACACCTGGAAATCTTTCTGCAAATCGTACTTTCATTTGGCAAGCTGACCAAGTTAACACATACGAATCATAAATAAATACACGCTGTGCAGTAGAAAACATAATATACTTTGTGACTAAGTATAGGGCAAAATAATAAATAACTCGTAATAACTGAACCATATCACATCACCGTCACTCAAAACTGCATTTCACACTGCACAGCAAAACCACAACAGCGTTACTTTGTTTATAGCAGCAGTGCGTTATGTTTTTATCATGTTTCCACACACCCAGTGGAAACACTACGCACAGCTGGTAATACTGTTCATAACATACCCCTCTGGGGTAACTTGAAACATAAAGTGTACAAGACAAACCCACACACCCTGGAAGAATTAAAACAAAATATCCGCCAGGAAATTTCTCAACGTGAACTACGGCGAGTGATGGATAGTTTCCTAAAGAGGTGCCAAAAATGTATGGACAACGGTGGCCAGTTTCAGCATCTCCTTTCGTAAAGTTGGTAAGCAAAGCCTTTAAAAGCAGTTTTAAAAATGTTGTATGGTTTCATCTGCACCTTTCTATGATAGCGGCAGACGGCAACGAGTGCCAAGATTGCAGGCAGGGAAAACACAGCGCAGGCGGTTCTGAGTCTTTTGGCTCACTCTGTATTATCAGCTTACATCCATAAAATCACTTTAATGCTTTTAATGTAAATGAAAGTAAGGGATTGTGCTCCGATGCCTCACAAATTCCATTTAAACTGCAGAGAGGCAATAAGAGATGAATGCATTCCCCACATTGAGCTTTATTGAATAATGCACTAAAATACAGAGAGAGAGAGAGCATTACTTATAATGTACACATTTGTGACCTGAAGTAACACAATGCATTTACTGCCAATGGAGACTCTAACAGAGAATAAACTTCTCCTCCTTTTTATTTTCCAAGTTTCCTTTACTAGTTAGGTCACGAAAAAAAAAGTCTGCAGTAGAAGAAAATGCCAGAGATTCACTTTGATAATAAAGTACATCCTATCAATCTTTGATGACTACACACATTGAAAGTATCACCGTCTTCCAGTCAAGCAAAACATCAACCCAGACAATGCATGCCAAACTTGTTACTAGTAACAACCAATAATTAAGCAAGCTAGTTGTATGACCCCATTCTGCCAAGCTATGAAAAATTACCCATAGAGAATATTCACCACCCTAATGAAATTATTTTAAAATAGGCAAAATGCAAGAAAGCCTAACTACAGTAACAACCTATACAGGATTTTTTTTTTTAATTTTAACTTTCCACTTGATAAAAGCACATTTTCAAGAAAACAATTTATGGTGAATGTTTCTGCACTTGAGGAGGGAAACCAATATTAGTCACATTTTGTTTAGTGAATATTTTCAGGGTTATTTCATGGCGAGCTCAACTTTTTTTAAATGGGAATCCAAATTTGTTTTAATAGATTAGATTTTGATTTTACACACAAAAATAAACACCTGAAATATGTTTTTATTAAATCAACCATTATTTTATGAAATATTTAAGAACTTTAAATAAATTATTTGTGTTAATACTTTGAAAGACTAACTTAGATTTTATTTAAAACTAATAATTAAAATGAAGTGTTTAAAACAGTGGAGCATGTCAATAAGATGTTAAAACACTGGTCAGCAGATTAAAAACACTTGTTGCTCCACTTACTTAAAATTCTATTCGAATATGTTTCAAAGAAACGTGCTCTTCATCCTCAGCAAGCCGGCCGACTGATGTACCCATCAGATAACTTCTTCCACTTCCTTGTTGCCCGGTGTGCCTCTCTTTCTCACTGGTGTTTCAAAATTCATGGCTCGATTTATGTTTTTAATGATGTGTATATTTTCCCATACTGTTAATTCACTATGGTTCTTGGCTGGTTTTAAAAGTTTGATTTCGTGACTAATATTATGATTATGTGACCAAAAATGATGGGCTATGGCTGATTTATCTGTCCATAATTTATGTTTCTGAAATGTTCTTTTAATCTAGTTTCCAAATTTCTCTTTCTGCTGACCGGCGTTTTAACATCTTATTAGATTTTATTTGTTTGAATTTAATAAAATGCAAATGCATTTTTCACTATAATTTTGAATACTGCAAACTGCAGCATTAGAATTGCTGCAAGATGTAGCTTCAGACATTCTTATAATGAATACAGAATCATGAAGAAATATCTTCCACTTTTATCTGTCCATAAGATCATCACTCTACTGGTACAGTCAATCTCATGTTGTCAATTCTTAAACAGTAGTTTCAAATACTTTGGGGGAGTAGCATACCTTAGGATACGAGGTTGATGCTGGTGCCGGAACAATATTTTTGTCACAGTATCAAGGTCTTTCTCTTCTTAAGGATCTGAAAATGCCACTATGGTTCCAGTGTGTCCAAGACGACACTGATATAAGTATTCTAGCCCATGCTACAGCTGAATTCATAGAACCAGAGAAGAGTTCAGTGAAATAAAGGCATGCCTTCCAGATGTCAAGAGTACTCCTATCAAAGCAATATAATTTTTCAGCAGTAGTTGATTGCTGTACTGATAGGAGCCAAGTTGAGTGAACAGATTAAATTTCAAAGACAGTGATTTGCAGCTTTGGAGATCATTTATTTATTAATTTATTCATCCACTGAATCAAATTACATTGGTACAACACATGTCAAATTTTTAGTATACAAATATGCATTCACACACCAACACACAATACCCCTCCCTCTCCCACACACATACAAAGCCACTGAATGATGGTCAACAAAACAATAAAGGGAATCCTCTGCCTGACTCATCCCCCTGATCAGCGGTATCTTGTCAATTTGTCTTAAGGAAATGGCAGATAAACTGTTAACCCTGAAATAGTGGGAAGGGTCAAACAGGTTAGAATGACCCTTGGGAGAGATGCGGTGGGTGAGCAGTTGATTTTTTCAAATTAATTTTCAATGGAAAAGTCATTTAGATGATTGCGTATCTGACTGCATAAAATTAATGAGAAAAACAGGAGAATATCAAGAAATCCACTTGGCTGAAAAATCAGCTGCCTAGTGCAAGAATCTTTCATCTTCGGCAAAATATGAAACTAATCAACAGGCACAATGAGTATTTTTGCAAGTCTATTATTCGTCTCTTCTCGTCCTTTAATGAAAAATTAAATTAAATTGAGTTTTATTTATGGATGCTCTTTAACTGCTGCGTTCCTTAGCATCCCATTCTATATTGGGCATGAAAGACCAGAAATTTTGCTCAGAAGCCTCTTTACGACACAGGACCACCGGCTTTACTTCCCTTCCGAAGGAAGCCATGCTAAGGATTTTTACGCCCAAAAAAATCCATTGCCCTTTGCCAGGTTTGAACCTGCAACCTCGGGAACTAGAGGCTAGCGTGGTAACCATTACACCATGGAGGATGACCTGTCCCTTAGTGTATTGATTTATAAACACAAAAGGAATTTAATTGTAGGCCTTCAAAGCCTTAATATTTTGCAGCAACACTAATGGATATTGAAAGTTCAGAAAACATCCAAATTATACTGTCAAAATGTGTAACTTGAGTCAGGTAGAGCATAATTTACAGGACAAAAAATTAAATTGAGTTTTATTTATAGATGCTCTTTTAACTACTATGGGTCTTAGCGTCCCATTCTATATTGGGCATGAAGGATGGGACTTTTTGCTCAGAGGCCTCTGTATCAGGCTTGAGGTTCTTTTACATGCCGTAAATCTACAACATAGGCCCACCAGCTTTAATTTCCTTCCTAAAGAAGCCATGCTAAAGATTTTTACGCTGAAAAAAATCCATCACCCTCCGCCAGATTTGAATCCACTGCAATGGGAACTAGATAATTTCAAGGATATCTCTGCTTATGCATCAACTAAAAGATTCAGCAATTTTTAATGTAGTAGCCACTGGTTTGACTAGATTTCTGAAAGGTGATAGTACCAAAATCTGGATTTGTTTATTGATTTGTGCCGTTTCAAAAGCAGCAGAAATTGAATTGCTATCCTTACTACGTTCAGAAAACATTCTGTAGTAATTCAAGATATGTTACTACTCTCATAGAAGACCAAAATAATTTATTCCCACATTGGTAGTGATTTTACTTAAGTTTTGAATGAGCTCAAGGCGACTGTATTTCAATTGTACTGTATGGTAGCATTAGGAGTACTTGTGGAGATGTATTCCTCCTAGAGCAAAAGTTATGCATGATTTGCAGTGTAGATTTAGATCTGATTTAACCCTTTTAATTTGAAGACAAAAAAAAAACTAACTCCAAATTAAAATTGAGAGATAGAATGTTTATTAAGGTGTGAAACACACACATTAGCCTTTGAGACAAATTGTTCAGATTTTACCAAGCAAGAATAATGTTACTCATTTAGTATTACTCCAAAGAGGAACATCTACCGCATTTAGGTGAAATTAAAGGAGGTATCCTCTTTTTAGTGGCAATGACAGACAAAAGATAATTACTTCACTGTGCAGAGTCAAGTGTTAAAGCCCTGTCCACACTAATTAACATTTAACAAAACTTGTCAAGTGCAACATGCTAACAGTTGCATGCTAGCCAAATTTTGATCACAGAAGCGCCTTAACATGTTAACCAAAAGAGTTGTGCTTGACACTTTTAACATGTTGAGTGTTTTCCGCTTTTAATGGAAAGCTTGTTAAGCCAGTTTACTTTCACTGTATGTGATTGGGTGAACTTGGGAAGTTTCCAGACGTAACCATGGCAACCGAGTACTTCTGATTCCTTCATGCTATTGTGTTTGGTAGTTCTGTGTTGACTCGTTCTGTGCTCATATCCTTGATTTGGTTTGCTTCATGTGAAGTTATGAAATGGATGAAAGAAAAGACACTTTCATTAATAAAATCTTTGTTGAGGCTATCATTATGGAACATTGTAATATATGTAATAAAAAGGATGGACAATTATACCAAACTAAGCACAATTTATTGTTGTTCTAGAGGCAATATAAAAAAAAGCCTCATTTTGTTAGAGAATTGCAAAAAAGGCTCGAGTCTAGCAGCTGGGATGGCTGCTCTCAAATGTATGTCCTTTTTATGAATTATAGGTTAGGAACCTTGTTCAAAACAAAGTTGAAGTCACTTTGATTTGTCTCAAGAAATTGAAGTCCAACCTGCTCCAAATCTTCAATTCAAAATCATTCAAAATATTTTCACTCCTAAGCCGATTAACAAGATAGGGCCTCATCACCTTCTACTTTTCTTTTTATTACATACCAAGCACAGATACAAATAGCAGTAGTCAAATGCTCATCACTGGAGTCCATTTTGCTTTTAATTGAGAGATTTTGTTGTCCCAACAAGTCAAATGGTGTGGATGGAATGTTAAAGGTTCAAGTTATAACATGTTGAATGAAACATTTTGTTAACTGTTGATATGTTGAACATACTTGCTCCTCTTGTACGCCATTTCATACTTAGTTTCATTTTTACTTTCTCTACTGCATTAAGTAGAGGAACTATTATATTCCACCCAAAAATTTGATACCGAGATTTCACCAGAAATATATGTTTTGAGACCCCCTGAATCCAAAAAAAGCACTTTTGGAAACATGTCCGTGTGTGTGTCTGTGAACAGATAACTCAAAAATGAACAGTCGGATAAACACCAAACTTGGTATTTAGGTTCAGTATCTTTCAGAGATGTGACACAAAGGTTTACAAGAAAATCTCCCCTCCCCAGATTACCCTTTACATGGAACATTTTTCGAAAATTTTAATTTTCTCAAAAATGGCTCTAATGATTTAGATTAAAATATCGTATGTTTAAGATATTTTCATGACAAATAAAATGTATATCTTGAATTTTCTGGGAATGTCTCCAAACGTATTCTTCATTGTGAACGACTTTTGCATAACTGGTAAACCATAAGAGATAGACAAAATTTTACTACACAAAAAATGTAGATCGCATTAAAATACACAATTTATGTCATATACATTTTTTTGTTCAGTGAACCATTTTTGAGATATTGCTTGTTATTTCCTTAAATTTTTCAATACTTATTTTCTCAAATGGGAATTCGTTATTCATTTTTTTTTGTCTTGGATATGCAAAGAGTATTAATCTGTGGCAAAGAGAATGGTGCTGCACCTAGCAACCAGCTATTAAGAGATATGCCTATGCTTAAAGGCTACTGTATTTCTACATTGCCCTTGCAAATACAAAACAAGGAGAACATAGTAGGCCTTAAGCGATAGTCAAATATTTTTAGAACTGGTCGCTATGTGTAAAATGTAATTCTCTTTGCATGTCAAAAGATCATTTCTGCAAATGTTTATCTCGATTAATATGAAATAGATGGAGAATAAGAGTTTGTACAAGAGTAGAGAAAGTCATGTGAGTGTAACACATCAGATGTTTTTAAGAAGATTTGTGTGTATATGTTTTTGTGAACAGCATAACTAAAAAATGAAAATTCTGTTCAATACCAAAGTTGGTATTCATGTTCAGCATCATTCAGGGATGCAACACAAAGATTTTCAATAAAATCACCATACCCCAAACTACCCTTTAACATGGAATATGTTTTGAAAATTTTTATTTTTTAAAAAATGGCTCTAATGATTTTGATTAAAATACTGTATGTTTCAGATATTTTCATGACAAATGAAATTTTTATATTGAATTTTCTGGGAATAGACTCTAAGTTCTCTTCTTTTGAACGACTTATGCATAACTGGTAAACCATAAGAGATAGACAAAATCTTACTACACAAAAAATGTAGATCTTGTTAAAGCATACAATTTATGCGCCCCCTTTTTTTTTAGTTATCCATTTCTGAGAAATTTCTTTTTATTTGTTTGAATTTTCAAATACTTATACTTTTCTCAAATGGGAAGTTGTACTTGTTTTTTCTCCTGGTCATGCAAAGGACAATCAAAGCCAACATATAATGACCAGCTCTTAAAAGATTATACTATTTAAGCCTAATGCATTCCCATGTTCCCATTGTACCTATAATAAAATATGCAGTAACACCATTTCTACAAATGTTTATCTTGATTAAGTAAATAGAAGAATTAGCTTTTGTAAGAATAGTTTGTTGAATAATAGGTAGAGAAAATCATGTGAATGTAATAAATAAAACATGTAGTTATGTTATGGAAAATCACATTTCAGTATACGTTAAAATTGATTACACTGGTTAACACTGATTCTGCGGTATAAAGGAAAATATATGACTAATAGAAATCTGTGCCCTGATTTCAAAAATGAAGTCCATTTTTGGTTATCACATTTGTTATTATGTTATGTGCATATATGTCTATGGTGCTAAATTCATTCAGCTTATACAGCTTACTGCTACGTTTCATTATGTTATTCTAAATATGTTGCTGATATCCTTCCTAATCAACTCACTTCCATCCTCCCTTATCACCGAGATATTTATGTTTATATTCTCAGCATTTATCAGTTTTGTTCTACGTGTCAGGTCTGTCTTCTTGTGAGGTATTTATGTTTACATTTACAGCTATCATAGATCTCAACTTCAGTTCAGCTGAAAACTTGTGTTAATACGCATGTTCATCTTCTACAGAGAGAGCCAAAAAACTACGAATAGGCTGCACGATGTTTTTCTTGTCTGCGACTTTGGCGCTCGTTGCCTCTGCCGTTGTCATAGAAAGGTGCGGATGAAACCATACAACATTTTTAAAACTACTTTTAAAGGCTTTACTTATGAACTTACTGAAACTGGCCACCATCGTTGTCCATACATTTTTGGCACCTCTTTAGGAAACTATCCATCACTCGCTGTAGTTCACGCTGAGAAATGCTGGCAATTTCCTGGCGGATATTTTGTTTTAATTCTTCCAGGGTGTGTGGATTTGTCTTGTACACTTTATGTTTTAAGTTACCCCAGGGGGTTAGGTCAGGGGACCGAGGGGGTCACAAATCTCTACTAATAATTCTGTCCTTAAACGCACTTTCAATTGTTCTCATCAAAATATTAACTGTATAAGCTGTTGTAGAGTCTTGTTGAAAAAAGGCAAAACCACACTCTCTGTCTGTTAATTCTCTAAAAAAAAGGGGGGGGGCAAAATTGCATTTGCATATGTACAGGCATCAACTGTTGACTCAAAAAGAATTGGCAGTGGCCAGTTTCAGCATTTCCTTTTATAAAGTTGGTAAGTAAAGCCTTTAAAAGTAGTTTTAAAAATGTTGTATGGTTTCATCTGCGCCTTTCTATGATAGCGGCAGATGGCAACGAGCGCTGATGACGTGGACAGGATAAACCATTGCGCAGCTGGTTCGTAGCCTTTTGGCTCTCCCTGTACATCTGTAGTGCTAAAATAAAAGTCTGAGTATGACTTCCGCATCAGGATTACACAGGAGGCAGTTGTCTATAAAGTCCTCAGAAGTTTTGTTACATTTGTGGGTGTTACATGTTTGATGGGAAGGTATGTAAAATACACTCACAAACAAAGAAACTATATCACTCATATTTCAAAGAGAAAGTTGATCACGATAAATCATTTGCACCTCATATTGCATGTAACAGTTGTGTTGAGCGATTAGTAATTGGTATGAAGGAAAACGGAAGGTAATGTCGCTTGCCAAACCAATGATATGGAGAGAACAGCAGAACTACCATGACGATTGTTACTTTTGCATAAGCAAATTTGGTGGTTATAACAAAAAAATAAGGCAGGAATTAAATATCCAAATCTGAACTCAGCTACATGGCCTATTCCTCATGGACCCAAACTATCCATACCTACACAACCAGCAGACCTCAATTTTAGTGATCTGAAAGCAGCTCCGCAACTTCAAACAATGAGTTGGTTTCTGATCCAGAAGAATTTGACAATTCACAACAGTTTAATCAATTTGAGTTAAATGATTTAGTGAGGTATTTAGGCCTCACAAAACAAAAAAAGTGAATTACTTGTTATCATCTGGCGTTACATTTTCATGGTATAGGAATCGCAAAATACAGTTCCACAAGTACTATGCAAAAGAAGATCAACTTGTGTTTTGTGTGGATGTGTGTAATCTTATTCAACAGTTGGGCAGAGAAGCATATGAGCCAAGTAACTGGCATCTTTTTATTGGTTCTTCCAAACGAAGTCTTAAGGCAGTGTTACTTCGTAATGGGCAAGTTAGCTTCAATACCGCTGCACATACTACAAACCTACGAGTGTCTTGTGAAACTCTGAAGCGTGTTCTTGAAAAAATTAAGTATCACGACTATGATTGGCAAGTATGTGGTGACTTTGTTACTAGGACAACAGGGAGAATACACAAAATTCCCTTGATTTTTTACAAATGGGATAGCAAGGCGAGGGACAAACACGGAAACTGACCAGTGGCCTGAGAGGCAGCAATTGGAACCTGGATCAAAAAATGTTACTAATGTGCCTCTTGCTGATCGTTAAACAATTCTACTCCCTCCATTAAACATAAAATTTGGCAGGATCAAACAATTTGTGAAAGCACTTGACAAAAGCTGCCCTTGCTTCTAGTGCTTATGCACAAAGTTTCCATCATTGTCACAGGTTAAAATCAGAGAGGGAGTATTTGATGAACCACAGATAAGGAAATTGATGAAAGATGTTAATTTCACCAGCTCTATGAATGAAATTAAAAAATATGTATGGAATGAATTCACAGAGGTTGCTACAAAATTTCTGGGCAATGTGAGAGACCCTCAATACAAAGGAATTGTCAGAAATATGCTGGAAAATTTCGGACTGCTCGGCTGTAATACGAGTTTGAAGCTTCATTTCAAGTCACATATTGGCTACTTCCTGTCGAATTTAGGAGCTGTCAGTGAAGAGCAAGGTAAAAGGTTTCACCAGGACTTGAAAGATGTTGAACGACGTTATCAGGGACGGTGGGATGTACATATGATGGCCGATTACTGCTGGTGTCTTGCACGCGACAAACCTACCAGAGAATACTCAAAATCATGTACACTCAAGTTCCAATGGGAAAAGAAAAAGGGGTACACAAATAACTAACATACATTCTCCAATTCAGGTATGCTTCCATGTTTTTATTATTCTTTATTTTCTTTAAAAGTTGTATATGAGAGTGTAATATTTTGCAAATTTTACAATTATATTTTCACTGAACATTGTCATATTGCCAAAACAAGATGTGCTACAGAAAAACAGAATGCATTTTTTTAATTCTGCACACTGAAATTAGTAAAAGTCACCTATTTTTAATCGTACAGCAGAAAAAAAAGTTTTCATCTGCAACGTACTGTTATGGCTTCTAAATCATTCCACTAAAGCGAAACTCTACCTGAAAGTGTACAAAAAAAAAAAAAAATGCTCGGTAATGTTGTCAGCAGAGCAAGTTGGAGCCATTCTTTATTTTAAACACATGATAAAACCTATTTCACTGTAACAGCCATTAAAAATATTCCAATCTTAGCAAAGAAAGTTTAAAATGGTACATGGGAACTGCAAGTATATCAGTTTCAGTTATGTGACATGCTGTTCATGCGAGTGTAATACATAGGTTTTAAAGTCAGAACTCGGTTATTAGTTGTGTGACATGCTGTTCATATGACTATATGTAGCCTGGTTTTACTTGAAAGAATGCTAAGTATCAACAAAGACAATCACACAATAGTACCTTAAGTATTGAATTGGCGATTATTCAGGTAACTGTATTATGTCTGTAAGATTATGGCATTTTGTTTCCCTTTATCTCATTTAATTATTTAAGTTAGCGTACTGGCTTTCTTTGCGCTTTTTTTCACATAAAGGTAGGAGGAAGTTATGTTGTTTCCCCCCTTGTTTATGCAAAGTTGGAGAAGAAGAGTTTGCTAGGTTACAACAAAAGATACGACAATTTCATTATTACCCAACAAAAAATTTTGACATACGAGTTAAGTTTCGAATTAACTGCTGTTTTATGCAAAATGAGATTTCTTTACGACAAAATTGCAACCTGTTCAAACGAGAGTAAGGTGACATAACATGATGGTAAAACACCTACCTTTACTGTAATGGGACACTATCAGGCTACAACTTTTCAACGCCTCCGTTCCCAGGAGCATATATTTATTTCTTATATTCTCCATTATAACCGGCAACTCAAAACTGCACCTTAGATGCACTAAATCTAGAAAAATAAGGATTGTTTATACTATTTAAGATTAAAAATACAAATTAGCGCAGGAACGGAATAACTATTCGTTGTAGCACTAATATGTATTATAATACACTCTGCTTAAATAAATAAGTCCCTTCTAGCAGACGGCACTTTCAAGCACTTGTCAACGGTTCCGTCCACCAATCAGCTGCCATTCCTCACACTCCCTGCCCAGAAACTGTTGAGCTGTGCTGTTGAGTTTCGGTGGGGTTGCCGACTTGCCGAGTGATGCCGCTTGTGCACGTACGTTTAGCTGGTTTCGCGTATTAGTGTGCGAGTCGCTTTGTTAGTTTAATGTTCAGGCTATCTTATTATTCTTTATAGTTTGTTGCAAGTAACTGCGAAAAACAAAAATGGGCGATTTTCTTAAAAATGACTTAACATTTTGATTAAAGTACCATATGTTTAAGACATTTTCCTGACAAATCAAATGTATATCTTGAATTTCCTGTAGTCTCTGAAGTCCTCTTCAATCTGAATTACTTTTGAATAACTGGTAAGCCGTAAGAGATAGACAAAATCTTACTACACAAAAAATGTACATCTCGTTAAAGCACACATCTTATGTCAAATACGTTTTTTAATGTCAACTATTTTCTTGGGCAAATCTCCTCTTAGAGTATCCCCGTTGAAAATGCTTATAAAATCATTGGAATTTTAGACGCGCAGATCCCTTGGCTACGCCCTGTCATCGGCCGCAACTTGCTACACTCCTCTCCTTCTAAAAAATATCTCTCGGCTACGCTTTGAGGCTGAGAGACCTCAATCTCTTGGCTACGCCTTGAGGCTGAGTTTCTTACCGACTTTGGCGGCATTAGTTATTCATATGTTGCCAGCATTACGTTAGAGCAAGCGACAAGCGCTTGCAGAAAGCTCTCCCGAAGGTGTACGAACACCACGCTTCCAAAGCGAATGTCGCGACCTCTGCCATGCTGATTGCTGAGGCTTGAAACTAAACTAAGATGGAAGTCAGCTGATAAAATAGCAATGCCGAAAATATAAAAATAAAGCAGAATTTTCGTATCAATGAGCAATTGTGTAAATGTAGGAGTTTATAGATAGTGATACCTTATTTAATATTGAGTACCAAATAACTCGCATTCGATGTTTAAAACTGGAACATGACCTGAAAACCTAGTAAGGTAGAAGACAGGTTATGAATCGAAAGTTTAGTTGGTTTTAATGAATTGAAATATATATAGCGAAAACAAGCTAACCTTAAATATAAACTATACTTAGTATGTTAAGGTGTTAAAATGTGTGTTTGTGCTATTTAGTGTTGAAATGTGTTCGAATTAGGTACTGTATTTCGAAAAGTTTATTTTTATGGATTGCACACTAATATCGTAAAACGAACAAGAGAACTCATGCTCAAAGGTTATGTCTGATACCTATTTCAATTTTGAATGTGATGTAATAATAGTTTGGGATCCATAGTTTGATTTTGGATGTGTATTAGTGTTGTGCTCAAACACTATTTACTGCTGTTATACCAAATAAATGAATTAGGACATAATGCTCTTTTCATTGCAAAATAACTTAAAGCATTTCATAAACAGAAAATTCTCCATATGTACTGTATATCTTTGGGAATTTTTTGTCAATCTGGGTAACTCGGTTAAGCGCTGGCCTTGGAAGCACAAATAGTTACATAAAACTTGTGTATTACCACATTATTGCTGAATGATTTCTACATATCGAAATGTCAGCTACCATATTTATGACAAAACACCCAACTTAAATTATATAAATGTATAGTATGTATTGCATGGCAAAATATCTGCTGAAATAGTTATTCTTTTTTATGTATCTACTTTATTTACATACACCTCATTTGTGAAGTTATAATGGGAGCTGCCTTGTAAAACAACTTCTTGGTTTCATTACTTGGTAGTATTGTGTAATGCTATCTCTGTTTTAAATGTTGTCTCATATTCACACTTCTAATTGGGCAGCACTATGGCCTCACAAAAAAGCCTGGATTCAATCCTAGGGATCAGAGGTGGGATTTTGTGGTAGATAAAATGGCACTTGTTCTCTGGTTTTCCCCACCATAATTCCATCAATTGCACCATCTTCATCATTGTCATCCCCCCTACCTCCAGTCTCCAATCTCTGTAAACCTGTGAAGTTAAAAGGGACATTAAAATTCAAAATACTATGGAGGACAGAGAGCAATACTAATGAAGGAGTGTCTCATCCAGCCACCCAAATTTATAAACCAGCATGTGCTGTTACATTCTTTCTGCAGTCAACATATGAAAAAACAATTAATACTGGCACACTAAACTACATGTTAAAGTGATTGACAATTATGAAGGGTGGGTGTGATATGGTTAAACACAAAGAGACATTGTTATTATTTAGAGACATTGCATTCACATTCATATTTAATAATACTGTATAATACATTTGTATGGTATTTTAAGGAACATGTGCCTATATTAATATACATTTGAATGGTTAAACATAAAGAGACATTGTTATTATTTAGAGACATTGCATTCACATTCATATTTAATAATACTGTATAATACATTTGTATGGTATTTTAAGAAACATGTGCCTACATTAATATACATTTGAATGGCCTACCCAATTAAATTCTAACCTCTTGAATGTCTGCTATTACAATCTATTGGAATGATCTTATAGGTAATTGCACTTAGTCACTTATGCATACACAAAGCCAGTTCTAGTTAATAAAACTTAGTTATTGAATAGAAAATACACTTTGATTCCATTTCTTGGGAAAGGTTCTATATATAACATTTGGTATAACACAGTGGAGGTCCTACAGCACATGGGAACCTTAAATTTATTGACAGATCATATGGGAAAAAAACAAATTGAAGCCCATAGGGTGATGTTTGTTTGTTTGTGTTTGTTCATTTGGCTCCACTGTGAGCAATGCTCAGGGAAATTGAACACATCATACAATTATGAAGTATACAGAGTAAGTAGGAATATACCCAAAGCCAAGAACAGCCTTTGGTGGGGGGGATGCTCCCCTCCCCATCATGCATTATCTAAGAGAGAAAAATTTGTAAACCATCACCATTTCAACAGTAAACTTCTCGACATGCATTACAGTAGGACAACAATAGCAAATAAGTGTTAATCACCATCACATGCAATCTGCCCTACAATAAATTGCTTACATGAGGTTGATACTATTATGATGATTAATTCACTTTAAGTAAGCTCGAAATTATAACTTTATATTTATGTTATGCTTAAATTTCAATTTCCCTGTAATTTCTATTACCTTGAAGACATGTTTGAGAAAGACATCACTTGAAACGAGAAATTCTCATTTTTACTGCATGGGTATTATTTGGGAAGACAGTATACAGGGTGGAAGGTACTGCTTGAACTGTACGTTAATCATGGATTCTATATAATGAGTAGTGCAAATATGTCCAATACAATTTTTGTCATTAAACCTACAAAAATGAAACATAGTGATGTTCCTTGTGCCTGTGTCTATTAGCCATTTTATTACAGTTCAAGCAATACCTTTCACCCTGTATAAGAAAACATTTAGAAGATGGTGGAGTTTGCATATACATAACACATTATAACATAAAACTGGGATGCAACAGATCCATCTATCCCATTGACTAACAATTATACAATCACTGTGTGGTACCGGTATTCCTACTACTTTCTATCCAGCAATAGTATTTACATGGTAGCTTAAGTATTTAAAGTCCAATATCAAACCTGCTGTGTCTGTAGAGACTGGCACTGTAGCAAGATGACAATATCACAAAAGACATGTTAGGAATGGGGAGGAGTATAATGGTTATTTTGGGTGGGGAATTTTCTTGAAAATCTTTGTGTTGCATATTTGGAAGGTACTGAACTTAAACCGATTTGTACTATGTATGTACAAATTCATGCTTTGAAACGCATGGCTTTATGTATTCACTTTCAATTGCCAGTCGAAATGCGCGCGCCAACGTTCCACGTTACGTATTTGACCACAGCCAATGGGAGCAAAAGGTGCCGGAATGGACTACCTTCCCCCTTGAACAGGAAGATCGTTCCCTTTCGTTCATTTTCGGCATTCGCCCCAACTTGAGGGAGCTATCTGCAAGCGTATGATATAGAGTGATATCTGTTGGACATAACACATCATTATCAGCGCTGTGGGGGATACTCTAAGAGGAGAATGTCGATTCCTTGTTGTTGGTTTGCATTTTAAAACATACTTTTCTCAAATGGGAACCGTTTTACTTTCTCTCTCGGCCACGCAAAGAGAACTGAAATAATACCGATCCGTTCTTACGATCTGACCACAAAACACCAATGTATCTGACTCGTTTAAGGCCAAAGGTTCTAAGTTATGTTTTTACTATTGGTAACACTGATTCATTCTAATCTTTACCGGCATTGACATTAAATTGAGACATTGAGCACATACTTTGCTGCTCTGTGGCATTGAGGTAAGTGTTCATTTGTCTCATGAGGTAGGGTGTAAGTCTAGCAGGGGATACGTTGTCCAATTTTACTACACATAAAACAGGTAAGTGAAGCTTTCTGGCAGTTTTCTTTTATAAAAATGTAAACCAGTAATTAAAAGATGTTCGTATCGATTCCGTTTATAACATATATAAACAACAGGAACATTTGGACAGTGAAACTATGGCATTAAGTTGCAGCGCAAACTGATGTTTGTTGTAACATATCTTGCTTCGCTTGTTGATTGATTAACATGATAATCGAAATTGTCGATGATTGCCGTCCTTTATTATTGTATTACTACTGCTGCTTCTACTGTTACCATTTCTTCTAAACGAATATTAGCATAAAACTATCTAAACTCAAATCTCAATATATCATTTCTTCTGAGTCGTTTGTCCTTTTTACTTAGCGAATGTCGTCGTCTAGTTGATCCGTCTTGCGCATCTATACGAGACTGCTGAGGTGAAATTTTTCACATGGCGGGTATCCAGTCCAGCGCAAAAACTCCAACCTGGAGGACCAGAACATTGCCTCATCAGCCGGTTTTCAGTTCTCCTAAAGGGCCTTCTCGGTTACCGTAGCGGTCTCAAGCCTTCAGCTACAAACCTACAGGACGACAGTCGATCGGACGACCAAGGAAACGTCCTAAGCCGTGGCCGGAAGAAGAATTATCTAAACTCACGCTATTTCTTGTAAATCAAATCTGTCCTTCCGGCAGAGATATTTGTCAATAATGTTCTCGTAGAAAGGCTGGCTCTCAAAGTTTAGAACTATGGTCAACCCCTGGTGTATTGAAATGCTAGCCAGTGAAGAAAGTCGACACTGTACTGCGCAAAAATGTTTTAAGTCTTTTCAGACAAAAGAAACGGCGTTTCACAAGTACACTTGTTGAAGCTATAGTCGACACCAAACTAAAAATTAAATTCCCACGGTTTACAGATGAAACTTTCGCCGTAGCCTGTAAATAGAAATTCTTGAACGCTTACGTATAGCACAGACCCTAGAGATTAGTCTGAAGATTTATCGACATCGAGGGCGACTATTTGTCGTCGACATTCGTTAATTCGAAGAATGCACAGTCTTGCACTGTCCCACAGAGCATCTACGATTGTACTAAGATTGTTTTTTCCCCCTGTAGTTTTCAATTGCAATGACTTGAAATGCTCCTCAGAACCTTAATTGCTTGTAAAAAACACCTTGACATTTTGAAAACCACAGATTCCTTTTCCATTCCAAATGCCAAATGTATTGCTGAACAAAAGGTATGGCCAACAGGAGGTTTTGTAATCTCACACTACTGCAAAACCAGGGTATTATTGAAACCACGAGCCCTTTAAATGAAGCTTGTATGATTTTGCGTTTTTCCTCCCCTTACACCTCGCTTCTAACCTAACATTTTGTTCTATCAAATCCACCGGTCTTCCGGATACATATTTCACTTTCACGGCACAAAAAAAGCTATGCTTTCAAATAAAATAAAATCAAACAGACACCGAATTTGAAATTATAGCGCTTGTGAAATTATAACATATTAAGAAACGAAACATACAAAATACGGTAAATTACTTATGGGTTGCCAACTCTGTTTAGTAAGAGTGTTGACATGTTATTAAAGAAATAAAGAGAAACCGCTCAGTAGGACTTCACCCCGTTGTGTTTTGTAAATGCCAGAGTTTATTAGAATAGAATCTCACTAGATCATGTCATTGTTTTCCAAAGAACACCAAACTAACAGAAGTGCAACCCTATTGTATTTTTAGTGTTAAACGATGGCAATACGAAAACAATCGCAGCGTGATTAGTGATAGGGACGGAACCAAGGCCTCATTTATGCTTGTGATTTCATGCCGTGCGACAAGGAATGATGCGACGCGGCATAACTTAAAATTGTCAATTTATGCATGCGACCATGGATTTGTATAACAACTGATGTTCCTACCATGTGTTAAGATTGCGAGCGATCCTCTGCTAGCTCCGCCGCCATGCAGGACGGACCATCAATGAGTGCGATATGAATCGTATAGTTACTTGCGATTTAGGACATCGCAACCCAACTTTTTGGTAGCCCTTTAATAAATAAATGTACACCGTTAGTACCGGTATAATTGCGACCTAGACTATTAAACCAAGTCCGCCGGTTTTTCTTCTATCTACAATAATAACCTCCCTTAAATTTAGGATAATATCGCATATGTTTTTACAGCAAATTACACTGAGGAAATATTAAACCTAGTCCGCCGTTTTTTTACTGCATTTACAACTCCTCAATACCTTAAGGAAATTACATCTACTTTTTACAACCTTCTTCCGATATGGGTTCACTGACAATACCAGTGCAAATGTGTAGAAAAAATTGCAACAGAAGTGCCCTCAATAGTTTACGGGTAAAAGTAACTCAACAATCCCCTTGATATGTAACATTAATATTGCAAACACAAGTAAGCTAAAGCTTCTACCCGCAGAAGATCACAGAACTAATCCAAGTGGTCAAGGTGATATCGTAAGATTCTCCAAGAATGCATATTTTCATATCAGAATATCTGACCATATCTGTATCACAAGTTATGACAAACATGTGGTATGATCTTTCAATAAGCCAGCTACACGTATGCCTGTGCAACTCTTAGAGATGAACACAACATTGAAATTTAACATTCTTTAAGTTTTAGGCTTCCCAAAATGAAATAGATACTCCAAAACTAATTTAAATTATATTTTCCCAACAAGTTGTAAATAATACCGGTATGCGCAACTCTTAGCAAAGAGTTATATTCATTCCTCATACCAGCTTATTGCTACTAGAACAAAAATCAATTATCATAAACCTGTTAAGAGTATATGATTAATGCAACATTTATACAATTGTAGGTAGAGAGAAAATTCGGATTTAACTATGAATTAAAATCACTATAATCTGCTTACACTGAAGATTAAATCTGATTGTACTGAATACCTGCTCAGTAATACTTATTTTGTAATTGCATTTATTAGCAATGAATGGAAATAAGTAGTACACATTTTCTGAAACAACATAAATTTTATGGTTGTTTGGTACATTCCTTAACCTAATGGTAGTATTGGTGTTAATGGGTATATAATAAAGCTTTGTAGACAGTTTGAAAAAATGGGTAGTGAAAATAAGTATTAACTGCTTCATTCCTGAGTGATTAAATAATAAAAAAGAACGCCAAGCATAGAAAGTATATAAAGGAAGAGTGGATAGATGATTGGTAATTACAAAACTCATATGTTTTTTTAACAAATTATGTTTACCCATGAGCATATAAAATGGCTCCTTATCCACTATCGTGTTTACATACCTGTGAAAACTTAAACTTTTGTCTACAGACCTTTATATGCTATTACATCCAAATGCAACACAGTATATTCCCATTATTTGGTCTTAAATTCTATTAAAATATGCTATAACCATATACCTTACAATCAACTCATATATACATTGTTTTAAACACGTTGGTATTATATCATCCCAGCCACTATATTGGTTTTTGTCAAAGCTGTTAACTATATTAAATATTTCCCTTTCATCTGTAGGATACATAAACATTGTATTAGTGACTTGTACACTATCTTTACTTGGATTACTTTTTTACATTACCTTTTTCATAAGAGGTGGACTTCAAAAAAATTCATTGAATATATTGCATATGACATCTGGATTTGTTTCCACTTCACTCTGATTATTAATTACAGCCTTTACATTTTTCCATTCTGTTTTCTTGCGTCATTTATAATATCCCTGGCACTTTTAATTCTATTACTCTTACTATTTAATTCTTCCTTATATTGAGCACCCCTTATATTCGCAAGTAAAATTTGAAAAACATTTTTAGAGCTTTTAGTTTATCTTTGTAGTACTCCCAGCCTGTTGATTTATAAAACTCATAAGCATCCTTCATTTTATTTTTGATGTTTATTCTTTCCGTATTTAGTTTGATTTTGCTCGAGTTGTAGACTTTTTTATTTCTCATAACATATGGGCATGTATTACTAAAATGATAATTATAAATTTTACAAAACGTTTCCCATTTTCTGTTTACACCTTCCACAGAATACATTGCCTCCCAGGCTTCTTGTTTGAGCGATTGCTTAAGTGCTTCTATATTATCATCATTCATGCAGCGGTACTTAACGTTTATACTACCTTTAGTATTTTAGTGCGATTTTATTAATTTGTATACTTTGAGCATAATGATCTAAATGACATTTACGTATACTTCCTGAGTATCATAATATGTAGCAATATAATCAATCTTTGTTGCTGAGATTTTTTTTATCCTTGAGGGTGCTACTACCCTATCATTAATATTGTACGAATTAAAAATAGCCCTTAGTTTCTTATATTCTATATTCCCATCATCCCTATTAATATTTAAATCACCTGTTACTACTAAATAAGTGTTATGCTTACTAATTTCATGCAATTTAATTCCTAGTTGGTCCAGAAAATGATTAATAGACTCCGAGGGGGAACGATAAACTCTCAATATAACTACAGTGCTGTTAACTGTTGTAATTTTTATTGCTGTCATTTCCATTATTTTTTCTAAACTTACAGTTTTATTGATTCTATGTTACTTATATCAATTGACAGATGTACATATGTAGCCACACCATCACCTTTCGATTTAGCTCTACAGTAGTTATTTACCATACTGTAATTATTTATTTTATACAAATTAATTTGATCAGCTTTCATACCATGTTCAGACGCTACCACTACTTCAGGATTTGTTTCATTCAGATACTCATTAAAATACTATACTTTGTTTGATAAATATTGTTATTTTTATGCAGGTGTGCAATAGTATTTGAATGCATTTTCCTAAGTATCCCATAACTCCATATCATATTATTCAATTTAACCATTTCATTGTCAGTTTGCTGCTGAATTTTTGAACACCCCCCTCTAAAGTTCCTTGTGTTTTTTGGCTTCAGATATTTTATTACCCTGTTCAATAACTTGCCAAATTTGACTGAACCTCTTCTGTTTAGGCGCAGGCCATATTTTCCTAGACATATGCCACTAATCCATGCATTCCCGTCAACAAAAACACAGTCTTTTCTTTGCACACCTCTTCAAGCATGTCATTTGCAGCCCTTATATGTCCCAAGCCCTTATTTATGCACCATAGAACACCACTTACACAAATTTTAGCTCGTGGTAATATTTTCTTTGCTGTTTTTATCACATGAGATTTCTTGCCTGATGTCTCCTGGTGCACCTCCGGAGCGAAGGTCATTGTTACCTAGATGAAGGATAATGGTGTCCAGATAGTCCATGTTCTCTTCCAACTTTTTCCATATGTTGTATCCTGGCCCCAGGATAGCAGTACACTAACACATCCGGATGAAACTGCCTATCTACATGCCGTACTATTGAATCACCCACTATTATTGCAGACTTCTTCTCATAGAGCTGCTCTACCACATTATTCACTTCTTGCTCACCAGCAATATCTTCACTAAACTTTTCTTCGTGACGATCATTCGTTTTGGAGGTTATGTTCGGCTGCTGGGCTGTAGTTTCCAGCACCTGAAAGCTGCTTAACCGGGATCTCCAGCGTCCGTTTGGTTGGTGATCTCCTATTTTCCACTTGTTGCTTGCCCCAATTCTTTGATCTAACCTGAATCCACTACGATTGTTTATTTCTGTTAGACTGCTCACTTAGTTCCTCAGCCGTTTTACCACTATATTGTCTTACTATATCCTACTTTTCTTTCTTTATTAGTTGATTCTTGTTTCGTAGATCACTCATTTCCTGGCTTGCTGCGACAAGATCTTTCCTTAATATTACAATTACCATTCTTAGTGATGCAACACTTTCACAATCAACATGCGTCTGAAGATCAAAATAATTACCATGCGTCGGCCATCGTAATAAGAATGTTCACATTTCTTATTACTTCGTTGATATTAAGAATTTAAGACCAAATAATGGGAATATACCGTGTTGCATATGGATGTAATAGCACCCAACGTCTACATAAAGGTTTAAGTTTTCAAGTTACATAAATACGATATTGGATAAGTAGCCATTAGTAACTAACCATGGGTAAACATAAATTGTTAAAATGCATTAGTTTTGTAATTAACATTTATCTAAACTTCTTTTATATACTTTTTGTATTTGGCGTTCTATTTTATTACTTGAATCAACTCAGGAATATGACATGAAGCAATTTATACTTTCTTTCATAGCCCAGTTTTTTCAAACTTAATTTTAATTCATAGTTAAAACCAATTTTTCCCTCTACCTACAGTTACATAAATGTTTCATCTAATAATTCCATAGTGTTTGGTAGGGCAGAGCCATTAATTCTCTTAACAGGTTTATGATAATTGATATTTTTTCTAATAGCAATAAGTTAGTATGAGGAATGAATATAATTCTTTGTTTAGAATTGTGATATACCAGTGTTATTTACAACTTATTGGGAAAGAATGTTTAAATTAGTTTTGAAGTGCCAATTTCGTTTTGGGAAGCCTAAAACTTAAGGAATGTGAAATTTCAATTTTCTGTTTCATCGCTAAGAGTTGCATAGGCATATGTGTAGCTGTGTTATTGAAAGATCATATCACACGGTTGTCCTAACTTATGATACATGTATGGGCAGATATTTTTGAAGAAAATTTATTTTCTTGGAGAATCTTACAATATCAACTTGACCACTTAGATCAGATAGAAGATTTAGTTTACTTGTGTTTGTCGTATTAATGTTGCATATTAAGGTAATAGTTGAGTTACTTTTGCCCGTAAAGTATTAAGGGCATAATTAAGTTCTGCTGCAAAATTGTTGTGACTTGTTCTACACACTTGTACTGGTATTGTCAGCGAACTGTAAAATGTAGATGTAATTTCGTTAAACTAATGAGGGGTTATTGTTGTAAATGTAAGAGAAAAACGGCGGGCTATGTTTAATATTTTCTCAGTCGTAATTTTACTGTAAAATACACGCGAAATTTCTTAAATTAAGGAGAAGTTATTAGCGGATATACAAGAAAAACCGGCGGACTTTGTTTAGTACTTACTCAATCGCAATTATATTGATGTTAACTGTGTACATTTATTAAAGGATTACCAAAACCGTTGGATTGTGATGTTCTAAAGCATAAGTAACTATAGGATTCATTATCGCACGCATTGATGTTCCGTCCCTAGCAGACGACGGTTCACAATCCCAGTACTTGGAGGAAATCCAGTTGTATATACATCCCTGCCTAAACTATGAAAAAACCGCGCTCTCACAAGCCGACGTCACTGGCAGCTACTACAGCTGTATTTTTCATACTTACTTCATACTCTCTAGCTCAGCTGATCATATGTTGTAACAGCGTATCACTACTGATGCCGTAGAAATTACCTGAGCTTCAGTAGTTGTGATTGCACTTGGAGTTATTCAAATTGCTTTTAAGGGGATCAACTAAAGCTAAAGTAACTTGTCAATATCATCTGTAATAATTCAGTATTAGAACGTAATTATATCAGTTGAACATCTGACAGATAGACTGGTATGAAAAACACAACTGTTTATTTTGTTTATAATTCTTTTTATTTAGATTGTGCAATACTCGATTAAAATAACTTTTATATAATATTACTGGGATTTATAGTGGTTGCTGGTTCGTCACTAATTCTGTTGACAGGAATGCTTTTATTCCATAATACATAATTGTGTCACATTTAATTTAAGTTCTGAGGCTGAATAAAACTTCAAGTACCTTGCATTAATTTCTTCTCCGTGCTTCATAGAAAAATACTTTGTATTTAAACTGCCTACAAGTTTTTGTTTGAACTCATAACCAACCACTGGCTTAGCCAGAGAATATTAAAGGGGATTTTGTATAGGTATGCAATTTTTAAACAATTTTACCAACTCAGATGACAAATATTAATTAATCCCGAGTTGAAATATGTAAATAAATTGATTTTGTATTCAGAAATTAAGGTGCAGCAGTCGGAATTAAAATCTCATGCAATCTCATATCTTGTTATTCTTATGGAAGAAAGTCACCATTCCCGGCATAAATCTTGTAATCGTTATCTAAGCTCTGGCTTAACATTCACAGAATGTACAGGGCGTTCAAATTGTTGCATCCTGATAAAGACATCGATCACTGATTTTCCTGCAGGAGTTTTCGTAGACAGGCCCCTTTAGTTATCATTTCATCACCCTAATGCGGATTCTTGCACGACTTGTGACCTATTAAAGATGAAAGCCAATTGCACAGTTGGGGCAGAAAAGCGTTCTCTGATATTCCAGAAAGAGCTACACTTCTGTAACGCTAAAAAGGCTACATAAGCTCTCAACTATGACAACACTATGTCACGTATGTCCTGAAGTACATAATCCACTTTGAGTGTGGACATGCAAGATGCTATTTTCACTCCTACATCAACACATTCTTACAGCTTGTACCTTCATCTTGGTGACACAGGACAAAGTTACATATGCTTATGGTATAAAGGCATTGCCGAACGTGGAAGAAATGAGGTCGCCTCTTGCATGCTTAAAGTTCTTTCTTCTGGTATCACTGCAAAAAGGAATTTACAATAATGGTGTGATAGCTGCACAGGGCAGAATAAGAATCGTATGATGTTAAGGGTTATAATTTATGCCTTAGCAAAAAGCTATTTTGAATCGTTGCAATTAAAATGTCTGTTTCCGGACACTCCTACATGCCCTGTGACAAGGAATTTTGTATCATCGAAAAGAGTAGTATAAGATTATGGCTCCACAGGAAGTAGCTGAAATGATTCGCAGTGCTAAAGTATTCAAGCCGCATGATATAATTATAATGAAAACTGAGGACTTCTTTTACTTTGCTGTTGAATCTGATACATTTTTGAAGAAGGCTTCTCTTAAAATAAGCACCTTCAGCTGGATTGGAATTTCAAAAGAAGACTTCCGGTCTTCTACTACCTTCAAGAGAGGACAATCATTTAATATAATTATTTGCATATGTTGTATGTAAGTGGTTGTAACTGATAAAAATAAACTGTTAGAGTTTTTTTAAAAATAATAAAATATTACTCAGGCCCACCAGATTCTTTTAGTATAACTTAGGAACATTTCAACACGTAAATTGAAACAAATTCAACTATAAGAAATATATGTGAAAAGAGAACCATGTAACACTAGGACAGGGCCTCACAGGCCCTGCATATGCATTCATGTGTGTTTTCAACTCCATTCATCCTAGGGTTAATGAGATAGAAATGCGGAAAGAATATAATATAAATTCAAGGCTATCTCCAATCTTCACAGTTTGCAACCCATAGAAAGAAGAACGGCTATTCAAAAAATATAGACTATTATCAATGTTGTACTTAGAGCGTGCAAAATATCATGCATTTTGTAGTGAAATTTGTGCCCAACAAAAAGAGTTCTATTTCATGTAAGAGTGAGTACTGTTTGTGTTGAAGTTTCTATTTTTATAATGTATAAACTAATAAGTTTTCAACCATTTTATACCTGATTCTCAAAATTAATTTTACAACATGTGGATTCAGTAGATTTCTTCAATTTGGATTTTTTTTTGTGACTAACAATATAACCACAAATCGTTTTTTGCTTCTAAAAATTTTCCTTTTTGGCTCTTACCACGTTTCCCATACAATGCTTCAATTATGAATTGCAAACAACATCAATGATAATTTGCACTGTCTAGATGGCTCGCTATATCTGAAAAGTAAATCAGTACCTACAATATAAAATGCTGCAACACAAAGAAGGTTTTAAAAAGCTTATCCCTTTATCCAGCACTATCATTTTATGTTGCTCAAAATAAATAACGTATCTTCGGATTCTTTGTCTCCATTCAGGACACGTACCACAAAGAAGAATGGTCCGAATGAATGTAAATCGTTGGCATATCCCAGTCTTGTCTGGATGGATGGATGGATGGTTCAACGTATCTAAAAATTAATTCATTATAGTATAAAATGTAACACTAACCGTAACCTATTAAACGTTTTTACGTCTTCTACCCCAGCGCTACGAATTTCACTGAAATTAATAGAAAACAGATATATTCAAGCATAAATAACAAATGTATTATTACTGTCTCTACTTTGTTCCGGATGAAAATACACGGACGATAATCTTCTTGCTATCAAAATCCAACACGCTCCGTTGTTTGTTGCCATTTATCACAGAACACCAAAGTATCCATTTATTTCGTTAGACCATGTTACACATTTCATAACACGAAACAGCGAATCAGATTGCACCTTTCCCGCGCAAAAGTACAACTAGCGACATACCGTGTTCATGAGGGGAAATAGCCAAAAAAAAAGATAAAGTAACAAACAGTGATAATAGAATTTTAGAGAAGCACCATCTCATTCTGGAATATATATCCAAAATACAGGAGTCCAAAGCTTGAGAAATGGATCACAGTCCAAAATAAACTTCATCTCTACCACACAACAATGTTTAGACTACCTAGTTCATCCATACTGTATTCAGACTTATAGGGCCGCTTGTAAAAACGATGCGCTGTTTAAAGCCTAACACTGTTCAGTTAAACATCGTCTAAACCATTAATCTGTATTAGTCTGTGGTCTAAACGTTGTCTAACTTTTCATTGCTAAATCCACGTCTAGACGGTGTTTAGCTAAGCACATTTAAAGCGCCATCTGCCCTGAAAGTGAACGTAGCAACACCGCATTTTAAAGCTTTCGAATACGGATACTATAAGGCTCTTTCCGGAAGTAGCGGAAGAACGGATTGGGAATTTGTACAGTCTTTTTTTCTGCCAATGGCACGGAAAGCAAAATGTCAGAACGAATAGAACGTTTCAGCACTAATTAAAGAGAAAGTCTTTTGAATATATTAAAAAGGTTTGAGGTAGAAGATTACCAAATCAGTGCTCGCTTTAAAAATGAAGATGTAAAATAAGCAGTAGTGACTGATATGTAAGAGTACAAAAGCACGCGAACACCCTAATTTTTTACGCTTTCCGGATATTTTGTTCTTTCTTTGAATTCTATTACGCGCATACATGCGGTAATTTAAAATATACGTCGTTTAAGTCTACCGCGCTTCTCTACACTCGATGAGATATGGCAACAGAGGTACGAGCACAACTTGATTTGTGCACGTTTTTATCAGTTTTGCGCATGCGCAAGTTATATGGCGTAATTAACTTATGGGTGAAATCACAGCCCTATGGGTGAAATATACACGGCACAGAACACCAAAGTACACACGGGTCTGTACATGTAAACGCTGGCACTTACCATTATACTCTCAGCAATACGTTTACGTTAATACCATTAGGTGGTATCGCACTACTGCACAAGTTTCATTCATGCGAGAGTACATAGGCGGGAAGTTAGGAATGCCCGTTCGGTTTTCAGTTTGGCATAAACCCCGCGTGATAGTAGCATATTGAACAGTTATACTAATTTACTCACTAAGCAAAATTTAGATCTGATGTGAGTATATGTTATACGGATAGAAAAGCTTATTTTCTGTATATATTATAACTTCTGGGTGAGCTATGGTTTATTATGTTATGATACTAAAGATTTCAATCAGAGAGTGATAATGACATTTCGCGATTGAAAAAAGACCTATGGAGTTTCTTTACAGATAGATAGTGTCAGTGATGATGCCTTATAGCTTTCCCTATATAACATGTAATTACAATGCAGTGTAACTGTATTTATATTAACATTTATGTGGAGGGACAGGACATTTTATAACCAAAGTTTATGCCATTTTCCTGCTTCGGAAAATGAGATTTTGTGAGAGCTAATAAATTAGTAATATTAATATTTGACTTACAAAAGAATGTCATTGGATCGTAGCGAAAAGGGTACTGCGGCGCTATCGCCGAATCTTACACATCTTCAATGACTTAATTATGTACAAGGCAATAAAAATCCACAAAACAACCCTTATTTTGTCAAAGTTACGCATTACTATTATTATTGTTGTTGGGAGCAGCCGCAGTTGTATCACTACGTTCATAACCATTAAGCGTTAGATGCTATATCATATTTTCATGCTGTCTGAAATGAACACCGAAAATGTATACTCACGAACAGCCACTGAAAATATAACAGCACATACTTTAGAAAATATAAAAGTGTAATTTACAGCTGACAAAGCGCAATTTTGGTTGCTATAATAGTTTGTAATATGTACAAAATATTCCAACTTACTAAAACAGTTACTTTATTGAAAAAATGCAAACGAATGTGATTATGTAGTGCCAAAATGCAAATGCACAAAAATCAGGCATGGTAGTAAGCACATCCTGTATGATGAACTGCTATAATGCATTCTGTCTACCAATTCTCACGCCACAGATTAACACTAACTTACAAATTTTATTCATTGTCCTTTGTCGTACATTGTCCTACTCACTGAAATATGTGGATTGTCAAAATTTGTTATTAAACGTGTTATTTTCTTCAGCATATTTCCAATATTTTTCGCCAATATTGTTTGCTTCATAAAGCCTATACATTTTATGGATGTGCATAAGAAATATTCTTAAAGCTCATAACACAAAATAACCATTTTTCGCCAGTTCAATCCGAATACCAGGAACGGCTGAACGAACCATGTGTGTAGTAGGTAGTACAAGCTTGCTTCATACAGCAGCAATGCATCATTAATTCGATGTTCTAAATAGAACCAGTAGTTCAAACGGCAGAATAAATACTGAATTACACTTCATAATACCCTCTACATTAAATTTGCTTTCGCTGCATGAAATCCCATTAAAATGAGGTTAGATAATGTCTGGCTTATTACATAGGGAAAAGCCTGAGCACATTTCTTCATATTAAAATTTTGCACGCATAAGAAACTAACTTGCATGTATTAACCCGGGAGGAAGAATACTAAATAGTGCTGAAATGTATTATAAGCCACATGCGCCGAGTGTTGGTCAAGGAGGTTACATTATTTTAACACATATTAAAGCCTATGTTTCTCATACAACTGTTAAAAAGCACAGGGAAAATAAAACGTACGAGAGGCACAGTCATTAATTTATTTTGTGTTAAATAGTGCTACGGGTGTACTGGCTCTAAGACCACTTCGTTAATCAAATATGCATCTGGATTTATCACGAAAATCTTGCTTTGAATCCCCTTTCGGTATAGTGCTCTAATGGGTTAGAACGGACTCTGAGCACACTTCGTGGTGGTATCACCCTTCGTTTCCTTTCTGGGTGTAAAACTCCTTCATATCATGCAAGGATACCACAGAATCGCATAATTGCCATTTTGTTCGCTCTGTACCTCGTGTCAAACAATTAAGCGTTTAAGGTTAAACATTATCTAAACCACCTGTTATGCAGCACTTAAAATCGTTTTTGCAAGCGGCCCACAATTTTGTCACTGATTTTTTGTTTCGATGTAGAAGTGGAGTAAAACCTTTTTGTAAGCAAAGGATTTAATTGATTTGTGAATTCAAATACAAAATAGTCTTCCTTTAACCAAACAAGATGTATCCCCTTAACTGTTAATGGCTTCAGCTTGAATGTTGCTTATGCAACTTAAGTGCTTTTTATGGGCCATTCCATTATACACTTCAATTTACACCTTTATCAACGGGGCGTGAAAATCGTGTCCTGCTTCCCTAGCGTTTAGTCACTGGCTTGAAATTAGAAAATTTGCAATATAGGTTGGCAGTACTGCAATTTAATGCAATATCGGCCATTTTGAATTCTTGGGAACTGCCATGTTGTTTAACCTATATAACGTGATGTCAGTTTCCGTATCTAGCTTTCACTCCTATGCTGTTCTCACAGTAATCATGCAGAGTTTGAAAGCAGTTTTTACTTAGAGGGGATAAGATTACCAGAAGCAGTTGTCGGAATTTTCATGACACGTTTAACCTAAGGGGAAATCATCTTTTGTTTTAAATGAAATGTGTGCATTGAAAGTACAGTTCTAGTAACTTTTCTTTTGTTAGAGCAATAATAACCAGTAGTCTAATTATTTCTCAAATTTTGGGGGAGCAATTGGCCCCTATATTCTGAAATGACAACCCTGGTTGGAAGTAATTTACCAAAGCAGAACATTGAAGATACGAACCGTTATTTAATTGTTCTTATAATTATTTATTTAAGGTCGCCTGAACAATTTGGTCTTATCGCGACCTTACAAAATTAACAGCATAACATATTCCTAGTATACGTCACAATAAGATATTGTTACATGAAAAGGAAGAGTTGCATTGTGTTGGCAAAATTAAACATTTGTGTATACAGATTTGTGAGATTAATATTGTCACGGTTAAAATAACGGATGGGATTAAGGGTTTCGAAGGGAGAAGCTCTCAACAAACCGGCGCCTCCCACCAAGTTGTCACAGGTGGTATATAGGATGTTTGGAGGTAAAAGGTGAACACTCAAAGAGGCGCATCCACCAAATGTCACAGGAAAGAATGGGGCTTGGTGTCCATGATCTGGCGACTACACCAGATGTTACGGGCTGAATAAGGGGGTTGGAAGGAATTGAGTGTCACTAAATGTCACAGGTAACTGGAGGTGTAGCTCAGAGAAAGCAAGAGTCTTTTTCCATGGTTACTCTAGTTCCCAAAATTGCAGGTTCAATCCCAGCTGAGGGGAATGGATGTTTTCAGTCGTAAAAATGCTTATACCCCCGCCGCTGAATCTTTGCACTTGACAGTTCATGTGGCTTCGCATAAAGTTGGCTACATTGTGGTTGCGACGTTGCCAGAGTGGCTAGTAAACAACAACAGCTGATAGTTCTTTCTGTGTCTAAGCCGCATACAAAAGTGTACGTAGTAGCGAACGTCAATGTATAATAACTATTTTGTATTATTATTGTTAATTGAAAATAACTTTGCATAAACATTGCAGCGTATGTAGAATAAATTACGCACTTTTGACAATATAGAAACAGAACAATGCAAACTTGCCTGCCACATTGAGGAGAAATAAAACAAATTATAGGCACGCGATAACAAAAGTTATTTTCATTCACGATTTAAAACAGCAATGGCTCAATTCCACCCAAATCCCGTCATCATTATCTTCACCAAGGTATATCATTAATGGTTCACACTCACTAATAATTCCGTCTATTTCTTGTGTTTTTCGTATTGGCTTATTCACATGATTTACTTTCTCCTTCCACGAAGCCGCGTCCACGGTCGCCATATCTTCCCACAAAAGCCTTTCCACCTCGGTAATGGTAAATGACTTATTGTTCTCCCCCACATAAACCTTAATGTCGTTCCACACTAATTTGATGGGGTTGAAGTGACAGTGTACGGCTTTATCAGCAGGAATAGAGGGATGGCTGTGAAGCTTCACGTACTCCTTTTCCTGTTCAAAGAATCCTGGGGTGCTCCTTAATAGTTCCAATGCCTGACTATTAAGTGGCGCAAAGGATTTACACTTCGTGAATCATCACTCGGCGATCGACGTCGTTTTTCAGACATTGTCGCACTTAAATCTTGTATAAATAAATAACATGACTTAAATGTATATAAAACAGATAAATATATATGTATAAACGAACAATAACTAAACTATAAAACAATAACCACAAATAACAAGAACAATATGTAGCTTGCAAAGAACAACTCGACGTTTGTGCTAAAGATTCACAAACTGAAGCACGTGGTTGGGGATAGCTACATCCGGCAACAGAGCCGCTTTCAGCTCCGTTTCCGCTTTGTCATCGACCATCCGGAATGCTCCCTTGTGATTGGCTTAGAAAGTCAAACGGTGAAAGCTTTTCATCTGTTTTTTTGTGAGTGTACCAACTTAAACGCGAGCTGTCAAGTGCAACGTTTCAGCGGCGGGGGTATAGTATGGTGGTCCCTTGTCGTAGATTTACGGCACGTAAAACAATCTCAAGTCTGATAGAAGCCCCTGAGCAACATTTCGGTCTTTCACGCCCAATATAGAATGGGATGCTAAGGACCACAGCAGTTAAAGTGCATCCATAAATGAAACTCAATTCTAGAGGTTAAAGGGATGTGTAATGCGATATAGTGATGCATAAGTAAACAAAAAGTTGGCAATATTGGAAAGGCAGAATCAGACTGAAAAATTTGATGCCATAGCCGAGATTTGAACCATGGATCTTGCAGTTTCTGTCCAATTGTTCCAACCAACTGAGTTACCATGGCAGCATGCCAACACATTTTTCCCAGTAAACCACAAGATATCAAATCCATTTTGAGATGACAGCTTACAATGTCATAAGTACTTGAATTACCGTTGATTGGTCTAAATAATGACAATTCTTCACCATTGCTAGGCAAATACAGAATTTACTTTTATGAATCCAAAATGCCTTATCAAATTATACTCTTACTTTTTAATTCATGCAATGCACAATGTGACCATACTTACTTTGCAATGGATTGTTAGCACATGGATCTACATTTTTAGAAATGCATAACTCTTCCTAACACAGATATATGTGGCACTCTTTGTTTTTACTTTCTCTACCACATAACTAGTAGGTAGTGTGTAATGGATGCTATCCAAAAATTTAATAGGGATTTGACTAGAAATATGTTTTGAGGTCCCCGAGTAAAAATGGAAATGTTTTTATAAAAATGTTGCTGTGTTTATGTTTGAACAGCACAACTCAAACAAAAATTTGGATAAATATCAAATTTGGCATTTAGGTTCAGTGACTTCCAAAGATGCAACATGGAGATTTTCAAGAAAATCCTCCATCCCAAACCTATCCATTACATGGAACATTTTTTGAAAATTTTAATTTTCTAAAATATGGCTTCATAACTATTTTGATTAAAATACCATATATTAAAAATATATTTATATGACAAATAAAATGTATATCTTTAATTTGCTCGGAATCGGCTATTAAGTCTTCATTTGGAAGGAATTTTGTATTATCTGGTATAACTGTAAAACATTAATAGATGAAAATGTATTACACAAAAGATGTAAATCTCTTTAAAACACACAATTTATTTCAAATTAAGTTTTTTTGTGGCACAAGCCATTTCTGAGATATCCATTATTAATGGTTCATTACTTGGTCATTTTCTTAAGTCCTGTCAACATCAGTTGTTTCTCGCAATTGCATGGAAACAGAATGCAAATTTAAGAGCAGCACACTATGTCCAGTTTTTTAACATTTGACTATCATTCTCTTTAAATCTACAGCGTTAAAATGCAGTAGATAGAAAAATAAGCTTTAGTAAGAATAGCAAAAGTATACAAATGTATCACATTAAATTTTTAGCAATGATTTACTAGTCTTCCCAATATGTAGCTTATTCTTCATGAAATGTTTAATACACCATGCTGCCTTTATAATGCAATTGTTACCAGTGGTCAAGAATTTTTGTGTCCATTGCTTTAAACAAATTCCGATATGTTGCACCAGCTATACAAATGTCAATAAATCCATAAAACAGAAAATAAAATATCTGAAAGAAACTTTTCCATATTTTACATCCTTTTGCAACCCACTGCTGCAGGGTTTAAAATTTAAACAAGCAATTCCCACTTCACAGCTTTTTTCCATGCCTAGTTTTCATTACTGGTGCTTTAAAATATTCCACATACATTTTATATGGTTCTGGCAAATTTTAATACTTAATTTTCTTTGCAATTCCCATACATCTCATAAAATAACACTGCAGAATAACAACCAAAGCAGTTAATATAGGAGCTCCAATGCGAATAATGATGGGGAAAAAGCAATACGCGTTTCCAAATGCAGGAATTGGTAATTAGCTTTTTTGGGTGCTTAACAACATCGGAGTCAACAGCCTCCACCATAAACAGAGTTACAGAATACTGCCAAAGTTGTCTAGGGCTTGTTAGTCATGAGAATAACACTAGCAGTTTTCTTAACAAGAAAATTACAGAATAGCCCGAAATGCGTTGTTTTGAAACTTAAGATAGAACTACAAGCTGCCTGCATAACCACCTCCAACTCATCTTCCTCTCTATAAAGATAAAATGTACAAGAAAAAAACAATTATTTGTTACAAAACATTTATTTTTATTTGCAAATGTATATAAATCTTTTAAGCAACTTTCCCTCTGCCTCAAAAATACAACAGCATATTATAATACTAACATTTGAATACATATACATATTTTTAACATCATGATTAAAAAAATGAATTGCTTTTTAGTTCAATTTAAAATTTCCCTGTTCATCATGTTTCTTTCCCCACAGATTTCAATTACGTGGTCTTGATTGGCAGGTCTGCATGTTAGGCTACAAAATATGCATTTAAACTGCCTAACTTAATAGATCATTTCACAAAATAAGATTCACAAACTATGATACAAAACGTACCTAGTATCACACACTTAACTTCTCTGGTTTAAAGACAATATATATAGTAATAGTTATTTTCTTTCAGTCATTTAATTTTCTAGTATCATTTCTTCTGCCAACAGCCATTTTGTTACAGCATAAACTTTTCCTTTATGATGTCAAGCATAGGTTACCCTTGAAAAATAAATGGTAAATAGATGGACCACAATTTTGAATATTTAAGTCAATAATGCAATCTTTCTTTATTGTTGAGATTATCAAACATGCACTAGTTTTTTCCAGTATTTAATCTAGGAGCAAGAATGATTTCTCATCATAAATGTACACTACCATACAGGAATTACACAAAGTCATTTGTATATCCACATCATTACATATATACATAATTTTTTAATTTGCATGTGCAAAAGCTTAGCGGCTTGTACAAAGATTTCTTTCTGTTCATAATATCCTTTATACAAGGCTAGTCTCAACAATTATAATGTAACAGACACTATTAGCTTTGAAAAACTGACCATCATTGAATTAGGATTTTCCAAACTTAAAACTAATGGAATCAGCATATCATAAACACGACCAAATTGGATTCTTCAGTTTTCTTTTACAGATAAAAATGGAGGAAATAAGTTTTTAAATTATAAATAGGAGTTGCAAACATATTCACTAAATTTTTTAACTATTTAAAAAATTTTCAAACTTTTGGAGAAATAAAGGAATATTTTCTTTATAGTATTTAACTGTCATGTTTCCATGTATCAATGTTTTGGCAGCAGAATGTAACAGTGATGACAATAGAGGCAGGTACAATTTGAAAGCATTTAAATGAACGAGGAGAGGGAAAGGTTAAATGCTGAAAACAGAAAAATTCTTGAAGGTGCAAGGGCATTTAAGTGAACTATATCCATACTGGTTTTTTTTTCTGATGAAAGTAGTTGTGGCTTTCTTCAATTTTAATAGTGACTGCTCTTCACAGAATCATCCTGTCTCTGCTTACTTATGTTGTACAACTAGCTGCTTTAGCTTCTCTGCATTTGCTCCTGAGAAGGCCTCCAGCTGCAAACAGTTGTTAACATTATTAAAAACATTGACTCAGTTATTAGCGTATAAATTACCTTATATATACTTCACGAAACACTACACTTATCTTCTTTGTTTCGATACAAATTTTTCTGATAATGGAACTCCATTGGCAAACTTTTGGCTTCGTAACCTACTTTCAGCTTTTCTTGCTAACCTTTTTATGAGCTATTTTGGAATACAAATTAATAAAGTATCCTCTTTAATTTTTAAAACTTGAAATAGATATATTTGCTACTGTTCCTGATAAGCATGTAAATGATGCTTTAAAACCTTTGAATTAGTATAAAATTATAAAATTCACATTAGCAATTGAAAATGGCAGTTGACTTCCTGGATTTAAAGACAACAAAAATGAACAGAATTTTGGCATCTATAGAAAATATAAACTATACTGATAATTACATAAAAACTTAAAATAGTTTTAGCCCTTTTTCACATAAATTTGTTTCTAATAATCTAATTTGTAGACTGATAAATATACCCCTTGATGAAGATGAATTTGATAGAGAATATAAACCTATTATCGACAGTGTTTTAGTTAACAGTTTCAGTATTCTTTTTATGGATAAAAAGATTGAGAAATTTAAATGCTGGAGAGCTGTTAAGATATTTCTACACTTAAAAACAATTAAAAGATCATAAATTTTAAAAACCTGCTTATTCTTGAACAAATAAAAAAATTCACAAAAATGTATAAAGAATAAGGTATATTACTTCCACAAAATAAATACAACATAAAAAAACTTAACATTTTAGAAATATTAAATGCAAACAAATTGATAAGTCAGCTGTAACAGATCGTTCTTAGTCATCTAATCATTAAATACATTTGTAAGTTAAATTATTAAAGTATTTAAATGAACCTATAGATTTAATGATTACGGAGAACATATTTATTTTAAAGAATAGAATTGCACATTCAAAGTAACGTCCCTAAGAAATCTATGCAATGTCATTACAACAACAATGATAAAGCTTTGTGGTGTAGTAAAACTACTGTATAGTACATTTCAAAAGTAATCTCAAACTTAGCATTATATGATATTTGATTAGGAAAGCAATAAAAACCTTGCTGTGTTGGCAAACAATGGTATTTGGTTTTCTTTGTGTGTTCCATCATTACTATCCTTAACATTTTGTTAATAAAACAATGATTTGCAAGTTGCAAATCATTATTACTCTATTACTGAACATTCAAACACACTGGTACAATACAAAAGCAACAAGAGCCTTTCTCAAGGTCTGAGAAAATTTAAAAATTAACCATTTAATAAAAGGTCATGTTCAATTCATAATTATGGAATTTAATCAGGAAGTTTGAGGAACACATCTTGGTAGCACTTTCCAACAATATGGCCTCTGCAATCTTCATACCTCAGCCTGGCCTACTTTTGCTTCTCCTAGTACATCCCACACCACAATGCAACCGTAAGATGCTCTCACAAGAAGCTGCCAATATTCATTATGTCATTATCAACAAAATCCAGTGCATAGCATTAGAGAAAGAATGAGAACAGGGGGCATATTCCCAATGTTTTGTAAAAAAAACCCAAAACCACATTGTTTGCTCAACAGAATGCTTTATAATACATTAAAAAGATTTTCTCATACAGTAACTCAACAATTCAAATGTTTCAATGGAATGGCAAAGCACTGTCATGTCCAATATCTATTAAGGGAATTACCATTTGGGTACTGCAATACATATAAAATAATAAGTAAATAAAATAATGATGTACCTTTTTCTTATTTCTGACAAAAACAAAAGTAGGCATTGCTGTTATGTCGTACTCTGCTGCAATATCTTCACATTCATCAACATCTACTTTAAGGAACATAACATCTAGAAATTCTTTTGCCATTTCCTGCAACATAAAGAGAACAATTCATATTAGATCAAGGAGAATTAATTTTTATTATTTTCTTATATGGTTTAGGCCACAGCATTGAAACATAACAGCACTTTATGTGAATATTTACAAATATGGATACACTGTAAATACTGATAATATGCACAATTCAACAACTTGCAATAACAGAACTTTTAACCTTTATATTTTATAGAGGGTCAAAAGTTTATTTCAAATATAGTATTAATATCACATTGAAATTAACATGATTCCAGCTTCAGCATAATTGAAAATGCATTTCCTACAATAAGAGAAAATGACCGGATAATCAAGTGCTTATCAGGAAACAAAATTATCCTTTAATAATAAATGAGAATAGAAATGAGCAAAAGGTTTATAACCAAAATAATAATTGATATAAAATACATTGTACCCCCTGAATGGCAAATGATGACTTAGGGCCGGTTTCACAAACAGATGCTAAATTTTAACACAATGTTAAACTGATTTAACATTGAAGTTAACACAAATTCTGTTTCATCAAACAATGTTAACTTTAACAATGAGTTAAAGTGGGTGTTAAGTTAACATCACGATACCCCTGTGTTAAGGCGTTTAACAAATGTTAGAATTTGGAAAATGGCTGCCACAAACCAAGCTGCTGTTGCGAGTTTGCTACAATTCACATTTCTAATGCCATTCCTAATAGAAGAGTAGTCGTGCATCATAATAAATTTGAAACCCTGCAAAAGGAGGAATTTTTAAAGTAATAATGACTGTCCAAGGGGGCATGAGCATGGTTTTATGGGAAATACGAGATGTTAGAATACTACCAACAGAAGCATGCCTCTTTCTCCTAAGAAGTGTTAATTAGGTACTTAGATTTTATGCTACTAACATTTTTTATTTACTTGGTGGGTGATAATGTTGGTATTTCCAAAGCTACGTTTGTGGTTTATCCGGAAGGTTTCCAAAGGAACTGCTTCAAGAATCAAACACTATTTTTTTTCGGATAAGCAAATCCGAAAAAAAATAGTGTTTGATTAAGCAAGATTAATCAGCGATAACACACTTTCATCCATTTTAGTTTCAATGCAGTGTCCACCATCAGTTTTAAACAATCTTACATGCTCTTTGCACCTAACATTTCTGGTGCCGCACTTTATGTTAGCATAAAATTGCCGTAGTTGCTTACTGGTCTTAAGAGAAACGTATTCATTCCAATTAAATTACTCACAAATTTTGTCCCAGGCTGCAATTTTATCCTTTAATGTAAGACGTCAGATTTCTGGCAGTTAATATATATATACTTATTAACCAGATGTTAATAAACGCATTTCAAATGGTGAAACATTTATTTCTAACCTCAATCGGGAACATCACATGGCAATTGCCATGAATGTAAATAGATGTCTGCTACTGACACATAGAGCACAGTGAAACGTAGATAAAAGAGCATCGGAGCACATTCAGAAGCAGTGAAGTTCGGCCACTGCCTTCTTGAAAGCTAGCGTTTGCAGTTGTCTTTGACCTTAACAATATGTTAAGCAACAATTTACTGTCAAAGCTTGATAAAATGCTAAAGTTTTAACCTTATGTTAAACTTTATACACCGTGTTAGCAAACAAGATGTTAGAGCATTTTTAACATTGGTTGGTGAAACTGGCCTTTAGACTTCCTATTCTGGTAAATTGCTTGTTCCATTTAAAAGGAATGACCCTCTATCTCTCTATTGTGTAAATAAGGGCTGGCTCAGAATGGAAACAATGACAAAGTTAAAATACATGTATTATGAGTGTTCATAATCGCCGGAGGCTTTCCTGGATACAGAGAAAAGCATATTAGATCCACATTGTGCATATTACTCTTCACTGTATAAATTATTCAAAGCGACCATGACATGAAATTGCCCTAAGCTCTCTCTAGTCATGACTAGGGAAATGAAACCAGAAGAAATTCTAGCAAATGTGCATCTTGACCACAGATGCAGACTCCCTCAGATCCATTGAGCATGGTTCAAGTGAAAGTGTAATCTGTAGTTTGTTTGTGCAACTCAAAACTGATATTCCCTTTATATATATATATAATTGGTAGAAGTTAAGAAAAACTGGAAACTTCAATGGATCTGCATTTAGAAAATATTTGCTCTATTAAATGTTGACATTGGCTAACCCACATTATGTTGGCTGAATTGGAAACAGGTAAAAAAATATCTAGTTAAAAACAAATAATGTCCCAATGCACAAAGTTGACCCTCCATTTTGCTATCAATATGGTCATTGATATGAATTCCCATTTTTGTTACTAGGATATTGTTACATACTGGGGTGAGAGCCAAAAGGTTTCCAGAAAATGAATAAATTTAGTTCACCCCAGCATGCCCATAGGGGAATGCAACTCGGTACAGCAAGAAGGCCGGGACCTTGATTAGAGGAAGGCATAGGATTCTACATTGCACAAAAACATTGCATAACACACATTACCTGGAGTTTATTAACAAACTTTGGCGACTACATTATGACCTAGGAAGAAAGGATGGAGGGAGATGCCCCTGACCACACGCACGTCTTGCTACAATGACTTATTACTCAAGTGACGCTATCTATATCCCAAGTTTGTTAATAAATTCCAAGCAATGTGTGTTATGCAATGTTTTTGTACAATGTAAAATCCCACGCCTTACTCTAACTTTTATACACCAAGGTCTCAGTCTTCTTGCTGTAACGAGTTGCATTCCCCCATGTGCATGCTGGGGTGAACTAAATTTATTCATTTTCTGGAAACCTTTTGGCCCTCATCCCAGCATGTGAGAATATTATGAATAAAATGCTGTAAGCTTTTCCGTTTCCTGTTTTTGGATTATCATCAACCAGCTCGAGTTTGTTCATTGTTGAAACAAAAACCAGATGGGTCTTTTGTGTTCTTAATTTTCATGTGAAACATTCTGTGTCCAATAACACTTTCAAACAAGGCTTAATGCACATCCATCCAACGGGCATACAACTCAAGTGCTTCATCTCTTTTAGGGTAAGGAGAGTAATTTTAAACCGGAATCAACTGGATGCCCAGCACTAACCCAAGAAGCAATAACACGAATAAGACAGATATGCTATAGTAATGTTTTTTACTGCAGTTAGAACAGCATAAAAATGGCTTCATCTTCCAACAGGATGGTACATCCTCACATTTTCAAGAATGCTACATAAAACAGATTGTCCAGATCAATTCAGCAGGAATCCACAAGATCCTCCATGGACTAGTGGTACCATGCTAGCCTCTAGTTCCCAAGGTCACAGGTTCAAACCCAGTGGAGGGCGATGGATTTTTTCGGGCATAAAAATCCTTAGCATGGCTTCCTTCGGAAGGGAAGTAAAGCCAGTGGTCTTGTGTCATAGATTTACGGCACGTAAAAGAACCTCAAGCCTGATAAAGAGGCCTCTGAGCAAAATTAAGTCTTTCACGCCCAATATAGAATGGGACGCTAAGGACCATAGTAGTTAAAGAGCGTCCATAAATAAATCTCAATTTAATCCACAAGATGCATTGTCCACATTGGTCTAAAGATATTTGATACTCAACCATTTTCCCTTGTCAAGTAGGTACAATTTAACTGGTCATGAATAAGCAGACGAGCACTAGGAGATATTTTAAAGGGAAATGCAGCAACAGCTCAGATGATTATACTGTAACTATTTACAAACCTCAATTTTTGGAGCAATCATTTTGCATGGTCCACACCATGTTGCAAAGAAATCAATCACCACCAAATTGTCTCCAGCCTCAGTGAGCTTGGCTTCCAGGTCACTCTGAAAGGAAGATTATAAAAGTAAACATAATGGGTAGAATGAAGAAAACAAAAAATAAGTTATAAGAGCCTATTTGGCTAGTATTAATCTTCAGGTTCTCTCATTTTTCCCTCCCCCTTCATTTAAACTTCCCATTTGTACACAGTTTTTAACATGTGAGCAGAGTTTGCATTCATTCTGAACATATGCTCCCTGGTGCTTAAATTAAACAGAACAGTGATTTGAAATTCAAAACCAAATATGTGACCTTGCATAGCCTTAAACATAAATCTTAAAAAGTACATTGTATTACACATCATAACAGTTTAGCTAAATATCTGACAGCGTCATCCCATACAAAACTATTCTTATTTTTTGAAAATTATTCTAGCAAAATTATTTTTATCTAGAAGGTAACACAAAACATAGTAATTTAACTAAACCATATACTTTTGGTCACATCTATTAGCACAGAAAGAAAAAAAAAAAAAAAAGATTACTTAGATCTTTTGCTTACCCACTTTCTGCACTACTGTAACACTTAGTGGCAGTTTAGGGAACCTTCACTGTGATCATGATGGGTGGTAACACACAAACTTAAACAATTTTATGCATTTAGAAGGGGAGTTAATGTTTTTCTGCTTGTGAGAGTTATATTTTAAAATTATGCATCTTCTCTTAGTCTATAACCAAATTGTTTTATCCTTTTATATCTCACTGTAGAGTTTAATGGCAGTGATTTCATTTAAACCTAATTTAGTTTATGACATAGCCCTACATGTTACAATAAAGATTACATCTGTAACACTACACAATTAGCTTAATTACGTGTTTATAGGCTAACATGGTAATGGTCCAACACTGTAATTATGATTAACAGTTTCAAAATGGGCTTAACTACCAAGGAAAGAGGAGTTAAATGTTTAGTACCAGGTATGAATTGTTTCATACAGCAGGCATAGGAATTTCCAAGCATTAAACCCAGGACAAAAGGAAATTACATTGAACTGTTACTGGACTTTACACTGTGACATTGCAAATAACAAACCACCTCCCCATCCTTCACACACTCTGCTGGCATGTGCAGGCCAATCACCAGACAGTGGTTTCACTTACTGTCAGTGACACATGGTTGCTGTTGTGTATGTTCTATATATTAATGATCATTGAGTATAGCTAACAACTTAAGAACTCCTATGCTTGGTAAGCAACATATTTTGTTCTTTATTTTACTTTTAGATGCTTTGTACCGTGGGAAAAACTTCAAAATAACAGGTTCAAGCATTTCGTCCCAAATTATCTGCTTAAAAGGAAAAAGAAATTCCTTAGGAAAGCAGCTTCAAGTCAAAGAAGTTCTGCCATTTTGAAAGAACATAGAAAGCCTATCTTTCAATGTGTAGACTTCAAGATTCACAAAGGAATGTTCAAGACTCAACCCTTGAATCTACTTAAAATTCTTCCTAAACTCCCCAGTAAACAGCTTATAGATCTGTGCAATCACTTGAAAGAACACAAAAAAATCTGATGTGTTACACTCACATGACTTTCTCTACTCTTGTACAAACTATTTTTACAAACGCTTATTCTCCATATGCTTCATGTTAATCGAGATATCGAGATGTCAATCTTATTGGTAATTTTCTTGTAGATGCAAGGGGAATATGGTAGCTTTTAAGCGATAGTCAAATATTTTAACGCTGGTTGCTATGTGGCGCATTCCATTCTCTCTGCATGTCCAGGACATAAAAAAATGAATAACGAATTTGAGAAAAAGTAAAAGTACTGGAAAATTTAAGGAAATAACAAGCAATATCTCGAAAAAGGTTCACTCAACAAAAGAAATGTATATGACATAAGTTGTGTATTTTAATGCGATCTACATTTTTTGTGTAGTAAAATTTTGTCTATCTCTTATGGTTTACCAGTTATGCAAAAGTCGTTCACAATGAAGAATACTTTTGGAGACATTCCCAGAAAATTCGAGATATACATTTGATTTCTCATGACATTATCTTAAACATATGATATTTTCATCAAAATCGTTAGCGATTTTTGAGAAAATTAAAATTTTCGAAAACTCTTCCATGTAAAGGGTAGTCTGGGGTAGGGGGATTTTCTTGAAAACCTTCGTGTCGCATCTCTGGAAGATACTGAACCTAAATACCAAGTTTGGTGCTTATCCAACTGTTCGTTTTTGAGTTATGCTGTTCACAGACACACACACGGACATGTTTCCAAAAATGCTTTTTTTGGATTCAGGAGGTCTCAAAACATGTATTTCCGGTGAAATCTCAGTATCAAATTTTTGGGTGGAATGCAATACTTCCCCTACTTACTATACGTAGTAGAGAAAGTAAAAAAGGGGACCTTACCGACACTTTAGCTGAGGTCATTATGGCAAGCACTCAAACAGGTCTGTAGTTCAAATGCTGACAAGACCTTCCTCTCTGACTGAGGTTTTCTCAGTCCTTATAACTGAAATGTTGTAGAGGAACCATAAACTTAAGCCTGAAAATGTTTCCTTCCCAAATATCACTTCATTACATGCCTCATCAGTCCCCACTACCTGTGGGGACATCTATGGTAAAAAACTGAGTGTTAAAAAAGAAAGCTTTGCCGAAGAAACCTTATATGTGTAAGGCAGTTGACAAACTGGCATTAACCTTTGGCTGCTGCAGAGCAAATCAAGATCTCCCGAAGCAATGGAATTTAAAGAGAAAACTGCATTCTTTCAGCATCATATCTCTTGAGTAAAGAGAAGCAGCACAGTTACTTGATGTACAACATAAAAGAATATTATGAAATATTCAAGAAATAAAATCATGCCAAAATTGATATATGAAAATCCTTTTGCTTTCAGATTCCAACCTCTGTAGGTACGCCACTCTCCAAAACTTAAGTTCACAATTTATTAACAGTAAGAGGTGATGATGCCCTCACACAGGAAGTTCAGTATTACAAGTGGGCATTAAGATTTGGAAAGAAAAACTGTTTTTACCTACATTGGAGTACAACTCTGAAGGGTGTTACAGTTTATTTCAGAGTGTTCCTTCAATATGTTGTGCATTTTCAACATGTAACTGAACTTTTAACATTCCATCCACACCAGTTTACTTGTTTGGGACAACAAAATCTCTCAACTAAAAGCAAAATGGACTCCAGTGATGATTTGGCTATTGCTATTTGTGTCTGTGCTTGGTACGTAATGGAAAAGCATAAAAGGAGATTGTCGACGAGACCCTATCTGGTTAATTGGCACAGGAGTGAAAATATTTTAAACTTAATTGTCCCTGTACTCTTTGTATGAAATGTCACACAATCATGGCCTTAACAGATCATCATTGATTAATGAAAGTATATTTTCTTTCATCCATTCCATAACTTCATGTGGAGCAAATCAAATCGAAGATACAAACACACAACAATATTAGTGAACAACAGAATTACTGAGCACAGAGCACGTAATGAATTGCATGCAGGAGTCTGAAGTACGCCATTGCCATGGTTACACCTTCCAAAGCTTGCCTGATCACATACAAAGAACAAACTGACTTTATAAAATTTCCATTGAAAGCAGAAAACATCCACCATGTTGAAAGTGTCAAGCAAAATACATTCAATTAACATGCAAGTCAATCCGAAATTCGGCCAACATGCAAAATGTTAGCGTTGTACTTGACAAGTTTTGTTAAATGTTAATCAGTATAAACACTGCTTTATACAAACAAAACTTTAGCCCATAACTTTCATTAAGTGTTTCAAATAACTTTTTGTTGTATGCTAGGTTATTTATTTTAATTGTATAAGAAAGAAGGAAATTCATTACTACTTTCTCTACCACATGCATAGTAGGTAGAGAACGTATTGCATTCTACTCAAAAATTCAATACCAAGATTTCAGCTGAAATACATGTTTTGAGACACATTGGATAATAATGATAATGATGATGATGATGATGATGATAATAATAATAATAATAATAATAATAATAATAATAATAATAATAATAATAATAATAATAATAATAATAATAATAATAATAAAGCATTTTTGTAAAAAAAAAATCTCTCTCTCTCCCTCTCTCTCTCTCTCATGAAAAGTTGCATAAATACCAAACTTGATACGAGGGCAAATTAAAAAGTCTTTGCCCCTATTTTTTTTCTGGTAACATAAGATACATACAGCCAACTAAACATGTAGATATTATTCCTTGTACCTTTCACTAATTTTCCACATAGTCCCCATGCTGGTTCAGACATTTGTCCCATCGCAACGCCATCTGACTACAGAACCAGTGTCGCACTGTTGTCTTGACTTCGTCCTCGTAAGTGAATCACTGTCCTGCCAGGAACTTCTTCAGCTGACTGAAAAGATGGAAATCACTAGGGGCAAGATCCGGGCTGTATGGTGGATGCTCTAGAAACTCCCAGTGAAGATTCCTTAGCTTGCTGACGGTCTTGTTTGCCACATGTGGTCTCGCACTGTCGTGGAGGATGATCACGTTATCAACATTGAGAATCCTGAAGCACTTCTTTCTGATCGCAGCCCGCAGAAGTGAATATGGAACAATATCTGTCGGCATTGATGATGGCACCTTGCGGCATGAAATCCAGCATGAGCGGTCCACGGCAATCCCAGAATGCCGTTAACATCACTTTGTGAACAGATGGCGCAGTACGGAATTTCTTTTTCACAAGAGACTGCAGATGTTTCCACACCATACTCCGCTGTTTTGATTCTGGCGTGTAATGCAGTACCCATGTTTCATCACCAGGAACAATGCGATCCAAGAAATTGTCACCCTCCTCATCATATTGTTGCAGACGATTCAAAGAAGCAATCATTCGCTTGCCTTTCATCCCATCATCCAACTGCTTAGGAACCCATCGAGATGAAACCTTCCTGTACCCTAAGCACTCGTGAATGATGTTGAAAACACTCCCAAAAGAAATGTCGAGCTCCTGAGCAATGTCTTTGATGCGCACATGCCGCTCTGCTTTCACCATCGCATCCACGCGGGCAATATTGTCATCGATACACGTGGTCTCCCCGCACGCTCATTGTCATGCAGATTTGCACGGCCATTTTCGAACTCAGAACACCACCATCTCACACTTCTCAAAGCAAGGCACCTTTCCCCATATGATGGCTGCATTTCCCTGTGGATCTTGATGGGCATTTGTCCCTTATTCCATAGAAAACAGATCACACTTCGTTGCTCGTAAGTCGTGGATGTGTTGAGCACACCTACCATTTTGAATGCAATGGCAGCAGTTGGAAACTCTGAGGACCGGCCCATGAAAAGTCCACTACTTCGAATGTATATGTTGGTTTTTGTTTTACATTTGTAATTTGGCCGAAAAATATAGGGACAAAGACTTTTGGATTTGTCCTTGTATTTAGGTTCACTACCTTCCAAAGATGCGACACTTAACATTTTCAAGAAAACCTCCCCACCCGAAACTACCCTTTAAATCCAACATTTTTTTAAATTTATTTTCTAAAAAATGGCTCTAATTATTTTGATTAAAATACAATGTATTAAAACATATTCACATAAGAAATAAAATGTATATCTTGAATTTTCTAGGAACATTCAGAAGTGCTCTTCATTCGGAAGGAATTTTGTTGTGTAACTGGTAAATGTTAAGCGATAGACAAAGACATATCACACAAAAAATGAAGTCTTCTTTTAAAAAACACAATTTACTTAAAAGTTTCTTTTGTAGCAAAATTCATTTCCAAGATGTGCATTATTAAAGGTTCGAATTGTTGCAATACTTGCCATTGTTTTTAAGACCCATCAATTTTCATCAGTTTCTCATGATTGCAAGGAAACAGTAGAATTTTAAGGCCAGCATATAGCATCCAGTTGTTAAACATTTGACTATTGCTGTTCTCTTTGTATCTATAACGAAATGTGTAATGTAGCTATTTCTGCAAAGGTTTATTTGGATAAAAATGTAGTAGAAAGAAAAATAAGCTTTAGTAAGAAGAGTTTGTATACTCTCCAATAAAGATAGAGGGTAGAGAAAGTCATGTGAGTGTATCACATCAGATTTCTTTTTTTTTTTCTTTCTTTCTTTCAGTTTGAATGAATTGGTGATACTAAATAAATGCAACTACTGGTGTTTTGGTGTGACCAGTTATAGTTGTTGCTAGCTAATTTCAAACTGGTGGTATTTTTTGCTCAAATGTTGACCATTTGGTGTGAACTCCATTAATTATGAGAGCCAAAAAGCACCCATTACTGGTCGAACCATAAAGTAATCCAAGTAGATAAGGTAGTAAAATATGACATCTTTTCCAGGTTTGTAGACCATGGTCAAACAAAGTTATTAAAATTTTTAATAACTAAAAGCCTACGATACTATAAGTAAGGTGGTTTTTCAATTTTTCTAGATACAAGTGTTTCAGATTACAAAATATTCGCTATTGCAAATGTCAATCAGATGCTCAAGGAATATATTGGCTAACACCAAAGACAACCAGGTTAATATGAGAAAAAGTAAAGTTAATGTTATAATAAACAGTGCTGAAAAGATCAATAAATTTTGACAAGATCTAAAGAATGAAGAAGGAATTGGATCTAATCTGGCCTGCAAGCAAATGACAAGTTCATTGCATTCTTAAAAATGGTGATCTTATTTGAGTAAGTAACTTCCCTAAAAAGCCACGACTTCCTCCATTAAGAACAAAGTGGTTAAACCTAGGCATAAGAAAATCTTGTGCTAAAAATTATATTTATACTATCTTATCCATGCGTAAAAACTAATTACAAAATACTGAAAAATACTTAAATGAAACTAAATTGCTAAAATTAAAACAACTAAAAACTAAGCTCAATGAAACTAAAACGAAACACTACTTACTCGCTATCAACAAATCTAATAAAATCAATGTGATGAATCAAATATTCATTTCTGTGTTTTGTTCCTCATTAGTATTAGAAATTTGTTGATGGTTATATGCTGTATGACATCTTGCATGTCCTGGAAATGACTCATGGTGCGAACAAAAACAAGAGGTAAAATATGATATTGTACTTACAACATTGTTTACGAGTTCTTACATTTTCATACAATTCCTGAAGTTCATTTTCAATGAGAAATAAAAATATCTAGCAGCAGTACACGAATTTCCTCAAAACATCAGACAGAGAGAACATTCATTTCCAGAACAAACCACGTTTAACTCATTATGTGCCAAACTTTCATATTGCACATGCATCAGCTTCAAGGTTTGCTTATAAATTTTAGCAAAAGAAACCATCAAATCAAAGAACAAAACTTGGATTAACTCTGTGTAAAAATCTACCTTTCAGTTACATCTTAGTGTCTCACATAAAATTACTTATTGAATTCAGAAGGCTAGTTTTCAACACATGGGCATCACTGTTGAGCAGCTTTGTAGTTTCCTTATATCCAAGCATTTTTTGGCAATTCTTTAATGTAAAGTGCTAAAAAATATAAAACAAACTCTGAAGCCAGAATGTTGCTAATAGTTACACCTGTGGCAAACTAGCAAATATTAGCAGCTATCTAGGGTACTGAGTTGACAGAAAAATGTTGCTAACAGCTATACCTGTGGCAAACTAGAGAATACCATCATATATCTACAGTGTTGGAGCTGGCAGCAGAATGTTACTAACAGCTATACCTGTGGCAAACTAGTGAATACCATCATATATCTACAGTGTTGGAGCTGGCAGCAGAATGTTACTAACAGCTATACCTGTGGCAAACTAGTGAATACTAGCATATATCTACAGTGTTGGAGCTGGCAGCAGAATGTTGCTAACAGCTATACCTGTGGAAAACTAGGGAACACTAGCAACTATCTAGGGTATTGGAGCTGGCAACAAAATGTTGCAAACTAGCAAATATAAACAGCTATCCTAAGGTGAAGTTGGCGGCAAAATGTTGCTGACAACTACACCTGTAGCAAACTAGAGAATACTAGCAGCTATCTAGGGTGTTGGAACTGGTAGCAGAATGTTGCTAACAGTTACATCTGTGATAAACTAGCAAATACTAGCAGCTATCTAGGGTGCTGGAGTTGGCAACAAAATGTTGCAAACTAGCAAATACAAACAGCTATCTAAGGTGGAATTGGCAGCAAAATGTTGCTAACAGCTACACTTGTAGCAAACTAGCAAATACTAGTAGCTATCTAAGGTGCTGGAGCTGGCAACAAAATGTCGCTAACTGCTACACTTGTAGCAAACTAGTGAATACTAGTAGCTATCTAAGGTGCTGGAGCTGGCAACAAAATGTCGCTAACTGCTACACTTGTAGCAAACTAGTGAATACTAGTAGCCATCTAGGGTGCTGGAGTTGGCAGCAGAATGTTGCCAACAGCTACACCTGTAGCAAACTAGCAAATACTGGTAGTTATCTAGGGTGCTGGAATTGGCAACAAAATGTTGCTAACTGCTATACCTGTAGTAAACTAGCAAATACTTGTAGCTATCTAGGATGCTCGAGTTGGCAGCAGAATGTCAAACTAGTATGACTTTATTTGTACAATTTGTTTAATCTTTTTACAATATTTTATACAATATCTATCTTCCCTACTTATATCTTGTGTACAAATTGTCTGGTGCTTGGCCTTATAGCTCACTGAGCGGTTCTTTCCTTCTCTTATCTCTTTACTTTCCTAGACCTTTTTTTCTTTTTTACCTTCCTAAAAAACTTCATGGTTTTGATTTTCTTTTCCTTCCTTGTCAACATTTTAATATTACTATTTTTCTACCCATATTTTCCTATTTCTTACCTCATACTTTTTCTCTCCATAGCATTATTTCTTTGGCAAACTAGTAAAGACTAGCAGTTATCTGGGGTGCTGGAGTTGGCAGCAGAATGTTGCCAACAGCTACACCTGTGGCAAACTAGCGAATCCTAGCGGCTATCTAGAGTGCTGCATTTGGCAACAGAATGTTGCTAACAGCTATACCTGTGGCATACTAGCAAATATTAGTAGCTATCTAGGTTGCTCAGTTGGCAGCAGAATGTTGCCAACAGCTACACCTGTGGCAAACTAGCAAATATTGGTAGCTATCTAGGTTGCTCAGTTGGCAGCAGAATGTTGCCAACAGCTACACCTGTGGCAAACTAGCAAATATTGGTAGCTATCTAGGTTGCTCAGTTGGCAGCAGAATGTTGCCAACAGCTACACCTGTGGCAAACTAGCAAATATTGGTAGCTATCTAGAGTGCTGCATTTGGCAACAGAATGTTGCTAACAGCTATACTGTGGCAAGCTAGCAAATATTAATAGCTACCTAGGTTTGCTCAATTGGCAGCAGAATGTTGCCTACAGCTATCTAGGGTGCAGGAATAAGCAGCAGAATGTTGCTAACGGCTATACCTGTGGCAAACTAGCAACTCTCTTAGAGTATTGGAGTTGGCTGCATGCAGCTACACAATGTTGCCTGAAATTGTTAACAAATCTCAGCAACCTCTGTCAGCCAAGCATGCCTATTGTCATTTTGACTCACAAAAGGTATACTTCCATTCAACAACAACAACAACAATAATAATAATAATAATAATAATAATAATAATAATAATAATAATAAATTTAATATTATTTCATTTGGTGCAATTTTTATACGAGTACTATTTAACTGATTAGTTAACCATGACATTGGCCTTCAATTTGCTAAAATATATTAAAAATCAAATCAAATCCGAGTTGCTATTGGGCATGTAGTTCAAATTCCAATGTTCTAAAAAAATACTTTCTATTCATGTTTAGAATTTCAACAGATACCAGATGCTGTCCTCTTGACAAATTAATTCCGCTTTCACAAATCTTGGAGAAAACAAAATTTGATAGGATATATGAAAATGTATTTTATTTACCACACAAAAAACCTTACTAGTCATCATGAAGGTATGATGGATAGTTTCCTAAAGGGGTGCAAAAAATGTATGGACAACAACAGTGGCCAGTTTCAGCATTTCCTTTCATAAAGTCGGTAAGCTAAGCCTTTAATAGTTTTAAAAATGTTGTATGTTTCATCTGCGCCTTTCTATGATAGCTGCAGACGGCAACAAGTGCAGAGGACGCAGACAGGAAAAACACTGCCCAGCCAGTTCATAGTTTTTTGGCTCACCCTGTACATAATTATGCAGAGCACCATTCTGAGCATTTGCTTCTTTTAAGGCATTTGTGAAGTACTGTCCAAAAGTGGGAGGGAAGAAAGAAAAAAAAAAGCTGATTGTTAGTTTCATATTCTGCTTTTAACATTCTAATAGCCTTCATATTTATGAGCTAATTCAGAAATTTAAATTTTAGTGCATATGCAATTTACTTGATACTCCAAATTTACAAATATCTTGTTCTCCAATGCTTTTTAAGTTCACGCTTTGGCCAGTAGCAGACAAGGCAGGGTCTGTGCTATTCATACAGAACAGCAGTCAACATTTGAACGAAAAGCACAGAGAGCCTTATGCGAATGACTGATTTAGGGCCTTAAGTTGCAAAGCATAGCCTGGAAAAATTTCCATGTATGTCAATAAGGCATATAACATGCATAATACTTACGGAATTGATGAAATTCAATATGTAGAGGAATCTAGAAGCTAATAGGGAGTTGATTTAGTAAAAGATGTCTCAACAAAGGAATTTGAACCAACCACCCACCTGCCTAAATTAGTTGCCTCATTTATATAGCAAAATCTGGTGACATTTTGAGGTGGGTTCTGCCATTACGGAATGCATGCTCGCTATGTGCTTAGTGCAACCATTGGTTGCTAATTAACCTAAGTTTATATAAAAAAAACTAAACCTAACCTCCTATGAATCAGAAACCTATGCTTATATCAAAGATCATAAAGGAACACAATGCTTCACTCGTGTATTTTAGTCGTTGTGTTTATGTTTATTCACTCATCCCAAACAATTCGGATCAATTCAGATGCGTGACTGTTAATTAGCGATCGCAGGCCTATTGATAAATACGGACCAACATCGGGCACTTTAGTGCGGCAGGCGCATGCGCATTAGTAAGAAAATGCAGTACTTTGCGGACAGGGATTTATTTCTTATATAAGAAAGTGTTAAAAAGGGCGGGTGGGTTCGTCAAATGCTTTGCAAGTGTTCGCACCTTTTTTCTGCATTTCAATTACAGGGTATTTGAGGAACAGTTAATGAAATTTGTAATCGTTTATTACGAGGAATATTTTGATGTCCCAAATTGGAATCGAATATTTTTGTAGATACCTAATTTATCAACGATTGTTTAAATTAGAGGTCCCACGTTTGGTACTTTACTTGAAAGCACATGTCATTATCACATAAAAACAAGTTAGTATGTCAAGAACACCCCATATAGTATTTTAGCCGATGGGTTGCCTTAAATTACATTTCCACAGCCCTTCGTCTTCCTTTTAAATCTTTGGTACGTCCCCTGGTGATATGACATTAACGGAACGCCCTCTTATGTCATTGATGTTTATGCGAAATGCAGCAATCGTTAGTATTTAATAATTAAAGCTGACATAAGGTATCGAAAATCTGTTTCCTATGCCAGAAATTCGGAAAAGTAAATCCACTTGCACTTTACGTCCGGATGTAAAGCTTAAAATCTGGGGTACTCCCGGAAAATCCGGGACTGATGTCAAGTGCAATCATGCGATATTCGGTCAGAGACGTGTGCACCTAACTGTTAAACAGTTAACAGATTTTACCTGATCCTTGACGTGATGTGCCATTTTCTTATTCGTATTTACACTTAGGCAATATCACTGAAATCGCAGCTCTACTCCTCCGATCCACAGGCTCTTTAAGCTGGTACAGAAGTGATCGTGACTCAAGCGTTTTCTAAGAACCCTTGTCAAGTAAAACAGCAACGCTTCTTTCCGTCATGCGTAGTTCACAAATGCCAAGTCATTTTTCAATATAATTATCTGCAGTATCAGGACTACCATCAGTATAAAAAGAAAATCAAACTGAATGAAGTATAGATGGAGCAATCATATTATTTAGGTTGAATTACTTCTAATATTTCTAATGTCACTACATCCATGTTTGTACTTTTAACTACATCATTTTAAAGATTTACTATTTTTATCCAATTTTGTTGAAAAGTGACAGTGAAATTAGGTAAACAGTGGAAATGGATTAAAGGAAATCATCTATGTAAAACGCCACTGCAGAGTAATATTCCTATAGTTATACTTAACTTCTGTCAATTTAGGACTTTCCTCTAAAATTGGGGCGTTTCTAATCCTACCACGGAAGTTTTGGAGGGAGAATTCTTCTTTCTTTTAATCCATTACACCCTATCCCATCAAAAAGTGGTTGAGTCCTAACAAGGGTAGCACACTTTTATACATTCCTTCGGGCTGCCAACAATGAGTGAGACAAGATACAATACAAAATACAGCTGCTGACGAACACATGCTACCTCCTACCCATCTATCCATCCATCCCATGCTAAAAACAGTCATCCTTAACCCAACCCGAAACAAAAACCCTGCGGTTAAACCATAGTGAGAGTTGGCACGCAGCAAAAGCACTTAGGCTGTCAGCAGCTCGTCGTCATAAGAATCTTCTATATCGCACAGGTAAAGCCGCATTAAGTAGCTAGGTACTATGGGGATTTGCATTCCGTCCAGGTGAACCTGGGATCCGCTCTTGGTTGCTGGATCACAATATAATTTCTCTCTTATGTTAGTAGTGAGCTAGAAGAAGTTGCTAATAGATTATTATTGTTGTTGTTTGACTAATTTCATCTAATGAATTTATTCTGTACTCTGTTTTCGCTTGTATAACTTGTATTGCCCTTGTTTAAAATTAACAGTTTATTTAAGAACTACCGTGTACCGTGCTGGCCTCTAGTTCCCGAGGTCGCGGATTCAAATCCAACTGAGGACGATGGGTTTTTTATCGGGCGTAAAAATACTTAGCATGGCTTCCTTCGGAAGGGAAGTTAAGCCGGTGGTCCCTTGTCGTAGATTTATGGCACGTAAAAAAACTTCAAGCCTGATAAAGATGCCTCTGAGCAAAATAGCCCAGTCTTTCACTCCCAAAAAGTAATGGGACGCTAAGAAACATAGTAGCAAAAGAGCGTGCATAAATTAAACTCAAAATAATTTTTAGATGAAGATGTAAATCCTATTTCTTTCTCTAGTATTAATAATGAATTAATTAAATATGGGTATATTCAACTAAAACAACGCCTCTTGGGTTTGTTGAACGTTTGCTGGAAGACTGGTCAAGTTCCTGATGAATGGAAAATGGCAACCATATATCCAATTTATAAAATGGGAGACCGTCAAAATCGTGCGAATACAAAGGTATAAGTTCTTTGAATACGTGTTACAAAATCTATGCATCATATTAAAAGCTAGTCTGAATGTAATAATGGAGAATATTATTCTGGAAGATCAAAATGGATGCAGGAAAGGCAGATCTTGTTCAGAGTATATACATATTGTTAACCAAATAATTGAGAAGCATGGGGAATAACCAACTTTCATGCTATTCATACATTTTGAAAAAGCTTTTGACAAAGTTAACTGGAATACGTTATGGAATATATTGAAATAGAAAGGTGTACCTCAACATTTGATAATTGTAATAATTTATATGTAAAGAACAAGATAATAATGGAAACTGGAATGCAAAACAAAAAAGATATAACAGCCACGATAAATAGAAGTGTAAGACAGGAATTTCCTCTTTCGCCGTCCCTATTTAGTTTATATATTGACGATGCAATATATTTGACAGATAATTTTACGCTCACATTTTTAAAATAAGAAATAACATTTTAGACTTATTGCTTTTTGCGGATGACCTGGTTCTCATAACTAGTTCACAGGATGGTTTACAGAAGACTCTATATCCATTAAACAATATAAAAAAATTACAATTTTAATATATCAATCAAGAAAATCGAAGTTTTAGCTTTAAAGTTTTAGATACCTTAAGGGCCAAAATAATTCTGAATGCAAAGCCCAATGAACAGGTGAGTATTTTAATTACCTGAGTTGTAATATCTCCTATTAAAAAAAATCTTTCTTTAAGAACTTCAGCAAATTTAACTATATATGTGGCACAATTAAAAGAATGCTAAAAAAACACTAGAAAAGAAACCAAACTAAAGATTTACAAGATGATAGCACTTCCCGTATTACTGTATGGTTGCGAGTTTTTGGTTTTAACTAAAAGAGAAGAAACCATCATAGAGGCAGCTGAAATGACCTTTGAGAAGTGTGGTTGGCTATTCACTCTTGGAAAGAAGAAAAAAATTAAGATATTAGAAATTAGCTTAACATTTAGCCTAATGGATAAAATAAATCAATTTAGAAATAACAGGAAAGAACATGTCCAAAGAATGAAAGAATATTGCACACGGCAAGATCATATTAGATAATAAACCGAAAGGTAACAGAAATGTTGGTACAAAGAAGAAGCGATGGATTCTAATTTTTGATTGGAAACCTATGAGACCGGAATAAGCCTTCAAAGGCTTAACCCGTGAATGTTGATGATAAGTGTGAATGTGGCGGATGTTTTAGGTCATTCCAGGGTCAGGGAGTGGAAGAGTTAAAAACAGTTAACTCCAATTCAGATTTCGTCGCACGGATTTTATTGCGTTCGTGTGCAATTCCAATCAGTTAATCGTATTGTAGCTCATGTTGCTGCACTGCGAACTAGGCATGAGCAAGTCCGTCTCAGTGTATACAGGCGAGGAACTAAATAAGATGGCTATTAATTACGTCATCTTTGGGGCCTACACTTATCGGTAGTTCACAATCTCCAACAGGAATGCATCTAATGATCATATGCACCAATCTCGATCAAAGTTTTGACAGGCGATTCGACCGCGTTCACGGGATTTTTCGGTGCATCGACAATTGTTCAAAGTTAACCGAGGTAGTTGATTATGGTCAACTACTGATAATTACGCTGATAGTGGTCAAGTTGTACAAAAATGCTACCTGTTTCAATTTACTTGAAGGCGTTGTTGATGAAATAATGTAACTGGGTTACTTAAATCGAGACCAACGCCAAAACCGGTACATTGTAGAAAGAGGCGACCCGATGAATAATGTATCTGGATTACTTAAATAGAGACCAACGTCAAAGCCGGATCATTGTAGAAAGAGGCGATTCTCTTGAAGAGTATGGGGACAAGGAATTTGAAGAACAATTCCGGATATCCAAGGATACAGCGTGTTAACTAGTAAATGAAATGACTGAGAGGTTAGATTGTCCTAAGAACCGCAATCACCCTGTTTCACCCATACCGTTTTAACAACTAAATCATACCATACAGGAGCTTTTAGTATTGTGATTGGAGATGTTTCTAGAATCCACCTAACAAAGGCGTTGCGTATATTCAGTAATGTGTCAGATATAATTGTTTCTTTTTGTCCATTATTTGTATCGCTCTCGCGGAGAGCAGAATTAAAATACGTGATGGATCAAATCGACGAATTTCCGGATGTCGTTCGAAATATAGACCTGCATTTATTATTGCATCACTATTTGTTAAACTTAGTAATCATTTTAATAGCATTAGTAAGGCGATATAAACTACAATTAAAATGTGTTTGTTAAATCTACAATAAACATCACATCATTATTACGTGTTAAGGAATTCATAGAATTATCAAAATGATAGATACGTATAATGCAGTTTACGAATAGCTTTTTAATTTCCCGAAAGATCGCACATCAGGATTCACGCTATTTTAACAAATAGCCATTTATTTTTATTTACTTGGTTATTGCAACTCGCCTGGTGTTATGTTTAAATGCATGGCTAAATGCGTTCACGCCTACTGCTTGTACTTTAAAGATCAGGAATCTTTTTTATTTACTAATTTATTGGAATATAAGAGAGCTAGTTCCAACAGAACGTCTATCTCATTCTGAGGAATATTCGGGGAGCCGTTTTTGCTTTCCATTTTCGTTTACGCCGAAAGAATGCCGAATCACACAATATTTCAAAGCATAACGAAAACAAAGCGATGTGGACAAGGAGATTGCAATTACGTTCTTCTGAATAAGTAGCTCAGAATTATGATCGTTCGGCAACATAGCACACGGTCAGCTAATGTCGGTTCATTGATCGAAAATAAAACTATGATGCACCGCGACTACATTTTAACCGCGGTCAAAGTTTGATCACGCTTCCGTGACCCTCGATCAACAGGGATTTGATTCAAGAATGGTGCACATGGCCATTGTCAGTGTGGTTTTGCGATGTGCTGAATTAGTTGTCTCAAAATAGACTAATAACTAATAATCAAATTATCTACTTAGCGAGAGAAAGAGTACATGTAACAACGTAGTTAGCAGTTTCAAATTCCAGGAAAGTATTGGGCAATACGTCAAACTACATAACAAGTTCTGAAAGTGTACAATAGTTTTTTCGTTCCAAAAGGATCCACACAAGAGACAGCAGTGATACGTGGTATTCGCAGGAATTTCATATCAACTATGTGTATTACCATTGTGGTATATATTAACTTTTTAGACAGCATATAATGAATAAATTTACTGCACGTGAAATGATGGATATGTTCTTGTACTGCCCAGAACAATTCTTGTGCTTATTGAAGATATTTTCCCCTCATTGTTTTCTAATCTACCATCCCATCGTCTTCAGAACTAGCTCCTAAAGAGTTAGAGGACTTGATAAAATACAACGATGTGCATTTTCTGAAAATTGATAGCTCAGAAATTTCAACGGTTGCAGCATAACTGCAAATTAGCTGCGGTTTTATTATCGAAGTTTAACACGTAAGATTATAGTATCCAATCATTAGTTCAGATGGATGCTTGGTAAAGTAGTCATCTTGGAGAAATGTTCCAAATTTGATGCCCTTTAAAGTTATCTGAATGGGTACACAATTTCAAACGACAAACCACTTCTGGCTGCCATCAGTTTAAAACAATGTCGCGAGGAAATAAATTAAGATTCCACAGAATATTCTGAAACCAAACTCTTAGAATAACAGGTTAAATAAAGGTCAATGAATATGTACAACCATACTCTGTTATGGACGTGCTCAATTAATTTTTCTCATTCAAAAGCTTATAGGCAGATACGTATTCCTATGTGCTTTCTTTACCCCAACCTGATTGTCTCAGACAACTTTCTCAAACCCCTAGTCCGGATAGTAATTTAACATTTCTGCATTTATAACATACATTTAAAATAAATACTCTGTGACCATGAAAATTACTGAAGTTGTTGCTGCATGAAAGCCATGTTGTAAAGGTATACATTTTTTATGATTAGAGTGACATTCAAGGTATTTCAAATGCACAAGATCCTGCTTAAACAGTGCAGACCTCTGTGATAACATCTTGAACATTCAAGAATATATTCGTTTTAGCCCTGTAAGCACTAAAGAATTTAGCAGCACAAAATTTGTATGAACATATTCTCACTACAATTACAGTGTTGAATTAATGTGGATTTAAAATGTTAACTTTGATATTAAGTAACAGAATTAAGAAAAACACTTTTGAGAAACTAGCACGAATTTTTATGGCACATTTTAAAACATAGTTTATGAATGTAGGAATATTTAAGTAAAGGAGCAGAATAAAATTATTCGAATTTACATGGAATTTACGCATTGTTGTGCGTAATTTAAAGGTGCAAATTGTAAGATTTATGCTGTGAACCCAGAATGGGATTTGAGATTAAAATTTAAAGTTAGTGCTTACTTAAGGGTGACAGATGGGGAGGCTTGGAGTGGCCATCGCAGTTCACGTATGTTGTAACGGCATATATTTCCAGTATATTTTAGTATTTAATTTCTGACGCATATGAAAAAGAATTTCTTAAAGTAGAAAACCAGAAAAATGTAATTCTACATTTAGGTAGCAAGATGTGTGACATTGATGGCATTTATACTGACTTCAACGCAAATTGCCCAGTACTGCTTTGGTGAGAAAAATAATATAAATAATAAACATTCTTCTAAGCACTATTGCATTATTAAACAAGACAGTTTGCCATGAGCTACAAGCAAAATACTCGTAAAAATGAAGGTTGCAGAGTTATTTGCATTGAGAAGGTAAGAAGATGATCTACCACAAACAACGGGAAACATATTTTCCGGTTATTTACTCACACCCATTAACCTTTAATATAGAAATGTAGGAATATAAATGACTGCGTGCTTATTTCAGCGCAAACATACTAAAAATACTTGTAAAACAGGCATTATGTGTTCGAATTGCTTAGGACGTAGGCCTCGTGTTGTGACGTCACGAATTGCTTAGGACGTGGGCCTCACACTGTGACGTCACGAATTGTACATCCAGGCGTGTATAGATAGAGACAGCCTTGGCTTAAGGCAATATTATAATTACTGCGCGAAAGCACATGCCGTTTCGCTATATTTTCGCGTGTACTAAAATTAATTCTTACCACTTGGGCAATTTAACATTTCTTACGAAAAAGGACGCATTTTCCTGGAGAATGATATAATTTTAACAAGAACACATACACAAAGCAATTCTGTGGATACTGTCATGCTCTGCAGTAAAATTTAACTCTAGTTCAACCTTCGTAGCTCGATTTTGTCTAGTTTATGCTGAATTCCTATTGGTCAATTGTCTTGTCGCTCCATTGTGAACTGAACAAATGTAAAGTTGCAAACTCGCGCCGCCCATGCGATGATATCGAGTGTTATATATCGATATTTTATGGCTAGAAAGAACAGCCATTGGATATCTTGGGTAGGTATTTGCGCTGGTTGCCATTGGCTATTCAATCTGTGGCAGTGTGGCTTGGCCCTTCTAATTTACAAAGATAGTGTTAGATGTCACTATATGTAAAGTTAGCGAAGACATTTGAAGTTTGTCATTATATTTGTTCCTATCTTTATAAAACGTCAGTTGTTTCACTGTTCTTTAATAACTTTAGCATATAGGTATTTTATTTATAGAGAAAAATGCTTTAAAATAAAGCTATAATATATAATTGTGACCGCATGATTGTATGACATAGGGAACTATTGATGACAGAACTACGTTTATATTACTGCCGAACCCAAAATCACATTTAGTCCTTGTCTAGGTGAGCAAATGTCCAATGATCGTATAGTGAGGGCATTGCTGCTAACACCAATACAATTATTTAAACCGCACCCTATAATACTTAGAGTGCAATTTTTGTAAACCCTCTTACTCTATAGGGGGTTGTATTTACGATTAAATAGACTTCCTCATACGTGGTATAAACACGATAATTCCGTGTAATATACGCAAACGTATTGATTTAATGTGTTGGAATTGGTTCCGTCGATGTTAGCCAGTATAAATTACGCATTTTCCCGTTTGGTACAGCTTTCCTCAATTCTGGGCGTTCTCCATTAAAATCCTATCAGCGTTGCAAATTGTACAAGCTTTGTCATTCATAAAACCTAATCTATGTAGATGTTCCGCCAGACAGTCATGTCTAGTGGCTAATCTGAGTGAGCAATGGCTTCTTTCCTTGGGACATTATTTTTTGTACTATTTCTTTTATGTTGGAGTAATTTTCGTTAGTAATTTCCTTTTGAATATTACACAAAAAATATTACTTCTGTGTTCTGATATATCTGTATTTTAGTACACAGGTGGTTCATGGTAACTGTACTACATTCCTTAACATTTTCATTGGTATCCGTATCAAGTTTTCAAATTTCATCAAAACTATGTTTTGACGTTCACATGATAATAATAAATAAAAAAGATTTTGTCACATTCACAAGACTTTCTCTACCACTATTCTTAATTAAAAAAAAAACCCTTCTGTGCACTTGTTAATTGAGGTAAATGTTTGCAGAAATGCTTCGATAGCAATTTTGTTATAAGAGGGATAACGGAGGATGAAGCGATAGTCACAGTTATAAACAGGGAACATTATGTGATGCCTTTGAAATTCCACTCTTTGAAGACCACAAGGAGACAAAAAACAAAAAAAGTGACTTAGCACTTAAAAAACAAAGTATTTGAACATTTAAACCAATAACAACAAATATATCAGAAAGGTAAATGCCACAACAAAACTATTTGAAATATAATATTTTAATTTTTTTGTGTAATGTATTACAAGTTATACAAAGTTCATTCAGAATGAAGAGCACTTCAGTACTTTTTCACTGAAAATTCAATACATGCATTTTATTGCTGATGCAAATATCTTAAACATATGGTATTTTAATCAAAATCATTTAAGCCATTTATTGAGAAAATAAAAACAATTTTTTTCTGTAAAGAGTATTTTAGGGTGACAGGATTTTCTTGAAAATCATGTTGCATTCCAGGAGGATGCTGAACTTAAATACGTTTTGTGTTTATACAAAATTTTGTTTTGAGCTGTGTAGCACACACACATGAAACTTTATCTAACAATACTCTTTGGGGGGGGTGAATTCAGTAAACCTCAAAAGGTGTATTTCTGGTGACATATCTATGTAAAATTTTTGGGTGGAATACAATACTTTCTCTAAGGTAAACAGTAGACAAAACTTCAAACTTGGAATTTATATACAGCATCTTCGAAGGATGTGACACAAAGATTTCAGAAAAATACCCATCTCAAACTAACCTTTATACAGAAAAGTCTTATTTCTAAAAAGTTTACTTGTATGATAAAGTACCATATATTTCATTGTTCTTCCATACCTGCCATGTGAAAGTTACAGGTTAACTTTGTAAATTAAAGTTGGAAAAGGTAAAATCAGACTGAAAAATTTAATACCACAGTTGGGACTGGAACCATGGATCTTCAGCTTACCATGCTGTTGTCTAAGCTAAGCTAACTTGACAACATGTCGGCATGACATTAAATTCCCCAACTGACTCAAAGTTTTTCCTGCTAAACCACAAAGCATTCTCAAATTCATTGAGATAACATACCCCAACAATAACTTACAATTGTTTAAGTAAAGTACCAGACTTCATAGTTAACTCCTATTAGGTCACTGAATGATATATAATCATCACAAAATAATCATTAAAATCATTCTACCTTTTCCATAACACATATTTAAGATATTTGATGACGAATAAAATCTATATTTTGAATTTCCATGAATTGTCAATGAACTGCTTTTTATTCAAAATGAATTTTACATCCAGTAAACCACATCAGATGGACAAAAACTTACTACACAAAAATGTAGAACTCTTTGAAATATCCCATCACATAATTAAGTTTTCCATAGTTGAACTGTCATGTGACACCCATAAAGCATTAAACATTACTCTTCCTTTTATCTAAATGGGTACCTACATTAGTAACTAGAAACTGACTTATGATACACAAACAGTTGTATTTTTTGTCTGCATCATGCAGGTAACCATTTTCATTTGTATAATTTGAGATTACTTCTAACGAAAAGGTTTTAGTAAATAGAAGAATCATTTTTATATGGGTATTTTAACACCTATATATAAGGAATTATAATGGGTAGAGAAAGTCATGTGAGTGTGATGCATCAAAGTTTTTATTTTCTCTACCACGTGCATAGTAGATAGAGAAGTACTCCATTCCATCCAAAAATTTGATACCAAGATATCACCCAAAATACATGTTTTGAGGCACCATGAATAATACAAAAAAGCATTTTTAGGAAAAGGTCTGCGTGTGTGTGTCTGTCGGTGAACAACATAACTCAAAAATGAAAAGTCAGATAAATACCAAATTATCTTCCAAAAAAGCTACATGAAGGTTTTCAAGAAAATTCCACACCCCCAACTATACTTTATGTAGAACATTCTTTGAAATTTTTAATTTTTGAAAAATGGCTCTACCTTATATTAAAGATATTTACATGACAAAATGTACATCTTGAATTTTCTACGAATAGACTGTGAAGTCATCTTCATTCTGAAGGATTTTATATAAATTGTATAACTGGTAATAATTGAGCAATAGATGAAAATGTAACATACAAAAAATGTAGATCTCTTTAAAACACAATTTATTTCAAATAACTTTTTTGTGGCATAAGCTATTTCCAAGATATCTGTTATTAATGGTTGACATTGTTTCAACACTTTGTCATTCTTTTAAAGTCCTTTCAACATTCAGTTCTTTTTCACAATTGCACTGAAACAGTGTGGAATTTTAAGACCAGCATAGAGTGTCCTGCTTTTAAACATTGACTACTGTTGTTCCCTTTGTATCTATAACAAAATGTGTAATGTAGCTATTTCTGAAAAGGTTTATCTCGATTAAAATGAAGTGGATAGAAAAATAAGCTTTCATAAGAATAATTTGTATACCCACTAATAAATAATAGAGAAAGTCAGGTTAATGTATCACATCAGATTTACTTTTGTATATATAAGACCTATTGCATGTTGATGTTTCCTATATCATGCATATATAAGAAGAATGTCTCAGAATAAATGCCTTCGGAGGTTTACAAGAATACATGAATCAGATGACGTTCAATGCAGATTTGTTTATCTTGCAATGGTAGCTCAGACATAAAAGCACTGGCAAAGAAAGCTGAATATCTATTATTTGAGTATCAATTACCGCAAAATCTTCCGAGTCACACCACTGCCTTTCACTTTGCTCACATCCTGTGTGGGAAAGTACTTCTTTACAATTTAGCGTAGGTTTTCATGTAGCACACTCACGAGAAACAAAGAAACTGCCTAGCAAAATACAGCCACTTGTTGTTTACCTTCTTGCCCTATCTAGAACTTTTCTCAACAATTCGTTGCTGTGCAATGCCCACCCAAATACTCGTGCCATAATCCTCTGGCGCATTTGTTATAAAAGAGCTTGTTTATGCTGCGTAGCCATCATAGGAAGTCAAGAGGATGTAAATCTGAGGTGTTTTATTAGATACTGTGAACTGGCCTAATTTAATGGAGACACCATTCACTGCTGTGGTTAGTGCCCGACAGGTGTGGCAGAAGAAATTACATAAAAAGTTATTATAAGAAACAGTACTTTTATTAAAAAACCATGTTGTGTTATGTCATCCTCCGTGGTATAGGGATCCCATGCTAGCCTCTAGTTCCTGAGGTCATGGGTTCAAACTTGGTGGAGGGCAATGCATTTTTTTTTTTCAGATGTAAAAATGCTTAGCATGCTTCCTTCAGAAGGGAAGTAAAGCCGGTGGTCCCATGTCATAGATTTACAGCATTTAAAGGAACCTCAAACCTGATAAAGAGGCCTCTGAGTGAAATTTCCAGTCTTTCGTGCCCAATATAGAATGGTACACTAAGAAGCATAGCAGTTAAAGAGCATTCATAAATAAAACTCAATTTAATTTAATTAAATGCTGTGCTACAGTGCTATGAAAAAATCTGCTATTCATTTTATTGCATTTGTGATTGTTATTATTGTTGATTTTAGTTACTACTGCAGAAGACAAATGGGGGAAGAAAGATGCCAGAGGAAAATTCTAGAATGGTCATCTTGTGGAAAGAAAATGCAGATGGATAAAAATACATGGAGAGCTGGGCTTATAATCATGATGAAGAACCTCTGCTTGAAGAGAATGATTATGAGGTCATGAAGGATGGCAGAAAAGAAACTGCTGAGAAATGGAGCAGCTCTCAAAAGGTATATAATTATTACAGCTACTGAACTAAAAAGCGACTATGATATTGCATCCTCAGAAATCTATTATACAACAGAAGATTACAAAAGTATTACTTTATTTTTTACGTGCATCAAATAATTATCTTTTTTTTGCTGTGATGCTCTTATTGTTACTTTCTCAATCATTTACTGAATTGGTAGGGGAAGTATTGTATTCTACCAAACCCCTTAACACCCAGAAAAAAGGTTCTCCATTCCAAATTATACTTTACATAAGAACATTTTCATTAATTTTTATTATCTCAGAAATGGCTTTAACAATTTTTATTAAAACCGTTAAGTTTGACTAACTGAGATGAGGAACAAAATGTATACCTTGAATAGTCTGTGAATATGTGATGGTGTTCTTCCAGTTGAATTTTGTATAGTTTACCTATAAATGCATACGGGATAGACAAAAACTTACTATATGAAAACTACAGATCTGATTCAAACTTACATTTTTCTGTCAAATAAAAATTTGAGGTAATAACCATTTCAGAGGTATTCATTGCCACTGTTTTTGAATTTCCCAATACTTTAGCATATATGTTTTGAAGTGAACCATAAATTTAAACTTTCCTCTCAGTGCAATGCATAAAGACTTTCTCGGCTATCAGCCAGGTAAATTGCAGAGAAATTTTTGAGCGGACACTCTTTACAAAATAAGTAATCTTCCTTGTCCTGAGCTACAAGGACAAAACATTATTCAGTCCTAAACTCTGTCTGATCTCAATTTTCTTAATCCGCTACTTGTTGATCACAAATATTCTTTTCATGCAAAAAAAAACAAAACAAAACAAAAACAAACCATTCATTTAACTTCCACATGCTGATTTCATAATGAAGGTAGCATAATTACAGCTGAAGACAGATTTGCATATTTACAGAAAGAAATTATCTCATTCCTGGATCATGCTGCTTATAGTGGATTTTGATGCAGGAAAATCTTGCTTTCATGAATCAAAACATCAGTTTTCAAGTTTCCCAACCAAATAAACATCTTCAAACAGACAGTAGAACCTGCACGTCACAGTTTTTAATTTTTGCAGGATATCTCGTTTTTTCAAATTATTTTACAGCACTCTTATTCTGGCTGAGAATTTTTCACTTGATAGCTATTAGAGGTTCTCTTCCACAAGGATCACAATTTTTTCTCCATGCAGATTTGCAGAGTATAAAATTCTACACACACATTCCTATGAAAGTTGTAGCAAATATTACTGACCTTATATAATCCAACCACAATAGTATTGCACTTCGCTGTGGGTGGCTTCTACATGTATTTAAATGCAGCTTTCTGCAAGGTCAAGTGCAATAATATTGTGGTTGAGTAGTATTAATCCCACTTTAACTAGCCTATACAAGTGGTATAATTATCTCCCTCACTCTAAATTAAAATATACTTCTTCTATTTCTTTTGTGGAGGCCTGCCTGTCTCTCTCTAATGCGATCTCCTTAGTGTCTCTTCTCTTCAATGTTGATTATTCCTATCATAAAGAAATAGTTTGCATTTTCTTTCTCTTGTTTACTTAGCACTTAGTACTTTCTATCGGCTATTCCTGTCTGAACACTTACTCAACAGTACTATTGACTACACTCAACTCATCGTACATTTCCTTTCTTATCTTATTATAAATCACGTATAATTTTTTTTTTCACGTAACACATATTAATAATTCTAAAACTTAATTTATTTGCAATTATTTTACTTGCTTTTCTTGATATGACTCTATATACAAAGATATTTAATTTTTCTCTTCTTCTTTTTATTTATTTATTTTACTTTTTACTTTTATTATCTAATGTACAGAGAGAGCCAAAAAACTACGAACCAGCTGCAGTGTTTTTCCTGTCCGTGTCCTCAGCACTCCTTGCCATCTGCCGCTATCATAGAAAGGCGCGGATGAAACCATACAACATTTTAAAAGCTACTTTTAAAGGCTTTACTTACCAACTTTATGAAAGGATATGCTGAAACTGGCCAAACTGGAATTCTCCAAACGATGACCAATGTCGTCTAATGTTTCTTCAGTAAGAACCATATGCCATCTTTTAGCTTTCTTAGCCTGAACACTTCCTGTGGCCTGAAATTTATTGTAAAGTTCATGGATTGTGTACGGCCTGGAACTTTTACACCTGGAAATCTTTCTGCAAATCGTACTTTCACTTGGCAAGCTGACTGAGTTAACACACACGAATCATAAATAAATACACGCCGTGCAGTAGAAAACATATACTGAGCCATAATATACTTTGTGACTAAGTGCAGGACAAAAAATAAATAACTCGTAATAACTGAACATCACATCACCGTCAACTCAATACTGCGCTTCACGCTGCAGAGCAAAACCACGTCAAGAGCATGACCTTGTTTATAGCAGCAGTGAGTTATCATGTTTCCACACGCCCTGTGGAAAAACACAGCGCAGCTGGTATGTAATTTCTTGGCTCTACCGTTATTTTCACATTGCTTTTGTCCTAAATTCAATATTATACACAATAATAAGGACTTGCAATTATTTCTTAATTTATTTAAATAATTTCTGGGTGTTCCTAGTGCAAGGCACAAAAAAAAAGTTTGCAATATTGGATTTATCAGATTTTTCCTCTGGACTCTTCCGGTTTTTCAAGTACTTGATGATGATCATGATGAAAAATTGAGTAGTCTCAAAGAACCTGCACTGAGTAGTTTGCAGATGAATAAGTAGAGAAAGTCATGTGACTGCAACACATCAGATGTTTTAAAAATGATGTTGTTCTGCAGCATTCATACACATTTGAAAATCAATACATATTGCTAATGTGCTCTTTCTTGTTAAAAGCATATTTGATATCTTGGCTAAGTAGAAGAATTTTTTCATCAGTTGATCAATTGAATGGAACTTCTTAAATCCAGCCTAGCAAGGAGAAATTAAATTGTGGGATTCCAGAAATCTATTTAGATACATTTTCTCTGACTTTTGCTATGATTCTAATAAGAGATATGGGCATATAATTCTTAATTTCAGAGGTAAAGCTATTCTTACTTTCCCTGCCATGTATGTAGTAGGTAGAGAAGATATTACATTCAACCACAAATTTACTGAGATTTCACCAGAAATACATGAATCCAAAAAAAAGCATTTTTAGAAAAAGGTTTGTGTGTGTGTCTGTGAACAGCAAAACTCAAAAATGAACAGTTGGATAAACACCAAACTTGGTATTTAGGTTTAGTACCTTTCGAAGATGCGACACAAAGATTCCAAGAAAATTTCCCCACTCCAAACTATGCTTTACATGGAACATTTTTCGAAATTTTTCTCTACAAAATGGCTCTAATGATTTTGATTAAAATGCCATATATAGGGTCCGGCAGAGGAATGGGCACTTTCATATTATGGTTTTTCTCTTATAGTTCAATGGATAAAATGAAAATTGCATGCATATTCTGTTACTATGACAATGTCATTCAATAAACATGGATCAGTGGACAGGTCAACGTGCTTTTGCAGTGAAAAGTTTTTATAAAAACGACGATACTTATGAAGTGACTAGATGACAATTTTGCACCATCCGCTCATTCTATAAAAAATATGGGTTAAGAACTTTGAGGAAACTGGTTTGACACTGAAGAAGTAGCCTTCAGGTAGCAGAAAGACCAAGTGTGTGTCAGAAAATATTGAAGCACTAAGAGTTGCTGTGAACAGAAGTCCAATGTACTCGGCAGTGAAGTATTCTACTGTAGTTAACTTATCGGAGAGGACTGTAAGAAGAATATTGCACTTAGATCTTCATTTTCATCCCTAGAAACATCAGGTAGTGCACAAACTAAAGTCTTGAGATTTTCTCTTACAAATAGCATTTTGTAAAGAGATGTTATATCACATGAATGAAAAGAATTTATTTACAAATTAAGCATGTCTGACAAACCACGACAGAATTTCAGATTTTGGTCTCAAAACAATCCTCTTCAATGTATAAGAGAAACCATTGCACGGTGTGAAAGTAACCATTTGGTGTGCTGTGTTGTCTTCTGGAGTAATTGGCCCCTTCTTTTTTGAGGGTGAGGGAAAAGCAATGACTGTGACATCAACCAGGTACATGAACATGATTGAAACCTTTCTTACTAATGAAATTACATGGCTTCCCTATGTTTCCTGGTTTCAGCAAGATGGGGCCACTGTCACACTGCGGGGGGCCTCCAAGAATGCTGTAAGGAGACTTTTCCCAAATCATATCACCTCAGTAGAGCTGCAATTTTTTTCTTATGGGGATACCTGAAGAGTGTCTTTAAAGATTGCTCACAAAATATTGAAACATTAAAGGCCAATATTCGTTATGAAATCGTCAATATTCCACTGGACATGTTGCATTGCTGTATGCAGAACTTGCGGCCAAGGTTTGAAGAGCATCTACAAGTGATTGTCGTCATTTGAAAGATGTTATTTTTAAGAAATAAATGGCGTATTTTGTTGGTTAAGAACCACACATTATACTTATGAAAATGTGTTTGTTTATATAGAATAAACATAATTTAAAATTGCCCATTCCTCTGCCAGACCCTGTATTAAAGATATTTACATGACAAATAAAATGTATATCTTGAATTTTCCGAGAATAGCCTTTGAAGTCCTCTTCACTTAAAGAATTCTGTATAATCTAGTATAACTGGTAAACTTTAAGCGATAGACGAAAACATACTACACAAAAAAATGTAGATCTCCTTAAAACACAATTTATTTCAAATAGGTAACCTTGTTTTGCGGCATCAGCCATTTGTGAGATATCCGTTATTAATGGTTCGAAATGTTCAATACTTAGCCATTCTTTTAAAGTCCTGTTGGTTTTGAATTGTTTCTCATGATGTCATGGAAAATGTATGGAATTTTAAGGTCAGCATATAGTGTTCAGTTCTTAACATTTGACTATTACTATTCCCTTTGTGTCTACAATGAAATGTATAATGTAGCTATTTCCAGAAAGGTTTATCTCAATTAAAATGAAGTAGATAGGAAAATAAACTTTCATAAGAATAATTTATATACTCAGTAATAAGTGATAGAGGATAGAGAAAGTCTTGTGAATGTAACCGTAAGATTTTTTATGAGTCATGCATGCTATGTTCTACAGCATTTCTAGTTGCATCTCTTTCCTTTTTCAAACTATCTAGATTTTGACTTTTCCATGTGGAATGTATTTATTAGTTGTTTTAAGAATTACAGTACAGAATCTTTTATTTATAGCATCAATCTATTATAAATTTTCAGAGGACTCTTTAAATGTATTTTCTAACTTAAAATGTCTTTTCTCTCCAATTTACTTTTTGAAGTTCCAAAGTCTAGATGTTGATAGTTACTGCTCGAGTCATCTAATTGTAAAGTGGCAGAACCTGGGTTTTCTATAACCTTCCAATTTATTCAATATAATTAACTTCCAATCTCCGGATTACTTCCTTCCATAGTGGAGAAATGTTGAGTGTCTTCTTTTCTATAGATTGTTACACTACATCTACAATGAAATGCCACTGGAAAGAAATGCATTCTATATTAAATAATTACCCATAGATTAGTTTGCTCATGTTTGAAGCAACTAATGGAAAGGGAACACTAGTAAATTATAACCACTGTTCTTGTGGCAAAATTCTGTCCATTCAGCAATCCTAAACAGTCATTAAATACCCAGAATTCCTCATAAAAGCTAACACAGTTGAAAGACTGGACATATACGGGTCATTCAATAAGTAATACAACTTTTTATTTTTATTTTCTCAAAGCAAGTTGGTGTTATTCTGGGTTTACATATGTCATGTTGTTCCCCAAAGAGATAGGGTGGATAAGGAAGAACAGTCACCAAAGTTTTATAATTTCCTCTCAGGTATGCAGATTTGTGTGTGGCTTCATGTTGTCATGCAGAAGGAGAAGTTCTTCATATTTTTGTAGCGATGAACACAGGAATAATTTTCTCAATTTGCTAAAAGTTGCACAATAGACTTCAGAATTAACTGTTTAACAAGGGAATATGTTCCCCATCAAAATAAGCCCTTCAGAGTCTCAGAAGACTGTAGCCATGGCTTTACCAGCTAAAGGTTAAATTTTTAACTTGTCTGAGGAGACATGTGGTGCCACTCTATAGATTGCCATTTTGTTTTGGCCTGTAACAATGTTTGAAAAATATCATCACCATTAGCCTCATAACAAGGAAGCAAATCTGTACAGCTGACCCATCTTTGCTCTTTACGGTCTTTCATTAAGCTTTGAGGGACCTAGTTGGTATAAAGCTTTGAACACCCTAATTGATGAAAGGGATGTCAAGTTCAGCAGCAAGTTGTTTGATTGTGATTTGTTGATCACCTTAAATTAACAGTGTCTGTACACATTGCAAACTTGCAAGTGTCACAGCTGTGTGTGCGAGAGATCAAACAGATTGTCTTGTCTTTGTGATAATGATGAAAGGTGCTTAACCTAAAAATTCCCCATACTTTTATCCAGGTAGACACCTCTGAATATTTGCGATAGTCTGCCAAAAGAAACTCAATCACTGCTCTTTTTTTTGACCCATTTTGAATACTGGTTATAGCACTACTGTGTCATTGAAATCAGCAACAGGCTGACAATTCAGCCTGTGCCACCTGGGCCCAGGGATCAAGTCCGTGGATTTTTCCTTTAGGCCCATGCCTACTTTATATATGGGCCCCCCTGCTTCAAAGGAACGAAAGTAGTGAAAGCACCTTCACCTGCTCTGCTCCACAGGGATGGAAGTAGATACGCTACTTATGCATGTCAACCCAAAAAGGGAAAGACTACCAAACAACCTCGGTGGGGGCAACAGTGTCTACCAGCTCTTATGGTTAGTGCCGGAGAATATCAGGTCATTTCACAACCTTGCCTGGGCAGAATTTTCCAGTCCGACGAACCCAATCTCCCATGAGTTTCGGGAACCACTGCCCGGCCGAGTCCAACCCAATCCTCAAACTTCACTTCTGGGAGGGACTTGAATGTTTGGCCCTGTGTACTTCTAGTAACGAGCACTACTGTCTATTGGAAATTAATGAAAATACAAAACGATGCATGAATATTGAAGAATACCCCACACCAAATATAAAGATTTTTTAACCACAACTGGCTGAATAAAAAAAATTCTTGAATGCCCCTTGTATCTATCAGTAAAATTTAATGAGGAGATGAAACAAACAAATCTTTCTTAAATATGAAACATCCTATATTATAAGATTTTAGTGCTGCTGTTTCTTAAGTAGAAGAATGCAATGGATATTTGGATATTTATATTGTAGGGTATCGGGGGAGAGACAGGTGCCAAATAAGTACCCAGAGGTTGTATAAAATGCTAATGACAAATATTCTTGGACACTAACATAGTGTTGGGGCCTCTCGGTAGAGGGATCGTACGTGCAAATACTTAGATGTAACCACACATCTCTTACCTGGAAACCTCTCGCTGGGCTTGCTGTAACACTGAATTAATATTTAACTATTTAGGATGGGGCATCGGAGCCCCAACGATTGTATCTCGGCATTGTAATGTGTTGAAGGATGATTTACAGCAACTGGCCCACATACACGGCCAATATATACCCTTCTAAAGACCAAGTAAGCGGCCTGGTGTCCTACATGTCAGTGCTTCCTATATTACCCATCTTTCAACACTTCATGAAATCTAATGCAATCCCCCTGACTGTGGTTCGAACTCTACGATGAGTCGCTGCAATATTTGTGAAGTGTAGGGGAAAAAAGTGAGATTGGACTCTATTTACAAACAATTTATTTTGTTCTTAAAGCTGAAACACAACTCTGTATGATATAATGTATTCTACTCTTAAAGCTGAAACACAACTCCCTCCAATATTTTGCTCTTAAAGCTGAAAAACAACTCTCTCCAATATAACAGTATATTTTCTAGAATCCGCTAGATAATAAAATTAAGGCACAATCTTACTGATGTCTTTTAAGCATTACTACCAGGGCACAGCATGGTTATTAACAAATAATAATATTCATAAATAATTATTGTGCTAAGAATATTTCATTATAAAATTGAAAAACAATGTGTGCAGATGGTAATTAAATGCCACTTTAGGAACAAATATTGTAGTTCAAAGACTAGGTACTGCTGCAGTCAGCGGTGCATTTTCTAGCTCTCTAGAATATTCTTTGCAGCCTCATACGTGCCAAAGAAAATTGCACCTCCTAGTGTAATCCACAGCACACGCGGCACAATACCTGCAAATAGTCTGTAAACAAATATTACATTAAAGATTACAACATTCACAGAATATAACATTTAAATTATTTTTTATTATCAGCATTGCATAATTCCTAATCTTGTACATTATGTGAGCATGCATTCTTACATGTCTTTGGTGTGTTAATTTATGTTCCTTAAGAACAAAGTCCTCTGATTGGGGCTGGTTTCATTAAAGAAATAATTCCAATTAAAAATGGAATTTTTCATTGACTAGAAGGCTAACCAATAGCTTCAATTGCAAAATTATTTTACTAAATTAAACATGATATCAGAATGGCAATTTGGGTTTCAAAAGAAGAAATCGACAATCAATGCAATCAGTAAGATTAATAATTATATAATTGAAGCATTAAATAAACAGGAGAAAGTAATAACTATTTTTTTGGACTTATCGAAGGCATTCGGATATACTTATGAACAAATTAGAAAATTACACGGTTCATGGATTGGCACAAAAATGGATTAGTTCGTATCTTAAAACAGAATGCAGTGCGTTGAAATAAACCATAGAAATAGTGCTGGTGTTGTAAAAAAAATTAAATCAAACTTCCATATGGTTAGGCAAGGAGTACCACAAGGTTCGAAATTAGGTCCTTTTTTGTTTCTAATACATATTAACAATATTTCTAAATTAGGACAAAAAATGGAAAAGTAGCAACTGGATATGCAGACGATATGACAGTAGTAATTAAAGGTAAGTCAAGTACTGAGGTAGAATTAAAAGCAAATGAGTTAATGAATAAAATTAAACAATACTATATAAATCTGGACATGATTCTAAATACTAAAAAGACAGCCTGGATAAATTTTGAATTAAAAAACTGTACTCTAAATAGTATACAACTGGTGAAAAAATACCAGAAATTCAATACACAAATTTTTAAGGAGTTATACTAGATAAACAGCTAAATTGGAAGCCATATATAACTCATATAAAAAAGAAGATAAATACTGACAGGTGAGGAAAACCATGGATGACGAAACACTTAAACAGGTATACTATGCTTTTATTTACTCACACATAAAATATGGAATAATATTGTGGGGAAATATTACAACAGAAGCTGAAAAGGTTTTTAAATAAAAAAAGAAAAAAAGAAAAAGCAATTAGAATAATAGATAATGTTAATAATAGACATACATGTAAATGAATGTTTAAACAATATGGTTTGTATATACATTTATGAGACAATAAAGCATGTTTTAGAAGGAAAATGATCCAAGAAATGCTGGCATACACACATATAACCTAAGAAACAATGATGATTATTTCAGAACAGTAATTAGAGGCACATTAAACAGACATTGTGTAAAAATGATGGGAAAAGAACTTTATAAGTTGCCTGAAAAAATAAAATTGATCAAAAATGCCGACCAAACTATGAAAGAAATAAAAAGGCACCTACTGCTAAATGCATTTTATAGTCTGGAGGAATTTAAGTGTGGGACTGGTAATTACGAATTGTAAATAATTATTGTACTTGACGAATCCACAACATGTAGATGTTATCATGGATGAAATAAACTGAACTTGAACTTCAGTTTGTTTTTTTAAGTTTAAAGCAGAGAAGTTTCCAAGGAAATCTGTTTAATTAAAAGATTTGCTGACTCCTAAACTGATCATCATAGATCAATGATCCCACAGATGAAGGCCAATCAATATTAGGAAAGAATGTGATAAAACTTTAAAGAGTTGATGAGTAAGATAAAATATTTTCTAAGCAATGAAATTATATTTTCTTTCTAATACACAAAATGAGTAAATAGCAGTTATCTTTTGTATCATAACACTGTCCATGCGAGGAAAAACAAAGAAAATCAAAATAAAAGAATCTTAAACATATTAACAATAATACCTTTTGGCCTGGAAAACATTTAAGCATACAATAGTGATATCTGGGAAAGGCAAATATGCTTTCCATTATATTTGTTTAATGAGCTGTAAAACTTTCTGCAGTAAATTACCTCTTATTGTTTCCAAGTTAAACAAATTTAAGAGAGGATGAAGACTTCCTTGGCTGTTTATAGAAGATTCAAGATTCATATGTTATCAAGCTCACATTACTTTGAATGTGCAGCAACATTTTAATCAAAATTATTAGAATCAGTTTTGAGAAAATAAAGAAGAAAATTTTCTCATTAAGGGGATTTTTGTTTTGCTTTGTAATCTTAAAAGATGTCCGACTTAAACATGAAATGAGATAATTGTAAAATCTGGTGAGTTTGCTCCTTATACATTTAGAATTTGAAGAATTAGAACACGCTTCATATAACTTAAAAAACAAAAACCCTCCTGGAATGGAAAACACAAATGCTGAGCTGCTAAAGTATCTACCAGAGGAATGAAACTGAGATTACTAGATAATCTAAATCAGACTTTGGTTGTACAAAGAGACTGCATTAGATTAGAGAGACTCGATAACACCTCCAATATTTAAAAGAGGAGACAGGATAAAGTGTAAGAATTACAATATTCAATGTCTATTCAGCACAACGTGTAAAGTAAATGAATAAAACTGTTCTAAACTATAAACTTCAAAATGTAACAGAAACGATTCTATTAAAAGAATAATCAGGATTCAGGAATAGTAATTCATGTATTGACAACATATACTAGATGTTACAAGGTTTGTGATAGGTACAAAACTACCAAACAAATTAATACCTTATAAACACTAGCGTTGGCCATAGGTATGGTAAAGAGCAGCTGACCTTCACTTTATTTGCTATACATAGACTACATTAAAGCTTTTTACAGGGTAAACTGAATTACTTTATAGAATACAATGATAGAGGTATATTAAAACATGAAATGTAAAGAAACTATTAATACAGTAGTGATAAAAGGGGCAAGGGTACAATATGTCACCTGCTTTATTCAACTTATATCTAGATATTGAAATGTGAAACAATGGCTAAAAGAAAATCAAGTCATCATCTTGGATAGTGGAAACATAAAGTAGCATTGGAACTTCACAAAATAATCAAAATTATCATTTTGAAATATCTGCAGATAAATCTATATAAAGGAATTTCAGGAAACATAATGGTTAGAATGCCAATTTATACTACATAGAAAGCAACTGAAGTAAACATGTTTACATTTTTTGGATCTGTTGTACTTACAAGGATTACACATAGGATATAAAATGAAATCGTTCTCAAAATTATGTGGCACAATCTAAAGAACATGAAAACCAAGTTCCAAAAAGAAACAATAATGAAATTCCATAAAATATTCTGGTACCTGGGTGAATATGGAACAACCTGCCAAGCACTGATACAAGAAGAATGAACAGTAAAAATTAGGTTCTTTAGAAGGGTAACTCGGAAAGAGAGAGAGAGAGTTAAAAATGAATATGTTATGGAACAATTACAAATTTATAACATTATTAACATGTAAAACATATGAGAAAGAGAGAGGGAGAGAGGGGGAGGGACAGAGAGAGAGAGAGAGAGAGAGAGAGAGAGAGACTTGGAAAAAGTTATTAACCATAAAACATAAACACTGTGTAATGAATTTTGAATTACTACCACCAAACCCACAATGGAAATTAATCACTCCACCACCAGATGTCACCTTACACAAACACACTAGAAAACACCACGAGGAACCAGTCGGCCACTTTAGAGGATGGGAGCAATAGCTGTTGAAACCGTCCAAGATGAAAAACATGTAAGGATGTTAAGCGTTTCAATCGACTCAGTTTTTCGACATAATTACTAATGAATACCCGAAGCTCGCATTAAGCTTGTATGGCTTAATGCCGAAAAAGAAGATATGTATACAATTTTTAATTTTTTACTTATTTGTTCTTTATCTCTACCTCTCTCTCTATTTATCTCTTACACAGCTTTGAAGCGGAAAGAATTAGTAACCAAAAAGAAAAGAAAGAAAGAAATAAAAAAAAGAAAAGAAAGAAAAATAAAGCAAACAAATATAAAAGACATTTAACCTATTCTTCATGTAAAAGTGTGAAGAATGCATAATTGATTATCTTTGAGGTTATATTTATGTATTTGCGGTGGTAAAGCCAGCATGGACATTCTAAAGAAGTTTACGTTATATCAATGTTATGAATTAAATGTTCTCTTTGGAGTTAGATTGCAGCAGTTGCAATGGAGTTGTTGATTAAAAAAATTAAGAAAGAAAAAATCAATAAAATTTCTGTTTACAGTTGGAATAGAAAACTTATTTCATTTAATATATTTAAATAATAACTGGGCAGCAGTTAACAATATATTCATTGTGAAGTTGTGAATTGGTTTTGTGTTAACCTATATTTAAGAGTTGGATTCATGTGCCTAAGTGATAAGTATGGCACACTTTGGTAAAATCAACATAAAAGAAAAAATATGTGTTACACTCACATGGCTTTCTCTACTCTTGTACAAACTATTTTTACAAACACTTATTCTCCATTTGCTTCATGTTAATCGAGATGTTAATCTTATTGCTAATTTCCTTGTAGATGCAAGGGGAATTGCTACGCTTTAAGCGGCAGTCAAATATTTTAAGAGATGCTATGTGGAGTATTCCATTCTATTTGCATTACCAGGACAAACAAGGGCAATTTGGAATTACAGTAGCCTTTAAGCACATACATATCTCTTAATAGCTGGTTGCTAGGTGCAGCACCATTCCCTTTCCCACAGATTAATACTCTTTGCATATCCAAGACAAAAAAATGAATAACGAATTCCCATTTGAGAAAATAAGTATTGAAACATTTAAGGGAATAACAAGCAATATCCTGAAAATGGTTCACTCAACAACAAAAATGTATATGACATAAATTGTGTATTTTAACGCGATCTACATCTTTTGTGTAGTAAAATTTTGTCTATCTCTTATGGTTTACCAGTTTACCAAAAGTCGTTCACAATGAAGAATACTTTTGGAGACATTCCCAGAAAATTCAAGATATACATTTTATTTGTCATGAAAATATCTTAAACATATGATATTTTAATCAAAATCGTTAGAGCCATTTTTGAGAAAATTAAAATTTTCGAAAAAAGTTCCATGTAAAGGGTACTCTGGGGTGGGGGGATTTTCTTGAAAACCTTCGTGTCGCATCTCTGGAAGATACTGAACCTAAATACCAAGTTTGGTGTTTATCCAACTGTTCGTTTCTGAGTCATGCTGTTCACAGACAGACAGACACACACACACACGGACATATTTCCAAAAATGCTTTTTTTGGATTGAGGGGGGTCTCAAAACATGTATTTCTGGTGAAATCTCGGTATCAAATTTTTGGGTGGAATACAATACTTCCCCTACTTACTATACGTAGTACAGAAAGTAACAATCTAGGCAAAGGCAGTATACATGGCCATGGAATAAACAAATTTGTTTATTCCATGAAAAGATGAATGGTCAGAATAAGTGATGCTGCCATGAAGCTGGACATAATTTTCTCTCATCAATACAACCAGAGTATCTCAGAGCTAGACTGTATTATTTTATCATTGCTTTAAAATGGATTATGGAGTTTTAAGAAAGGATAAAGAAATATGTAAATTGTGAAAGAAAAAAAAATAAAGAAGAAACGTTTAATTTGTGAAAAGTTGAATTTATCTCATCGTTGCATCAAAGGACCAGAAAACCTTCTGTTCCACGCCCTGGGAACAAAGAAGAGAGATCTCATTGCTCAGCGCCTAAAACCATTAAGCATTTTTTAAAAACTACTCTCGATGATGACCATCATTTATTAATATTAGTCATTATTGAAAAACTGCCATGGCATAATGCAATAAATTTTGCACTTTCATATTTGAAGTTTTATTTTAAAACTACTTCCATGTGGACAGATGCCCTGTTTTTATAAAAATTATGTCTCAAAGTTGAGCACTGCATTCTTAGCAGTGTCGTGTATTCTGTTTGTTATATTTTTTCTATACAAGATGTAGAAATTGATGCCAAATATTCTGCAGATGTATTCCTAACAAAACACTGAAAAAAAGTTCATATGGACATGGTTCTGAACCTCAATTGTTCGAGGATGCGTCTCAGATTTGACAGGTATTCAAACCAAACTTTCATTTTCTTAACTTTTCTCTTTAAAATAGGCTTTGATTGCTTTTGATAGAACATGCATCCAGCTTACATGTAATGGTGTCTTCCAGGGCCTTTGAAAAGCCTAATGAAGTAGGATATGACATGTGGGACATCACGGAGAACAAGGTACTAGAAGTTGTGGCCCAGATTGGAGTTCATCTCAGGCCTGACGATATTGAAAGAGCGCACCGTGTCGGTAAAGCAGGCAACAGGCGGCCAATTGTATGTAAACTCCTGTCATATAAGTGAAAATCCGCCATTCTCCGAGATAGTAAGTATCTTAAAGGTACAAGTGTGTTTATAAGAGAGGATTTCAGTGAAAAGATCCGGCGAGAACAAGAATTTCTTCATCACCATATGATAAATGCAAAATCACAGGGTTGTCATGCAGTAATTAAATTTGACAAACTTTTAATAAACAGGCGAATAAGAACCAAAGCAGAGCTGGAAGAAATCGACAAGAAGATAGCAGAAATTCAAGGAGAGGAGGTTGGCATTTCTGCAGAGCATCGAGCCCCAGAAGGCAGTATGGTTACACCTCTACCGGAAGGGACAGCAGGTAGCAGGGTCCAAGACGGCCAGACGACAAAAACAATGTCAAAGTCAGCAGGGGGGAGGGTGTCAGTGCAACCAGCCCGCAGGTCACAAAGGATAGGGAGAACCAGCACACTAGGTAAGACAACAACAAACAGATAGAATGAAGATGCCCAGCTGTCAGTGGGGTTTTGGAATGTGGAAGATTTGAGGGGAAAACTGGCTAGTGGTCAATTTTTGAACTTGGTAAATAACTTGGACATAATTGGGTTAGCAGAGACTTGGCTAAAAAACAATGAAACTGTGGACATAAGTGAATTCCAAGGTATCTTTAGTGGTTCAGAAGTGAGAGGTAGAAGGGGGAGATATCCTGGGGGCGTTGCTACTTTCTTTAAGAGTAATTATGTACAGTCTATTAAGGAAATACATAGTCATCTCAGGGGAGCAACCTGTATATATTGTAATATAGCTAATATTAATATTGTTGTTATAACTGTATATCGCCAGCCGGTTACGTCCCAGTATGCTAAGCCAGAATTCTTTACAGATTTAGGGGAAACAATTGTAGAAATCAGGGACGAATATCAGGATGTAAAGCTAATAATAATGGGTGATCTGAATGCTAGGATAGGGCAAGAAAATATTACAATTAAAAAAGGGGACTTAGATAACAGAAAACCCGGCAGAAACAGCAAGGACTCAATCCTGAATGCAAGAGGAAAAGAGTTATTGTTCTTTTGTGACGCCTACGAGTTAGAAATAATGAACGGAAAATACGGTTCGGACATGTCAGGGGAAGTAACATTTGTGCATACGAATGGGAGTAGTGTCATTGACTACATTCTGTGTTCACAGGACGTATTGCCGTTAGTTCAAAATTTTAAGGTTGAAAACAACATTGACTCTCATCATTTTCCACTGATAATGACTCTAAAAACATCTCGGCTGGTTTCTTATACAAGGGATGAAAGCGCATGCGAAACATTGACGCCATTGTTTAAATATAGATGGAGGGAGGCAGGAAAGGAGATTTTTATTAACACTTTAGAAAACGAAATTATATCTTTTGACGTAGATCAACACAAAGGAACTGAAAGTATACAGAACATAACTAATATTATACAGAAAGCAAGTGCGCACATGCTAACAGGAAGGGGTAATGCATCAAACAGCTTAACATCAAATAGTTGGTATAATGATCAGTGTAAAACAGCGAAGAAAGCAGCGGAATCTGCACTTGTCAAATACAGAAGAGAGGGGGGTGAAGAACGTAGAATTTCTTTTGCAAATCTAAGAAAGTCATATAGGGAAGTCCTAAAGCAGAGCAAAACAGCTTGGCAGGATGCAAAGGCAGAAGAGGTACGTGAAGTAGTCGAAAATGGGGAAATTGGTGACATGTGGAAAGTTATTAGACAGATTCGAAGGCGAAGGTCCATTCAGGCAACTATCCCTGCTGGAGAATGGATAAAGCACTTTAAAACAGTCTATGAAGGAGGGGAGTTTAGGATACAATTAAATACTTTGGCCGCTGAAGGGATGACTGGGGCTCCAATTGTGCAAGTGCTTGATTATGAAATTAGCACAGCAGAGGTTGTTCGTGCAATAAAATGTTTAAAAAACGGGAAGGCAGCTGGTATAGAGAGCTTGTCAGCTGAGTTTTTCAAGATCTCGCTAGAAGTTAATAAAATGGTAGATTTCTATAGAAAAAGCTTCAATAAAATATTTGAAGGCGGAGAATATCCGGAAGCATGGAAAACTGCCATTATCCAACCTCTTTACAAGGGCAAAGGGAGTTACAGCATTCCAGGAAATTACAGGGGTATCTCGCTGCTCTCTATATTTGGAAACATTTACAGTAGAATCTTATATGAAAGAATTAAGTGTTGGGCTAAGACATATCATAGGATTTCTAAATTTCAGGCAGGATTTAGGGAAGGTTTCTTGACTATTGACAATGTCTTTGTTCTGAAAACAATAATTGATGACAATTTGAGAAATAAAGGTGGTAAGGTATATACTGTATTTGTAGATTTTAAAATGGCATTTGATACTGTAGAACGTAGTGCTCTCTGGGAGAAATTAACACGTAAAGGACTTTCGGGGAAAATGATTAGAGCACTTAGGGCAATGTATAAAGAAGTTAAGTTTGTTATCAAGACCGATCAGCACAATACATCAGAATGTAACATAGCACAGAGGGGGGTTAAACAGGGTTGTATACTATCTCCGTTACTCTTTAATTTGTTTATTGATGATGTTGTTAGCGTGATGACAGAGGAAGACATAGATGCACCGACAATCGCAGACCAAAAAATACCAATTCTTTTGTACGCGGATGACATTGTAATTCTTTCTAAAACGATAAAAGGATTGCAGTCTGGTTTAAACGCTCTTCGACAATACTGTAGGCAATGGGGTATGGAGGTAAATATTCTTAAAACTAAAACAGTCACCTTTAAAAATGGATATGTGTATGGCCAACATGAAAAGTGGACCTATGGGGAGGAAGAAATTCAAAATGTTAAACACTTCGATTACTTAGGAGTAAGGTTTGATATGGGCGGAAAATGGAACAAGAACATGGAGTTTATAAAATACAAAGGGATTGGACAACTTTCTGAAGTATTACGGATACTGGCACAGGTACCAGATATGCCAGTAAAAACATTACAGACCATGTATGAAGCAATGGTTAGGTCCTCATTACTATACGGCAATGAAGTGTGGGGATGGGAGAGGGTGGATAATGTAAATAAAATACAATGCAATTTCTGGAAGCGCATTCTAGGGTTGGGGAGGGGTACTTCAAACTACAGAGTTCTTCGGGAGGTAGGATGCTGGGAAGATGCGGTATTTGCTAAACTAAACGTAGTTAGGTACTGGCTGCGAATAATTAAAGGTGATCAAACAACTCTGAGAGCAATATGTTATCGTCATCAAATGAACAACATAGAGCATCCAAAATGGTGGGCGGCGGGGTTGCAACGCGAATTAATAAAAATTGGCTTAAATGATATCTGGCAAAGGGGTAATGAAAATACACACAGTGCCGTGACAAAGGTCAAAAGACGACTATGCGATATAAACAGGCAGAAAATAGAATCTGAATGTAGACAAAGATCAACATTGGAGCTACAAAATGAAATAAAAACTAGGTGGGGTAAGGAAACATATATTTTGGAATTAGGTATAAAACAGAGGACTGGAATAGCATGGCTTAGGTTGGGAGGGTGGAAAGCTCGCAAGTTTGTTGATGACGATGGCAGGCGGATTTGCCCATTATGCGGGGAACAAGAAGACTGGACGCATATTTTGGCAGCATGCGTGCAGACGGAGGGTATTAGGAAAAAACTATTACCGGAAGTATTTTTGGCTTCCAACAGACGGAGGACAGCATGCTGGAACATGATTCTAAACAGCCAAAACTGGCCAAGCTTGAGCACATACTTAATGGAAGTACGTGTACTAAGAGATAAGGTGTATATGTAATCTTTCTTTAAACATATGTGGTGCTTGAGTACTTGTGCGCGACTCTGTGTGTGTGTGTGTGTGTGTGTGTGTGTGTGTGTGTGTGTGTGTGTGTGTGCGTGCGTGCGTGCGTGCGTGCGTGTGATTCAGAGTGTTTTTTCAATTTTATATGTATGTATATAGTGCGGTGATTATTAAAAAAAAAAAAAAAATAATGGTTTTCTGGTTGATACTGCAAGTCACGTATACAGACCAGGTATTTTTCTAGAGAGCATGTACGGTCTTATGACCCATGTGACTGTGTTAGGCAATTAATGTAATACTAAATACTTAATAAATACCACCACTACCACTACCACATACAACATATTTCATGTTCAGCTGGAGAATGAAATAAATGAAAACAAAACACTTCTGCTCTCTAAATAGTTCCTTGGAAAATACCACAATTGGGCTCTGAAAGCTCATCTGTTTTTGCTAAAGCACAAAATATTGAGCACAAACCATAGTTAAATTATAAACACATGCAGCTTATTAAACTTCTAACAAAAATAATTCACAAAGTGCATGCAACTGGGTTGCTAAGAAGGATGGCGTGAAAACAAACAGTTTGAAAGTTAATATAGCTGAACAAGTTAATGCAACGAAACAAATTCGGAAATCTGCTACAAAGCCACAAAAAGACAATAATACTGAATGTTAATAAAAACCTAGTGGCAACACACTGTAACTTCACTCTTTCAAGATAATTACCTTGAATGTGTTTCGAAGACAACTTGTCTTCACCATCAGCTAAGCGCCACTAACGAGTCTGTCGGTTCCGGTGTAGAGGTCGCCGTTGGGCTTTCTGATGTTAATGTCATTTTCGGCTTGATGTATTTAAACATGAGATCCTTTACCGGAGGGAAATTGAAACTGATTAGATGGCTTTTGTTTTTTTGTATGAGGAGTTTTTCCCATATCATCAATTCTATTGGATTTCGGATTGACTTGATTAAATTTATTTCATTATAGATGTTGTGGTTTGAATTCCAGAAATGATATGCGATAGCAGATTTCCCTCCGGAAAAGGATCTCATCTTTAAATACATCAAGCGGAAAATGACGTCAACGTCAGGAAGCCCAACGGCGACCTCTACACTGGAACCGACAGACTCGTTAATGGCGCTTAGCTGATGATGAAGACAAGGTGTCTTCGAAACGCGTTCAAGGTAATTATCTTGAAAGAGTGAAGTTAGAGTGTGTTGCCACTAGATTTTTATTAATATTTTATCTACTTCACTGTGTTTCCCATTAAGTGTTATGTTAATACTGAATGTGTTTAACAAGCTTTGTGATATGCAGAACTTGCTATACATGAAGTGGTGAAATTAACATCTGAGTTAGCTGGTACGTCAGCTGCAAGCATTTACAGTGTGCCTAAAGAGAAATCCATTGCTGGTGAGGTTAGAAGCCCCAGCAAGAAGAGACCATGCTCAAGGCAAGTGTTGGATGTTGTGTGCAGTGATTTGTGAGGTCAGCAATCTGCCGTAAGCTTCATCAGTTCTTTGCTAATAATGAACCCCACCTTAAACAAAGTGCTGTTGGTGTTAACTCTCGTGCTGATCTTCCAGATTTAGAATAATCTTCCCTCCACAAACTGTTGCTGGAAATTGGTTTTGAGTTTGTGAGCAGAAACAGAAAGAGTATTTATTGTGGACAAAGATGGCAATGTTTTAATGGTGGATATAGTTTCTCCGTAAAGCAAAAAAGATTAGAAAAGCATGGAAACTGTACTATTTGGATGAAACCTGGATTCATGAGGGACACATGACAAAGCATGGACTGATACCACCATAAAATCAAAGAAGCAAGCATTTAAGTCAAATTTAAGTGCATGGCTTAAAAATCCTATGGGCAGCGATAAGTGCCTGATAATACTGCACATACGAAGTGAAGATGATTTTGTTAAGGATAGCAAGATTGTGTTTGTTTCCAAAACCCCTTGAGACTATCATGAAGAAATGAATGGCGATGTTTTCAAATCTCCACAAATTATACCCAAATAGTGTCATTGTGATGGACAATGCCCCATACCACAGTATGAGATTAGAACATATATCAACTCTTCTTGGAAAAAAGGTGACACCATAGTGTGGCTACAGAGTAAAAGCTTTGCTTTTGATGAGGGTCTGATCAAGGCTAATTGCTGAAGGCTAATCTTGAAAGACTGAAGTTAGAGTGTGTTGCCACTAGAATTTTATTTAAATAATACTTTAACTACTTTGCTGTGTTTCCAATTAATTGTTATGCTAAAAAATTTGGGACTTGGACTTCGGTGGGTATTATTGATGTCGTGGTGGAAAAATGCATGATAAATCTGGGTAATGATGAACACAGCGACACAAAGACGTCCAATCTGGAGGGTATCGAACCAACGTCCAGCTCAGATTAATGGCATGCAATCACCTAAGTAGCAATTCATTTCTATATCTCTGTGCTACATACTATTTGTGCCTTGTGGTGAAAAATGCATATTGTACATCACAAAGCAAAATTCAGTATCTGTCAACATGGACGTTCTGTCATTGCGATCGCATGTGGGCATGGAGTGATACCAATTGGTGAAATGTTTACGTCTACTTCATTCTCCCATTGGACACTGCGTAGGTTCAAACTGCCTCTTTGGTCAAGTGGTCAGCATTCTAGCTTCTCAACACAGAGGTCCTGGCCTCAATTACTGGCTGGGGCAAGGAACTTTTCTTTAACCCAAATCATTCTCTATCCTCCACAGAGTCTGGAAGTATGAATGTGGAATTTAATAGTAAAAATTAATAAAACCAACTTTAAGGAAACTGGCAATAAGTAGAAACATAAACTGATTCTTTAGTCAAAGCCCTGATGATACCATAGAAGTTAAAAGGGAGCCACGAAAAACATAGGTTCAGTCTAAATGTTTAGATTGGAACCATCCATGACAAAACAAAACATGCCTGGCTCCGTAGCACACTCAGTAGAGCACCTGCCTGCTGTGTGCAGGGTCTTGGTTTTGATTCCCGGCTGAGAAGTAGGAATTCTTCTCTAGCCAAGATTATTCCCTATCTTCCCCAGACTCTGGAACTATGCATGTGTGTCTGTGATCTAATTTAGAAAAAGAAAATCCCAAAGAAAAAAACCAGACATCCAATGACAACTTTAATACATGTTAACACAATAGGCAATATGAATATTACAGTTAAAGGCAGAGTATAGATGAAACAATTAAAACAAAACAACCCCCACAAAGAAAGAAAGAAAAAAAAAAAAAATAATGAAAGAAAAACAGCAACAGAATAAGTTGTCTAAATGTTTGGAATGGAGACATCCATGTGAGAGAGAGGTTGGGGGGGGGGGATTCTGATGTGTTACATTCACATGAGTTTCTCCACCCTCTAATGCTTATTAGTGGGTATACAAATTATTCTCATGAAAGTTTATCTTCCTATCTACTTCATTTTAATCGAGATAAAGTTTTTTGGAAATAGCTGCATTACATATGTGGTTAAAGATACAAAGCGAATGGCAACAGTCAAAAACTTTAGAATTGGAAAGCTATACACTGGCCTTAAAATTCCATACTCTTTCCATGACATCACGAGAAATAATTGAAAATCAACAGGACTTAAGAATGGCTAAGTATTGAACAATTCAAACCATTAGTAATGGATATCTCCGAAATGCGTGACACCACAAAAAAAAGTTATTTGAAATACTTTGTGTTTTAAAGAGAACTACATTTTTTGTGTACTATGTTTTCATGTATCACTTAACGTTTACCAGTTATACAAGATTATACAAAATTCCTTCTAAATGAACAGGACGTAACAGACTATTCCCACAGAATTCAAGATATGCATTTTATTTGTTATGTAAATATATTTAATATGTGGTATTTTAATCAAAATCATTAAAGCTATTTTTAAGAAAATAAAAATTTTCAAAAAATGTTCCATGTAAGGGGTAGTTTGGGGTAGAAGGATTATCTTGAAAACCTTCATGTTGAACCTAGATACCAAGTTTGGTATTTATCCGACTTTTTACTTTTGGATTGTGTTGTTTACAGACACACACACACACATATACGAGGGTAATCCCAAAAGTAAGGTCTCCAAAGTGCTGGGATCGCAGGGAAACTGTTTGTGTGGATGTTGGTCATACTGCTTTTTTCCTTCCTCCCCCCACTCTCTTCCGAAACCACCGCACATCCCTTAGTGCCCTCAGTCTTGGCTTGGCAGCCAGTTATAATGGAGCTCCCGTTAGCCACTACCGCCAGGTGCGAAGTTCGCGCAGTTATTCGCTTTTTGAGTGCAAAAGGGGTTAAACCTGTCGAAATTCATCGACAGTTGATGGAAGTGTATGGAGAGTCTTGTATGGATGTCAAAAATGTCCGCAAGTGGTGTAGAGAATTTGCAAATGGTCGCACGGAAATTCATGATGAGGAAAGATGCGGGAGACCATCCATTTCTGACAAAACAATCGCAAAGGTTGAACAAATCGTGCTTCAAGATAGGCAGATCACTCTCGATGAGCTTTGCATTGTTGTTCCTGAGATTTCTCGAAGCACTATTCATTGGACTTTGATTGAAGAGTTAAAATTTCGGAAGGTGTGCGCAAGATGGGTCCCAAGAATGCTGACAGAAGATCACCAAAGGCAACGCGCTGAAACTTCCCGCCAATTCCTTCAACGCTATGCAGACGAAAAGGACAACCTTTTGGATTCAATAGTCACGGGTGATGAAACCTGGGCTTTCCACTTCACACCTGAGACCAAACAACAATCACGTGAGTGGCGGCATTCCAGTTCACCCAAGCCGCGAAAATTCAAGAGAACACAGTCTGCCGGTAAAGTCATGGCAATTGTGTTTTGGGATCGAAAGGGGATATTGTTGATCGACTTTATGGATCCTGGGACAACAATAAATGCTGACAGGTATTGCCAGACATTAAAAAAACTCAGACGGGCAATTCAGAACCGTAGAAGAGGAATGTTGAGCAAGGGCATAAGCCTTCTCCATGACAATGCTCGCCCCCACACCCCCGTCAAACCATGAATCTTCTGCAACAGTTTGGATGGGAAACCATCACCCATCCACCCTATAGTCCAGACTTAGCACCCAGTGACTACCACTTGTTTCCCAAGTTGAAAGAACACTTGGCTGGAAGGCGCTTCGGTGACGACGAAGTAAAAAATGAGGTCCATCACTTTTTCAAGAGCATGGCGGCAAGCTGGTATGACATGGGCATACAAAAACTGCCACAGTGTCTACAAAAATGCATCGACCGAAATGGCGATTATGTGGAAAAATAGACAAATGTTAAAGCTTCAAAACTATGTACCATTTTTTGACAATAAAAGTTTCTTTGTATTTTAAAAAAAATTGGAAACCTTACTTTTGGAATTACCCTCGTATTTTTCTAAAAATGCTTTTTTTTTATTCAGGGGCCTCAAAACCTGTATTTCCAGTGAAATCTTTGTATTGAATTTTGTGCAATCCTTCTCTTCCTACTAATGTAGTGGTAGAGAGAAACAGAAAGAAAGAGAGGGAGGGAGGGAGGAAGAAAGGAATCATATAGGATGATTTTTTATATTTCTTATCTTCACGTCTCATTGGATAAACTTGTCTACAGTTTCTCAGAAATGAGTCAAATTATTTAAGGATGATGCACCTCTAGACATCATCCAAAATAATGTGATTTGTGTACAGTGGTACTCCAACTCACTTTAGTTGGATAATTTACCATCTTTTGAATGAGCAGCTTCTGCAGAGATAGATTGGGCAAGGATGTATTGCCCCATGGATTTCTTCCTCTGTGTAGCTTACATAAAGTCCTTGGTTTATATAAGCTATAAGCTGATGTTGACGTTCTGAGTGTGCATCTACTGGATATGACCAAATACGAAACACTCCAGGAATTCTTAGCATTGAATGTAGGCTCTCAGAATACATTGGAGCAGAAGGAAACCAGTTTGAGCAATTTCTGTAACTTTCACTGTATCAGTTGCATCATTAGCAATGAAGCCATATAACTCAAACAAATTATTTCCAGACCCACGTTCATATGAACTTGTTATAATCTTGTGTTCTTAGGAAGGAATCCCCAAAATATTCGACACCAAATTGTTCACACGTGTATACACAGAAGTTTGTAATAGTATAGCCTGTAATGATTTAGTAATATCTGAGTTGATTAATCTATGTGACACACGTGAAGTATTGTATCACCAATTGATTAAATATTATTACATTTATTTTAAAACATTACATGTTGCTGGAAATATCAAGTTTTACAACTTAAACCCAACCTCACTTATAAATGGAGTAACAAAACAAAACTTGATTAGGAACAATAGAGGGATAGTACTACTCAGGACATATAGCTCTAGCATTGTTTACCCGTGGTCAATGCAGCAACTATCCTGACTGTATATAGTGAGTACAGGCTACTTGCATGTAAACACAATAACAGCATCACCAAATCAGTGCGTTGCTAAATGTCCCAAATAATAAATAATATACCTACTCACAAATATGAAGGCAGTCGCAGAAGTTCCCGACCTGGTGTATAGATAGTGGTTGTTGTTTCAAACAAATGACTGTGGTAGAAAGTACCAACCTTATAAAGCTTAAGTCTGAAGTTTGATGATACTACGTCGTTTAGTAATTGTTTGGCAACCATCAATAGTGAACACTCTCAGCGAATTTGTAAACTTGGATAAACCTGGTCATCGTTATATGATACAATACTTTCATTTGAAAGGTCTTAGTCCAACTAATATTAAAGCTGAGCTAGATTCTACTCTGGGGCAGTCTGCTCCTTCATTTACAACAGTAAAATATTGGATGACAGAGTTTAAGCTAGGCCGTACGAGCTGCCAATATGAACACTGCAGTGGTCAACCAAATGAGGTGACCATGCCAGAAATTGTGAAGCAAATCCATAAAAAAGTATTGGATGATCGTCAACTGAAAGTGCGCGAGCCAGCAGACATCATAAGCATTTCAAAAAGTGCTGTACACTGTATATTGATTGAAAATTTAGGCATAAGAAAGCTGTGCGCAAGATGGGTGCCACGTTTACTCACAATGGAACAAAAGCAGCATCGTGAGGATGTTTCAGTTGAGTGTTTGGCAATAGTTAGGCTGCAATAAAGCCGAGTTTTTACATTAATTCATAACTATGGATGAAACATGGCTCCATCACTTCACACCTGAGATGAAGGAACAGTCAAAACAGTGGATTGAGAGGGGATAATTGGCTCCAAAGAAGGCGAAGACAGTTCCATCTGCAGGCAAGGTCATGGTGGCAGTTTTTTGGGATGCGCGCTAAATAATTTTCATTGATTATCTTCAAAAAGGAAAATGGCAAATATTGTGCAAACTTATTGCAGCATTTGAATGATGAAATGAAGCAAAAAGGCTGCATTTAGCGAAAAAGAAAGTTTTGTTTCATCAAGAAAATGCACCAGTTCATGCATCCATTATTGCCATGGCCAAAATCAATGAGTTAAAGTTCAAATTGCTTCCTCATGCACCCTATTCGTAAGACTTAGCCCCCTCTGATTATTTTCTGTTTCCAAAGTTGAAGAAATGGCTTGGTGCTAAAAGATTTGCCAACAGTGAAGAGCTGGAGTCTGCAGTTGATGGCTATTTTGCAGAACTTGGTGGTTCTCAGAATAAACAGGGTATCGAAGCTACTGAACATTGCTGGGAAAAGTGTATCGAGCTGAAAGGAGAGAAATTGAGATGTTTTTTCCCATAATTTTTGTTTTCTTTGGTAGGTCGGGTACTTCTGGGACAACCCTCGTATATATATATGAGGATGGGAACAAAGGTTTCCCGAAACATGTTAAGTGAGTAAACTTAAGTGATGTTAGTGTAACAATTCCGACTCACCTTTAAATAAATATATATATATATATTTGTGTATCATTATGTACTAATTACAAACTTAGATACCATTTTCACCTTTTAAGTAATCCTCAATGGAATAAAAACACCCTTTTGGACAATATTTTTAAATTCCTTGTTAAACACCTTATGACTATGGATGCTTTTTAAATAAGCTGAAAGCTTATTGTATTATAGATCACATGATGATACTGTAGATTTAGCTTTATATAATTCTAGTGAATGCATTTGAATAAGCTATTTCTTCTTGTGTAATGGTTAAGGATGTGTTTATTTCTCTATTATTTTTCTATAGGTTTTATATATATAAGCTTAAGGGCATTCAAATTTTAAAATCATCTTTAAATGATATTCTTTAACTGACAAATATAAATCACAGTACACTCACCCCTGCAATCCAGCTTCTTTGGCAATTGCTTGTAACATGCTGAATGTGGGAGCACGTGATTTACTTTGCTTTTCTGCTAGCATTATGCGAGTCTTTGCTACATCAAGTGGAGTAGTTACAGCAGCAGCAATGCCACCTAGAAGTGTTTAAATATTTTATTAGTTCATCTTAGTTATAAAATTGTAGCTGAACTAAATCAAAATGGTAACTGCATAAAGCTTTACATCTTAGAATATAAACTATTTATCCATCTTTTGTGCTGTCATCTATTTTATCGTCTGATATATCACCCATTGGACATCACATCTGCTTTTGTGATGTACAGAGCATTCTATGACATTCTCTACGGCACTTGGCAGCAAGTAGGCCCAGCATCACCACTGTCATTCCCAGGGTCTGCTAGAGTCAGCTATTAAAATTACAATTTTCATATTGTATACTAACCTTGACTACAGAAGGTGACGAAAATGATGTCCATCTGCTGCAACTCATTCCTAGCATCTCCAAAAGAATTGGCATTTATGCGTGCAAGTTTGTCTATGTAATTCTCCCAAGTTTTCATACAATACTGTTTTTAACTCATGGATTGTCTTTGTATACTCCATTGTTTAGATTCCCCATAAATAAAAATTGCAGCTCACAAACTGGGGGACCTGGGTGACCATAATCCTCAACTAATGATATTGTCCTTAAATATTTCCTTTATCCAACTCAACGTTTCACCTTTAAATTGGGTAGCTGCTGAATTCAAAACAGAGGTTTTATATCCTTCACCATTGACTTTTTTATCAAAAACAATAGCCTATAATCGTATGTGCAGTTATAACACACCATATGCAGACCCTCTCATTGTGTAAAGGAGTTTTATGAATGAGACAAAGGTTTTCTGTACTCCAGTATCTATTGTTTTGCATTACAACATGGCCATGTACGTAAAACTATGCTTCATCAGTGAAAATAATAAATTTAGGATTCACATTGCCATTGGCAATACTTTTTAAAACCCAGTTACAAAAACTCACACAGCTCACATTAGCCCTAAGCTGTAATTCATGCACTATTGTCACTCTGTAGGGCTTAAATTTAAGAATTTTAGTGCCTTCAAATAACATGGTTTTTGAAACACCCATTTCTTGTGATAGGTAGCGGAGAGATTTCTGAGGATCATGTTGTAACATTTCTCCTATTTCAAGCTTTTTTTTTTTTTTATTAGTAAGTACACATGCTCCGCCCTTACATTTTTATTCAGAACTGATCCTATTTCTGTAAACTTTTTACGGTTTAATACAATGTGGTCCCAGGAGGAACAGAAGCATCAGGAAATTTTCTTGGGAAATGTCACTGCACTATTCCACAATTTCTCTTTCTGAAGTGATACTCATCAAGTCAAATCCTCTGTTGTAACGTAAACTTTTGTGATGCCATATTAAGCCACAATCTTCAATTTTCAACTAAGACGTACATCAACACAAGCGTTAACAGAGCTCGAAGGTGATTGAGCAGCAGCCACCAGTTGCAATGTGACCACGTGCGTGTCCTTGAAGGCATGGGAAAAGAGAGAATGTCTGACAGTAGCAGACTCCATTCCTGCAGAATGACAAGCATGGTGCTGGGCCTGCTTGCTGCCAATTGCTGTAAAGAATGTCACAAAACCTACTGTTGAGGTCCTCAGTGAAGTATCAGACTACAACTAGCTACACCTGGAGACCAAACAATTCCATAAACATAACAGAAATTTCAAATTTCCAAGCCTGAGGAGAAAAGCAAGATGCAGCAACATATATACCATAGACGCACAGCCTATCAGCATTGTGAATTCTTTATGATCAATCAATTAGTACTACTTGCAAGTTATGTATCTAATGCAATGAGGAAATAATTAACACCTAAATAACTATCTAGTAGCAGTGGCAACTGTACCATAGATGTGACTGATGTGTCACATCCCTTATAATAATTATTATTCATTGTGTATTTTTCATTATTAGTTTACTTTTATTTAAATAGAATTACGAGGGCAGTCCCAGAAGTACCTGACCTGACATATATATAGAGGTTGTTGTTTCAAACAAATGACTATGGTAGAAAGTACCACCCTTATAAAGCTTAAGTTTGAAGTTTGACGATGCTACATTGTTTAGTAATTGTTTGGCAGTGATTAATAGTGAACTCTCTCAGCGAATTTGTAAACATGGATAAAACTGGCCATCGTTATGTGATACAATACTTTCATTTGAAAGGTCTTAGTCCAACTAATATTAAAGCTGAGCTAGATTCTACTCTGGGGGAGTCTGCTCCTTCGTTTACAACAGTAAAATATTGGGTGGCAGAGTTTAAGTGAGGCTGTACGAGCTGCCAAGATGAACATTGCAGTGGTCAACCAAATGAGGTGATCACACCAGAAATTGTGAAGAAAATCCACAAAATGGTATTGAATGACCGTTGACTGAAAGTGCGCAAGCTAGCAGACATCATAGGCATTTCAAAAAGTGCTGTACATCACACACTAACTGAAAATTTAGACATGAGAAAGCTGTACACAAGATGAGTGCCGTGTTTACTCACAATGGAACAAAAGCAGCATCGTGAGGAGTTTCAGTCGAGTGTTTGGCAATAGTTATGCTGCAATAAAGCCGAGTTTTTGCGTTGATTCATAAACATGGGTGAAACAAGGGTCCATCACTTCACACCTGAGAAGAAGGAACAGTCAAAACAATGGATTGAAAGGGGAGAATAGGCTCCAAAGAAGGCGAAGATAGTTCCATCTGCAGGCAAGGTCATGGCATCAGTTTTTGGGATGCGCGTGGGATATTTTCATTGATTATCTTTTAAAAGGTAAAGCAATCAATGGCAAGTATTATGCAAACTTATTGCAGCATTTGAATGATGAAATCAAGCAAAAACGGCCGCATTTAGTGAAAAAGAAAGTTCTGTTTCATCAAGACAATGCACCATTTTACATATTCATTATTGCCATGGGCAAAATCAATGTGTTAAAGTTCAAATTGTTTCCTCATGCATCCTATTTGCCAGACTGACCATTGTGCAACTGACCGAGTTAATACAGCCATTTAGGAAACTTTCTTTCATAAAAAACAGTAAAATTATTGATAATAGACATGATTATATAAATATGACATTTATTTATTATTTAGCTTTTTAATTTGGTATGAAGTAATTTGGTGTTAAATCATCTCATCTGCACTGACTGTTTTTCATATTTTTTAATTGCCAAAAAGCTAGAAGTCGCCACTGTCTAATACTACCTATATGGATGTGTAAGCCAGTAGCTATACACACTCACTTAAGATGATGCCCATGTAATGACAATGTTCAAAATAGGGAAAAGAAATGTATGCAATCACTATTGTGGTTATTAATCTCCAGAACACATATTATAACCTTTATACAAAACTGATGAATATACAACTGGATATTATTACATAACCATTACGATTAGAAAATCAAATGCGCTTTAGAAAGAATGCCTATATTGACATCATATTCTTAATTAATCAAATCATTAAAAACATGGGGAATATATCTTGAAACACGTATAGCTTTTGTTGACCTAAAAAGGGTTTCAATAGAACAAGTATGACAGGCTCTGGCAGATACCGAACAGGAAAGATATCCTAAACATTTAACAAATATACTGGAAAATATATATAAAGAAATGAAGACTAGCACTGTTTAGGAAATGGAAGTGTTTCTCAAGAAATTATAACTGATTATGGTTTAAGACAAGGATGCAGTTTGTCTGCATTGTTATTTAATATTTACGAGGATGAAGTACCTCAAAGCTTAAAGTAAAAAACACCAACTGTAATTAAATTATATAAAGGTACCCTCAATATGCTCCTCTTTGCAGATGAAATTATTTTAATTCAAGATAATAAAACGATTACAAATAGGCATACATAAATTACAAAAATTAGCACAAGACTGACATAAAATATTTCAGGTGAAAATTCAAAGATGAAGCTGTTTAAAGGAAAAACATAATATGGTTAATAATACTTTTAAACAACAAAATACCATAACAGGTTGGAAAATATGTATGTGTTATACATGCATAGGCTTTCATGGTCATCATTCATCCAATAAAATGTGGCTTGCAAGGATAGTGGGCCGTGGTGGAGAGTTTGATATAAAATTGCCTGACATTTTGCCCTGCAGAATGATGGGCAAAACATCTGGTAATTTTATTCCAGTTCTAGACCACAGCACACAAGCAGGGCTGCCCAAAGTTCTGTGGAGTCCCCCCCAACAGGTGACAATGGCGGGCTCCATTTGTCACACAGTCAGAAATGGTGCACCCTTTAGTCTAAATGTTCCACATAAACAACTGGAAAGTAGTGAGACATGGGTAAATGGGAATAGTATAAATTATACAGAGTGCCCATAAAGTCCCAAAAATTTTCATGTTCCTGCTCTGCTACAACACAATGAACATTATGTTAAGATAGGGTAGGACCTTACAAGGTCTAATGCAGTTGAACATGTCCACCTTCATTATCAACACAAGACAATTACCCGACAATCTATCTGGACACGCTGCAATTGTTCCTGGAACCATAGGCAGGATGGTATCTTTGCCTTTATCATTTATCAACAAGATGGGGCACCACTCCACTATACAAAAATTGTGCAAGACTACCTGGTTCAGACCTTTCCTAAGCGGTGGATCACATTCCCCCAAACCTCACTCCCCTTGACTATTTTGCATGGGGCTTCATCAAGAGCCAAGTTTATGCTACCAGGGTGCCAAATATGCATGAGTTGAAACAACGAATAACAGCAGCATGCTTGTTAACACCTCAAATCTTACAGCACGTGTACCATACAACCACAAGGCAATGGGAACAATGTGTTGATAATGAAGGTAGACATGCTGAACTCCATCATGATTTATAAGCTTCTACTCTATCTTAATATAATGTTTATTGTGTTGTAGCAGACCAGGAACATGAAAATGCACTGGACTTTATGGACAGGTATTATGGCAAACTTATGTATCCACTATTCTGATATTTTATTGTATAGGCCCTCCTAGACACCCTAAACCCCAGGTTTCCTGAATTGTGTCAATTCTGCCCCTTTATGTATGGCCCTACCCAGAAGCCGCATTTTATTGGATAACTATCTGTCTGGTAATGTTACGTACAGAAATAACTACAAAGAAATAAATAATTAAGTAAATTTCAATGCAAAGTAAGACAAACATACTAAAAAGAAAAACTTGAAGATAAATAATGTTAAAATTCTCTAATACAACAGCTACTTCTTTTTACTATACAGTTCAGAAAAAAAAACACGCACACGCACACCCACACCCACACCCACACACACACACACACACACACACACACAGAAGAAATGATTGAAACAACCTCCAAACATTGAAAGGTTGCTTCTAGGAGGGTAGTTCCAGAAGTATCCGACCTGGCGTATATATGGCGCTTGTTGTTTCAAACAAATGACTATGGTAGAAAGTACACCCTTATAAAGCTTAAGTTTTAAGTTTGATGATGCTTCGTTATTTAGTAATTGTTTGGCAGCCATTAATAGTGAAAGCTCTCAGCTGATTTGTAAACATGGATAAAACTGGTCATTGTTATGTGATACAATACTTTCATTTGAAAGGTCTTAGTCCAACTAATATTAAAGCTGAGCTAGATTCTACTCTGGGGGAGTCTGCTCCTTCGTTTACAACAGTAAAATATTGAGTGGCAGAGTTTAAGCTAGGCCGCACGAGCTGCCAATATGAACATCGCAGCGCTTGACCAAATGAGGTGACCACGCCAGAAATTGTGAAGAAAATTCATAAAATGGTATTGGATGATCGTCAACTGAAAGTGCGCAAGCCAGCAAACATCATAGGCATTTCAAAAAGTGCTGCACATGGTATATTGACTGAAAATTTAGGCATGAGAAAGCTGTGCGCAAGATTGGGTGCCGTGTTTACTCACAATGGAACAAAAGCAGCATTGTGAGGATGTTTCATTCGAGTGTTTGGCAATAGTTACGCTGCAATAAAGCCGAGTTTTTGCGTCAATTTATAACCATGGATGAAACATGGGTCCATCACTTCACACCTGAGATGAAGGAGCAGTCAAAACAGTGGATTGAAAGGGGATAATCGGCTCCAAAGAAGGCAAAGACAGTTCCATCTGTAGGCAAGGTCATGGCGGCAGTTTTTGGGATGCGCATAGAATAGTTTTCATTGATTATTTTCAAAAAGGAAAATGGCGAGTATTATGCAAACTTATTGCAGCATTTGAATGATGAAATCAAGCATAAAGGCTGCATTTAGCGAAAAAGAAAGTTTTGTTTCATCAAGACAATGCACCAGTTCACACATCCATTATCGCCATGGCCAAAATCAATGAGTTAAAGTTTCAAATTGCTTCCTCATGCACCCTATTTGCCAGACTTAGCCCCCTCTGATTATTTTCTGTTTCCAAAGTTGAAGAAATGGCTTGGTGGTAACAGATTTGCTAACAATGAAGAGGTGGAGTCTGCAGTTGATGGCTATTTTGCAGAACTCAACGGTTCTCACTATAAACAGAGTTTCGAAGCAATTGGACATCACTGGGAAAAGTGTATCGAGCTGAAAGGAGACTATATAGAGAAATAAAGATGTTTTTTCCCAAAATTTTTGTGTTTTCTTTGTTAGGTCGGGTACTTCTGAGACAGCCCTTGTATATGTATCAGATCAAATTCAGAATTATGTATGAAAAGTATCTGAATATATTTTCACTGAACAAAACCAGACTGTAAATTACAAGTGACAGAAAAACTATTAGTTAGTATGGGCTACATTTCATTGCAAGCATACAGGTACAAACCCATTGGCTGTAGAGATATTAGGAGACCTAATAATTGATTGCATGGAACAGGAGTTCCCTTCTAGAAAAAGGAGGAGGAAGAGGAAAAGAAGAGGAGGGAGGGAGGAGAAGGAAGAAGAAGAGGAGATGATGATATTAGGAACAATAACACTGAAAAACCACTTACACGACTTTGTACTCTAGAAATAAAACAATGCGTGCATTACCAACGTACTGGAAGTAGCCAAAGAATATGACTATTTAGGAGTAAGGTTGAGTAATAACAGGGAATGGGGAGCACATGGCAGGAAGATGTTAGCTAAAGGGAAGGCAGCTATAACAGGAATAAGAATATGTAAATATAAATTAGAGATGTTGGACAAAATGTTTGGAGAGAATGTATGAGGCACTGGTAGAATAAAAAATGCTCTATGCGGTGGAAGTATGGGGGGAAGAGAATTAAGTAAGAAAAGTGAGCAAATGTATAGAATGTTTTGTAAAGAATTAATTGGACTACCAAGAGCAGCACCAGGCGAGGTTGCATGAGTAGAACTAGGAAGAACTAGTAGGAAAGGTATAATAATAGAAAGAATTTTAAAATTTTGGTTTAGATGTATAACAATAAAGGAAGGTGAAATCTGAAAGATATGCCTGACTCAGCAAAAGGTTCTAAGAAACAAAAACAGCTGGTGGAAAGAAACCAAAAAAATAATGGAGTCAAATGGAATGGAGGATATATGGGAGTTGGAGGAAAGAAATACAAACAGCTTTTAGAAAGTAGTAACAAACAGAGTGGAAGATATAGAACAACAGGAGATATGGGGAAGCTTTGAAGATAAAAAATTATTAAGCTTTTATAAATTGATAAAGAAGGAGTATGGAAGAGAGAGGTACGTTGATTGCTGTAATAGGCAAGAAAGGGAAGGTTTAGTATGGATGAGAACGGGATCAATGTATTTAAGAGGGACGAGAGGCAGTGGAAGAGCGATATGCAAGTTGTGTGGAGGAAGAGAAAGTACGGAACACTATATGACAGAATGTAAGGAAATAAGGAGCTGGAGGGAAAAAGTGTGGGAGAAGAAATGGGAAAATATGGATAGAAAAATAGTAGCTATAAAGATGTTGATAGGGAAAGAAGAAAAGAAAATCAAGGGCATGGGAGAATTTTTAAGGAAGGTAAAGGAAAAATGGTCTAGAAAAGTAAGAGAAGCAAGGGCCGCTCACTGAGCGATAAGGACTGGGAGCCAAGCAATCTGAGGAAACAAGCACCAGACAAATTGTACATAAGATGTAGGGGTATAGTATATATTAATATACATTGTATATATTGTAAACCAAATTGTACAATAAATCCAATTCATTCATGCTGCCAACATTTTATTGGAACATCAAAAAATAAAGATGCCCTAGCAAGTCTATGATTTACGTGAAAAAATGTCATACAAGCTACAGGATCAATGCTGAAAAAGATTAATAAATGAAGGCGTGTTGTAACCAAATAAACATTGGATAAAATAGTTGCTGCATTAGAATATAGTCTGAGAAAATCTACACATAAGTTAGTGCAACAAATACTGGTATTAAAAACAACTGCGCATGTGGCAACAAAATTATTAAGAATCATGCCATATAAAATTGCTGTGGTTCAGAGACCTCTGCCTGCAAATAAATGCAAAGACTGCATTAAGAGTTGCAAAGACAGAGTTTCAGACATCAGTGCATAACAGAAATGTTGATCCGAGCTTGCATTTTGTAATGATGTACTGTTTCACCTTAGCAGTTATGTTAATAACCAAAACAATAGATACTGATCCCTTACATGATGTGAAAATTTGGATATACCAGGTGAGTCAGCTGCCCCTAGGTATTCGTATCTATGCAACCCGCCGTTTATAGTCTAATGTGAAAACACCGAACCTTTTACCAAACAAACTGTTATTATAGCTCTGCTCTTCTATTCAGTACTATATGCAACTAGCATTAATGATTAAAGGCCTGAATGAGAACCAAGGAGCTGCAAAAGGCTTAAAAAAGGTGGCTCTTCATGCATATAATGCTTGCAAGGAGATAGAGTGGGCCGCTCCTCTTCTCGGGAGCGAGTTATGCGGGCTGGCGTCCCTCAAGGGGCTATAATGTCCCCCTTTCTATACACATTATTCACCAATGACTTTCCCGTGGACGCCAGATGCAAAATCGCAATGTATGCTGACGACACTGCAATCTACAATCACCACAAAAATCCTCGTTTCGGTCTTTTAGAAATGCAGCGGTATATTGACCGCTTCCTCTCGTGGCTCCACGATTGGAAGATAGAAATTAATGCAAACAAATGCCAGCTGATTTATTTTTCACGTAAGCTGTGCCTTCCGGCCATGGACCTAACGGTCGGTGGTCAAAGATTGCACTGTCGCCAGCAAGTTAAGTACCTTGGTGTCACCTTGGACCGCACATTGCGGTGGACTGCCCACCTAAAAGATAGCGCCAACAAAGGGCGGCAGCGGTTAAAGTTATGCGCCCCCGTCTTCCGCAGCAAACAGCTGAACTTGAAATCCAAACTTATTCTGTACAAATCCTTCATTCTGTCGGTGGTTCTCTACGCATGTGTGGCCTGGGCAAATGCATCTGCATCTGCAAAAAGGCACGTTGAAATCCTTCAAAACCTCTCCCTCCGAAAAATCCTTCGTGTTCCTCTCCTCACATCCAACCGAACCATCCTCCGTGAAACAAACATGCCCTCCATCCCTGATGCCATTACCAAACGTGCCTCGTCGGTATGGGCGCGCATACGGGGACACCAGAACCCCTTAATCTCCAACATTGGCAGTGGCGAGCCGAAACACAGAAAGCACAGCCGTATCAAAATGTTTTAGCGGCAACACGGCTCGCCATTAAGCGCGCCCATCACACCAGGCCCCAGGCCACCCCAACTACTGCAGAGGCCGTCACCACGAAACAACCTTCCTGCTACAAGCTGCCGCACAGCAAAACCGCGGACTGTAAATATTGTGTAAATAGTGAAGTGTTGTGTAATTAGTGTATATATTTCGTGTGATAGTGTTTAGTTTTAGTCCTGGGACGTGCTTCGCATGGCCAGATGTGTGTATGTGTGTGAGAGCGTGTGTGTGTGTGTGTGCGTGTGTGTATGTGTGTACATATGTATATAATGAAAAAAAAAAAAGTGTCTCAAAACAAATTTGATAAAACAAAAACTGATAAAGACTACAAACTAAAACTGTTCTCGGTGGCCTAAGGCTGGCCACCGCATGGGTTTTTCTTTTTCTTATAAGTGAACATAATCTAATGCTAACAAGCAAATTGTAAAAAAATGTAAACTAAGCCTGTTAGCCGGGCCTAATGTACCGGCACCAGGTAATTTCTTCAATAAATAACCTTAGCACCTTAGGAGTGTTCTCCCTGTGCTTATTTTCTGCATTTTAGGATACTAATTTATTTATGTTATATGCTCTCCTGTGAGCCAAAGACACAACAATTACAAGCAGATAGTTGTGTATGTTTACCGTAATAATATGTACTGTATCTGTGTTGTAAACTGTGTTACATAGTTACCTCTCATTCTCTTGGGCGCATATTGCTAGCAGTTTTTTTTTTCATGTTTAAGCCTTATGTTTCACTTCTACTAACAAAGGAGTTGTAAATGTGCTAAGTTCATGGGCAAACAGAATAATAAATTGTTAAAGAGCGTGGATTTCATCAACGAAGTAAATGTTCAAAATGACAACACCATTTCATCAAGGCACATTTGTGTATAATGCTGGAAAGACCTTCTTGCATGCTGTAACATGCACTGTGTAATCTGCCTGCATTCTTAACGTATGAGTGCCCATAGATGATTTGGGCTTTGCGGTGGAAAAGTGGCAATTATTCTATTTTGTACACACTTATGTTATCAAAAATGTTATTTGTATCATAATATCAAATTATAGGCCCAAAGAGATAAAATAAAAGGCAATAAAAAGTTTGAACTTAATCTGAAGGATTTGAACCCAAACTGGCAGTGTTAAAGCAACCATGATAATACCATTCAGCTAATGCTACCTTGCAAGCTGAGGTTCCTATACAAATTATTAATCGCAGAACTTGACCCCACCTCAAATCTTTACATGCTTTTTGCAGCTTCATACAGTGTTTTGAGCTCGGTTTGGTAATTTTAACTCAAATAAAGAAACTGCATCAGTCATTACAGTTACTGTATACCATAGTTTGTGACAGAAGAGAAATTATCTACCTAATACTTTGCATTTTTTGACAAGGCTGTACAACATTGAATGACAGCTTAAATACTATTGGTCGCACTGTGTAGATCTGCCATATTGTTTTCAAATGGTTTTGACAGCCGATGCATGTGATAGGCTGTTCCTTCAGGGGCATTTTCAAAGGTGTGCATGAATATATGCTAATAATAAAAGTTTGTACAATTGGCTAAAAGTGCTACTGCAGCTCCCAGTATCAGGGTGGGATGCTGTTTGCATTGACATACATAGCGATTGCATTCTGTCCTGTAAAACACTTATGCACTGAGTTATCTATCCCTCCTCTATAAAGTGTTATGCAAATCAGCCTTAGAAGCCTCCCCTAGGAGCCACAGGACCTTGTAGTTAGTGGGGAGGCTTCCGTGTACCAGTGATTTACTAAGCTGTGCTGGTAGAGGTACTCATGCCAGAGAGGTTCGTAATGAGGTACCAGACTAAGAAGAGGCTCAACAGAAAATCCAACCCAAAGGGTCTCCCAGTTGGAGAACCTTGAGGAACTCCCAGCTGGAGGACCTTCCAGGGGCTCTGGTCCACCCAATCCAAGGTGGGGATGCATCATGCCGAGGGATGAATGGCACTGGGGTGGTAAAAAATGCAGTGTCGTGAACGATCTCTTCAGGGCACCAGGCGACACCCTGAAGTAATTAGCCTTCCCAATATATATGGGGCTCTGTATTGGGTGACTTTTATTTTCCTGCTACTCGTGGGACCAATATGGACCAAAATAAAATAAATATCACCAAGGCGGGTGAGAGAGACTCTCCAGTTGAGAGAAATCTCTCACCTGACAAAGAAAAGTCAAGTGACAGAGACTCTCCAACAGAGAGAAATCTGTCACTAGATAAACAAATGGGTGCAACAGCATCTGGAATTAATTGAATGCACCTGGACACTAAGAAGTTGTCAGGGGCAGCTAGAAGAAGAATAAAAAAAGCTAAGAAAATGAGTGAGGGCACAGGTAATGTAAACCCACAGAGTAAAGGGGTGGATGTCCGTACTGATCCAGGGACTTCTAAAAGAACCAGGACAAGTGTGTATACTCCTCCTTCGGATAAAGCCAAACCTGTTAAGAGGCCTAGGGGCACTGAACCTGGTGTCACTTACAGGGAAGCTTTGGCCGCTTTCAAGATGGCAATTGTTGAAGAATCCTATCCTGAGAGAAAGCTGATTGGGGAGGACATTCGACCCATTCAGGCTGAGATTCTGAGGAAGATAGATGAGGCGCCAACCAGTGAATCTCTACCTAAACTCAGGTCCTTTTCTCTACAGGATGGGGCTCTGATATATTATTGTGATGATGAACAGTCATGTAACTGGCTCCAAAAACATATTCAGGGAGCTAAAATCAAGGAGAGATTAGTTCTCAAAGTAGTAGATCCAAAAGATCTACCTAAGCCAGTCAAGGTGGCCCTTAGGACTCGGGACATTACAACTGATGATCCTAAGGTGCTGCTAAGACGCATTCAAAGATTAAACCAGGAGCTGAATATAGAGCACTGGAAAATCATTGATAAGCAGGCAGACTCCTCTGGTCAACGCCTTATCTTAATGGTGGACCAAGAGTCTGCTAGGAAGATAAAGGAGCTTGGCATGTCGGCCTATACCGGGGTAGAGAGGGCTCTTTTTAAGATCCTGTCTGACCCGGAGAGGAAGGCAGTAGCAGACAAAGCGAAGAAGGCAGGCAGCAATGGCGGAGATAGTCCGGAGACGATGGATAGGGGACTCTGGAGGATCCGCATCGGGTACTGCTTAAGGTAAGTGTTGTGGGTTAATGCAATTATGAAAATAGTTCAAATTAACTTGCAGCACTGTAAGGCAGCTTCAGCCATTCTAAGAGACTTGTTGAAGACAATGTTGATATTGCTCTCATACAGGAACCTTGGCTCTTCAGAGGTTCAATTAGAGGGATCAGTTGTACTAAGGGCACTATATATAGACCTAGTAATAATAATCCAAGATCATGTATTTATGCTAAGAATTGGATAAACGCATTGCTTCTTACTGAGCACTGTTCCAGGGATGTAACTACAATCCAAACAATAGTGGAGGGGGCAGGAGAGAGAAGAGTTTTAATACTCTCTTCCGTCTACCTCCCTTACAAAGACTCTGATCCACCATCGATAGCAGTGAGGGACCTTGTGACCCACTGCGGAGAGAATGGAAAGGAGTTAATCCTGGGGGTTGATGCCAATGCACACCACACACTGTGGGGGAGCACTGATATCAATCCCAGAGGAGAAAAGTTAATGGAGTACTTGGTGAGTACAAACCTTGATATTCTAAATTGAGGTAATGAACCAACCTTTGTAACTTTGCGAAGGGAGGAAGTCATTGACATAATGATAGGGACTAATATTATTGAGAACCTAATTTCAAGTTGGCGTGTATCATCGGAGATCACTCTCTCTGATCATAGATGCATATGCTTCAGTATTAAAGCACAAGTCACTCTACCAGTGATTTACAGAAATCCGAGGAAAACTGACTGGGACGGATATAGACGAGACCTATCAGCATTGACATCAGGTATCTCAAGGAACATTCGTTCGATATTGGATGGAGTTTGCCGTTGATGAAATACAACGGTCAATTCTCCTATCCTATCATCAAAATTGTCAGCCTAAGGTAGCTTACTCACCAAGGCTTGTGCCTTGCTGGACTCAAGAGTTAAGCAGACTTAGGAAGAAAGCAAGGAAATTATTTAGACTTGCAAAAAGAACTGGTGATTGGGATTCATATAGACAAGCCCTCACCAATTATAACAAAGAAAGCCAAAAGGATTTCGTGGAGGGAGTACTGCCAGGGGATGGAGAATGTTCCCAGCAGTGCAAGATTCATGAAACACATGGCAAAGGGTGTTAAAAAAATTGTGAGCACTATTAAACTGCCTGATGGCACGTACACACAGTCTGGTTCTGAGACGCTCCTGCAACTTGCGAGGGCTCACTTTCCAGACTTTAAGGTAGACAATGACAGCAATTCTGTGAAGGGGCAACCAAATCTGGACCATCCTTCTTTGGACAGAGAGGATTGGAACCTAATCAGGAGCGTAGTCAATGTCACTAAAATACGATGGGCTGTCAAGTCGTTTGGACCATATAAATCGGCAGGGCCAGATTTAATCATCCCTGCATTTCTACAATATGGTATTGATTCAGTTCAATCCCTACTTTGTGGTATTTTTAAAGTTTGTCTAGCCTATGGATATATACCCATGGCTTGGAGACAAACAAAGGTGGTGTTTATACCTAAACCAGGGTGTCCTAGTTACGCCCAGGCCAAGGTTTATCGCCCTATAAGTCTCTCCTCTTTTATGCTTAAAACTCTGGAGAGGTTAGTGGATAGGCACATTAGGGATTATGTTTTAATGGAACATCCATTAAACAAGTACCAATTTGCCTATCAAACAGGGAAATCAACGGAAGCAGCACTTCATCAAGTGGTCTCGACTATTGAGAAGGCGCTTAACACCAGAGAAATAGCCATTGGTGCTTTTCTTGATATTGAAGGTGCGTTTGACACCACATCTTGTGATGTTGTGACGAACGCCCTCTATGGACACGATGTACCTTCACTTCTTTGTGAGTGGATACATTTGTCTTACAACATAGGAAGATAACCGTGAATCTATGTGGGGAGACGCTGGATGTGTCCACGGAGAGGGGCTGCCCGCAGGGGGCTGTTTTATCACCCCTGCTATGGAACCTTGTAGTGGACACACTTCTTTGCGCACTCAATAGTGATGGTTACTTCACAGTTGGTTTTGCAGATAATATTGCAATAATCATAAGAGGGAAATTTCCTCACATAGTTTCTCAAGTGCTACAAATGGCGCTTGAGAAAGTGGAAGCTTGGTGCAAGATGAATAATCTAACTGTTAATCCAAGCAAAATAGTAGTGGTACCCTTCACCAGGAGAAGGGGGCCTGATTTAACCAGACTCTCTCTTTGGTGAAGTAGTGCCCTATTCAACACAAGTTAAATATCTTGGGCTTGTTTTAGACAAGAAATTAACTTGGAAACATCACATGGAATTATGTATTACCAAAGCCTACAGAGTCTTTTGGACGTGTAGAGGTATGCTTGGTAAGACATGGGGTCTGAAACCTAGCATAGTGTATTGGATATACATTGTCATGGTGAGACCTATATTCTCTTATGCCGCATTGATGTGGTGGCCTAGAGTTAATTTAAAGGTGTGCAGAAAGGAACTCTGTAAATTACAGAGGACCTTCCGCATTTCAATTATGGGAGCCTTCAAAACTACTCCAACTGCGGCAATGGAGATGCTGATTGGGCTCACACCTCTCCACATATGGATGAAGGCAGAAGCCATGATCGAGTATCACCGTATTTGTCGCCAAACCAAAGTGTCTAATACTGGACATACTAATCATCTCAAGCTTCCTTGGGATAAGAATGTACAACAGATACTCAACATGGGGACTGACATTCTTGAAACAAGATTCAAGTTTGATTTGAAATTTACGGTATCCTATCCACAGCGAAGTGAATGGGAAAGACTGGTAAAACCTCATAATAACAAAGGCCCAATCTGGTATACTGATGGTTCTAGAACCAAATCAGGAACGGGGGCTGGGCTTTACGGTAATGGCACCAAGATTTCTTATAGTCTTGGTACCTTAGCTACAGTTTTCCAGGCTGAGGTTTATGCAATCCTAGCCAGTGTCATGGAAAGCATTAAAAGGAGATATAAGAATAGAAGTGTTCTTATCCTCTCAGACAGTCAAGCTGCTCTTAAAGCACTTGAATCACCATCAATAAAATCAAAGCTCGTCTCAGAATGCCGGGAATCCTTAATGGCACTGGCTGAACACAATAAGGTTCAACTTATGTGGGTGCCAGGACATATAGGTATACCAGGCAATGAGAAAGCAGATGAAGCAGCCAAGATTGGCAGTGAAATCCCATTTTTTGGTCCGGAGCCTGTACTGGGAGTGTGCTACAGACCAGTGAAACAGGCTATTAAGTGCTGGGCTCAAGCAGAACACAAGAACTACTGGAACTCCATTGAGGGTTGCAGACATTCCAAGTTGTTTATTACAGACCTGGATAACAGCCGGGCAAAATACTTGCGTGGTCTTAGTAGAAGAAGGTTTGCATGGGCAACAGGATTCATTACAGGACACTGTGCCCTAAAGCTGAATCTATACAGCATGGGATTGTTTAACAACCCTATCTGTAGTAGATGTCTAGAAGGAGATGAGACTGTTACTCATCTGCTATGTGATTGCCCTGCTCTTGCGAGTCAAAGAGCAAGTACTTTTGGCAGTCACTTTCCAAAGATAGATGAACTATCGAAAGCGTCAGTTAGCAGTCTGGTTAAGTTCATATCGAGCAACAGACTACTTAACTGATGAAAGGGGGGATGCGCAATAGATCTTAAGGTCGCAGTGCTTGGGCATAAAACCCACCCCTTCTCAAACTAGAACTAGAACTAGAACAGCCTTAGAAGGCATTCAAGAAAGGTGTAAGTCACATGTCGCTTAGCACGTTGCATAAATTAAAAAATAAATAGATGCAGCTGACTCACCTGGTATAAGCCCACATGGAATTACTGGGCATGTGTTTTTTTTTTTAGTTAAACATAAATTGCGCATATTATGTTTGGCACATTATGACTTCATTCTCCTATGAACTCATAGAAGCAGAATTAACTTATACTTACTTCATGCAGGATAATGTACTCCACAATGAGAGAAACCAAATATTCAATAATTATGTTAAGGGTTGTGGCAACCTTGCTTGCTAAATTTAAATCTCTGTGATTTTTATTTATGGGGAACATCGAAGGTCAAAGTGTTCAACAATCTACACATGCTAAATGTATTAAAACAAAATATTTGTATAGAAAGCTCCAATATCACAAAGCAAGAACTTCATCGTATTGCTGGGAAAGTTTTCAGATAAACTTTATGTATTCTGGCAGAGGGAGAGCATTTTCAGAGATTTATGTAATATATATTAAGCGCGTGAAGCTATTTTTATTTGTCTGAGAATCTGGTATGTGCTTAGCCCCAGAACAGGACAATTTTTTTGCCAATGAGACTGTAATAAAGTCGGGAGCCACTCCTGTTATAAGGGCACCTGAAAGTATAACCAATCTTTTAATAATGCTGGATATTTTCTTAAAAATGGTACTTCCTGGTTAGGTAAAATTGCCTGGATGAAGTTTTAATTTGGGCTTTTTCCTCAGTTCTTAGAATGGTCCCAGAGTTCATTTGTATATTCATTTCATGCTTAATTCACCATCCATTATGAGGTATTGGTTAAAGTACATTAAACTCACCAAAAACAAACTTCTATGTACATGCTGAGAATGAAAAACGTTTAGGCATATAACAAACTAAACTAGTTGCATACCAGATATGGCTCCGCAAATGGACACCTCCATTACATTAAGAGATTTTCCTCTGTCTGCTGCCCAGACTCTCTTCAGCCACTCCCAAAGTGGAAACTGTACAAGGACAAAGGGCACTTCACGCAGAACAGTTGTACTATAACCTCGATATAATCCTAAGATGCCCTCCAGGGCAACTGCTCTTTGAACAATTGCCCACGCACTGAGCTTTTGTACCGAGGCTTGTTGTCGCTGCTTCACTATTTCAACTGGAACTTTAATGCTGCAGCATGCCTAGAGAAACATGGCAGGAAATTTCAGTTAGGTAACAATAGAACTTCATAATATAATGATATTAAATATAATGATATCCAAAGTACATATATACAGGAAATCAACAGCATCAAAATGAATGTATAAGAGCTCCCAAATGAAAGTGAGACCTTTTAATTTTGTCCATAATGGTTTGTTAGTTGTAGTATATGAAGACATTATGAAATCTTACATACCCATTACACATAGTCATTGTCCGTTTAAACATCTGTCCCAATGACTCACTAGATTATGAATTCAGAGACACTGTGGTTGGTTGCTGAACCAATCTTCAACAACATTATAGACTTCTGGCAAACCAATTTTTTTTTTTTTGGATAATGGTCTAAGACAAGGGTGGCGAAAACGACTTCCTTCCGCGAGTCACCAAATATGCAACATGCACTGCAACACTCAGCAGCATGTGAAAAACAAACGGACGGTTGCAGAGAGGGAACGGCGCCTGCGAGTCACGTTTTTGCCACCTCTGGTCTAAGACATTGTAGTCACAGGGTAAAAGGTTAGGGATGTATGGTGGATGGTCTCAGCTAAAGTGCCAGAGCATACCTTAGCACTTGTGTGCAACATGCAGACATGAAAAGAAGAATGAAAATGAACAAGGAGTAGGAAAACTCATTTACACTTTTCACTTAAGTAAAATTACCTGGACATGTTTCGAGAGTCCCTTGCTCTCATCATCAGCTGCTGACCTACTGGTTGGTGGTTGTTTGATCGTCCTGTATCTGCCTGTGTTGACCATCTATGGTGGTATCTGGTGAGGGTTTGATATACTTGCTGAGTTTGTCTTCTGCTGGGATATCGAAATTCATTGCAATATTCTTGTTCTTCCTAATGTAGATTTTCTTCCAAGTGGATTGTTCCATAGGTTTGAGACTTCTTTTAATAGTTTGACATCTGGGTCTATTTCGTGGTTTTTCTCCCAAAAATGATTTGCAACAGCAGATTTTTCAATTTGCTTTTGGTGAATGTTCCTGAAGTGTTCTTTTCTGCGCATTTCAATATTTCTTTTGGTTTTCCCAATGTATTTCATGTTGCACTCTAGACATTCTATGGCGTATAGGAGGGACTTGATCTTTCAATTTTTAACTTACGAGATTTTTAATGCTGTGTTTGTTATACGGTGCAATTTTTATGTGGAATTCTCTAAAGATGTTTTGAAATTTGTGATAAAAATGTGGATGGTATGTAAATTTGCAGAAACTGTATTGCGTTTTGATTGGTTTGAGAGTGGAGACTTCTGTAATCATCTTCTTTCTTTTGTATTTATTTATTTTCTTTATTATAGTGGATTTCCTGAAACCATTGGCGACTGCTGTGTTTAGTATGTGGTCAAATTCTGTTCTGTACACTGTGTAATTCATGGGGATGTTAACCAACTTGTATGCTAGGCTGTTGAACAACGCATATTTATGACTGACACGAAATAGACCCAGATGTCAAACTGTTAAAAGAAGTCTCAAAACCTATGGAACTATCCGCTTGGGAGAAAATCTACATTTGGAAGAACAGGAACATTGCAATGAATTTTGACATCCCAGCAGAAGACAAACTCAGCAAGTACATCAAACCCTCACCAGATACCACCACAGATGGTCAACACAGGCAGATATAGGACAATCAAACGACCACCAGCCAGTAGGTCAACAGCTGACGATGAGAGCAAGGGACTCTCGAAACATGTCCAGCTAATTTTACTTAAGTGAAGAGTGTAAATGAGTTTTCCTTCTCCTTGTTCATTTTCATTTGAAATACTTCACTATCAACCGCTTCTACAATATTACTTATAATGAAAAGAAGAACCTCATTGGGCAGCGTGCCAGGTTGCCTCACTCTTGAGCTTTTGTGAGATAGTACAGTAGTTGACTGCATTGACTGTATAGTCTACATCCAGCCAATTCAAAAGCAAAGTTACATTCACATGACTTTCTCTACCCACTAAGGTTTATTTTTATGTAGCTTCTACAGACTATTCTTACAAAAGTTTATTTTTCTATCTACTTCATGTTAATCAAATTAAACCTTTGCAGAAATAGTTTCATTGCAGATTTCATTGTAGGTACAAGGGGATAGAGGAAGCTGCATCGATAGTCAGGTGTTTAAAAGCAAGTGAGTATATTGTGATGCAGCGGCTATGGACCAGGGTTATCAGGAATTTGGTGTCGAGGTAAACAATGATAATCGCCACTCGTCGGCATAAACACAGGGTGCGCTATCAGCAAATAATTAGAACCTTCTGGAAGCTTCTTCTCCCCACTTCCTACAGAAAGTGTGTTCAAATAGTTCTAGAATGTTTGAGAACTGTGTGGAAAGATTCCATTGACTATATAAGCAAGCATTCTTGTGAGAGTCAGAGATGTTGAGTCAGTGCAAGTCGAGCTGTGTCGGCCAGTCAGTGAGCAAGTAAGTTGGCGAGTGAGTTTCCCATGCGACATCAAGAGCGATTCTTCGAAAGCTTAGTCTTACGTCTACTTCTTGTTAATCCAGATAAACTTTCATTACACACTTATACATTCATAGTAGGTATATGAAGGGTGCAGTAGGTTATCACTTAATAATTATTTGAGGTTATGTGGTATATGAATTTGCCAAAGGTTATTTCATCACAATATGAAAGGCCCTCATTTACTTTGTAACTGCAGTGCTCAGTCTTGCATTTGGGTAAATTATATTTTGGGTTGAATTAAGGAATGTAATGCATATGCAACATGCCACTAGCAAATAAAACCTGGTGTGTTGCCTACAGTTAATGCACACACATGGCAGTAAAAGTCACAATAAAAGTAAATAATACCTTTTAATAATAATAACAATAAAAATAATGATTGTGAAGTCCAACCAGATCTACGTGTTCTTTTGTAATGCAATTGTTAGCCTTAAAAAAGGCTGCTTTTGTATTGTTTGAAGAAACCAAAGAGAGGAAGAAAAAACTAGGTTAAGAATGCATGTGGAAAAGGTTAGGGAGTAAAGAAAAGAAAGCACGAATAACAAGGAGAGTAGTTTAGGCTGCATAATAGTTTACAGAGAGTGTCATCCGGAAACTCTGGAACACACTCTGATTTGGACAGCCATACCTGTATAAAATCGCATCCACATGCATTAACCCCACCTGCGGCACAATGGTAAAGTCACCCCAATTCACCATTTTGAAGGAACATAGCTTTTCCTGCCTTCTTCTTCCTCTGTGAGGCATGCTTACATAATGCAAACAACACTTGTAATACAAATTTAGCAATTTTTCATTCTCAAAAGTTATCTGAGTAACGTGGCACAATTATTGCATGTCTGTACTTACAACTTCACCCATACTTGCAGCTACCATATGTACTAGGGGAGCATATGCTTCATCCACTGCTTTCTTGCCATATTTCTTCACTGTATTATAAGTAGCAAAGAACATTGCAGCTGTGGACACAAGAAACCACAATGTAAATTCAATGCATTAGATAGAAATACATATAAATCACATATGTTGCCTTTATATGGTGTTGGGTGGGCAGAGGAAGGAAGGGATTGTTATAACATTACAATTAGCATGACGGGGTCAAGGGCAGGTAATTAACATCACATGCAATGTCATAGTATTCATTCACAGTGTAGATAGTGTGCTCATGGAGCCTTCTGAACTTTTTACAAGAGATTTGAATACAAGATTTCTAGTTTTCTGAGGTAATCTACTTACTTTTCTATACATGTAATGAAAATTATTTTGAGTGGTTGAAAAATTAAATGAATCAAGTCTTAGATCACTACCATGAGTAGTACTGCATACATGGATACTGGAGTTTTTGAATATCCTTTCTTCCATATAATAAATTTGTAAAATATAAACAGAGGAAAAAAGAATACAAAAAGTTTTAAAAAAGCTTACAATGGTCAGTAGGCTTAGCATTAGCAGTAACTTTGATTGCCCTCTTTTACAATACAAAAACACTAGCACAGAACTAATTACACCACAAAAAGTACCATATGAGAGGTTACTATGGATGAAAGCATAGTAAACAGATACAGTAGACTCGTCATTATCAAAGCTAACTGGGACTGATACTAATTCAGATACAGAAAAACTCGGACAATACAGAGATAATGTGCTAATAGGTCATAAATTATGAAAAAATGCTTAAAACTAACTCCTTAAAACTTGCACTGAATATTTTATATAGTTTAATTAAAGAATAAATGGATTACAATATTAAATGAGAGGATTAGTTTTTTAAAAATTCTTTCATAAGTTTTTGGGCTAACCTCTTGCCTGTCTTGGACACTATGACGCATTGCCAATGCTCATGCTTCACCTTCTTGCTGTTCAGTATATAGGCTATTAGCAGCTTTAATCGCCTTCAGTCCCTCAGAATATGACATTTTCGGAGTGGTCTCATCAGTGCCGTGCGCCTCTTCAAGACTGATGACCATATCAACAATGGCATCATCAGCAGCAACCTTTTTAAAAAATTTGCCTTTATCCAACCTTTTTATTGTGTTAGATGTTATTTCCAGAGATGCCACACACCTTTTCCATCTTGCGCTACTCACCTACAATAGGCCTACACAACTACACTACAATCCGATACACTGACAATGTAATGGGGCTTGACTCAAACTGAGAGTAAACAAGCAGTGCTCATACATCATTACAATAACACTAAACTTTGTGGATACATGCCTCCTAGCACCACACTAATACAGAGAGAGCCAAAAGACTACGAACCAGCTGCACAGAGGTTTTCCTGTCTGCATCCTCGGCGCTCGCTACCGTTTGCCACTATCATAGAAGGGTGCGGGTGAAACCATACAACATTGTAAAAACTACTTTTAAAGGCTTTACTTACCAACTTTATGAAAGGAGATGCTAAAACTGTCCATACATCTTTGGCACCTCTTTAGGAAACTATCAATCACTCGCCGTAGTTCACATTCAGAAATGCTGGCAATTTCCTGGGGGATATTTTGTTTTAATTCTTCCAGGGTGTGTGGGTTTATCTTGTACACTTTGTTTTAAGTTACTTCAGAGACAGAAATCACAGGGGGTTAGGTCGGGGGACCGAGGGGACCACAAATCTCTACTAATAATTCTGTCGTCAAACACACTTTCAATTGTTCTCATCGACCCAATGGAGTAGCTCAAGCCAAATTAGGGAGAATGGGAATTAAAAGAAAAATTGTGGAAAGAGTGCTAAAATATTGGATTATAATTAGAAATTTTGATGATCAGAACATTTTAACATCAATGTTTGATAGTGCAGGAAAGACTTAATCATAAAGAGTCTTGGCTAGGTAAGATAAAGGAAACCTTGATGAAGATAGGTTTTGGGGAGATTTGGAGAGCTAAAGAATTACTACAAATAGGTTTCTGGAATGAAATTAGGACAATAATAGAAGACATGGAAAAACAAAATTTATTAGCGAGTTTTACTTTTAAGAGCTCACTGAGATTATATAGAGAAATGAAAGTAGTATGGAGCAGGGAGCAGTATGTTGATATATGTGATAAAACAGCAAGAGCAGGATTTGCATGGGCTAGGACAGGGTGGTGAATTTGAAAGGTTTGAGAAAAGAGATTGATTTGGAGAAATGCCCACTATGCCACCGGAAAGTTAAAGAGTGGCATATAGTTTTAGAGTGTGAAGAAACAAAGTTGCTTAGAAAGAGGATAGAAAAGAGAGAATGGTTAAATTTACCAATAGAAATTCAAGCTAAAAAGTTAGTAAATGTAAAGTCTAGGAAAAATATAATAGAAGTAGGAAACTTTTTGTGCAGAGTAAGAGCAAAATGGGTGAGGAAAATTAGCAAGGAAGAGGCAAATGAGTATTAAATTACAGTAGTTTTTATTTGATATGTTGCAAGTAGGACCCAACAACTCGACAACCTCAAGGTTTGAGTTTGTTGGAGTCCAAGCAAAGCAACTCAAGGTAGAGTTAGAGTTAGTATTGGAGATTAAATAAATTGACTACTTTTGAAGATTTAGAAGCTGGTAACAGTGATGTGTCATAATTTAAAATAGAGAGTTGAGTTATATCATAGTGATGTAGTGTAACAACCCTCAACTCTCTATTTTAAATTAAATAAATTGATAATTGCACTTTTAGATTAGGAGGAATGCTGGCTACCAGCAAGCCATGCTAATGAATACCAGTAGTTAAGAGGTTAGTTTTTTTTATATTATATTTTATTGTTATTTTTAGAAATTGGGTTAAGAATAAATTTGTAAAACTGTTGTAAATTTGTACAATTAATTGGGTTAACAATAAAATTACTATTACTATCGTTCTCATCAAAATATTGGCTGTATGAGCTTTTGCAGAGTCTTGAAAAAAGGCAAACTCACGCTCCCTATCTGTTAATTCTCTAAAAATAGGGGGCAAAATTGTATTCATGTATGCATAGGCTTCAACTATTGGCTAAAAAAAAATTGGCCCTATAACTCTTTGGCTGTCTTTTAGATTTCTTAGCCTGAACGCTTCCTGTGGCCTGAAATTTATTGTAAAGTTCATGAATTGTTGTACGGCCTGGAACTTTTACACCTGGAAATCTTTCTGCAAATTGTACTTTCACTTGGAGAGCTGACTGAGTTAACACATACAAATCATAAATAAATACATACTGAGCTATATACTTTGTGACTAAGTACAGGACAAAATAATAAATAATTCGCAATAACTGAACTACATCACATCACCGTCAACTCAATACTGCACTTCACACTGCAGAGCAACCTTGTCAACATCGTGACCTTGTTTATAGCAGCAATGTATTATCATATTTCCACACGTGGAAAAACATAACGCAGTCGGTAATATTGTTCATGAAGTACCCCTTCATAATGACAAAACTGGTGTATGGTGTGCCATGAGCAGAGAAACAGTTATAAGGCCAATTTTTTTCGAGTCAACAGTTGATGCCCGTACATTTGTGAATACAATTTTGCCACCTATTTTTTTAGAGAATTAACAGACAGGGAGTGTGATTTTACCTTTTTTCAAGAAGACTCTACAACAGCTTATACAGCCAATATTTCGATGAGAGCAATTGAAAGTGCATTTGAGGACAGAATTATTAGTAAAGATTTGTGGCCCCGACCTAACCCCCTGCGATCTCTATCTCTGGGGCAACATAAAACAAAGTGTACAAGACAAACCCACACACCCTGGAAGAATTAAAACAAAATATCCGCCAGGAAATTGCCAGCATTTCTCAACGTGAACTATGGAGAGTGATGGATAGTTCCTAAAGAGGTGCCAAAAATGTATGGACGACGGTGGCGAGTTTCAGCATCTCCCTTCATAAAGTTGGTAAGCAAAGCCTTTAAAAGTAGTTTTAAAAATGTTGTATGGTTTCATCCGCACCTTTCTATGATTGTGGCAGATAGCACGACTGCTGAGGATGTGGACAGGAAAAACACTGCTGCAGCCGGTTTGTAGTTTTTTGACTCTCTCTGTATCTTATTGTATTGATGATACCACAAATTAATGTAATTCCGTCGGTTGAAATAAAATGAAATGAAACATGTACATTTAAAATCATTGGAACATTCATACAGGGAAACAAATAATTAACGATGGAAAATTAACCTCATATTGCTCCACTTGCCAAATTATTGGCAAGACATGTTTTGAGGACCTATTGTCCCCATTTTTGGCTACTGGTTGACTAACTGGTGATTCTGCAGTTAACCAGGGAAGAAGAAGATCGGGAAATCACCAGTTTTTTTACAACAATTTTTTTTTTTTTTTACAAATTTCCTTGCCAGCTATGCTGCTCTTTTTGCCTGGCAACCTGGCCTTCTGGCTCCTCTAAGCATTCCTTACTACCTTTTATCCCTATTGCCCATCTTCTCCTTCCTACGTTTGCCTTTCTTATCTCTCTTACTTTTCTAATCCATTTCTCTTTTACTTTCTTTAAGAACTCACCCATATTCTTAATATGCTTTTCTTCTTTTCTCGTTAGCATTTTAATTGCTACTATTTTCCTATCCATTTTTTCCTATTTTTCTTCCCATACTTCTTGTCTCCATTCTGCTAATTCTTTGCATTCTGTCATATAATGCTCTGTGCTTTCACTGTCACTGCCTCCGCATAATTCACAAATTCTGTTTTTTTTACCTCTTAGCCCTCCCAGATACAATGATCCTGTTCTCATCCATGCAAACGCTTCTTTTTCTGCTCTATTACAATAATCCACGTACCCTTCTCTTCCCCATTTCCTTTTTACTAATCTATAGAACCCTAGTGACTTTTTATTTTCTAAGCTTCCCCAAATCTCTTGTCTTTCTATGTCCTCCACTCTGTTTCTTACTGCTATCCAGAAACCATTGCTATTTCTTTCTCCTGTTCTCCAGATATCTCCCATTCCTATCTTCTCCATAATTTTTTCTATCCCTGTCCACCAGCTATTTTTATTTTTCATACTCTTTTGTTGTTCCATACATATCTTTAAAATTTCCTCTTTATCTTTTCTCAGGCACCTAAACCAAAATTTTAATATCCTTTCCAGTATCACTCCGTTTCTTCTTGTTCTTCCTAATTCCACTAGTGCTACTTCCCCTGGTGCTGATCTTGTTAACCCCAATAGCTCTTTACAGAACATTCCGTAGCTCTGGTCTATGTTTCTGCTTAATTCAGATCCCCCCAATTTTCTACTGCATATAGCATTCTTGCTTCTACCAATGCTTCATACATTCTTTCTATCCATTTATTTGGCATTTCCAATTTATATTTGCACATACTTACTCCTGTCATTGCTGCCTTTCCTTTAGCCACAACCTTCCTGCTATGCGCCCCCCATTCGCCATTACTGCTCATCCTCACCCCCAAATAATCCATCTCCTTAACAACTTCTAACTTTAAACCACCCATCTGTCATTTCTCTTCTCTTTTTAGTTTAGTCAGCAGTTAGTTGACCAGCTGCTGAAAATGGAGACAATAGGTCCTTGAAATATGCCCTGCCAATAATTTGTAAGTGGAGCATGAGAGTTTAACATTGATTCACTTTCCAATATGTATTGCTGTGTTTCATTAACATACCAGATGCACCAAGAAAATGCTTTAGGTGACAACTGTGTACATGAATCAGGTTTAAATGGTAAAAGTTCAAATGTTAATCTACAAGGTTCAGCCAGTACTTGTAAGCACCGTTCCTGTAACTTATTTGATCAAACAATACCATAAAGTAAGTTTAACATCTTTTTCCCTCATTATACTTGATTGAATATGCTCAAACAGTGGAACTACAAAACATCTAGCTAGAAAAGAGAGTCTTCAGAAACTCCTTGACAAGCAAATTACTACTAAGAAAACATTGATTTCTGTGACAAAATTCAAAAGGTAAAAGAAATTCCATTATATTCCAAAGGAAGAGACATGATCTGCTCTTTCCATGAAACCTGTTTCAGAGATGTCCAGACACTTCCTGGAACTCATAATTTCCACAACTTAAAGCCACTCAACTCTAGGCGCAATGAAGCAAGAACATTGAGCATGATAAAGAACCCTCTCTCACTTTCAACCTGAGGAGCCTCTCCCCAAACTTCCTGTGAATGCTGACGATCTGTATCCTGGATGTTTTATTGCTTGCAAGTATTATTATTTGTGGTAAGTTTTCATTAAATACATGCTTCACACATTTTTTATATACTGTATTTATGCGAATCTAATGCGCACCCCATATTTGAAACTTAAAATTATGAAGAAAAAAAGAGGGTTTGTATCAAATGTAAAGCGCATCAATGACAGAAAATAGGCAATAAGTATTTTATTTAAATTTATTTAATACAACACTGGATTTATCACATATATAGACCATCAGATTACAGAACTGAAAGTGCCCTATTGTTAGGTGACACATTGTTAAACAACAAAATTAGTGTTACGCACTGTTTTTCGCATCCTGTTGTATTGATGATAACTTCCTTTTTCCCCTTCTCAGTAATAGTGTAGTTTCACAGCATATCAAACCAAATTGGCATCTCATCAGCGTTGCCTATTTGGCCCATGGAAATTTCTTTTTTCTCCAAAGTGAAATGATATACCGCTAAAACGTTTGTAGTTTGTCCTCAAAATCTGCAGGAAGCTTCTAGCACATTGTTGTATGGCGTCTTTGAGATAAACCTGTCTGCTGCATGAAACAATCCACCCATCCATGGCTAGCCTTAAACTCTTGTTTTGGAATACCAAAAACTAAGCCTCGTCTTTAGCTTTCTTTTGTATAGTGTCACTAGACACAGGTTGCCCATTCTTCCTCCTTTCAAGCACAAATACCAACACTTTTTCTTCAACTTCAGGATGTCTTCCTTTGCGAGGACCCATAAATTTCTTCCTACTAGCTTTAGTAGCAAATAATGACAATTTCTGTTTTCGTCACAAGCACACATTGTTCTCTGATACATTGAACTTCCTTCCTGCCTTTCTATTACAATTTTTTTCAGCATAAAGGATTAGTTTACGCTTTAAAAAAGCATCATAAGACTTTCTTCTCTGTTTGCCCTTGCCCTCCATATCGTAACTAAAAACTCTCAATAATAGGCCAATGATAAATGAGTGGCTAGCTTGTTGCAAGTTTCTGGATGCATGTTAACTCCAGCAATCCATTGCGACGTAATAAATGAAAAATTTGAATGAAGTTACTGGCATTCTACGGAACGGATTTGCACTTGAATCTAATGCGCACCACGATTTTGAGACTACATTTGGTCAAAACAGAAGTGCATTAGATTCACGTAAATGCGGTATATTTCCCTGACTTTATTGAGATTTTTTCATAGCAGTCATGATTTTTTAATGTGGTATGTAAATTTTCCAAATATCATTAAATATACTGAAAACAGAAGTCAATAACTTTAGAAGTTTAAAGGAAATAAGTAATTGAAACAATGCAATTTTGTTTCACTTTTTTTTCTTTCTTTTCTTTCTTTCTTCAGCCTCCATCATTCCCATAGCCATCCAATGTTTTTCTTTATATTTTATTTGTGTTATATTTGACAAAACATTACGTATCAACATAACAAATTAAGAACAATACAAAGTTTTCATTGTGCCCTAGCTAGAGAAAATGTATGCCAACTCAAAATGCAAACAAATCAGTAAAACTAATTCAATTTCAACACTTTCAATGAATGTGCATCTATTTCTTTATCCTTTTTGCAAAACCCACAATAAGAGAATCTGAGTGAAAATTTGCCTGGCATTTTTCTGAAAACTAGATATTTCCCTTAATTTCCAGTTAAATGTGAACCATGAAATTTCTTCACCCAAATGGATCTTCACTTTCACTCTGTTGGTCTAGCCGTGACAATTTTCATACAATGCCATTTCCTTTATGCTTGGTATAGTACGATGTCCAGAAACAGTAACTGAGAAGAGATACTTCTTTCCCAATTAGCGTATGGCATTGATGGAAGAAAAAATGGAAAACTTACAGACCTGTGATAAGCGATACTGAGGTTACGCATAGAATCAGAGGATAATTAAACTTGTAAGGTAATCAGCTGTGATAATAGCATAGTCATTGGTAATTTTCTACTTCAGTTTAAAATTTGTCCTTATTGTTATTAATGTTACATCCGTCTGAACTTCAGAAATTTTGTGCACAAGTTATTCAAAAAACGTAAATTTTCATTACAAGGAATAAAAAGAAACAAACATAATTTTCATTCTTTGTTGAGAAGAAGCATTCTTTGCAACAATTTTCAACATCAAAATCTTTTGGCTCCATCATGTCCAAATGCTGAAAACTCTGGTTTTTAAAACCTAGTTTTTGCACCAGCAAAATTAGGCTGCAAGTAAATTTATAAGTCCTTTTAAGCAGTGTAGTGTAACAACCTTCAACTCTCTTTATTTTAAATTATGACACATCACTGTTACTAGCTTCTAAATCTTCAAAATTAATTCTTTTAAGCATTTATAAAATCTTTTGAAATCCTTTTCAGAAATTCTCATATTATTGACCTATTTTTAAAATTACAAAGACATTTTTAATCATCAGTTATAGAAATCAAAATTTAAATGTACACAGGGTATCTTGTGCCAAGGGTCTCACAAAGGACAGACAATACGGATTTAACAAAACTTTGAAGTGTTATAAAATTAAAACCATTTGAGATACTAGGGCTGTCTCAGAAATACCTGACCTAACAAAGAAAACACAAAAATTTTGGGAAAAAACATATTTATTTCTCTACATAGTCTCCTTTTAGCTAGATACACTTTTTCCCAGTTGTGTTCAATAGCCTCAATACCCTCTTTATACTGAGAACCATCGAGTTCTGCAAAATGGCCATCAACTGCAGACTCCAGCTCTTCACTGCTGGCAAATCTTTTAGCGCCAAGCTATTTCTTCAACTTTGGAAATAGAAAACAATCAGAGGGGGCTAAATCTGGCAAATAGGGTGCATGAGGAAGCAATTTGAACTTTAATTCATTGATTTTGGCCATGGCGATAATGGATTTGTGAAATGGTGTACTGTCTTGATGAAACAAAACTTTCATTTTCGCTAAATGCGGCCATTTTTGCTTGATATCATCATTCAATTGCTGCAATAAGTTTGCATAATACTCGTCATTGATTGCTTTACCTTTTTGAAGATAATCAATGAAAATTATTCCACACCCATTCCAAAAAACTGACGCCATGAACTTGCCTGCAAATGGAACTGTCTCACCTTCTTTGGAGCTGATTCTCCCCTTTCAATCCACTGTTTTGACTGTTCCTTCATTTCAGGTGTGAAGTGATGGACCCATGTTTCATCCATGGTTATGGATTGACACAAAAACTAAGCTTTATTGCAGCAAAACATCGCCAAATACTCGACTGCTTTTGTTCCATTGTGAGTAAACGCGGCACCCATCTTGCGCATAGCATGTCTAAATTTTCAGTCGTATGCAACATACAGCACTTTTTGAAATGCCTACGATGTCTGCTAGCTCGCGCACTTTCAGCCGACGGTCATCCAATACCATTTTGTGGATTTTCCTCACAATTTCTGGTGTGGTCACCTCATTTGGCCGACCACTGCAATGTTCGTCTTGCCAGCTCCTACGGCCTCACTTAAACTCTGCCACCCAATATTTTACTGTTGTAAATGAAGGAGCAGACTCCCCCAGAGTAGAATCTAGCTCAGCTTTAATATTAGTTGGACTAAGACCTTTCAAATGAAAGTATTGTATCACATAACGATGACCAGTTTTATCCATGTTTACAAATTTGCTGAGAGACTTCACTATTAATGGCTGCCAAACAATTACTAAACAAGGTAGGATCATCAAACTTCAAACTTAAGCTTTATAAAGGTGGTACTTTCTACCACAGTCATTTGTTTGAAACAACAAGCACTGTTTATACATCAGGTTGGGTACTTGGGACTGCCCTTGTAGAAGGAAAAATTTTAAAGGGGTTTCTTTCAACCATAAGGAACAGTGTACCCCAAATTTCATCAACACCTGAGATGGAGGATGACATGACATTGTTGAATTGACTCAGAAAGACCCATTACCTCTGTTCCATTATTCCGCAAATGTGGACCCATGAAAAAAAGAATTGCATGCAGCGATTTATGCATTGCATTTTTTCAAACGTTGTTCTGTGGTATGTCAATGGCCTTTCAAAGTGTTTGAGCTTTGAATAAGCATGCTTCTATGTAGCTACTGCTGGCAAGTTGTGATACTTTAACGGTGTTGATTTGAATCAAAATACAATTTTCCGTGTCTTGTTTAGTGGGCCCATCGATCATCGCTGCTCCTCTCTGCTAATCCATTTATGGTGGGACGTTCTGGGGCAATGAATTTACAAAAATCCCTGCTTCCTTGCAGAAATGTTTGAAATCTTTACTGTTCAAAATTGTAGCATTTAATGAGACAACTGCTTCCGGAAAACCATATTTTGAAGTAGGTTGATAGTTGATGAACATTATTTGATTTCTGCCCATTTCTCTACTATGCACTTATTGTAAGTAGACAAAGTATTGCATTCCATCAAAAAATTTGATGTCGAGATTTCACCAGAAATGCATGTTTTGAGGCCCCTGAATCCCTAAAAGCATTTTTACAAAAAGAGGTGTGTGTGTGTGCTGTGTCATGAAGATCTGGAAGAAAACCCCCCCACCCCAAACTACCCTTAACATGAAAAATTTTTTAAAAATGTTGATTTTCTTAAAAATAGTTCTAATGATTTGGATTAAAATACTAAATGTTTAAGATATTTTCATGACAAATTAATTGTGTGTCTTGAATTTTCTGGGATTAGCCTCTGAAGTCCTCTTCACTCTGAATGACTTTTGCATAACTGGTAAAGCTAGACAAAATATTTCTACATAAAAAAATGTAGATCTCATTTTAAAGCATACCATTTATGTAAAACAATTTTGAGGCATTAACCATTTCGAGATATTCTTTGTTATTGGTTTGAATTTTCAAATACTTTAACCTTTTCTTAACTGCAAATTGTTGTTCTTTTTTCTTTCTTTCTTTATCGTGTTTATATAAAGAGAACAGAATTTCAAAGCCATCACATAGTGACTGAATGAAAGATTTGACTATCACTTTAGTTTACTACATTCCTCTTGTATCTACAGACAAAGTGTGTAAATAAATGATGATTTATCTGTATTAACAAGAAGCAGATAAAAGAATTAGCTTTTGTAATAATAATTTGTGGAAGAGTGAGTAGAGGAAGTCATAAGAATGTAACACATCAGATTTTCCACTTTGCATCCATAACTAGAAAATAGTGGCCTAAAAATGGTCGTGTGATTGATGTGTATTGATGCCAGTTTTATTCCCAAGGGTGCAGAGAAGCCTTCCAAGGCTTGTTCTTGATAATAGCATATGCAATACATGATCAGACGAGGTGTTCAATATCTCTGTTTCCAATACACATAATGATGCACTGGCTGTTTCATTTTTAAAATTTAAAGTGCAATGAAGTTTCTCTAGTTAACTCTAATCTACAGTTAATCCTGTATTAAGCACTATACTCGGCGCCAATCAAGAAGGTGATTGACATTTCGCAGAGAGAGAGAGGCGACGTTGCCACTCATCACAACCAAGTGCTAGAACTGTGTCGAAGGCAACTTGGTTGCGCCTGCATTGTAGAGCAGGTATTATTTATATTCGTATACGAAGACACTTGTAAAATAATGAATCTACGTGCAGAGGATAGAACATGCAAGAATATATCAGTGTAAAGATCTGTGTTAACAGAAGAGACATACCTGTGAAATATTGATGCTTATTCTAATGGAAAAAATGCCAAATTTCTGAATCACTTGCATCACTGCTGCTGCTCGTTTGATAGACAATGTTGCCACCGTCATCATCTGAAGAGCTGCTAGAATTCCCCACGGAAATGACAAGCTGTTCTATAGTTTCTTCTAAAACTCCTTCATTTTCCCAAGCTGCACTTATAACGCCCTTTGTATGAGTCACCGCTTTTGTTTTTCTCCAGTTTTCAGCTTTTACTGCTGTTAGTGCCTCTTCTGTAAGTTTTATTACTGACGACACAGTGAAACCTTTATTGTTTCGCCCAACATAACCCTTTATGTCGGCCCAAATTAATCCAATCGAGTTAAAATGACAATTATAAGTGGGAAGCCTAACTATTTTGTAACCATGTTCTGCAGCGATGCCATCGACTACATAACTTGGAAACCGCAGTTAGTTTGCTTTTACAAGTTCCAGTAGCTCACTTTTCTTCAGTCCCTCCTTCATCGGTATATTGCGGCAAACAAGCCACTGAATTATTTTCTCCTCTTCGAAATATTCTCTCACAGAGCATATTATTTCCCGCACCTGTCCTTTAATTGGGATACTTTCACCAAATACGTTTAATTCGGTTCCCAAGTGCGCTCAGTTTTTCGTTTGGCTGCGCTTCTTTGTCACTATTTTTGGACATTATTAAATATCCATTAAACGTGTTAACTCAATTATAAATGCTCACACAACACACGCATGCACAAATACACGTAACCCAAGGCAAATACCATACAAATAGGACGATGCAAAAGAAATTTTCAATGCGCAGGTAATCTCTAAACTGATATAAAAAACATAAGCAAGCTGGGGCTAAAAGGAGGACATTGTTTATAACTGCAGCGACAGCAGAAGATAAGTTCATGTTTACTGCAACGGTCGCTCGCCCGGCACATCATGCCAATCACGTGTTACAATATCGCAACACAGCATTTGCATCTATCGTTGCTATGGAAACAACTTAGTTCTAATTGGTCCTTCTAATGGTTACTATGACAACCGCTGTGACGTATTCATCCCCTACCATTCATTTAAAGCTTTCCGCCACGTGGTTAGTAACTGTCAATCACCTTCTTGATTGGCTCCGAGTATAGTTATAATTTTTTATTTAATTAGTTCCATTAGCCTTTAACTACATTGTCTTATTGGATGCCTTTCCTTTGGAACTTATTGCCTATTGACAATAGTGTTAACTCGTGTTGTTGGGTTTCTTGCACTTTTGACTTTAATCATTAGATCACACTCTCATTTATACTTCCAGACTCTGGGCAGGATAAGGAATAATCTTGGCTAGAGAAAAATTCCCACCACGGCTGGAAATTGAACTGGGACCCCTCGCCTAATAGGCAGGTACTATACTGACTGAGCTACGGGCCAGCCACTAGTAATATACTTAAATAGAAACTTTGCATGCTACTGCTGCTAGTAATATTTTAGATTGAAGTTACACTCCTATGCAGTTTTAGAGACTATAGCTTACATGCAGGTGCAGAGCCAATCAGTGCTGGATATATTCCCTTGTACAGCTGTTGGAAACCCCCAGACTTCCAAAATCCCATTGGACTCTGAAGTCTGGTTTTTAGAGTGTCCAATGGGAAAAGCGTAAAATCAACCGTCATTCCTGCTACTCCTCCTGCCTAGAAGGAATCAAAATTGAAGGATCTTTATTTGTACTGCAGCGGAAACCTGACGTTTTCTATATGTACAGGGTCATTATATGGTAACCCACTCAGGGTCTCCTCTCTACTGTGCGAGTGAGCCGAGAGTTGTCGGTAGATACGCACTAAAAATCCTTACCTTATAGTAGATGCTGGAAATGTTGACCTTCTGCCCTTAGACAAGCATAATACCCCATAAAAATATTGTCACTCACTCACCTAAGCTCACCAGCAGAAATTCTTGTGAGTTCTTGAACAAGGTTATCTATTGTGCAAGGATTTGAACATTACACTCTATTGTGCTCGAAAAATGGTCTCAGAATTAGTCTGATATCATTTTGCATTATTCCATTATAGAAAACAAGCCCTATTATTCTTCTAGCACTTATCGCACATCACACTTCAATTCATAGTGAGGCATTTCATGCAATAGCATAGATTTTTTTGAAGCACAATATCGACTGTTGTGTGTTCAAACATCCATTTAGGTATAACCAAGATTCACCAGAGAAAAACAAAATGTGTGTGTCAATGAAACCACATTCCACAGACCGGAAAAACTAACTGCAGTAATTCACTCGCTTACCGGAATCATTTGATTTCAACGCTTGCACTCGTGTATAGTGATAGGGTTTCAGTTTTAACAGATGTGTAGCACTTCTTGCAGAAGATGCAGATACACCTGTTTGTTGAGCTGATTTGTTTAGTGATTTTCGAGATGATTGTTTTAAACTGGCACCAATTTCATCTAGTTTATTCTCAATTAAAACTGATCTTTACCTAGAATGTTTCTTGTCTAACACCGAACCCGAAGCTTCAAATTTATTTATGACTGCATGTACAGTTTTTCTTGCAGGTGGCACAGGGTTTGAAAACTTTACAACAAATTCTCTGTACACAACGCGAGCAGACTCATGTTTAAAATACACTTTGCAAATAAACATGCATGCTTCCACAGAAAAGTGACATACCATGTTTAAGGTACCCAATTGTCTGGACCTGACACAACACAAGGGAGACATGGTGCCAGTGCACTTCCGAGGGCGAATCAGCAGTATGTGTTTCCAGCAAATGGCAAGGGAATAACAGAGGAGGGGCCACGAATGGGTTATCAAGTAATATAATGACCCTGTTTTCAAACAGTATCAAATGTACTAGTCAAAATATATTCTAAAAAGACTAATTATCAAGATACCTACTAACATGTAAATAAGTAATCTATGTTTCTTCTTTGTCTTCTTCTTCTTGATGGCAAGGAAATGTCAACATTAATATCTAATCAAACCCTTTTTTTAACATTCTTCAACTGGGCAGGTCATATTGGACAATGAATGAAATGGGTGAACTAAATGCTTGCATGAGCCCGGGATCTTTAGAGATTACATTCAGCTGCTATTCAACTTCTCAGGATAAGGGAAAAATGCAGAACATGCATTATTGAAGTAATCAACCCAAATGGAATTCAAGCAAGAGCCCTCTGAATTATGATGCAAAAATGTTACTGTTATACCACAGAGACAGGCCCTGAAAAACTTGCACAGAGATACAGAAGCCCACCTCTGTGGTGTGGGGGTAACGTCTCACATTCAAGGGGTCCTGAGTTTGAATCTCATTAGAGTGAGTTACCTGGATAAGATTTTCACGTAATTCTAAACTCTAAGGACCCACACATTTGAGCATATTTTCAATTACTTCATTCACTTATCATCCAATATAAACTAATCTGGTTGAAGAACATTTAACTACCACAAAACAAAAGAGAGAGAGAGAGAGAGAGAGAGAGAGAGAGAGAGAGAGAGGGAGACATGCAGACATAACACAAGCAAGTTAGATTTATCCTAGCAAAATGTTCAAAAATTGAGTCAAAATTTAAAAACACATTAAATTTTCTGCTACACGCCAAAGTTTAAAAAAAGACTAGTTTCTGGGAGTATTCTCCCTATCATCAGTTTCTTGGTCGACTGATGTTCCGGTGCCATGTCAGATTCTATGTAGGGGTGTTGCCATCTTCTTTGTTAACCAGATGATGTCATCTACAGTAAGAATCTCAAAATTCATAAAGTCTCCCTTTATGTTTCGTGATAAAAATATTCTCCCAAGTATCCAATTCAAAAGGTTTCTTTACATATTTGATCAATTTAATTCTTGGTTCAATGTATGATTCTCCGTCCAAAAATGTATGATTCTCCATCCAATGATAGCCGATTTATCAATGTATTTGAATTTTAAATTCCTCATATGTTCTTTCTTTCTGGTGTCCAAATTTCTCTTTGTTTTCCCAATGTATATCTTTTTACAGTCCTGACAATTAATTTGATAAATCCCAGATAATTTTATTTCGGTGTACTATTTTTCAAAGAATGATTTAATAAATTCCTGAGTTGTATTTGTTTTATGGTACTAAATTAATGTTCGATTATTTGAAGATTTTTTTTAATTTCCAAAAATATTTTGGGTGAAATGTGAACTTCCAGTATTTCGGTGTTGATTCCTCTAATTTTTCCAAAGTGGTCCATAAGTCAACCAATAAACTGATGATAGGGAGTCCTAAAAACTAGTTTTTTATTAATCTTTGTCATGTAAGTGGAGAATTTAATGTGTTTTTAAATTCTGGCTCAATTTTTAAAGACTTTACTACGATTATGCTCTACTGTATAAAATACTTCTTAATTATTATTTATTTAGATTTACCCTGTCCGAATTTACCTTGCCAGTTGCTCATTACAAGTTCTATCACTACTTTCCAGCTGAAGTTAGTATTTAATATTAATATGTCAAGATTTAAATGTCATAATTTGTATATATCCACTAAAAGTTATACAAATAAGACTGAGTTTACGGTGGGCAATCTGAAGGCTTTGTATCACAGCATTGGAATTTGGCTATGACATTTAACTTCATGCTAGATGAAGGTCTCATTTCTTCTGAGAAGTTGGTAAGTAAAGTATTATCCTGTGCAATGCAACACGTTGTCAAGTACATTATAGTGTAAATAAGTGAACGGTGCCACAATGAGTATCTGAAGTTACATAGAAAACTTAAAAGCTTTAACTATCTCTATGGGTTGAGAAAATATTTAATATAAAAATGAATGTATGTCAGGTTCTTGCCGTAAACTAATTCTAGCTCTATCCATATTACTAGCCTTACATAAAAATCAAATTGGACTAGCTTAGCGGAACACAAACAATGAATTCTCTTCCATGTTGCTCAACAGATCAGGTGTGGGAGTCTTGCATAGTAGTTCGGAATGTTCAGGCAAAGCACTGAGGTATTCTCAACTTGTAGTCCACTAAGGTGACATCATATCAAGAGCATGCAAAATAAGGAGGAATGCATGCACATTGTAACAGTGCAGTCATGCCATTCGGTGTGCAGTATACTTTGTTTGTTGTCAAAGTTGAGTATGTCATGTTGTGTATTTGAGTCAGAATTTCAGCTACTAGATATGTAAGATGAATGACTCTGAAAGTGGTTTAATATCAAGTATTAATAAGTCTTTTCAGTCATGTTCATTTGGTATAAACTAGAACTTCTTAAAAAAGGAAGACCTAAAAACAGACTGAGAACCAAGTGAAGAATTTCTTGTATATAGTTACATCACAACAGTTTGGTTTTGTGGCTCTGGAGCTCTATGTGTAAATTGCTTGGGAAGGATAATATAACTTGGAACAGCAAGATCGAGTTCATTCTGACCTTAATAATTTGCACCATACAATTTCCAGGCATTAAAAATCAGTGTCTCATGAAATATATAATATATGCATGGATAGCTCTACAAGCATTTCAAAAGTCTAATTGATTTACTGCTTGAACAAAATGCATTAAAGCTGTGAACAGAATCAAGAAATTCTCTAAAGAGACTAATAACTGAGTGCTTTGTAGGGCAACAAGCATTGGCATTTAGAGGGCATATGCAAAACTCTGAATACAACTTTCAAGGGAACTATGTAGAACTAATTCATTTGTTGCCATGTTTGTTGATAGACTGAGAATGCATTTGTCTACCATCATTATGTTCACCAGATTATCTCCACTGATACAGAATACTTAATCCAAAACGTTCATGGTGTTAATACTAGCAATCATAACAAGTCAGATTAATAAAGCAACATTAGTTGCTTTTTTACTTGATAAAACTTCTGCTGTCACAAACAGTTCACAGCTGTCAATTGTATTCAGATATGTACACAAGGGGCAGGTTTTATAAAGGTTTGTAGGATTTAGCGATGTTAAAACTGATAGATCAGCTGAATATTTAGCCAGGCTTGCAATACAGCACCTTAAGTGATTTGAATGAAAAGAGGAAGTGGTAGTGCAGACCTATGATGGGGCTCCCCTAATAGCAGGATATTGAAATGATGTGCAAGTAAAGGTAAGGGAAGTGGCTCCCCAGGCCATATTTGTGTGCGAGTATGCCCAAAAACTGAATTACCTGTTATATCAGATAGTATCATGTATAAATTCTTGCAGAGTATTTTTTGCAAACCCTAGTGGTTTTATGGCTTTCTTTCAAGACAATCTCTATTATTAGACATCATAATGAAAACAGGTTTGCAAAAGTTGTTCCAACAAGATGGAGTTATTCAGTTGCGCTTACTGGAAACAGCTGAAGACCTTTATGAGTGAATTTTGGAAAATCCAACTCGACTGCCATTAATAAACTAGTGGGATCCTTATGATGCTCAGGGATTTTCAATTTAACTTCCTACTGTATCTATTTCATGAGGTATTTTCAAAGACAGATGTTACATATAATAATAATGTGCAGCCAAAATCTCTGGATATAGCATTTCGCAGCAAAAGAAAACTTCTGATGTGTTACATTCACATGACTTTCTCTGCCCATTATAGTTTATTTTTGCACCTTCCTGCAATCTATTTTATAAAAGCTTTATTTGTATATTTATTTTAATTGAGATGTTTGCAGAAATGGTTTACTGCACATTTAGTTGTAGAAACAAGGAGGTACAGAGTGCAATTAAAATGTTAAAAAGCAGATTTTATATGTTGACCTCGAAATTCTACTCTTTCCAAGATATTGCAAGAAACAACTGAATGATTGCAACTTAAAAAAAATCTGATCTGATACATTCACACAACTTTTTCTATGCTCTATCTTTATTAGTGGCTATACAAACTATTCTTACTAAAGCTTATTTTTCTATCTGTTTCATTTTAATCCAAATAACCTTTGCAGAAATAGCTGCATTACACATTTTGTTATAGATACAAAGAGAACAGCAATAGTCAAATGTTTAACAACTGGACGCTATATGCTGGCCTTAAAATTCCATACTGTTTCCATGACATCGCGAGAAACAACTGAATGTTGATAGGACTTTTTATTTGCCATGTAAATATCTTTAATATATGATACTTTAATAAAAATCGTTAGTCATTTTTTAGAAAATAAACATTTTCAAAAAATGTTACATTTAAAGGGTAGTTTGGGAGTGGGGGGATTTGCTTCAAAATCCTTGTGTCACATCCTTTAAAGATACTGAACTTAAATTTCAGTTTCAACTTTTTGTTTTTGAGTTATGCTGCTCACAGTAAGTCAGACAGACACACACGCACAGACCTTTTCTAAAAATATCTTTTTTATTTTTTAAAAAAAAATCTTTTTTATTTGGGGCCTCAAAACATTTTTGGTGAAATCTCCGTATCAAATTTTTTGGGTGGAATGCAATACCTACTATGTACATGGTAGAGAAAGTAAAAATTAAGTATTGAAAAATTTCAAACCAATAATAACAGGTATCTTGGAAATGGCTGATGCCATAAAAAAGTTATTTGAAATAAATTGTGTGTTTTAAATATACTTATACCCCTTTTGTGTGGCAAGTCTTTGTCTATCTCTTATAGATAACAAGTCAAAAGAAGAGCCTATGCCAGCCTTTTTCCCAGAAAATTCTACATATAAATTTTATTTCTCTGTACATATTTTGAATATGTAGTAGTATGATCAAAATAATTTAATAAATTTTGAAAAAATCAAATATTTTGAAACTTTTGCATGTAAATGGTAGTTTGGGGAGGGGGGATTTTCTTGAAAACCTTTACGTTGCTAAGATGTGTAATTTTTTGTTTTTGATTTTGAGTTTCCTCTCTCTCTCTCTCTCTCTCCCGCTCTCTCTCTCTCTTGCATGCATATGCTCGCTCACACACACAAATGTTTTTTTCTACAATCGAGGGGGTCTCAAAAAGATGTATTTCCTGTGGAATCTTGGTATCAAATTTTTGGGTGGAATACAATACTTCCTCTATTTAGCAAATGCATGGTAGAATAAGTAAAAACCATACATCAAATGAATGGTTTTGAGAAAATGTTCATCACAATTCCTAAGTTTCATGTTGTATGCCTTTTCAAACTTTCAGGATACATAACTGGACATTGGCCATCAGAAATTCAATTGCTTACTAAACTCACACACACAATACAAACATTTCATACATGGCATCCAAAACTGAGGCATAGTCTGCATAAAATTCCTGTTCAAAAAGTGTTTTATCTTCCATCCATGGCACAACTAAATGTAGACAAAACATGTAACTGCATTACATTTGTTATGCATTTTGAGTACTTGTATTATAGTACAGGACAGGGATGGTGAACCTATGATATACAGGCATGATTTGGATGGCGCTCCATGTGTGCCGCTTTAAAGTATTAATTTTATTATTGTTACAGGCTTTGTACAGTTTATGTTTCATAGTTTTCTGCAGAAGTTCGGAGGATAAAGCAATGCCATGTTTCCTACTAATGTAAACTGTTTATTACATTTCAAAAGACTGCATTCCATGCATGTTTTTAGTAAAAACAATTTTGATGCCTAAAAAATAAAACTTGCAATGATGAAAAGGGAAATAAAATGAAAAGAATGAAGCTTACTGCCACAGGAAAGTAGTGATCAGTAAACATTTAATGAAGACCTTATTAATGTACTGAAAACATTACAGCCTAAGGTAAATAATTGTCAAATTTTATTACATAAGTATGCCTAAAAGAAGCCTGAGGTATTGGAAAACACTGCATATTCACCTACCATCAAGCTACTAATCTAGTATTAAGAATCAGCAAAGGTAAATAACGAAAACAAACGTATCCAACAGTATATTATAACCTAACAACAGTTCACTGATTTTGTCCATTTGTTGGTACTTACTACAAGAGATACATGAAACTCAGGCTCATCACTAACATCGTGGTCCATGACTACACCTTGTATATTGTCACCTTTTACCTGCTGTTCATTTGCAACAAAATTTAGACAAGTACTGTAATTCCGTCTATCAGAGATGCAGCTATACACTTGGTATATGTTTAAAACAAATAACTCGATTCATACTAATGTCTGCACACAATATTTCGTGTAAACACGTATTTTCCAAATTTAAAGTAATTAATCCTCTTTGAAAACCCGGGAAAACGGAAAACGTTCTGTAGCCATGCTTGTTTTTTCGTTGTTGTTGTTGTTCTGGCGGGTTTTGTCAGCGCCTCCTAGGAACAGCGTTGCCAATACATTCGTTTCCATGTCATACCAATACCCAAAATCCGTCAAAACAAGGAAAATAATGCATATTCCGTATTTTTCCGTAAAATAAAAACAAAATGAAAACTTATTTTAAATATAACACTCGTTTCTTTACCCGTCGGACAAACACAACAGAACATATAAAAGGTACTCCGTATTTTCAATAAAAATAGAAAGCAGAATTAAGCAGTTTGCCTACCATGCAATTCTCATACTGGCTAAAAACTGATTGTGAATTTGAGATCGAAGTCACAAACACTGCTGATAAATAACGTTCCACTCTCTTAAATTATTGGAAACGGCCAATGCCATTTATTAGGCAACTGAGGTAAGCTTTATGTGGATGTCAAACCTTGTGTTATTATTTATAATTTATGCGCGCCTGGTCTAACTGTATAAGCACATTATTCAGTATACAGATGGGGAATAACCGGGTTGTCAGAAGCTTATGCTACGATAACCTACTATATAACTTAGCGTGATGAAACTCTCTGATGCACAATCACAGTAACTTGTGAGATATACAAGAAATTCACAAATATACTATGGCCCATGTAGGGAAATAAAATAAAAACTTGTGTACGTAAGAATAGTTGCAAAGAAAATACAACAGATGTTAAAAAATAAAATCAAACATCAAAATCACTCAAAATGACTCATAACCCCTCCGTAAGTATATATAATCAGTAATCCTCAAATACATTATTTAGGGTCGTACAACTTCAAAATCCTCAATTTTGACGTAAAGTCCGTCTGATTGGCAACCCTGCCTAGGAGGCGTAGGTTTTGAATGTGAAAGACGAATAGCGCACAATGTGCACATTAAACATTGCCAATCTTCATTAAAGAAAGCTATTAGTGTCTCGTCCTAGGTGTACAGCTCATCTCTCACAGCTTTTGCCACAACGCTGACAAACACAGTCAGAATCTGGATGGTGGAAAGTTTTAATTTTGCACAGCTTATAGTGGAAACCATGTACGGCAAATCGTGCAACCACATGTCTCGTCTCGTCTCGTAGGCTCCTTCCTTCCAGTCGTCGTAGATTGTGACATCAGTGAAGTAGAATTTGCTCCATATGTCTCTCTTCTTTGCATGTAGATTTTCCACCAACTTCACGTAACTCAGAGCAGATGGATCCGTAAACACATCCGTAGTTCCTCTGTGTAGAACATTTCACAGTTAGCACATATACAAGTTTTGAAAAAGGTTGCTTTCCGTTCTTCCAGTTTCTCTAGGTGTTTTAATTTTAGATGATGCCAGGTATTTTCCAAATCGTATGTGGCCATAGGCGAGATCCTCAGCTCGAAAAGTCTTAAGGCTGTTTTGATGGATATTTAATTCAGTTTCTTGAAGTCGTTTTTGTGACTCTAGTTGCTGCATTGATTCTGTCAATTATGTGTATACTGAAGACGGTATCTGTATTCTGCAATGCCATTCCTAGATACTTGAAGCTCTAAACATTCTTTAGATGTTTTCCTTGTATGTGGAACATTGATGATTTTCCACCTCTCCTGAATGCCATTGAGACACTCTTGTCTTCATTTAATTGAGGTGCGTTTTCTTGTGTCTATTTCACCAGCAAGTAAAAAGTAGCTTGTAGCCCCTCTCTGGATCTCGAGGCCAGTACAATATCGTCAGGAGTTACTGCTCCTTCCCTGATGATCTCTGTCATATCAGCCGTGATAATTATAAATAGTAGTGGACTTAATGGATTCCCTTGTAAAGCTTCCTTAGTTTGTTGAATTGCTCTAGATTTTATAATTCCATCATTAATTTATACACAGTTTGAAATATGCTCTGGATGAGTCGCTTCATGTGTGTATATCCTCTGATTTGATTGTCTAGCTTCTCTAAGAGGATCAATCTACTGATAGAGTCAAAGTCCTTCGAGGAGTCTATAAATATGGCATATAGCTTGTGCCCTGGGATCACTACGGCTGCCTCGATATCAGCTTGCAAACATTTGATGGCTTGTGTGGTGCTTCTGTCTCTCCTGAATTCAAATTGTGCTTCTGGTAGATTGGTATGTACATTATTGTTAAAACGTGGGCACAGTAGCTTTGTTACTGTTTTGAGCAGAGTGCGTTCAAGAGCAATGCTTCCGTAGGCGCTTGGGTCCTCGGTGCTTACCCTCCCTTTACGTATAATTTTATTGTAAATTTCCTCCAGTTATTCGGTATCTTCTTGTATAAGGCATTGGTTCATAATATGAGTAATTGATTCCTTCAGGACTGGCAATGCAATTTTGAGGTGTTCATTATAAATGTTATCTGGACCACAAGTTTTAGTATCCTTGGAGCTGTTGATAGTATCCTCTATTTCCTTATCTGTGAACTCCACTTCTGTTCCTGGCATACTCGCTGATATCTACAAGGGCGGGTGCCTCTGTTACTCAGCACGCTTCTTATATGGGTCTCACATACTTCCATTGGTATATTTCGAGTGTATCTTGGCTTTCTTGAGTTTAGGGCTTTGTATGGATATTGTTCAGCTTCTTTTATCAATTGCTGCTCCTCCTGCTGTTGAAAACGCTTTTTCGCTTCTCTAATAAGTGTTCTATAGCTCCACGTTTTCTGGCGTATTAGTAAAAGATTCGTATTTGGAGCTTTTAGGGCTGTGTGCAAGGCTTCCAATGTAGCCGTTTTTCCCAAACAAAGGTTTTGCTTTGCGTTTTAAATACGCTCTAGGAATTAATTCTCCTTGTAATAAAACCTCCAGCTTCTTTGCCACTTCTTTTTAATAACTGCGTGGTTGTCTATCTCACACATGTCCTGTTGTAGGAATTTCCTGGTGATCCTCAGGATTTCAATATCTTCCTGTCTACTATTATCTCTGAGCTGGAGCACAGTTTCTACTAGTTGGTGTTTTCTAAACGCATTTAGAATAGTCCCCTGGCGCTTTGGTTTTACTTTATCTAGATTCGTGCATTGCCTTATTGCTTGTGTTGCTTTCTCTGTTATATGTTTTATGAAGCATTTTGCATTTGTTTGTAGCGTGACGCCTAAGTATTTGAAGTCTGATGCGATCTTTAGTTTTCTTCGGTGTATAAAAATTTCGGCTAAAGCGGGTGCTTTTCTTCCATTTCTGCTTCTGATACGTTTATATTGAATTCGTGTCTGGAGCACCATTTTCCCACTTCGTTTAGTGTTTCCTAGAGTTTTGTAATATCTTTTGATCGTATTACAATATCGTCTGCGTAGGCATATGACATTATTCTCTCCCTTAGAATTATTTTTGATCTCTTCTGTTGACAGTATAAATAGTAGGGGCTTAGCGGGTCGCCTTGTAGTACTCCGTTTGTTTGACTATCGGCTCTGGTGTGGAGATATTGTCTAAGATCCTTAGTTCATTCTATCGCAGTACTGAGCTTATGATTTGTACCCATGTTTTTTGCTTAAGTTTTCCTCTAACTTTTCAATCACTGGATTTCTGTTTATTAGGTCAAATGCCTTGGTAAAGTCTATGAAGAGGACACAGAACTTTTACCTTTCTTCTAGGGCTTCCCATGTGTTTTTAGCAGGAGCTCAATTGCAGTTAGAATTGATCTTTCCTTCCTGAATCCTAGTTGATTTTCAGGGAGACGTTTGTCCATTGCCAATTTATTATTCCTGTTATTTTTTTTTTCTAAGAAGTTTGAAAGGGATATTTTCCAATTCTATACCTCTGTATTTGCTGGGGTTCTTGGGGTCTCCTTTCCCTTTGAATAGCATCTTTATAATTGATTGTCTCCACTGTTCAGGTGTGGAAGCAGTTTCTATGCATTTGTTGTATAGCTTTGTCCACATCGGGATTAGCAGATGAGCAGTGTGTTTTGCATATTCACTGTAGAGCCTGTCAGGGTCTGCAGCTGTATTGTCTTTGGAGCTGTCGATATAACTGAAGACTTCTGTGGTCAGTAATATCTATTCTGTAGCTGGTTGTACGGCAATTTCTCATGCATATTCTGGTGTGCCTTTAACCCCCCCCCCCCACATTAACTGTTGCTGGAAGTATGTTTCCCATTCTTACATATTAACGTCGTGTGTTTTAGTTTATTTCATGGGACGTAGTGCATATATGGATCTCTTGTGACCTCTTTCATTAGCTTCTTGCCCTCTCTTTCCCAGTGTTTTCTTACAACGGTTCCTTTTTTCAGGGTATGTGCGGAATAGTGTAGGGTTCTCAGTGTTCTGACTTGGCAGTTGTAGAGATTCTAGCACGTCTTTTCTTCATTTGTAGCACTCCTCATCAAACCATTGTTTAGCTTTTTTATTCTTTGGTTTTGCCGCTTGTCTTAGGAGGTCCCCGAGGGTTTAAGTGCTTCCTCCAGTCCTGGGGTGTCTATTAGCATTTCTATTTGTTTTATTATGTGATTTTTCCCTCTATCTTCCCGATGTCTAATTTTCTTGACTGGCGTTGTGTTGTCTATTTGTTTTTGCCATATGCCTTAAATATTTATTTCCAGTGGAATATATTTCCATAGTGCGGTGTGGTTTGCTGTCCAAAGAAGGGATATATCTCCTTTGATTGGTCCCTTTATGAGCACGATGTCTCTTGCGCTCATACCGTTGTGGGAGATTTATGTAGTTCCATTGGGATTATTTAGGACAAAGCCTTCTTCCTGTAGTTTTTCCATTATTAGTTTTGTGTGTCGAATCTACCATTTAGATCCCCAGCAATGATTATTGGCTTTTGTTGCACGTTTTGGGCGATCAGTTGGCCTAATTAATCTACTATGTCTATAGTTGTTTTGTTTGGTTGAAAATAGGCAGATGATATTGCTATATGCTACGTTTCTATTAGGAAGGTACGTTCCTGTTGGGTAGTTGAAATTATTGGCATCACGTCTTTTAGGAGGACGGTCTTCCACCTTCCTTTTTTTGGGGGAGGGGGGGGGAATTATGTTGTTTACAGGAACTTTTTCTAAATATGATTTTTTTTATTCAGGTGCCTCAAAACATGTATTTCCGGTGAAATCTCGGTATCAAATTTTTGATGGAATGTAATACTTCTCCTACTTACTATACGTAGTAGAGAAAGTAAAATGCCACTTGTTATACTTAAGGTTAGGCTGTGGTTTTGCTTTGGAAAAATTAAAACCAATACTTTTTTTCTATCGTATTTACTTAAACCAAATGAGCATTTATTCGTTCTGAGTCAGTGAGAGAATTTATCTTAGCAGTAAGTAGACTATATATCAAAAAATGTTCCACTAACTCAAGAAAAAAATAGAAACAGATAAGCTGAAACAACCACGCTTTACTTGTAAATAACTTCTAAATAAGAATTAAAGAGTCTGAACTAAATTTTTAAAGACTTCTGACAATAAAATATAAACAATTCTGAGCACATTGCTGAAAACTGTCCCCATCCTCCTGTTTTCATTTTGGAAGTACGTTTTGTTTAATCCTCACCTTGGAGGATGCAATAAGGCTAGGACCACACCATGTTACTCATTGTCACTTGCATTGCATTTAATTCCTGTTATTTTTCTTTCATAGTGTTCTGTGAGGTGTATGCAGAGTGCCTGCTTGCAGTGCTTGTGCAAATAATTCCAGTGTAAACAGAAATTTGGCTATTACTCATTCCCTGATAGAGATAAGAATTGACATATAAAAAAATCTGATGTGTTACACTCACATGACTTTCTCTACTCTTGTACAAACTATTTTTACAAATGCTTATTCTCCATATGCTTCATGTTAAACGAGATGTCAATCTTATTGCTAATTTTCTTTTAGATGCAAGGGGAATATGGTAGGTTATAAGCGAGTCAAATCTTTTAAGCGCTGGTTGCTATGTGGTGCATTCCATTCTCTTTGCATGTCCAGGACATAAAAGAAAATGAATAATGAATTTGAGAAAAAATTATAAGTATTGGAAAATTTAAGGGAATAGCAAGCAATATCTCGAAAATGGTTCACTCAACAAAAAAATATATATGATATAAATTGTGTATCTTAATCCAATCTACATTTTTTGTGTAGTAAAATTTTGTCTATCTCTTATGGTTTACCAGCAATGCAAAAGTCGTTCACAATGAAGAATACTAAAATTCGAGATACACATTTTATTTGTCATGAAAATATCTTAAACATATGATATTTTAATCAAAACCGTTAGAGCCATTTTTGAGAAAATTAAAATGTTCGAAAAATGTTCCATGTAAAGGGTAATCTGGGGTGGTGGGATTTTCTTGTCGCATCTCTGGAAGATACTGAGCCTAAATACCAAGTTTGGTGTTTATCCGACTGTTCGTTTCTGAGTTATGCTGTTCACAGACACACACACGGACATGTTTCTAAGAATGCTTTTTTTGGATTCAGGGGGTGTCAAAAAATGTATTTCCGGTGAAATCTCGGTATAAAATTTTTGGGTGGAATACAATACTTCCCCTACTTACTATGTGTAGTAGAGAAAGTAAAAAGGTTTGCTACTATGAAATACAAAAACCCACGTCAACCAAATATGCTAGAGTATGTGGAATTCATTTCAAAGAAAGTGACTAATGAGTCAGATGTTATAAAAATAAGAATAATGAACGAGAAATTCAAAAGCCCTAGAATGAAAGATAATGTAATGTCTTCAAAATGTTAGTAAGACTAGAAAAAACTTCCAAAAAAAAAAAGAAACCCAAATTTTCTTAAAAGAAAGCAAGTTGCTACAGCTAGTCGATAATTCAGTAAGCAATTCTCAGCCAGAAAGTGAAGCCACACCAGTTTCTGTATCTTTACATGTGAAGTTGAAGATTGATGCTGAAATACAGTGCGAGCTGGGAATTTAAATTTTTAGTGCTATAAATGGTGTTAATTGAATCAAAGTTTGATTGATGAACAAAGGCGAATCTTCAGATGTAAATAATAAATATTATAAATCAAATTAATATTTCAGGAATCTAGTGAAGATGGAGAAGATGATGTAGGTATGTCCATGTGGTGGGCCTGTCACTGAAAGAAAATCTTGACACATGAGGGACATTAATGTTATAACTCATTGTTGAATGGACACACATGATTGATGCTCTGGAGACAAAATGGAAGCCAAAAAAGTAATGTATGCATAACTTTAGGCATGTATATTTGTGGTATGACCTTTAACTGTTTATTGCATTCTCAAAACCAATAAAACTATTATTTTTTTCTGAATCATATTGACTTGTTTAAAAATTTGCTTACCCCTCTGTATACAAAGTCTGGTTAAAAAAAATTAAAGTAATTTGCAATTGCCATGAATGATTCAAATGCATATTTATGTGGAGATGGACGGTAAGACTCCCCAAGGTTTTCTAATATGCAACTTATTTTGTAATGAATTTGGCAACAAAGTATTAAACTTTATAACTGTACCGAGAGAAAATGTAAGTGGTGATACTGAGAAAGCTGCTTGCGAAAATACACAGACTTCTATGAATCAAAACCTGTCAATAAAATTGTTCCTGACAGAACAAGCACACAGGTATTACAGCTTTGATGAAAAACAAATGTTCGCATATACACCATGAATTTTATGTATGACATCTTGCTAAGTCCCCTATAAAAATGTTTAATAAGATTTCAAAATCATCGGTGCTTCATGAATGGAAGCATTCTGCTCATAATCATTTGTAGTGGGCATCTGCTACTTGTGAAAATGAGAGTCTACTCCAAAAGGAAAAGTTCACACATTTAATTCTAAATCAAATTACTAATGTCCATATTTGGGTAGGCTTTAAGGAATTCCATTCATGTGCTCATGATGTGTTCAGTGAAGAAAAAGTTAAAAACACAAACTGGCTATGTAAGAATTCCACAGAATCTTATGCAAGACTTTTAAATGACATTAGTTATATCAATCATTTTCACCATACAGGATGAATCCTATCACAATGAGCTCTGAGGTACGTTGCAATACAAATGCATTTTTCATTTCCAGGTACGTATATCAGATCAATGATAGCTGCTCTTGATCACAATTTTCAACAAGGGGAAAAAGTAGTGGGCAGCTCCATGGAATATTCTAAATCGGTTGCTGACTGGGTGTATAAAAACAAATATGAGAAAAAATCCTACAAGTGAAGACAAAAATCTTTTAATACAAATAGCGAGTGAAGTAAATGAGCACAAGTTTCAACACAGTTATGCTGTACCAGGAATGACTGACCATAGCGACATACCCTGTGATATTGGCTCACTCCATGACATTTCACCTAAAAGCAGGAAATGGAAGGCCGCACTTCTCTTGGGTTGGATTACATTGGTGAGAAATTGCAGAAAGAATAAAATATGCAAATAATGAGATAAAATCAAAGAAGTGTAATTTTAAAACATGGATATTAAAGGCAATACAGTGATTCATTGTTGAAATTTTCACCATTATTATGCACAGTACAAGATCTTGTAGAATGTTAGATAAAAAAGACATTTCACATGTTTAGCTCAGTCTTCCTTTAAGCTCTGAAACAATATGAGCAAAAATTTACACTAAAACTGAGCAATCAAACCACTTAAGTATTGTGTTTAAAAGGCATATTTATTTAATAAATCCTTTTATAATGGTGTATCCAAAGGATGATCTGTGGACTATTATGATGTTCTAGAAAGGTAAAATGCTATATTATTGACCGCATTTTACTCATTGGTAAGGTAAATAAGTTAGCCCCTCCCTAAAGGAATCTTGGATCTACCTCTGTGCATTGACGTCAGAAATTATGTATGCATCAAATTTTTTGTTACTTTCTGTTTGTCAGAGCAAATGCTTCGTTTATTTTCTGTCTAGTCAGTGTTGGTGTCGCTCCTTATGCAACTCCCTGTTTAGGAACTGTTGTCATAGATGGAAACCATAATGCATCATTTACACTCATTACCAATGTACATGCCATTGCAGGTCTGCAAGTATAAATTCAATTTCTTCCTTCGTGGTGATACAGTGAAACAACTGCTACTCAATCAGGAAGAAGAAGAGAGATAAAAGGAAAAGAATGAAAAAACTCCCTAGCCCTGGGGTACCCTAATGGTGTTGCATTTGGAAGAAAACAAGATGACCAAGGTTAAGTCAGATAGAAAAGATAACTGTGAGGAGCAAAACATCAATAAGTGGAAGAAATGTTTTGCTCAGCTTGGGCACCTTGTGGTCTCCATCCACATCTCCCCTTGATGGGGACCCCTTAGAATGTCCACGATTAAAAGCTGTTACTCTATTCCAATTACATACAGGACATGAGTGTGTGGCTGCCCATCTACATAAATTAAACTTCCTTCCTACTCCAAACTTTGTAGTTTGGAGAGAGGAGGATTCTACAATGAATATGACTCGTCTCCAGAACTTTCATTATACTACTGGAAAGCAAGAAGGCAAATGGAAGAACTTCAGTATGCTGAGCATTAGCAACCAACCAGCCATATGCACATAGTGTTATATACTATGCAGAAATTATAGAAGAGTCTTGTGTTAAATAATTTACATGTCAGTTCCCATGTGAAAACCTGTAATTCACACAGAATCTTTCTTTTATGGAATAAAAACCAAATAATTTATTCCACACATATCCATTGTATTTATTGCTGTAAAGGGTTGGCATTTACAAGGCACAGTGTACTTTTGGTTTGGAAATTGTCAGCCTAGCTTCCAGTGCATAATAAAACTTTAAATAGAATCGGAAATATTACTGTTTTGATTTGTCCCACCATCACTCTCATTGTATTACTTTGCTTATACTGTTTTAGGCAGGCTTTACAGTAAGTGCATTGTACCTCATAAAGGTACTGCCTCTATACTCTTCTTTCTTTGTAAGGATACACTTCAACTCTGACTTTCCACATTCCTTTTTACTCTCTGTAATATTATGGGTTAGATGCCAGAGTTACTATTTAACATTATCACAGATATACATTTGCAAATCAGCACAATTGTTTAAATTCAGTTAATTCCACTATCACACTGCACAAGTAAATGCACATTCATTATTTGTTCTGAACATAACAGAAAGGTTCATCGGGAAGGAAATAATTAAATTATGGAAATTTGGAAGTTAGAAGTTGGGAACAGTGAAGTGAAACAATAAGTAAGTGAAGTTAGAAGTTGGGAACATTGAAGTGAAGTTAGCATCACTAACCGACTCAACAGTCTTTCAAGTTATGGAAAATGAATCAACGTTAAGCATTCATATTGCTTCATTTAACAGATTACTTGTAGGACAAGCTTAGAGGACATATTGTCCCCATTTTTGGCTGCTGGTCACCTCTGCTGATTCCACAATCTTCTTCTCTAGGCATCTGTAGCATCTTCTGGTGTGGGTTTGGTGAACTTAGAAATTAAACTATTGTCTGCTGGAATTTCAAACTTCATAATTTGATGTTCAAAACTTTTGAGGTTATTCGTTCCTCAGTAGTAAGGGGTTGTGAACATATTTTAACAGCATGACCTTTTTTTTCCATATTATGATTTTCTTCCCAGAATACATTGGCTAAAGCTGACTATCTGATTTTTCTTCAGTAATCTTTAAATCTTGTGCATGTGTCTCTTAGTTTTCTACTGTAAGTTTTGTTACAAACTAAACAATTTATATCCCTGGTTTCTTTTCTGATGAGATTCTATGTGATCTAATTTCAGCATGCTTTTTAAAATGTATTTATTTTGTGAAGCACTTTCCATAATTTAGAAAAGATCTTATTTGTTAAGAGGACTCACAGTTTCTGCTATTGCACTGCGTTGTTGTCATGCTGGGCCATCAAATGTCAACTGCCACTGCGACAAGTGACAAAGAGAAAAGGTAGAATTAAATACTACAGCAATGGCAGCTCGCTCGGTCAATGAAATTGGTTGTTTTACATCAAATATACAGACAATGAGAGTCCAAAAATTATGAATTCATATACACTGGTAAAAGTTATGAATTGTTTCTGATACACAATTAAGCACTCTGTGCTTTTGTTACTATGTAAATTTTATCAGGAAAAGCATTTCCATTTACACAGGGAAATAAATTCTAATTTAAGGCTCAATTCTTTATAAAATCTGTATTAGAATGTCCACGAAACACACACAAGTAAAAATGTGTGAGCATTACACACAAAATGTTTACATTATAGTTCCAAATATAATTAACACTACTTTATTTCTTAGCAAATGAGATTTTCATTGCATGCGTTGGGGTAATCTTGAAGCTCTGTAGGGCATCCTTTGCTGCAGCAGACTGCAACTCATTCTCGAACTCAACAAATGCAATATCGTGACGATTGGGTACCAACCTCACCTCCTTGAAACCAGGAAACCTGTTACAGAGAATAATCACAATGTTAAACACAAAACAAATGAAACATGTCTGGCTGAAACTGTAGTGATTTAAACATTAATATCTTTTATGTAAAATGTTTAAATAAAACCTGGTACACATGTCCACACAAGATGCTATTTATCTCAGAATTAGGTTAATGAGATTTCGCCCTCATTACAAACTGTGACTAGCATTCCTTCATTTCATTCTTGTTCTTTCTGACTTGCTGGTAGCTGCAAATGTCTGCTAAACGTATTTTGACTCTTAAAGTTTGTTCAAATATATAGGTTCAACCCTGCTGGGTTGATTTTACAGTTTTCTATCCAATTTATTTTTTGCCGGTTTATTCTAGTATATAATATGATCCGAATAAATTATATCTATCCATTAAGCTTCAAAGGCTGAGTGGCTACAACATACACTCAGTTTATCTAGGCATAAAACTACATTTGAATTTGTAAAGTATTAAGCATCAAACTTCAAAGTGGCTGAATGGTACATTGGCAATCATATAGCATTAAAAGTGGTTTTAATTTACAAAAGTGACTGGTAACAACAATTACAAATCTTTGTCAGTTAGATTCAATTCCGCGGTTGAGCTTATATTATATACTTGGTTAAAAGTGGATGAAACAGAAAAAATGCAAGCTTCCAATGACTTAAAGCTGCATAATATAGTATTGGAAAATTCAAACCAATTGCAATGAATATTTTAGAAATTGCTAGTGCCACAAAAAAGTCATAAACTGTACACTTTAAGGAGAACTACATTTCGTGTATTAAGGTTTTGTCTAACTGCTATGGTTTATCAATTATATATAATTCATCCAGAATAAAGGTTTCATAAGCTACCAGAAAATTCAAGATATACATTTTGTTGCTGGTGCAAATATCTTAAATATACTGTATTATAAACAAAAATCATTACAGCGCTTTTTGATAAAATAAAAAATAACAAAAAATGTTTAAAGTAAAGGGTAGTGTGGGGTAGGAGATCTTAAAAACCTTCATGTTGCATCCTTTGAAAATGCTTAAATTACCAACCAAGTTTGGTACTTAATGAGTTTTTCATTTCTGAATTATGCTCCCTGCCCACTATATAGGGTGGACCGTTTAAGTTGAGACTGTACAGTATCTCCAAAACTTAGCATTGTAGAAAGAAATGTCTTTAATAAAAGCTATTTGATATTATGGGGGAAAGTAAATGGAACTAGTCGTGTTTTGTTTGGAGGATGTTATAATAGTCATTTTAATGTTTGTAATGGGAACCTACAATTAGCGTCAATACAAATAGAGTCAGAAATGACAAACTCTCCAAAGTGCACTTAGTCTTGTAAGGTTACATCCTTTAAAACAGCGTTAAAATTGTTTTCTCCAACTCATCATTCTCGATACTATCCTGTTTGTAACATGTTTACACTACAGCCCCTCAAAGAGGATACTCAAGAGGTAACACATTATACATATAATACTGTATACCAAGGGTGGCGAAAACGACTTCCTTCCGCGAGTCACCAAATATGCAACATGCACTGCATCACTCAGCAGCATGTGAAAATCAAACGGACGGTTGGAGAGAGGGAACGTGCGCCTGCGAGTCGAAATGCCTCGCGAGTCACGTTTTCGCCACCTCTGTTGTATACATAATATCTGGACTACATCCTGATGAATCGTAACAGAGTCACAAGCAATTAAGCTTTGAATGAGAAAAAGCTAGACTCTATGTGTGCTGCTTCAAAGAAAGACAACCAAATAATACAATAACGGTGGTTTCACCAACCAATGTTAAACATACTCCAATATTTTGTTTGCTAACATTATGTTAAAGTAATACATCTGTGAAATTTCACCAAAAATTGTGAAAAATTCCATTTTTTCATAATAAAATATGAATTCTGAACTTCAAGAAAGCATATCTTATTTCCACTTGGGGTGCATTTTAAACTACCAATTAACTGAAGCTACAAATGGATGAATGCAAGTTTATTAATAGACGCGCACAAGTTTAAACCTTACTTTTTTGTAAACTTTCTTTTAAAAGCATTTTTCCTTTATCAAAATGCTCCATGATGCAATTGTTTACTGATTTACTTCAAAGTTTTGTGCTTCCTCTCAACGGTATATTAAAGAAAATGACAATATACTTTTTTAAAATAATGCTTCAATTTTGAGAAATAAATTTTAACTTTCGAAAAGTCAAGAATTTTGGAGTACCAAAATATAAATAAATAAATAAATACTACAACAATCAGGGGTTAATATAAAAAATTTAATACAATAGATCTTTTTGTAAACTCATTTAATATAAAATCTTAATTTTGATGTGAATATTTTTAAAAATGCATTTTGTGGAGCATTTTCATTATAACAATGAATTTAAGAGTAAAAATTTCATATCCAAATAACTATACAAGCTAAAATTATGAAACATGTCAAAAACATTCCTGTTATTATGTTTAATAACTGCTATAAACTTCAATAAGATATCTTTAATACTGCAGATTTTCCAAGTTTCACAATTGCATTACCTTAAAGCTCTTGTGTTTCATCAACCTTTTACAGAGAATTGTTAGCTAACATGTTTTTAACATTAAAGACAACTGTGAATAACAGCTTTCTGATTGCACTCCAATGCCATTTTGTCTACACATCATAGTGCTTTTTTTCCAGTAGCAGATAACTATTATCTATTCCAAACCAGAGTGCCTTTCACTGAAAACAAACTCTTTGTGTTATCCGCGCGAAAGTAGTTCGCAATCCCCGCCCATAATGGCTGCTTGCTCCCCTCCCACGTGCTTGTTGAACACTATTTAATCTATAAAAAGGCGCCCTGCGTGAGAATCATGGTTGAAAATGCAACCTGAGGTAACAATCGATTTTATAAGTATGCGGCAATGAACACTTACGTTAATCACAATCCTCGGGCAAAAGTGCAACACCCAAATCCGAATTCTCTGAAGGTAACTCAGCTGACATATCGGAATCGGAACTACTCTCCAAAATAATGACAAGCTTATCCACAATTCCATAGCATTGTCGCACTTAAAACTTTATCCTCTTCTATGTTGTATTATGTCTGTTTGTATTCCAAGTTGAATTATGAAGTATTACGTTGATATTGTAATGAAAAGAAGCTAGAAACAGTGATGTGTATTGAATTTATTTAAAGGTGAGTCGGAATTGTTACACTAACATCACTTCAGTTTACTCACTTAACATGTTTCGGGAAACTGTTGTTCCCATCCTCAGAAGGTTAATTCGAATTAACCTTCTGAGGATGGGAACAACGGTTTCCCGAAACATGTTAAGTGAGTAAACTTAAGTGATGTTAGTGTAACAATTCCAACTCACCTTTAAATAAATTATGAAGTATTGTTTGTTTTTAGCCACTTTTTAACTGTTTCCCGCTTCTGTGTTTGACCAGTTTATTCGCACTACACGCACCTTCCTCTGCCATATGAGCTCAAATACCAACTGACTAAATCACAAGATTTGACCTGAGCTGAGCTGTTTATTAGTGTATTATGAAGGACTATTCGCTTATCATATATCCTGTGTTACGCAAAGTGTTTATTCGGTACTCACATAGCACCTCTGGGAATTCATTGCTGCATTTCTTGTGCATGTATGAGATTGGCAGTCGTTTATACAGTTGGTATTAACAACCAAGATGCTCTCGGCATTAGCGCAATAGCAGGCGAAAGTCATATTTTGTAATCTCTTAACAGCTAGTATATATCCATTATATTTAACGACGAGTTCTTATGATAACCGCAATAAAATGTGCAGTTCTATACCTTTCCTGCTCTAATATTTCATAATACAATACATGTATTAAGGAGCTATTTACGTTGGCGTAAGAGTATATTCTTGGGTTCGTGACAAGCCGAAGCACGTGCTTCTGTTTAGATCAGAGGGAACTCTGGTTTGGAATGGACAATAGTTACATTGATGCAGGTGAACTAATGCAGAGGAACTAATGAATGTTTAACCATTTGAAAATGTGTTACTTATTATAAAACTGGTTGAGTGTGAAAATGCCTGATGGACTTCCAAAGTGGGTGAAAATATGTTGCGAGGGCAGTCCCAGAAGTACCCGACCTGATGTATAGATAGTGGTTGTTGTTTCAAACAAATGACTATGGTAGAAAAGTATCACCCTTATAAATCTTAAGTTAAGTATGACAATGCTACGTTCTTTAATAATTGTTTGGCAGCCTTAATAGTGAACTCTCACAGCGAATTTGTAAACATGGATAAAACTGGCCATCGTTATATGATATAATACTTTCATTTGAAAGGTCTTAGTCCAACTAATATTAAAGCTGAGCTAGATTCTACTCTGGGAGAGTCTGCTCCTTCGTTTACAACAGTAAAATATCGGGTGGCACAGATTAAGCGAGGCCGTACGAGCTGCCAAGACGAACATTGCAGTGATCGACCAAATGAGGTGACCATGCCATAAATTGTGAAGAAAATCCACAAAATGGTATTGGATGACCATAGACTGAAATTGCGCGAGCTAGCAGACATCGTAGGCATTTCAAAAAGTGCTGTACATCGCATATTAACTGAAAATGTAGACATGAGAAGATGGGTGCCACATTTACTCACAATGGAACAAAAGCAGTGTCGTGAGGATGTTTCAGTCGAGTGTTTGGCGATGTTTCACTGCAAAAGCCAAGTTTTTGTATCCATTCATAACCATGGATGAAACATGGGTCCATCACTTCACACCTGAGGTGAAGCAACAGTCAAAAGAGTGGACTGAAAGGGGAGAATCGGCTGCAAAGAAGGCGAAGATAGTTCCATCTGCAGGCAAGGTCATGGTCAGTTTTTGGGATGCATGTGGGATAATTTTCATTGATTATCTTCAAAAAGGAAAAGCAATCAATGGCGAGTATTATGCAAACTTATTGCAGCATTTGAATGATGAAATCAAGCAAAAACGACCACATTTAGCGAAAAAGAAAGTTCTGTTTCATCAAGACAATGCACCAGCTCACACATCCATTATTGCAATGGCCAAAATCAACGAGTTAAAGTTTGAATTGCTTCCTCATGCACCCTATTCACCAGACTTAGCCCCCTCTGATTATTTTCTGTTTCTAAAGTTGGAGAAATGGCTTGGTGGCAAAATATTTGCCAACAACGAAGAGGTGAAGCTTGCAGTTGATAGCTATTTTGCAGAACTCGACGGTTCTCACTATAAACAGGGTATCGAAGCTATTGAACATCGCTGAGAAAAGTGTATCAAGCTGAAAGGAGACTATGTAGAGAAATAAAGATGTTTTTTCTTATGGGACAGCCCTCGTATCAGTCACTGATTAAGGATCAAGCATGCACCAACAAAATGCTGTTTGCTTCTTGAAGCAATTGCTTCACAAACCTTCCAGATAAAACCAAAACGGAGCTTTGGAAATGCCAACATTATCACCTATCATTAAATGAAAAGTGTCAGTAGCATAAAATCTCAAGAGTAATCAGCACTTGTAGCAAAGGAGAAAGGGGCCTGTTTCTGTTGTTAGTACTCTAACCTCTCCTATTTTCTATAAAACCATCCTTATAACTGCTTTGGATAGTCTGTATTGCTTCATAAATTCCTCCTTTGGCAGGTTTTCAAATTTATTATGATAAACAGCTCTTCTTCGGTTAGGATTAGCATTGAAAAATGCCAAATAACAGCAAACTTGCATGAACAGCTTGGTTTGCAGCGGCAATTTTCCAACCCCTGACATTTGTTAAATGCCTTAATACAACAGTACAGGGATGTTAACTTAACATCAAGTTTCACACAATGTTAAAACTAACCATGTTCGATGAAAGAGAATTTGCATTAACTTCAATGTTAAATCATTTAATATCAGTTGGTGAAAATGCCCTAATTCATAGAAATAAGACTAGCCAATAGAGTTACACTTTAAAAGAATACTCACTGGTTGAATAACATTGAAAGCATCATTTCACTTGTCTCGTCTGGTAAATTAGTCAAGAACAGGATCTGGTTTGGTGGTTGCTCTGGAACTGCAGATGACACTAGAGGATTACCTGCAAGAGACACAAGCTCATAAATAAAAAGGCTCGCTGTCAATTACACAGAAAAAAAAACTCTTGATATTACATTCACATGACTTTGAATCTGCCCACAAAGCTATAAAATGCCTTCTTTGCCGCAATGTCATAAGAAGGCCTCTGTTTATGTACATTTTATAGGCAAACTGAAAAAAGTTAGCAAGTATGTTGTATGATTGCATCAGTATGCCATTGTATGATAGTAGTTAATGGCAACGAGCGCCACTAACAATACTGTGTGCTTGTTCACAGCTTATTGAGATCCCTCTGTACTATACATATACAAGCTAGAGATTTTTTCATCTATACAATGAAAACCATAGGATAGATAACAGAATTTCCTCCAGTAAAAAACAAAAAGAAAAAACATTATGCCCTTTAGATCTAATTTTATTCTATCATCACCATCTTTCATGGTTTAAACCCTTTGGCTTGTTCTGGTCTCATCATTTAAACTGTTCCGTCCACCTTCTTTAAGGTCAGCCAATGTTTCTTTGGCCTTTTGTCGTATATCTTAAAACCTGCTTCGTATAGTGGTTATCATGTTGTTTCCAGTTGTTTTGATTTTCTTTAATTCTTTCTAGTAATTTGAAAATTCTTAATTCTTTATGCATGTCTTCACTTCTCCTTGTCTTTTAATGTATATCCTGTTACATGCCTTAAAAAGCACATCTCTGCTGCGTCTATCTTTCTTTCCATTTGTTTATTATGTCATCATTTTTTAAGTATGAGACGTTACAGCCTAAATAATTAAAACAGTTTATTTGTTCTCATATAATGTCTTGTATTACTATTTTTGTTCTTAATGTTTCGGGTCCTCTGAAAGCTAATATTTTACTTTTGTGTGGTGATTTTTTATTTTGTAATTTTGGCTTATTTTGTTTAATTGATATAGAGCTTTTTGCATATTTAATTCTGAGCCACTTATTAAGACCAGATCATCTACAAATAACATTACGTCTAAAATAATATTATTTATCTTAAATTGTGCATTTAAGCTATTCTGCCATTTTCTGACAATGTCATCTATATAGAAATTAAATAACGTGGGTGACAATGGACACCCTTGTCTGACACCTTTATTTATTGTTGCTGTATTCTTTTGACTTTTTTGGTCGGAATCAATCATTATTGAGTTGCCCATATATAAATTCCTAATTATTGTTATCAAATGTTTTGGTATGCTTTTGTTTTCCATTATTTGCCATACTATGTTCCTATGTACATTGTCGAATGATTTTTCAAAATCTACGAACACCATATATGTAGAAATATTGTACTCTGTTTATCAATTATTTGATTTATAACAAATACACCGTCCATACAGAATTATTCTATAACACCTCAAACACTAATTTAATACTTTTGTCATTTTGCTTTGCTATTCAGAGGGTACTGATTGGGTTAAACTGAAATGTACATCTGAATTCCTTGGGAATTCTTATTTTTAAAGCATCTAAAAATGTTTTTCCGCATAAGCTGTACCTTAGATTAACATGCGATACAACTTCCATGCCTTTGTGCTCGTAACTTCTGTTTGTTAGCCTTATGTGTAACATTTAATTTTAAAACAATTACAACACCAGCTAATGTGAAATAAGACCCAACAGTTTCACAATACATGATGTGCAATTGTATTATTATTTTATTTCTGCTGTCTTCTCCCAAGCTTTGATCACAATTATAGTTTTGTAATTTAAATGACAAAAGGGAAGAAGAGGAATAAACCATGATTAATTCTAAACAAGTAATTCAGTTTTTATTGTTTTTCTATTTGGGTAGATACAAAATATTATTCTACCCTGACTTGATGGTACTTACCCTGTTGTAATGATGGAGCATTTCCTCCATAACCTCCAACAGGAGCCACATTCTGGACCATTGGTGTTGGATTCAGCTGCCGTGCTTGCTCTTTAGCAGCTTTCCTCTTAGACTTCTTTGAGTCAACTGTGGTATCTTCTAATGTAGCTGGTATACGTTTTATCTTCTTTGGTCGCTCAGCAAAGGTTCCCTTCATTTTTGCTATGACATCTGAGTCTGTCTTTGAATACTGTATTCTCTGGAAAAGCACAAGCAACTGAAATGAGCCAGAATATTACCTTGAACATTATTTCACATTCAAATGAACATCATTCATTTATTTGTGCCATATAGCTGTGCTGACTGGTGATTGTCATACATGTATATATGGCTTGGCACATGTGGTCAATTATGCCCAGAGGCAATTCTGAAATACTTATAAATTTATCAAATACCTATATTGGTTATTAAATAACTGAAAACACACACACACACACACCAGCCTCTGGGCATACCAAGAAATGTTCTTGTTTAAAGAATAATTACTCGAGCCCAGCCAGGTATCGAACCCGGGACACCTCGCACATCAGGCAGGTGCCCTACTGACTGAGCTACAAGACCAGTTAACATCATTATACTTGTTTTATCCTAAGGTTGAAGTGAACCACAACAAACCTAAGCACCCACATCAGAGCTTTTATTGGTTGCACGTGTAGAAATAGTTTGCACATTCATGTATGCAATTTGTAGCAATTAAATAGATAATACCGGTTGAATATTACCACAGTATTAATACAATACGAAAGAACACGAATAGGATTGAAGAAAAGGGACATTAACAGTAAAAGAATTGCTTTCAGCAATTCCTTGAACAAGCCATCTGTTTTGTTGCAGTATGGCCAACATTATATTCTAATCAGTGTGTAGTTTGTGAGTGTATGCATGTGTGACAATGAGCAGGGTGTGTCTTTTGCAGTAGCCAACACTGGTGAGAAAACAATTGTTGTACATGTGTTCACCAAGTTTTGTGAGAAGTATCCAACCTCTTCCATAGATGTCATTGTGATATTAAACTCAGAATTTACTGGTGTGTCTAAACCAGTATTTACAGTGTGAGAAAAGAACGAACTGCTACAGGTAAGGTCTGCACTCTGGGCAAGAAAAGGAAACTTGTGAGAAAGTTTGGATGTGGCTTGTGAGATCCGAGGTATGTTGCAAAATGCATGCATTTTATGCAAATAATCAACTACCCACTTTTAAAAAGGTGCTGATAGCAATAAACAGTGATTCTGGTTTTCTAGACTTGAAACAATTTTCCCTATATAATATATGGAGTGCTAAGCAAGCAGTGGAAGAGAATGGATGTGTGTGGAGGAAGCTCCTGGAGTGGAAGAAACGAAGGGCTTAAGAAACTATGGGAATTAGTATCGAAGAGTACAGAGGAAGAATTGGAACCTTTAACAAGTTAAAATGGAAGGAATTCAAAATAAATAAAGGTGCAGAAGAGATGGTAAATATGATTCTTCTCACATATATGATAGGCATGCTACTGATAATTGGTGGAGTTGAAATTAATCCCGGGCCAAATGGGAATCGAAACATCATGGATGAAATTTTGGCTAGTATAAAAGATATGGATGAGAAATTAGGAAATAAACTCAATGGACTGGAAAAGGAACTAATAGATATCAAGGGAGAGATTAAAAATGAATTGCAAGATATAAGAAATGAGGTACAGAAAATCAAAAGAAGAGTAGAGCTGTTGGAAGAGACACTGCAGATTCAATCTAGTTATAGCAGTAGTGAAAGAAAGGAATGGAGTATGGCCTGTAGAAGAGGTCAGAGAGATTATAGAAGGAAAGCTTGGGTTGAAGCTTCAGGGCTGGGAGATTAGAGAAGCTTTTAGAGTGGGGAGATCAAGAGGAGCCAGAATGATAGTTGCAAGATTTACATCAGTGCAGTTTGTTTATGAATTGTTGAAGAAAACAAAGCAACTAAAAGGAACAAATATCTTTATAAACAGAGATTTATCGGTGGAACAATGGGCCTTGAAGAAAGATTTAATACAACAAATGACACTGGCAAGAATGGAAGGGAAACGGGCCATCATAAAGAATCTACGATTGTGGGTCAATAGGCGCATGGTGGTTGGATACGAAAGTGACATAAGGAGCAGCAGATTGCAGGAGCAGGAAATGATTCAGCTAAATACATCCGAGACCAGAGGAAAATGATGGACACATGGAAGTTACGTCATCAGCACGTGGGTCTGGCGGAAAGAAGATGATTGTGTCAAAGAGAAGGCGTGGAGATGACATAGTGAGAACGTTAGATCAGAGTGACATAAGGGCAACAGCTGGCAAAGCAAGGACAATGATATTAGGAGGGAGGAAGTCCAATCGCCACGTGATCTGGTCGTGGGCAAGGCGGAGGCATGGTTGCAGAGTGATGGAATGGTGGGAGAAGAAAGCATTGTGTTGACACCCAATGGGAGTTTACTGGTTCTGGATGGAAATATAGCGGGACCGTCAAGGGAGTCATCTGGAATAGAATTACGGAGTAGGAAAGTGTGGCATAGGTATAGAAATAGAACAGGCTCAGAGAGAAGCACGGGAATACAGAAGTAATAATAATGGGGGATGTTAATATTGAATAGGAATAGGGAGGGGGATGCGAATATAGAATGAATATGTTGTGGAAATGAAACATGTTCTAGAAGGGAACAACTCAAAGTAAAGACAAGTGATAGATTTATTTGAATCGTGAAGTGAATGCTCTAGATATATTGAACGGTAAATACGGAGAGGATTTACAGGGAGAGTTTACTTTGTTAATATGAACGAATAAGGTTGTTATGGTGATCAGCACGAGGTACACAATAAGTATTCTTTAAGGTATTACTTAAAAGTTGCCACTTCCCGCTGGCAGTGGAGTGTTAAAGACTATCAGAGGAAGTAAGGGAAGTCAGATGGAACAGGGAAAAGAACACTAAGCAGTATATTGAACTTAAATGAGGAACTGTTAACATAAGGAAGCAAACTCAACACACATGATTGTTAAATGCTGTAAGCTTGGGTATGATCGGCAATAGGAGCCAGGGCTGCTCGATGCTGATCATGCCTAAATGAATTGCAATAGCTCAACACTCAATAAAGATATATACATATAATACATTAAAAGAAATAAGTTTTGAATTTTTACACAGTAATTGTAAAAATGTGATTGTTAATAGGGATGATGTGCTGTGGCACAGACATTGTGTAAAATAAAACTAAGGCAAAAGGGAAATAAAATATATTATTTATATGAAACACACGCCACACAACTACAAACTGTCAAAACAAAGAAGCAGACATTTTTTGACATAACTAATCAGGGGTTTAAATATCCAAGTGGGAAAGGCAAGAGATTGATTCTCCTTAATATAGATACCAATTCTGGTTTTATACAAGATGGGGAGTTAGTTTTTTAACCAAAAAAAAAAGTGCGGACTACCCTGTAGAAATATAAGGTTCAACTTATGTGGGTGCCAGGACACACAGGTATACCAGGCAATGAAAAAGCAGATGAAGCAGCCACGACTGGTAGCGAAATTCCATTTTTGGGTCCGGAGCCTGGACTGGGGGTGTCCTACAGACCAGTGAAACAGGCTATCAAGTGCTGGGCTCAGGCAGAACACATGAACTACTTGAACTGCACTGACAGTTACAGACATTCCAAGTTATTTATCACAGACCTGGACAACAGCAGGGCAAAGTACTTGCACGTAAAAGAAGGCTTGCAAGGGCAACATGATTCATTACAGGACACTATGACCTAAAGTTTAATCTACACAGAATGGGATTGCATAACAACCATATCTGTAGTAGATGCCTAGAAGGAGATGAGACTGTTACTCATGTGCTATGTGATTACCCTGCTCTTGCGAATCAAAGAGCAAGTATTTTTGGCAATCACTTTCCAAAGATAGATGAACTATCGAAAGCCTCAGTTAGCAGTCTGGTTAAGTTCATAATGAGCAACAGACTACTTAACTGATGAAAGGGGGATGCGCAATAGATCTTTGAGGTCGCAGTGCTTGGGCATAAAACCCACCACTTTTTAAACTAGAACTAGAACCCTGTAGAAATGAGTGTCAATGTTTTCAGATCCTGGTTCGTAACAATTCTTCTAAATTGGAACCAAACAATGCCGTTATTATGGACTACTTCATACCATGCCATATAATCAGTGTGTGTCTAAAATAAAGCCTGGAGGAAAAAATTATACAACTTGACTGCAAAACAAAGGCATCGAATGTAATGAAGGCTTGGTGAAGATTGAATTACTAGAACTGGCAAAGCCCTTAAAAAGTGCTTGTGAAAGGTATATGGAGGATTTGGCGGAAAGATCAGGACATTTATTGTTAGATTGCTGCCTTCCATTACAATGTAAGGTTGGCGCAACCTCCTCCATATACTCGTCACAAGTGTGGAGGAGTGATGCATTACTTCATTGTTAAAATACAACCAGTGTAGTGTAGATTCAAAGCTCGTATATACCCAACAGATACTATGAAAAGCATATCCTGTCAACTATTGCCAAAACTGGGAATACTGAAAATGATATTCAAATGCAATGAATTTTTAACATAACTAATTTATGCAACAAGTGGATGATCTTCCTGATATTGGAATGAGTGAACATGAAACTCACTCTTGTTTGTACTACAATTGCCACATTAATAGTATCCATAAGTTAAATACATTTTGTGCAATCTTAACATTATGAATTGTAGAGAACAAATCATGCAACAATTTGGTAACCATAGCAGATAAGTGGGAGCATACTCTAAGTCTAAGAGTGCCTCTAAGTAGAGATGGGCAAAATAGGAAGAAAGGAAAAGAAAGAAAGACCAAAACATTATGAAATGTATACTTTAAAGAAAAAACATCTTATTCTTTAAGGGTTTGGATTTGGTTCACTTGATTAGTCAAAAACACCCCCCCTCAAAAAAAACCCTGATGTATTACATTCACATGGCTTTTTCTACTTACTCTTCAAACATATTCTTATAAAAGCTTATTCTTCCATTTACTTCATGTTAATCGAGATAAACTTTGTAGATGTGGTTTTATTATATACTTCCTTGAAGGTACAATGGAAATAGGGCATTGCAGTAGACTTAAGCGATAATTAAACCTTTTAAGAGCTGGTCGCTGTGTGTTCAGTTATCTTTGCATGACCAGGAAAAAAAAATTGACTTCCCATTTGGGAAAAGTATAAGCATTGGAAAATTCACACCAATAACAAGGAATATCTTGGAAATGTTAGCTCCACAAAGTATTATAATTATAGGATAAGTGTGCAGTCTTGGAGAAAATCTGCAAGGAAGTTAATTGCAATGCAAGTGTTACGTCCAGTAAGTAACTGCAGCAATTTTATGTTAACATAAAATGCAGCACCAAAAATGTCAGATGCAAAGAGCATTTAGAACAGTTTAAAACTACATTGAAACCACAGCGAGCAAAGTGTTATCACTGATTAAGGATCAAGCAGACACCAACAAAAATAGGGTTTGCTTCTTAAAGCAATTGCTTTGCAAACCTTCCAGATAAACCCACAAATGGTAGCTTTGGAAATTCCACCATTGTCACCCACCATTAAAAGAAAAGTACCAGTAGCATAAAATCTCAAGAGTAATATACTTGTAGCAAAGGAGAGAGAGGCATATTTCTGTTGGTAGAATTTTAATCTCTTGTATTTTCTATAAAACCATGCTCTAGACCGCTTTAAAAATTCCTCCTTCTGCAGGTTTACAAATTTATTACAATGCACAGCTCTTCTTCAGTTAAGAATAACATTGAAAAATGCTGATACAGCAAACTTGCATCAACAGTTTGGTTTGCAACACCATTTTCCAACTCATAACATTTGTTAAATGCCTCAATGCAAGGGTACAGGGATCTTAACACCAAGTTTAATACAATATTAAAGATAACATTGTTTGATGAAACAGAATTTGCATTAACTTCAATGTTAAATCACTAAGACTGTGTTAAAATTTAACATTGGCTAATGAAACTGATCCCTAGAACAGCTTAGTAAAGGCTAGTTCACAACTGCCTGAGAATGGTAACCAGAATGTAAATGAGAACAGGAAGCAATACACCATGCAAGCTATTGGTTCACAACAGCCCGGTAACGAGAATGGGAATGCATATCGATGATCATATCGATCACAAAGTGAAAGTCGATTTTGCGCATTGAGATTTCATTTGTTTTTAACTGACCAATGATATTTTATCACCTACTTCCAATTTAGCCAATATAACACGATTTAGCCAGTGTCAAAATTCGATTGAGTAAACATTAACTAAATGCATATCCATTACATTTCCGATCCCCCTACTTGTGCCAAGCTTTCATTCCTTTATTTAAGGCATATATTAAAGTTGTTTATTGTCCTTTTTTAATTTCCACCGGTTTTTGCTGTTCTTTGTAGCTTTTGCCATTGTTTTTGAGGCAATAGCCAGTTTTGAGTTGCATATAAACAAACTACAGATGACGCTTTCACCAATGCTCATTGGATTTGCAGGTGTCAAGAAGAGGTTAAGAAGCACATTTACTAATAATTTCTTCCAGTTTCATGTTTCCAGCTTGCGACTATAGAGAGCACTAGCAGCTGTTTCATGTCACAGCCGCCTAAAATAACCTCTAGAGTGAAGAGTCTACTATGCACAATATGGCTCTAATATGCCGTACCCGGGAACGAGAAAGTTAAAAGTTTGGCAACTCTTCTTTCCCATTCCAGGGGCGTGGGAAGGCTTCCTGTGATTGTGAACGCTCCCATTTGAATACATGTATTTCAACTTTCTTGTTCTGGCTACCGTTCTCGTTGGTTGTGAGCCAGCCTTAAGACTTATATTGCTTTTTAAATACAAACATTAATGTCTTTCTGCTGAACCATGTCCTATGGCAGAAAATGTTGAGACTCATGTCTCTTTATTTTATTTATTATATCAATTAAACCTACTTGCATGCTATATTTTCTCATGATAATAAATAAATTTAATAATAAATGCAAAATTATACTGTCTACACTTGCCATTGGCTTGTCATAGAATGGAAATCCTTGCATGGAGCGAAGAGCATTCGTTGCACTGCCAATCTCTTTGAATATGACAAAGGCTTGGCCTCTCATCTTCATTGTCTTCACTGCAACTATATCCAAAATCTGACCAAACTGTGAGAAGATGGCATAAAGGGACTTCTTCAATTCTGTAACATTAATCAAAAACACAGGTAGTGGCTGAATGAAAAATTCCTGATGGCAAAATATATGTAAAATAAACTACACAGATGTACAACATCGTTTCTAACTATACTAGGTGGACAAAACTGAATTTGGCATCATTTTATTTAGTTTATATGCTGCAAACTCTCATCGTGTGAAATGGAATAAATTAGGCTTCAAATACTGCAGTCATTTTAAATATTACCTATGTTGTTTATGATCAGTGGAAATTGCAGTTTATTCAGTATAATACAGTTTAACTCTTCCCATGCAGGATTAATTTTGACAAGATTTAATGAAGTTTAAAACTTGCTTTATAGTAGAAAATATTATGCTATTTACACTTATTCATGCACATTATAAGCAATATTGTGTAAATGTGTGGGATCATACCTTACTTTATGCTCATTTTGAAAAACTTCACTAAGATGCTGGGTGCAAAAAAGATTCTATGTGCTTAAAGTTATATACATATTGTGACACAGCAGTTATGGCCCAAGGTTATTGGGAGGTCAGCACATAAACAAGATAACGGCCACTTGCCAGGGTGAATACCTGCTGCATTATTGGTAGATAACTAGAACCTTCTGGAAGATTTACCGCACCCATCAGACAGAAAGTCTGTCAAAATAGTTCTAGAACGTTCAAGAACCTTCCATGGAAGATGAGACTGTATTTCTATCACTTAAATGCTATTAGTCTAATTATATAATATAAAATATAATAATAGCCTGCCTAAAAGCAATATGTGTATGTATTACGTAGTTTAACAATGTAGGAACTGTAAGCAAGTTACCTTCCGTAGCAAACAGAATTACAAAGTAAAAGCGGAAAGTTGCTAACAATAAGGTAACTTGAGACAACAATAAATTAGAAAGTTAAAAAGGGCTACTGATAGTTCTTGGAACAATAATAATGTAATATTTCAAACAGTTTATAAATAGCCAATCAAAAACTAGAAAAGCTTAAGTTAAATAAAAGTATTCTATTGGAGTAGGCTTAGCCAATCAAAGACTTGAAATAGAGAAAATGTACAAATTCAAATAATAGATGCTACAAGATAGCGTACCCATGCAGTTCGGTTTGGTACGGGGTCAGTGATTGTATGCGAGACATGAAAATTCATTTCAGAGGATAATATATAAAGTTTAACAATAATCTCACAGCTCTATATTAGGATACATCAGTGAAGTGTTATTTAATCGTGTGAAGGATTAATAAAAAAAATAGTAAAATACAATTATAATTTGTGTAAGCCTTGTTCTTTAGCCGTATCAGCCCTGTTAAGAGATACGTGCTCTACAAAATACTAATGACAAAGCCGAGGCATACATATATAATATTTACGTAAGCATTAAAATAAAAAGTTGGTTCTTAAGCGTGGGGCGAAGGCCACCGGAAAGTTTATTCCTTACATGGGGCAAACACTCCTAGAAACAATCTCCTGCAAATTGGTATCCATTATGTGCTTGGTCTAAAACAGCTTCAAATTGGTGCCTAAACGTGGTGCAACCACAATTTAACTCCTGCAAAGATTCCATTGCTTATGTAAGTGAGCATTCTTGCAGGCAGGCAGTCGTGAATTGAAAGTGAGCCGAATGCAACAGTAGAATGAGTCGCATCCGTCAGTGTGAGGTTGCAAGTTGGCAGGTGAGTTTCCTGTGCAACATCAAAAGTGATTCTCCAAGCGACTTGGTGATGGCATCTGTGCAGCGCAGTGAATACTACAGCAGAGCAACGGTTGGGAGGTCTTGTGTTCACTCCCAAGTGAACTAGCATTGAACTAGCTCACCTCAGCGAAGTGAACTACATAAAAATGAAACAGTGACAGTGAGAACTGAATGACAGTCACAATATAAACATTAGTATTACACACTCACAGCTTTTTTTTTGTGACAAAGTTACAAAACATTTATCTGGATGGAAATGAGCTTGTCAAAGGACCAGTATTGGTAACAGCAGCAACACTTAGGAATCTGAACAATCAACCATCAATGAGTCATTTGACCCATTTTTGCACCCAACTTGTCGAGTAGCTTCTATATTGCTTTCTTCTTCTTCTTCTAAGCCAAATAACTCGAAGTAAGAAGAATTAGTAACATTGGGCACTTCTCTAGAATCCTTGCATACACCCATTTTTGATTGCAATGTAGTGAACTTAAACCAAACAACTTTACTAGTGCATTTCCTTTGTAATGGTGCATATGCCTTCAATCATTGAACTTCAATAAAATGAAATAAAATAAAATTGGATGGGTTACATTCACAGGACTATATCTCCTCTTCTTACAAAAGCTTATTCTTCCATCTACTTTATGTTAATCAAGATGAATGTTTGCAGAAATGCTATTCATTATAGATACAAGAGGGATACAGTAGGATAAAGTGATAGACAAATCATATTTCAGGATAAATGTGCTCTCTCCCTTAATATACATATAATGTACTATTACATTTATTTTTATACTGCTACCGTCTTTTTTTTTAAAATACTGTTTAATGTCTTTCTTAATACACACGGTATGACAGGTGGTGGATACTAATGATACATGAATGAAATCATATTTGGGAAAGGAAGTTTGAGAACATGTTCCAGGCCAATTTAAGGGTACCTCCATGGCATTTGCCACTTGCAATGGCTAAAGAAAACCTGTGAAAAAAAAAAAACCTCAGTCATGGAGGACGATCATGGCAATGTTTCAACTGTGGAACTCCTGTTCATGAGTCCCTACCTTAACGACTCAGCTACCTGTCAGTTCTGTTACTGCTGGTAATACTAATAGTGTGCATGCCAGACCAGGGGTGTATGCAGAGAACACATATGGGGGATTGAAGAGAAATAGCTGAAACTCACAATGTCTACCTTCATTCTGTGGTCATTTTTAGAGATTTTGAGTGTATTGGGAGGGAGGGGAGCAGCTGAAGCCAGAATAACTTAAACACATGAGGTCAGTCATTCCTTCATTCCATGGTACTTTCATAGCTTTATCCATGTGAAAGGAATATCAACCAGATCATTGAACAAGGTGTATAAACTAAGGATCTGACAGGTCAGTTGACCAACAAACAACTTTTTAAGTATTTACAGTACCAGAGACTAATCTCTGTAGCCAGGAATCATATCCAGACAGGTGTGTTAACCACTAGACCCATTCAGAAGCTCCATATTCACTTCACTACAACTACAGGAGGTGCCCTTTAACTACTGTGACTAAATGTGTGTGGATAGTAAAATGAGCGGAGCAAGTCATTTAATCAATGCTGCCAACCACATACAATTTTAACTTTCCAAAAGAAAGATTAAATTTCCTGTCATCCCGATGTTGACCCTATTTGGCAAAGTTGCCTTTCTTGGGCCCACCTAGAAAATGCTGCATTTTAATGTATGTAGTACTTTTTGTTTATCTGATTCTTACAAGTATAATGTGGTATACTAAACCTGTAGGTACACAAGAGCTACAGAAATCAAAAGTGACACTGCAGTGCTTCGATATTGCATTTTAGGGCCTCCAGAGGCTTCTGTCCCCTTTTTTCAATTCAAAGCCAAAACCTTCATTTTATTATGGCAGCAGTAGGGAATCTGGGTTTTTTAATATGCAGAGTTGATTGTTTAGTATCCTGGGTTCTCATTCGAGTTTAGACACTCAGATCCCTCGGCTACGCCCTGTTGTCGCCGGCCGCAACTGCTATACTCCTCTCCTTCTAAAAAAAAAAAAAACATCCCTCGGCTACGCTTTGCGGCTTAGGCCCCTCGATGTTACAATGTTGAAACCCCAATTCCATAAGTTTCTTAACATTTCATACCCCCTACCCGCATACGGAATAATGACCAGCAGGATTATCGAATATTTTGTTATAACATCCAAATCTTTATCTTTTTGTTTAAGTTTATGGAATTATGCGTTTCAAACACTCACATAAATTAGTTCACCTTAGCAATTCTTAAAACACATCATACATAATCTATATTATACCGGCAATCCATACACCCGGTAACATTACGGAAACAATTATACTACATAATAATCTATTTCTTTTTTCAAAGAAGAGCATATCTAAAGATTCACTGATTATCTTACCATCCTTTTTTATCTTCTCATTTAGGTTGTTGATATAGATGGTATGATTTGGCCGAATATCCATCATGGTCATTGATTTAATCACTACACAGCTTCTTTAAGGTTAAGTTGCTAAAATACTCTGTTATATCCCTTATTGTGACTTACGCCTATATTAACAACATAGTATTACACAGTAACTGGCATAAGGTTTATGCTTTATGAGCTACAGACTTGAAATTAACTATACAACGTTAAGGCACACAATCTTAAACTCCTGAAAAACAACACACTTTATACTTCCACACACAAACTTTCCAGCGCCTTTCCAGTTTTCCAGGCACGCTTAAAGTCTGCAGGTAATATTTGGAGCAAGACGCTTTACTCACATAGAGTAATTACTCTAACGTTGATACCTCCTGTTCACTCCCTTCCTGCCACAGCCTTCTGAACAACCATCAATGTTGCTCATTCTGAACATTTCGCCGACAATTTATCCCTCACTGTAAATTATTTGCTTATCATTATCTGTCTCAAAATGCCTATGCTAAAAGCCTACGTCATTATGTGGTCGTATTTTCTTCAGTTCATATAATTATGTGAGCGCTAAACTCGCATTAAAGCCAGAGAACCTCCTACACCTGGTGTTAAATTTGGGTTTTCACGAGAGGAAAAGCCTTAGGAGAGACCAGGTAGACAACGCGTACCCTATATCTTGTGAATTAAAAGCCATTTAATTCCATTACTTATTAATCATTAATTAACTATTCCATTATACAGTTGCCTTATATTTCCCACTCAGGAAGTCCACTACTCCCTTTGAAAATCTTACCGTGTTTTATTAACAAAAAGGTGTGGAGCAACTGCGGCAGACATTCACCTATTTGTGTACTGCCAGGCTTTGAAAATAATGACCGCCGTCTCTACGAACACATTGTAGCACCACTCGTTTGTTAAGACACTGTCAATTCCCAGATTCATATCAGTGCTGCCGGTGTGCCGAAATTTCTCCTGCAAGAGTTTATTTACATGTTAGTAAATCTCTTGTCGCTTTTAAGCACACTTAAAAACCATCGGTTTAGGTAGAGTTTTAGCCCGCGACCTTGTAATAAGAAGGCCAGCGTCTTACCAACTGAGCTACCCAGAACGGCGGCACCACACGAGCCAACTTACTACCCAAATTATGCAAACATTCCTCCTGATATTCTTGACATTGGCGTCCATAAGAAGATGCAGCTACCAACATGCATCGGTACATTAAAATCACTTGATTCTGACAGCTGTACAGTTCTGGTTACATTGCAGCTAAGAAAAAATATCACATTATATGTGCCACGATTTATTACCAGTTTTGTTCACTGGGACATGTTTCAGTCTGCTCTTGATCATTGTTTGCACTCTGCATATCGCCCTTCAACAACAACGTCGTCCTCCGTGGTGTAGTGGTTACCATGCTAGCCTCTAATTCCCAAAATTGAAATTGGGTTTTATTTATGGACGCTCTTTAACTGCTATGGTCCTTAGCGTCCCATTCTATGTTGGTCGTGCAAGACCGGCAATTTTGCACAGAGGCTTCTTTATCAGACTTGAGGTTCTTTTACGTGCCGTAAATCTACGACATGGGACCACCAGCTTTACTTCCCTTCCGAAGGAAGCCATGCTAAGGATGTTTTCCGACATAAAAATCCTTCGGAAGGGAAGTAAAGCTGGTGGTCCCATGTCGTGGATTTACGGCACGTAAAAGAACCTCAAGCCTGATAAAGAGGCCTTTGAGCAAAATTACCGGTCTTTCACGCCCAATATAGAATGGGACGCTAAGGACTACAGAAGTTAAAGAGCGTCCATAAATAAAACTCGAGTTCAGTTTCAATTTGCACTTCAATAACAATAGATACTAATAATGTAGTATACTTTATTGAAAATATATTTTATTCTTGCATAAAAGAATGAATGACAAACTTTAAGAAACAAAGACCTCGTTTGTATATACCATCACATACTCTACAGTTATTTAAAGAAAAGCATCGCAAGCGTCCTGAGTGGCAACGGAAAGGCAGCCCTGGCAAAAAAAAAAAATTAACAATATATTACGCATGATAAAAGTGAAATAGATGAATTCCGATTAAATTATTATTAAAAATACTTAGCCTCCGTCTTCACCAGCACAGTTCACCTTGCCAAGCGACTAAGCGGATTCTCCGCGATTCGTTATAGTTCCATCATTACACGCAAATGTCAAATTGTATCAGAAACTGAGTCAAAATGCAACTTACTGGCTTCATACTATGAAAACACATTCACTCCAAATAAGTGAATCAAAAAAGAGAATATCAGTAAGATAATAAAGGAACTTGATATATATATTAACAAATCTAAAGCACCAATAGAATTGCTCCCACTTCCACACAGGAGCCGAAGCATTTTATTAATTAAATTCGTAATGAAAAAGACAGCTTATATGATCTGATACCAAACATTGTATTAAAAACTCTAATGAAGAAGGCTCTGGTTTACTAGGCCCAGACTCTAGTTTACGTGCTTCGTTAAGAACTGGATTCTTTTCACAGGTATGGAAGTTTGCTGAAATCGTCGTATTTCATAAGACTGGAAAACCGATACATCTATCATCCAGTTATTGTCCAACCAACACGATCAATTTCTTTTTAGAAAACCATAAACAAATATCTTTCAAAATTTATAATTTGCAATCATGCTATTACAAATTTTCAATTGATTTTTGTCCCAGACATTCTACTATGCATCAGATTTTTCGGATAACTTAGTTTATCATTAATGGATTTGAAAATAAATAGTACACTGCAGCTGTATTTCTAGACACTTCTCAAGCCTTTGGCAAGGTGTGGTATGAAGGACTACTACTGAAATTATACAGAATTGGACTACCAGACTATCTTTCCAAATAATTTCTAGCTTCTCAACAGGACGTCAATTTTTAGTACGAATTGATAGTTACAAATTAACAATTCGATCGATATCTCCTGGAGTTCCACAAGGATCGAGTCTTGCACACTTGTTATTTAATATTTTCACTCATAGAATTAAGAAGTACTACCAATTTTTACAGCTATATGTACACATGATACCTGTTTCGTTCAAAATCTAACTTGGATATAAGCATCAGCTCTCTTCAGAAATCTCTGTCTCTACCAGCGAATGGTTTGCAGCATATTAGTAAACATTAGTAAAATATAACATTAGTAAAATGACAGCTAAATATTCTCATCAAGGCCTCCTCACAACATCTCTCCATTAAACCTCTTCAATGAACAATTAAATTGGTTATCATATTACAAACCAGTTAAAAATCTTGGAGTACTCTTCGACACCAAGCTAACTTGTAAAGCTCAGATTGGATATATCACAACACTTGCACTTTCCAGAATCACTAAATTGTATTCTTCTGTTAGACAAACGTTCCTAACTACATAGCTTTGAGATGCTCCGACATCTTTATGCATTTTTAATGAAACCTCTTCTAACAAAAGCAGCTCCTATATGGGGAGTAGCAAGCAACACACGTGTTTATAGAGCTCAAGTTATTTAGAACAGAGTAACAATATCCACAGTTCCCACCTATCTTCACTTGAAGTGAGATTAGAACTTGGATATATCAATGGAAAAAGGGAACTATTAATAATTGAAAATCTATTTCTCTTGTTTAGAAGGGTTGTCATGATAACGTGACGTGATTATTGCTTGTCGCAATGGTCATGAAGAACTTCTGGCTGACGTCGTAGCGCAGTTGATAGAGCACCTGTCTACTGTGCCAGGGTACGGATTCGATTCCAGGTTAGGGGTGGGAATTTTCTCTACTCAAGATTATTGCCTATCCTCCCCAGAGTCTGGAAGTATAAATGAGAGTGTGAATGTGTAGGATCTAATGAATAAAACCTAAGTTTACCACAAATTCAACGACAAGCGAATACGAGTTAACACCACTGTCTGTAGGCAAAAATATGTACCAAAGAAAAGACCCTGATAAGACCTTGTAGTTAAAAGGCGAGGTATAAATGAAATTTAAAAATTCTTATGGGATACATTTAATGACTTTCTCTATCCCCTATCTTTAGTAGGGTATACAAACTGTTCTTCCTAAAGCTTATTTTTGTATCTACTACATTTTAATCCAAATAAACATTTGCAGAAATAGCCACATTACACATTCCGTTATAGATGCAAAGAGAACAGCGATAGTCGCATGTTTAAGAACTAGGCTTTATGCGCAACCTTAAAATCCTACACTGTTTCCATGCAATCACAAGAAACAACTGAAAATCGTTAGTTCTTAAAAGAATGACAAGTATTGAAGAATTCGAACTGTTAATAACGATATTACCCAAACGGCTTACTTTACAAAAAATCTGTTTTAAATAAGTTGTGTGTTTTAAAGAGATCTATGTGATTTTTTCTGGTATTTTTCGTCTATCACTTAATGTTTACCAGTTACACAAGATTATACAAAATTCCTTCCAAATGAAGAGGACTTCCTAGGCTATTCCCAGACAGTTCAACATATACATTTTATGTGTCAGGTAAATGACTTTCATATATGGTATTTTAATCAAAATGGTTAGAGCCATGTTTTAGAAAATCAAATTTTTCGAATATGTTCCACGTAAAGGGTAGTTGGGGTGGGAGCATTTTCTTGAAAATCCTCGTGTTGCGTCCTTAGAAGTTACTGAACTCAAATATCAATGTCGTATTTATCCGACTTTTCGTTTTTTGAGTTATGCTGTTCATGGACACACACATACACACACACACATATATATATATATTGCACGTGACCATATTTCCAAAATGCTTTGTTTGGATTCAGCGCCTCGAAACGTATTTCCGTGAAACCTCGGTATCGAATTTCTGGATGGAATGCAACACCTTCTCTACCTATTATGTACGTGGAAGAGAAAGTAAAAATAGCCTTATGCTTATGGTACCGTCCTTTTTTTAGTGGATAGGCATTTGGTGACATAGTTGCCAATACTGTGGTTAACGTACCAATGGTAAATAAACACTTTATACTGTTTGCAACAAATATAGATGGCTATGAACTTAAAACAACCAATTGCGTAAAATCGACGCATATTTTGATAATTAACTAAGTAATTTTAGAACTTTATTTTGTGACTTTGTAGGGACCGTACAGTTGCGATTGGTGCACTACTTTTAGATGGGACTTTCATGATTGTTGTGTAAATTCGTTTATAACATCAAAATTATAACAGCTGGTATAATTTTAAGGTGTCTTATGATCATCCTTGAACAAAATTACTCTTTTTTGTGAGTGGAATAAAAAAATTATAGAGCAGTTTCGCTATTTTGAAAGTATTTTTTTCTTAAAAAATCGATAATTCCTCAATATTAACTATATTTTAAATGAAGAGTTTTACGAAATTTAAATGTTTTTTTCAATTGTTTATTAGAGGAGACTGAAAGATATATGTTTTCTGCATGCTTAAACACATTTTTAATTAAAATAATTTGCATCCTACTATTATTATAAGCTTTCGAAGTTTGTTTCAGTTGTATCTACATTGCTAACCACGAGACTGTACAACATGACAACATTGTAAGACCGAAAGAAACACATTTCAGCTGTTTGTTTATGAAGACACACACTTCACTTTGTTGCATTTATGGCTTGTTTTCAAAACAGAAGATTATCAGTTTCAAAATGGCTCAGTTTACTAATGTCGAGTATCTTAAAATGCTGCTCTTACGAGAAACCAATCGTAATGCGGCAGCTGAGGCAACAATTTAGGTAGAAGTATTTTCAATTAGACGAGCACCACACCATAGGTTATTTGTTCTCATCTGACAAAGGAGTTTTAGATACAGGAAGTGTATCTCCTCATGTTAAAGGAGTTGGTAAAAGAAGTGTTATATAAGAGGAAGAAATCCTTCACTTTGTGGAAGAAGATCCTGGAAGCAGTAGTTTCCCTATCCTGAAGCAGCAGTGCTAGAAATAGCTCTCACTATCGTGGTGTCCCATTGGGCTGTATTGAGAAAATTAAAAGAGATGCTACGCTCTTATCATACTCAGGGCGTCCAGTATCCCTCTGAAGCAGATTATGAGCCAAGTGTAGTATTTTTCGAATGGTTTCTTCAACAAGGAGGGAAGTTCCCCCTTAAAATTCTTGCAATGGATGAAGCAACGTTTACCAGAAACGGAGTAACTAATTACCATAATCCGTGGATTCTTCCTCGAGTTTTGACAGGAGCCATCTATCTCCAGTCTCTTCAAGAAACATTACCAGTTCTACTTGAGGATGTTTCCTTGGCAATAAGAAATTATATGTGGCTATTACACGATGGCGCATCTTCACACATAAGTAGAGATGTGTGTGGTATCTACTCAACACCTACGTATAACGCTGGACTGGATTACTTGGAATGGACCACCAAGATCGCTAGATTTAAATTCAATGGATTGTTTTCTTTGGGGCGATATGAAAACTCGCGTATACATAACAGAGGTGCCTGATGTAGAAACGGTGTAAGAAAAAATACTTTGAGCAGCGAAAGAAATAAAAAACCCGGATGTACTTCGCAGATTGCAGCGGAATTGGAGAAAACGTTGTGAAGCATACGTGTTGGAGACGAGTGCACATTTTGAGCAATTTCTTTAAACACTTAAAACAACTTCTCATTGAATTACTGTCTTGCTTTAATTATTCACGTAGTTTTATATTTCTAAAGAAATGTAGCATAATCTTGTAACTTGAGTTTCTCAAGCTTTTATTTAACTTTATAAACAAGTGTTCCCATTAATAATTTGCACAATATTGTGAGTGCATTCTTAGCTCCACGTTCCGTATAATATTTAGGTTACGTTGTAATCATGTGTAGTTTTCTGTTTGTTTGTATACCGGAAGTATTTATTTCTTTGTCGCCATAGCAGCAGAAACTGAAGAATTAAACGCTAACCTGTTGAATGTAAAGTGAACCTGTTGATTTTGCTGTGTAGAAATATTGTGCAAAGTAGTATAGCAATTATCTCAAGAACGGAAAGCTTTATGGAAAAAAGATTATTAAGGAAAACACTCAAAATAAGTGCTCTTTCATAGTTTAATAGGATGATCATAGATCACCTTCCACTTTGTGGAATGTTTGAGAATTTCACTAGGAGCTTACGAGAGTACTTATGACAATGAAAGAATTACGAAAAATGAACCGAGTCACAATTTTAAACATTTATATTAAGGGAGTCATTAAGCCAAAAATTAAAAAAAATTGTATTTTTATTTTATTTATTTAGTTTTGCGGTTTATGAAAATATGATTAATTCTGCTTAATTGGGTTCATTAAAGAATTCAAACATTTACTATTACGAAATAGCTTACAAGATATTATGATTAAATGAGTTTTATAGACATTTATACTTTAAATGTGAAATTGTCAAAACAACATTTTTCAAAATAAATGACCGTTTTCTCTGAAACTACAAGGTGTATTTGCATAAACATTTACACATAGTACAAACAGTCCCATCATCGTGTGGAATTGCGTTAGTTGAAATATTTCATATAGTTTTTTGTTTTTTTTAAACAAAATGTACGAAATTGTATTGAAATTTTTAGAGGTTTACAAAACGTCATAATTGTTTTTCCAATCAGTATTTTAACATAAAATGAATCAGTTTACTCAGAAGAAATAAATAAAATTCATGTGAAAATATCACATTCCTATGTCAAACGGATTCTGAGAATAACGGGTCATTAACATAGCTAATTTAGCATTAGTGAGATAGGGCTTGAGACTCCCACTTGGGTGAATTTAAGCCTGTCGCTTAGACTTAGGGTAGAAATAGTGCAAATCACCGGTTGGTTTGAGGCAACCTACAATTGAAATTTTAGACTATTCTTCTGCATCAAAACCCGATGGCTTCTAAGCGTGCTTAAAAATGACAGCCCCATGTTAGTAGATTTACTAGCGTGTAAAAGAACTCCTGCAGGTCGAAATTTCCACACGTCGGCAGCGTTAATATGATCTTAGGAAATAACAGCGTCGTTAAGAAACAAAAGTATTTACGACCGATGAAAAATCTTTAGATTTTAAATACTGAATTTTATCAATAAAACATTTTTCTTTACAAACAGGATCTCTAGGGCAGAAATTGCAGATCCTGTTTACTCATAAGGAATACGCTGATATATATTTGATATTTAAGCCAGATATTTATTTAAATAACCGAGCAAAATATTGCATGTACTACCTATTGTGCTTGTTAATACGAATCAGGACACTAGAATCAAGAATATCCAGAGCCTATACTGGATAATCCTGAACCTATTAAAGTATGCCGACCGATTTTGAATGAATTATACTTATTCATCCACAAATCCTGCCTTCTGATTGACAGGAAGACCCGGAAGACCCTTACGATACCTATACCAGCTCTTTAGTGTTGGCGGCATTGTTTAAAGTAAGATATATTTCTGACTGCCTGTTGGTGATACTGTCTGAATTGACGGGAGCGCTTGTGGTTAATAATGTAACTAAGGCTATTTTGGTTTTCTTATTTACAGACGTTGGGTTAAGGTTGTGTTTTTGTTAATTGGTGTTTTTGTGTGTGTTTGTGTACTGTAACCGTACTGGTTAACACCTCTGTAAACAATCTTTTCGAGAATAGAATTTCTGCAGGATGCCTGTCTTCCATACGAAAACGATAGAGAGCATTTTGGAACCGGTGGCACAACAGGTATTTCAAAATTGTCATATAGAGATTTATTCATTTTATGCCAATTTTTGTTCTTTTTGGCAAGGAAAGCTACTGCGTTCCTTCATTGACTTTATAAGCATAAATTATGATCATTGAAGCGCATAAGATATATTTTCATGAATTTGTTAAGAGTGAATTAAGGTATGATTGACTTAAATGAGTATCATGAAATGGGCGTGACTCCTGTGTATTTTGACAAACCAAGTTGGCGTTCAGATCACGTGATGGGATACGTCATAATGTGAGTAAGAAACCGCCAAGATTGTGACGTCATTCGTACTGCACTACCATATTTAGCCAGGACTAGTGATTTCAGAGATTTCCTGAACTAAATTGCTAAAGTTAGGAAGTTCTGACGGAGGGTGTTTCGAAATGTTATGTGCCACACCCTTCAATGTTACTGTAATGATATCCTTCATTGTCCCTGATCGTAAATGCAGTACCAGGGAAAATGCTGGGGGATTTCTAGAAGTAGGATTATTTAATTTGATAATAAATTTGCATCGGCGGATAAAATTTTGTTCCTTCCGGAAGATTTCACAAAACGGTGAAAAACAACATAAAACTTTGTGTTAAAAATTTTCTTAGAGGGGTCATTCCATGTCAATTTGTTTAGCATTTTTAGGAAGTGTAAGCCCAATTCATAGATTTTTATGAAAAGTGATAAATTGAAATCTCGAGAAACTACATAACACATGTTCATGGCCATAAATTATAAACTAAAAGACATAGATGAACATAGCCTTTTGTAACAGAAGAAAAAAACATTTCTTTGAAAACCTATTAAAACAGCCATATAGAATGACTGGTATGCATGTGTTGAAATAGTTTAATGGATAACAGAAAGTGTGTGTTTGGTCTTCTGCTTCCTTTGACTGCAATTTCTCATTTTATCCCCCTATTGTCTTTCTCTCTCTCTCTCTCTCTCTCTCTCTCTCTCTCTCTTTCTTAAGCCCAGTAATGTTACTTACTAAGCAACTTCGATTTTTTCTTTATTAGTAAATTCACCTCATGTGACATTTTATAATAAAATTGGGGATTGTGTGTACAGGAGTCATTTATTTGTGCAGGAATGGAAATTAGCTTGCAAAAACTTGTAGTTTCTTGCAGACTAGCTTGTAGTTGCCAGAGAACTTGGAAGATGTAGTGTGTGCCCAAGAGGGATATTGCACATATGTTGTATTGTTGGTCATTAAAGTAAACTGGCAGATGATTGTGGATACATGAATTGCTCTAATATTTCTCCTTCTTGATTAATGTCTTTTATCAAGCTATTGTACCCAATGGTCATTATAAATGGAGGCAACAAAGTAATGAATGTGTAGATGTTGCAAAATATGCTTTCCAAAATAAAGAAATGAGGGAGACATGTCATCTTTACTGATTTTTTTTTTTCACACCGGTGCCAAGGATGGTTTTTTCCAAGACAAAATGAAACTGTTCAAAATATTTGAAGTACAAAATTGAAAAACTTTAATGGCTGGACATCTTATTTTGTGACGGAACACAGAAGAAGTTGCTATTTTCAGTGTTTTTCATAGCCCCACATGCCATCATATGAATTCTAATGACTACATGCAAAAAGAAAGAAAGAAAAACAAAGCAAGATGCTGCTGTTCCAACGTGTTTTTCATGACAACACAAAGCTTTTAAATTTTTGTGCACAACATAGCCATCTTTTGAAATAACATATCTTACTAATGTTTTAAACGTTTGCTATGACAAATTTTACTCCTCCACCAATTATTTTAGACACAGTGTAACATCATGATGGTCATCTGATGTAACACAGCGACTCAATGTAGTGAGACAAATATTTTGTTTTATAGTATTACATACTAGAGAATGAAGTGTGCATACACCTTGCATCCAGTGATAGCCTTGGGCTTCATCTTGGACTTGCTGAAAGCTTTTAGTACTGCCCGATTAACTTGAGGTGGCAGCTGAGGAAGGGTGCGCACTAAACGATAAGTCTATTATCTATCCCAAGAGCAGAGTGGGGGTCAGTTACGCATGTGGAGTCGTTGATGGCATACGTGCGTTATCTAAGCTTCTGTAATTTTTTAAGGCTCGTGTCAGTGCGCATTATATATTCGTCTATAACAACATATATACGAAACAGTTTGCTTTGTTCTGAGTTTATTATCTGTATGTGTGTGTAAGTGTGAGTGCCTGCGTTGAGTATTTTTTTGGAATTGCGTTTTACTTACTGTTAATACATGGGCAATAAACTTAAAGGCGAAGTACTGTACTCCCAAACCAGGGAAGTTATTAGCAATGTATATAAATACATGAAAAGACATGTAGAGGCTGGAGTGGTAAACATCAGTGTGATAAACATTGGAAAGAGTGTTGCTGAGGCAACAGGCACTTCCGAAAGAAGTGTAAGAAGAATTATTAAGGAAACCAAAGATATTCATAGTGGCATTTCGCCTTCATTTTCCACAGTGCATAAAGAGACCTAAAAGGTCTTATCATGCGAGCTTAGATACTTTCAATGAGGCAGTAGTGCGCCGAACTGTGAATGAATTCTATATTCTTCACAAGCAAAGACCGACACTGAAGAAGGTGCATGCAAAGTTAAAGGACTCGATCAACTTTGAAGGGAGTGTATCTACATTAAGAAAGATACTACTAAAGTTGGGTTTCACCTGGAAAAAAACAAAAAAGAATAGAAAAGTCCTAATGGAGTGGCACGACATCAGAACTAAGCGGCTCCATTATCTTAGAATGATAAAACAATACAGAAGTGAGGGCCGTCCCATAATATATATGCATGAGACACATACATTCATCACACACTACTCCATATGCTTGGAGTGATGACAGCTTCCATGGGCTCTTAGCACCGGTTTCCAAAGGTCAGCGCCTTATCATTATACATGCAGGAGGTGAGCAAGGGTTTATCCCTAATGCATATGTTCGGTTCAGGTCCCAGCAGAAAACCGGCGACTACCACGATGACATGAACTATGTCAATTATGAGAAGTGGATAAAAGAAAGACTGATCCCTAACCTTCCTGCAAATTCTGTTCTGGTGATTGACAATGCACCTTACCACAATGTGGTACTTAATAAGGCACCTATTGCAAGTTCCAAAAGAGAGACAATGATTTCCTGGCTGAGAGAAAATCTTCGCACAGAACATTTCACTGCCATTGATTTCTCCTCTTTTCACAACCCTGACATCTATAATATGTTCATCCCTCTCAAACCCAAAATCCCCAAGTACAAAATAGACAATTTCCTTCAGGCACATAACCATACTGTTTTATGCCTACCATCTTATCATCCTGAGCTGAACACAATCAAACTCATTTGGGCTGCAGTGAAGAACTGGTTGCAGAAAGAAACGTCACTTTCAAAATGGATGACGTAATTAAGTTAGCTGACGAGAAGTTTGCTGATATTTCTTCAGAAGACTAGCAGAAAAGATGTAGGCACGTCATCAATGTTGAGCTAGAATTCATGCGCATTGAAGGCTTGCTAAATATTATTACTCACAATTAAATTGTCTTTCACTTCACAGTCCATTTTCACTTATGTTTTATGATCCACCATCTTGCTTGTTTCTCTAAATATTCTATTTAAAACTGATCTTCTCCTTTTTGAACTGCTTGTGATTGTCCTTCCTTCCAGTTTTTAGTTGAAAAATATCTGGATGTCCTTTTTACTTTCTCTACTACATATAGCAAGTAGGGGAAGTATTGCATTCTACCCAAAAATTCGATACCGAATTTCACAGGAAATACATGTTTTGAGGTGCACTGAATGCATATAAAGCATTTTTGGAAACATGTCCGTGTGTGTGTCTGTGAACAGCATAACTCGGAAACGAACAGTCGTATAAACACCAAACTTGATATTTAGGTTCAGTATTTTCAGGGATGCGAACACGAGGATTTTCAAGAAAATCCCCCCACCCCAGATTACCCTTTACATGGAACATTTTTCGATAATTTTAATTTGGCTCTAACGATTTTGAATACATTACCATAAGTTTAAGACATTTTTAAGGCAAATGAATTGTATATCTCAAATTTTCTGGATGTTTCCAAAAGTATTCTTCATTGTGAACGACTTTTGCATAACTGGTAAACCATAAGAGATAGACAAAATTTTACTACACAAAAAATCTAGATTGCATTAAAATACACAATTTGTCATATACAATTTTTGTTGTTGAGTGAACCATTTTCCGAGATATTGCTTGTTATTCCCTTAAATTTTCCAATTCTTATACTTTTTCTCAAATGGGAATTCGTTATTAATTTTTTTTTTCCTGGTAATGCAAAGAGAATGGAATACTCCACATAGCAACCAGCTCTTAAAATATTTGACTATTGCTTAAAGCCTACGAATTCCCCCTGCATCTACAAGAAAATTAGCAATAAGATTAACATCTCGATATCTCGATTAACATGAAGCATATGGAGATAAGCACTTGTAAAAATAGTTTGTACAAGAGTAGAGAAAGTCATGTGAGTGTAACACATCAGATTTTTTTTCTTCTGAATTTGTTATAAATTTCTTTCAAATTACATAACATTAGTTTCTGAACTTGGATGTTTGTAAGTGCAATAACTTTATTCTTCTTTCCAGGTGTGTTGGGAGTAATTTGTTATCTTGATAAAATTCAACAAGCCTTAATGCTTCTTTTGAGAGCATTCTAATTTGTCAATCTGGGATGGATAAAATTGCTCTCTTCCAAAAATTTCTTAAATTGATGTGTAATATATCTTGAAACTTCAAACTTTTTGGATATTTTTTGTCTTGAGAATGTGGAGCCATGTTGAGAATTTGAATTTATATTTTTCATCTAACAGTGCACAGTTGTGTTTATAACTTTTATGAGTTTGTCAATATTTTCAGCATTAACCTTAATGTCATCGCTGTCACCTGATGTTAATGGTGCTGCAATAGGTATTTAAGAACTTTGTCATTTTACATTTTGTGTCAGATTTTTCTTCATAGATTGTTCTTTTTACATTAGCAGCTTTACTGTGAGGAGGTAAACCAGGTATTTTGATTGGTGAAATAGTAACCAAAGTAGTACTTTCTCGTATTCAGCATGAGCTGCAACTTTCATCTCTTCACTTGATGTGCTCTGCTCACTTTCTTCTCTCTTTTCCACTTCTGTTTTTCTGCACTGTGGAGATAGCTTATTTCCAAGAGACACATTTAAGATTTTTGGAACTTAAGAATTGGGCAACTTCAGTACTCACTGTCCTTGAAGAGCAGAGGGCATACTGAATGCCTCAAAGAGGTTATGTTTTAAGAAACAACCAGCACAAGATAATTCTATCCTTCATAGTACTAAATAGTAACGCTGATAATGTAGACATAGAGAATGTATACTATCTTTGTATATATATTTTGCCTTAGCAAATTAGATCTCTGTCATCTGTTGGTACTTCACAAAGCCCATTTTTCTCATATAACTAGTCTTATGACAAACTGAATTACTATTTAATCCAACACTCCACAATTCAGGATCATTCTGGGCAGTGTTTCCAGATTGTAAGAACCAAAAATCCCTTTCAGGTAAATAAAATGACCTCTCAGACCATTAAAAAGATACCTCATTCACAAAATCAGAACATTTATAGCAAAATATGCTTAGTCATTGTTAAAATTACATTAACCTCCTCAACGATGGTATTTGTATTGCAGTAGGTAAATAATAGCATTTTTAAATTAACTTCGCTGTTTAGTTTAATTGATCTTTTTAAAGTGGTCTTACCATATCTGTTTTCTTGTGCACCACGTTTGTGGCGCCAGTGTTGTAATTATGTTAGACTTATACTCCAAAAACTCCAAATATCTTGTATAATAATGCAAAAACATCTAATGAAGCACTCGTTAAACTGTTAATAGAAAGAAAGAAAATAATCATTTATAAAGGCATTCTACCAGAATTGTGTCTCTGGTTATTACCATTCTCTTCATTCGCATGCGCTAACAAGTCTAGTGAGTGAGTTAAGCACAACTGGTTGTTCATTATTCTACTTTCTTGTTAGTCTTTCATCAAGATAGCAGAATTAAATTTGAATGAAGCTTTCATCAAGTTAAGGTGTGGTAAGCGTTATAGAAGTTCTTGGTCTGACATAAAGTCACTTCATTTTAGAGAATACCACCATCTGAGGCATTGGCCACCATTTTCTATTCAACCACATGAGTAAATAACATGCAGCCATATGGGGCATTGCAGGAAAATTAAGGAATACTTCGTTTCATTACAATTTTAGTGAGTTCATTGACCATTGAAAGTAGCTACTTGCAAAATGGAGATATAGATAGATAATGGATTTTGGAGGCAGTGTTCAGAAAATGTATTATTAATCGTGCAGGGAAGAAGTGCAAATTTAAAATGTGAAGATAAGCATTCTCATGATGAACACCATTGAAACATGCTTTCTAACCAACCTTTTACCTGGCTAAAAGCCTGAGAAAATCTAGAATTATTATGTCATAAGGAAAGCTTATTTTAAGTATTCTTTTTTTACTTTCTCTACTACGTGTAGTAAGTAGGGGAAGTATTGTATTCACACAAAAATTCTATACCGAGATTTCACCTGAAATATATATTTTGAGGCCCCCTGAATCCAAAAAAAAAGCGTTTTTGGAAACATGTCCATGTGTGTCTGAACAGCATAACTCAGAAACGAATAGTTGGATAAACATCAAGCTTGGTATTTAGGTTCAGTATCTTCCAGAGATGCGACACGAAGGTTTTCAAGAAAATCCCCCCCACCCCAGAGTACCCTTTACATGGAACATTTTTCGAAAATTTTAATTTTCTCAAAAATGGCTCTTAACAATTTTGATTAAAATATCATATGTTTAAGATATTTTCATGACAAATGAAATGTATATCTCGAATTTTCTGGGAATGTCTCCAAAAGTATTCTTCATTGTGAACGACTTTTGCATAACTGGTAAACCATAAGAGATAGACAAAATTTTACTACATAAAAAATGTAGATCGCGTTAAAATACACAATTTATGCCATATACATTTTTGTTGTTGAGTGAGCCATTTTCGAGATATTGCTTGTTATTCCCTTAAATTTTACAATACTTACACTTTTTCTCAAATGGAAATTCGTTATTAATTTTTTTTTTTTTTTTTTTTTGTCCTGGTAATGCAGAAAGAATGGAATACTCCACCTAGCAACCAGCTCTTAAAATACTTGACTATCGCTTAAAGCCTACCAATTCCCCTTCCATCTACAAGAAAATTAGCAATAAGATTAACATATCGATATGTCCATTAACATGAAGCATATGGAGAATAAGTGTTTGTAAAAATAGTTTGTACAAGAGTAGGGAAAGTCATGTGAATGTAACACACTAGAAATTTTTTTTTTTTTTTCATGTATAGATTGGATTCAGGTGTCTCATAAATAGAAGACGGGAGAGGGTAGTTCTGGTGCCCTATCAGTGTGTCTGTTTAAAGGCTTCTGAAATTAAGGTAGAGGTTTTAATTGGATGGAGAATCTTATATTCTTATATGTTTGTCTGCTTTCAATGAATATGTTTGTGAGCCTTATGAATCTGCCTGGGCTTTCTCTTTTAATTCAGCTGCAGACCTAATGGCAAACAGTGAGTTCATGAAATATTAAAAGCAACACAAGAGAACTCACCTAAGTTAACATAAAGGAAAACCCTAAAGGTTGATTATAGGAATACAGGTATAAAAAAGATATTGAGTTTGAAAACTTATTTTGCTTTCCTTCATTTCTCAACAGTTCCAACACAATATTTAAACCAGTACATAAAATAACACTTGTGCAAGAGTACAAATTGTTTTAAGCTGTGAAATATCAGCAGAGCAGCATTAACACTGTTAAAGGAACCATACATATCAGTCTCAAAGGAATAACCAATGTTATAAAATATTTAGGTGTATACCTTACATGTAGGTATTGTATGCATAACACAAGTTGCGTTACACAACATGCTAGTTTCTTTGGCATCTACATGAGATTACATTTCCAAAAAGAGTGCAGCTATAACCTATCAATATTGGTAAATAGAATTAATGTAAACTTCTCTTATTCATATATAATGTGCTTGAAGTAAGATATTTTTTCTGTCAGTATTTCTTACCCACAACTTTATCTGGTCTTCATTTCGTTTTTCTTCAGGCAACTGTAGAGCTTGTATCCTTTTCTGAAGTATTGGAATGCCTGCATTATTTTGATAAAAATTATGAGGCAATTCAGATTAGAATACTTATGCTCCCTATGCACTTTGGATGGAAAATGGCAAATTTGGCAGAGCAAATGGCGCTACACTCCTTATACAGTAACTATTTCAGATGTGTCATCTAGTTATTTCTTTGGGACGATCATGTAAACAAACTAGTGTTAACATTTTCTACAAAATGTATAAAACTGATATATGAACTGTGATAAAGTACTTCATTTTGAAGGGATTAACTCCAACAGAAATACAAAAGGAGTTAGATTTGATATTAAACAATTCTTCTCCTTCATTTTCAATGGTTAAAAAGTGGACTTATAAATTGAGGACATCACCCGAATAAAGACCCATGCACATATAGGCTGCTTCTCCGATGATCACAGGATTTAGAGGTGAACTCCCCAGTATCTTGTCTAAAAGTTTTATAACTCTAGACCCATTAGATTTAACACTAGAGGGGGTTGTCTGTTTACATCATGTAATAGAGTGCACCTCTTGCTGTGAGAGCTTACATTCAACTGTCCATAGAAGTCAGTAATATTTTCGTCTCGTACCAGAAAATTAGTAGTCGTGCGCCTTTGTTGTTTGTACCAGTAAGGTAAAGTCAATAATGTCAGAAAACACACAAAAGAAAGTGTGAACAAACCAAAAAAAATGGAAAACAGAATAAAGAAAAATTTGTAGAAATAGCGGAAAGTCATATAGGACTGCTCAAGGTAAGCACAGTGAAGGAAAAGTTTTAGCACATCTGATGAAATGTTTGAAGAACTATGCACATGTAATTTCCAAGTATGATCAACATTGTATTTTTAAAAATGTTGGGATATGGGTGTAAAAGTAGAACAAGATCATATCCTCACTTTATGCATTAAGAGGGTTAATTGTAAAAGTAAGTCTATCCAGACTAGCAACAAATCTAGAATTTCTATGAAAATACAGGTTATATATTAGTGGGAGAATGAAACAGGGTATTTGTCAGAGTTTTCTCATAAGACTTTTGCAAACTTCAGTAAAAAGAATGTGTGTTTTGCAAAATAAACTGGTTTCAGGCAATGATAGGAGGGATACACTTTCAAATCGACCCCAGAAAATGTGTGGGAATTAGTCTTGGAACACTTGAGCAGTCTACCTCACAAAACTTCACATTACTCGCATTCCGAAACAAGGTTAAAATATTTGACAGTAAAGAAGTTCTACATGTTGTTTAAAGAATTCCTTCAATCAAGGATCTGTGGTGTTTTGAATCTCGCTCACAAATGATACCACAAATTTTTTCGAGAAAAATGTGACATCCTCCTTGTGATTTTGCATAAAATGTGAATTACTCCTAAAAACAAACAAACAAGCACATTCTTGCAAGACATAATATGTAGGACAAAGCCAAAATGTCAAAGCATATCAAGCTCTGAGAAACAAAAACGTAAGTGAGAGCAAATGGAAAATTCTGACAGTGTGTGCATAATATTTGATTGTGTACAAAATCTCTGACTTCCAACATTAAATTGTACAAGCCAATTTTATAGGCGCCTCATATGGATATATATTTTTATTGTACAAGTACACTGCATTGATTCTATGAATTACATGCATTTTTGCTTAGAGATGGAGGAGAGAAAAATCCTGATAGTTATTTTGATCGTGTACCACACTCTAATGGAACTTGTGCACAAACATCCATTCAAAAATGTTGTAATGCTTTCTGAAGCTGCAGGACAAAACAAGAATATGAAGTTCTTAGCATTTTGTTTGCGGTTTTCAAAAGTTCACATTGTTAACATCCATCATATTTTCCATATGAGGTCATAACTATGGTGAATTTGATGGAGTTTTGGGATTTACTCAAAAAGTTTGAAGGAAATGTATACAATACAAACAGCAATGGAGTATATGCAAGTTGTTTCACATTGCTGCCAGAATCCACAGCCATTCCGCGTATTGTGGGACACTTCGATATTACAGGGATGGTCTGCAGTTCTGCTTCCTTTGTTTCTGAGGGAACCTACCACAAAAGAAATGATCTTCCAGATACAAAGGTATAATCAGTTGCTTTTCAGTCAATCTGGAACTGTCTCGACTTCAATCACATATTTGCTGTCTTTAATTTCCTTCACTATTTGGAAGACTGAAATGGAAATACGTGAATTGAAGAAAAACATGATTCCATCTCAAATAAAGCCAGTTCCTTTAAATTCTTGCAAGGAGAAATATGTAAGAGATATTTTTCTATTTTTAGATAAAGAAGCTAAGGATTGGTTCCAAAATGTTTTTGAAAAAAGTAGGAACATACCACATCTCTTCAGATGACGGATGAGAAGAAAAGAAGGATAAGAAAGGGAATAATATCATCACTGACTTAAGAATAATGCTATGTATTTAATTTGTGAACATGTATTAGGAGTGTATATAATATTTTTGTTTCTATTGCAATATGTTTTTGTGTTTTGACTGTTTTAAATTGATGCATCATTAAATATAGTAGGTTTCTTAAAAAACATATTTATTTTAAATAAACTTTACTTCCCACAATATTTAAGTCCTAAAAATAATTGCAAAATGTATGATCGCCGGAATAAAGGCTTACATTAGGGTCCATAAGATTGAGTTTATAATATATATATTTTGGAAATTATCTGTATTTTCTATCAGTAACTTTATTCTAGATTATTTTAGGAACAAAACCACATTTTTTAATATTATTTTCACTGTCAATTTGAAGAGTGTTAAACGATAGGAACATTCAAACTGGTTTACTGCAAAACTATGTGTGTATGGGCCCTTGTTTGGATGAACTCCTCAATTTAAGCTAAGACAGTTGAGATTGTGACAAAAATTCGCAATGCCATATTCTGTGATCACAGATTGAAGGTGTGTGCATTGGTTGACATTACAAAGATCCTGATAGGCAAGGTTTGAGTGCGAGAAAACTTTCTACTCTATGGGTGCTTCATTTTTTAACAATGAACAAAAAACTAATTCAATTGAACATTTTTCAAGGTGGTGTAGACTTGTTTACATGCAATTCCAGTGAGCTTCTTCGATGTTTCATAACAGTAGATGAAGCCTGGATTTATCACTTCATCCCAGAGATGAAGGAGCAATCCAAACAGTGGCTGGTAACAGGTAAAAGTGCATCAAAGAAAGCAATAGCTGTTCCATCCGCAGGAAAAGTAACACAGTTTTCTAGGATTTTCGTGGTGTGGTGCTAATATACTACCTCCAAAAGAGCAGATCCATCACTGGGGAGTCTGATTGGCCACTACTGGACCAATTGAAAGTACTGTACAGGCAAAACGCATATACCTTGCAAAAATGAAAGTTATCTTTAATCACAGCAATGTGATTTCACACATGTCTGGGATTGTTGCTGCAGAACTGCATGACCTTTGCTTCCAAGTGCTTTTACATCTGCCATGTTCACCAGATTTGGCTCTCAACGATTACTGTTTGTTCCCAAGTCTGAAGAAATGGCTGTGTGGATAAAGATTCACCTCGACTGATCAGGTTGAAGCGGAGTCAAGATGCACAGTTGTACAAATCATATTTTACTGATGGTATTAAAATGTTGCAAAGTTGTTGGATTAAATTATTAATTTAAAAAGTGATGTTGAAAAATAAAAGAAAACATTTCTCTTAAATCTTGTGTTTTCTTGGTCTGGAACTTTAAGAATGTCCTTGTATGTTCTAAGGTGGTTTTGTATGTGTCAGCATATGCTGTTTTCCAAGACAAAAGTCACAATAAAAGTCTATTCAATTCAATTCATTTTTTTTTTCTGTGGATTCCTTTCAGAATTTTAGCTTCTTGAGTACAAAACAACTTTCAAACAAGTATAGAAAAATTACATTATAATTCATTTTTAATAGTGTTATGTACATTAATGTTTATATGACATGACATTATATATGATTGAACTGCTGGAGCAATTTTGTTCCACAGAGTTTAACAAAACACAATAAATATTACAAAAAATATCTCTCATCTAAAGTTAATACTTTTGCAATTAGCTAGAAACATACAAGCATTTAAGAATAATAAATTTCTGCAACTGGTGTTTGTTTAAATGTTGTACCAGATAATGGTTTTAATTTTGCTGGTAATTTATTGTGAACTTCAACTCCCATCACATTGGCATCTTTATCTGATAATTATTTTCCTAGAGCAATGAGCTAACTTTCTTCAGGAAGCAGCAAAATTGAAAAATGAATGTTAATCTTAGTATTTTATCAATATTACGTTATGCTTCCCCATGTAGTAATGTGAATCTGCAAGGGTACCACACACTTCATAATAAGTGTTATCGTGTTTATCTTATGCACAGCAGCTTGTTTGATTCCCTAACAAACTTGACAGTGACCCTAGCCACATGTTTGCTGCCTCCTGCATGTAAAATAAATTACTTTAATTATTTTAGATGACCCTTATCAGATACCACTGCAATAAAATATGTTTGATTGTATTTAAATTACAGAAGCTTACAGTATACAAGGTGTGATAAAAAAAATAACTGGGATTTTTTAATTTTGCAAGCTTTATACATCTGATGTTCAAAACTTTTGTTTTATCTTGTTGGTACATATGTTCCAGATGTATGTTTGCATTTTCAGCTGTTTGAAGGAGAAGCGGGAATTTTTGAGCAGTGTTTGGTGTGATCTTTCAAATATCGGGAATAAAGCTTAGTATCCTAATTAATTAGGCAGTTAAAACAATAATTAATTAGATAGTTCTGTAATTTATTATTCAGTGTATAATATTTTTCATTAATTCGTTTCGGCCTCAGATTTATTTCTTAAATATTTGAAATTTCTATCTTCCCCTTTGGGGATTCAAATGGAGATTCAATATGGCCCAGAGGTACCGAATTTAAAAAATCAAACAAATAATTCAGGATGTGATGTAAATGAGATGGTAACTAATGTAAATATGTCAGATAATAGGGAATTGCTGTATAATTATAAAGATTCTGGCCCATTTGTTGTGAATTTAGTAGGAGTTGATAAAAATGTTAACATGATGCACCCAATGAAATATGGAAAAATGCTTTATGAAAATGAAATGAAATTTAAATCTATTGTCACAGTAGGGAAAAATAAAATTGAAATCCATTTTAATGCCATCCAAGAGGCTAATAATTTCCTGTTATCTGAATTTGAGTTGAAATACTCTGTAAAATCTTTTATCCCTAAATACAATATACTTACCAAAGGCATTGTTAGAGGTATTGATACAGATTTGTCAATAGATGAGATAAAACAAGTGGCTAAAACAAATGGTGATATAGAAATTGTCCATGCATACAGATTTCAAAGGAAAAGTACAAATCCCAATGGAGACATACAATGGTTCCCTACTCAATCAGTTTTATGACTTTTAGATCTCAGTTGTTGCTACAAAGGGTATTTATTTACGAAGTGAGCTGCAAAGTAGACGAATTTAAAGAATCTCCTATTCAATGTAAAAAATGTCAACAATTTGGTCATGTGTTTAAATTTTGCAGAAATCCTACAAAATTTGTAACCTGTAGACAAGAGCATACTCTTTCTGATTGTTTAGCTTCTGATTTTTAATGTATACTATGTAAGGGAAACCATAAGGCCAATAGTCATGATTGTCCAGTGTATAATTTTGAGCAGGAAGTCATAAAAGTAGTATATGAGCACAGGGTGTCTAGATATGAAGCTATCAATACCATCAAAAATAAATCTTCTTATGCAGATGTGACCAAAAGGACAAGTACTAATGATAATAACCTTCTTTGCTTAGTTCAGTTGCCATTCGTCTTTCTTCTCCTCAAGAAATATCTGTTAACAGTACTTCTCAGTTTCCCCCTAAACTTCCTAGATTGACAAAAGAAACTCCAAAGAAAAGGAAATCCCTAGACAATGTAAAGATAAGTAAACAAAATCAAAAAAATAATTTGTAATCATCTCTAATTTGTCCTAATGGTGGACCTCCAGCCTGCTCTGTGACATATGCTTCAGTTACTGCTGTCAGTAACTCAAATTCTCAGAAGACAGTCTTTAAATCATCTGAAAATTTAAGTTCTGTTAATACTAAGGAAAGTATCTTTCAGAAGATAAATCCTTCAGATCCATGCTGCTCCCATAGTAATTCCAACAAGACTTCATCAACTAAAGGAAAAACTAAAAAAAAAGAATGATATTTCATTAATGTAAGAATATGGACTTCTTGAACAAATCTAAGTCGATTAATATTAACCAATTAAACATCATATATTGGAATGCTCAAAGTCTTAAAAATAAAAAAGATGACTTTTTAGCATATATAGTAAATCAAGATCTGGACCTTTTTTTTATTTCAGAAACATGGTTAAAAGAATGCCATACTATTCGTATTGCTAATTATAAAATCATACGTTCAGACAGACCTACAATTGGTGGAGGAATACTAGCAGGAGTTAAAAAATCAATTATTGTTAATTCATATGAAATTTTAGACAATGAAGATTATTCAATTCAAGGAATATCAATGGTATTAGGTAATATTAAAATAATTTTCATATACAAAAAACCAAATACAAATTTCTCGATTTCCTACTGGAATTATCTTCTTCAACCTCAATCTCATAAGGATCTTTTGTTATTTGGCGACTTTAATTTCTATATTCCTCAGCTGGATAGGATTAATGGAATATTCAATCTGCCATTTGTTGATTATTTAGCTTCTCATAATATATTTTTATTGAATAATGGGACACCTACAAGAATGGGTAGAATGGGTCAACAAGATACCTCTCCTGATTTAACTTTTGCATCAGCTTCTCTTATAAATTTTATTCAATGGAAAGTAATTCATGAAACATTAGGAAGTGATCATTTTATGATCTCAATTATGTTGGGAACTACATCACATAACATTTTGAAAAGTAACTGGCTTTCAAGAAATATTAATATAAATTGGGAAAATTTCAAGATATTTATGCCTGGAAAAATATTATCATTCTTTCCGCATCCCAAGTAAATTTGTTTTTTCCTTCATTTATGAAGTAATAGATGAATACATTAATGAGTTTCATCCTATAACAAATTTTAAATCCAAAAAGAGAAATAAACCTATATGGTGGAATTCTAATTGTCAGAAACATATTGAAGAGAGAAAGCTTAGATGTTATAATTTCATGAAACATAAAACAATGGAGAATTTTCTCTTAATGAGACAACAATATGCTAAAACAAAAAATATCATTAAACAGTTGAAATTTAATGGATGGAAAGAATACTGTAATTCTATTACGTTAGAGAAGAAAACAGTTTCACAAATTTGGAATATGGTACAAAGCTTCACTCATAAAAAATTCCAGCAATTTTCTCCAATATCAGACAATCATCGTTTACAAAATAAATTTCTACATCTACTGTCGCCTGCTTCAGTTTCTTGTAATATTCCTCAGATTATTTCAGATTATGAACCAACCAATTTACCATTGGAAAAATTATATAGAGAGTTAACTAATAACTTTACTTTCAATGAACTTCAAGGAGTTAGTAAAGGACAAAAGGATTCTATGCCAGGCCCAGATGAAATTAAATATAAAATGGTTCAGAACTTTCCTACAGAATATCTCTATTTATTACTTCATGGATATAACTTTATCCTTCATAGTGTATTACTCCTAAGATATGGCAGCATTTTTACATTATTCCAATTGAAAAACCAGGGAAGAATAAAAATAGTGAAGAAAATTATAGACCTATAGCATTATCTTGTGTTTTTCGTAAAATTTTAGAAAAGCTGCTGGCGCAAAGGATTCAATTTTTCTTGAAGAGATATGGAGGTTGGCCAAGAAATCAATATGGTTTTCGTCTAGGATATGGAACAACTCACAGTCTGAGTATACTAAATTTGGAAATTCTTCAAACATTATCTAAGAAAAAGGCACTACAAGGACTCAGTTTGGATGTTTCTCATGCTTATGATACAGTAAATTTAAATATTTTAATCTTAAATTTGCAGAAATTAAACTTACCTAAGAAGATCATAACTCTTATATATAGTTTATTAAAAGATAGAAAGATTCAACTTCATCCTAGATTTCATAATACTTTACAACTCTTAACATCAGAAGGACTCCCACAAGGATCTCCTCTCAGTCCAATTTTATATAATTTATACATCTATCAATTATCTCTTATGAAATCAGCATCAACAAATTTATTATTTTATGCAGATGATATTTTTATATATCAACATATCGATTTTAAAAAACTTAAAAATAATAATGAAGAGTTTGAGAATTTGGTTAACAATTTTATCCTTCAGTTAGAAGAATTGGGACTTAACATCAATCCTCAAAAGAGTAAATGGATAATATTTAAAAAAGGAAGATTTGTACCTAATTTGTATCTGAAAGTACGAAATGAAATACTCTAACCAAATCAATGTGTAAAATTTTTAGGAATTATCTTGGATCAAAAATTGAATTGGAAAAACCATTTTAATTATATAGTTAATAAAATAAAAAGTATATCTCATATTTTCCAGTATATTTCTGGCTCTTCTTGGGGAGCTCATCCTCAAGCTATGATAATTTTGTTCAATAACCTCATCAGCTCAGTAATACAATATGTTTGTTTAATAACTCATAATCCATTAAAAAGTTCTCTCTGTAAACTTAACTCGACAGTTTATGATGTTGCTAAAATAATTTTAGGTATCAGAGGGTAATCCATCTACACATCTCACATTAAAAGAAATTGGATTTAAAAGTTGTCAAGATACTCAACCTATTTCAAATTATAAATTTTTCTCCAAATTATTCAATTGTGTTGAAGATAAACTTTTCCTCCTGTTGTCTCAAATTAGTAACCCAATTCATGTGAAGAAATTAGAAAATCACGAATTTGGATCACAATTGGATGTCTGGACAGAATATAATTCATTATCAAACCTGGCAATCACTCCTCGTCATCCTCGATACTGTGTCGACTGGAAGATTCTCTTCAACAATTTGGATATTGATACCAGTACTTTCTCCAACATAGAGTCATATCACTATCAATATTTTTTACATTTTCTTCAGAAATTTCCTAAGAAGACATGAAATTTATTCTTCACAGATGGTTCCAAAAAAGTATCAGAAGGAGTGGGAGCAGCTGTATATTATTATAATTTAAATGAACCAATTCTGATTAAATTAAATGATAAATGGTCCATTTATTTGGCTGAAATGTTAGCCATCAAGAAAGCTATTCAAATCATCAGAAATCATATATATAAATTTCTCTATTAAGAAAAATATTAGTCTTTTAGAAGTGGAAATCAAAATTTTGATTTATCAAGCTCTACTTGATAAAATAATAATCAAATTGATATGGATCCCAGGCCATAAAAATATTATTGGTAATGAAAAAGACAAAAAACAGCAAGATATGAAGGAGATTTTTCATCAGAACCGCTTCCTTTAAAGGATGCAAAAATCTTTATCCTTAATAAATGCTGTGATAATTATTCTCATAACTTGGATTCTTCTATGAAATCTTATGTTAATAAACCTTGGTTCTGTAATATCAACATCAAGAAAGAAGACTTTAAGGTTATGTCCAAAATAAGATTACAAGCAGCTTATACACCAGATTTTCAATATAAATTGGGCAAAACTGTTATTAATAAATGCTTAAGTGGCAATCTTGGTAATTTAGAACACATTTTATTTGGATGTTCTTTTAATGAACAACGAAATAATAAATTGTTATTAGAATTGTACAAATTAGGTTTTTCTGGGTCCATTAAAATCGCTAATATAATACAATATGATCCAATTAAGGTTTTTAAAAAAATCATTAGCCATTTCAGTTTTGGGGAATAGTCAACTATTATTACGGATAGGGTAATTAGACGTCAAAGAGGATATAGTGTCTTCAGGACGTCTCTAAATAAGAAGGAAGAAGAAGAAGCTGTTTTGAATATTTAGTCTATTGTTGACAGTCGAAAAAGTTATACGTGTTTTCGAGTGCTCGGCGAATTTTTACTTTCGAAAAAGATTGATCAAAGAATTTGCATTTAATTTTGCTTGAAAAACGGAATAAAGTGCAGCAGCGCATTCGAAATGTTGACTGTGGCTTTTGTCGAATCTACTCTGAGTAGGACAAGAGTTTACGAGTGGTATAAGTTTCGGTAATGTTGCTGCCAGCCTTTCCCTGTCTTACGTCACGTCGCTAAACCATACCAACTTTGTAACGGTGAAAAACGCGAAGGGATGTATTGGTTGGCCGGAAAGAGTCTGTTGGAGTTCCATAGAGGAACGGGAGTAGAACTAAAATGGATCGTAGAAAATGCAAATATGAATGCGCAGATAAAAGGTGGCGTACGATGTGGAACACACCCATTACTTATCGTGCATTTGCATGATACATGCATTAGCTTAAGTTTTTTTTCTTTAGAAATGTAATCCCGTTACAAAATGTATTTATTACCTATTTGGGAATTGTGCGAGGTTATTTCATCACAGTATGAAGAGGTTCTCATTTATTCGGCAACTGTACTGCTCAGTCTTACATTGGGTAAATTATATTTTTGGTTGAAGTAAGGAATGTAATGCATAGGCAACATGCCTTTATCAAATAATACCTGGTCTGTTGCTAACAGTTAATACATATGACAGTAAAAATCATAATTAAAGTAAATAATAATCGTAACTTTAAGAATAATTGTCAGTCCAACCAGATCTTCGCGTTATTAAGCAGTCAATTAAAATGAGATAAACGAAAGCAAATAATACCTATTATAACTGGCGCAAAACTTCTGGAATCGTGACCTTGATTGTCACCCTAGCTGCCGAGCCTAGGAAAAGTTTATGTTTAGCTTAACCAACGAAAGCGATATAATACCTTTGCTTACTCACAGTCATACAGTAACACATACAGTCTGCATAGAAAGTGTCCGCATCTTGTAATTTCAAAGAGAGCAGTATGTAAATAGTGCTTATTTTATATTTGTGATATTTATAACCATGGCTCCTACGTTTTCAAAGTTAAATGGCAAGATATTACGTATTCAAAGCAGGGAAATAATTGCAAATGCCCTCGACTTCATGAAGCAAGAAGCAGAGATGAAGGAAGAAAATATATGTTTACCCGAGTTCCTTAAGAGAGTGAAAGAAAGAGTAGCCAAAGCAACTGGTGTTTCGAGTTCCGTTTCCAGAGTTCTCAAAGATAAAAAAAACCATATGGATGAAAGAGTACCATTTGACACACCTGTGAAGAAACATAAGGTCCCTAAACGTATTACAGAAATAGACGATTTCGACAAATGCGTCATCCGGCGCACGATTCACAATTTCTATGTGGAAGAAAAACCTGTGCCAACAATAAGCAGATTGCTCATCATTCTGAAAGATGTCATAAATGTTCAAGGTGGTGCTACAAGTCTCAAATCCGGCTATGGCACTGAATTTTGCAGTCTGATTCTAACTTTCCAAATGACTATAATTTTATATGCACTTATATCAGCATAAATTTTCAAGATGCTGCTACAAATCTCAGAAAAATTATAAAAGATTTAGGGTTCAAGTGGAAGAAAACGAAACCAAATAGGAGAGTTCTAATAGAAAAGCACGACATACGATCTCAGCTGGAAGAGTACCTTACTCAGAGGTACAAATTAGAGGGTCAAACTATACCCCCGCCGCTATAACGTTGCACTTGACAGTTCGTGTGGCTTCGCGTAAGGTTGGCTACATCGTGGTTGCGACGTTGCCAGAGTGGCTAGTAAACAACAACAGCTGATTGTTCTCATTTCTATCGTGTCTAAGCCGCATACAAAAAGTGTACGTAAGTAGCGAACGTCACTGAATAATAACTATTTCGTATTATTATTGTTAATTGAAAATAAGCGATATAAGCAGCTTTGGTATGGTCGGATACTCGTTTCTATGATAATATGGATAAATGTGTCTACGTATGGCGTCTAATTGGAAAGCATCAATATTTGTGACTGGACGAGGCTTCTTTTTTTTCTTCCCTGGAGTTGATAGAAATACCTGTTGTGTTCCAGATGGTTCAGGAATTTTGTCCTCTTTCTCTTGTAGTTTCACTCCTTTGTGAACAACAGTTCTCGTGCTTAAACCAAGAGCTGCTGCAGTTCGTTGTACGGCTTTATCAGCAGGAATAGAGGGATTTCCGTGAAGCTTCACGTACACCTTTTCCTGTTCAAAGAACTCCCGGGTTCTCCTTAATAGTTCCAATGCCTGACTATTAAGTGGCACACCTCGGCGCAAAGGTTTTTCACTTCGTGAATCATCACTCGGAGATCGGCGTTCGTTTTCCCGACATTGTCGCACTTAAGTTTTGTTTAAATAAATAATATGAATGAAATATATATAAAATAGATAAATATAAATAAATGTATAAACGAACAATAACAAAACTATCAAACATTAACCACAAATCTAAATAACAAATAACAATGAACAATATGTAGCTTGCAAAGAACAACTCGACGCTCTGCTAGAGATTCACAAACTGAAGTACGTGGTTGGGAATAGTTACATCCGGCAACAGAGCCGATTCTAGATCCGGTTCCGCTTTGTCATCGACCATCCGGAATGCTGCCTTGTGATTGGCTTAGGAAGTCAAACGGTTGAAGCTTTTCATCTGTTTTTTCGCGAGTGTACCAACTTAAACGCTAGCTGTCAAGTGCAACGTTATAGCGGCGGGGGTATATAGTGTATGAAGATGAGTCGTACATACACAGCAGTCATACAACATCTAAAAGTTGAATTGACGATAGCGAATTAGGTTTTCAGGCACCTGTTGCCAAAGGGCAAATACTTATTATCGTTCATGCTGTTCGTTCCAAATGCCCTTCTTTTACAAGTTCCAACAAAAAACAGGAGATTTTCATCAAGAAATGAATACATAAAATTACATGAAGTGAATCAACACCACGTTGATACCTAATATGCCTGCTGGGTCTATTCTGGTTATCGACAATGCTTCACAATGTGGCAACACTCAAATTGACAAACAACCTACCTCAAATTCCTTGAAAGAAGAAATGAAAACCTGGTTGCTTAGGCATAATATAGCTTTTGATGAAAGCACGAGTAAAACAAATATAACTTAGTTAAGCCAACAAATCCTTTCAGAAGTCATAACTCATAATACTTGTCCAGATATTAATACAACATCGCCATAATGTACTTAGACTTCCACCGTATCACCCAGATCTAAACCCAATCGAATTAATCTGGGCTGATGTTAAAAACTGGGTGGCCTGCAGAAATATCACTTTTAAACTAAAAGATGTGGAGCAGTTATGTCGCCAGCGATTTGCAGAAATCGGAAGGCCAGAATGGGAAAATGTATGTCGACGTGTTGAATAAATTGAGAATCATTATTTCAAAAAATACGGAATTGCAGAAAATCAATTAGAAAAAGATTCTCATCCAGGATAATGGTGCAGAAAGTAGCGACAGCAGTGATGGCAATGATGTGAGTGATTTCGCAGAAGAGGAAGGGCTGTCAGGTGTGGAAGAACTGGCGGCAGATGGTTGACAGTGTTTTTATATTAAGGGCATTTTACAGCGGTGGATTTAAATATACTGTATATAACTATAAGTTTATCAGTGCAGTGCATAACCGGTGTGCGGATATTTGACAATGACTGTCCCACGCACTCCTGCAACATGCAGACGACCGGTCACCTCCTGATCTGGTATGTAGCTCGCTTCATAGCTGTCATTAAGATTTTCACATGTCTAGAACTGCTGCGCCAGTTATAGTAGTAACACTAACAAATTATAATCGCAATTTTAAGAATAATTGTCGGTCCAACCAGGTCTACTTGCTCTTTTATGATGCAAATGTTACAATTACCATTTTTGCATCGGTTTGGTTAAAGAAACCGCACAATCGTAAGTTTACCGCAGTTGGCCATTTTGAACAGCAATGACTTTTCCCGCCGCCTTCTCCCTCACGGCGCCGGCGGAATGGAATACATAGGTACTGCCAACAGCACTCGTATTCTGCAGTACTACTACTCGCGTATTTTTAGCAACTTTTTAAGTATGTTGTTGGTAAGTAGCATTCGGTGACGTAGAGGCTGGCAGCAATATTACCAACGTTTCAAAGAGGGTCAAGAAGACAGTTACCTTGGAGAAGACGACGACCGACCTGGACACCTAGCTGACCTAGCACATTAAGTACTGACGACAATGTGGAAGAAGTAAAGAAAACGATTCTGGGAAATCGCCGAATCTACACCGGAGAGGTTGCTGATGATGTCGGCATATCCTTTGGCTCATACCAACAATTTTTTTGAATGTTTTGGGCATGAAACGTGTAGCAGCAAAGTTTGTTCCGAAATTGTTGAATTTCGACTAAAAACGACGTAGCGTAGATATCGCTCAGGAATTGCTGAACGAAGTCGAAAACGATCCAGAACTTCCTAAAAAGCTTATAACAGGTGACAAAACATGGATGTATGGGTATGACGTCGACACTAGGCCCAATTGTCGCAATGGAAACTGCCTGAAGAGCCAAGACCGAAAAAAAATTCGACAAGTTCGATCACATGTGAAGGTTTTCTGTTTTCTACGATTGCATTGGGATAGTGCATCATGAGTTCCGGCCTTATGGTCGTATGGTCAATAAGGAATACTACCCGGAAATTATGCGCTGTTTGCGTGAAAAATCCGAAGAAAACTACCAGAATTGTGGCAAAACCACTCGTGGAAATTGCATCACGACAATGCACCCGTTCACACCTCAATGCTTTTTCGTGACTTTTTGGCAAAAAACAAAACCGTTATGCTGCCTCAGCCCGCGTATTCGCCGGACATGCGCCCTCCCCTTGCAACTTCTTTCTATTCCCGAGGCTGAAGAGAATCATGAAAGGACGACGTTTTGCCACCATTAATGAGATAAAAACAGAATCACTGAAGGAGCTGGATACCACCATAACGAAAAGTGAGTTCCTGAAGTGCTTCCAAGATTGGAAAAAGCGCAGGCCCAAATGTATTATATCTGAGAGAGATTACTTTGAAGGGGACAAAGTTGATGATTAAATAAAAATTCTTTAAGAAAAACAAAAATTCCTGTTACTTTTTGATCACACCTCCTATAATGCTCTTTTAGTCCTGTTACTTTTTGATCACACCTTGTATGATAAAGCTTTTTTCTTTTAGTCCAAAAGTGCCTACATTTGAAAAAATTAAAATTGCTTCACTTAAATAAAAAGAGCATGTATACATACCAGTATGAAATTAAAGTTTTATAAATCAAAGTAAAGTTTGATTTAAATAATTCTGTTTAAACACTTCAGAGCTATAACACATTGGAGTTGAGAATTGTAGGAAGATACTAAATTTGAACAGTTGTTCAAAATTATGATGTTCTGAACTTTAAGATTGCTTAAAACAAGTTTAGACTTAACATTTTGAAATACTGTTAAAAGGTACCAGATACACCTTTTAATTTGATGAATACTTGTTAATTACATAAGATTTCATCAGTTTCCTATATTTGCATAAGAATGCAAGATATGTTGCAGCTAAATATTTTTCTTGTCATATTTGAATGCTTAACTATTGTGGTTTTTATTTCAGGTGTCACGGTTAGTAATTCTTCATGAAGAAGCCGAAGATGGCAACGCTATGCCAGATCTGGAGCGGCCAGTTATGGCTGTTAGCCGAGCAGTCACAAATCTTGTCAAGGTATAGAAAGTTTATTTATTTAGTTATGACAGCAGTGCAATAGGGTAATAATCCTCTATTATTAAACAAGTCAATTTACTTTTTTGATGTCTGTTTATTTTTAAACAGTATTCAAAATGGAAACGTCAGTATAATTAAAACTGGTGATGTGACTTTAGATGTTAGAGACAGCATATAAATGGAACAAATAAAAAATGAAAACAGTCATGGTAATACTGATGTCATACAGAATAAATGTATTATTTAATTAATGTTAATTCCTTCCGAAAGTTATTTAATGGTGCTGTTTGGACATATGCTGAAGATAGAAAGATTCCTGAAATGTGTACTAGTACATAAGTGATGTTAGTGATTCAACCAAGTGATTCTTCATTCCATTTATATTGGTTTTATAAATCCATAATTATTGCAAATAGCAGTTTAACCTTAAGATGGGTAATCCATGGAATGCTGTTTTATCCTAAGTCACTAAATCATTTTAACATTGTATATACAATCTAGAGAGAACCGACAAGGCCATGTCAGTCATTAATGAAGCTTTAAGATGGTCCATAAAAATATCATTTATTAGAAATAATGTATTTATACTTGACTGTAAGTTACAGTACATTGTATTTGTGTTGTAGTTTACATTCTTTTTAGTAGATCGTGCTCGTGTTCCCAGAACATTTTTTATTTTGTATTTGCAAGGCCTTGGCATTTTTATGAACAGCATATAATGTTAACTTATTTTTTACAATAAGTATGATAATCCAAGACATGGATGCTCAAATTCAGCAACAGAAACTGCTGTATCCTGTTGCAGTTGTTGAAATAATTCTGTTCTCAAGCTTATCACAATTATCAGCCAGTAATACTGCCAGCAAACTTCAGCAGAGAATTCACAGGAAAATAAATGATTGCACCAATACTGTACAAGTTCATAAGATGAGGACATTTAACCATAAAATGTTGAAATTGTGAGTGGACTGATGACACTTAGGTTTCAATGATGTTCAGCTCCATCATCAGCTGTATGCCCACTGACATCTGGAAGGGGATCCTCTACTTTAGTGTCAGTTGTACTGCCATCTAGCTGTCCAGTGGGGAACTTATGTTGTCAACTGACGAAATTCCAAAATTGAATACTCCATTTGCATTTTTGGTGATGTGGAGTTTTTTCCCATTGAGAGTTCTGCTGGTGATTTGACATGTTTTTTTAAAAGGTTTATTTCCATTTAATTTTGTGTTCTGTTGACCAAAAGATGGTGAGTTGCTGCAGATTAGCCTTTGTGCTCAAGTTCTAAATTTCTTAGGTGTTCCTTTACTCTGCTTTATCAGTTTCTCCTATGTATATTTCATGGCAGTCTTCACAGTCAGTCTCCTTGATTTCTTAGCAGATGATGAAGTAAGTTTCTGAGGTTGTATATTCTGTTGATATTCTCAGTTGTTTTCATCTTCTTGGAGTGGTAAGTGTATCAATCTGTGGGTCAAGCTGTAGAATATTGCGTGTTGATGTTTAGAATTGTGTTATGCAGTTGTCCACTTGGGGGGGGGGGATTTCTGTATATCACAAATTCACTTCTGTTATGGTGTCTCATAATTTTGGGAACTAGTAAAGATAGCCAACAGTCTTTTTCTATTCTAAGGTTACTTTTATGGTTCTTTTTCACAAATTCAACCGTTTCTGGGCATCATCTAAATACTTCTTAGGTATGATGGCAAAAATGTCATCCACTGTAATCTCATTCAGGCTGAAACGTGTGTGGAAAGAATTTCGTTAGATGAATCTCTAGGATGCTCATATATAAATCTGGTGACAGTGGGTTTCCCATTGGAACACCTGAGGTTTGCTGATGAATGTGAAGAAGGTTTGCTTGTTGCATAACTCAAATTTTCCAGTTCTTCCATTTTTGGCAGCCTTAATAACTGTAACCAATTCTTTAGCAATTTTGGTGTTGGACCAGTGGGAATGTTTGTAAAAGGTGATGTTACACTAAAAGAGACTAGGATTTCTTATGGTGGAATCTGAATGTCTTGGATTTTTTGGACCAATTTTGTGGAGTTCTTAAAACTTAGGCTTTCAAAATTTCCAAAAGAATTGAACTTGTTCAGTAACCATTTGGCTATTTTGTATGTTGGTACATCAGTATTGCTTATAATTGGTCTCATTGCTCAGCTCAAGTATTTTTATTAAGCAATAAATCTGTCATAAAATTCAGTTATTTCATTTCAGAAACTGTTTTTCTCTGGTTGGTATCAAAGTGACTGCGGAAAGGATTATTTTGACTTCTGTCACACATGAATTTAATAGGTTGTGTGGTTTGTATTCTCCCTTCTGTAGTAAATTCTCTATCCTGTTTTTGTAGTTGTGTATTTCCATAATGATGAACTTGGATCCTATGTCTGCTTTGAAATATGTGACTGGGATTTTGTTTAGTCTTTAAATTATTTTGTGAGTGTCTGTTTTCTTTGGCCTCTTTGTTTGTATTTCTTTTAGAAGCTTTTCCCATTTCCATTTGACTAAGACTTTTTTGCTTTTCTGGTAGTTTTTGTCATTATTTCAATGTCTGCAATCCTTTGTGTCCATATCATAAAAAATGCACACAGGGTAATGAATTTTGAAGTTGTACCACTTGACACAATGTAGTGAAGTTATCCACTAGACAGCTAGATTTCAGTGCAAGAGACATTTGAGTTAGAGGATCCCCTTTCAAAACAACATAACAGTGTAACAACATTTTTTAAATGTTATCTACAGATTAAGGTAAGTTCACATCAGTAATAATGTATGTAAAACTACGTAGCAAAGTGGTTTATATTTCGGAACGACATTAATGACAGTCTCAGAGTATTCATCCATTTATGAAGCTTCTATAGATATCTAATGCACTAAATGGCTATGCTACAGGTTGGACGCGAAACCATCAACTCAAGTGAGGATCCTATCCTGAAACAAGATATGCCTGCAGCCCTGGTGCGAGTTGAAGGTGCATCACGCTTGCTGGAGGAAGCTTCATCAATGCTCAAGGTGGATCCCTACAGTGGCCCTGCAAGGTGAGCTTTGGTACAAAAATTCATTATGTAGCAGCATTCACTCAGCACAAAGTTAAAATAATCTTAAAATAAGGATTCAAGGTAAATTATCAGGAATGCAAGAGGATTTCACCATTGTGGCCAGGATTGTCTTATTGTACTTAAGGTAAATTACTAGAAAACTATTTTACATATTAACATTTTCCTTGTGAAACGAAATTTTTATATCTAGGGCCAGTTTCACCAACAGATGTTAAATTCTAACACAATGTTAAAGTGATATAACGTTGTGTTAAACTTGATGTTAATTTAACATCACTGTACCCTTGTGTTAAGGCAGTTGGCAGATGTTAAAGTTGGAAAAATGGCTACTAAAAACCAAGCTGTTTACAAATTTTGCTGTATTTGACATTTTTCAGTGCCATTCCTAACCAAGAATAGCCATGTGTATTAATAAATTTGAAACCCTGCAAAAGGGGGAATTTTTAAAGCGATAGATATTGTGCAAAGTAGTCATGAGCATGGTTTTATAGGAAATACGAGAGGTTAGAATATGACCTACAGAAACATGCCTCTTCCTCCCATGCCACAAGTGTTAATTATTCCATTGCAGAATTTTTAAGATGTTGATATGTAAATGACAATGTCCTGCAGGTGTCCCCACCTGGAGATCCAAAAGGGGGACCTTTTTTACCTCCGGAAGTCTTATCTGAAGGATTTGGCATCATATACACATTTGTAAGGATATATGTAATTATTTTTTAAGTGGGCATTAAACAACAGCAACAGTGTTAATTACTCTGAGATATTGTGCTTCTGGCAGTTTTAAGTGATAATGGTGGAACTTCCAAAGCTACCATTTGTGGGTTTATCTGGAAGCTTTTCAAAGCAATTGCTTCAAAAGGCAAACAGTATTTCTGTTGGAATCTGCTTGATTCTTAATCAGTGTTAGCATTTTTTCACTCACTTTGATTTCAATGTAATGTTCGCTATCGGTTTTACAACATTTTCTATGCAAAATTGCTATAGTTGCTCTGGACCTGGGAGAAACATTTGCATTGAACTGAATTACTCACTGAGTTTCTCCCAGGCTGCATCTTTATGCTTTAAGTCAATCTGCTTTTTCACAGCCGATAATTCTTCTATACTTAGTAACAAGCTCTATAATTAACATCTATTTGAATGGTGGAGCATTAGATCCAGATTATTTCAGTTTACATCACGATTCTAACCTCAATCAGAAAAATCACATGGAAATTGTAAGAGCATAACTAGTGTGCTACTGAAACGGAGAACACTGATACGTGGATATAGTGCATCAGAGTGCATTCAAAAGCCATTTAGTTTTGTTACCGCCTTCTGGAAAACTGTCGTTCACAGTTGTCTTTGACATTAACAAAATGTTAGCTAACAATTCTGTGTAAAAGCTCAATAAAACATCACAATTTTAACATTATTTTAAACTTTTAACAAACAAGATGTTAGGGTATTTTTAACATCAGTTCGTGAAATTGGCCGCTAGACTGCACTGCATTTTGGCCAACTGGTGACCCAATTATAACATTAGTTAAAACAACCGGTGACCAGAATGTTTGAAGGCAATTAGTCTGTGCAACCTCAGTGTGACATTTGGCTGGTTGCTGGGCTGCCTGCTGGAATGGAGATATTTCACTATTATTCTGTGGCAGCAGTATACTGCTGAAATAACCCTTAAATAAGTTTGATGTTTTTGTATAATGACTTTTAAATGATTGAGTTTTATATTAATGACAGTTTATTACCTTGTTTCAAACCAAAATAAACAAATTGCTCAGAACAAAATATTTTACAGAAATGAAATGTATTATTCAGCTTACAAAGTGCCACTCTTGTACACATTTGTCATTAAAACAAGTAAGACACATTTTAGTTTATATGGGTATTCTGTACAGATACACTATATGATCAAAAGTATCCGAACACTCCACAAACATACGTTTTTCTTCTTAGTTGCATTGTGCTGCCACTACTGCCTGGTACTCATTATTTGCGACCTCAGTAGTCATTAGACATCATGAAACAGCAGAATGGGACGCTCTGTGGAACTCACCAATTTCGAACGTGGTCAGGTGATTGAGTGTCACTTGTGTCAGAAGTCTGTACGTGAGATTTCCACACTCCTAAACATCCCTAGGTCCACTGTTTCTGATGTGATAGTGAAGTGGAAACGTTAAAGGGCATTTACAGCACAAAGGCGTACAGGCCGACCTGATAGAGACTGCTGACATTTGAAGAGGGTCGTAAAGAGTAATAGGCAGACATCTATCCAGACCATCACACAAGAATTCCAAACTGCATCAGGATCCACTCCAAGTACTATGGCAGTTAGGCGTGAGGTGAGAAAGCTTGGATTCCATGGTCGAGCGGCTGCTCATAAGCCACACATCACGCAGGAAAATGCCAAACAACGCCTCGCTTGGTGTAAGGACCATCAACATTTACACGATTGAACAGTGGCAAAACGTTGTGTGGAGTAACGAATCATGCTACACAATGTGGCGATCTGATGGCAGGGTGTGGGTATGGCGAATGCCCAGTGAACGTCATCTGCCAGCTTGTGTAGTGTCAACAGTGAAATTCGGAGGTGGTGGTGGTGGTGTTATGGTGTGGTCGTGTTTTTCCTGGAGGGGGCTTGCACCCCTTGTTGTTTTGCATGGCACGATCACAGCGCAGACCTACATTGATATTTTAAGCACCCTCTTGCTTCCCACTGTTGAAGAGCAAGTCGGGGATGGCGATTGCATCTTTCAACATGATGGAGCACCTGTTCATATTGCACGAGCTGTGGCGGAGTGGTTACACGACAATAACATCGCTATAATGGACTGGCCTGCACAGAGTCCTGACTTGAATCCAATAGAACACCTTTGGGATGTTTTGGAACGCCGACTTCATGCCAGGCCTCACTGACTTACATCGATACCTCTCCTCAGTTCCGCACTCCATGAAGAATGGGCTGCCATTCCCCAAGAAACCTTCCAGCACCTGATTGAAAGTATGCCTGCGAGAGTGAACGCTGTCATCAAGGCTAAGGGTGGGCCGACATCATATTGACTTTCAGCATTACCGATGGAGGGCGCCACAAACTTGTACATCATTTTCAGCCAGGTGTCTGGATACATTTGATCACGTAGTGTATATGTAAGCATTTTACTTTTGTTACCTGTGATGGTTCTTTGGTAACAGAGCATACAATCCACCATAATTCCTAGCTGATCCCTTCTAGTTTCCTCCCCAAAGAATGCACCCTTTTTCTTGAGGGTGAACTGCACATGCTATGTATCTGGTTAGATGGAAGGCTCAAATTGTCAGTTTTCTCACTGAAGTGCTCTGTTTGCTGGACAAAGTCCATACATTCACTATAGGAGTACCCAGCAGAAGCCTCTTGGCAAATTTCCTTCCCTATTTTTCCCCTTTTCTCAGTACAGAGTAGTGTAATATCCATCACCGAGATCAACAGATTTTTTGCCTTTTATTATGGCACCAATTATGGCTTAAGGATGCCTTCCTCCTCCATGTTTTTGTTAACTGTGTCATCAAGGGTGGCTGTATGTCCAGATGTTATTGAAGTAATTAAAATGGGTTGTTTTTTTTGTCCATCCTGGTAATTACCTTAATCTGTTTTAGATTCACTGCTATACAAATGTTTTCTTTTCCTTTTTTTTGCGTGTGTTAATGTTTACACCCGTTTTACTACATACAGCAATACATGCTTGCCAACTTTTATGGTTTGCCCATAAAATGTACAGGAGCGGAGGTGTTTCTACAATTTTACAGCAAAACAGTTTTGTGGGCAGATTCAAAGTGTTATACAGATTTTCACCATGGACATGACAGGGCATTAAATTCTGTTGCATTATATTGAAACTTAAGATTGCAGACTGAATGTACTGCACTAAGTGATATACAGTGCTGTGGTAGGACAGAGCTTATCTGAGTGTCCATCCTTCATCATGTTCCCCCTTCACTGGGCTGCAACAAAATGCGTAGCGGTCCACCTCTCTTGATTGGGGTAGCCTGTCTACCTCACATTCAAGAGGTCCCAAGTTTGAATCTCAGTTAGGGTGAGTTATCCAGATAAGGTTTTTGCCAGGATTTTCCCTTATCCTGAGAGATGAATGTTAGGTAACTCTAAGTTCTATGGACCCTGGGCTCATTTGAGTATTATTTCACCCATTTCATTCATCATCCAACATGATGTAACCAGTTGAAGGACATTAAACATTAAAAAAATAAATAAATAAAATTAAAAAAAAAGCATAGCATGTGGATTTAAAATTTGATTGCACCACTAGTAACCTCTTTTAACCATCAGTAAATGGACGCAAACATTCATTAATGGAAGATGTGAATTGTAAAGTAGCTCCCTCATCCTATGGCTGCAGTATACAAGTTGCCCATCTTTTGTGACAGTTTTTGTTTATAGTCCGTGTTATGAAACAAAATATGGACTAGAAATCTGTGAATAGCCTAGGAAGTGGTGTTCTTTGCTTTAATACATGTTTTAGTACCAGAAAGAGTTTCAGCATATGTGACAGTACTATCAGGTTTTCAAAGATTCTTATGTAACAGAATTCCTATTTACTTAACATGTAATTTTTCTGCATTTACTGCACTGAACATTTCATACATTCTATATATTTTCATGTCACAAAATTGATACGCTTTTCTGAATGAGGGAGTGTTTTAGGGTTCCATTTTCAGGAAGTTGGCAAGCATGTGTACATTTTTAAAAACAATTTTGTTTGCAGATCATTTTGAAACCTTCAAGTTACCACTTTGTTCTTGATTATAATAATGACATGTCATGCTTTATTGGTTTCAGCATATCACATGAAACAGGCGTGAAAATTTCAAGGCATAATTTTGACATTGACAGTTTATTTTGCATAGTATATTTATCAAAACTTCAAGTAAAGAAAACCAAAAAAGTTTCTCTCTATGTTAAAACAGAACTTTTACTTTACAATGATACTGCTATCATTAATCATAATGCATGCTGATTTAAAAAATGTTCTCTAGTTATAATGTTTTCTTTGCAGTTGCATTAATTTCTTATGTAAACGTACAGCAAATGAGTCATAAATACTGGAATTTATTAATCTTAGCATTTAGTACATCATGTTTTCCCCGTTTGTATTTATTTTTAAAATGCTTGCGTACATGCACTATGTTGAGAAGCATCCACCACAATCCTGGTCATGTACAATGGATTGGTTCAATATTCTCATATCAAAATGCATTATTTTTAATATCTGCCAACAGGAAGAAGCTCATTGATGGTTCTCGTGGAATATTGCAAGGTACCTCAGCCCTGCTGCTGTGTTTTGATGAGTCTGAAGTACGCAAGATCATTAGGGAATGCAAGCGAGTGCTGGACTATTTAGCGGTAGCTGAGGTGATCGAGACAATGGAGGATCTTGTGCAGTTCCTCAAAGACTTGTCACCCTGTCTTAGTAAGGTAAAACTTGCTGTCCTTTTTGCCACTACTTCTACTGCCTGCTACTCATGGCCTCTTTCTATCCTATTCTTTTGTTGAATCAGTGATACAAGGATCCTCTGAAGGTTTTGACAATGAGCACTGGTAAGCCAAAGCACCTTTTCCTAACTTCAGATTGAAGTTCAGATAGCAACATGTGCAAGTCAGGGCACGCTCCAACAATGTGTCAGCACTGCATGTGTGTGTATAGCAGGTGTTGCTACACCATACACTAGGATGGATCTCAAGCAAGAGCATTTCCGTGTTATGATTCTCTATCACTTTAAAATCGGTTTAGGGGAGAGAGAATGCCTTGAAAGATTGCATTGCGCATTTGGGGATATTTTCCCATCACAATCCACCATTTATTGATGGTATGCAGAGTTTAGAAGAGGAAGGGATTCCCTCGAAGATGAAGACTGAGCAGGACGGCCGGCTACACAAACAATGGATGAAAATGTGATAGAACACTTTTTGTGGGAAGATCATTGTTGCACATATGGTCAGTTTCAAGAAGCCCTAAATATTGGATTGGCAGCAGTGAAAACAATCCCGAAAGAAAAACATGATGTCAGGAAGCTCTGCAGTCGCTGGATCCCCCACCACTTCACAAATGAGCAGAAACAAGCATGTGTGCAATGGTGCCTAGAAATAATTGGAAAATTCAATGGAGGCAGACACAAAAACATATTTAACAGTGTAACAGGTGACGAAAGCTGGATTTACGAGTATGATCCAGAAACTAAACAACACTCATCGGTTTGGGTCATCCAAGGAGAAGATCCCCCAATAAAAGTGAAGCGAACAAGAAGTGTTGGCAAGAAGATGATCTGTTCCTTTTTCTCAGCAATGACCACATTGTAACAATTTCGCTTGAGGGACAAAAGACTTACTGATAGATAGTACACCACAAAATGTCTGCCACAAGTGTTCATTGAACTGAGGAAAAAGCTTCCTAAGCCTGGTCAGTGTGGAATTTTGTTGCACCTGACAATGCCTATGCCCGCACTGCACAAGAAACAGCCCAATTTCAACAGGAGTCAGGAATCAGATATTTGTCCCATTCTCCCTACAGTCCAGATCTAGCACCATGCAACGTTTTTCTATTTCCCAAAATGAAAGAAAAAATTTGAGGTCAACAATTTGAGTCACCTGAAGCTGCAGTAGCTGCTAATAAAGAATATATTTGCACTCTCTCCAAAGAAGAATGGCATTCAACATTTGAAAAATGATTTAAATGGATGAGAGAGTGTGTGAATGCAAAAGAGAATATTTTGAAAACATGCTATGATCAGATCTAAATTTCTGATATTTTATTACATCAATTCTCAAAGCTTTAGGAGTGACCCTCATATAACAATAGCAGAAAGATATCTTAGATGTCGAAAATTCATTGTACATTGCTACCAGTTATAATATTCTGTATAACATGACTTTCTCCACCTATTATAATTTATTTTTATACTACTATATGTTAGTCATGATAATTATCCAGAAGAAATGGTTACAATTATATTGAAAACACATATATAGAATGAGGCAGAAGTTGACTGCTCAAATCAGGTCCATTTATAAAGCCTTTGTTTGGATGCATGACCAGCCTAACAGGAATTCTCTTGGCACCAAGAAGTATGCCATTTGCCATTGGAGTTGAATATTCATTGTCCCTTAAATTCAAGCACATAGATTTCTCATGCCAATTATAACTATGATAACCACATACCTTCACAATAGAAGATGTTAGAAATTATGTGCTTGTGCTGCCACGCATCTCTCACGCCTTTTAAAAAATTTGCATCAGCACTCATGAATTCATGCAAATAAAACCATGCTTAGTCCATAAAAGAAATTAAACACAGGTCAATAGAGCAATCATTAACATTCCAAAATTATACTGCAGAAATTTACTCTCCTCACATTATTGCCTAGTTGCAATTCCTGTACTACAGTTATCTTATAGGGTTTTAAGTATGAAAGTTTACTCGCATTCCAAGTCTAGGTTTGCAAAATTCATGACTTCTTTGCAAGCTTTCTCAGAGATTTCTTAGGACTTCATTCAAACTTTTCTATAATGTCATCAAGTTTTTCCTCTGTAAGAACACAGCAATTACTTTCAGTTCTTATCGAGAATAGATCCTGTTTCTGTAACTCTATTCATAGATTACACACCATTTCTCTGCGAGGCAGACGAACAGCATGGAATATGGTATAAATCAGCATCTCACTTCTCTACAAGAGTTTGTTGTCACATAAGAATCATACATGAAGATTCTTAGTGCTAAATTATACAGAGTTTTTGTCATTATAACTGCACTAACACACTGAAACACATGGTCTTACATGTACATGGTCTTTGTACAAAGACTTCAAGTCAACTGATTAGCCAGCACACTGAGAGGAGGGAAAGTGTAGGGGAAATACGAGAGTAATCCCAAAAGCAAGGTCTCGAATTTTTTTTAAAATACAAAGAAACTTTTATTGACAACAAATGGTACATAGTTTTGAAGCTTTAACATTTGTCTATTTTTCCACATAATCATCATTTCGGTCAATGCATTTTTGTAGACACTGTGGCAGTTTTTGTATGCCCATGTCATACCAACTTGCCGCCATGCTCTTGAAAATGTGATGAACCTCATTTTTCACTTCATCGTCGTCACCGAAGCGCCTTCCAGCCAAGTGTTCTTTCAACTTGGAAAACAAGTGGTAGTCACTCGGTGCTAAGTCCAGACTATAGGATGGATGGGTGATGGTTTCCCATCCAAACTGTTGCAGAAGATTCATGGTTTGACAGGCAATGTGGGGGCGAGCATTGTCATGGAGAAGGCTTATGCCCTTGCTCAACATTCCTCTTCTACGGTTCTGAATTGCCCATCTGAATTTTTTAATGTCTGACAATACCTGTCGGTATTTATTGTTGTCCCAGGATCCATAAAGTCGACCAACAATATCCCCTTTCGATCCCAAAACACAGTTGCCATGACTTTACCGGCAGACTGTGTTCTCTTGAATTTTCGCGGCTTGGGTGAACCAGAATGCCGCCACTCACGTGATTGTTGTTTGGTCTCTGGTGTGAAGTGGGAAGCCCAGCTTTCATCACCCTTGACTATTGAATCCAAAAGGTTGTCCTTTTCATCTGCATAGCGTTGAAGAAATTGGCGGGAAGTTTCAGCGCATTGGCTTTTGTGATCTGTCAGCATTCTTGGGACCCATCTTGCGCACACCTTCCGAAATTTCAACTCTTCAATCAAAGTCCGATGAATAGTGCTTTGAGAAATCTCAGGAACAACAATGCAGAGCTCATCGAGAGTGATCCGCCGATCTTGAGGTACAATTTGTTCAACCTTTGAGATTGTTTCATCAGAAATGGACGGTCTCCCGCTTCTTTCCTCGTCATGAATTTCCGTGCGACCATTTGCAAATTCTCTACACCACTTGCGGACATTTTTGACATCCATACAAGACTCTCCATACACTTCCATCAACTGTTGATGAATTTCGACAGGTTTAACCCCTTTTGCACTCAAAAAGCGAATAACTGTGCGAACTTTGCACCTGGCAGTAGTGGCTAACAGGAGCTCCATTATAACTCGCTGCTAAGCCAAGACTGAGGGCACTAAGGGATGTGCGGTGGTTTCTGAAGAGAGTGGAGGGAGGAAGGAAAAAGGCAGTATGGCCAACATCCACACAAACGGTTTCCCTGCGATCCCAGCGCTTTGGAGACTTACTTTTGGGATTACCCTCGTAGAACCAGTTAAAAATGTCCCAGTGCAGGGAAAACTATTCTCCATTAAGCAGGCCACACAACACACAAATTCTTATTTAAAATAAATAATATAGCATTTATTTTTTGTAAGCTTTTATGAATCTCTTATTGTTTCACAGTTATGTAAAATTTGCTAAGAATGAAAAAAGCTTCACAGGTATTTGGAATAAATTATGGATGCACAGTTAATTTATAATTTCAGTACCTATCTCAAAATCAATACATTTGAAGCAAAATCTTTAGTCATTTTTGAGTTAATAAAGTAACAAAAGTTTCCATTTAAGGATTATTTGGGTGGTTGGGATTGTTTGGTAATAATTTTTGTCTAGCATCCATAAATTAACATAAATTTGGTATTCATTCAGTTTCTCTCTCGCTCTCTCTATCTTGGAAATATTGTGTTTTTGGATGAAATTGTATACTTCATACTTTAAGCAGAAAGAAATGCACAATGATATAACAGATACACAAACCTGCAAAGCTAACTTAATATTATGGAAGCATATTAAACCACTAACATTTCTTGGTTTCTCTGGTTCCCGAGGTCATGGGTTTAATTCCGGCAGAGGGGGATGGACTTTTTAGGTGTAAAAATCCCTACCATGGCTTCCTTCTAAAGGGAAATAAAGCCAGTGGTCCCATGTTCTAGATTTATGGCACGTAAAAGAACCTCAAGCCTGATAGAGGCCTCTGAGCAAAATTTCCAGTCTTTCACGCTCAATGTAGAATGGGATGCTAAGGACCACAGCAGTTAAAGAGTGTCCATAAATAAAACTCAATTTAATTTTAACTAACATTCTCAAGAAAGTTAGCTTCCTTTTTGAGAACTCTTTAATTTCATTTTAACAAAGAGGCCCTGAGAAAATATAAATGAAAAATTGGAATGATGCTCAAATGAACCCAGAGTTCATTGACCTGAGAGCACTCAATGTTGACCTTAAGAAGATAAAGATAATACCACAGAATATACCTTATTCAATATGCAGGCCCTCTCTCCAACCAAGTGTTGAATTTGAGTACTCTGGATGTGCAAGTAGACGCGCTATGAAACTGGGGGCTTTAAGGCTATCACAAAGAGACAAATAATAAATTGTCATACTAACTCCCCCAATTTGCGAAAGCAGTAAAGTATGAGTATCTGGTTAGTTTGTGGGCACTGGCACATTTTTTACAAAAACATGGACCATGGTCTTATCAGTTTTGTCAGTGTGTTCCGTATGATGCCATGAGTGTTTGGTGCTAAAATTCTAGTTCACTAATATTTGTAATATATCTTTGACAGGTGTCTAGGGAAGTTGGAGCTCGTGAAAAGGAGTTGACTCATCAGGTGCACAGAGAGATCTTGGTGCGTTGCCTGGATCAGGTCAAGACTTTAGCCCCTATTCTCATCTGTAGTATGAAGATCTTCATTCACATCATAGCTCAAGGTACATGTGTGATTTTTACAATAGTTTATAGATCAAGTCATGGCTCTTAGGCTTTTACAGTTGGGCCAGCACAAATTGTAGCTTCAATGAAAGTGAATAGCATGTTGATGGGTTATAATGGAGTATTAATGATACAGGGTATTTCAGTAAAAGCATGCAAACATTAAACTGGGTATAGGGAATGCTTTACTGAAAAATTTGAGGTAGGCAACCTAGGGTTGAGAAGCCAGCTTAAGGCTGGTCTCAACTGCCTCAACACTCAACGCTAAACATAAACAACTTTAAAAACATGTAATGTGAAGCATGTTGTGTCATAGGTGTAGTTGGAATTCCCATCAACACTCCATCTCCACTGTGTAATAAGTCAGGCAAAGTGTAAACGCATTGCGTTTGTTAATACCAATAATCATGTGGATTCTGATTATGAAGATTAGCCTTTGTAGTCACAGTGTGTGCTTGGAAGAGGCGCAGGAATAAGAGAAGAAACTTATGGGTGCACTCTTTTCTAAGCAATATAAAAAATGTACAGTAGAATCTCGTTAGTACGTTTTTGCAGGGACCTAAGTATTTGGACGTCATAGGCGGGAAAACGTGTTAACGAAAATGCAAAATCTGCAATTTAAGAACATAGGTAATAAAAATCTAATAATTACTACGTCTCCATGGGCAATTTAAATCGATTTTGAGTACAATTTCATACTGAATACGATCCGCGTTTCCATGTTAAATTCAATATGTTTAAATGGATTTGGATACACAAAGCCTGAGAATAAATAATTTAAGCTTTTATTTTGGTCAACTTGGATTTTTTAGGTTATGAATGTTTTTGAGAAAATAAATTCCGAATTGTGGAAGCGGCAATAGTGGTTTTGCTGTGTGTTTTATTACACACGTGATAACAATTTCTGCTAAAAAAGAAAAAAATATGAGCGTGCATCGTGTTACGAGTACAATAGACGATATTATCTTTGGTGTATACAAGACGATTTGAATACGGAGGTGTTTCCATGCAACAAATTTCGTTCCGGTCCTCTTCTGATCCTATTTTCCAAGAGAAAAGTTTTGTTTTAGTATTTTTCCCTTCTTTAAAAGCAGTTTCAATCAATTTAGGTTTGCTAACAATCGTGTTTAAGGTTGATGGAACTTCCGCACTATATCGACATGTTTTATATTTGGATTATGATTACATCAAGGATTTTCAGCTTTTCACTGTTGGTTATTTACCTACTACACTTTCTTTTTTTCATTGTAAATGAAAAGTTAAAATACAATCTACGGTTGTTTGGTCATCACTGAACATTAGAAACTATCGTTAGCGTTTACCGCGTTTACCACGCCAAGGTAAAGCATTCTCTATCCCGCCCACAGAAATCGTGTCACACAAGTATTTAAATGCATGCATGTGATTGGCTGCCGATATCCACCCCGTGACCAAGGATTGACCAAAGTAGCAAATGAGGACGTCAAACTATGAACGTGTTATAATAAATGCCTACTCCCACTGTACCGATCAAGGATTGGCCAAAACAGCGAATGAGGACGTCAAAATTCAAACGTAGTAGGCGGGACCGGGAAAACGCACTAAGCAAACATTATTTATTATATTTGGTGATTTGGTACCGGGACTTTTATAATTCAACGTAATACACGGGAAAACGTGTTAATGAGGAACATGCTAACGAGATTCCACTGTAAATACCATCTTTTCTGAAGTGAAAGTTGAGAGTAGATTCGGCTTCAAGAATTTTCTAAGAATGTAGAAAGAAGATTCCAATTTGTTGCTGACTCTTAACTTCAGCAGCAATTGCAAAACAGGAGATGAATTTCAGAGCAGCCATATCTGCTGAATTGAGATTAGGCTTAACCTCTTTCTTTATTCTATATCCTAGAAATTGTGGGCAGGCTCACAGTAAACACTGTTTTCTTGATTTTATTTCCATAGATTTTCAGAAATTTATCCCAGATTACGGGTCTTGCATGAATCTCATTAATTAACTGTTCGGCCATTCTGTTTCTCTTGCCAGATCTGAATATATTAAGCGATGAATAATATGAATGGCCAGTTGTCTATATCATATCTGCCTGAAGTTAGTCGGGTCTGCACGAAGTTAGCTGAATACATTACATACCGCACTCAACATGTTTTCTACTGCTGGTGGAAAACAATTTTGTTTAGCCAAGACATGTTGAATCAACGTATTATGCAAGACTTGTTGGTCAATGGAGACACTCATTTATTGCTGACATGACATGACATCAGTGTACAAGATTCTGCTGCATCCTGACAAATACCCCTGGTACATTTCAAATCACATCACAGGTGGCTAAAATCCTGACAACTAATTTCACGTCCATTTCCTCTGGAGTCTCATACTGATGCGGTATTACTTACAAATGTTTGTTTACATCAGTGTTGAAGCCATCTTATGACGTCATTCATTTGTTTGGTTTGTAGCTCCATCTGGCGTTAGCAATTTGCGTTTCCTAGTATCAGCTTTTTGAAATAATTCATTTCAAAATGTCCTCCGGCTAGCTATTATCCTGTTGGCCTGGGGTCGAACATGTGTCTCAATACAGGTTGTGAAGCGGAAAGGAATCTTTTATTCAAAAAATTACACTGATGAAGAAATTTGTTTTTATAATTTTTATTGTCGAACACGTTCACTATCACTTTTACATATTGATTTAGATACTCGCCAAACTGAAACTGTTATAATACTTCTTACTGATCACTTTTAATTCACGTACTTCAACTTTGTGTATAATTAACTTTATAATACTTTAGATTTTCATAACTTGTGAATCTATAGCCGACGTATCTCATATAAATATTTTGACGAACTTAAGACGACGTGTATTGCACAAAGAATTTTGATGAACTGCCTAAAGACGACGTGTAGTGTACACAGATTTTTGATGAACTGAAGGACTGACTGACGTTACCTCTAACTTAGCCTCTATTTATACGCCTGCATCAAGATACGCCTAAAGATTATAAATGAACTGCTATTGGCTAATAAAACGCGCCAACATTAGCGTCTATTTTAATATCCAATGAAAACCACGAATACATATTGCTTTTTAGGGAAACATTCCAGAAGGTTCTCAACGGAAAAAACGCGCGAACATTACGTAACTTCCTTGTTCCCAATAATGATAAAACAGCTCACCCCCCTCGCTGCATTATTGCGCTATTATTGACAGTTTCAGTAAAGCCTTATAAATTTAGTTTCCAACAATATTTACAATCAATAAACATCTGAAATCAATGTCACATAAAAATGCATATTCATATTACAATCATTATTTACATTTAAGTAATTTGTGATACAAATTACCGCATCAATACCTAAGTCGTTTAACGATGCTGTCAATTGCCAGGGTCATATCAGCGCTCATACATAAGTGATCTCAGATATCCCCATAGGAAAATGATAAAGAGGATTCAGGTCACTGTTCCCACAGACCATGGAATAGGGCCTCCCCTCCCAATCTAGTGACCAGGAAATGCAGCATTGAGATTGTTGCTCACATCCTTAACTGAAGTTGGGGAATCCTTTGTTGTGTTGCAGCCACATCCTCTCACGAACAGCCAAGAGTATGTCCAATAACTCAGGTAAAATGTGTTTGAATGTACTATAAGCTGTCGCCATTCAGATGGACAGGTAAAAAGTATTGACCTATGAGATAGTCGTGTACAATGCTATACTCATAGCAAAACATACCTGATAGCGTGACTTGACCATTGTGTCAGGGTTTTCTTCATCCACACATCGCTATTCCTGCATTTGAAATACCATCATGAGTAAATAAGGCCTGTTGGTAAACAGCACGAATTGGCAGAATCTGGTCAATCATTCCATTTTTCGAGCAACCACTGACACAGTGTGATCCTTGGTGCAAAGTCAAACTCAGTGCATGTACTCATGGGTGTCACCCTTGCAAAATACTACTTTGTGCAGCAGCCATTACCTGTGCTATTTGACAAGTAATGGCCGTTAGTAATCTTAAAGCTGTTACAGAGAATTTCCTTTAAATTTTCTTGATCAAGAGAAATAAACACTCATGATGGACGATGCCTGTTAGGAAAACATCCCTCTACAGCCTTTTTACCAGTGGGAGCATTGCTATGTACTTCTTAATACACAAGGTGTAGTCAGTCAGCTCTCCAAAGCTGTATCAGTACTGTACCATCGTATTGTATGTACATCTCTCCAATTGGCACTGAACAGTGAAAGGGTCTGTGTTGATTCATAATATGTTCTGTTATTTGACAATGCCACCTTGTGAACAAGTAAACAAAAACCTACATCATGAATTCCCTAGCCTTCAGGTTCTCCCTATCCCCCTATGTTTACTTGCAGTTAACAATGTAAATATAAATAAACATGTACTGGTTGTAAATAAGCAGGAAAACAATAATGATAGACTTTAACGATGACAAATTTATTCCCATATCTCCTTAAGATCCTAGATTTTTTTTACCTCAAATTCTTTAGTAGACGTTACCTATGTTCAGTTTTATTAGAAGAAGATTTGAGGACATCAAGATACAACAATTATTTAGTCAGATAACTGAGAAGACTTTGATTTTTTATGTTAACATAAAAAAACACTGGGAAAGAGAGAAATATGTAGACAACACAAATAAAGAAGAAAGAGGAGGTATAGCATGGTTAAGGACAGGAATGTGGAAGCTAAAAGGGAAGCGAAATGGCTATGCACAAGGTGAATGTCCATTATGCGGGGGAAGGGAAAATATACAACATATCATATTTGAATGCAAAGAAACAGAGATTTGGAGAAAAGAAAGTTAATGGTATGGAATGAATAGGAATAAAGATATACTTACAGTTCTAGATAAAAACTGTAAAAATATGGGTAAATACTTAACGAAAGTAAAAAATAAATGGATATGGATGGTTAAAAGAGAAAAAAATAATGTAAATAAATATAAGAACTACTAAGTGTATCAACATGTAACTGTAATTCACAATGACTGCTCATCTTAGTGGCCAGGGCCAAATAGAGAAGGCAGTATAAATATATAATAACTTAGTGCCCAAATAAATTATTCATTCATTCATGTTCAGTTTAATTTTACTGAAACACCCTGTATAATGGAATAGAATAGCTTTATTATCACATTACATTTACATAATTGAATAATGATGCATCAAAAAATTCTTAAAACTAAAAGCAAACTAACATTATAAAAGTACATACATAGGTTGTATCATGATCTTGACACTTAGATTACATCCTCATAAATTCATCTATTGTATAGAACTGATGATCCAACAAGTGTAATTTAAATATTGTTAATTTAATTTATTTAAAGGTGAGTCGGAATTGTTACACTAACATCACTTAAGTTTACTCACTTAGTGTAACAATTCCGCGACTCACCTTTAAATAAATTCAATACACATCACTGTTTCTAGCTTCTTTTCATTACAATATCAACGTAATTGTTAATTTAGTTTGAGTTTTAATCTTATGTGGTAATTTATTGAAAAATTTGACTACCGTGAGTTAAAACTGTTCTGATATGTTTTAGGTGTTCTTTGTGCATGTATATCGCTTCTTTGTCTTGTTTTGTAATTATCTGTTAGTTAGCTATAAAGAGTTCACTTTTGTAGCTGCGGATATCTTTGAGATATGCTATGCATTTATACAGAGCGATTCCTCAGCTATCTGGCAGGTAGTCGCGATGCATGTTCCGCGCACTATATTCGGTGTATCTGTTTATCATTCTCATTATTGATACTGATACCATATTATTACTGATTTTATGATGATTGTTACGATATATTGATTACCTATTGAACAAACATAATTACTTTTTATTTTATCAGTACTAACCTTTTTTACAGTTGATGTTGAAAGTGGTGTCCTTCGGCAAATAAACATTCTTGGCACCTTTTGATGAAATTACCAAAGTTCTTGTTGTGTAACTTCCCTAATTTCTGTTCTTATACTGTTTTTAAGATCGTCTATGGTGCGAGGATTATTCCTATAGACTCTTATTTTTGTGAGTTCTCCACAGATAAAAGTCACACACAGTAAGATCAGGCAATCAAGCCGGCCATAACTCTTTAGAGATTATTCTGTCATCAAAAACATTCTTGATGTCTTCCAAGGAAGTCTCCGCAGTATGAGCTGTGGCAGAATCTTGTTGAAAATAGCCATATTCCCTCTCATTATCTGTCAACATTGCAAAAAATGGCGCGAGAATATTTCTGCGGTATCTATCGGAATTTACGGTATCATAAAATATGGGGCCTATTATCCGTTCTGCTGTTACAGCTCACCATACACCAATTTTTTCATCATGTAAAGGAACCTCATGAATTAAATTTGGATTTTCAGTACACCAATACCTATTGTTTTGTGAAGCAACATGGCCAGTCAAATGAAACCATGCCTCATCTGAAAAAATTATTAGATGTGGGTTAACAGTGCCGCCAGCAATATTTTGTAACATCCAGTTACAGAACTTTACGTGGGCTTCATTATCACGTGGTCATAATTGATGGACAATAGTCACTCTGTATGGTTTTAATTTCAACAGTTTCGTAGACCTATGTACTGAGGTTTTTGAAACAGTAACTTGTGCTACACGTCATAAAGATTTATTCAGAGATCATTCAAATGCTTCACCAATTTCATCAAGTTTTTCTTCTGTTAGAACCCTTCGTTTCTTTTTACAACTTACAACATTAAATGATCCTGTTCTCATCACTTTATTCACAAGATATCTGTTTCTCTACTCGGAACTAGAACACCAGGAAATTTATCGTGAAATTGCCTACACACCTGAGTAGGTTTTCACATACGTGTCATACATAAAAAGTCTTTGTTCAAGCGAAAAGTTGAGTACCATTTCTGGGTTATAATAATCCGATAATACAGTCGCACACTAATACACACGCGTCTTGCATCTATACACAAGAAGCAATAACAACTGACTGAAGCCCACTGCCACATGTCCAATAAGTGGAAGAGCCCGTGGCCTTGAGTTCATTCAGACATGTTGCACAAGACTGTCGTGCAATTCCCGGCCAGAGCGCTGAGGGACCACTCTGTAAATCTACGTATGTGGTAATGTAAGAATTTGCAAGTTTTTGAAATATGGTTTACAGGAGTCCTCCTACATGTGCATTTAAATGTATTATTTATAAATTTTCTTCACCGTCGAAAATAAACCTATTCTTCTAATACTGTCATCAGCGCAATTATTTTTATTCTCTAGCAAATAATGCTTAAATGAAGATTATTTTGAATTCCTCCTACCTTCATTGCATCACTTTATTGTATTAATTAATTTGTGTGTTCATATTTTATTTAGCCATCTTTTCTACACTGTGAGAAATACAAAAAAACAAGAATGAAAAATCTAAGTAGATCAATAAATACATTATTATTATTATTATTATTATTATTATTATTATTATTATTATTATTATTATTATTATTATTATTATTATTATTATTATTATATTATTCCATTGTTGATGCTCCTGAGATTTTGTTCTTCCAGTGAATACTTCCCCTTCCATTCTTTGGATCAACTGAATGCTCTGTATCATAAACGAAAACGTCTCGTAATCCTTAGTGGTAGGGAAAGGTTGTACATGCGAAATGAAAAGTTTGATAAATACCAAATGTGGTATAAAAGTTCAGCCTCTTCCAAGGATGTAACATGACGATTTTCAAGGAAATTCTCCCACCCCAAACGGGAAAAAATGTTATTTTTATTTTCCCAAAAATGACTAGCAATTCTTATTAAAATACCAAATTTGTTTCAGATACATGACAAAATTGAATTTTTTACATATAGCTTGTAAAGTCCTCTCTATTCTGAAAAAACTTTTGTATAATGGCAGACTGTAAGAGATAGATAAAATCTTACTATACAAAAAATGTCGATCTTGTTAAAGTGCACAATTTATTTCAAATAATTTTTTTTCTCCCCATTAGCCATTTTGTTTGTTATTGTTTTGAATTTTCAAATACTTTTGCTTTTCACAAGTGTTAAGTCAGTTCTCAGTTTATCCGTACTTTCTTTCTTTGCTCTTTTTTTTTCTTTTTGTGGTCTTGCAAAGAGTATAGAATTTCAAAGCCATCACGTAATGATCCACATTAAAAATCTAACTATGACTTTAGCGTACTATATTCTCTTATACCTTCAATGAAATGTGTAAAGAAGGTTTATCTTGATTAACAAGAAGTAGGTAGACTGTAGTCTGAAGGTTCATCTTTTAAAGATAAAGGAAAATTCTGGAGAAAGCTTTATCCAGGCAATTCGTCTGAATCAAGATTTAACTTGTCACCGCTTGAATGTGAATCAGACATGTCGGTGACAGTTTCTCTTTTTGTCTCAACAGGTGGGAAAGGTGCAGAGGAAGCAGCAGAAAACAGAAATTACTTAGCCCAGAGAATGACGGATGAGCTGAATGAAATAATACGAGTATTGCAGCTGACAACTTACGATGAAGAAGAATGGGATGCAGATAACCTCACAGTCATGAAAAAGGCACAGAATGCTATTGATGGCAAAGTTAGAGCTGCACACGATTGGTTAGAGGTGAGTAATACGTTGCATGCTTCCAATAGTATTTAATGAAATGGGAAACACCTTGTTAATTTTAACACAGTCTTCATTTTGGTGTAACGCTTAAATTGATTATTGTGACGACCACATCCTCATTCTTCCTATATGTGACATTTTGTTAATGCATACTTAAGTTATATAGAGAGGGAGGGAGAGAGGGAGTGTGATGCATGTGTGGTTTCCCACAAAAAAGAATTTTCAAGAAAATCCCCCATTCCAAACTACCCTTTACATGAAAAATGTTTGTTCTTTAGATTTTCTCAAAAACGGCTCTAACAATTTTGATTAAAATACCATGTATTTAAGATATTGTAATTGAGTCTTCAATCGACCTTCTGCACCAACCACTGTGTGACAGGATGAGAGCTGCTGGCATCTGTGGAGACCCTGATATACCCTAACTTGGCTCTTGGGCTTTCGCATTTGGGTCCAATAGCTAGTGGAAAATAACTTTACCTCAGAGTATTTGGCAGGAAGACATCATTCCAATGCAGATACCTTTTGCTAAAGATCGTTACCAAGAAACTGCAATGATGCATGAAGGTGGAGAAGGAGGAGGGTGTTGCAGTCTTGTGCATGGTCACGGTGCAACCTGCAGTCGATTGGGAATGAAGAGGCATAGTGGAGGTGGCCTATCCTGACAGATAGAGAGTCTGGTGAATGTGACCTCTGTGGTTCCCAAGAAGCAAGGTGAAGAAGGTTCTGAAGAAGACCCATACTGGTACTAGTAGAGGGCACCTTAGTGTAAATAAGACCTTGGAGAATTGCAAAGCAATGTAGAGGTGTGACAGGAATGCAACATGCATGGTAAATCGTGGGCCTCAGACATGCAGTTGTGGCTGAATGCAGCAGTACAGTGTCCGTGACGAGTCCTGTGTTCGAAGCATCAGTGAGCGATAGAGGGAAGAGGCTAGAAGGCAAGTTCCATGTTTGACATGTTACAGCAATTGGAATAGAGAAAAGGCTGCTTTGCAAATCATTAATTGCAATACTAAACAATTGAAAAAGTGGATGAAGTTACAATATTTACATCACTAATAAAATATTTATCATACATTTTCTGAGAACAGGGGGTGGTAATCTTAAAAAACTACTCAACTGTTTTGAAAATTCTTTCACCATTGAAAAAACCTATTCCTTCTTTAAACATGGACTGTGAAATACCTAATTTCAATTCATAAATTACTAAAAGGCAAAGGGATTTATAAAGCATATGATCTAGTATATGCATATATTGGAGTTATAAAAGAATATATTTGCATAGAAGGCATTGATTTTTCAATGAGAACGCCATAGAGTTGAATTTAGTTGTTGTTACTCCACAGAAAATATATGTAAAATAAGACAAATGCTGTCTATATTTCATTCCAAATTATATATATAGATGGTCCCAATTTAACACTAAGGTAACAGAAGATGCAGCAGAACAAAAGAGAATTCAATTTGCTTTTAAACTTACGATACACATGTAATACATATCCCAAAATATTTTAATAAGCTTTCATGTAAGAAAGTTTATTTTGTATCATTTGTACTTATGTTGTAATCAAGTTCTTTAGCAGGGCATGCTAAGTAATAAAGAGAGAAAACTGCTGACATTAAAAATCAGTGAACTGATATTTTTACTTAAAATCTGAGATGGTGTTTTTCTTTAATAGTTGAAGACTATGTATGTTTTCCAAAGAGGTTAACTTGGTGGCCTGGGAATGCAGAATCTTCCACTTCACCTCTATTTTATTGTATATGTTAAGGGCTTCTATATTGTGTCAGAACTATGTAGCTTTTATGTTATTAAATAACCATGGAACCAAAGAAAAGATACAAAGGTTTAAAATGTCGGGTATTATGATTATCTAAAACAATACTCAACTATTCTGACTGATAATTCTTCCACTGCCAAATTGTAGTTATGGCTGTGCAGCATTTCCAGAACTTGAGAAACTGTCAGGGGGAGGTTAAGGAAGTCGGATGTTCTGGCAATGTTTCACATCCTTTTGTGTGAATATCAAGGGGTTTTTCATCTGTTATTGGAAACAGTCATCCATGCAATGTCGGGTAAGTCAGCTAGTAGTGTTGTTAAAGGTCATTAATAACTCCAATACTATGAGAGACACAACCCAGTTTATAAAATGTGTTATGTTAAGACTATTCTAAAATACTAACCTTTTTAACCCTTGCATATTTTAAGTGTATACTGCTTTTCATTCCATTAGACTGTAAACTTGCGGTGCTAATGACATGAACACAATAGACAGGGTCCTCTCAATATAGTGTCAGCGAAAGAACCTGCTCTTGCCAAGTCTTAGCAGCTCTGTGTGCACCTCTGATGTGTGTATTACATGAGGTGTGCTTGTCAATATCTCTGTCATGGCAGGGAAACTCGTGAAGAAAATTTAGATGAGAATGTGAATCTTTCTGGCCCTTCAGTTTGAAGGACTCTTACCAAGAAAGGGGAACTTGTGATAGGGACAAGTGTGAAGCTTAGAAAATAAGCTGTAAAAATAATTTGTAATGTGAAACACTGCTCTAAGGGCAGCATGCACCATGTTGGAGTAAATTACTTCAGAAGTAACGTTTACTAAAGAAGCCTGTACTATGGAAGTACGTTACTATGGGAGCAATTTAGTCTGGAAATAATGTTGGAGAGCTCAGTTACAATTTACTCTGTTAGCTTTAAGACTACAGAAGTAAGAGTATTGTTTTGTTTGTGTGATTTACTTGAAGCTATCAGGATAAGGTTATGTGATATAGGAAAAGGGGTGAAAGTGGTAAATGTTTGTTGGTAGAGATATTGAAAAATCCATTTAAATAATATAGAGTGCAAAAAACGTGATGTAAAGATGCCGGAAGAGAAATGCCTGAAAAGTCTTGACGGATGAGTTTAGTGTTTTGAGTAAAGGGAAATATACTGAAGACCAGCTTATAATTCTAGAAACAATGTTCTGAATCTTCATATTTGCATCACAGATCATTTGTATATTTATGGAGAAATACCCTTTCCGAATTCAGGAAAGTTGACCATTTCTGCCTAGGGCACAAAATACGAATATGTGTGCAGTCAATTGCAACCACAGTGCGTGGGAAACCTGCAAAAATGAAGAAGAATTGCCTTTTATTTTTGGAACATTCATGTATATTTATTTATATAGCCTTGCTCTTAAGTTCAAAAGTGCTCTAACAATGCAATGAAAGATATGACCAGCAGGCATATGATGAATGTTTATAAGATTGCCTATAACTATCTGAAATGTTCCAGTACAAAACATTTGTAGGATGCATAACAATTGCAGTTTGGGTGATACAGCTTTGTGTTGTGAGTTTTGTTGTAAATGCCCTCCAAGCAGGTTCAGAAGTAATTTAAAAGGATTCTTTCCTAATACCGAAATGTTCCTTGAACTCTCTATATAAGTATCATATGGATGTCACCTTGCGCATACTATATGCACTATCACATTCCTGTTGTGTTCTTAATCGAGATCATCAGTATAATTTTAGGTGAGTTACTCTAACCAAGTCACGAGAGTAAATTCTAACTTATATTTGTACTCTATTTACTTCTGTAGTAACATACTACATGACAGTGCTCTCCGACATTTACATATATAGTAATTTACTCTGGTAGTATCTGAAAGAAGTAAAATGCTTTGTAAGTACTTCACTCTTGTATGGAAGTCACTGAATGTGGACTTTAATAGTAGTTTACTTCGGAAGTAAACTTACTCTAGGTTGGTGCATGCCGCCCTAAAAGTGTGGTTGATAAAGCTGGTGTTTTGTCAACAAAAACTCTCAACCAAATAGCTGATGATGCTACTGGCATAGGCATTATTACCATTACAAAAGATTTCAGATATCACAGACCCAGAGACCTATCAGACCCCAGCTGTTCTAAACAACAATTCAAGTGTAAAATCATCAACGCAATCAAATGTTAATTTATTTTTATTTACATGCTTTTTAGTTGGGACGTGCTGGAATACTTGAGATTATTTTATTATTGTTTTTGTATAATAAGGTTAGTTTTATGCAGGAATAAGTAATACAAATTCAAGATTACTATTTGTAGTTGGTGAATAGAAAATTATAAGTACAACTCACAGGTGTAATCTTAACAAAGGTGAACATTAATGTTTATACATTACAGTATTGCAATTCAGTAATAATGTTTATAGTTAAGAAGAAGAGAAGTATAAAATTTGTTTAACATTTTACTAGTTGCATTAACCTCAGAGCTACCAAAGCAAAAGACGTGACAACACTGTCCATGCGACTATTTGAAAGTAGAAGTCCGAGGACGTTAAGACATGAACGCAACTGTGTGTACGATATATGTAACCATAAAATCCTTATTCCATCTGTTTAGGATCCATTAGCTTTGCGTGGAGGTATCGGGGAGAAGAGTGTACGTCAGATGTTGTCACATGCACAACGAGTATCTGAACGTGCTCTACCTGGAGACGGGGAAGCTATCAGAAAGTTATGTGGCGACATTACTACTATGACGGATGCTCTCTGTGAATTGCGACAGGATGGCAAAGGTGCTACTCCACAGGTAAACAACATAAATCTCCTATGCAATAGTAACTTTATATATCTTAGAAAAAATATGATGCGGTGTACTATAAACATTTAAGCTTAGGTTTTCCTCATAACGACAGACTTGTTGAAGCACAATGTAGTGCCAACTAAATGAAGTAAGAGGAGAGTTCAAATATAAATTAACTTTGTAGAGGGTTGTTTAAAGAAAAATTGAAGAGCATTTTTTGGATTCGGATTTTAAGCTGCATAAAACTTTTTGGACACTGCATGCAAAAATGTTTCAATATATGTTAGAATACGTTAGGAAAGGTAGAATTAGAAGACTGAAAAATTCAATGCCATAGCTGAGATTTGAACCAAGGATCTCCAGGTTTCCATCCAGTTGCTCTAACCACTGAGCTACGCTCCATGGCGACATGCGAGCAGGGCAATAAATTCTCCAGCTGATTGCATTGGCATTGATTTTTTCAGCCCTCTGATTCTACCTTTCCAACCTTGACCTACACACATGTCAATGTGGAAGAACAATTAATTCATAAAATATGTTATGTTTCAATAAATGTTATACAGCTTATGTTTTTGTTTCTCAGCTAATTTTACAGCATTTTATAATTATCTTTTTATGTGCTCCATGGTATGAGAGCTGTGCCAGCAGTACCTGACCTAACAAAGAAAACACAATAATTTTGGGAAATAACATCTTTATTTCTCTACATAGTCTCCTTTCAGCTTGATACACTTTTCCCAGCAATGTTCAATAGCCTGTTTATAGTGAGAACCGTCAAGTTCTGCAAAATAGCCATCAACTGCAAACTCCACCTCTTCATTGTTTGCAAATTTTTTACCACCAAGCCATTTCTTCAACTTTGGAAACAAAAATAATTAAAGGGGCTAAGTCTCATTGATTTTGGCCATGACGATAATGGATGTGTGAACTGATGCATTGTCTTGATGAAACAGAACTTTCTTTTTCGCTTAAACTCTGCCACACAATATTTTACTGTTGTAAACAAAGGAGCAGACTCCCTCAGAGCAGAATCTAGCTCAGCTCAGTTTTAACATTAGTTGGACTAAAACCTTTCAAATGAAAGTATTGTATCACATAACGATGGCCAGTTTTATCCATGTTTACAAATTTGCTGAGAGTGTTCACTATTAATGGCTGCCAAACAATTACTAAACAATGTAGTTTCGTCAAACTTCAAACTTAAGCTTTTATAAAGGTGGTACTTTCTACCATAGTCATCTGTTTGAAACAACAACTGCTATATATATGTCAGGTTGGATACTTCTGGGACTGCCCTCGTAAGTAAATTATAGTGCAATAAGTTAAGCTAAATTCTTAATATATCTTTTCCTTTTGATGATAACCTCTGAATTGGCTGAATTATACAAAGCCTTTGGTTTGGTCACATGGCTGGCCTAATGGGAATTTTCTTGGCACTGAGAAGCATGCTGTTTTCTGGCAGAGTTGGATACTCCAACTCCTTTTAAATTCAGGTGCATAGTTTTCTGATGCAAATTATAACTACAATAACCATATATCTATGCCATAGAACATGCTGGAAATTATATCCTTGTGCTGCCAATCGCTCATGCATGCTTAAAACCTGTTCTTACTGCGTATGGTACCACAAGTTTAAGAAAATTTCCATGAACACTCATTAATTCTTCATGGCCATGTATATAAAAACAATTAAATGTAGGTCAATAGAGCAATTATTAACATTGTCCAACACCCAATTGCATAATTTAACTGTACTCACATTATCACGTGGTAGCTAATCCTGAACTACAGTAACGTCATAGGGAACACACCAACAGCAGGGAATCTTGTGTATAAATCTCTGTTTCACTTCTGTGTAAGAGCTTGTTGTACATAGGAACCATACATGAAGACTCTGTGTGTTAATGTATATCGACATTTTGGCATTATAACAGCACTAACACACAATAACACTGAAACACATGGTCTCAAAACATATCAACCTCTGTACAGCACAGACCTTGCATCAGCTGATTAGTCAGCACAGGTAGAGGAGGGAAATTGGAGGGGGAACAGAACCAGTTAGACACAGCGCAGTGCATGGCAAGCAATTTCTTGCAATACAGCCATGTGTCCAACGAAGGCTCTGTAGTAGAGGAAAAGGAAGAGATAAAAAAGAAAAGAATTGCCCCATTTCAAAGTTTTTCATCTGTACAGAAATCTAAATATGCTTATTGCTTGCAAACAGGCTGAGTGCTTAGCTCGTGGCATCCAGGACAAACTTTGTGATTTGTGTGGTCTGGTGCAACAAGCAGTGTCGGGTGTAGAGAAATCTGGTGTTCAACAGCCTGCACATACTGTGTCAGGACGATTGGAGCAGGCACGTCGTTGGTTGGCCCACCCTGATCGAGATGACAGAGGACTTGGACAACAAGCAATTGCCTTAATAGTTAATGAAGGCAAAAAGGTAAGGATTAATAATAATAATAATAATAATAATAATAATAATAATAATAATAATAATAATAATAATAATAATAAATAAGAATAATAATAGTTGTCTGTATTCATAAATTTCGAATAAGCACTAACCATTTAAACCTAGGGACACCTATCTGCAATTTGAATGACAGATGCACATGGTGCAGCTAATCATGGAGGCAGTAATTCCAAGTTATGCTTCATAAATGTGTGTAGCTATATTTTGGCTCTACATGCCCAAAATTTAGATGGCTGTGATTGCCAAATTAAGGTGGATGCTCAAGGCAGTTGTATTTAATGTAAACTTGTGAAATCTAACCATTACAGAATATCCATTACTTAATTACCTTTTGGCTTTTCCGATATTTAACCAATCTGGGCAAATCTTTGAATATTGATGCTACAGGATTCAGCAAAAATTATAGATATTTTACAATTCAGTAATTACACCACTCTTATGTTCAACTCTTTAGATGAAAATCTTCATTTTAATTAATCTTGATTAAATTTCAGACACACATGCTGTAGGATCTAGAAAAATTACAGATTATGTCTTTCAAAAACTATACCTATATTACTTTCAATCTCTTACCTAAAAATTTAAATGGTTGACTGACCTAAATGAAAGTTAGGACACTTAAGTAGCCAGGCAAGGAAAAATGAAGGCTAACTCAAATTCTACACCAACAAAATCTAAAATGCATTACTCTGTATCATTGGTGACCAATAGTTTTTAAACTCATATGGAGCAAGTGCTCACTCAGTAGTATGAATATAATTAAAGATAAAATGCAAAATAAACGATTCAAGCTATATGCCAATAATAGAAAATTATTCATTATTTTTGTTTAAAAAAAAAAGTCAAGTTTAAGATATTTGCATCACAAGTAAAATTTATATATGGGAATAGCCTGTGAAGTGCTCCTCATTATGAATGACTTTTGCGTAACTGGTAAACCGACAGACAGAATCTTACAGTACAAAAAATGTAGATCTTGTTAAAGCACACAATCTAAATAAAATAAGAATTTTTATGCCATTAACCATTTCCTAGATATTCTTTGTTATTGCTTTAAATTTTCAATTATTTGAACTTTTTTCAAGTGGTAAATCGCTATTTTTTGTTTTTTTTTTTTTGTTTCTTTTTTCTGCCCCCTCCTTGGTTGTGCAAAGAGCATGGAATTTTAAAGCCATTACATAGCAACCCATTTTATTGCTCTGGTGTACTGTATTCCTACTGTACCTACAATGAAATTTATAATGAAACCATTTCTGTCAATGTTTGTCTCGTTTAACAAGAAATAGATAGAAGAATAAGCTTTTATAGGAATAGTTTATAGAAGAGTGAGTATAGAAGGTCATATGAGTACAGTGCATCATACTTTTAAGCAAAGTGTATTTTAGGAGGGAGAATTGTTCAGTCATCTCTAGGAAATGAACTGAGGCTATGCACATGAAGCCTGAAATGAAACCTTAAGTATTGATTCTCTTTGGTCTTGCTCTCTGCTATTTTGAAGAGTTTTCTCCTCCTGCAAATTTATGCAAACTTACGTTACTCCTCCAGCCAAGTAAGGAATACCTAAAAATATAGCAGATTGCTAGTTATTTGCTTTCCAATAGTAAATGTAAACACCTCAAACTAATGAAAATAAACTGAGCAATACTATAACTGGTAGTATGTGCAACCACAAGACCTTCTCTTTAATAATTATTGCTGAGATAAGAAACTTTGCATTAGGATTGTGGAGGGACATTTTGAACTAAGCCATAACTGTTTTTGCTTTTATTTTGGTGGGGGAGGCAGTTCTTGTGAAAGAACAATATCCTTAATTATTAAAAATAGTAATTTAACCAGACATCCTTTAATTAGAAGAAAATAAAAAGCTGTATTTATATGAACCTTGACTCCTTAGAGGTGAATAATTACCAAATTGTTGTGCAAGACATAGCTTAGTATACCTGCATAACTTTTTAGAGAAGGAGAGAGGAGGGAAACATTCTCTCTACAGCTTGTAGACAGCAAATATTTGTGATCAGTGAGAGCTCAAATGAGCCCATGGTCCAAAAAACTAAGTCTTTTTAGAAAAGAGGAAAGTCCCAGGAAAACCTTATCTAGACTGCTCAACCTATGAAATTGGACAGACAAGCTATCCATAAGAAGTGGGCTTGACTACTGGCTGGTTTCACAGTTTTAGCTTAAGCCAAAGCTTTAGTAAGCTATGGATGCCACTTGGATGGGCTTTGGTTTAAGCTTTGCAAGTTTCACAGTAAGGCAACCACGTTCGACTCTACTGAGTTGAACAACTCCACAGAACTGAAAAGTTTGTAGCACTTTTGCATGTGCATCGAGTGAATTCCCATCATTTGTTTGCGGTGCTGTTCCTAAAACAAACTTTTGTAGGTTATCCAGCAACTTATAGTTTATATGGCCAAAAAATCAGAGTCAAAATGCACTGCAAACTTTACTTTTCAAGCAGTTAGCATTCTCCTAGAAATTGTGAAGCAGCATAAGCGTGTAATAGAGCGCAAGCAATGGGACAGATTACTATGGAATAAGAAAAACCAAATGTGGGGAAAATTGCATTATGAAGAGTAAATTAGAATGGTTGAAACAGCTCTGCATGCTGTAGATTTTGAGATGCTGGAAAATTCTCCAACTGCAATTAGCATGCTTCCATTTGCATATAACCTCGGTCAATGTCAGGATAAGCATTGCTACTGAAGTAAGGTATAAATCAATACGTTATAGATGCGCTGGCAATGGAAAGTGAGAAATCATACAATAAATGTATGAAATATAAATTTAAAATTATTTTGATTACCAGTCAGTTTTATGTTTAATTATACCTTTAGTGCCAACTGTTTACTTAATTGAACTCTCTCATAGGATTCTGTGTCATTTCATATGTAAAAATGGTTTGGATGCATTTTAAACACTGTAGGTCATCTTCCGTTGTACATATTGGTTAAAATAATCTGCATTTCTTCATCACTATTATCTTCTTCAGATAACATAGTGTTTAGCTTAAACTACAGTTCAATGCAGCTTGTTGCTTGCACTACACATATAAACTTTACTGTAGCTTAAGCCTCCACTAAGCCTGTTTAAGCTAAGCTTAAACTGTGAAACTGGTCCTAACTGTGGTCACATGGTGCAATACAACACATTTTAGTTGCTTGTGAACTATGGTGTCAAATAGACATCGTTGGAATAAGTGATAACTAGGCTTGTAATCTTCGGAACTAATAGTAGAATGTAGTGCTTTTAGGTTACCTGCCTTCTTTGACAGAATGTGTGAGAATGTAGCCGAGTAGGCAAACATGAGCTCATTTGTATGTATCTCACTGCAGTTGGCTTTTGTTTACAGTCTTCAAGATTACAAGCCTGATGATAACCACTAAGCAGGAATAATTTCATATAATGTCAAAATAAACTGGAGCTCTAAGAAAGCTAAACATATAGTATGTGAATGTAAGCTTGGTACTTCAGAGTATGAGAATATATGACACCTAAGTCTGATTGGAATATACATTAAATGATGGTGTAGAGAGGTTTGTCAAGAGCAATGTTTTTTTTAACCATGAAAAACCCTAAGAAGTGAGGGGGTAGTTAAGGTTTTCATTTGAATACCTAAAAAGAATTTAATTTTCTCACATTATTTAGCAAATAATGAAAATAATGTGCACAGAATAAATAATTTAACAAGCATATACTTTTCTATGACTGCTGTCCAGGATCAGAAGAAAGCTGGTGTAAGTTTGTTTCTATGTTCTTTCTCTTAACTTCTAAACAAAATGTCACTTTCTCTGTTGTTGTTCATCATCATCTTCATCATTATCACTGTTGTCCTAGTCATTCCAGTAATGATAAGATGATACACACGGGGCTGGTTTCACCAACCAATGTTAAAAATATTCGAACATCTTGTTTGTTAACAAGGTGTATGAAGTTTAACATAAGGTTAAAACTTTTGCATTTCATCAAGCTTTTACAGCAAATTGTTAGCTAACATTTTTTTAACATCAAAGATAACTAGTGATGTTCCCGATTGTTTGAGGTTAGAATCACGATGTCAACTGAAATGTTCCGCCATTTGAAACCCATTAATTAACATCTGGTTAATAAGTATAGACGTATTATCAAGTACAAGAAAGCTGATGGTCTTAAAAGGATAAGATTGCAGCCTTGGACAAAATCCACGAGTAATTTAATTGGAATGAACATGTTTCTCTTAAGTCCAATAAGCAACGGCAATTTTATCCTAACGTTAAGTGCAGCACCAGAAATGTTAGGTGCAAAGAGCATTTAGGATGGTTTAAAACTGGTGGTGGACACTGCATTGAAACTAAAGTGGACAAAAATGTGTTATCTCTGATTAATCGGGCAGACCCGAAAAAAAAAATACTGTTTGCTTCTTAAAGCAATTGCTTTGGAAACCTTCTGGATAAACCCACAAACGATAGCATTGAAAATACCAACATTATCACCCAAGTAAATGAAAAATGGTAATAGCATAAAATCTAAGTACCTAATTAACACTTGTAGCATAGAAGAAAGAGGCATGTTTCTGTTGGTTGTATTCTAACCTCTCGTATTTCCCATAAAATAATGCTCATTACCCCTTGGAGAGTCTATATCACTTTGAAAATTCCTCCGTTTGCAGGATTTCAGATTTATTATGATGTACGACTACTCTTCTATTAGGAATGTCATTAAAAAATGCAATTGTAGCAAACTCGCATCAGCAGCTTGGTTTGCGGCAACCATTTTCCAACTTCTAACATTTGTTAAATGCCTTAACACAGGGTATGGGGATGTTAAGTTAACACCGACTTTAATACATTGTTAAAGTCAACATTGTTTGACGAAACAGAATTTGTGTTAACTTCAGTGTTAAATCAGTTTAACATTGTGTTAAAATTTAGCATCTGTTGGTAAAACCAGCCCACAGTGTTCTTGAATCCCTGTCCAATTTGTTCAAATAGGCAACCCAAATGATATAAGGGATGGTAAGATACCTGTACTGCTGTATCATTACATGACGTAGGACTGCTTGCTTCTGTTTCAGTTATTTTATTTAAAAGCTTTCTGGTATTGGTGACACTTATCACTGCAGACAAGGCAAGTGTATTCAATAAACTAGCATTTAGCTTTGATTGTTACATGAATCTAACCAACATACTGTTTGTATATTATTATTGTATACTCTGTTTACTATTATAGTGTTTTGTAATATATATTCTATAATACATTACAGCACAATAATAATATGATGATAATAATATGTCCAGACATCCGAAGATTACCTGTTAAGTAGATGCTTTGATCTTCAAATCCTTAGCTGTGCTTGTGTATGAATGTTCCGAAAGAGGTTCCGAGTTTGAATCCCACTCTCATTTTCAGAGCTTTATGCCATAATACATGCTGTACTTTACATACATGTATCTATGTATGATGTAAAAAAAAGAGTTACATATACAACATAATTTTATCGTAATTCTGTGTGTTTCAAGAAAGATTGTCAAATCAGTCTAGATGAATATGCTTCCAGAATATTCGTTTCAGATATAAAAGTATGTTCTCTCGTACCAGGACGTAGTGCAACATTAAGGTAACAAGATGTATACTAATGAAGAATACGTAACGATGGTACAAATACTTGATGAGACTGGAGGAAACCTTTCTGCTGCATAAACAATGTACAAACAATGGAATCTGCAACAGTCTGCATTTGTGTCATATCTTCGGGCACATTGTTGTAAGACTAGAAATGTATGGAACATGGAAGACCAGTCCATGCACCAGGGTCAGGCTGGTTGTTGAGAATCAGGATGTTCTGGCTTTATTTCACAAGGATCCGTACACGAGCATTAGACAAGCCACATTCAAACGAGGACCACTTCCATTTATTGAATACTCTGAGGACATAATTGGCACTCTTACAAACTTCAGTGGTTGAAGTGTTAACAGAAAATGACTTTCAATCCCTGAACTAGCTATTGCTATATGATGCTACACTATCTTCAACAGCATCCGGATTTCATTCACCAAGTTCTGTGGTCAGGCAAAGGTATGTTCACCTATACTGGCAGTGTAAACCGACAGAAGACGGTGTGCTGGGTAGATTGCAATCCTCAGTAATTCTGTTGGCATCGTACCCAGAATTAATGGAAACTCAATGTATTGTGTGCTATTTTAGGAGATAATCTTGTTTGACCAGTTTTCCTAGAAGACAATCTCAATGGATAAAGTTTTGTGAACTTCCTGTGCATCTAATGGAGTGAAAGTTTAGATGATGTCGAGCTGAATGACGCACCAGCACATCATGCCTTCATGGTGCAAGCGTTTCTTCAGCTGCCTATCATGGAGGTGGATTGGCAGCAGACCTATAAGATGGTCACCTGTCACCAGACAGACCTCACACACTTAGATTTTTTCCTACGGGAACATCTAAAAGCACAGGTCTATCGCAACAGGCCAAGAACCATTGTGGTTCTATGCCAATGAATTATTGCTGCTTGCCATAATGTGACACCAGAGGTTCTTTGGCAGGTACACCAATGCATATGTAGATTGTCAATCAGAGTGGAGAATAAATGGAAGAACATCAGTATCAAGACTTGTTACACATACCATTGTTTACTAATCAAAATTTCAAATGAATACAGAGTGGGAGATGGAAGGTTCAATGAGAACTGCTTTGTTTGAATAGCTGAAGTATTACTGTATTAATTTTGTAATAATTGTTAAAATTTATAGATTGTATCATATTTTTGTGATGGCACCACAGGTGATGAAATTGATGATACTGCAGTGAAATGATAATTGAAAAAGGAATTTTCTGAAGGAAATGTTCCACGCCTAAATTTAGAGTACCTCCCCAGCATTTGGCATTTAGGAGGACTGAAGAAAATCCGAAAAAAGTCTGGCACAGGGAGGACTGTCCTAGCAGTATTTGAACTGCGGACCTCCCGAATGCGAGCTTGCCACATTACCATGGATCCATCTTGCTCGATTTTTTTCTTTATTGGTGTACTAAAAGTCATGTATTGGCAGTAATATGTGAGAAAAAGATCAAGATTTTCGTTTTATCTAAACAGTAATGCTGTTTCAGTTTACTGTAAACCCCATCTTCAATCTGTATCATATAAAAAACTATTTTCAATCTCTTTACTACTACATTCATTGAATTCAACAGAAATATTTCATTAGTCCTTTAAAGGATCATCACAAAGTATTTTGATGAACAGACATACCACTACACTTAAAAAAACCTAGGGGCTGACACCTAAAATAACCTAAATAGCTGTTTTTCCTTTTTCGAAATGAAGAAAGTTATTTTCGGATTGAAACTCATTGTCTAATTATTTCCACCACTTATAATCAATAGATAGTTCAAGTTACTGAGTTAAACGCAGCACATGTGACGTGGTGACACCTGGATGCAACTGATAGAAGGTCAAGAGGAGTGTACTTGGCTGTCTGCTGCCATTTACTATGCCGAGTACTTAAAAGATGCTAAAAATGTTGTCAATGAATTTTATTTTCTTTCTTTTGAACTGCATTTTTACTGTTTTTCATTATTGCTTATTACCGCAATTACACGCACGCACCCACCCACCCACCCACCCACCCACCCACCCACCCACACACACACACACACACACACACCCACACACACCCACACCCACCCACCCACACACACACCCACCCACCCACACACACACACACACACACCCACACACACACACACAGGGCTACGAGGGCCGGCAAATATCAGCCATACTATCGAGTTTTTTTTCTTTCTTCTTAAGCTCCCTTATTTACCCAGTTTATGATTACTGTGTTTTACTGTTTACTTTACCGCTTATTACTGCAATTACAGTAACACACACACAAACACCCATGCCCATGGTGGGATTCGAACCTGCGACCCTCAGCTTGGCGGAGCACCGAAGCTACATGCTCCAGCGATCACGGCTACCAGGGCCGGCATGAATTGGATGAAACAGAAGCTTCCTTCATTGCCAAGGCTAAGAAATCAGTCCAGTATTCCACTCTTGCCGCTTCCCTTGCATACATTAAGACACATTTTTGTTTTAAACCAGAAGCTACTCTCCGGTTGGAAAGTACAACTTTGCCACTGAAAGATCCTCTAGACATCATTGGCAATGTTTCCAGTAAACAAATACCTGTACCAGTGGGAGTTGCATGTTCTTTGAAGTTGCAGACGATTCTTCAACGAAATCCTGCTTTTGAAGATATGAAAATCAATTCAGTACTGCAGGGGAAAAGTATACAGGAGAACTACCCCTGAACCTGTTGCACTGGCATCTATGTTCTACGCGCCAATGACGTTCCGTTGAAAAAACTTTTCTTCATACAAGAACGTGTTAGTGATAACAGGAAATCGTTTACGCCAGAAAATTTGAGAATGTATGTATCTACTGCAATGCCAAAAAACAAATCTTACAACTAAGCACCAGAAAAGCAAAATTATTTATACCTGTATTGATCCATGAAGTAAAACTTTAAAAACAACTTTTAATCAAGAAAAACCTAAAAAAAAACCTATTTTAAGCATATAAAAAACCTAAAATGAAGGTTTAGTCCACCTAAAAATCCGGGCCCTACTCATAAGTGATTAAAATTTATACCATTCTTAAAACCCTGCAGTATACAACCAACATTACCAGTGCAGTGTGTACAACTACAACATATTGACTTCAAGAAGTGGATGGGGATGTGTGATGAAGGCAGTGATCTATGAAATAAGTTGTAAAAAACTAGCTCATAACTCTCTTGAGTTATTCCTAGAAATGGTTCATTTAACTATCATTTCCAAACATTGAGACTCAAATGTATAGTGAGAAGTGGTAAGCACTATAGGGTTTAAGACAAGCTACAGTCTGATCTACCAGTTACACTTGTTTTGCCATGTTTATTTTGTGTAGTCTCTTAATTTGTTGCTGGATGTATAATTTGAAAATACAGTAAACCCTCAATTTAACAGACTAATGGGAGCGGAGGGGTGTCTTTAAAATCTGAAGTCCATTAAATTGTGAATCATATAATGAACTTTTAAAATAAAGTATTACACTTGACATTGTGTTTGGTGAATTTCACGTGCTTCCTATCTCGTGTTGTAGAACCACTCTTTGAACTGTCAACAGTGTAATTAAGTGAAAACTGTTGAAGTTTTTCCTTATTTTTGAAAATATCCAAAACAATGTGTTTCATTCGCAAACACAAGCAACAGATGCACCGTTTTCCAGCTTATTAATTAGCTCTAGTTTCTGTGTTATGCTCAAGTTCACATGCATTCGTTTAACTACAGCATTATTGCAAGTAGCTACAATAACTTATTCATATCTGAAACATCTACAGATTAAAAGAATTTTTATAACACTGGAATAAATGCAACCATGTGCACCGTAAAACTGCTGTGTGCTAGAGAAAACCGTGCCGAATGTGCTGTGCTGATCAACTGATACTTGAAGCTGCAAGTGTGCACAAATTTTTATGAATGCACCTGAAATTCCAAACGAATTGTGGTGGGATAGTTGCTGTTGTTCTGTGTGAAACCAAAGTGTAATGTGAAAGCCGCTGTTGTCAGCCAAATTACAATTGCTTCTGCCTTTTAAAACTTTAGTCAAACTGTTTGCATCAATGGTTTCTTTTTCCCAACCACTTTTGCTGCATTGGTCAGATTTGGCCCATTAAATACTAAGTCCGTTAATCGGAAGTCTGTTAAATTGAAGGTTTAGTGTACAAGGAAATATAAATAAAAGTATAAGTTTTTTTCTTTTCTTTATTAAAACACTGAATAGGAGTTTTGTGGAGGTTTTAATAAACAATGTCTAAAAGAAAGAATGTAAACATCACATTCATTTGCTGAAGATGCAGTCTCATATCAGTGTGGCTGGTTGTTCATTTTCATGTGCTTGCAGTACCAGCTTTCTAACCACTTCTTAAAACAATGCAGAAGCTACTGCACTAACTACAAATGAATGGAAATTTGTGAACTTTGCTGCTCTCAAAACATTTTTTCTACAAATGTATTAAAGAGAGAAGGGAATATTTTAAGTAGTTCTTTTGGTGTTGTTTTCAAACCCTCTTGTGGGTTTTAAGGTGAAATATTTTAATCTTGGAAAATCACTAAAAGGTTCAAAGGATGCATTGACATATTATTATTGAAATAATGTTTTAGAAAGTAAATCCTATTAATACAGCATTGTTGCTGGTTTACAGTCAGTTTTATTCCTCAGAGTTTCCGAGAATAAAGGAAACTGTAGTAAAAATAGTTTGATTACTCTCAGATGTCAGTTTTGGCACTTTGGGTCTAGCAGCAGATTTGTTTGATCACACAGAGTTGTTCGTTTAATCTTACAGGTAGCAGATGGACTACCAGGAGTACACAAGGCAGAAATATTGGGCCTCTGTGATGAAGTTGACATCCTTTCACACCAGTTGAGTGAACTTTGCCGAAGAGGTCATGGGGATACACCACAGGCGCAGGATGTGGCCAGGTAAAGGCACTTCACCTCTTTCCAAGACCAAGGTTGCTGTATTTGAATCTATTTATTTTAGTGCCAAAGGATTAAACTAGAAATCCTGCTTACAAGGTTTTACTAAGTTTGTTTTACATGAAGGCTGGTTCACAATAAATGGGAGTGGAAACCAGAATGAGAACGACAAAGTTAAAATACATATGTTATGAAGGTAATCCTAAAAGTAGGGTCTCCAAAGCACTGGGATCGCAGGGAAACTGTTTGTGTGGATGTTGGCCATACTGCTTTTTTCCTTCCTCCCTCCACTCCCTTCAGAAACCACTGCACATCCCTTAGTGCCCTCAGTCTTGGCTTGGCAGCCAGTTATAATGGAGCTCCCATTAGCCACTACTGCCAGGTGCGAAGTTCGCGCAGTTATTCGCTTTTTGAGTGCAAAAGGGGTTAAGCCTGTTGGAATTCATTGACAGTTGATGGAAGTGTATGGATGTCAAAAATGTCCGCAAGAGGTGTAGAGAATTTGCAAATGGTCGCACGGAAATTCATGACGAGGAAAGAAGCGGGAGACCATCCATTTCTGATGAAACAATCGCAAAGGTTGAGCAAATCGTGCTTCAAGATCGGCGGATCACTCTCGATGAGCTCTGCATTGTTGTTCCTGAGATTTCTCGAAGCACTATTCATCGGACTTTGATGGAAGAGTTGAAATTTTGGAAGGTGTGTGCAAGATGGATCCCAAGAATGCTGACAGAAGATCACAAAAGGCAACGCGCTGAAACTTCCCGCCAATTTCTTCAATGCTATGCAGATGAAGAGGACAACCTTTTGGATTCAATAGTTACGGGTGATGAAACCTGGGCTTTCCACTTCACACCTGAGACCAAACAACAATCACGTGAGTGGTGGCATTCCGGTTCACCCAAGCCGCGAAAATTCAAGAGAACGCAGTCTGCTGGTAAAGTCATGGCAACTGTGTTTTGGGATCGAAAGGGGATATTGTTGGTCAACTTTATGGATCCTGGGACAACAATAAATGTCGACAGGTATTGTCAGACATTAAAAAAACTCAGACTGGCAATTCAGAACCGTAGAAGAGGAATGCTGAGCAAGGGCATAAGCCTTCTCCATGACAATGCTTGCCCCCACACCACCCGTCAAACCATGAATCTTCTGCAACAGTTTGGACACCCATCCACCCTATAGTCCGGACTTAGCACCCAGTGACTACCACTTGTTTCCCAAGTTGAAAGAACACTTGGCTGGAAGGCACTTTGGTGACGACGACGAAATGAAAAATGATGTCCATCACTTTTTCAAGAGCATGGCGACAAGCTGGTATGACATGGGCATACAAAAACTGCCACAGTGTCTACAAAAATGCATCGACCGAAATGGCGATTATGTGGAAAAATAAACAAATGTTAAAGCTTCAAAACTATGTACCATTTGTTGTCAATAAAAGTTTCTTTGTATTTTAAAAAAAATTGAAGACCTTACTTTTGGGATTACTCTTGTATAATGTGAGCATTCACAATTAATGGAAAGCTTTCTCGGGACCCAGGAATGGGAAGGAAGACTTCGTCAGATTTTAACTTTCTCATTCTTATTTCAGGGGACAAGGTTTTAGATTCATATTGTGTATATTAGACTCTTCACCTTGAAAAATATTCAAAACAGCTGTGACACAAAACAGCTGCTAGAGCTCCCCCTAGTCACAAGCTAGGAAGATAAAACTCCAACAAATGTATGTGCTGACTCCCTCAGATCCATTGAGCATTAATTCTTCTACTGAAAGCATCGCCTGTAGTTTGTTTATATGTAACTTAAACAAAAAAGAAAACAAACAAACAAACTAAAGAACAGCAAAAACCAGTAGAAATTAACAGAGAACAATAACAAATAACTTTAATGTATGTCCATTAATAAAGGAATGATGCTTGATAAGATTACAGGAATCCGAAATAGTGATTGATCTGCATTTAAAAACATACTTACTGTAATGAATTTTGATATCTAATCTGCATTATGTTGGCCGAATTGGAAGAAGTTGAAAAAATATCTATTATTGTCAGTTACAAATAAATGATATTCCAGTGCACAAAATCGACTTTCAACTTTGCTATCAATATGGTCATTGATATGCGTTCCCATTCTGATTTCTGTTGTGGTTCCCATTCTCGGGTTGTGAGTCAGCTTTAAATATTTTACTGTTGCCACTTAATATGCTGTGTGCTTCTTGGTTAAGTTGGCTTACACTGTCGTGATGTTACCCCACTTCTCATTTTTATGTAAGGGTCCATAGTATAACATGTAACGACACTGAATGGTTTTAAATGTTATTTGCATTATCTTTTTTATTTATATTAAAAAAAAAGTTAATTTGTGTGTCTGTGGCAAATGTATACTATGAAATTTTATAAGTAATTTTTCTTTTCAGTTTGTATGTCATTTTCTCATCATACTGCAGAAAAACATTATGTAATTTTTTTGTACTGGTTGTAGTTCCAGAAAAAAGAATTTTGAAAAAATTATGTTATAGCATTATACAGTGGTTTTAATTATTTGACTTTTTGGAATGAGCACATCAAATTCAAATGAATTTTACGAGAACTCCAACATGTGGCACAGCTTGAAAGAGTGAACATTCCAACTACAATTAAAATTTTAAAGTGAAAATATTTTTGTTTATAGTTTAATATCTTGTTTATGTTGAGCACATGTAATGTGCATTTTTTCTGGGTCTTTTAAGAAATTTCAGGAGTGCATTTCTGTGCATGTGATTAAGGATGCAGAGGGATCTCAAACTTAAATATGTTATGTTCATGGCAGTTTAATTTTATCATCCTTTTGAAACTTCTAATTTGCTAAAATACTGCAGCAGTAATTATAAAATTGTAATAGACATTTCTTCAGTTTTTCTAGTTTACCAAAAGAAACCTAAGTCCAAACTAATAAGTAATGTGAAAAATAATGATAAATGAATTAAAGCTATTTATGTTCAACATGCTGATCACAGAGCAATGTCATATAGCAGACGTTATGAACTAAATATTTTGAGGAGGCTTGTATTCTCATGTAACATAATATTTAAAGTAAAACAAATTCTGGGGAGGAAAACTATCAAAACTTTGTGAAACTAGTTACAGCTAATGATGACTGGACAATATTTTGCTTACCATTTTCTTAATATATGCAAGACCGTCTCCTAACACAATTGAGACAGGAGCGTGGACTAAAATGGCCTCTGTTATTGAAGAATTTGTAAACCAATCTTAAAATTTTCAAAATGTTGGAGCAGTTGTTGATATATCTCTGTGCATTCAGAGCAGATTTACAATAAAAGTAGTTGTTGCAAATTGAGAAAATTATTCAGAGTAAGTTGTCATGAAAATGAGATAGTAATTCTGAAAGTGTTTCTTTGAATGCCTTTACAATATGCTATTCATTTTGAGGCTTGGTTTCAGTGCCAAGTGGTATGTAATTGGTTGGAGAAAGGGAGGGGGAGGTGCTCTTAGCTTATCAAATTGTCCAGAATTTCTTTCAGGACAAAGGTGGAAATCTCCAAACTTTTCCTCCCTTCTGACCTTGTATGAACCTTCTTGAAGATGCTACTTAGCTGTATAAGAAGGCTAACCGCTGACTGATCATTCTGCTGTTTTTTCAACATTGTGGGAAGTAGCTCTTGTATTACTAGGAGAGAGGGAGAGTCCCAAGTTTGCCATGTTAGCAAGCGACCAGGGTGAAAAGAGGTTGAGTTGTATACCTGTGAAATGGAGTGCTATGTGGAGGAAAATAGAAATAGTGGACTATGGCATACTGATGTCCGCAAAATTTGAATGTCACAATGGAGGATATACTTCAAGGACTATTTCTCAAAATGAAGATTTTAAACTCTGGAATGGAATAAATGGAAATGAAATCTGGAATGATGGAGATGGGTATACAAATGAAAAGTGTAAAATATGAAATAAACATTACTATCAAAGAGTTAAAAAATGACATTACAAAGGAATTAAAAGCAATTGGATTTGACATGGAAGGAAAATTTAATGCGGTATTTGTATGATTGGTTGGAGAGAGAGTGTGGAAGGTGCTCTCAGCTTATTGAACTGTCCATGTACTCTTACCAGGACATGGTAGAAACCTTTAGAATTCCCCTCCCTTAAGGTCTCGTGTGCACCTTATAGAAGAGGTAAATAAGAAGCCTGACCATTGCCTCGGGGTTCAATTCAGTGCTATTCTGCTGTTTCCTCAGTGATTTCTTGCAGCATGCAGGCAGGTAGCTTTGTCTCTTCGAGAAGATCAGGCGAATCCTGAGTTGAATACGTTAGTGAGTAACCAGTTGAGAGAAGAGACTGTTACTTGCTGTGAATTGAAGTATTACTTGCAGGAATAACCAAGTATGACAGAGAAAGGGTTTACTAAGAGGCCATTCATAAGCATAGAAGCTTGTTTCAAGTTATTTTAATGCATGCATTGACATAAACATGACCATAAATTTATAACATAAACATAGAAGTTTGCAAGGTCCAAGCTTTCATGTTTATATCTATCAAACTTAACAAATAGCCAATCAGAGAGTGATTCTCCTTACAACTCATCACATGAGCATTGTGCCATGTCACATCAGATTTTCTATTGACATGTCTTGATTCACTAACTGGCTTTCTGTGTAAGATAGTGACCTGGAATCACTGGCGTATCTATAAAAGTCGCAACAAAACAAATAGTAATGATAGGTGTTGGCAGTTGCTTTGCAGGCTGCCATATTAGCTCAGCTGTTTCTGCTCTGTTGCGATTGCCTCACATCAGATTTTCTATTGACATGTCTTGATTCACTAACTGGCTTTCTGTGTAAGATAGTGACCTGGAATCACTGGCGTATCTGTAAAAGCCGCAGCAAAACAAATAGTAATGATAGGTGTTGGCAGTTGCTTTGCAGGCTGCCATATTAGCTCAGCTGTTTCTGCTCTGTTGCGATTGGCTCCTGTTTATGTTTCCATTTGTCTTTGTGAATGACAACATATTGTATTAAGTTTATTCTTAACTTTTGCATCATTATGTTAATGCTTAATTTTCATTGTGAATGGCCCCTAAGCCTCAATATAGTTGCAATTTTGACAATATAAAACAGCTCTCAGACTCTTTCAAGTTTGATATTCTGTTTTAGAACTATATATTTAGTTGCATGCTAAGTTATTGGAGGTGATTATAAACAGTGAAGCTGTTGAAATATTGAAATTGTGAGTGGGTTGATGATACTTTAGTTTCGTTAGTAAGTTGTCGCTCAGACATGTTTCGAAGATACACATCTCCATCAGCTGTATGTCCACTGGCATCTGGAAGGGGATCCCTTACTTTATGTCTGTTATATTGTCATCTAGTATGTAGTGCAGAACATCACTATGTTGTCAACCGGCAGAAATCCAAAGTTCATTACTCTTGTGTGCATCTTTGCTGATATGGATTTTTTTCCATACAGTGAGTTCTACTGGTGTTTTGGCATGCTTTAAGAGATTTATTTACCATTTAATGTTGTGTTCTGTTGACCAAAAGTGGTGAGTACAATAATGGGGAAAAATCCATATAAAAAATGCACACAGAGTAATGAATTGTGAAATTCTGTCGGTAGATGCCATAGTGAAGTTCTCCACTACACCTCCGCTGTTGAAACGTTTCACTTGACAGCTAGCAATTAAGTTGGTACACTCACAAAAAGCAGATGAAAAGCTTTAACCATTAGACTTCCTAAACCAATCACAGGGCAGCATTTCGGGTGGTCTATGACAAAGTGGAAACGAAACTGGAAGCGGCTCTGTTGCCGGATGTAGCTATTTCCAACCATGTGTTTCATTTTGTGTATCTCTAGCACGTGCGTTGAGTTTTTCTTTGCAAGCTAATATTGTTCATTTTTTTATATTTGTGGTTATTGTTGGTGTTTGTTTACATATATATTATATATATATATATATATATATATTACATTCATATTATTTATACAAGATTTGAAGTGCGACAATGTCTCAAAAACAACACCAATCACAGAGTGATGATTCATGAAGTAAAATCCTTTGTGTTGAGATGTGGCACTTAATATTCAGGCATTGGAACTGTTAAGAAGGGCTCAGGAATTCTTAGAACAGGAGGAGTATGTGAAGGTTCATGGGCATCCCTCTATTCCTGCTGATAAAGCCGTACAACGAACTGCAGCAGCTCTTGAACTAATCACGAGAACTGTTATTTACAAGGGAGTGAAACCCCAAGAGAAAGAGAACAAAATTCCTGAACCATCTGGAAAGCAGTGTGAATGAAAATAACTTAGTTATTGCAGCTTATTATTTGTTTTATTTCTCCTCATTGTAGCAGGCACTTTGCATTATATTGTTTCTATATTGTCAAAAGTGCTAATTTATTCCACATAAGTTGTAATGTTTATGCTGAGTCATTTTCAATTAGCAATAATAATAATACGAAATAGTTATTATTCAATGACGTTTGCTACTTGTATACACTTTTTGTGTGCGGCTTAGAAAGGAGAACAATCAGCTGTTAATGTTTACTAACCACTTTGGCAACGTTGCAACCACAATATAGCCAACATTACGTGAGGCCACATGAACTGTCAAGTGCAAAGATTCAATGGCAGGATTATAGACAGCTAGATGGCAGCACTGATACTGAAGTGGAGGATCCCCTTCCAGGTGCCAGTGGACATAAGCTGACAATGAAGATGAATGTCTTCAGAACATTTTCTGAGTGAACACTTAGTAAGTGAAACTAAAGTGTCATCAATCCAGTCGCAATTTCAGTATATGTATTTAGTGTTTGTTTAAAACCTCTTGATAATCGTGTTGTACTGCAACACTTGCTCAATTCATATCCTAGTATTCACAGAGTTTTATATGTAGTTGCTTTTCTGAAAAGGTGTAGAGTAGTGAGTACGTGAGAACCAACACTAGAGATGGGCTGTAGAATGGAATTAAATACTGTTGCCAGGTCATTGTCACAGAAACTGTATGAGCTGAAGGACCGAATCCAGAACGCAGTTGTTAGCCGTGTAGTTGAGGACTTCATTGACATCAGTTCTCCTCTTAAACATTTTACAGATGCTGTCCATGTGCCTGAAGGTAAGATGTATAATGAATAAAAGAGCATGAGAATGAAAATTTATGCATTACATGCACACTTAAAAAGCATGCTGCTTGCTTTGTGGGAGTATTGTTTTTCTCTAAGAAATCCATGTGGATATTTCTTCTTTGTCCTTGACCTTTGTAGCATGAGGTTGGTTCAATGCAGTTAAGTTTTCTTCTTGTCCTTAGAATTATCTGTAACTTTAGATTACATAATCTCAAAAGATTGGAACCTGTGAAATTTCTTCCACTAGTAATAAGGAAATCGTAGACTTGAACATGCTTTGTAGATAGATAGATACTTTATTTGTACATTTTTTCTACACAATTCTTTTTACAATATTCCACTTATATACCAACTTAACCTATGTACAAATTTCCTTGCCAGCTATACTGCTCTTTTTGCCTGGCACCCTGGCCTTCTGGCTCGTCTAAGCATTCCTTGCTACCTTTAATCCCTATTGTCCATCTTCTCCTTCCTCCGTTTGCCTTTCTACCTTTCTTATCTCTCTTACTTTTCTAATCCAATTCTCTTTTACTTTCTTTAAGAACTCCCCCATATTCTTATTTTGCTTTTCTTCTTTTCTCGTTAGCATTTTAATTGCTACTATTTTTCTATCCATTTTTTCCCATTAACATGCTTTGTAAATGAAGCTACTACACATCAAGACTTAACAAGCATAGAAAAGGCTGGCCCTCAGTAAACTGGAAATGGTAATAGTAACCAGAAGAGAATGGAAAGTGAAAAAGAACAAGCAGGTTTAGTTACAATACACAATGAATGGGCATATCTATCAGGATTATAGTAACAACTTGAAAAGTTTATTTTATCCATTGGGATATCATTTGCTCATAACTGCCAATTATATTTTTGTCACTTGCTTGTGACTCAGCTAACAATGCAAATTATCCAACTTCAAAATTCCATAAAGTAAACATTTCTAAAAGCAATGCCATTACTGTTTCTAGTTCCTGTAGCAAAAGGTTCATTTACTACAGAAGCATTTTTAAGCATAAGTTTGCTAGCCAGTCATGTTGTTCAGGCAGATCTGCAGCTAAATTTTAGTACATACGGCATCACAGGCAGTTGATACTAATGATATATGAAATGAAATATAATTGGGAAAGAAAATTTGAGAAGGATACTTTCCAGGCATAACTTTAGGTTACCTCCCTGGCATTTGCCAATTATGAGGACTGAGGAAACTCTGGAAGTAACCTCTGTCAGGGAAGATGGTCCTGGCAGGATTTGAAATGCAGACCCCCAATCACAAGTCCATGCCTTAATGACCTCAACTACAGTTATCAGTGGCTAAATACTTGTTATGGTGATGGTACAAACTCCATATTGGAACAAACTAATTAGGTTTGTTCTAACACACCAATCTCTGATTGGCCATAATCAGTTTATACATGGTCTGTGATTACATGGTGTGCAGACATCTGTTGGCAGCTATATCTGGTAGATATTGATTCTGGCTGTCTCTGGTGAGAGCAGAAGTTTACTGGAGCAATTGAGTGCAGTATGCGAACACAAAGTTTGTTAGAATGCACTGCCACTCAGATGTCTTTATTCCTATGCTCAAACTATCAGATATTGTTGATGGAACAAACCTAATGAAACAGCAAGAAGGATTGTAAGATGCTTTGTGGAAAATTCAAGAACAGATGAAACACACTTTGACTTCAGTAATTATATGAGGCTATAAAGGTTGCCTGAAAAAGTTGTGCTGTAACATATTATTTATTAATTTAGATTATACAGAGTATGTCTAAATTCCCCTTACAGACTTTGAGGACTTTTAGTATAGACCAAGACAATTAAGTTTAGCATAGAAACTTGTGTTCGGAAACGTACCGTTTTTCCGCTGCATGCAAAATCACCACACATGCTTTTTCTGCGCCACTCTCTAGGAGAGAGTTCAAGCACAACGGCGCACCAACACATTTTGCATTTGCGGTCTGAAGTCATCTGGACCAACAATTTGGGCAACGGTAGATAGGTTGCGGTGGCCCGATTGCTTGGCCTGCATGTTCTCCCAATGTGTTCCTGTTTGACTATTACCTGTGGGGTCTCATGCAATCCTTGATTTACGAGACCTCTGTGAGATCTGGGGAAGACCTACTAGCATGAGTTATGGCAGCAGTGAATGTTGGAGGACTAGGAATTGGTGATTGAGTGTACCAGAACATGGTAAGAGAAGTACCCATCTGCGTTAAAGTTGGTCATCACATCAAGCCCTTCTTGTAAGTGCATCCAGACGACAGGCAGCAGGAGTTGGAGAGAGCAATGTGTGTAGTATTTTGCATGTAGCGGGAAAACAGTACTTTTCCGGACACGAGTTCGTATGCTGAAGTTAACCGTCTTGGTCCCCACTGCAAGTCCTCAAAGTCTGTAAAGGGAATTTAGACACACATTTTCATTACCACTTACAACTTTAAACGTTTGGTATAAGCACAAATGTAGAGTGATGGAAGGAATTACAATATGTATACAAGTCCATAAAAACATGCTTCCATATTGTTAAAAGATCAGTCCATCCATTGTTTATCTTTTATGTGTTACTGCTTCACACATACAAATATCTATGTAATGCTGCATATAATTAACTTAAAGGATCATATGTCATAAGGAAAATAAATGTGTGCAGAATATATTAACATTAAGTTGACTGGGGCACTCTGACTTTGCTTACTTCTTATTTTTATGAAGACATGGGAGAGAGGTGGAGGGAAAGAGAGACTTGCTTTCTTTGACTTTTCTTTAGAAAATGCTGCATTATTGTATGTTTGTAGTACTTGAGCAGTTGTTAATAAAAGTTGCTTTTTCTATTTTCATTAGATATAGCCAACATTAAAATGAAATTCAACTAAATACTTACAGGAATCTGAAGGACAATTTTGTTTTAAGTAAACTAATTACAATATAAACAGCATGTTATAATAGAAGATCTACGGTAGTCTGCAGCAGTTCTTGAATGGTTTAGTTTTTTCCTGGCAGTTAAGCTTACACTATATATTATTCATAAAATTTTTATTTCCAAATAACTATATACCATATAAGTGGTCCTTTTCTCTTTAAACCTAAATGAGTTTAATTTTGTATTACTTTAAGATAGGTGTATTGCCCTACTTAACTATGTTGCAAAGAGGCATTTTCCATCTTGAAACAGTCTTATGCATCAAAGTATTGTAATGCTCTTGTTTGGGAAGAAATGTTTTGCTTGTAAACACCGAAACATGGTTTGGTGTTCTGTACTTCAAAGATTTTGCCAGGCAAATATTCAATTTTCCATGTATTTGTTCTATGGATGTTTAGGTTATTCCTTATAGCACTCCATTTCTATTTGCAGCATGTATTGAGTTCATTTTGTTTTGTTTGCTTGGATTTATTTTACTTTCTCTACTACATATAGTAAGTAGGGGAAGTATTGTATTCCACCCAAAAATTCGATACCGAGATTTCACCGGAAATACATGTTTTGAGACCCCCTGAATCCAAAAAAAGCATTTTTGGAAACATGTCCGTCTGTGAACAGCATAACTCAGAAATGAACAGTTGGATAAACACCAAACTTGGTATATAGGTTCAGTATCTTCCAGAGATGCACATGGAACATTTTTCGAAAATTTTAATTTTCTCAAAAATGGCTCTAACGATTTTGATTAAAATGTTATATGTGTAAGATATTTTCATGACAAATGAAATGTATATCTCGAACTTTCTGGGGATGTCTCCAAAAGTATTCTTCATTGTGAACGACTTTTACATAACTGGTAAACCATAAGAGATAGACAAAATTTTACTTCACAAAAAATGTAGATCGCGTTAAAATACACAATTTATGTCATATACATCTTTTTTTGTTGGGTGAACCATTTTCGAGATATTGCTTGTTATTCCCTTAAATTTTCCAATACTTATACTTTTTCTCAAATTCGTTATTCATTTTTTTTGCCCTGGTAATGCAAAGAGAATGGAATACTCCACATAGCATCCAGCTCTTAAAATATTTGACTATCGCTTAAAACCTACCAATTTCCCTTGCATCTACAAGAAAATTAGCAATAAGATTAACATCTCGATATCTCGATTAACATGAAACATATGGAGAATAAGCGTTTGTAAAAATAGTTTGTACAAGAGTAGAGAAAGTCATGTGAGTGTAACACATCAGATTTTTTTTTCCTTTATTGCTTTGTTTTCTTTTTTCTGCATTTTCCCCAATACAAAGTTTTTGGTATATTATTTAATATATAAATCTTTTAAACGACTTCAGCAGTAATTTCAGTTCATGTATTTGTGTCTCCCAAAAGTGAAAAGATGGCACTGATTTTATCACTTGTTTGTGTCTCAAATTCCTTGTACATTGTTTTAATGTTGTGCCAATATTCCTGTTAATTTTGCATATTCATTTTTTTCCGTAATCCATGCACTGTTTTCACAAATGCCTTTGTTCTCTTTTATGAAAATTTTCTCCTTCAGGCACCAAATCATGAGGAATTGAAATTATTCAAAACATTAAGAAACTCATAACCGGATGGCATGGAAATAAAAGAATATGAAAGATCTCTTAATTTTGAAAGGTCAACATACATAGTGTACCTACTAGTCGACTACAATATGAATGCTCTTGGTGGAGGGCACCACTGTGTTTTGTTGACATTCAAGGCTAGGGATCAGAGGGGAGTGAGGGACAAGGTGATAGGGAAATGTACAGTCGCACAATGAAAGAAGTACATGTGCAGGCCTCAGCCTCGCTAGTAAATGCAACTTGGAACTGTGGATGTTTTCTTTACCTGACTGTCCTTCTGATTTCCTGCCCACTTGTATCTTAACCATTTAGTTCCTCTTCCCAGCACACGCACAGATATCGTGGCCAACTAGTACATACTACAGCTGACACATTCACAGTAAACTGTTGAAACATGTTCTGTGAAGTTGAATGTTGCTGCTTTAAAAATGCATCTGATATACAAGTGGCATGACTTTTTCTACCCTTTAGGAACGTAGAGGAAGCTCAGATGCAGTGTTCGTATAAAATTCTCATTCTACTCCTCACGTTAAGTAAGTCATGCACGGTAAACAAAGAAGCAAATATTTCACTTACCACAAAAAATGTATTATTGTAATGGCTGTACAGTTTTCCTCCGGTAAGTTTGTCTTTGATTTTCCAGTTGTATAAAATTTGTTAAGGATGAAGAGATCTTCACTGACTGTTTGCAGAAAATTCAGTATACATTTTATTTATCTTGTGAAGATCTCAAAATTTATATTTAAACCAAAATGTTAGGGTTGCTTTTGAGAAAATAAATAACTATTATTGCCATAAATGATTGGGATAGAAAGAATATCGTGAAAATCTTCACTTTATATCCTTAAAATCTGCTTGACCTAAGTACAAATGTTATATTCATCCTACTTTTCACTTTTGAGTATATGCTCACATCCAGAGAGAGACAGCGAGGGAGATCTTCTGGTCATCTTAAAATCAAAATTTTGGTAGGTTGCAATAATTCTTATATCCTAAGTATTTGTATTTATTTTCATAATGCTGTACATAAGTCTTACAATTTTTAATACATTACTTTGAGTTGCTATTTTTTTTTGTCCCCCTTTTCTTTAGTCCATCATGCATTTTAACACTGTGCTTATTTATGCATGGTGGGTCATAACAAATTCATATTGCTTTATTTTTCTAAATCATTTTTCTCTTACTCTCCCCATATATTCTCCTATTCTTTGTATATCCCTCTCCTTTTGTATTTTCATTATCCTAACTTTTAATACTTTGTTAACATTCTCCCATTCTTTAGGTAAAAACTGATCTCTCCACAACTTAGTATCTTCACATTCAATTATATAATGCAAATCATTATCTGCCTCTCCACAAAGAGGACACTTTTCAAATTCGCTCCCTTCCTATCTTCCCTTAGCCTATGTGCACTTAATCTAGACCCGCCCCACCCTTCTCTCACTAACCTATTACCTACATCCACACACTTCTCTGTTTCCCAGTCCCCTTTAATTGTCTATATAGTTCCAAACTTTTCTTTCCTTCCAAACTTTGAAATAATTCTTGTTTCTTTATATCTTCCACTCTGTTCCTCACTTCTTTCCAGAAATCTTTGACTAACCTCTCTCTCTCCTCCCATAAGTTGCCCATTCCTATTTCCTGTAAAATTCTCCGTATTCCTTGAGCCCAGTTCATCCCAGCACTGGATTTTTCTTGGATTATTAAACATTCCCCCAAGATATTATGCTCATGCAATGATTTCAATCTATGCTAATATTTAAGTATCCTTTATACTATCATGCCCTTGCTACCTACTCCTCCCAACTCCAACATTGCTGCTCCATTAGGTGATGAAATAGATAAACCTAACATGCATTTACAGAAGGATCTATGTACTTTATGAATCATCTGCCATCCTTTGTCACTTCCCCAAATCTCTGATCCATAGACCATTTTTGCTTCAACTACAGCTTTGTAAACCCTTTCCAACCATTTAATTTGATTACCTGGTATTTTCTTTAAGCATATTCTTATAGCAGTCATTGCTAATCTTCCCTTAGCTAAGGCACTTATCTTGTGATCATTCCATCTCCCATTACTACTTATTAAGTAAATAAATAAAGAAAAGGAAATGTTTCTTATAGAGTATACTCATGATTATCTGATCTAATGGGGACCGTGTTGCCTTTGATATGGAAAAGCTTGTAGAATGTGCTAATAGGTTGTAAATTATGAAAAAAATGCTTAAAACTGTATAATTGTTTATTACAACGTAATTCCTTCAAATGTACATTGAATACTTCATACAGTTTAAATAAAAGATTCATAATTTTATAGACTAACCTTTTGCCTCTCTTGGACACTGATGTAATGCCCATGTTATAGGTACTGTAGATGAAGCTGCTAGGCTCTTCTTGCTTTCATTGTGGGCTGTAGCAGCTTTGCTCACCTTCAGTTTCTCAGAATGTAATGTTTTTGGGGTGATCTCATCAGTGTCATGCTCCTCCTCAGGATTGATGACCATATCAACAATAGTGTCATAATTTGTTGATCTTACTTACCCTACTTGAGGACATCTTCACCAGATGTTTCCATGGTAACACATCAGCTCATTAGATAGGTAGCTAAGGTACCATTCAACTTCACTGATACATGCTGCCTAGCACTGCACTATACAAAAAATGTGTTATGTTTATTTTGCTAGAACTCCCTTCATTAGCCCGGAGCCTCGGTTAATCACGAGTCTGATTAGTTGTAAATAACAGAGTATTAATTTTTTTTCTATTGGCATCATTATTAGCTGCCTTTTACTTGATTCTTTTATTATTCTTTTAGCTTGTCTAATTGATTTTCTTACAATTCTGAAGTAAAGTGGTATCTTTAGGTACACTAGGACGAGAGCAGAACTTCAATGACCGAGCCCAGCAACTACAGCAGTTCAGCACAAGAGCAGCTAAAACAGCACGCATGGTAGCTGCAGGAGGTAGTTCTGGCAACAAGAAATTGGCTGAGTCTTTGCTCAGTTCCGCATCCCAGGTAAAAGGCTAGCTTTTAGCAATACACAAGAACGTCATTTATCTGGACTAGATGGGACCGAAGGTAATCTGGATTAACAAAAATTCAGATAATCCAGAAACAAACTGTGATGTACAACAGTGAAATTTAGATCACTGCAAAAGTAGAACAGAAAACAATTGAATGCCATCCAGATAAGAGATCTACAATTGCTGTGAGGACTGTCACGAAAACTAATAAAACATAATCTCTCACTTTGTTGTTCTGTGACAGTAACTATGGTAATGGTAGTTACTGTTAGCTTGACGTGTGCGACCAACAATGAACTCTATGCTATCTATAGTGCCAACATTACAACCATATACATTCATATGTACTTATCAAAGGTTACGCATATTTTTATGTTGATAAAGTAAGTGGTAATCAATTCAGATCATTCAGAAATCTGAATTAATGAGGGCCAGATAAACATTCTTGTATACCTGCAAGCTTGTTCATAATGCCTACATAATACCACAATCTCTTTTCTGTTAGGCCACTAAACAAGTTTTGTTTCTCTATATCTTCAAATCACAGTCTTGCCTCTTTCCAAAACTCTCTAGTATTTGTTTCTCTCTTCCAAATGTTACCATTGCGCTTCAGTTAATCATGTACTTAAATGTTCTGCTTGCATTATTGAAATAATTTCAAATTAATAATATAATAGATAAGTATAAAGAGAATATACAGTGAAGTAAGTTCCATTTGCAAACAAGTTTCTACAAGAATCACTCCTGTCTATGTTATGCATAATTCTAACACATGCTTCTGTAGCATAAAGAGTCGATGGATATGTGGTCACAAGCATCCCACACTTCAGTTACATAAACTGGAAATGTAATAATACAATAAACAGAAGAAGTATGTTTAAGCAAACAGCAAAATATCACAAGTTGTTAGCCAGGAGGTGTTTCATTTTCATATACTCTAGTGTTTGTACTTGTGCGATATTACTTGCAGGTGGAGAGTTTAACACCGCAACTGGTTAGTGCTGGGAGGATAAGGATGAACTACCCTGAGAGTAAAGCAGCAGATGAGCATTTTCAGAATCTTGTGGCCCAGTATTCAGACTCTGTACAACGAGCACGAGCCCTTTGTGATGAGGCCACAGATTCTGCAGACTTCATCAAAATGTCAGGTATGGCAGCACTGTCAATAAGTTCTCAGCATATTTATTATTGCATTGCTCTAATTACCTATAGTAATGTTTCTCAATTCAAAGTTGTGCACCTGTTCTTATTTTTAAGTCAAGCTAGGAATCTTTAAATTTTGGTATCTGCACAGTAGTATTAATTGAGAGGTGTAGCTGTATTAACAATAAAATTACGAGGGCTGATCAATAAAGACTGAGACTGATTTTTTTTCACAGATATTTATTACTCCATTTCAATGTTGACATGATCTTTTTCAAAGTAGTCCCCCTCCTAACTGAATGCACTTTTTATAGCATCTCTGCCAGTCCTCGAACACATGGTGCAGGCCATTCTTTGTCAGGTCTTTGAGAATCGCCTCACTTTTCTTTAGCACTGCTTCAGTGCTCTCAAATCGAATGTCCCGGAGCTTTGCCTTTAGTAATGGGAATAAAAAGAAATCACAGGGGGTAAGACCGGGGGTTTAAGGTGGATGCGGCACACAGGTAATGTTGAATTTAGCCAAAAATTCCTGGACTTGATTTGCGACGTGAGGCCGCGCGTTGTCGTGATGAAGTCGCCACTCATTCTGATGATGTTCTGGACGTTTCCTTGTAATGTGCTTCCTCAGTGTAGCCAATACTGACGTGTAGTAGCTGCTGTAACAGTAGTGTGAGGGGGGGAACTGCATGCTGGTAAATCATTCCATTCCGAAACACCAGGCCCACCTTGCTTAGCACAGAGGACTCGCCCTTCTTTGAAGTCCTTGAACCACCTAAACACCGTTGCACGAGGTAGTGCATCTTCACTGTATGCTTGCTTCAGCTTTTCGAAAGTTTCAAGGCTGTATGATTTAAACGAAAATAAAACTTTATTGCGCTGTATTGCTCCTCTCGTGTCACCTCCATTTTGTGGTATTCGAAATTCAAGTAGGGTCAAAAATATACAGCATTACTACCAACCTACCGCTACGAGAGTGCTGTCGCTTATGGACATTATACATGAAACCCTGCTCTTTTCAAGTATTCGTGGTAGAGACATAAAACTATCAAAGAAACTACAGAAAAAATCAGTCTCAATCTTTATTGATCAGCCCTCGTATCTACCTTTGTATATGTCATAGGCATATTGCATACATAGAATACAGATGCCTTGGGGAAATATCATACATGGGTTTGTTATGGACAATTCTTTTCACATGTGGTTCAATATTTCTACTTTTAACCTTAAATCAGGTTCCAATCAGGTAATTTCTTTATTTATTTTTAGGAAAGTGTTGAAAAGCCTTTATTCTCAAGGATAAGCCCTACAAAATAGACCTAAGTGTTTTAGTGCCTCTTCACACATTTTCTCATACTCAGATAATAACTTTACCCAAACCAACATCAACAAGCTCACCTCAGACAGATTTTAGTTTTATCACACGATACCCAAAAAGAACTTTTATGCACGAATTTTCAGAATCTGATAAAGGGAAGTAATCTCTGAAGCTAGCCGTTAAAGTGCATCTTGTATATAAGAAGATAAACAAAGCAAGAAATAAACACCCTCACTGCATAAAAAGATAGCAACCATACTTCAAGAGGTCACTTATCGCCCAAAAGTATTTAGAAAATGAAAAAAAAATCGTTAGAGAGCAAAATATTATCCTAGCTCCCACAAACAGATGCTCCATAAGAAACATGCTAAATTCAGAAACAAAAGATGAGATTCCACTAAGCAATAGATTTGGAATATACCAAATTAACTCTCTTTTACATAGGAAAAACCAAAAGTATAAAAGCCAGAACCAAAGAACACAAATACAAGAAGACAAATCAGCAGTACTTAGCATCTCACTTTTGGGATCAAAACCATAGCCTGGACCCAAATCCAAAATTACTTAAAAGCATGACAGGCCAAATGAACAGTTCGCATAATGTTAAGAATGAAAAAAACTGATACATGTAGAGTTGCATATAAGATACTTAATATTTTAATATTACCTTCATTATATATATATATATAACATGTATTAAATTTGCTGTAAAAAGTTATAATAATCTAAACAAAAATATGAACATTCATAACCATCACACCAGGACAAAACATAGCTATTTCCAAAATAGATTAAGAGGAACTCTAAATAACCAATGCATAGGAAATAACACCAAAGACATGTACAATCACTTATCTTCTCAAATAAAACGGATAACAAATGAAAAGATAAAACTAAAAGCTACCAAGTCCTATCTGTTAGAAAATGCCTTCTGCTCCTTACAAGAGTACAAAAGAGAAAATATAAATGCACTCTAAAATACAGTATTTTTGCACTTCTCATTTTCTTGTATATATGTATATTCACTGTTATATTCTTGTATAATTGGATGATCCTTGTAAAATGTAGTTAATGGAGAAAACAAATACAAAATAATAAATTAGAGTATAAGTGACATAGTGCTACAGAACCGTCTCCACAAATGTGCAAGTATAAAGAGTTGTTAATGCTGACTACTCCAGTTGGAGTGCTCCTCTTTTTTGGAAGGTCAAAAATATATGAAAAGCAATTTAAATAATGCAATTTACCACTTTTGAAAGTCTGCAATAAATAAGACAAAATCACATTTGGCATTCATGCACATTCTTTAAGCATACAGTGGCAGTTAAATGCTTATCTGTCCATTTTTTCAAATGAACCATTTATTTATTTATTTATTTATTTATTTATTTATTTATTTATTTATTTATTTATTTATTTATTTATTGTAATTTTCTAGGAAAGTATTTTTTTTTTTGCATGTATGCTCTCAAGCAGATGCTGTATTTATTAGGTTATGTTTAGTTTAAGAATAAGGATTTTAGTAAACAAAGGAAGCAGCTGAAAACTGAGTTAACTAATTAGTTTTTTGTATTTGGCTCTTAGCATTGGCTGCAGATGTTTATATTTTACAAAAACGTTCATTTCGTTTGTGTTTCTTTCAGAGGAGCAAATCCAGAAGCACACATTTTTGTGTGAAGAAGCAATTCGGAAAAATCAAGCACAGAAGATGGTGGATAACACTGCCAGTATTGCAAGGTCTGTTTTAGAACTCTCATTTTATTACCGTTTGTATCTTTTGTGTAAGTCTATTTTAATTTTTTTAAGAATTTCTCCTACTATGTCCAGTTTTGAGATACCATAAGGTTGTATTCTTTTAATTAGTTGCAGTGGTCTAGGTCTCGGACAATGATTAAGACTTGTTATCTTGGAGACCAAACACAAAAGTTTTCTGCAGAATGCTAGTTAAACCAGTTCACTCCTGCCTACGTGACTACACAGCATCAAAGATTATGGATATGGATGTTGGTATTTGTTAATATGTGATGAAATAAAGGGTCATATTTCAGAGGTTAAAATTCATTATCTTTGCATATTTACATGCTCTGTGATATTTAGTGGTAGATTTAAATCATGAAATAGGATAAATTTTGTGAATAACATCTTCGCAACGCACAAAATAAAAACAATTTTCCATATTTTACAGCTTTCCTGAATTTTTATAGTGATTATGGATCAATATCTTAATGGACAGTCACCATTTTTTATAACCTCATATTATTTTGTAAATGCATGCTTTTTTCTGTTGTCACCATTCATTTGAGGCAATAACAACTAGTAGATTGACCAATGTTGTTTCAAGCTCACATCATTTATGATCATAGCAGCTAGTGAATATTTTAAATCTGCTTTTTGACAATGTCAATTTCCAAGAAATGATGCCAAAATTAGTGAATTTCTGTTGTTTCAACATAAAATGTTTTGTACTTCATTTTTATTTCTATTTTGAAGGCTTTTATATCAACATTGAGAAGGCCTAAATGAAACAGTAGGGTACATTGTATGTATACAGTAAGACCATCTTTTCGTGCCTTTACCCAAATGCATTTACATTTTTAAACATTTTTCTTTCCTTTTTAATTCAGTTTAAATACACTGCAGTTTTCGAATATTGGGTGTTGGTTCTTTCACTTTTAAAGGATTTGCTTACTCATCTTATTTTGAGGGCTAAAAGGGAGAAGTTCTTGTAAATGAAATTAATGCTGTTATATGCGGAAGAGCTGCAAATTATTGGTAATATACTGACGAGGAAGTGTGACTCAAGTGTTTAAATAATTATGTCAAGATCTGAGAAGCAATAATGTCATTGTACCATAATGCTTGCCATTAATGGAAGGAAATTGCCATTTTAGGTGATATATATCACAGAAAGCAGCGACAATGATTTCTAAGGTAAGAGTGCTTAAATAATTTAAAGAAGGAAACTATTAAGCATCTAAATGCTATAATTTTCATATATAATTTAATATTTTTGGGTTATTATTTAATGATGGTATCTCTTGATCAGAGAAAGGTAATTTCACTACAGTTCTAGTGATTTTATATTTTTGCATTGCCAAATTTGAACACATGAATTTTATGTGGTAAAGGCTATTCAGTTCTAGGTGATTTCATTACTCTTGCTAGCAACATCCCTTTTCTCCCTATTCGATGCCACCTATCACACACCTGGAACTGCAGCATCCTGTATTGTCCATGTCATAAACAACAATATCATCCAAAATGTAAGAAATGAATTACTTAAACAAGTAAATTAGCAGATTAAGATTTATTCACCTTTAGAAATCATACAGACTTATTGGTTTCGTCAAAGGAAATATAAAACATATGTACAATACATTAAGCTTACTCAAAGTATGGATACAATAAAATACATGGGGTAAATTCATTAACAATTTCAGTCTTATAATGTTAAATACAAAGTCAGTCATGAAGGTAGTCTTCAGGTAGTCGCTTGCTCTAACGTATTTCGTGCAGATAGAATAAAACCAGGGATCATGTAACAAAACAAGTTCACAAATTTAACTTTTCCCTGTGCAATATTCCACATATTCATCTAGGGAGTAAAATTGAATATTTTATTCAATTTTACTCCCAATGCAATTCTGCCTTATATTTATTTATAGAGGTTATATTTTTCAAGTACCCTAGTAAATACTTAAACACATATTTAAAGGATGTTTCAAACAGTTGAGTAAGAGGGTGTAATTTGTGCTTATTCCACGTATGATGAGAATGTATTTCACCATTATTAACAATCGGAGACATTCGCCTTGATGTAACTCAGCAAGTCTTTCATATACAGACACGGTAAGGTCAAAATATTCAGGTTGCGAAAATGTTCTCTGCAGTTAGCCGTCTTAGGGATACCAACCAAGATTCTTATTGCTCTTTTTTGTAGTTTAAATATTTTGATGCCGTTTATAGCATTTCCCCATAATGGTAGCCCATACAATAGTAAAGAGTGAAAATAAGCATAATAGCAATTAATAAGAAAAGTGGCTGATAATCGAGATTTAAGGCAATGAAGTACAAAGCAAGCTCTACTCAGCTTCGCTGATAACTTTTCAATATGAATGTTCTGACTTAAGTTTTTATAAACCCATAAACCCAAAAATTTTGTTTTGCACTCTAAACTGCGAGAGAATGTTTCTTACGTAATATTTGTAGCGTAAGTTATTAGAACTTGAAGATCTTATATTGTGTTTACTTCATGTGAGTGGAAGCCATCTTATGACGTCATTCATTTGTTTGGTTTGTAGCTCCATCTGGCGTTAGCAATTTGCGTTCCCTAGTATCAGTTTTTGAAATAATTCATTTTAAATGTCCTCCGGCTAGCTATTATCCTGTTGGCTTGGGTCGAACATGTATCTCTATACAGGTTGTGAAGCGGAAAGGAATCTTTTATCCAAAAATTACACTGATGAAGAAATTTGTTTTATAATTTTTATTGTCGAACACGTTCACTATCACTTTTACATATTGATCTAGATACTCGCCAAACTGAAACTGTTATAATACTTCTTACTGACCACTTTTAATCCACGTACTTCAATCTTTTGTATAATTAACTTTACCATATTTTAGATCTTTCATAATTCTGCTGCGCGTAACTTGACGAACTGACTGACTGAAGACGACGTGTAGTATATGAATGCTTTCGGCGAACTGAAGGACTGACTGACTTTACCTCAAACTTGGCTTCTATTTATACGCCTGCATCAAGATACGCCTAAAGATTATAAATGAACTGCTATTGGCTAATAAAACTCGCCAACATTAGCGTCTATCTTAATATCCAATGAAAACCACGAATACATATGCTTTAGGGAGAACACATTCCAGAAGTTTCTACCGAAAACGCGCCAAACATTACGTAACTTCCTTGTTTCCAATAATGATAAACAGCTCACCCCCCTCGCTGCATTATTGCGCTATTATTGACAGTTTCAGTAAAGCCGTATAAATTTACTTTCCAACAATATTTACAATCAATAAACATCTGAAATCAATGTCACATAAAAATGTATATTCATATTACAATCATTATTTACATTTAAGTAATTTGTGATACAAATTACCGCATCATATGCCCCACTAGAAACATAATTATAAATATTTACAACTTGTTTGGAAATTTTATAATTGGGTTTTTAGTCTCCTAAATCTTGGAACACACGCTATCACTTTCACTTGACACTTCACACGCATTTAACACACGACATATATTTTTTTTTTTTTTTTTTATCTTGCCACTATTTACTGGCTCTGGTTTAATTAATTTAGATATTAATCTGACATCACAATTTTTTTTTATAGCAAATACTTTACCCTAAATTATTTAATCACTGTTACCAAATTGTTTACTTTCTTAAGTTGTTGACAAAAATTTATACATTCAAGATTTTTGTAATTATTACACATATTTACCAAAATATTCACCCTCTACACAAATATTTACATCTCTTAAATCTAGACAATGTTTCACCTTTTCTGTTTGCTACATAAGTATTTGTTTTTAATTATTTTTACCCATTTTTGTTATTTTGTACTTTATTTTAACAATACTCTTGGAATTGTATTTACGTAATTTTAATTTAATATCATATTAAGTTTCAATCTTTGCATTCTTAATTTTCAAATGTTGTTACAGTTACTAAAAATTTAATTTTTTTTTTTTTTTTAAACATTTCTCCTTTTTTTTTTTTTTTTTTTTTTTTTTTGTATAATTTATTTCTCTTTTCAAATGACATATATAAATAGTTAACCCTCTTACGTTCCAATACCTTTCTCTGCAAGTCATCTTTAACTATCCAGCATTTACTTTACATCTCATTGCTATTTACCCTCCTGGATCAAATTGTGTGTGGCTAAACATTACTCGTAGCCGTAACCTAACCTTCCAAAATTTGTTCATGAATAACCTCTTGTATTCATTTGAAATTTCATCATGTGATAACATTTGAAAACAATCTAAAGTTTCCTGAACTACACATCTTTTAACAACTGTCATTTTCAATTCTTCTACTATCTCTTTAATCTGAGAGTACTCTGACAAATCTGTACTAAACTGTACTGGATTGGAGTTTTCATTTTGAACATCTTGGTACAATTTATTTCTTTGCATTACTGACTCATTCTGTATTTCTGATATTTCCCCTCTGAAATTAACTTGCGCCTGATTCACAACTACATTCATAACCTCTTTCATCTCTCTTATCTCACTTGAAATACTACTCATTCTACTACCTGACTCTGTACATTCTACGTCAACATATTCATTTTTAGTATTAACCTCACTTTCTTTGTTATCTCTTTCTCTGCTCATGTCTAACATTTTCTTTGAAACTTCTCCTATCTCACTTGCTATTATTTCCTTTTCATCACTCATTTTTGGCATACTACTATCTAGCTTCGTAACTTTCTTTTCAATTTCTTCCCTGCTTTGATCTACTTTTTGCTCTAATATCTCATTCCTCCTACCAATACTTTCCCTAAATTCCCTATGATCTTTGTTTATAGCTTCTCTCAATTCCATATGACTCTTTTGCATATCTTCCCTTAATTGATCTGTAATACTCTTACTAATATCTTCCCTCAATTCTTTATTATTCTTTTCCATATCTTCCCTTAATTGATCTGTAATACTCTTACTAATATCTTCCCTCAATTCTTTATTATTCTTTTCCATATCTTCCCTTAATGTCCCAATATTCTCATTCAAATTTTTCAGCATTTCCATAATCATACTAGTATCAGAATTAATATTTCCTGCTATTCTATTCTCACTTTCTGCACTAACATTTTCATCCTCAAATCCTAAAAAGTTTGGGCTATTTTCTGTAACCTGTATTGAATTACAGCTAACTGTTACATTATCTCCCTCCATAATTATTTCTTCTGTATTATTAGTAGCCATTGTTTTCTTTATCCTACCACTCCTAAGGTACATTTAAATTTGTTTACCCTTTTTTTTTTTTTTTTTTTAGAATTAACATAACATTTTTCTAACCTTTCTGATGCTATCTGCCGATATAGCTTTGATGTCCAGCTTTCTGCCCCTTTCTCCTAGGTTTGTATGTCGCTTCTGCGTTGTATTATGATGAATCTACGTTGTCTCGATGTTTTTGTGTCCACTTATCCGCGTCGTTTGTCGCTCCTCTAGTTGTTTCTTGAATCTGCGTCTTGTAGATCATTTCACTGCTGCATTCGCCCCTTCCTGGTCATCTCACTTCTTCCTGGTTAATTCTGCCCCTTCCTGGTTATTCTGATCCTTGCCTGGTCATCGTGTTCCTTTCCTGGTCACTATGCTTCTTTCCTGGTTATCGTGTCCCACGCTGGGCGCCAATTTGCGAGAGAATGTTTCTTACGTAATATTTGTAGCATAAGTTATTAGAACTTGAAGATCTTATATTGTGTTTACTTCATGTGAGTGGAAGCCATCTTATGACGTCATTCATTTGTTTGGTTTGTAGCTCCATCTGGCGTTAGCAATTTGCGTTCCCTAGTATCAGTTTTTGAAATAATTCATTTTAAATGTCCTCCGGCTAGCTATTATCCTGTTGGCTTGGGTCGAACATGTATCTCTATACAGGTTGTGAAGCGGAAAGGAATCTTTTATCCAAAAATTACACTGATGAAGAAATTTGTTTTATAATTTTTATTGTCGAACACGTTCACTATCACTTTTACATATTGATCTAGATACTCGCCAAACTGAAACTGTTATAATACTTCTTACTGATCACTTTTAATCCACGTACTTCAATCTTTTGTATAATTAACTTTACCATATTTTAGATCTTTCATAATTCTGCTGCGCGTAACTTGACGAACTGACTGACTGAAGACGACGTGTAGTATATGAATGCTTTCGGCGAACTGAAGGACTGACTGACTTTACCTCAAACTTGGCTTCTATTTATACGCCTGCATCAAGATACGCCTAAAGATTATAAATGAACTGCTATTGGCTAATAAAACGCGCCAACATTAGTGTCTATCTTAATATCCAATGAAAACCACGAATACATATGCTTTAGGGAGAACACATTCCAGAAGTTTCTACCGAAAACGCACCAAACATTACGTAACTTCCTTGTTTCCAATAATGATAAACAGCTCACCCCCCTCGCTGCATTATTGCGCTATTATTGACAGTTTCAGTAAAGCCGTATAAATTTACTTTCCAACAATATTTACAATCAATAAACATTTGAAATCAATGTCACATAAAAATGCATATTCATATTACAATCATTATTTACATTTAAGTAATTTGTGATACAAATTACCGCATCAAAACTGACCAATTTGGTACCAATTTTTATGCTGGGATTCTGTTTTTCTACAAGCCTTATACTGAAAATTTAAAGCTATACTTCTTCATTTACATGCAGTTTATTGACTTCAAACCAATTAATTATTCTACTCACAACTGCATATATACTTGACTGAAGGCTCCTATTGTCCTTTCCTGTGATGAGAATGCTTGTATGATCAAAATAAAGTTAATTTGGCTTGATTAATATTTGCAACACATGATGGTAAGTCATTTATGTACAACAGGAATAGCAGAGAATCCAGAACAGAACCCTATGGAACCCCTGATGTTTTGTATCTAGTTTCAATGAAGTCAGTTTCAACTATTTGCTCTCCTTTTTCTAAATAAGATTTAAACCAATCGTAGGCCACTCCCCTTACACCGTATTTATACATCTTTTTAAGTAGAATTTTGTGGTCTACAGTATCGAAGGCTTTCAATAGATCCAGAAATAATCCAACCCCAGCTTCACTTTTGTCAAGTATGTCATAGACACTAACAACAAAGTTAATGACAGCCAAATTAGTTGATTTGTTGCTTAGGAATCCATTTTGACAGCTATTGATTATATTATGATTGTTAAGGAAATTCATTAACCTCTTGTACATAACTTTTTCAACAAGTTTTGAAAGGGCTGAGAGTAATGCTATTGGCCTGTAGTTGTTAGAGTCTGAAGCTTCGCCTTTCTTAAATATTGGTTTTATTTTAGCTGTCTTGAGCTCAAGAGGGAATGTGCTTCTTTGGAGAGATTTGTTAATAATGTGACACATAGGTTTTAATTAAATAGCTTGAACTTCCATCTATAGCTTCAGATTTTTTGTTTTTAAGCTCCCTAATTATGTCAGCCAATTCATTTTCACATACAGGAGTTAGGAATAATGATTTGTCGTTAGAATAGCTCGGGTTTGGGTTATCAATATCTTTAGGATAGTTTTTATTCTCGGAGGTTTTTGAAATTTCAATAAAGAATTTGTTGAAAATATTTGCTATTGCTTTTGGGTTGGTTACGATATTGTCTTTACATTTTAATTTGATATTTTCTTTCATTAAAGAATTGGAATTAGCTTCCTTTTTTATAATGTCCCATGTGGCTTTTTGTTTGTTCGCTGATTTGCTTATCTTTTTTATATTATCTAATATTTTAGCAGTTTGAATTACCTTTTTATAGATAGATTTATATATCTTATAGTAATTTTTAAGCTCCTCTGAGGCATTTCCATTGTTAATTAGATTATTGTAGAGCTTTAATTTTTTACCAGAAGTTCTCATGCCTTTAGTTACCCATGTAGATTGTTGGTTTTTTATTTTTGAATTAATCAGAGGAAAGGTTATCTCGTAGCAGTGTTTAAAGGTGTTTAAGAACCTAGAATAAATAGTATCTACTGAATTTTGCTCACAAACATCTTCTCAAGTTTCCTGTTGTAGCAAATAATTAAAACAGTCTATATTTTCCACTTTCTGTAACCTAATTATTTTAAACAATGCATTTGGGTCCTCCCAAATCTTCCTATGAGGCCAGTTTATGAGCACAGATTGTGCAAAGTGATCAGATAGACAAATATCCAAAACATCTAGATTTCTAATACAATTGATTAAATCTATACTTAAAGCTATTTGATCTATTGTTGATTTAGTCAATTCAGTGACCCTAGTTAGCACATTTATTGTTGGCTGTAGGCCGTAAATATTTAGTAGAGTAATAAACTTTGATCTTTCATAGCTGTGGGCTAAGAAATTTATATTAAAGTCTCCTAGAAGAATTATAGTTTTCTTTAACTTTAGTAAGCAATTAAGGATAATATCTAACTTTTCAATACAGGTTTGTGTTGCTCGTTGGGTTTCTATAAATGCATATTATAATCAGCTTGTTTGCAATTTTTATAATGCTGGCTTCAAGGCGTTCTTCAGCGTTTAATGCCTGAAACATTGATATAGGTTTAGCATTTAGATTTTTTTTACTAATATTAAAGACCCCCCATTTCTTTTGGCTGATCTACTGAAACCCTGTATTAGTTTAAAGCCTGGTACTCTCAGTAGGGGGTTAGCCAATGCTCAGTTATGCGCATTATGTCTGCATAATTTACTCCCCTTCTATTAGTGCTTCCAGTTCAAGAATCTTACTTCAGATACACCGAATGTTCTGATGAAGAATGCACAGAGGGGGTATATTTTGAGTTTTACTGAGGTTTTCGGTATCATTACCAAGATTCAAATCCAAGGTGTCAGTACTTGAAAAGGTATTCCCTGTTCTCTTACAGTCTTCATTTGTGTATTCAGCCGTTTTAAGGTTATGACATGCTGAATTGGGTAGTGTATCATTTAGTACAAAGTTTAGATCTGTTGCTATCACATTTGCCTAGTTTTTTTTCATCTATGTGGGATATTACTCTATTCAATAGATTAGCAAACTTAGCTACACCTTTTCTATTCAAGTGAAGGCCATCCCTACCTAAATCCCTATCACCTAACCATGCATTACTGTCCACGAAAGTACAATTATATTGTTTACAAACCCGTCGATGTACTGAAGATCCTCATTCCGACGACGAATGATCCCGCTGATGCAGAGTTTTGCCCGAGGGAACAGCTCTTTTCTGACTGTCACCACATCGGCCAGCTCATGCATGATGTCCTCAGGATTATGCGCCATATTGATATTATTTGTTCCCGTGTGGATCACAACCATTAGTTGTTTTTTAATATGTCGAAGCTGAGCTCCAGGATAACAACACACTTTAATGTCTTCATCAATGTAATTGCTTGAGTGTCATACCATTGACTCTCCTATTATGATGGCTTTATTTCTTTCATATTTGAATTCTCGATTCTCGTCGTTGTCTACTGCTGGTTGCTTATACGCATTAACTTGGCTTATTTTCTTCGATTTGGTATCATCATTCAAGTCCTGTAGAGCCACAAAACGATTTTGCAGGCTGATATTACTCCTTTCACTGGTCATATATTTTCTTGATGCCATTTTCTTGTTTACTTGCATCCATTCATTGGATTCCATCCGTGTTCATTACTTATTGCTTCATCACAAGCAGTGGCACTGTTTATGGTTTCCACATTTTTTTCTTATTAGCATTGAGTAGTTTTAAGAGATTATTCTCCTCGCGAAGCTTGTCGTTTATATCGCTGTAGGCCTGAAGATCTTTGTTTAGGATCTCGATAACCATGTGCAGCTATGCTAACTGTTCGCGGTATTTTCTGCAGCATACATCATCGTCGTTTTTATCCGTTTCCCTTTGAGGTAATTGCCTGTCTTCATTTCCACCTGCTTTACTATTCCTAGTTGACTGATTAGTATTTATACACTCGCAATTAATGCCGTTTTTATCATGTAGAGCAAGGAAAACCGAGGATCCTCCAACAGATGTAACATCAGCTGCTGCCATCATCTAAAAGCCACCATAAAATAAAACATAAAATGAATAACATCAAACCAATATATGCAACCAACTGATATATGCAAAAATCAGCAAATAACTTATTTTGAGTAATAATATTCTTTAATATAATCTTGTATTTCATTTCATTTGGCTCTCCTGGTGAAAGGTGTTCCCATTTATCAAAACTGAAGTGGCTGCAAAGTAATAATCATTTGCTTAACTTCAGATAGCTCTTTGAAATAATTTATAAACATTTAAATGTGCTACTTAACTCTCATTATATTAAATAAAATATAATACTCTTTTAAGAGAGAGCCCAAATGCAATCAACATTCATACTGGACATATGCAAGTTCGTCTAATTTCATTCATAGCTTATCTTGAAGCCAACAGGTAACTAGGAGGTGGAGAACAACATCTTCTGCACATTCAGTATTGTCAGTTCCAAAATCTTTCAAAGCTTATAAAAATATAGAACATAGAACTCTAAAACGATTTTCTGAGTTATCTTTCCTTGTTCTAGGTCCAAAGATGTTTAAACTAAGAATCAGTAACACTACATGAAATTTTTATTGTTGTCTATTTTGCATGAATGTTACAGGTTAGCCAATCGTGTACTTATGGTGGCAAAGCAAGAGTTGGACAATTCTGAGGATCCTCAGTTCATAGCTCGTGTCAATGCAGCTTCGGATCAGGTACAGGCAAGTAAGTACAAGTATACCACTATCTTTTTATAACTACATAAATGCATAGGGTAACAGCTAAAATACGTATATTGGAAAATTAAAATATGTTTAAAAGTTCTTGTTAACTATCACTCGCACATCAGAATAGTTTAATCACTGCATTTACAGCATTGCAGATGTTCTAAGAACACCACTGTCATTACCCTTGGCGCCACCACAAAATGTCTATTGCAAGGAAAATTACTTTAATGAAGAATAGTTTTAAGAGTAGTTGGTGCTTTGTCCTGCCTCCCCCCCATGTTTACTGTACCAAACAGCACAGAAGTAACTAAGTCGTAATTAGCATTTTAATTCTGGCACAATTTATTATATATATATACATTGCAAGTAAACAAAAATGGCAGTTACCAAATGAGTTTGTATCTTCCTTTTAAGAAATTTACAAGACTTTTGCTTTTTGAATTATTTCTATGGGTATATATTTATTTGTATATACTTTTGTTAACATAGGTACTCTTTCAATATAAAGAAATAGGGCTAAAATAGGAAAATGTGAAGATTATGTGACAACTTTCAGTACTGCAAATACTTTGGAATTCCAGTTAATATCTGTTATATGTTATTTCACATTGTTGTTGCAGACTACGTTGGAAAGTTGGGTCAGATCAGAAAAAAGCAGTGCATTAGCCAGGATTCAAAGCTCAAATTTAATACCTAGAAGTGATTGAGATCACCTTTGAAAGAGGTTCATTGCATTTGAGCTCAGCACTGAAATATCAGTGTTATGGAAGTCTGAAGATCTGTATTTTGAATTCTGACTGTGGCATTGAATTTTTTAAAATCTGATTTATTTTTCTACACTTACTGTATACATGTGAATATGAAAGAACAATGTATGCTTGCAAATTAACCATATAGCCAATTATTTGTTGCATTTGGATAGCAGGATATCAAGGAACATTGCAGAGGCTAAATAATGCATTTGACATTTATTTCTATTTTTTGTTCTCTAGGTGTGACTCCAATGGTACAGAATGCCAAAGCTGTGGCAATGAATCCGCAGGATCCAATAGCAGTGTCGCACTGGCGGGAAGCAAATCATGCAGTAAGTAATTCTAGCACTTTTATGGTATACACCTTTTCTTATGCATAAAAAAAATCATCACTGCATCAGTAGTTTGCATAGTCATAATCCAGGATGGTATTTTAAGAATGAATTGGATTTTAGTAGGACTCAGGTCAACAGATATACAATAGGTATAAATAAAAAATAACTTAAAAATGTAGGATTATTAAAACCAGACTCTCCCAAACCTTAAAAAACCACAAGCTATATAATTATATACACTCCCTTGCACCTTCCTAAGACTTCTTTTGTACTATATTCTTCATAAGAATCCCTTTAACATATTGTAACGGATGTTTCTTACGTAATTTGTGTTTTTGTATTTGTTAGCCCCACGTTGTGGAGCCAATTTGCGAGAGAAATTGCTTTACGTAATGTTGTTTACATCAGTGTTGAAGCCATCTTGTGACGTCATTCATTGGTTTGGTTTGTAGCTCCATCTGGCGTAGCAATTTGCATCAGTTTTGAAATAATTCACTTTAAATGTTCTCCAGCTAGCTGTTTGGGTCGAACATGTATTTCTTTGCAGGTTGTGAAGCGGAAAGGAATCTTTTTATCCAGAAATTATACTGATGAAGAAAATTTGTTTTATAATTTTTATTGCCGAACACGTTCACGAACACTTTTACATATTGATTTAGATACTCGCCAAACTGAAACTGTTTGTAATAACTTCTTACTTATCACTTTTAACTCACGTACTTCAACTTTGTGTATATTTAACTGTATAATACTTTAGATTCTCGTAATTCTGCTGCGCGTAACTTATGACGAACTGACTGACTAAAGACAACGTGTAACGTGCTAGAAATTTTGATGAACTGGGCGACCGACGTGTAAGGTATTGAGAATTTTGTTGAACTGGGGGCGATCTACCACGGGCCTGGCTTTATATACTCCCACTCCTCGACATGCCTAAAGATTATAAATGAACTGCTATTGGCTAATAAAACGCGCCAACATTAGCGTCTATTTTAATATCCAATGAAAACCACGAATACATATTGCTTTTAGGGAAACATTCCAGAAGGTTCTACCGAAAACGCGCGAAACATTACGTAACTTCCTTGTTCCCAGTAATGATAAACAGCTCACCCCCTCGATGCATTATTGCGTTATTATTGACAGTTTCAGTAAAGCCTTTTAAACTTATTTCCCAATATTAATTATAATCAATAAACATCTGAAATCAATGTCACATAAAAATGCATATTCATATTACAATCATTATTTACATTTAAGTAATTTGTGATACAAATTACCGTATCATATGCCCCACTAGAAACATAATTATAAATATTTACACTTGTTTGGAAATTTTATAATTGGGTTTCTAGTCTCCTAAATCTTGGAACACACGCTATCACTTTCACTTAACACTTCACACGCATTTAACACACGACATATTTATTTTATTTTTTTTTTTTATCTCGCCATTACTTACTGGCTCTGGTTTAATTAATTTAGATATCAATCTGACATCACAAACTTTTTTATAGCAAATATTGTACCCTAAATTATTTAATTAATGTTACCAAATTGTTTACTTTCTTAAGTTGTTGACAAAAATTTATACATTTAAGATTGTTGTAATTATTATACATATTTACCAAAATATTCACCCTCTACATATATTTACATCTCTTAAATCTAGACAATGTTTCACATGTTCTGTTTGCTACATAAGTATTTGTTCGTTTTTTTTTATTATTATTATTTTTACCCATTTTTGTTATTTTGTACTTTATTTTAACAATGTTCTTGGAATTGTATTTACGTACTTTTAATTTAATATCATCTTAAGTTTCAATCTTTGCATTCTTAATTTTCAAATGTTGTTACAGTTACTAAAAATTTAATAATTTTTTTTTTTTTTTTTTAACATTTCTCTCTTTTTTTTTTTGTAATTTATTTCTCTTTTCAAATGACATAAATAATTAACCCTCTTACGTTCCAATACATTTCTCTGCAAGTCATCTTTAACTATCCAGCATTTACTTTACATCTCATTGCTATTTACCCTCCTGGATCAAATTGTGTGTGGCTAAACATTACTCGTAACCGTATCCTAACCTTCCAATTTTTGTTCATGAATAACCTCTTGTATTCATTTGAAATTTCATCACATGATAACATTTGAAAACAATCTAAAGCTTCCTGAACAATACATCTTTTAACAACTGTCATTTTCAATTCATCTGCTATCTTTTTAACTTGAGAATACTCTGACAAATCTGTACTAAACTGTACTGGATTGGAGTTTTCATTTTGAACATCTTGGTACAATTTATTTCTTTGCATTACTGTCTCATTCTGTATTTCTGATATCTCCCCTCTGAAATTAACTTGCGCCTGATTTACATCTACATTCATAACCTCTTTCATCTCTCTTATCTCACTTGAAATACTACTCATTCTACTACCTGACTCTGTATATTCTAAATCAACATGTTCATTTTTAGTATTAACCTCACTTTCTTTGTTATCTCTTTCCCTGCTCATGTCTAGCATTTTCTTTGAAACTTCTCCTATCTCACTTACTATTACTTCCTCATTTTCATCTCTCATTTTTGGCATACTACTATCTAGCTTCATAACTTTCTTTTCAATTTCTTCACTGCTTTGATCTACTTTTTGCTCTAATATCTCATTACTCCTACCAATATTTTCCATTAATTTCCTATGATCTTTTTTTATAGCTTCTCTCAATTCCATATGACTCTTTTGCATATTCTCATTATACTTTTTCACATCTTCCCTTAACGTTTCAAAAAAATTTCTTATCATTTCCATCATCATTCTAGCATCAAAATTTACATTTCCTGCTATTCTATTCTCACTTTCTGCACTAACATTTCCTCCCTCAAATTCTACAGTGTTTGAGCTATTTTCTGTAACCTGTATTGAATTACAGCTAACTGTTACATTATCTTCCTCCATAATTATTTCTTCTGTATTATTGGTAGCCATTGTTTTTTTTTATCCTACCATTCCTCAGTAACATTTAAATTTGTTTACCCCCCCCTTTTTTTTTTTTTTTTTTTTTTTTAGAATTAAAATCACACTTTTCTAACCTTTCTGATGCAATCTGCTGATGTTGCTTAGATGTCTAGCTGTCTGCCCCTTTCTCCTAGATTTGTATGTCGCTTTTGCGTTGTGTTGTGATGAATCTACGTCGTCTTGTTGTTTTGTAGTTAAATTACCCTGTTGCCTTGTAATCTCGGAATTACGATGTCCAATTATCCATGTAGTCTGTCCTCCCTGTTGTTTCTGGAATCTGCGCCTTGTAGATCATTTCACTGCTGCATTCGCCCCTTCCTGGTTATGTTGATCCTTTCCTGGTCATCGTGTTCCTTTCCTGGTCACTATGCTTCTTTCCTGGTCATGTGTTCCTTTCCTGGTTATCGTGCCCCACGTTCTGGGTGCCATTTTGCGACGGTATGTTGCTTCGTAATTTGTGTTTTTGTATTTGTTAGCCCCACGTTGTGGAGCCAATTTGCGAGAGAAATTGCTTTACGTAATGTTGTTTACATCAGTGTTGAAGCCATCTTGTGACGTCATTCATTGGTTTGGTTTGTAGCTCCATCTGGCGTAGCAATTTGCATCAGTTTTGAAATAATTCACTTTAAATGTCCTCCAGCTAGCTGTTTGGGTCGAACATGTATTTCTTTGCAGGTTGTGAAGCGGAAAGGAATCTTTTTATCCAGAAATTATACTGATGAAGAAAATTTGTTTTATAATTTTTATTGCCGAACACGTTCACGAACACTTTTACATGTTGATTTAGATACTCGCCAAACTGAAACTGTTTGTAATAACTTCTTACTTATCACTTTTAACTCACGTACTTCAACTTTGTGTATATTTAACTGTATAATACTTTAGATTCTCGTAATTCTGCTGCGCGTAACTTATGACGAACTGACTGACTAAAGACAACGTGTAACGTGCTAGAAATTTTGATGAACTGGGCGACCGACGTGTAAGGTATTGAGAATTTTGTTGAACTGGGGGCGATCTACCACGGGCCTGGCTTTATATACTCCCACTCCTCGACATGCCTAAAGATTATAAATGAACTGCTATTGGCTAATAAAACGCGCCAACATTAGCGTCTATTTTAATATCCAATGAAAACCACGAATACATATTGCTTTTAGGGAAACATTCCAGAAGGTTCTACCGAAAACGCGCGAAACATTACGTAACTTCCTTGTTCCCAGTAATGATAAACAGCTCACCCCCTCGATGCATTATTGCGTTATTATTGACAGTTTCAGTAAAGCCTTTTAAACTTATTTCCCAATATTAATTATAATCAATAAACATCTGAAATCAATGTCACATAAAAATGCATATTCATATTACAATCATTATTTACATTTAAGTAATTTGTGATACAAATTACCGTATCAATATTCATTTTGCTAGCTCTTTAGTTTTGACAATTTGTTCTTAGTGTTTTCCTTTTGATTCTTTACAGATCCATTCTTTTGTTGTTTTTTAAATGTTTTCTTAAGTCATTTCACTGATTCAAGTGGTAGTTTCTGTATAGGTTTTGTTACAATTTGTGTGCCTTATTTTTTGGGCCAAAGTGTCTGCTATCTCATTTCCTTTAGGTCACAACGAGAATCACTACCAAGTTATAGAATTATCCGATCATGTCACATGTTACCTTGGTTTATTTTGCTTGTGTTTCATTATTGCCTATTGCTTGTATTGGCCTTAGAATCAGATAAAATGATTGCTCTATTGAACTGGTTTGTTCTGTAGATGAACTACTGTTTTTATGTCCTCTACGTCTCCTTCCAATGCTACTGTATCTTGTCCTATGTTTTTATAGAAAGAAAATAATTGGCTAGTTAATCCTGTATCTGCTCCGTTCTCTAGTTGATGGAGAGATCCATGTGTATTATATGTATGTGCATGAATCCAATAGTATTTCATTCTTTCATTTTATTTCATTCATTTATTCAAACTACATTGACACAGGACATGTTAAAATTTTAGAGCACATATACTCAGAGACACACATTAGAGATCTGCACAAGTCAAAGTTTTAGGCCTGGTCAGATGTGAACCAAGCCCGAGCTCAAGAATAGGTTATACTGTACCATCTGCCCGGGCCCAGTTGTCTAAATTTTGTTTTAAATAAAATTGTTTTACAGTTACTGAATGTTGTTATAATTATGATGATTATTCCATAAAGTGCTGCTGCCTGCAGCACAAAGGGACTTTGGTTCGATTTCCAGTACCAGCATGGGAATTTTTCCGTAAGGGATGCACTCAGGTCCTTGGTACCAATTGAGGAGCCACTTTACAGAAAGTGGCGACTGAGGTCCTGGAATCCTCATGTACTCAGCGGCATGTTGATGGCATACTATTGTACTGATCACATGCTGCCCCTATCCAGGATGTCCCGGGTGTAGGTGGATGGAGGGAGTTAGAACTGCTGTGCTGTTATAATGAGGGATGGGACTGACAATACCTTGATACTTGGTGGTATCAAAGTATGTCTAATAGTTTGAGATAAACCTTCAATACTTTTAAATTTTTAAGTTTTGCATTATTGAAAGTTGTTGCATTTAACTTTATGCTAGATAAGAAATGAGGACTTCATGTTATTGCCTCCCATGTGTCTCCAAAGAGTTGCTGGACTGTAGTTCTTGATAGACCTTGACTGCATTCCCTGTAGGTGAATGCAACATCACATAGACTCTTGAATCTAAATGAAAACATGCAATACAATGGGGGAAGGAGTAGAGGCACTCATGTAACATGCAGCATTAATTGGGGTTCTGAATGAAGCTGATTTAGCTGATGCACTAACAATAGCTTGGCTTGGTGATTCACTTTCAGCCAATATGAGGGTTGGAACTTAAATAGGGAAACTGTTTATTTACAGCCGATACAAAAGAGTTACATGTTAGCAACCTTGCCCTTCAATGTAGTCACCAGCAATGTGGAAGTCGTAGTATACCTTTAGCAGAGCCTGTTCTGTTGATAGTGTGAATGGAGCGGTCTACTGCCTGACGAATCTCTGGAACAGTTCCAAAGCGAATACCATGAAGTGGTTCCTTTATCTTCAGAATCAAATCAAAGTCACAAGGACTTAAATCGGGGAATATGGTGGATGGTACAGCACTTCCCAGCCCCATTGACTGAACAAATCAGCCACAGCTTGTGCTGTATGTGCCTAAGCATTGTCGTGCAAAATGATGGTGGATTCTGCAGAAAGTGTTGCTGCTTCTTTCTCACAGCTGGTCGCAGGTGGTGCTCCAAAAATGAATGGTAATACTGTGCATTGACAGTCTGCCATGGAGGAATGTAATGCTTTAGGATAACACCATCACAGTCATACACGAGAATCACCATAACCTTCACACTGCTGGGCTCTGACGAACTTTCTATTTTTGTGGCGACCCATAATGATGCCATTCGTTCGATTGGCGTTTCAGTTTTGGCTTATACGATTTGGCCCATGTCTCATCCAGCGTTATGATATGACATAAGAAAGCCTCTGCTTCGTGCTCATAGCGCTCAAAGTGCATCTTAGCAGCGTCGTAATGCAACCATTTCTGCATTTCCGTCAAATCATGCAGAACCCATTGTGATGCAATTTTTCGCATGCCCAGGTGTTCCTTCAGGATGTGAAGCACAGTCATTTGCACTAATCCGGTTTCTTGGGCAAGCTCACAAATTGTCTGGCGTCGATCACTGTCCAGCAACGCAGCAAGAGCATGCACTTCTTCTTCACTGATGCTAGGATGACCTGCCCGATGCATGTCTGCCACAGTTTGCCAACCATCGTTGAAGGCTTTTACCCAACGTGCCACTGTTCGTAAGGCAATGCAGATTCCCCACAAGCCTCTTGAAGACCTTGATGACACTGTCGTGCTGTACAACCTCTGGCACATTCAATTTTGATCCAACTCTGTTGTTCCTGTTTCAAAAACATCGTGACAACACTATGTTAGACCGCTAGCTGACAAGTGACTCTGTTTCTCTCGACTGTGCGTATGCAGGTGAAGTGGGAAGGGAGAGTCCATTTGCTCTGAGGTAAGGTAGGTATGTAACTAACGTGTGCTATCAGCGACAATATTAAATTCCATTGTATTGTATTGCCATTATTTAAGTTCCAACCCTTGTACATTTACTTACTCCGGTGACCAAAATCTGTGAATCCAGCAGAAAACAAATCAAAACTCAAGACGTGAGATAATACAATACATGGAAATGTTTGTTATTTTTAGTTGTTAGAGCTTCATGTAAACTGTATATATTAGTTTATATTTTGAAGGTTCAGAATGAAGAAGAATTGCTAGTATTTGTTTTTCTATGGATAGAAAATCTTTTAAAAGGAAGTTTTCAGCACAAAATATAATTACGTATGATTGGCCTTGACTAACAATAGGGGATATATAACCTTTGGCTTTATCAAGATCAAAAAATTGCTGCCAACTGAAGAATGTCAAACATGAACAATTTCAGAATTAGCATACAATACAAAATTGGTTACATGTGTTTTTACACAAAAAGCTATTAATAAGAACATAATTCAGTGAACATGCCTTTACAGATTATTATAAAGTGAGTATCAAGTATTGACAAATAGTGGTATCGTTCCATCACTAGTTGTAATGATATGCCCAATTGGCCGCAGTAACCATTTGTTTATTATTACTATTGTGATGGGTGTGTGCATATTGGCGACCAAAAACATGACAAATTCTTCTTCTTTTTTTTGTCTTTCTTTCCCTTATATAGAAAAGTTATCATTTTTTATTTTCTCCAAAATAGCAATAATGATTTTGATAAAATATACTTTTAAAATGTTTACATAACAAATAACATGCTATGTTGAATATGATAAGTTAATTTTTCTTTATCTTTATTTTCAAGCCCAAGTCCAACAAACATTTTTCAAATTAAGTTCCATCCCGGCCCATGTAGACCTCTAACACAAGGCACACTCACACGCACGCACGCACACACACAGAGTTATAGAGGATGTCAATTTCAAATACATCCTATATACACATGATATAAATATCAAACAATTACATATACACACACATAAGGTGAGTTTTAAAAACATCTGATTTAATGATGCAAAAGTTAATAGTTATCATGTTATCAGCTTCCCAATTATTCCTATACACTATAGAAACAGTGCTCATGCATGTGTTTCATTTATTTGACTGTTTACTTGATTGTGCAGTTTGATGTACAGCATTGTTTCTTTATACTTGAAGCTTTCTCCATAATGACTTGTGGGTGAGACATGATTGACAATTTGTCCTTATTCCAGGTATGGTGTGAATGTACAAGCAAATTGTTTTAAAATTTATGTATCTTTGTCTTAACATGGAGTAATACCTCATATATGTAAAATGATGGTAGGGGTAAGATACTCATTTTTTGAAATAGTGGCCTACAGTTACTTGTTTAATTTTTTTCCCTTAAGTCTTACCAACCTTTTCTGAATTTTAAACCATTCTTTGCTGTATGATGGATTACCCTAGAAAATGTTATGATTTAAGAGAAGGGAGTGAAAAAATTAGTAAAGTTTTTTTAAGCACCTTTTACTTAAAATGTACGTTACAGTTTTCATTCCAAAGGAGCACTTCAGGATGCTATATGTGTGTATTTCTAGAGCTAAAACTTTGGCTTGTGTTATGTTTTTCTTTCTTGGAGTATTCTGATAAAGACAGGTTGTAATTGATCATTTGCGCATGAGTGAGTGCGTGCATGCATGCATGCATGTGATAGAGAGATAAAATACTCTTGTCACTGAAGTAATTTAATTTTCAGTAACCTATGTTGTAAGATGCAATTGTACTTCTTCTCTTATACCTTCCAGTTTTTCCTTCTTATTGAACACTATATACAGTTAACAGAAGAATTTAAAAAATCTGAAACCTTTCCATGTGTTTTGAAGCAAATGTCATTAGAAATAATAAATTTAAAATACCCTGCTAATGAATTGCCACATGTCTACTCTGATGGATTACCAAATAATGGTGGTGCTGGCGCAGTATGCCCACTCTTTTCTTTACATACACGATTAAGTTCAAATTCTTCAGATTTTGTTGGTGAAAGTTTAGCAATTCTTCTCAGCTTGCAGAATCTTCTATATCAAATAAACAAATTTAAGAGAGTTGTAATATTATCTGACTCTAAAGCAGCTATAATATCCATAGAATCTAATACAACAGTCAAAAGCCTAAATGTTGTAGAATGCCAAAAAAATTATAAAACAATCAATTTAAATAAAAGAATAGAACTTCAATGGATACCAGCACACTGTGGAATACAGGGTAGTGAAACAGTGGATTTTCTGGCCAAAACATTTAGTAAAATTACATCAAAATATTCTGATCCACTGCCTTATCACCTCAATCAAAAGAGTAATTACACCAACATAAAATAAAAACAATTAAAGAAGAATTTATATCACAAACTAAATGAAAACGGTGGGAAAATCTACATGACACCACTACTGTGGTTGACTCAGGAGAATGGTTTTGTCCTTGAACTCCAAGTGTGCAGTGGACAAGCGAGCTTTTTGCCTACGATGCAAATAACATAACACCAGCAGCTCAGAAGTATTGTCAACCAGTGCAGTTTTTTCCATGATATGGTCATAATGATATTATTTTACACGTATGCAGGTTTTACTGGTTTACTTATTGAAAATATGATCATAATTGTTTTGTTTCATGCAGTAATATAATGTATTACTGATGCTACTTCACAAAATATTTATTTTCCCGGTAAAGAAAGGATAAGTATCTTTGGAACAGGTTGTAAAACAATAGAGCGAAAGGGAAGAACAATACAAGAGCTGGCTCATATTTGTTTACATCAACCACAAGGGCATAGCTAAACACGTAAGTAAAACACATACTAAAATACCTCTATAGTAGTACCTTTTAGATTATAACAGTCCAAGTGCCTCAACAAATATTACACTGGGTTGGCATAGCAGAATCTCCTATATGCCCTTTCTTTGAACTTGAAGCTATGGAGACAAAGCACCTACTCCACTGCCAAGCTTTCAATCAACATACCAACCTCTTATCAAAATACTGGAGTGCAAGGGAGCAAATGGCTTCATTGCCAACTGCATAACATTAGATACCAACCACCACATTTCAGCTACTTTGTTCTCCATCTGATAAACTATTCTCCTTGCAGCAAGCAGTGAACTTGCTAAATATAAGTGAGCTTCAAATGAGTGAAAATAATGGGAAAATTCATTTTCAGTTAGTTGGCACTAAAATTAGTGCCGTTAACATGAGCCACTCATACTAGATATTGAAGATTATAACACTCAGTGGAATACGATTTTTATAACACTCCTTGTTTTTTTTCAATGGACATTATATGTATATTGAGCGGAGGCCTTGTATCAGTTAATGTGATGGTGGATTATTTGTGGGACTTAGAAATGGATATAGCAGAAGACCTGCACGAGGAATTAATATTATGAATTATAACAATTATACATCAAAGGAAATGATGATGATGCTGTTAAATAAAATATATATTTATATATAATATAAAATAAATGTTTGTATTTACTTCATTGTCAATAGCTTCATTTATATATGTTATATATTTATTGTTAAAATTATTTTGTTGATTTATTTTTCCACAGCCTTTTATATATTATAAAAATGTTAGGATAGTGTAAGTGATCATGTTGTCAGCACTAGTACTATGAAGGTCAAACAACAATGAAGGCCAAACAACAACATACTGGAGCTCACCATTGTGCATGTCTGAATGTATTCTGCTATTTCCACACAAATTTCAGCTGGGTAATTTATAATTTAATATTCAGGACTGTCTAAAAACAATAAATGACAACACATTGTAAAAGTGATTTTATTTTGCTTGTAGGATTACTACACTTGGCTTTTAGCCTCGTTCTGCAAACATTCTTACTTGCAAAATTTAACACTTTTATCATAAATAACTGTTGTTATTGATAGAAAAGCAAAGGAGTTTATTGATTAACACTGTAAAGTTGCACCATGTCTGTCAGTGCATATGCTAGCGAATATTGAAATTGCACTTGTTATTTGTTTCTCAGCTTTGTTCTAAGAATGGTCAGTGGCTGAACCACTGTGTTATTTTGAGGCATTTTTATGAATGTTTTAAGGTTCACCAAGCTTATTTGTTTCATTCAGCTACTGACTGCAGTAGGTGAGGTACGGCATGCAGTTACAGTGACTCCAGATCTTCCTCCTCCACCTGATATGTCGAATCTTCGCATCAATGGTGAGCGCAGCATTTTCATGAAAGACTTGCATAGTCTGTTAACAATATTGCTTTTCCTGTTTGCTGTGCATTAAGGTCATTTTTGTGCTGCATTTAAATGTGTGGACAAACACTATTTACTAAGATTAAAATTTACTACCTTGCCACTGAATTCTTTTAAATACAGTTTACCAAAACATTTTTGATAAATTTGACAAATTAAGCTTGAAAATAATTTATCTGTCCCTCTTTAGTCTAAAAGTTATGTATTAATTATAGTGTTTTCACTACTAAGCCAAACATCAGTGAAAATATATGTTGAACATGCCATGGGTAAAATTTGAAGATTTTAATGACAGGATCAACATCATTCTTGGATTGTATTTCAGTGTAATTTTAATTCTTCTTTTTCATAACTTAAGCATGATTCATTTGCAGAATTCCTTCAAAATATTATTTTTTAAGCACAGTAGTGGACAGATGTGTGTACATATCTGTCCCTGTGAAGTTAACAGAATGCAGGGTGAGAGCCTGCAATAAGCAGCGTAACTCATTGACCAATGCTCCTTTTAGCAAGGATCAAGTACAAGCCACATATACAGTTTTTACAGGAACACTTGTACAAGTGCCTTGCACTTTGCACACTAGCAGAGTAGAAATATACATAAAGTATAATTATAACATAAAACAAGAACTAACAACAGTATGCAAATATTGACCTGTTTCACTTATCTGCTAATTTTATCCAGAAAACTAAGGTCTGGTTTCATGAAATATTCAGAGTATGTACCATTTTAGTAAAATGTTTAAAAATTGAGACAAAATTTAAAAATAAATTAAATTCTCCACAGAGTTTAAAAAAGACTAGTTTCTGGGAGTATCCTATCACCAGTTTCTTTGTCGGCTGATACTCTGATGCTGTGTCGGGTTCTATTAGTAGGGGTGCTGCATATATCTTCTGTGTTAACTGTATGTCATCTACAGCAGGAATCTCAAAATTCATCAGGTCTCTGATAAAAATATTCTCCCAACCATCCAATTAGTAAGGTTTCTTTATATATGTGATCAATTTAATTCCGATTTAATTTATGATTCTCTATCCAAAAATGATAAGCTATGGCAGATTTCAATGTATTTGAATTTTAAATTTCTCATATGCTCTTTCTTTCTTTTGTCCAAATTTCTCTTTGTTTTCCCAATGTATATCTTTTTTACAGGCCTGACAATTAATTTGTTAAATCCCAGTTAATTTTATTCTATTTTCCAAAGGATGATTTAATAAATTCCTGATGTAGTTGTTTTGTGCACTAAATTAGTGTTCAATTCTTTGAAATTTTTTTTTAAATTTCCAACAAAATGAATTGTCAGGACTGTAAAAAGATATACATTGGGAAAACAAAGAGAAATTTGGATACCAGAAAGAAAGAACATATGAGAAATTTAAAATTAAATGACACTGTTAAATCAGCCATAGCTTATCATTTTTGGAACTTAAAATCATAACATTAACTAGAAATTAAATTGATAAAATACGTAACAAAACCTTTTGAATTGGATATGGGAGAATATTTTTATCACAAAACATAAAGAAGACCTTCTGAATTTTGAGATTCCGACTGTAGATGGCATCATCTAGTTAACAGAGAAGATAGATGGCAGCACCCCTGCTGATAGAACCCGACACGGCACAAGAGCATTGGTTGACAAAGAAACTAATGATTAGGCAGGATACTCTCAGAAAGCAGTGTTTTTTAAACTCTGGTATGTAAGTGGAGAATTCAATGTGTTTTTAAATTTCAACTCAATTTTTAAACATTATACTATGATTATGCTCTACTGTATGAAATACTTCTTAATTATTTGTATGAATCATTTGTTTATATTTGGTTGCTTTTGATAGTGCTACCAAAATATAGAGATACATGGGTAGCATAGCTCAAGCAGTTTGTTCAGCGACACATATGGCTGTTCTGGCAGAGACCAAGGTACATTACACTTCATAGGCTGTCCGTACTCTGCTAAATGCAGTTGCAAGTTCAGGGTGTCTACTGATGCTGGGAATACTGAATATACTGGACTTTTTTTTACATAGTGGACATACTGGAATTAATCATTGCATACTAGAAAAATTGGATGAAATATCCATATAAGATTGATTTATTTCAGGTTGAAGTTTCAGGAAATATTATTAATCAACTAAGTATTTTTTTAATGTTATTGTTTTGCATGATTTTTTTTCATAAATTTTTATCTTTTGTAAAAACGACTCAATCATTTAGATAATCTTTCACCCATACAATTTTTTTACAGGCTATAGTACATTTGCAGAATTTTGAAGATTGTTGGAGGGGGAATGCTAAGATTAGAAATACAAAATTTGCTGATATTTCATTCCCATTTCTGTGAATATCAGTGAATTTTTGGTGCATTGTTATGGGATAGAAGTTTTATGAAACTACAGTTCAAAAGGCTAAAGGGGAGGATTCAACATAAAAAAAGTTTCTACATCATTGTACAATAATTTCACAAAGAGTACAGAGAATAAATTTAATTAAATCATCATTCGAGATTTAAGAATCTACCTGTGCAACACCTGGTATGACAGCTAATAATAAATACAGCTTCATATTATGGCTGTGGAAACAAATAAAACCAGTGAAGATGCTATAGTTAGCCACAACATGCATTTGAATACTGGTGCATTTTTACTGCAATATGGCTCAAATAAGTACTGGAATTTTGTCAAAACTTGTATTGGAAATATACCGGAGTTTTAAACCTTAGACAAGCTGAAGTGGTTTCATTGCTGAGCACACAATTTCAAAAGGAACAAATTGTTTTGTAGATAACTCTCATAACTTAGATTCAGAAGTTCTAACCTTGTATGCCATAAATGTGCAGCTAGGGACTGAATGTCAAGGTTTAACAAACCTGCAGCACTATTAGGCAGGTACGGTCAGGTCTGTTGAAAAACTGGTTACTGCTGTATTGATATCTAGTTTGACATAAAAGGTTTAGTGCATAAGATACACATTATATGCACTCATTTTGCACATTTATTTAACACTGTACATATATTGATTTAAAATAAAGAGAGTTGGAGGTTGTTACACTAAATCACTAAAAGGTTCTTACTTTGAACGCATTTCGGGAGAACAGTTTGCTCCCATCATCAGCATGTTTCCAACTGATTTTCCCGGTTACTGTCTGGGGAATGTGTGTGGTTAGTGGTGCTGGGTTGATGAACCTCCAAAGGCTGCTGGGTGGCGGTAGTTTGAAATTATTGGCCGATTCCTTTGTTTGATGATATGTATTTTTTCCCAGATGTCCAATTCATTGCTGCTATTGATCGGTTTTAAGAGTTTTATGTTTGGAGTGAGTTCATGGTTTGAAGACCAGAAATGATGTGCTACTGCTGATTTATCTGTCTGTTTTTAGTAAATGTATCTCATATGCTCTTTTAAGTCTTATTTCAAGATTTCTTTTGGTTCTTCCTATGTATACCAGGTTATAGTCATTACAAGCTATTTGATATATAGCAGCTGATTTATCGTTGGGGATAGGGTCTTTTGTTCTGTTGCATAGTAGTTTCTGTATATCGTGGTTATTCTGTGGAGTCAGGGTGATGTTGTATTTCTTGAATATCCTTTGAAATTTATGATGTGTCCAAGGGTGGTAAATGAACTTTCAATATGCTTGTGGTTTTTGTTGTCTGAGTAAAGTAGTTCTTAATTAATTAAAATTAATATATTGATTTATAGGTGTGTGTAAATATTTTATGAAAAAGAACAAAAAATGAAGTTTAATCCCCTTAAAATGGTTGTCTACTTCTGGTTAATCAAAGTTCATGATGTGGTTTTCAAACTTCTTTGTGTAAATCTTCTCCCATATTTCAAGCTCTTTGAGTTTTTGGGCTGGTTTCAGCAACTGGATATTGGTGTCTATTTCATGGTTTAGAGTCCAGAAGTGAAAAGCAACTGCTGATTTGATGGTCTGTTTGAACTTTATGCAACACCAGTGTTCCTTGAAGCAGGTGCCTATGCTCCTTTTCGTTTTTCCGATGTAAACCTTCTCACAATTTTCACATTGGATCCGGTAGATTCCTGACTTTTTGTTCTGGGGTATGGGATCAGATTTTCTTGCTTTAATGAGATTCTTGATGCTAAATTTGTTATAAGGTGCCAGGGTGATGTTGTGGTTCTTGAATATTTTCTGAAATTTGTGAAAGAGACCTGAGTGGTTTGTGAATTTCATGAAGTTGATCTTTTCTGCTGTGTTAGAAAGTGTGGTGACCTGCTTGATGCATTTTTGTCTTTTGAATTTACTTATTTTCCTATCTACCATTTCCTGGTTGAATCCATTCTCTACTGCAGATATGACAATGTGTTGATATTGAAGAAGTATATTTTGTGCTTGTTAGCTCCATGCTTGGGAAGCCAACTTGAAGAACTTGTTACGTATTTATGTTTACGTAATATTTTTTTTTAAACTTGAAGAAAGTTATGTTGTGCTGCTTTTGTTTTGTTTGGTTACGTAATTTTAACTGCCCCACGTATGGGAGCCAACTTGAAGATGGTGTTTTGTTTACGTATTATATTTACGTAAAAATTAGTTGCTTTAAGGAGTTTGCAACACGCTTTGGGCGTCGGTTTGAATTTGTTGATGTAATAGTTACTGTTATTACGCAATATGCTGCTACGTACGAGAAGCTGGTTTTAAGATGTGTTTTTGTTATTGCACTCCAAGTTTTACACTATAATATTTAACTTTGTTATTAACACTGCTTCTATATATTATTTATTTTTGAATTTGTCTCGGCTGAGTCAGTAACGTTTGTAGAGTCATGTGTCTTATTCAGGGCGTGATGCAACAAGAATGTAGACATCACAGAATTTAACTTTTTAAATTCACTTCTTTATTTAATCCTTGCACATTTTTATAAAGCACTACACTTTTTAAGAACTGAGAATCTTTAATACTTTCACTTAGCGCGTATACATATTTTACGATTCACACGTAATATCTCTGTAGAGAACACATCTTCCATCTGTTCACTACCAAGGTTTGCCAGCAACTGAGCAACTTTCAACAGTTAAAACCTGTAAGCTTCGATATTTCAAGTCTCCGATTGGCTATTTCTAGTCCAATAGAATATCTACATTTTACTTACAGCTTTTCTTTGCTGTTGATTGGCTAATTTTAAACTGTTACTGAAATTACATTATCGTTGCTATAATCATGACTAGTAATTTTCAAACACACTAACTCATTATTTCTACAAGGTTACCTCATTATTACCTCATTGTTAGCTACTTAAAACTTATTATTCTCACAGCTCTTGCATTATTGAAGTATGTAATGTATTCACATAACATTATTAAACATGTTTTACAATAAAAATAAGCATATGCAATGACTGTTATATACATTTAAACAATTACTACATACATATTGTTTCAAGGCGAGCTGTTATTGAATTTACTTTTATAAAAATACAATTGAAATTATTCAGGTATTAAAATACTGTCTCAATATTCTTTGTAGTATTCAGTTCTATTAAGGGGGATGTTGATTAATCTATGAGTCATGCTGTTGAATGCTTCTGCTTTGTGTGCTTTGATGTACTTATCTGTGTGCGTGGGTTTTTTATGTATTCTGAATTCTATCCTGTCTGAAATCTTCATTGATTTGAGGCCCAGGAAACCTATAGAGTCCATAGCATAGTCCATAGAAGGAAAATTTCCCCCCTACCACCTTGAAACAAGAATCCTCTACTTATGAAAAGGAATGGTCGCTCCTACCATGATTACAGAGGCATCACAAAAAAGTGTTGATTGTTTACCTGACTGTGATCTGCTTGGAAAAAACAATGTATTTTTGAATTAAAATTTACAGTCACCATTTCAATAACATGCATTTTAAAGCTCTGCAGCAACACATTTACCGATAATACAAAAAGTTTATTTTCAGACACAGATTCCTTTTTGAATATGGTGTATTTCTGAATCCCTCCATGAACGTATTTAAGATATGTGTAATTCTCTTAATTTGGTCGACTTTGACATGGCAATAATTCACTTGTTGGTCATCCTGACCACTTTTTACTTTCTGTACCATGTACATAGTACATAGAAAAGGTATTGCATTCAATCTAAGAAATGGATGTCGAGATTCCACCAGAAATACATGTTTTGAGGACCCCCAAATCAAAAAAATGTTCATGTGGGGGTGGGTGTGTGAGAACAGTATAACTCAAAAACGAGAAGTTGGTTAAATACCAAACTTGGTATTTAGATTCAGTAGCTTTCAAATATGCAACATGAAGATTTTCAAGAAAATCTCCCAGCCCAAACCACCCTTTACATGGAATATTTTTTGAAATTTTTTATTTTCTAAAAAGTGGCTCTATGAAAACTTGCTACACAAAAAATGTAATTCTCTTTGAAACACACAATTTATTTCAAATAAGTTTTTGTGACATGTCATTTGTGAGAGATCTGTTATTAGTGATTTGAATTGTTCAATACTTGGCCCTTCTCTTTCTCATGTCAACATTCAGTTGTTTCTCACGAATCCATGGAAGCAGTATGGAATTTTAAGACCAGCGTATAGTGTCTTCTAGTCTTAAACATTTGACTACCGCTGTTCCCTTTGTATTTATAACAAAAATGCAATGTAGCTATTTCTGTAAAGGTTTATTTGGATTAAAATGCAGTATACAGAAAAATACGCTTTAGTAAGAATAGTTTGTATACCCACTAATAAACGACAGAGGGTAGAGAAAGTCACATCAGATTTTTCTGTAGACACTTCTGTACCTTGCTGCTCGGTATGTCAGGTTTGTTTACAGTGCATCAGCTGACTCAGTCATGCATAGGAATGCAAGGTCAGAACTTCCAAGCCTTAGTTATAACAATAGACAGAAAAATCGTGAGATGAGTTGTTTTATTATTCCTACACGTCCATAAAGGTAAGTAATAAACTGTTTTGAAATTGTCCGGCTACATTATTTTGTTTGAACATGTGATTTAAATAGTTTGGTAATTATGCCATTTTAGGGGTATTGTGTGCGTTAATTATTAAGTATGAAAAATATGTTATCAACTTATTTGTTTTGTCCAGTTCAAACATACTCAGCCATGCAGCCACTAAAATGCACATGTGCATGCACAGCCTTCTTTAAGATATTGTTACTTGTGTTTTCTTAGCAGTGTAGAAGAAACTGTGGAGTTGTGTATAACATTTTGAACTTATCCTCTTGCCTTTGTGATTTAAGTAGGCTATTAATCATATTTTGATTTCTTTTCACGCTTAAATCGGTTGAACTGAAGCATTTATCATATCTTGCTGAAATACAATAATATAACATACATTGAGGTCTCAGAGTTTCTTAGGAAGATAAGATTTGTATGAACCTACAGTTATTTTCTTTTAATTCGGCCTTATGCGTACAATAAATAACTGCACTGATGACAGAACATGGAAACTTTGTTTACATTCACTTGAGTAAGTATATAGTTTTCCATTAGGAATGTGATAAGCACTCGCAATTTGTTACTATTATTAAAGCAGACTGCTGGTTACCACCACTTGTTTATTGTTAGCAGTGGTGAATGGTCAGTATTGTGAAGATCTGGCTTGAGAATAGTACATTTGTAATGTTGTGAATAAGGGTGCATTCACAGTTTTTGTGTAAAAACTGAGCTACGGCTAAGAACGTATTTCCATTTACAATACCTTTGTTAGGTGTAGATGTTGGTATGGAGCTGAAGGAAATTCATTAGAAAATACCTTAATCATTATGCTCTTAGTAAATTTATGACATGTGTTTTGTCATTCATGGTAGTTTTTGGGGTTGAAAAACAAGCAGAGGATCAACACTTTGAGCACCTGCTCCATGGGTGATAGGAGCTGCACTGTAACATGCAAATACATTGCAGGGTCCAGTCATGCTGATAGCAGAAGACTCTCTAGAGAGTAACAGTAATCAAAGTGATGGTGATAGTGTGCTGACACACTTTGGGTTTTCACTGACATTTCAATTTAATTCAGGAATTAATTTTGTTGTTTTTGGACAGCAAACTGTTGAAAAGTGCAGATTGGAAAAAGAAGAAAGGAGAAAAGTGTCTCTTGCACCATTTCACATGGTTTTCTGAGTATTTATTGCAACTTTTACAAGTTTTCTGAGTAAATATTGCAATGGAATATTATGATGAGAAGTTGTCTACATGGTGTTCATTCTATTTACAACAGAATGTAATAATTCTAATGGTAGCTGTAAGGTTGTGATACTTGGGAAAATGTTTGTCAAATAATAACATAATGTTGCAAATTATAATACTTTTATTTAAATTTTTTTCATGAGACTCTTATTTCAGCAATTATCAAATGTACTTTTACTTCATTCATGATTTGTGATGGCACCTCTACTACAGTTTCCTTTTTGTATAAATCCAAATTATTTTTATAATTAGATGAATATCTATCTTTTCTTCAACGATGCTGAAATTCTTAACTGCAGGGAGGGTAAAGTAATATCAATACTTCCTGATAATTAAGTGCAGGTACTTTCTGCATAAGGAGATGTGATGCTAACACCTATCTGCAGAGTTTAAATTAGATTCCTACCTATTTACATGACTTCAATTCTGGTAGTACTTTCATGCAATCTCCAACGGAATTGTTCCCAAATTCATTCCGTTATTGCCATGTAAACTAGCACTATCTTGTCTGATTATAATTATATCTCCTAATCTCATATTTCTTCTTTGCTGATTTACTCTCTCTTCTGCGATGTTTAGCATCACTTGCTTGTGAAGATCTTATGTCATCTGTTCTGATTGTTGATTTTTCTGCTGCTTTAGCAACCAAATCTTATTGTACTTCAACTTTTTCGTTGCTGCACTCAACTCTTTATATTATTCTTCCTGTTTCCTGACAGCTAACTCTTTTTCAACAATGTTCCTTGCTATTATCATATTTTTATATGTATTTAACTAACTTTTTTCTATTTGATATTGTGTAATTCCTTATTCATTATAATTTCCTATCGACATAATTACAAGTTACGTTGAATTTAACATTGCATGGTGCAATTCTTTTCTTTACATTAACTAAATCCTTTGCTTTCTGTTACATTGTTTTTCTTCTTCTTCTTCTTCTTCTTCTTCTTCTTCTTCTTCTTCTTGAAGTGAATTTATACACATTGCAATTTCTTTCTTAAGTATTTTCTTTACATCAAATTTCTTTATATATTACAATTGTTAGGACCTAATAATTTAAATTACTATGATTGTTCCCCTTTCAATGTGTAGCAGTCATATGTTTATCAATTTTATCAACACTGTGTGTATGTGCATAGTAATCTAGAGTGCATTTAGGTTTTTTCCATATGGCACCAATTTTTTTGGCTTATAGCTAGAAATTATATTTGCAACATGAAGGAAAATACTTGGCGGAACAAAAGCACTAATGATGCAGATGGAACATGTGCATAAAGCTCAGTCTGGAGCAAACAGTTCCTGTTATTTTACTCAATTCAAAATTACTGCATAAATAGCACAATAAAGGCTACAAAATGAAGACAAATTTAAAAATAACTATGATTCCCACTAGCAGTTTAAGTGGCTCACTATTAAATTGATTAGGGTTGCCTTTGTCATTCAAAGTGTTAAGTTTCATAATTTTATGCATTCCTATTTGTTATGACGTTTTTGTTATCTCAATTTATTAGCAATTTGTTGTTGTCTCAGCCTCCTGCATATAAATGCATATTAACATAAGTGTTTCCTAATTAAGCCTTTTTCTCTGCAGGAATTATCATGGTTAGCTTGATGAAGGTAGAAAAATGTTTTAAATGAATAATTTGTGCAATGTGTAAAGAAAGTCACATCACTGTTACAAATCAAATTTTAGGATATGAACTTGAACTGCTACCACTATGCCTTTGGAATAATAGGCGGTGTAACATAGCTTAGCATATTGCATGTTAAACTGAAGTACCACACTCAATAGTAAAATCATTATTACTTCATAAAGAAAAAACATTTCATAAGCATCTATTAATTGAGTGTGTTTCATGAGACCTTTAATGATGTTTCACTTTCTCCTTCAATAGGTCTGTGTCAGTATTGTTATATACCGGGGTGAGGCCAAAAGGTTTTGCAGCTAGATATTCAATTTAGTTACCCCGGCATAAACATTGGGGAGCATAACTGCAGTGGCAACGAGAGGACGAGGAACTTAGCTGCACAAATTTAAAGCAGGCGTGGGATATTCATAACAGAATACACTTAATTTAATACCGGGATGAAGCCAAAAGGTTTTGCAGCTAGATATTCAATTTAGTTACCCCAGCATAAACATTGGGGAGTGTAACTGCAGTGGCAACGAGAGGACCAGGAACTTAGCTGCCCAAATTTAAAGCAGGCGTGGGATATTCATAACAAAATACACTTGATTTCACATGTGGTTTATTAAATAATTGACATGGTGCCTCTACATCATTCACAAAAGATTACAGGACAAACATTGGAGGGAGATGTTCCATACTCACAAAAACACGCATACAACCACTCGCCCTGAAGAGACTCACACGACAACAGCACTAGAACAATGAAACTAGTCCCTCTACTTGCCCTCACCCGCTTTCCTCTCTCCACCCCTGACTAGGAGGTGGGTAGAGAAATGCCACGCTGGACAAAATTCAAACTCCCAAACGAAATAATTATGCCCAACAATGTCATGCTACAAAGCAATAAAGTTTCCGATGTGACAATGCACACACATACACGCTACATCATTGAAGGATTGTATCTTACTGTTCTGTTCAACAACATTTTAGTTAGTGTGTGGGGGAGCCCTTTCAAGCAGGTAGGGGTTTAACTACTTGATATAATTCAAGTGAGGGATAAAGACACCCCACTAGCTAAAACATTACTGAACAGGCAGTACAGGTACATCGGTGCAGGGCTTAAGTTACTTCTCTGTTCTTGGAGTTTTCTCCTACCCATAAAGTTGCAAAACAAAACATAAAGAAAAATAGTGAGCTTGCTCAAGCTGTAAAAATGGGAAACCTGCATTAATGGAGGTATGAGGCGGTGTTACTGAGAATGGCAACAAAATTTATAGCATAGACAACAATCAGTAGTGCTGGCGAAAGGAGCAGTTGCTCCGTCAAATAACTTGGAGTTATTAGTAAAGGACCACCAACACTATGCTTCTTCTTCTGCCAAGTTCTTCATCTTCTCCTCCGACTGGTGTTCACATTTCTTCTGCCAAATTCTCTTCCCACTACTACTTCTTACATTACCATGTCCCCACTTCTACTACTATGGCTACTGTGCTTTTCCTAATCATACTACCACTTCTTCTTCTTTGTCATCCTTCTCTTATTCTGCCACTGTAGCAACTACTATTGCTTTCCCTCTTCATACTTCTACTTGTCATTCTACTACCATAGCTTTATTTCCCATTTCCTCTTTTCCTCATAATTATTCTGCTTTTGATACCAGCCAGTCTCTTCCACTGGCACCACTGCTTGTTGCACTATGTATACGCAATGATGATTTTACTCCACTGTTTGTACCTCTTGTACTACTGCTTTTACTAGATTTAAAACTACTCCCATATGGAGATAAATGTAACATAAATTCAACATACATACATATGTACATATTAATATTCATTTGGGTAATCTTATTACATATTAGTGTAATTATTAGTATTATTACATACAGCAAATTTTAGTAGCTGAATACATTGAACCCACTCTTGAGAATTACTGATACTCTGCTGGGCCCGGTAGGCTCTAAACACTTAGAACTACTATTGTTATTTTATTTGTACTACCATCATCTCTGCTACTTTTATTGCTACTGCTATTACTGTTGCTGCTACAGCTATTATTTAAGCTACTTAAACAAATGCTTAAGTTCAGGCATTTATTGTGGTTAAAATAGGCAGCCAAATAAGACACTTAAAATTGTTTATTTATACTAAGCAAATTACAAAATAATGTGGCTAAGCATTCGCCCAAGCTCTTAGCTTGCTATATTCATACAACAGGTTTCCATATTGTCTAAACATACACTTAAAACTATCCTTAAAATTATGTTTGATTTACTCCCCTTTTTAATAGAGCATACAGAAGCTGTGTTAAAGTGATGTATGTATATGGTAAATGCATGCAGCAAGTATATGTCACTTTGAATTGTTTCATTTTGTTTGGGGAAGAGTGCATAATATGGTAACAGTGTTGACAACATAATGTGAAACCCATTGTAAAGCCTAACACAAAGAAGTCACAAATGTAATGACATAAAATGGAACATGCAAAACTCACGGTAATGTCTGACAGAAAATAGTGATACAAGCAGTGCTGATTTTCACATCAGGAACATGTAACGTTGGTTGGAAGTGTGTAAATATGGGAAGATTACGTACAACCAGTGCATCAAGATTAATGTCATGCACATTGGAACATGTGTATCGTGTCCTGTAGCTTACTAAATCCACTAAACTGAATATTTGGGGAAAATTATTTGTATGAAAAAATTGACCAAGGTTAATGAACTTTGAGATCTCAATGGATCAAAATCTCGTCACAAAATTCTTATAACCACTGATGGAGGGACAAGTAGTGAGCCACGATCATCTGGGGCAAGCTATCCAGTCACATGCAATAGAGGATGAGGAAGATATTCTTCAAAACTAGTTCTGAGGTAAATAATTTAGCGAAATTTTTCTCTATGTGACCACATCTTAAACTTTAGCAGAGGCATAATTGAAAATTAGCTTTTCCCTCGTATTCCAGGAGTTTAAGCTCTCAGCTGTTTAAATATTTCACAGGGCTGAACAAGTTTCCATGTGCTTTAAGCTACAGGAGATATGGAATTTCCGTTTTGTTTGGAATTAAACCTCAGTGATATATCACTGCTGTAAAAAATGTGCATGTACTCACTCTTGAGTAAGATTTACAGAAATGCACAACCAAGTATTCACCTTAAATAGACGTTAAATCAAGCAAATTTTGTAATACTGTGATGTAATAAGTCTATTTTTGTATGTTCAAGTATCATTGGTGACTGTTTATAAAGAGGAACTCTATAAGGACCTAATAACCATGCTAATTATAATTGTATGAGGAGGTATAACTGAAACCAATTGTATTGCATTAGTTTTATTTGGTTGCCATTTGATGATAGTATAGTTCACGAGCTGTAAGTTGTCACTTGCTTATTAGAAAGAGAAAGAAATATTTGCCATCTCTTTGTTTCTGTCCATCTTTTATGGTGAACCAGGCAGTGCAGAAACACAGTTATGGATGATTCTTCTTTGTTTGTTCATCCTCCTCCCAATTTTGTTATTTTTCCCTTTCTTTTCATTGTCAGAAACTTCAAAATGTTCATTTTTATCATCTTCTAAATTAATTATGAACCTATCACTAATTTTGTCTATTAATCCATCTCTCTCCCAATAAAACTGTTCTTTCTTTTTAACATGTTCATAAGCTCACTGCCTGTTTTGCTCAGTGACGACCCACTGCGTTATCAAACAACATTTTTACGTCATTATGCTTAAATGATATGTTGTGTTTTGTGACATTGTATTTTATCTGGGCCCATATAAGTTCCACAGCATTTAAAACACAATGAATGGAGGAAGTTGTATTATAGACTGTCTTTTTTCAGCTCTATTAGTTCATATAATGCAGCTTTGATGGAATGCAGATCAAATTCAGTATTGTCACGGATGCCATAATTGCCATTACTGATTTAAGTGATGATATCGTAGTCTTGTTGATTTGCATGGAATGATAAGGTGCATTATCAATTACTATAACACTATTGGAGAGAATAGTGTTATAGTAACAACTGATTAATAAACCAATTTTTAAATGTTTCACTATGCATTTCTTTGTGATAGTGTTTGCTTTATTTGGATGTAAAACTGAGCAGAGCATTGGGAATGAAACCAGTCAAACACCCAGTGTAGAAGATTATAAAACACTGTGCTTTGCCTATTGGGTTGCGTAGTGGAAATTCGAAGCCACCCTCTTCACTTCTCCACACTCTGTTTTTTGTATGATCTATGTTTAATCTAAATAAATAACTGGGGTGCTAGAAGCCCTTATCTCTCATTTTTCTTAGAAATGCAAATCTTTTTGCAACAATGTTTGGATGTTCTATCAGAAATTTCCCTCCACATAAGTTCTTTGCAAATCTAAATTTCATTTTATGCAATACTTTTCATAAACTCCCATTGAAGAAATTTTTTCTTTTAAAAAAGTTATTATATCTTCTAAGCTGGGCAGAAAATCAGTCTGATAGAGTGTATAAAGAGACTGTCTCATTGCAGCAGCACAGAAAGAGTTTATGGCTGTTTTTGTGGGTTTTCTATTTGGAATTTTTTCCCACGCCTCCTAGAACTAACACAGACACTATCACAATTCCCAAAACTATGTTTAAAATAATCACAAAATTCTCAAATTCTAGAAAAATGTTACGCTTTGGCAACACATTGGCAACCGATACTTCACTTGCAAGAGTTGCAACAACACAGATGCTTACTTACCCTCATATCATCAGGTAATTAGGGAACACAATAGGGACTGACCATTTAAAGGAAAGAAACCCAAGGATTTTTCCACAACCTGTGTTAAACAAGGACAGTAGGAAAAGTGGCAACATAAAGCTCGTGGACTGTAATGTTGCAGTATAACGTAACATTAAGATGAAATAGGTTTACTCCGTACAGTAAAGATGTAGTCACAGTTTTTTGTGTACTTCAGAAGCTGAATAGCATTGTATGCTTTGTAAAAAATATACTATTGTAAAATATTTATATGTCTATTTAATTAACACATTATTTTCATTAAACTATCCAGTATTAATGTCTAGCAATATTTGGAATTTATGCTTTTTCAGTTTAGCTTAGTTATGTTATGCTGATACCTTGTATACAATCTATTATTATCTTCATTATCTAATAATTCTTTTCTTGACTTTTCTTTTGTAGTGTGCTTTGACTTATGTTTCAAAGTTTTTGTATTGTACTTAATAACAGATTGTACTAAGATAAATTTAAGTTCTTTGATATCACAATTAGCTATGCTCTCAAAATTCTGTTTTCCTTCTCTTTTTATAGTTATTCTATTATATAAATTTTCGAAAAGTTCATAAAATCAAACAAAATACTAATAACTGAAGCAAAATTGCAGGTATATAATCATTTCTTGAAGATAAAGCAGGACTCATTTATAACAGCTGATGGGAAGAAATAAAAAATAACATTGATCCTTTTATTTCATGAATTTAATGAGGCTTTACTGAACAAAATGAAGTTTTAAAATCCTTATAAACAAATATCTTCTTAGATTTGTAATGAAAACACGGTAAATTAGTATACGTACTTAGACTTTCATTAATTCAATAGAAACTAGATTCTGGGCTATTTGGTTATGGTCAACACAGTAAAACATCACCTGGCATTTCGTTGCTTGATGTACTGGTAATCTAATTTCTTCTTTCTTTTGCTCTTCGTGGAAAAGGCAATGCTGCCTGTTCCAGCTTTAAAGGTCCTGCCATCTTTTCCTTGTATGTCCCAGAAATCATAATCCTCTGGGTGTAAACTTTGCTGCTTTCTTGGGGATTCTACTATGCTCCATTCCTTCCATTTCATTCCAATTTTTATTAGAGTGAATCTGGATTCTGATAGTACTTGAAGTTAACTGATGCTTACCTTTGTAATCAGATTCTTCAGAATAAAGGCTAATCCACTTTTCTCTGTAATTGCAGTTGAAAAACGTTAGTTGTAAGGATCATCTGTTATCTTCTTCTGTCCCAAATCTTTTTTCCCATTCACCATTTCTTCCAATGCATCTCTTAGCAAGCAATTTCTTCTCATTCAGTGCCCAAGACGAATAACCCAGTTTTCTCTGTCATTGCAGTTAGAAAACATTAGTTCTTAGGATCATTTGTTATCTTCTTCTGTCCCAAATCTTTTTCCCATTCAGACCCAAGACGAAACTTTTCCTGTTCTAATTGGTTTCATTATTGCTCCTTTCTTGTTCATTCTTTCCAAAACAGCTTTATTATGATTGGTCTCTCAGTTTAACATGCTCCATTGTTCTGTAAATCTGCATTTGAAATCTTCTGGTTGTGTTCCTCTCTTCATTGCATGTTTTAGTTTTGAAAAATGTTGGTTTTCCATAGCCTATCCTGTAGCTTTAGCATGAAACCTAAAATCACAAATTTTCGCCTGTTAGCATCTATGCATCCAACACCATTCATGCCGGGGTCTAAACCATCCACATTAGCAACAACAGCATCTTCAGCACTTGAGAAGTGTTTTTCTCATTCCTCACTAGAGGGAACAAGGTATCTACAGTGTGCCACATCTGGACTGTAGGGAGGTTGTAAATCTTTTGGGGCAGAGGCATTCCCATGATGGATGTCTCTCAATTCAGAGCTCATCACAAGGCAACGATTTATCCATAGGTTGCCAAGGTTGCACATTTCTGACCTAAGAAGACATTCAGGTATGTTGTTTTGGATGCAAAAACAATATTCTCCTTGCTTTGTTCTGTAAGATAAATTTTGCAGGTTAATTATGAGTGAAATGCCTGAGTTTGGTGATGGATTATAAGTTCATTAACGAGATATTTTTCTCTAAAAATTGTCTGTGTTCACTGTCATTGATGATTGCCTTCAGTCACTGAAAAAAAAAAAAAAAAAAAAAAAAAAAAAAAAAGCTCGTGCATAAATGATGTACAGGTTTAATGATTATTTTGCCATCACAATTTATCTTTTCTAGAGTATAACACTTGTTTATGACTGTCCAGTAGTGCATGAGAAGGACCTAAAGAGCTTGTAAATGATTTTATTCATTGATAGAGCTACCTGATATCAGCAGAATATCTCAGTACAATCTGTTACTTTTGTTTGCTGTGTACTATTAAGTTTACATTTCCTTATATGTTTTTATTCTTGTTTTTGTTTGTATTTTATTTTCCTTATTTCCTTCTATGGTAGATTCTTTTTCATTTCTCTTTAAGTAACATTTCTCTTGTTTGTTTTGTTTCTGCTAGATGCTGAGTTGGGCGACATTTTTAATGTGGATTTTAATTCCATTTTTGGGCTTGGTGAGGAAGTGCAGAGGTCTGACAGCAGCCTAACATTCCACCATCCTAGAGGTAGCAGGTCTAACAACCTAACTGCTTTGCCATCCCCCTACTATGTGCCCTGACTAGCAAAACTCAAAATTGAAAACACATCATTTCAGTTTTTCCCATCTGGCTTATTATTTAAAAATAAAATCGCATGCAGATTGTTTAAAATCATCTTTCACTGAATAATCTAATTAAAACTTAACTCTAGCTAACAACTATTGCTATCCTTGAGGATAATACTATGAACAAATGATTATGAATGTGTGCATGAATGAAAGACATTAGTATGACGTGCTGTTGGAATGTATATGACATTTACCTTCTAGTAATATGAGAAACTCTTAGAAATATATTTTCTAACCTATTCTGTAATAAATTCTAGCCTCTTTTTGTTACAAATAGTGATATTTTTAAGGAATTAATTTTTAATGATTTACTTATTTTGGAAATTCGTATGACCTATTTATTTTATGCTCCTCTACCTGAGTGCTATAGTAACTGTTTTAATGTACTAGGCACAATCTGTCTCTGTGAACCATATTTCTTTATGGAAAAGCCATAAACACAATCCCACTCTGTAAAATCTAATTCAACCCAACATGCTCTTGTGTTCCCTTTGAGGGCATGTTTGGCTAGTGTAGTGGCCATTGCTCAGGATTTGCACTTCAAAGATAGCAAGTTTGAATCCAAGCATGTTATTTAAGTTATTACACGGAAGCTGCACGTTTGTAATGAAAGAAGATAACTATGTATTTTCTGCGAATGTTTTAATGTACAAACCTAATTATATATAAACATCCTATTCCTCTCTAAAATAAAATCCCCCAAAGTAATACTCTTAACACATTATTTCATGATAAAAATGTGCAGTGGCAGGAGCAACATTTAAGTTCGTCATTTAACTGCATGGTCAAAGTGGATGGTAAATGACTGTATGACATGGGTGGTCAAATAAGCACAGGTTCCAACAGAGTTACAGTTATCAAAATTTGTCTTCTCATGCTAAGGAAAAACCCAATTGAGATCTTATATTGGGCCTTCTGGATTATGAGGCAGACATGCTATCCCCGCACCATAAGAGCAGGCCAGCAGAAGTATCCTATAGTGTTTTTTAAAAAAGCTTAACTTAATAAATATAGTTTTAAAATTTACATTTACATATTACACCTTACAGTTTGTCAAAATACAGGTACAGCACTGTTTCCAGTTTATCATCTCAGTGGGAACTATTTGCTTGCCTGTAAGAACAAACAAGCAAAACAGCAAATCAGGAGTCAGTGATTAGCAGGGCTCTCCAACTTTTCAAGACCTGCAAAAATATCTGTTGCATTGGCAGCAAATTCCTTCTTGTCAGTGTGAAATTTCATTGTAACATGGAAATTATCTGATGAATTTTTGTTCTTTCATTCCCCTTTGTTTGTTTAACTCTTCTTTTTTTTTTCATGAAAACTTCCAAGCATTTGCATTCTTTTCACATATGTCTGCATTCCCGGTTAATTTTGCACATTAATGGTTATTTATGGAAAACAAATGAACTATCATTACTTTAGGTTTCTCAGTTTAAATGTACAAATAAACAGGGTAATGTCTCAGAGGTAGAAAAGTTATAACAAGCAACAGTTTACTCCTGGAAATTATGCTGCATCACACATTACCAGCATTCCATGCACAACTACAAGGTATACCTTCAGAAAGAGGGCAGAGATTTAAAGCAAAGTAAAGTGGAACACCATGCACATGAGTGGCACCTTCTCAAAGAAGACATTCCCCTTCCTCTCACCAACTGACCACACCCAGCCAGAGGCAAACAATGCCCTGCCAAAGGCGGGATGAGGTGTCATAGGTGACTGCCACAGGCCTCTCCTGAGATGGTCATCCTGAACAGCTCCATGATATGGGACAAGGCAATTAAGGTGTATCACTATCAGCTTCCCTTGAGGTTGGTGCTGAATTTGATATACCAAATTCTTGGGCCATATGATAACCTTATATGGGCCATCTCAGGAGTTTTGCAACTTGGGAGAATTCACTGTAAACCTTGTTGTACTGTAGGAGGGCAACTTGAGGTTGCCCTCCTATAGTATTCACCAGACGGTCATCCAGCTTCAGCTACTTCCTGGCAAGATGGTGGATATCTTTCAGCCTGTTTGATAACGCCCATTACTGGCTGGTCTGCATCAGGAGACATGTTGAGCAACAGGTCTTATGGCAGCCATAGCTTGCATCTAAATGCCATGTTGACAGGAGTCATGCCATAGGACTTGTTTGCTGAAACACTATAGACCAGGAGGAAAATGGCATGTGTATGTTCCAATCTCGTTGATGGCTGTATTCCTGTACTGTCCGGATATAGTGCTCCACCATCCCGCCCCGACTGTAATTGAAGGGGAGTGGTACAGATATTGTGTAACCCAAAGTGCTTGAGCACTTCTTGTTTTAGGAAGGATTCCAAATTGGTTCCCTTGTTATTGTGGCACTCCTCTGTCAGTGTGTCAGCAATTTGGCAATGTTTGCATACCCCACAACAAATTACTAGTACGTGAAGAGGTCCAGGAACCTTTGCAGTACTTGTTTATTCCTCAGCTTGATCCACTCCTTGATGGTTTGCAGCCACTCCATTAGGGTTTACATGTCCCAAGTAGCACATTTCTGTTTTGAATGGCTGACATTTTATTGGGTTTAACTTGGAGTTGGCTTGGCAAAGTCTTTCGAATACCCTCCTCAGATTGCTCTTTTGGCCCTCAAAGGTTGTACCTATACAATGACGTCAAGATAGAAGAGGCAAGCATTGTGGGCAAGGCCCCTCATTACGGACTCCTCAAGCCTCTGAAACATTGTGGAGGCATTGCAAAGTCCAAAAGAAATTACCATGAACTGGCACAGTCCATGTTCAGCAGAAAGGTTGTCTTTGCCTTGTTACCACTTGCTACTACCTTAACCTAAGGTCCAGGTTGGCAAATCGCTGAGTTCTCACCAAGGTGTCATCAGTATCCATGGCAGCAGAAAGCAGTCTTTCTTAATGGCACCATTCAGCTCCCAGTAATCAACACAGAAACGAATATCTCCATCCTCTGTTTTCTGAGGATATCAGCGAGCACCATGAGCTGTCGGACTTCTCTATTGTACCTCTGGTCTTCATGTCTGCTATGTGGTTCACTATTTCCTTCCACTTCACCAGTGGAACACAGCACACTGGTCACCTAATAGGCTGAGCTGTTTGATGGGATGCATTACTCAATTGGTATGGCCATAATTGTCTTCTGACAGGCAAGCAGATTAAGGATCTGCTTCTCGTCAGTGAAAGATTCTTGTTCGGCTCCTAGTTGTCTATTTTTGTTCCTTGGTGCTCGATCAGCTTTATGTGTCTCTGACCGCAGGTGTTAAACAGGCGACTTGCTCACAATTTTCCAGAGCAGTCCCACTAAGGAGCTCCTGATCCTGATTGATGGCATTAAGGACCCTCGCCAGGACAGTCTCCCTAGTCAAAAGCAGTGTGTTAGCAAAATACAGCACATCTTTGTAGCAGCATTCTCCATCCAAGATCCTGATTCTTGTCAAAGTTCTGCCTGCGCAGACACCATCTTCTCGCTCCCTGCTGGAACATCTTTTTGCACTGATTGCAGCCTGTGCTCTGAATGGTTCAGCAGGTTCGTCCCAGTCCAGGTGCAATATGTGATGCCCGACATCCATCCTGGCATTGAAAGACTGTAGGATGTCCAGGTCTAAGTTACCTTCCTTGCTGATGCTGACAATAAACACCCACAATTGTAGCATGCTCCTGCCAAGGGTCAAGTCCAGATAAGTTGGGTCTGTCGTGACCAGGATCTCATCTGAGGCAGTTTGCAGCTTGTAGCACCCAACCAGTGTCCTCTTGGGTGTCCCTGCACCACATTGAGCCTGACGATAGTTAATGATGCCCTTGCAGATATGTCCCAAACCCATCCATGCACTACTAGACCATCCTTGCCGCTCCCAGCTACAGTGTTCAACGTGAAGTAAAGGGAGGATGATTGTGCTCATGTGTCCCTCTTGACACCAGCCCTTAGCAGTTTTTCTGATCCCCCACTGAGGTGTTCAGACTGCCTACACCTCCAGCATGTAGGTTTTCTGCCCCCACTACTATGATAGACTGTTGGCAGTGCAGCTGTCAAAGCCCCAACCAGCATCGGAATGGCTCTTCCAGGCATCTTGCCTGCTTCAGTGTGGAGGGCAGGTGCTAGGGCATCATTGACATTACAATGTTCAGCTGGGAGAAGCTGTTGTTTTACCTCCCAGTCTCTTACGCTGCTGATAAAAGTAGTTGCCTCTCCAGAAATAAAGTGTGGGCATTGCCATGTGTCAGCCACTCTAACCCCATGGTAAATCCTTGCAAAGTCTTGCCAGGTTGCTGCACTCTTGCCTTCAGCTGGCCCAGTCAATCTTATCTAAAAGCACCTTCCAAAGTATTAATTAGGTCGTCAGCCAAGTCAGAGGAAAAGGTGCTAAGAATTCCAGCTGCTTGCCTCTGCAGGAGAACAGAAAGCTATGTCGATTGAATAAATACTCAAAAACTACCGAAATGTTTGAATCATTGATCCACTTGAATTATTTTTGCAACAATTAGTACACTTTACTGTGTCATCCCATAAAAGGTATTGGTTTATAGTTCATTTGTTGATAACTTCCTGAATACAGGCACATATTAAATGACTTAAAACAATAATAAAACTTGATAGAAACTTTACTACCATATCTGCTCTTTCCTCTGTTTGCTAGAAAGGACATGATTCATGTAGCATGCAAATTAGAATCAATCAATTAAATCCTATACCTAAAGCTTTTAATTTAAATTGTTAATGTTTAAAAAAGAAAACAAAGGAAATATTTAAATCTTAAGAGAGCTTTGCTACAATGAAACATTTTCCTTATTCTCAAATGATTAGCTAATGTCTAAAAAATAAATAAATAAATAAATAAAATAATAAAATAACATAAAATTTGACAAATCACAACTTACTAAAGCATAAATATTACTGAAAATGAATAGCTGGACCTAGCGACTTTGGTTCCCTCCAGAGTGACTATAGAAAATGGGGAATTAAAGTCCAGACTGCAACATGTTGGAAGCATAAACTTAAACAATGCTTGCAACCAATGTGGAGTCAGAAGTGTGATTGTGGTTCCCCTTAATACTGTGATCCTTGTGAAAGCGCTAATAAAATTCAATGAGAAGAAAATTGTCATTATTGAAACTGGGATGTAATAAAGACCCAGATGTTGGCTGAAGTTTACTTTTCTGAAGTAAGGAAATGAGGTCCATTAGTCTGTTGAGAACAACAGTTGAAGTAGTGGCACACACTATGGTGGTAACCATAATGTAAATTACATGCTCATTACACCTACCTGCCAACAATGTCATGAATAGACACAGGTAGCAGACTTTCTCTCTTGTTTAGATGTAGTGTCATTAGGGAGAAGGGAAATAATTGAGAAGAAAGCTTCACAGAACTGGGTAAGCTACCATATTACTGTAACAAACTAAAATTGACATTACAGAAAAAACTATTAAATATTAATTGCTGTGAAGTTGCTTTCAGAAGGTTATTTTAAGTGCTACAAAGAAAGACCTTCAAACAGAGAATGTAAATGCTGCTCTTATCTGTCGGAAAGAAGCAGAGATCAGATTTACAGAGAGAGCCAAAAGACTACAAACTGGCTGCGCAGTGTTTTTCCTGTCCTGTCTGCATCCTCGGCACTCGCCGTCTGCTGCTATCATAGAAAGGCGCGGATGAAACCATACAACATTTTTAAAAATACTTTTAAAGGCTTTACTTAACAACTTTACGAAAGTGTTTTTGAGGGCAGAATTATTAGTAGAGATTTGTGGCCCCCTAGGTCCCCCGATCTAACTCCCTGCAATTTCTATCTCTGGGGTAACTTAAAACAAAGTGTACAACACAAACCCACACACCCTGGAAGAATTAAAACAAAATATCCGCCAGGAAATTCCAGAATTTCTCAACATGAACTATGGTGAGTGATGGATAGTTTCCTAAAGAGGTGCCAAAAATATATAGACAATAATGGTGGCCAGTTTCAGCATCTCCTTTCATAAAGTTGGTAAGTAAAGCCTTTAAAAGTAGTTTTAAAAATGTTGTATGGTTTCATCCGCGCCTTTCTATGATAGCGGCAGACCGCAACAAGCTTCGAGGACGCAGACAGGAAAAACACTGCACAGCCGGTTCATAGTTTTTTGGCTCTCTCTGTATCTTCTCATTTTAAAACTCTGAATAAAACTTAAGGTGTATATTTGTTAATGCCATAACTTCAGTAATCTCTACTTTTTTATTTAACCCCCCCCCCCCTCAGTTCTTGATGTGTTTCTGTAACTTTCCAGTACATCTGTCAATAGCTCTTTCATTTTCTAATGTGCAAAGTAATTGATGCTTACAATTTGGTATCTAACATCTTGTTAGAAATCCTGTACAAGATATTAATGAACTGCTCACTGATAATACTGCTTGTAAAGGGCTTTAAGGAAATGTTCTGAGATTGCTAAGCTATAGCGTGTAAAATGTTGGAATTACTTGGAGTTTGATTCACATTTAATATTGTTAGGGTGTAAGTATGGACTTACAAAATTGAACTTTTAGTATCCCAAATACAGTATTTATATTGAACATTATAAAAATGCAGATTGTGGGATAATTGTGCCAGTAACACAATTCATTGTAATATTTGATTTGGAATGGCACTTTGGGTATTGTAGTTCTCTATTTGACCTGATACATTGTCTGCAAGATCTCTTTTTCTTAATGTGCAGACTCAAAATATTGTAAGTGAACTTGGATGATGTAGCAAAATGTTCTTTTAAAATCTGTTTATTCTAGAAAGATATGCAAAATGTTATTCATTTTTTGACATAGGTGTGTTAATAATAATAGTTACATTTTTATCAGTGAGAGTTCTCGACCACAGTTGTTTCTGAAGTAAGACCAGTCCTTTGCCCACTCTATCAATACTGAATGAGAATTGAAGTGACTTTTATATACTATATTTGAATTTTCTGACATTTCTCTGTCTTGAATTACTGTAAGCTCCTACTATAAAACCATTCAAACTAACAGTTCATTAATGTCCTATAACTGTTCATGTATATATTGTATACATTTATTTTTTCATATGAAGTTTCTAGCTGTTAATATTGGCTTTTTTGGTTTTTTTCTTTTCTGTGTAAATATCTGCATTTGCTGTATTATTTTGCAGACAGCAGCCTGCTGACGCACAGTTATGAGCCTTCAAAATCACAGTATGGTAGCTTCACAGCAAAAGGTATAAGGGAAATGCTTTGGCAATCTTTTTTAACTGTGTTATTTTTCTCCTTTCTTTGTTCTATTCCTTTATCTGTTTTCTTTCTTTTTTCTTTTTTTCCCCTATTGCAGGAGTGCATGCTGTAAATATTTTTTTCTCTCTCTATTTTAATAATTAAGATTGCTTTACAATTTGGATTTGAAATATTCAACTTTTTTGCATGCTTTACCAGAACCAAATGCAAGCAGCATTAGAAAAAAGTAACTTCGGTAACACAAGATGTTATTTTAAGCTTTACATAAATCTGCAGTGTGTTTCATATTTTCACAGAAAAATTGTACTAAGATGTCTGTAAACAGATAGTTAATATATACTGTTTGTTTTCACTCTATGATCTTGTGTATCACTAATTCACAAACTGTGAGAAACATTTAGGCATGGCCAGCTGCAAAATTGAGAAGATACATTGGATGAAACTTGCATGATTACACATTTACTATACATTATGGAAAGCTCATTTGCATTCAGCAGATGTATCAGCATAAAAAATACTTCTACTGTGTTCCTTAAGACTGGTTTTCCAGCAAGCAGTAAGTGCAGATGATGTACATGCATAATGATAGCTTTATTCTGCTCTGAGAATGACTGTTGTATTAGGAAAGTTATATTCCATATTGTTATTTAGGTGTAGCAGGTGTTGATGAAATTGCAGATGCAGGACAGACTAAGTAGTCCAGACCTGAGGAAGAACCTCTCTCAGAGTGGTGACCTCGTAACATCATGCAGTCACTTGACTGTTGGAGATAGGGACAGTTAAACCTTATTCCCAAGTAACGTTGTGCTTGACAGAATTAAGTTACAGGAAAGTTTTTCTAGGAGCAAGCTCAGGATGTATATTCAAACCTCTCTTCTTTCTCAATACATATATACTCATAGTGTATATGCACTATCTTTCATTTAGACTTGTTGCAAGTATTATGAACAAATAAGCAGAACCAAAACTGAATCATAAACATATGGTGATAACGAGTCCAATCATTCCATTTTACAAATAAATATATCATCTTGTTTTTAATATGGTTTTTTGATTTAAAAATGTTGCTTAGAGTAATGTCTTTTATTTTTTACATGAGAATAGCTTTATTCCTGTGTAAACACTCTGAAATGTACGCTGTGCAGTGAATTTTAATAAGATTGAAAGCATGAAGAAGCAATTAATACACAGGGCGGAAGGTGACCTTATGTTCATCCTTTTAAACTTTGAAAGGACATGTTGTTTTGAGTGTTTTTCCTTAATAAACTTTTTCCATAAAGCTTTTCGTTCTAGAGAGAATTGTTGTTTTATTTGCACATTATTGCAACACAGTAAATTCAACAGATTCACTTTTAATTCTTCAGCTTCTGCTGCTATAGCAACAAACAAATAATCACTTCCAGTACACAAATAAACTGAAAATGTAACTAAGTATCGTAGAGAATATTGAATATTATGCAAATTATCAATAGGAAGACTTATTTATAAAAGTAAATAAAAGCTTGAGAAGCAAAGTTACAAGATTACACTTCCTTTCTTTGTGAATTATAAAACTCTGTGAATAATAATTAAAGCAAGACTACTGAAAATCATTGAGAACTTCTTTTTAATGTTTAGAGAAATTGTTCAAAATGTGCACCCCTCGCCAACACACATGCTTCACAATGTTTTCTCCAATTCTGCTACACACTATAAATTTCTTCTGGGTTATTTTTATTTCTTCCACTGCTCAAAGTTGTTGGCAGTGTTTCCACACCAGGCACTTCTGTAATGTACACACGAGTTTTCATATCGCCCCAAAGAAAAAAATTGATTGGATTTAGATCTGGTAATCTTGGTGGCAATCATCCAGCATCCTACGTAGATGTTGAGTAGATGGCCGCACACAGCTCTACTTATTTGCAGAGGTTGCCATCATGTAACAACCACATATCACTTCTGCCAGGGGAACATCCCCAAGCAGAATTAGTAACATATCTTGAAGAAACTGGAGATAGGTGGCTCTTGTCAAAACCCGAGGAAGAATCCATGAACCGATTAATGTGTTTCCTGTGATTCTTGCCCAAACATTTATAGAAAGTCTATGCTGAAAGCTGCCTTCTCTTATTGTGTGTGGATTGAAGTAAGCCTAAGTGTGTGCATTATAGTAATTAGTTACTCCATTTCTGGTAAACATTGCTTCATTCATTGCAAGAATTTTAAGGGGAAAGACCCCTTCTTGTTGAAGAAACCATCTGGAAAAAACTACCCTTGTACATAATCTACTTCAGAGAGATACTGGATGCGCTGGGTATAATAAGGGCTGAAGTAGTTTTAGTGTGTATTTGTGTATTTGTGTCCCCACGTGGTGGATAATGTTTCTCACGTAATGTTGTTTACCTCACTAGTGCAGCCATCTCGTGTGACGTCATTCGTTGGTCTGGCTCGTAGTTCCCTCTGACGTAGCAATCTATATGAATTAGTTTTAAGGTTATGTATATTGTCTTCCGGCCAGCTATTTAGGTAGGCATTTAATTCTTGCAGGGTGTGAAGCGGAAAAGGAATCTTTTATCCAAAAATTACTAGTGAAGAAATGTGTTTTATAATGTTTTATTGTCGAACACGTGCACTAACACTTTCACAGATTTATCTAGATGATCGCCATACTGAAACTGTTTATCATAACTTCTCACTTTTAACTCACGTACTTCAATTTTTGTATATAAGTAACTTTGTAATATTTTAGATCTTTAATTATTTTCACTGCGTGTAATTTGACGAACTGAAGGACCGATAGGCGACATGTAGTCACGTATTATACTTTGATGAATTGAGCGGCCAACGTGTAATGTACGGAGAATTTTGTATAACTGCGGGGCGACCGACTTCGAGCCTTGCTATTTATAGGCTTGCCTCAAGATACACCTAAAGATTATAAATGAATTACCATTGGCTAATAAAACGCGCCAACATTAGCGTCTATTTTACTATCCAATGAAAACCACTAATACATATTACTTTTATAGAACATTCTGGAAGCATTTTTTTACTGAAAAGGCGCGAAACATTACGTAACTTCCTGGTTCCCGGTAACGATAAACAACTCAAACCCTTCATTGCAGTATTGTTATTGTTAACAGTTTCAGTAGAGCCGAAAATTATTATCTACCATTAATAATTACAATTATTAAACCTCTGAAATCAATGTTACATAAAAATACATATTCATATGTAAATAATTATTTACATTAAAGTAATTTGTGATACAAATTACCGTCTCATATGCCCCACTAGAAATATAATTATAAATATTTATAACTTGTTTGGAAATTTTATAATTTTGTTTTTAGTCTCCTAAATCTTGTAACACACGCTATCACTTTCACTTTACACTTCACACGTATTTAACACACGACATATGTTTTATCTCGCCACTACTTACTGGCTTTGTTTTAATTAATTTAGATATTAGTCTGATATCACAAAATTTTTTTTTTTTTTTTTTTTTTTAATAGCAAATACTATACCCTAAACTATTTATTTACTAATACCAAATTGTTTACTTTGAGTTGTTGACAAAAATTTACACATTTAAGATTTTTGTAATTATTATACATATGTGCCAAAATATTCACCCTCAACACAAATATTTACATCTCTTAAATCTAAACAATGTTTCACCTTTTCTGTTTGCTACATAAGTATTTGTTTCAATTATTTTTAATTATATTTACCAATTTTTTTTTTTTATTTTGTACTTTGCAAATATATTTAAATCTCTTAAATCTTGACAATGTTTCACCTTTTCTGTTTGCTACATAAGTATTTGTTTTATTTATTTTTACCAATTTTTGTTATTCTGAATTTTATTTTAACAATACTCTTTGAATTGTATTTAATTTAATATCGTATTAAATTTCAATCTTTGCATTCTTAATTTTTAAATCTTGGAATTGTATTTACGTACTTTTACTTTAATATCATATTAAGTTTCAATCTTTGCATTCTTAATTTTTTTTTTAATTCTTGGAATTGTATTTACGTACTTTTACTTTAATATCATATTAAGTTTCAATTATTACTTTCTTCTTTTCAAATACTATTACAGATACTAAAAATTTAATTATTTATTTATTTATTTATTTTTTTTTTTTTTTTAAACATTTCTCTTTTTCTTTTTATAATTTATTTCTCTTTTCAAATGTCATATATATTTAGTTAACCCTCTTACGTTCCAATACATTTCTCTGCAAGTCATCTTTACCTATCCAGCATTTACTTTACATTACATTGCTATTTACCCTCCTGGATCAAATTGTGTGTGGCTAAACATTACTCGTAGCCGTAACCTAACCTTCAAATTGTTCATGAATAACCTCTTGTATTCATTTGAAATTTCATCACATGATAACATTTGAAAACAATCTACAGTTTCTTGAATTATACATCTTTTGACAACTTTCATTTTCAATTCATCTGCTATCTTTTTACTTTGAAAGTACTCTGACAAATCTGTAATAAACTGTACTGGACTGGAGTTTTCATTTTGAACATCTTGGTACAGTTTATTTCTTTGCATTACTGACTCATTCTGTATTTCTGATATTTCCCCTCTGAAATTAACTTGCGCCTCATTTACATCTACATTCCTAACCTCTTTTATCTCTCTTAGCTCACTTGTAATACTACTCATTTGACTTCCTAACTCTGTACATTCTACATTAACCTCACTTTTAGTATTAACCTCACTTTCTTTGTTACCTATTTCCCTGCTCATGTCTAGCATTTTCTTTGAAACTTCTCCTATCTCACTTACTATTACTTCCTCATTTTCATCTCTCATTTTTGGCATACTACTATCTTTACTGCTTTGATCTACTTTTTGCTCTAATATCTCATTCTTCCTACCAATACTTTCTATTAATTCCCTACGATCTTTTTTTATAGCTTCTATCAATTCCCTATGATCTTTGTTTATAGCTTCCCTTAATTTCTCATTATTCTGAGTTAGTTTTTGTTCTAAACTCCTATCAATATCTTCCCTTAATTCTTCCCTCAATTCCCTCTTCATATTTCTCAGCATTTCCATCATTATTCTAGCATCAATAGTAATATTTCCTGCTATTCTATTCTTACTTTTTGCACTAACATTTCCTCCCTCCAATATTACATTGTTTGAGCCTTTTTTTGTAACCTGTATTGAATTACGGCTAACTGTTACACTATCTCCCTCCATCATTGTTTTTTCTATGTTATTAGTGGTCATTGTTTTTGTTTTCTAAAAAAAAATTACAATCACCTGACTTTTGTGATGCTGCCTGTTGATGTAGCTTTGATGTCCAGCGTTCTGCCCCTTTCTCCTAGATTTGTATGTCGCTTCTGCGTTGTTTCGTGATGAATCTACGTCGTTTCGATGTTTTCTTGTAGCTGAATTACCCTTCTGTCTCGGAATCTGCGTCTTGTAGGTCGTTTCATTGCTGCTTTCGCCTCTTCCTGATTATTCTTGTTCCTTTCCTAGTCGTCTAGCCTTCCTTTCCTAGTTGTCGCCCCACGTTGGGCGCCAATTTGAAAGGGGTATAGCACAAATTGTATATATATTTTAGAGCACCACGTTGTGGATGTTTCTCACGTAATGTTGTTTACCTCACTAGTGCAGCCATCTCGTGTGACGTCATTCGTTGGTCTGGCTCGTAGTTCCCTCTGACGTAGCAATCTATATGAATTAGTTTTAAGGTTATGTATATTGTCTTCCGGCCAGCTATTTAGGTAGGCATTTAATTCTTGCAGGGTGTGAAGCGGAAAAGGAATCTTTTATCCAAAAATTACTAGTGAAGAAATGTGTTTTATAATGTTTTATTGTCGAACACGTGCACTAACACTTTCACAGATTTATCTAGATGATCGCCATACTGAAACTGTTTATCATAACTTCTCACTTTTAACTCACGTACTTCAATTTTTGTATATAAGTAACTTTGTAATATTTTAGATCTTTAATTATTTTCACTGCGTGTAATTTGACGAACTGAAGGACCGATAGGCGACATGTAGTCACGTATTATACTTTGATGAATTGAGCGGCCAACGTGTAATGTACGGAGAATTTTGTATAACTGCGGGGCGACCGACTTCGAGCCTTGCTATTTATAGGCTTGCCTCAAGATACACCTAAAGATTATAAATGAATTACCATTGGCTAATAAAACGCGCCAACATTAGCGTCTATTTTACTATCCAATGAAAACCACTAATACATATTACTTTTATAGAACATTCTGGAAGCATTTTTTTACTGAAAAGGCGCGAAACATTACGTAACTTCCTGGTTCCCGGTAACGATAAACAACTCAAACCCTTCATTGCAGTATTGTTATTGTTAACAGTTTCAGTAGAGCCGAAAATTATTATCTACCATTAATAATTACAATTATTAAACCTCTGAAATCAATGTTACATAAAAATACATATTCATATGTAAATAATTATTTACATTAAAGTAATTTGTGATACAAATTACCGTCTCAGGGCGTATCAATTCTTCTTTTAATGTTCTCAAAACAGTCCAATGGGATGGGCCGATAGTGGGGGCTATACTATGGCTGCTGCTTCCAGGATCTTCTTCTACCAAGTGAAGGATTTCTTCAACATTATAACAACACTGTAACACAGAAGCATGTGGTCTCACAACATATCAACTTCTGTACAACACAAAGACTTTACATTATCTAATTAGCTGGGACACAGAGAAGGGAAAGTGGAGGGTGAACAGAACCAATTAGAAGCAGAACAGCATAGAGCAAGCAAATCCATGTTAAGTCAGCCACATATCCAAATGAAGGCTCTGAATTTCATACCATACTAGCAGCAGTTTTGCATCTCCATAATGATTTGCAGAAATAAAACACATTCACTGTATTATCACTGCAGAACAAAGGTCTATTGTTGTCTTATTAATTCTTGCAAGTGGTGAAAAGAGAGCTTAGAATAGTATGCATGTTTATTATAACCATTGATACATTTTTATCAATCTACAAATATAGGCAAAACAACAAACATTTTTTATAATTAAACTAAAGTGCTAAACCCGAATTTACAATCTAATAGGTCTAATATCCTTCTATACGAGGCTTCCTTACACAACCCCAGGGTTATCGTATAATGAAACCCCCCTTACTATTTACATTCCACTATTTGGCTATTTTATCAATTTATATCTCATTTCTCTCATCTTTGTTAATTGCTATAATCCATCTCTCCCTTAATTTTCCCAAATATTCTCCCTGTTTTTCCCCATACCAGTTAACATTTTAAGTGCTATAATTTATTTCTGTAATTTGTCCCATTTTATTTATCATGTACCCTCCCTCCATCTCTTCACCCCATCAGATTCTAATAAACAATGAAATATCCCTTCTAGCTCACCACACATAATATATCCTTCCCTATTATCTTCTCTCAAACCCTTTAAAAGCTGATTGCACCCATGCAAATCCTTCCCTCCCAAATTTATCACAGCATTCCATATATTTCTCCCTCCCCCAGTCTCTTAATTATTCTATATAATTTTAAAGAACTCTTATCTTTAAAACTAGCCCAAATCTCTTGTCTATCTATATCTTGAATTCTTTCCTAACTTTCTTCCAAAACTCTACTCTATTTTGATCTCCAAATTTCCACGGTTCCCCCAACCCAGTTGTAAAATGTTCCATTATTACCTATTATTTCCACTTGGAATTTCATACCCTCTCTTGAAACATTGTGATCCCCTAATTTCAAAGTCCTGTGCCAATATTTTAACATTTTCTTCATCACGAAACCTTTCCTCCCTTTAGTGAAGCCTTAGGTAATTCTAGTATGCCTTTACAAAACATTCTGTGAATTGATTATTATCCTCTCATTAAATTTTGCAAAGGGTTAGAGTAGTAAGTCTTATGTAGAGTGGTCTGCAAGAAACTGGTGTTTTCGGCTCTTCTTAGATCTCGAGATAGAGTATATTCTTGTGCTGAATTTGTTTTGATTATGGCATTCACCATGAAGCTCTGTGCAACCTTGGAAGACATGTGTCTTTCTGGTTGGCGCTGTGTTGCATCTTGTGTAGTCAGTTGTTTGACTGTTGCTGATGTCTGAAACAAACAATTCCAGCCTGACAGAAAATAAATCTATAAGCCTTTTCTGGGTTGTGGCAAACTGTTTGGAGACATTCCTTTTAATGGCTTTATACTGCAGTTTGTAACTGCATAACCTAGGGGAAGTAATAGAACTTAGTAAAGTAATTACAGTTTACATCATGGTCATCAGAATTAAGACTGTGTACTTGATTCAGCAGTATTATGAAAAAGAAATGTTGTAAGATACTTGCTTTTTATTCCTGCACATGTGAAGAAACTTAAAATAGGAACATAACGTTTTTCCTCCACAATACAAAGTTATATGTATTTTAAAATCTACTTTCTCTACAGTGCACCTAGTGGAAGTGTTGCATTCCACCAAAACATTCAATACCCAGATTTTTCTGGAAATAAATGTTTTAAGGGCTCTGAATCTCCCCCCAAATGCATTTTTAGAAATGGTTGGTGTGTGTGTGTATGTGTGGGAGAACTGTTAACCCAAAAAGGAAATGTTTGATAAATACCACACATGTATTTAGGTTTAATATTGTCCAAAGATGCAACACACAGTTTTTCAAGAAAATCTGCCCACTCCAAACTAGCCTTTACAAGGAAGTTTTTTTATATGTTAACAGTTTTGATTAAAATACAATATATTAAAGATATTTACATGCCAAATAAAATGTACAGTGTGAGCCAAAAAACTATGAACCGGTCCTGTCCGCGTCCTTGGCACTTGCTGCCGTCTGCCACTATCACAGAAAGGCGGGGATGAAACCATACAACATTTTTAAAACTACTTTTAAAGGCTTTACTTACCAACTTTATGAAAGGAAATGCTGAAACTGGCCACTGTCATTGTCCATACATTTTTGGCACCTCTTTAGGAAACTATCCATCACTAACCGTAGTTCATGTTGAGAAATGCTGGCAATTTCCGGCGATATTTTGTTTTAATTCTTCCAGGGTGTGTGGGTTTGTGTTGTATACTGTGTTTTAAGTTACCACAGAGATAGAAATCGCAGGGGTTTAGGTCGGGGGACTGGGTGGGGGGGCCACAAATCTGTACTAATAATTCTGTCCTAAAACACACTTTCAATTTTTCTCATCAAAATATTGGACGTATGAGCTGTTGCAGAGTCTTGTTGAAAAAAGGCAAAATCACACTCCCTGTCTGGTAATTCTCTAAAACAAAGGGAGCAAAATTGTATTCACATATGTACGGGCTTCAACTGTTGACTCGAAAAAAATTGGCGAGTGATGAATAGTTTCCTAAAGAGGTGTCAAAAATGTATGGACAACAACAGTGGCCAGTTTCAGCATCTCCTTTCATAAAGTTGGTAAGTAAAGCCTTTAAAAGTAGTTTTAAAAATATTGTATGGTTTCATCCGCGCCTTTCTATGATAGCGTCCAGGAGCGCTGAGGATACGGACAGGAAAAACACCGCACAGGCGGTTCGTAGTTTGTTGGCTTTCTCTGTATATCTTTAATTTGCTGGAAATAGCCTGTGGAGCGCTCTTTATTCAAAAGGAATTTTGTATACCTTTGTAAACAATAAGAGATGGACAAAAACTTACTCCACATAACTATAGATAGCTTTAAAACATGCAAATTATTTGAAATAATTATTTTGCAACATCAGCCATTTCCGAGATATTAAAAAGAAAATGTTCACCTGAAAGGGTATTCAAGTTGTAGGTTGCTGTATTCACTTACTGCCATTGATTGTTTTAAGCACACGTGGTATCTATCACATTTATTGCCACATAATTCGCACATGCAGCTGTCTCTGGGTTTGTGATATGACTTGTCCTTGCATATTTTGTGGTGAAATCCATGGATGGCATAGCGTGTGATGATGTGCCTTTGCTCCTGGTTCTCCCTTGTCCACTTTCTCTCTGTCATCTCGCTAGTGACATATACGTCTGGATCAATCTCTCTTCTCTTTGCTTGTTTCCTCTCCAGGTGTCTGAGCTCTTCTACATAAAAGGGCTCCCTGGTAAATTCTTATATCATCCTTGTTGGCACCATTTTCCCCACTCTCAGATATTCGTTATTGGTTTGGATTTTTCAGTACTTTTCATTTTTTAAAGCGCTGTCATTTTCAGTTGTTCCTTGTGATGTGTTGGAAAGAGTATGGAACTTCAAAGCCACTTTTAAACATTTGGCTATAGCTTCAGTCCCCTCTATCCCTCCAACAAAAGGTGTAATAAAACTACTTCTGCAAATGTTTATCTCAATGAACATGAAGTAGAGAGAAAAATATGCTTTTGTAAGAATAGTTTGTAGAAGCTATATAAAAATAAATGACAATGGGTAGAGAAAGTCATGTGAATATAACAAAACAGATTTTTTTTTTAACTAGTGGCTAAAAAAATCATCATGCATATATTTTTTATGCTTATAACAAAGAGCTTTCATATATTGCTTGCATTTCTGGTTCTTAATAGCTGTAAATATGTACACATAACATTAATGTTGAAGAATATGCACTAATTTACTCAAGGTTTATATCTGTACTACCAAGCGGGATTTTTTGGTTCTTTGCTTTAAGTGCATTAATGCTGACTGCCTACCTAACATAGCTTTGTATTATAAATTACTCTTTCTGTAACAAACTAATACAGATTCAAGTGCACCCAATGAAAAACATGAATGTATTTTTATGTGAACATGTTTCAAACTATGAATATCCTTATTTTCTTCAACTATGACATGATAGGTCAAGAAGCTCATCTTTGATATACTCAGCCTGCTTGCAACATGGAGCAGCAGAATGTCTGAAGAACAAAGTAAATTAGTATATTGAAATCAAAAAGATACTTAGGTGATATCAAATTCTTTTGAAATACTAACCGATGCTATTTTTCTCAGACAGTGCAGTCTTTGAAGCAAATTGAATGTTTAGGGTTTGAAAATGAGAAACCTATCTTAGAACTCTGCCCAATAAGCTTATGCTGCATAGATGCATTTGCTCTTGTCCAGCTCATTCATTTTCAGATTGAAATTGTGGAATGTGTATAGAATGCCTTTATAAGAGATCCTGAATCAAGTTAGGATAGTTAATGTTTAAATAATAACTAGCCTTGAGCAATGTATAAGGTGTCTCATTTTTATCTTCACCACCCATGATAACTTTGTACAACTGAAATTGAAAAATACTACTGAGGAAAAAGTCAGCTGTATAGGATTATTTATAATGAAATGTTATTTGTAGTAGTGCTTTGTGATGATAGTTTTCACATTCAGTTAAGTTTAACATCTTTGCAGATGTTACCAATAAATAGAAACTTGCACATGGAAAAGAGAAGACAGAAAATGGGCAATGAAGATTCCATATTTGATGCTTTCAAGGCAAACCTTGCTTCTTGATGGTGGTTGTTTTTGACTTAAGGTTAATACAGACAGGGTCACATAATACAGGGTGAGCCAAAAAACTACGAACCGGCTGCGCAGTGTTTTTCCTGTCTGTGTCCTCGGCGCTCACTGTCATCTGCCACTATCATAGAAAGGCACGGATGAAACCATACAGCATTTTAAAACTATTTTTAAAGGCTTTATTTACCAACTTTATGAAAGCAGATGCTGAAACTGGCCACCGTCGTTGTCCATACATTTTTGGCACCTCTTTAGGAAACTATCCATCACTCGCCGTAGTTCAGGTTGAGAAATGCCGGCAATTTTCTGGCGGATATTTCGTTTTAATTCTTCCATGGTGTGTGGGTTTGACTTGTATACTTTGTTTTAAGTTACCCCAGAGATAGAAATCGCAGGGGGTTAGGTCGGGGGACTGAGGGGTCCACAAATCTCTACTAATAATTCTGTCCTCAAACACACTTTTAATTGTTCTCATTGAAATATTGGCTATATAAGCTGTTGCAGTCTCTTGTTGTAAAAAGGCAAAATCACGCTCCCTGGCTGTTAATTCTCTAAAAAACGGGCACAAAATTGTATTCACGTGTGTACGGGCTTCAACTGTTGTTTCGAAAAAACTTGGCGAGTGATGGATAGTTTCCTAAAGAGGTGCCAAAAATGTATGGACAATGACGGTGGCCAGTTTCAGCATCTCCTTTCATAAAGTTGGTAAGTAAAAAGTAGTTTTAAAAATGTTGTATGGTTTCATCCGCACCTTTCTATGATAGCGGCAAACAGCAATGAGCGCAGAGGATGCGGACAGGAAAAACACCATGCAGACGGTTTGTAGTTTTTTGGCTCTCCCTGTACATTTCAAATAATCTTGTCTGCATACTTGGCAACTTTTACAATTTGCCCATAAAATATATGGGAGCAGAGGTCTTTATATGACGTTATGACAAAGGAGGCATTTTTATGGATTGTAAGCAGATTCAAAGTATTGAAGATTTTCTTCATGGACAAAACAAAGCATTAAATTTGGTTGCATTATGTTTTACCTTAAGATTACAGACTGAATGTACTGTGCACTTGGTATTCAGTGCTATGATAGGCCAAAGCTTATCTGTGTGTCTGTCCATCATGATCATCGTTCCCCTTCACTGAGCGCATACATGCAGATTTAAAACTTAATGGCACCACTAGTGGTCTCTAGTCACCAATGAGCAGTAAATGGGCATGGACATTCAGTAATGGATGACGTGAACTGTAAAGTCAATTCCTTCATGTAAATTGTTTATCTTATTCACATTCTATGTCTGTGGGATATAAGTTCCTTGCCCCCCTTTCTGTGACAGTTTTTGTTAATGGTTCATGTAATGAAACATAAAATATGGACTAGAAATCTGTGTATAGCGTAGGAAGTGGTGGTCTTTTGCTTTAAGTGTTTATTGTGGATCAGGAATAATTTCAGAATGTGTGACAGGAGGAAGCAGTACTACCAGTTCTTCAAGGATTTTTATGAAACAGAATTGCTGCTTATTGTACATGTAATTTTTGCACATTTACTGCATTTAACATTTTAAGCGTTCTAAATTTCATGTAAATGCAAAATTATTACACTTTGCTGGACAAGGGGAAAGTTTTATACGTTTCAATTTTGGCGAGTGTGTCTACATTCTGAAACTTGTTTGGTGTTCGATGGGTGAAAAATTGTTACATTGAATGTGAAGATTGTGGAGAGTTTTTCAGTTATATCTAAAGTAACAAGCCTTTAATTTGTTGGACAACAGGTATCTGCTTCCCTACCTTAGATTCTGTGAATCTACAATCATTGAACATTTAGACTATAGTCCTACCTTCATATGACTAATGCCTCATGAAACCAGCAGAAAGAAAAAGTGTTGTGGCAACACTTGAGCAGCTGAAGCTCTACAGCCACAAAACATGCAACAGTTAATATGTATTCTACCAGAAAGAGTGACTAATAATTTCACCGCATCGCAAACCATATCTAAAGGGCAGCTCATGTTAAAAGAAATTTTGATAACTGAAGTGTTTTGTCTTCAGACTAGCGCTGTATTTGTTCATATTTGCTACATTCTGTTAGACAGTGTTTCTGATGTGTAGTCCTTTACTAAATTGTGCCACAATGCATTTTTGTTCTTGTTCATTAATGCATAAACTTGCCTTAATGTGATGTGCATGTTTTCTGGTATACTGCCAAATGAGTGTGCAGTATGCATATTTGATTTAAGCACAGGAAAAATACATCTAAGCATGTTTAAGTAACAGTTTTCATGCTTAAAGCAGTTGCTAGATAAGTGTGTGACCAACACAATGTTATTTCCATATTCCACTGACTTGGTGGAATGATCCTTCTTTTATATTTCATTTTGTGGTAACATGAGATGTTCTCTGTCGATTTTCCATTAAAATCAGAGACACGACTACAGCAAACATTTACAGAATGTAGCTTAAATAGAGCATAAATATGTTTTGTTTTTGCTCTTATTATCCCTTCATCTCTATATAATGGAGCATGTAATGAACGCTTATGCAGTTTTTCTTTGTTATGCCATATATTCTTTGTTTTGTCCATAGGGGGTAAAGCTGATGGTTTATATCAGTTGCTGACCTCAAACGATGACTTTCCTGAAAGAGGTAAATTCTCACTGAAAAAATATGCCATGCTGCCTGTGCATCATACATAATTACAATTTGAACTGTGTAGATTTGGCCATTTGAAAAATACATGTTTATAAGGGGTAGTGTATTATTTTTGGCACTTGATGATGCCCATATCAAAGTTTTTGCCTGCATTTTGTGTGGAACTGCATAGCTGTGATTACGAGAGAGAGAGTGCGAGAGTGAGGGAGCAAGAGGAAGTTGTGTTTACATTTGTATCTGCATGGGTGTTGATACCAGGAATGTAATGTATTTGCATATGCATGCATGCATGATCTTAAAGATTTTATTTGTTACTTTCATCATTCATTCATTGTAAAAGATTCTCAATTGTTTGGAGAAGATTGTAAAAGAGGTAGAAAAGAAACCAAATCCCTTATAAAATTACAACTTTACTTAATGTAAACCAATACATGTGGCAGGTTGAACAAAATTGGCTTTTGACCAAAATTCAGCCACTGCCTGATGTTTGTGATGAAAGAAAAGGTGCCATTGCGGTAGAATATATGAATTATTGTGCTATATTCACTTACGAAGAAGTACAGCTGTTAAAGAATGCAATCAATACAAATGTTTGGAGAGAGGTGTAGTGAATTTTCAGGAGAAAAAGCTGTTTCATCTGTTCACTCGCACATAGCTTTTGTTTGTTTCATCTTGCAAAAGTACTGTGTATATAGGGAAAACAATTTGCTACAATTGCGTTTGCCTTGTGCCATACTGGGAATTATCCATATCAATATCTTCATTCTCCATCCCTTTCTGCACCACTAATGATATTTCAGATCAATCCCAAATAAATAGCAAAGAAGGATGCTTGTTGTAATGTTTATATCTCATGGGTTATAAAGAATAGATTAATAGCTCAAAAAACATGAAGATGATGCAAATTGTGTCAGTTATAGTCGTGAACAAACTCTATTCTCCTTTTAATTGAGTAAATTATAAACTGCTTTGCAACAACTTCATGTGATATTACCCAAATGGTTAAGAGTATTGACTGAAGCTGTCATTAAAGAATGAATTCTAGAAGAGCTCTCTCTTATTTCTAAGACAATTTACAGAAAACATGCAAACTTTCTTGTACTTATGGTCCAATGATTTGAAAGTTCATCAGTATCTGATGTAAGTGCAACTAAGATTCTTTGGTGTAACTTTATTTTTAACTTTCACTAAGAGAATTAAATTTCTTGGAAGAAGGATGAAGCTTTCATCACCAGTAACAATGCAAACAACAGTTTCATTTTTTGCTGTGAAAGAACTATGACTGCTTGCTTTACAATTGGACGTGCTTCATAGTGACATTGTAATTTCTGAGTAACCAGTGCCAAAGTAATCTATGCCATGTAATGAAACTAATTCAGGGCTGCAAATACACCATGAGGAAATTTCTCAATCCCAGAAAATCATTGTTCTTTGTTTTTCAGAGATAAAAATTAGGGGAACTTGCTTATTGGATGACCCTTGTATAAACTTTCTGAAAGTTTCCTTTAATAAGATTATCTATAGTGTATAATTATGAATATTTAGTTGTAGCTGCTGCTAGTTTCTCTTCTGTTTGCGTTAAGGTTCAGTTTCCAAGCATTTGATATTTAAATCTGGTCTGGATGGTGTTGAAAGATTGGGTTGGACTCAGCAGGATCCCAATACCCATGGAGATTAGGTACAGCTGGGTAATGTCCAGATGGGGCTGAGAGACACCTGTGTCTCCAGTACCAGCCAGGAGAGCTGAGAGATGGCATCTTCCCCTTTGGGATTGGTGTATCCATTTCTGTGCTGTGTAAGCAGGGGTGGGGTGGCCTTCTAGATTCAAGGTATTGGTCTAATGGAAAGCCCCTCAGAGAGTAGAGCCGACCATGGCACTTTTCCTTGGTTGAAAAGGTGAGCTTAGGCTCCAAGGTAGACCTTTGTGTCAACCATGCGCCATTCAAACAGTGATGTACTCCTTTCTTCGTGGACAAGTCTCTAGTTGTTTTCCAAAGGAAAACTTAAATAACTTCAAGTTTTATTATGAATATTGTTAGCTGACTTGAAAATGTTTAAAAGTGCCATTTAAATGAATCCACAAATTCATGATAAACTTCAAAATTTGATATCCTAACACAGGTTGCACATTTCTGTGTCCATGTATGAACTTTAGTAATGCAAAGACTTGTCTTTCTGACATATATGTATGAATTACCTGTGTAAATATTGCGACTTTGTCCAGTTTTTCCGCTGTCACTTTTTTTATGTAGTTCACCTTAGTTCACACTTTCACTTCCTTCATGACATAGCCTCTTCATGCTGGATGGTTCACTTCACTCAAGAGTTTGACACAAGATCTCCACAACCCATAGCTCTACAGTAGCACTTGCTGCATGTCACAACAGCCATCACCAACTTGCTCTGAAAATCTCTCTTGATGCCTCACTGCCAACTCGCTCGCTCATTGACTGACTGACTCTACTGTCACCACTCCTCACCTCGTACTGACTCAAATGTCACGAGGGAACTTACTTATGTAGTCAGTGGAATCTTTCTATAAGGTTCTCAAACATTCTAGAACTATTTTGGCACACTTCCTTGAGGAGGGGGGAGAAGAAGCTTCCAAAAAGTTCCAGCTATCTCCCAATAGCACACCCAATGCTTACACTGGCAAGCAACGGTTATCTTGTTTACTCCGACCACCTAGCAGCAACCTCTTCTTGATAAGTTTTGGCCATAGCTGCTGCATCACAATATGTTTGTATTTCTCACAGTTTTGTCATTTTGAGTTAATTTTACACAGTTTACAATGTGATCTTCCATATTTTCCTTCATGTTTCCTGGTGGTAGCAGCACTGTCTCTTGTTCCCCTCTTTTATATTGTGGAGAACATTATCCATTAAATTCACAGATACACAGGCTTCAATACCTATACTGCTTATAGACGGAGAAGGCTGATATGAGCTGAAACTGCTGCTCTCATGTCTTTCTGGTGTTCTTAAAGCAGCCACTTTGTCCTTGTCTGTTGTTTCACTGCTGGAAGATACAGCACAGTCACGTCAAAGTTAATTGCCATTGCCTTCTAATACTGTAGTGCCATCAGTACATCTTTTTCTGTCCTCATCAGTTCCTTTGCAGACTCTTCTTTCAGCTTCCGTAACAATAGGTCTATGCGGCATATGGATTAAACATTTTCAAAATGGATCTTCATTACCTCACCACATGATTAAAAGCTCCACGTCCATCATATGGACGTATATGCTCCTTCCTATTTGATAAAAATATGGAGAAGTTTTGAGGCACCAACATCACCAAACATTAGTAACTGTTAGGTTTATCTTTGTGTCACTAGAGTACCAGAATTTTGTCCCATGGGGCATCATATTTAAGCATCTTGTATACCCTATCCAGAACATGCGGTTTCGACCACACAAACCACTAATCAAGTGCACCACTCAGACCAGCTGCAGAGTTATATAATATTATCACATTTACTTTCCCGACTACATATGGTAAGTAGGGGAAGTATTGCATTCCACCAATTTGATACTGAGATTTCACTGGAAATACATGTTTTGAGGCCCTCCTTAATCCAAATAAAGCATTTTTGGAAACATGTCCATCTGTGTGTCTGTGAACACCGTAACTCAAAATCAAAAAGTTGGATAAATACCAAACTTTGTGTTTAGGTTCAATATCATCCAAAGATGCGACACAAAGATTTTCAACAAAATTCCCCCAACCCAAACTACCCTTTACATGGATGATTTTTCAAATTTTTTTTTATTTTCTAAAAACTGGCTGTAATGATTTTGATTAAAATCCTGCATATGAAAGATATTTACATGACAAAAAAAAATATATATATGTATATATATATATATATATATATATATATATATATATATATATATATACCTTGAATTTTTGGGGAATAGTCTATTAAGTCCTCTTCATCCGGAAGGAATTTTGTATAACTGGTAAATGTTAAGTGATAGACGAAAACGTACTACACAAAACATGTAAATCTTTTTAAAACACATAATTTATTTAAAATAACTAATTTTGTGGCACTAGCCATTTTTGAGATATCAGTTGTTAAAGGCTCGAATTGTTCATTTCTTGGCCATTCTCTTAAAGGACTTCCAACATTCAGTTGTTTGTTGCGATTGCATGGAAACAATATGGAATTTTAAAGCCAACATATAGTGTCCCGTTGTTAAACATTTGACTACTGTTGTTGTTCCGTTTGTATCTATAACGAAATGTGCAATGTAGCTATTTCTGCAAAGGTTTATATGGATTAAAATGTAGTAGATAGAAAAATAAGCTTGAGTAAGAATAATTTGTATACCAAGTAATAAACGAAAGAGGGTAGAGAAAGTATGTGAAAGTATCACATCAGATTTTTTTTTCTTCTGTGTGCATAATTATCATAAGATAAGCGCAGAACTCACATTATGAAAGATGTTCATTTATTAAGCCACAAATTATTGAATTATTTTTTTATATAGAGCTAATTTTTGGGCCAGTCTTCACTCCTCCCCCTCTCAATACCCACATCTATATATTAGGGGTACCAAATTCCAAAATAAAAAAGTCAGGGGGTGGAAGTTTTCCACGCATCCCTTATTCTAATGATAACCACTACTCAGGTAACTTAGGAATAGTGCTATTGTTGTGTTAACATTCAAGTAGCCTGTACTTGCTATACACAACTGGAATAATTGCTGCATTGTCCGCAGATAAACAACGCTAAAGTATGTGTCCTGAGTAGTGTACTATAAGCATTCTTCATGTTTACTTTTTGAGGAAAAACATATTTCCCGCTTCCTCAAACCCTTCTGAGAAACGCATTCATTGAATTGAGAACAACTGACATCTTTATAATTATATGAAACAATCAGCAATTTGTTTTACATGTTCAGTTAGTAACCTATTTCTCTCTTCTAATGAATGAACATTTAATAAGGTAAAAATTTGCTCCTGCTTTATGGGCTAGGATTGAAAAGAAAAAACTGAATAATTTTCAACACTGCAGTACAGTTGTCATCTCATTGGCTGCTTAAAAAAATTACATTTCCTAAAAATGTTTTCTGATCCAAGCTGTTCATAAACAGATCTTTCTAAACAGGTAATATCATCAAACATCCTACAATAATGTTTCTTTCTCTCAGGTATAATATTCAGTTTTCAACATATTCCCACTCAGGTTCTTTAAAAATGTGGAAACTGGTATTTGTCCCATTTTCTGGATATTTAATCCAAGGTTGAAAAAGGACACTAAAAACCAGGTGGTATCCAGTTAAACTGGGTGATTTGGCAACCCTTCTGTATACCTAAAACAAGTTATTCTGCAAAGCAATCAAAACCAAAACAATGAGCAAATGCTCATATTTCAGAATATATTTATTTTATGGCCATGTATAATAGGAATCTCAAAATATGAGTCTTTTTTGTATTTTCATTCCTATATATCTATTGGTTTTCTTTTTAATGTATCCAGCCAATTTTTAATGGATATTACTTTTAAATTTATATGAAAATTAAATAAGCCACAAAGCTAATTACTGATAAAACATTTATTTTCTTGATACAAGTCCTCTTCAAGGAAAACCTTAATTGATAAACAAGAGATTTCAATACCCCATGAGTTTCCTGCAAAGCAGATTAATTGTAGTAGCAGATTCATTTCCAATGTTTAAAAAAATAACTGTGTGGCTTAATTATTGCTTATTGTAAATAAAACAAAAAAGTATAGAATTTCATGTTTTACTGTGTATAATTTTATTGTGGTTTAATATTCGGGTTATAATTTTGTATTATGTGAATATGAAGTGAAATATTGCATCAAATTGCACTGATGTTCTTGTTTTGTTCTGTCTTGTTTTTTGTGACAAGCATGCTTTTGTTTACATGTCTGCCAATATGTAGGGCATTACCAGTATTATTCATGCCTTGGTAAGTTATGCTTGTGTGTATACATGATTGTTATGGAAACAAGTTCATAGAAATTAAAAATATTATTATTTAATAACCTTTAATACTGCAGCAGTAAATGATGTAGCTTCTGTTGGATTTGTAAATCTTGTGTAAATGTTAACTGTGAGGAATATTGAAATCTGGTTTTATTTATGTGGGTATTTATTTCTAGAAGTACAATTTGAATTGTAGTATGAAATTTGTTTAACTTTTACAAAATATAATCCTATCACTTACTAAAATTATTTCAGATATGAAGAGCAAGTGTGTGTATATTATACAATTCTTAATTAACCTTTCTTCCCAGATGAAAGCTGTCGTGTAGTGTTATTAGTAGCAAATGCTATATGCAGCAGGCTGAGATAGGGTCATTAAGGATTGTGTGGAACTGTATTGTTAATATACTACACAGCTGTAACACTTGCATTCACAGTGTACTTCCAACACCTTCCATTAATTGTATCTGTATTATTTCCATCATTATTTTGGTACTGTTTATGCTGTTTTATTCCTTATAACTTAACATTTTCTCGAGCCTTTCTTTTCCAAGAATTTTATTTAATTTTGTTTTACCCATATATCATAACTTTTACTTTAGTTTCATCCTTAAATTTAAAATAACTTTAATGTTAAAATTTAGTATTTTAACTTCAAAATTCATTCTGCTTTTGCCCCCTTTTTGCACCCAGGAGGATTGATAAAGAAGCAGCATATGATCACAGCAATAAGACATGTATATCAGTGAAATCCTCAGTTAATATGTTTAGAATAGGTACTTTCAACCAATATGTGTCCCTTTGTGTTCTTTCTTTGTAGAAGATATGGGTCTTTACATTTATAATAAAAGAAGAAAAGTTCAAGAATATTGTTTAAATGAATTATGTGGCATTTGTTGGAACTACTGTTTATTATATTATGTGTTGGAGAAACTAAATGTAGTACTTATTTTTGGCCTTTAGTTTCTAAAGGACCAATTGTACAGGATCTTTGGTATAAAACCTGACTGCTTGCATGGGGGTATCGTTAGGGTAGCACAACATGCCACAGCTGGCCTGCCAGTACTCTGTATTCACTTTTTAAATCTGTATTCCTGTACATAAAATATAACAAAATTAACTCTTACCTCATAGAAAATGCTGGAAATGTCATCTTTCTGCAGCTAAACAAGCATTGTACCAAGTAAACACATTTAGATTGTTCCCAAGGTCACAGGTTCGAACCTGGCGGAGGACTATGGATTTTTTTGGGACATAAAAATCCTTAGCATGGCTTCCTTTGGAAGGGAAGTAAAGCTGATAGCCCCATGTCGTAGATTTACACATTGTAAAAGAACGTCAAGCTTAATAAAGAGGCCTCTGAGTAAAATTTCTGGTCTTTCACACCCAATATAGAATGGGATACTAAGGACCAGAGTAGTTAAAGAGCGTCCATAAATAACAAGTTGTTAAACCTTAATCAGTTGTAGTCTAATGTCCGTGGATTTGCTGTATACACTTTATTCTTGAACTTTTCCTATAAGTAAAAATCACGTAGAGTTGTCATGCTAGGAATTGTAGCATCTGGAAGCTTAAAATGGAATTTTGTCCACTGCTTACAGACGGGTACTTCACATAGCCTCACCAGGAGAATATGTTGTTATAAGGTAAACTCAACCATAATGAATCATCAACACACAATACAATTTTACTCTTAATGAGTAGCAAACTTCCATCCCATGCAACTGCCAGAACTCAAGTGATAAACATACTCTTTGCCATAAGCTTTAAAAGGACCTAACAATAGTTGCAGCAGTTGTTTCTCTATCCAAGGCCACTTCCCATGGTTGAATCTAACTGTAGAATAATGGTCCATGTCTACTTATCCAATGGCTTTGAATATGATAATACTGTTATTAATTTTATTTATATGTTAAATTATTGTTGTTAGAGTCTGCTGCAAACGAAGTGGTTGTGCAGTAGTAAAAACTGCAATGCTATAGCTAGTAATGTTCTTTCTAGCCAGTAGGTATAGTCTACTTCAGAGTTGTTTGGGTAAACTTGCCTCCCATTTAACAATGAAGTTTGTAAATTTTGAGATATAAATTGACTGCAGTCACTTCTGGGATTCAGACTGAAAAAGAATCCAGTGATGAAGAATAAAGTACAATACACATGTAATGCATTGACATTTAGCAACAAAATCATGTATCACCTGGTTTGCATCAAACTAACACATGCTTGCAACCCTTCTCCTCTCTCCTTCCCCTTCTTTGCAACTATCTGTGCAATAAATGCCACTTACCGGCTTCATTCCTGACAGACTAAAGTGGCGGCTTCTGTAATGTTTGCCTCATTTCAGGGAATATATTCTTTCTTAGAATGAATGAGCGTGTGTGAGAGAGAGAAAGAACAGTGGAAGTATGTTTTCCTTCTTTCCCCCCCTCTCTCTTTCTTCCCTTCTAGAATTAAGTTTGTTGACAGGGAGACTGCATAGGTAAAACATAGTTGCCAAATAATCCTTGCCTTGTTGTTTGGTTTGCTGGGGTTATTTACCAAGATACTTGTTTAGTTTGCATACTTACGACAAATTTGCATGTACTGTTCTCATTATTAGGAAGTTACCACTATGAAAACATTAAGTTAATTAATTCGTACATTGCAGATTATGCCCCTCCTCGTCCACCACTCCCTGGTGGTGAAGTTCCTCCTCCAAGACCCCCACCTCCAGAGACTGATGATGAGGACGACATGTTTCGGCACGCACCACTCCCAAACCAGCCAATCATGGTTAGTGAACATTACACTTCTTAATTTAAAGAGTTTAATATAAGCCATCTTTTTTAAGGATTGTGCATAATATGACTAAATGCATGGAGCATTTGAAGGCCTACTCCATGATAAGATAACTTTTTGACATGTTAATGCAAGGACTTAGGCAGAATTTCTTTCAGGTGGGGAGGGAGATCTGATCATGATAAACTAGGTTTTTAAGCAGTAACAACTGAACTTTGTGGAACTATATATATATATAGGGTAAACCAGATCACCCATTCCAGTCATTTATTTCATAAAATGCGGCACTAAAATTTTTTAGACAAATATTTTTTAAATAAAACTCATTTGAACTTTCACTTCAACTAGATTTCATGAATCAGCTATAATGGAAGTGGGATCATTGGCATATCAAATGGAAGTGGGGTAAATAGGGATTAGATAGAGCTCTTTAGGGAAGGACTGAACTAAACATTCACATGTCTATTTTATTTAATATTCTACAAGATCTTGGGTTGTGCATAATAATGTTGAAAAGTGGAACAATGTACGACTTACTGCTCAGGATCTGCAGGGTATTTTCCACATCAGCATACTGTGGTGATATCATACAGCTAGCCAGTATTCTTGAAGCAAATATCTTCTGCCAGAGCAGCTGAATTAGTCATGGCATTAACTTTCAACAGGAATGTGTAGTCACTGTAGTGCCTTGAATATCCATGTTTTAAAATTTCACTTCTTTGAACTTGTCTGATTAAATTTTCTGGAGTGAAGCAATATTACTAGGTATGTCACTATGGTCAGTAACTCATGGTACAACATACTCACACTGAAACTTGCATTCATTTACTTCACTCATTATTTGTGTTACAAGGCTTTGTCTCCAATGATAAGTTTTTTATCATGCTTCTTTTTTACACCCATTCCCCAGCCGATTTAGAATATTCCACGGAACTGCCCACTACTTTTTTTCCTTGGTGAAAATTATAATCTAGAGCAGCTTTCATTTGTCTGACATAGATGCCTAGAAATTAAAAAGTATTCGTTTTGGGACATACTTCAATCACTCATTGTGACAGGATTCAAGGCTTCCTGTATATGAAAATGATTTATATGCATGTCATTATTATGATACTGCACAAATCATTGTATTCTGTAGAATTGTTACACAGCCAGTTTGTGTTTTAGCTTCTTCATCACTCAAATCATCATGAGCACATGAATGAAATTTCTCAAAACCTACCCAATTATGGACATTAGTAATGTGATTTAGAATTGACATGAACTTTTCCTTTAGGAGTACACTGTCAATTTCACAAGTAGCAGATGCATACTGCAGATGATTAGAAATAGAATGCTTCTGTTCATGAAGGGTCAATGATTTTGCAATCTTATTGAACATTTTCAGAAGGGATTTAGCAAGTTGTCATACGTAAAATTCATGGTGTATATGTGGAAATTTATTTTTCATCAAAGCTCTGCCTGCCTAATTTTATGGCAGGTTTTCATTCATACTCTTTTGAGGATAAAAGCATACAAAAAGTCTGTGCACCTGAACCCCAGATATGCAGATAATACAATTCATACTGAGAAATGTTACAAATTAATGTTGGCAAAGAAAACTCAGATGGCCTTGCACAATACAATGACATTAGCTGTGGCTAATGAAATAAGTATAAAGGTTAACAGTGACTACAAACACCTTACTTCTGCTACAACTGGTGATGACTGTGATATGTTGATGGTATTGGACTGCCATGTGTATGTATATGCTCGTCGGGCTGCTGTTGCTTGTCAAACATTTGAACAACTGCAGCCCAGCCACAACAAAAATATAAGTATGCTTTTCTCTTTGAAACAGTATAAATTAATAAAAATGTTTCGAATGAAAATTGTTTGTTTTGAAGAGTTCTATCTAATGATACCACCCACTCCCACTCCCGCACCTCCAGTTATGGCTAATTGATGAAATCAAGTGATATTTCACATGTGGTTTAGTTAAAAATATTTGTCTTGAAAATTTTGATGCCATATTTTCCAAAATAAATGACATGTGGTTTGGCTAATCTTGTATATTAGGAAACTATAGTTATTAAAAAATCACTTTAAGTAATTTATTCAATGAGTGTGTCACATTTATGGCAGAATTACAGAGCTAATTTTGAGAGAATTTATCGCTGTGATTGGAAAACCAAGTGAGTACAGAAGCCCATTGCTGTGGCAACCATGGCTATGTTGCTGCAATGACCAATGTTACATTTCTCTATGGTCATTCATTGATTGCATCCACTTTCCTCCTTAAGCTCTTGGCTTCAGTATCCTGCTTTATTTTTGCTGTTTTTGTTCTCTCCTCTGTGTCATTTTTACTTTTATTTTTTTTATTACTTTCTCTGCTACGTAAAGTAGGGGAAGTATTGTATTCCACCCAAAAATTCGATACCGAGATTTCACCGGAAATATATGTTTTGAGGCCCCCTGAATCCAGAAAAAGCATTTTTGGAAACATGTCCATGTGTGTGTGTCTGTGAACAGCATAACTCAGAAACGAACAGTCGGATAAACACCAAACTTGGTATTTAGGTTCATTATCTTCCAGAGATGTGACACAAAAGGTTTTCAAGAAAATCCCCCCACTCCAGATTACCCATTACATGGAACATTTTCCGAAAATTTTAATTTTCTCAAAAATAGCTCTAACGATTTTGATTAAAATATCATATTTTTAAGATATTTTCATGACAAATGAAATTTATATCTTGAATTTTCTGGGAATGTCTCCAAAAGTATTCTTCATTGTGAACGACTTTTGCATAACTGGTAAACCATAAGAGATAGACAAAATTTTACTACACAAAAAATGTATATCGCGTTAAAATACAGAATTTATGTCATATACATTTTTTTTGTTGAGTGAACCATTTTCGAGATATTGCTTGTTATTCCCTTAAATTTTCCAATACTTGTTCACAAATGGGAATTCGTTATTCATTTTTTTTTATGTCCTGGACATACAAAGAGAATGGAATGCAGCAACCAGCTCTTAAAAGATTCAACTATTGCTTAAAGCAACCATAATTCCCCTTGCACCTACAAGAAAATTAGCAATAAGATTAACATCTTGATATCTCGATTAACATGAAGCATATGGAGAATAATGCAGGCAAGAAACAATAACATAACCCTTCACCCCGACTCTACCTTCAAGGCCAAGAGTATATACAAGGTGTGTTCGAAAAGTGTCGAACCTTTGGTTGGCAAAAATATATTCATTGATTTGGAGGTTCGAAACATGAATCCCCTTCAAAGTAGTCTCTTTGGTGATGCACACCTTCTCCCAATGCTCCTGCCATTGTTGGAAACACTTCTGGAATGCAGCTTTGGAATGGTGAGCAGCTGGGCCATTGCATTCTGCATGATGTCGTCTCTTGACTCAATTTGGGTCCCTTTCAGCGGTATATTCATCTTGGGAAATAGCCAAAAGTCACACAGAGCCATGTCGGGTGAGTAAGGAGCCTGATGAGCCACAGGAATGTTGTGTTTGGCGAAGAAAGCCTGAATCAAATTTTCAGAATGATGGATACACTATCATGATGGAGCTGTCAAGATTTTGCTGCCCACAGATCTGGTTGTTTGTGCCGCACAGCATCACAAAGGCAACAAAGGACTTCCTGATAGTAATCTTTTGTGATGGTTTGGCCTTGTGGTGTGTACTCATGATGCACCACACCATGGGGGCCAAAGAAAATGGTCAACATGACCTGGATTGCTGCAGACCTGCTATGCTTTTTTTGGCCTAGGGTATGTCGGATGTTGCCACTGTGACAATTGCATCTTGGTTTCTGGGTTGTAGCTATAAACATGTCTTATCGCATGTCATCATGGTGTGTTCAGAAAGTAGGGGTCACTGTTTGCATTGACCAGCATGCTCTGTGCAATGTTCAGATGCCATTGCTTCTGCTCAGCAGCTTTGGTACAAATTTTGTGTACACTCTCCCCATGCCCAAATCTTCGATCAAAATTTAATGTACCGATCCAATGCTTACCCCTATCTTGTTTGCAAGCTCTCAGACTGTGATATGACGATCCTGCAAGACCAGAGTCCGCACTTCTTGTTGAGGGTGAATGTGGTTCCTGAGTGTAGTCTGCAGTCCATTAATATGCGGCCAACTTTGAAGCGGTTGTACCACTCCTTTATCTGTGAGATGCTCATGGCATTGGCCTCGAAAGCCTGTTGAATCTTGCAAATGGTTTCCACTTGGGTATTGCCAAGCTTTTGGCAAAATTTGATGCAATATTGCTGCTCAAGTTGTTCCATCATTTTACAAAAACTGAAACCTAAGAACCACTCTCTATACATCTTCATTCAAAGGCCGACTGCCAGCGACTGATACTTTCTGCAGATGGGAAAATATTCAAGACTGTGCATGAATGCCCCCTTCACATCTCCAGGAAGTCTCCTGCGCTTCATGATTTGTACAAGAAAAGGTTCGATACTTTTCGAACACACCTCATATATTGGCTCCGTTTTAGGATGCATTAGTCGAGAGAGAAGCAACATGATCGCAAGATCTTTGAAAATGTCCCCTGCAGACAGGGAAGAAACATCAGGTGAAACTATTTTAACCTACAGACCACAGCAAAACAGCCCAGAAATGTTAGAAGATAAAACTATGGATACTGGCCATGAAAGCTTACGCGTATATTTAACCGCATACTATGTTTTAAGAAATTAATATGCAGGTACATTTAAAAACAAATTGTGTGTGTCTTGTTGAGTTCTCACCAGAAGCCCAGGTTGAATGGAAATGAATGTTCAATTCAATTCTTTATTGGACCCATTGATCACATACATGACTTAGGCAAAGCCAGAAATAAATCTTACATTAGAAGCTATACGAGGGTGGTCTGAAAAGTTTCCGACCTCAACATGAAGATGGCAGCACTCGTAAATAAAAGCTAGTGAATTTTGTTGTTCATCTGTTGACAGTTACTCACCAAAGTTTCAGCCATTTTGGACGCTCAGTTGTTATGTAACAGTTGTTTGTTTGAGGTGATGTGAGTGTTTTTATGAAAATGGACAAAATCGAGTATCAAGCTGTCATTAAATATTTGTTTCTGAAAGGCAATATGCCTACACAAATCAAAGATGAGTTGGATTCTGTGTATGGGGACTTTGCACCATCATTTACCACAGTGAAATTTTGGGCAGCTGAATTTAAACGTGGCCGCAAGAGCTTGGGAGACGATGAACGTTCAGGACGTCCAAAAATTGCAAGTACCAACGAAAACATCACCAAAGTTCACCAAATGGTGCTAAACGACCACCGAATTAAAGTGAGAGAGATAGCAGAGGCAATGAACATGTCAAAAGAACGTGTTTGTCACATATTAAATCAACATTTAGACATGAGAAAGCTGTCCGCGCGTTGGGTGCCACGTTTGCTCACGTTTGACCAAAAACGTGTTCGAATGAACATTTCCAATGCTCTGTTGCCGCAGTTTAGGCGCCGATTAATTACTGTAGATGAAACTTGGATACACCATTATATGCTCAAAACAAAAATACAGTCCAAACAGTTGACTGCAAAGGGGGAACCGGCTCCAAAAAAAGCAAAAACTGTTTTTTCGGCTGGGAAAGTGATGGCCACTGTTTTTTGGGATAGTCATGGAGTTATTTTAATCGATTATCTTCAAAAAGGAAAACCCATTATAGGAGCATACTATGCATCATTACTTGACAAGTTGAAGGCAGAACTTGCGGAAAAACGGCCACATTTGCAGAAAAAGAAAATCCTGTTTCACCAAGACAACGCACTGTCCCACACGTCAGCGGTTGCAATGGCGAAAATCCACGAATTACGGTTTGAACTGCTTGACCATCTGCCTTACTCACCAGATCTAGCCCGAAGCGACTTCTTTTTGTTCTCTCATCTGAAAATTGCGCTCGGAGGACAGAGATTTTCGTCAAATGAAGAGGCAATCACAACTATTTTGCAAAGAAAAACACTGAGTACTATGTGGACGGGTTACAGATATGGGAGCATTGCTGGGAGAAGTGTGTAGAGTTACAAGGAGACTATGTTGAAAAAAAAAAAAATCTGAAAAAATGTCTTGTATCTTTATTAGGTCGGAAACTTTTCAGACCACCCTCGTATACAGAAATAAATATATACAAATATAAGTACAACAAAAAAATCATGATAGCAAGGGATAATTTAAAAACTAAAGCAAAATTAACAATAACAGAGTTTAAATTGAAAAACATATTCTTATATACAGTTGACTTATTATTTAAATTAGTAGTTAATATTTATCCATGTTTATATATTCATCTAATATATAAAAGCTACCATTTATACAGAATTTCTTCAATTCTTTTTTAAAGCTACTTATTCCCTGTATTTCTTTTATCTCTTCAGACACTTTATTATATAGGTAACAAGTGGCATAACTTGGTTTAGTCTTATACGGTTCAATCCTCTGCGTAAATGAATGAAAATTATTGTTAAATCTGGTTTCATAATTATATATTTGATTGTTTGTTTTTAGATTAGTAAATTTAGTTCTGCAAACAATATTACCTCAAATATATACAGCGAGTATAGAGTTGGAATTTTTAAACTTTTAAATGCTTCTCTACAGGAATCCTTATGCTCATAAGCCCAGCATAATCCTGATTGCTCTCTTCTGTAAAATAAAAACCCTATTTGTATATTTAGCCAGACTATGTCCTCATATCACATAAGACAAATGTGGGTAAAATCAATACAAAAGATATTACTTTAATGTTTATTATATTAACTATTTTTGCCATATTATTAAATTGATATTGTTAATGAACTTGGAAAGAGTGATAAATGCAACACACACAATACATTCTGTCTCTGTGCTATCTTCCAATAGTGACATGCTTATGGTTGCAGGATGGAATTAAAACTTGGATTTGTAATTTTATTTCTGTCTTCCCAAATTAGGATCCTTAGTAGAGAAAGCCTAGATCATTAAATTCCATGTACTACACTTTTGTCCCAAAAAACTAGTGAGTGACTTGAATCATTATGCGAGCTATTAAATTGGCTCAGGTTGTGATTGATAAAACTGCGAATAAGGGGAGAAATTATCAAATTTTACCGAAAGACAATGTTAAACTTGCATGTCAACTTTTTGCTTAAGTTAGAAACCTTTCTCATGCTAACTGTAGCTGTAAATTACAACACTGTAAAAAGAGTATCACTAAAAGTAATTGGGATTAATGTGTGTACATTGTTTTTGCACAGCACTCATGATTTATTGCGACAAGTATTATTAATTGAAGGCAATTTATTACTTTAAGAGCGAGGTGGGGAGCAAATCCTTTTTGTGTGCATGTCCTGTAACTAGTTATTCCTTAGTGATATCACTAAAAGAACAGAGAGAGAGATGAATGGATGAGTGATTGGAGAACACATCTGTTATGAATGTAACAGCAATGAATGAGTTGTTGAGTACTTAACAAGCACATCAAATTGTTACAATATGCATTTACCATTCAATTCCCCTTATTCTAATATTTCTTTTTCTGATTTCTACATCCCCTCCTTGTAACAGAGTTGCTTGCTATTGTATTTTATATTTTTGTTTGTAGTGCGTGAACAACTGCATCAACTATTCAGTTTTCTTTGGTTTCTTTTCTGATCAATCTAATCCATTTTTCCTTGCTTTATCTAAATACTTTCTGTAAATCTGCTGTTGTTTTTTTTCCCCCTAAAATTACTTTTGTTAATTCTTTATTATCCAGATAAGCCCATTATCAATTCCTGCCTTATTCCTCTGTAATTCTCTTTCCGTATATTTTGTCACACAGTAACTGCTGTATCCTACTACCTACATAAGGACATACATCTACGCTCAGGTATAATCTATGCTCTCTTAGTATTACTACTACATCACTTGTTATCCATTCATATCCTTCCCTTTCTCTGCCTTATTACATATTTCCACATATCTCTCTACTTCATGCTGTATCCAAAGATCTGTATATCTCAAGTGCCCTTTTTGCACTCAATGGGAGATTAAATGTGAAATTTGCCCCTCCCCCAAATGCCATTTTTAGTTTTTTGTGATCTTATTAATTGGGAACTTCTCTTAAATTTGATATATATATATATATATATATGTTGGAACAGTATTTGTATGTTAAATATATTTTTAAAAATGGCATTGTATCTGCCATTTGTGCCTGAATCCTGCACCACTTGTAAGAAAAAAAAAGATCATACATTACTCCTACACACTTTGAAGTAGAGTGGTAAACTTAAGGAGAAGTTTTGCTCTCAAGTTGGTAGTACTGTTAAGCATAGCAGCTTCTGTGTGCTCAAAAAAAAAATGTAATTTCTTTCTTCGCAAATATATGCAGATTTGTTCTCTCCATCTTTGCTTTGAACAGCTTTTTCTGTGAATGAAACTGACATATTTTCTCAGAAACTATTGAAAATAAGCTTTTAGGATGATAAAAACTACCTATAAGTGTATCTACTTTGGTGTTAATAACATGGCTGGTGGTTTAAAAATAATAATTGCTGATAAATGTTAATCAGATGCTGGTATAATTCAGAAAATAATCCTATTTTCCATAATAAACAAACTTATTACATAAAAGAAGATCAGTGAACTTAGAAGATGTGCATCCTGTAAAATTGTCAGTCGTGTATATTAAATATTTTCTGGAATAATTGAACTTGAATTTAGCAGGTTTAACATTGGCGGCCTTTTAATCTCCCCTTCAGCTACTTATATCTTGCTTCTGAATGCTGTATCCATATTTACACAGATATCCTAATCCAGTGTATTCAACACTTTGAATCTTAGAGAACCAACTTTTCCAAAAGCCACATTTTTACTTTCTCTACTACGTATAGTAAGTAGGGGAAGTATTGTATTCCATCCAAAAATTCAATACTGAGATTTCACCGGAAATACATGTTTTGAGACCCCCTAAATCCAAAAAGAGCATTTTTGGAAACATGTCCGTCTGTGTGTGTGTCTGTGAACAGCATAACTCAGAAATGAACAGTCGGATAAACACCAAACTTGGTATTTAGGTTCAGTATCTTCCAGAGATGTGACACGAAGGTTTTCAAGAAAATCCCCCACCCCAGATTACCCTTTACATAGAACATTTTTCGAAAATTTAAATATTCTCTAAAATGGCTATAACGATTTTGATTAAAATATCATATGTTTAAGATATTTTCATGATAAATGAAATGTATATCTCGAATTTTCTGGGAATGTCTCCAAAAGTATTCTTCATTGTGAACGACTTTTGCATAACTGGTAAACCATAAGAGATAGACAAAATTTTACTACACAAAAAATGTAGATCACATTAAAATACACAATTTATGTCATATACATTTTTTGTTGTTGAGTGAATCATTTTCGAGATATTGCTTGTTATTCCCTTAAATTTTCCAATACTTATACTTTTTCTCAAATTCGTTATTCATTTTTTTTTGTCCTGGTAATGCAAAGAGAATGGAATACTCCACATAGCAACCAGGTCTTAAAATATTTCACTATAGCTTAAAGCCTAGCAATTCGCCTTGCATCTACAAGAAAATTAGTGATACTTAACATCTCGATATCTCGATTAACATGAAGCATATGGAGAATAAGCATTTGTAAAAATAGTTTGTACAAGAATAGAGAAAGTCATGTGAGTGTAACACATCAGATTTTTGCTAATGACAGACAGTCTTTAACAACATTGCCACCTCTTAGAGATATTTTACTGGGTGAAAGGGGTATAAATGCCATTGTTTAAACCAGAGAGAGGTCTGGATGAGTACAAAGAAAAAAGTTTATCTTTCATAGATTTTTAGAAAACGTTTGGCAACTGCTCCCTTCACCATAAAGGTGAGTAACAATTCATGTTAGAGAGGTTAGTCATATTTGCCTCACAACAGAAGTTGCTGTGATATTCCAAAAGTGGTTGCATGTGCATTAGACAAATGATAACTTTTATTGGTGGCAATTAATTTTCAAGCCAGTTCTTGCATATATACACTAAATGAACAAAAGAAACTAGAACCAAAACGCTTTTATTTTTTAATGAAGGGACAAAAGATTAAGTTAAACATATACTTATATGCACTTAAGGTAGAAACAAAACAGGTACATAGCTTTAATCTTACAGTGATTCACCTAAGCATCGATAAAAACAAATAAGAGAGAAATGATTGTGTTATTCTACAATTTATAGGTTTGCAATAAATCAAAATTAATTATTTTATTTCAATATTTAATAGCAAGGAGCAAGAACTACCCCATGTTATTTTTATTTGAACGTAAAATACAATAAATCAGTGTTAGGCCATAACAGCACCAGTGAATGGTTGCCACATATTACCTCTTATTATAGATTATATAAACCAAAAATTGTTAATTATTGCTAAACTAGACACTTATGGAATAAAGTCAAGCCAACATAAAATATAGATCAGCTGCAGTCACCCCATCATCCATTCATTGCACCTCTACACAACATAGTATTCTTGCTTCAACCATTGAACCCTATATTCCTTATAAAAAGTTAAAGCAGGTTTTGGTATTTTCCTAAAATGTGACCTAATACCATTCATACTTGTTCTTCCTCTTGTAACATTCTTTTTTTTATTTTCTGCTCATCCTCCAGGACAGTGTTATACTTTAGTATGGTATTTTATTAACCACTAATATTGCTGTTCCCTCAACTTTCTCTTTTTCATCTTTCTAATGCTGTTTCTTCTTTAAAACACTGTATAATTTTATTGTGGCATGTGTGAGAAAGAGAGAGAGAGAAATTCTCAAACTCTCAGGAGAGAGAACTCAAAAACAAATAGTTGGGTCATTACCAAACTTAGTATTTAAGTTCAGTATCCTCCAAAGATGTGATACAATGTTTTTGAAAAGATCTCAACTCTTAAAACTACCATATAGATGGATTTTTTTTCTTTCTTTCCTCCCTCCCTCCCTCCCTCTCTCCCAAAAACTGACTAACAATTTTGATTAAAATACTGTATATTTAAGATATTTCCATGAAAAATAAAATGTATATATTGAATTTTCTTTGAGCAGCATGTGAAGGACCCTTCTTTCGGAAAGAATGTTGTACAATTGGTAGACCATAAGAGATAGACAAAATGTTAGTACACAAGAAATGTACATCTTGTTAAAGCACAGTTTATGTCAAATCATTGTTTTTTGGGGGGGAGGGTAACTATTTCCAAAATATTCATTCTTATTAATTTGAATTTTCAAAAGTGGTAAGTCACTTTTCATTTTTTCCCTAGTCATACAAAGAGAATTGAACTTCAAAGCCATCACATAGCAACTTGCTTTAGCCTATCCTCCCCATACCTGCAGAGAAATGCATAATTGTGCCATGAAAGTTTATCACGATTAACGAGAAGTAGGTTAAACAATAAGCTTTTCTAAGAATATTTTGTAGAAGAGTGAGTAGAGAAAATAATGTGAATGCAACACATAAGAATTTTTTTTTTTTAAATTGTAGACCACCCTTCTCTATCCCCTACTTTCATTGTTGAGAAATTTTTTTTGGCTGATTTTCCTATCCCACACTAATTGGTTTGTTTCTACTAGGCATACAATTATTAAAACATTTTTCTTTTGCTCCTGTTCTCTAGTTTGCGTCCAACTTTGCAGCTTTTTAGAGCCTATGTCTTATTAAACATTCATCATCAAACCATCCCTCCATTCCAGGATTTCTGTGATCTACAACCTTCAATCTCCTCTTTGCCCTTTACACACTCAAATTCAGAAGAACTGCTGACTATAGCTTCCCATTGCTGATTTCCTCCATTATCACAATTTATATCCATATTCCCACTTGTGTCTAGCTCCCTATAAAACTGTTCCCTTTCACTATATGTGCATTTGTAACTGTTTATTGATATTCCTGCTTCATTACAGCTATCCTATTTCTATTTAACTATACCTACTTTAAATAACAGCAAATAAAAGTGCTTACCATATGCAACATTTCAAAAGTCCTTTAGTTCGTTATCAACTTCTTTTGAGTGCAACATACAATCAATAAAACTTAGTCTGTTTATGTTCACAAATGTAAATTCACCTAGGCAATCTGATTCCCTTTGACCATTACACATAATTTATTTTCTTCCCAAAACTTTGCCATCATGGGTGGCTGAAGTCGTTAAGACACACACTCGTTAATTGGAGGTCTGCGGTTCAAGCTCCACCAGGACTGTTATTCCTATCTGAGGTTTTTTCCCCAGTTTTCCTTAGTCCTCATAACTGGCAAATGCCGAGGAATTACCCTGAACTTTGGCCTGGAACGTTTCCTTCCCAAAATTCATTTCTCAAATTTCATTGCATGTCACCTGTAGTAAGAACAAAAAAAAGTCACAAATTATCAATTTATGCCCTTGCTTATTATAGCAGTTGTCATTTTTATATCTCCTATCGTCTTCCTTTGTTACATTAATTATATTTTCTTCCTTCTAAATGCTTTTCCTGTCATGGCATTAAAGTTGTCAATAAAAACAAAAAAAGGAGAGAGAAAAAAAAAACTCTGTTCAAATGCATATTCTAATGTTCATCCCTGTTTTGTTCCAAATTGTCAAATAACTTCCCATTATAAAATATGAATATAACACAGTAGTTGAAGCAAAAATGTTATATGGTAGTGAAATATGGGGATTAGAACGAGGCTGGGAAGAGATAGATACGGTACATAGGAGTTTCTGCAGAGAAGTTTTAGGCCTGCCAAATGCTACAGTTAAGGAATTTGCTCTAATTGAAATGCAGAGAGTGGGGGGGAAAGGGGTAATAATGGAGAGAGCTCTTAAATATTGGTACAGACTATTAAATTTAGAAGAGAAGAACTTGTTGAGGCAGTGTTTGGAATTCCAAGAAAGGAGCTTAAAGAAGAATGGGTGGAGTTATAGTATACAAACTAATTTGGAAAATAGTGGTCTAGGGGAAATCTGGAGAAGGAGGGAAAATAATGTTAAGGGTTTTTGGAAAGAAGCTAGGCAGAGGTTTGAAGATATAGAGATACAAAATTTATTTAGCAACATTGGGAAGAAAAGTTCCTCGGAATCATATATATTAATAAAACATCTATGGGCTAGAGAACAGTATGTGGATAACTCAAATAAGGAACAAAGAGAAAGTATTGCCTGGGCACGAGCAGGTGTATGGAGATTAATAGGAATGAGAAATGGGTTCCCACAGAACCAGTGCCCAATATGTGGGGAAAGAGAAGATTTAGAACATATCGTTTTTGACTGTAAAGGTACACAGCATTGGAGAAAGGTAGCTATAAATGGGAAATGGTTAAAACGGGACAGGAAAGTAGCTTTAAGCAAGATTTTTAACAAGGATAGTAAAAAGGTAGGAGAATACTTGTCCAAAGTTAAAAAGAAATGGTTATGGACAATAAAAAGAGATGTAAATTAATTTCATCAAGTGATGTTAAGTTATGTAATTATATTATTATTAGTATATTATTATTATTATTATTTTTATTATTATTATTATTATTATTATTATTATTATTATTATTATTATTATTATTATTATTATTATTATATATTATTACTATAAGATTATTATTTTGGTACCATTACTATTATTATTATTATTATTATTATTATTATTATCATCATTTTTTATGTTATAATAAGAGTGTAATATGGGTAGAATATGGCAAGATAACAGCTTGGGCTGATGTATAGCCATATTCTAAGGAAGATTGCTAGCACAAATAAATAAATAAATAAAAGTATGATGACCCTTGAGGATTTATACTACTCCCAAACAAAGCCTATTTTAACAACTTTCATCTTAATGCCCATAATACCATGTCACAACTTAAACCTTTCTCTTCATTCATCATTAGACCCTTATCATTTTTATAAAAGCCCTGGTCCACCTGACATAATAGCATTTTGTTTCTTTCTTATTCCACATTTGCCAAAATATTTATGCTAATCTGCTTTTATTACTGCACTTTTAGTTAACCAGTTCTGAAATTCATATTTGCTATGTTTTAAAATGATCTACATCATCTACTTTAATGAGCCCCTCCCCTGCGTTTATACCTATGCAAGTCATTTTTCAATGCCTAGTTTTGTTTCAAAGATATTTGCAGTGGTAGTTTTAGGTGGGCCACCCAGTATATAATATGATGGTCATCCCTGTATTTATATGTATACTTGAAGAGCTCAGATCTAATGTGCTGGCAATTCCTACTAGTTCATACACCTTTACAAGGCAGTTGGTGTCTTGTTAACAACTGCGATTCAACAAGCTGGCTATCTGGTCTCGACTCTCGTGATCCCACTATTCAATGTGACAGCTCCATGCATGAGATCATCTCGATTCCCCTTGTCCCCTCTCTCTATTTGCTGCCCAGTTCATATGAAGCCATGTGCTCGGCTAGTGTTGATTGCTTATTGTACATTGCCCCTTCTTTGTTCCTAGATGCTTTTTCTGGCCATCATTCCACAGTAGCAAACTTCTAATAAAGGCTTTCTTTTGCTGTTCCTTTGCCCTTTTCATTACCTTCAAAAGCATGCATCTGTTTTCTCTGTCTTTCTTTCCATAATCATGTACTTTATGTATTCTAGTACCTTTAATTGATTTGTGCCATTAAAAACCTTCCACTTGAAGTTCACAGTTGTAAACTTTGTTATTTTAGGTGTTGGGTTCACCCCTCTTCTTCTGATTGCAAATGAGACCACAACTTTCCAGCCAACCAAATCAATGTCCAATTTATCAATTAGAATTTCCTCCACTTGTTTCCTCCCATACTCTTTGTTGTCTACTTTTTATAGGCGTGTCATTCTATCAATTACTTCCTTAGATTAATACATATTTCTTCTTTAAATAACATTATTAATTTTTTTGTATATCTTTTCACCTCTTTCAGTCTTTCTTGCATTCTTTTCCTCATGTTCCTGAATTCTGAGACGTCTGCAATACATTTATCATCTTCATCAAAGGTCAGTTTCAGGTCCCAGATTTGCTTCAGTACCTCCAATTAGCAGCCTATAATCTTAAATTTTCCTTTACCGTTTCCCACCATTATAAAATACTGATTCTTGCATAATGTGCTTCGGTACTGATCCTACTTTCCTTTCACACACAACTTGTGAAACATGTCTTCATAGTGCAGCTGCCAAGCTACTCTGTAACAGCAGTAAAAGCTGCTTCTAAAGAAAGTGGTTTTTCATTAAGCTTTAAGGGCTGGTTTCACGTTTAAGCTTAAGCCAAAGATTTAGTAAGCTATAGATGCCACTTAAGCAAGGTTTAAGCTTTGCAAGTTCCAAGTAGGACAACCAGGTTCAGCTTTACTGAGCTGAGCAACTCCATGGAACAGTAAAGTTGGTAATGCTTGCTCATGTGCATTGAGTGAATTTCCATAATTTGTATATAGCAACACTGTTCCTAAAATAAGCTATTGTAGGTTATCCAGCAACATAAAATTAAAATGACCGAAAAGTCAGTGAAAACATACTGCGAACTTTACTTTTCAAAAAGTCTGCATTCTTCTAGAAATTGTGAAGCAGAATAAGCATGTAATAGAGTGCAAGCAAACAGACAAATTACTATCAAGTAAGAAAAACCAAACATAGAAAAATGGGTGGATTATATAAGGGTGGATTAGAATGTTGTGAAACAATTTTGATAGCTCTGCATACTGTAAGGTTTGAGATACCGGAAAAAATCTCCAGTTGCTAGAAGCATTGTTTCTGACGAAACAGCTTTGTTACTGAAATATAAAGCAATACGTATATATGTAAGTGCGACAGCAATGAGTGCAACAATGTATACAATAAAAGTAAGAAGTATAAAACTAAGGGCATGCCAAATTAAGTTTTGTTCTTACCAGTCAGTTTTATGTTTAATCATGTCACCAATAACTTCTGGTACCATCATTGCCAACTGTTTGCTTAGTCAAAATTATCGTAGAATCCTCAGTCATTCCATATGTGAAAGTGGTTTGGACACATTCTAAACATTCTAGATCGTCTTCTGGTGTGCATATAGGTTACAATAATTTGCATTTCCTCATCACTAAGATTATCTTCTTCAGATAGCATTTCCGTTATCTGTACAGTACAGCTTAAGCCAAGCTACACTTTAAGCTTGGCTTATCACTTCAACTACACATCATAAAACTCCTTGAGGCTTAAGCCTCTGCTTAAGTCCGATTCAATGCTTAAGCTTAAACTGTGAAACCGGGCCTAAATGACATTGTTTGGTCCCACAAAATGGCCTTGCCATTAGAGCATAATTTTATTCATCTCAAAAATCACAGTTGATACATGGTTTTTTCATTATTTGTGAAACCTACTTCATAATTTAAATATTTTATGTTTAAATTACATTAATATCTACCTCATTTCAACATCACATCATGCTGTTTGGAGTTAGAGGAACAATTACAAAATTCTGTGCCAATTTTTTTTGTCATTTTGCCATGAAGTTCTCAATACTTCAAGAGCTTGCCACAAGTATCCTGCAAAACACACTATATTTACAATACCATCCTTGTAGCAAATCTTACGCAAATCAAAATCTACAGAGGTAGCTGCTCCTTTTATTGAATTTTTTACTTTCTCTACTACGTATAGTAAATAGGGGGAGTATTGTATTCCACCCAAAAATTCGATACCGAGATTTCACCGGAAATATATGTTTTGAGACCCCTGAATCCAAAAAAAGCATTTTTGGAAACATGTCCGTGTGTGTTTCTGTGAACAGCATAACTCGGAAATGAACAGTTGGATAAACACCGAACTTGGTATTTAGGTTCAGTATCTTCCAGAGATGCGACACGAAGGTTTTCAAGAAAATCTCCCCACTCCAGATTACCCTTTACATGGAACATTCTTTGAAGATTTTAATTTTCTCGAAAATGGCTCTTAACGATTTTGATTAAAATATCGTATGTTTAAGACATTTTCATGGCAAATGAAATGCATATCTCAAATTTTCTGGGAATGTCTCCAAAAGTATTCTTCATTGTGAACGACTTTTACATAACTGGTAAACCATAAGAGATAGACAAAATTTTACTACACAAAAAAATGTAGATTGCATTAAAATACACAATTTATGTCATATACATTTTTTTTTGTTGAGTGAACCATTTTCGAGATATTGCTTGTTATTCCCTTAAATTTTCCAATACTTAGTTTTTCTCAAATGGGAATTTGTTATTCTTTTTTTTTTTTTTTTTTTTTTTTTTTTTTTTTTTTTTTTTTTTTTTTTTGGTCCTGGTAATGCAAAGAGAATGAAATACTTCACATAGCAACCAGCTCTTAAAACATTTGACTATTGCTTAAAGCCTACCATATTCCCCTTGCATCTACAAGAAAATTAGCAGTAAGATTAACATCTCGATTAACATGAAGCATATGGAGAATAAGCGTTTGTAAAAATAGTTTGTACAAGAGTAGAGAAAGTCATGTGAGTGTAACACATCAGATTTTTTATGATATTCTTGTCAATATGAATTCAAAAAATGTTTTATACATTCGACTTAAAATGCTGTATTTACAAGATTGCATCTTAGGAACTGATCACTTACTGTTTCCCTTGAAAAAAGGAGCTATCCTCTTAGCAATCTTCTCTCATGCCCATAATTACAGCCTCAACAAACAATTTTGTTGCGCAATCTGTAATATTGTATTGCACTATTTTCCTTTGATAATGTGGCACTTATTTTCTGTTTTTCAATGCTTCTAAAACAAGCCCTTAAGGATTCTTTGAGCGTACTATATTAAAATAGCTTAAGTACACATTGTGCAGGTTCTGAATTTACAGTGAACTCCACAGCATTATTTGTGACAATATTGTGTTTATTATGCCCTTTTGGCCAGAACATTTCTAGCTTAACAAGAAGTATGCCTGACAAAGTGAAAAGGTTTAGATAAATCTAGCAATAAACATCAGTGATTTTCATAGTGGTTTCTTAGATGTACCAATAAAAGTAGCAGTTGCAGTAGTAGAATACAATTTTTTCTTTCCTTCTTTCTGCGTAAAAACTGTGCAGAATAGTGATGTTATCAAATGGTTTTTATATTTTTTTTGTGAAGGTTAAGCTCAGTATTACAGATCTCTGATTTGGTTGCGTGCTTCTACAAGCAGGATGCATACTAATCTTAATATACATGTACATATTCCTTTATTCATGGCAAAAATTACTGAACATGCAGTGTTCAACAGCGTGTATGTATCTACTCAGTGTAGGCTCAGTAGTTCTGAAAGCCCATCTTAGTTTCAGACTTTCTTCCCATTAAAGAATAATGCAAAGCAGAAGCAAACTTTTTAGCCTTATGAACACCAATTATCTAAAATACCTCTCAAGCAAATTAAGCAACAGCATTTATGTTTTACTATGCTCATATACATTCTATAATGAAATATGGAATAGTTTTTTGAGGTAATTCACCGGATGCTAAGGAAATGTTTATTAAATAAAAAAAAAAATCTGCTATGTTACGTTCACATAACTTTCTTTACCCTCTAGCACTTGTTAGTGGGTATACAAGTTATTCTTACAAAAGTTTATTTTCCTCTCTTCTTCATTTTAATCGAGATAAACCTTTCCAGAAATAGCTGCATTACACATTTGATTATAAATACAAAGGGAACAGCAACAGTCAAATGTTTTACAACACTACATGCTGCCCTTTGCGTACTCTTTCCATGACATTGCGAGAAACAGTTGAAAATCAACAGGACTTTGAAAGAATGGCTAAGTATTGAACCATTAATAATGAATTTCTTGGAAATGGCTGATGCTACAAAATAAAAGTTATTTAAATAAATTCTCTATGTTTTAAAGAGATCTACAGTTTTTGCATAGTATGTTTTCCTCTATTGCTTAACGTTTACCAGTTATACAAGATTATACAAAATTCCTTCTGAATGAAGAGGACTTTACAGGCTATTCCCAGAAAATTCAAGATATACATTTTATTTGTCATGTAAATATTTTTACTATATGGTATTTTAATCAAAATCATTAGAGCCATTTTTAGAAAATCAAAAATTTTGAAAAATGTTTCATGTAAAGGGTACTTGGGGGTGGGGAAGTTTTCTTGAAAAACTTTGTGTTGCATCCTTGGAACGTAGTAAATCTAAATACCAAGTTTGGTATTTACAGACTTTTCATTTTTCAGTTATGCTGTTCTCTCTCTCCCTCTCTCTCTCTCTCCCCCTCTCCCTCTCCCTCTCACACACACATGGCTTCAGGGGTTCTCAAAACATATATTTCCGGTGATATTTTGGTATCGAATTTTTGGGTGGAATGCAGCACCTTCTCAACCTGCTATGTCGTGGTAGAGAAAGTAACAAGCCATCAGTATTGTATGTTGTAGCTTTTCAAAGTTCATGCATTTATTAGAAATAAACAAAACATTGACATAATCTCCACTAGAACTGAGCTATGCAAAAATAAAATGTTACATTCCAGTATGAAAGTATATAATTCCTTTCCTAATTTTCTTAAAAATAAAGAAAAAATAAGTGCATTTGAATCCGTTGTAAAAGTCCCCCCCCTCCCCAGAAACACTCCTTTTACACAGATGAATACTTAAAAGTTAATAAATATCTGTATGCATAAGCTATAGAATGTGTATACTAATTTGAGAATCTTGCATCACGTCTTTTATTTATCCATAAATTTTATATTCTCTATTAAATGTAAATACATTATGTGTAAGTATAATATTATTAATATTACAGTGTAAAGTATTATACTTATTGGCATATCCTTTATCAATGAACTGTATACAGAATTTGATATAAAGGGATCAATAAAATTGAATTGAATTGTGTGTATATATATATATATATATATATATATATATAGAACACTTACAGAACATATCTCTTATATTTGCAATTTTGCTGGATAATCTGTGCTTGGTTTAGCTAAGAATTTCTGTTCTTTTGTTCAGGATTTGATTCATTATGGAAGCCATTTCACATAGCTTCTGCTTCATTATATGAATATATTATTTTACCTTTTTAAAGTTTTTCTTTATAAACAATTTTGATACTAACAGCATTGTTTGTTGTTTGCTTATGTGTTGTATGTGTAATTATGATTTAAAACCTCTTTAGCATGGAAACAAAAGTTTTTGTTGTATTACTCATCAGATTTTATTCACTTAAATCTTAAGCTCAGCAGATGCTTCATTAGCCTTGGCTTTAACAAAACAGTTTTACTTCTCATTTGAAAGAAGTTACTTGCACCAAGTGCCCCAACACTTAACCTCAGTGATATTTCACCACACATGCTGTTGATTGTGTGCTAGAAGCAATTGATTGTCATGCTGCTGCTTAGCAGTTAGTGGCAGTTGGGACAAGACATGGATCTGAGGTGCGTCGGTGCACCTCAGAAGGCTTCCTTGCTTTACTCAGCATTTGAGGTCTGTATGTGTATTTATTGCAAAAGTAAATATCACTCTTTATGCATAAAATAGTGGCCTGAATTACTGCAAATGATAAGTATTAAGAAATCCACAAACACTATTAAATAAGCTGTTTACGTTTTGAATATATAAAGTTTTTTATTTCATTATTTAACACATTGAAGTAATAAAATACTTACGGAAAAACAAAGCTAAGTAGTACATAATTATATTGTTCTTCTTTGCTGTAATACATATAGGTAAGAAATGTAAGTGACCAGTGTGTTTCATATGTTAATTACTTAATGTACCATTAGTTGGGAACAGATTAACCAATAAAATAATAATCAGACCCTTTTACCTCTTCATTAAAATGTTATTGTTTTTACAGTACATCATTTTATTCGTGGCTAAGCTTCAGTTCAGCTCAATTTATTCATCCTTTCAATCATGCAGTACAATGTACATTGATACAGGATACGTTGTCAAACTAATAAGCTTATTTAGTAAACTTTATCAGTAATATTTACAAAGGATATAACATTACTATTGTCAATTTATATATGTTAATTAATTAATAATTAGTTTACATAAGATGATAAGAATATACAAATTAAAATTTAACTATATTGTAATGAGTATAAAAGTTAAAAACTATACAAATGGATATTTATTGAATTCTAAATACTCTTTGGTATTATTATATATAAATTAATTATACTTTTTATAGACCTCAACCTGGTCATGGCAAGTTTTTAATATAGAGTCAACTGAAAAACTCAACGCCACAGCCAGGATTTGAACACGGTTCTCCTGCTCTCCGTGTGGTTGCTTTAACCATTGAGCTACTGTGACAACATGCCGGTGGGACATTGAATTCCCCAATTGACTCAAGTTGTTTCCCAGACAGACCACTAAGGCATCTCACTCGAGATGACAATCTTAGCAGCGACCTGCTTATCGCAAGTACTTCAGTGCTGGGTAAATGGGTTTTTAAGGTTTCACTTTTTGTTTTACTTTTGTATTAACAAAAAGTAAAACCTTAAAAAAACCCTCTGACAATGGGAGCAAATCGTCTCCCGAAATGTGTTCAAGTAAGAACATTTTAGTGCTGTAGTGTAACAACCTTCAACTCTCTTTATTTTAAATTATGACACATCACTGTTACTAGCTTTTGAATCTTCAAAATTAATTAGCAAACTTAGTGTTTAAGTTCAGTATCTTCCAAAGATGGAACATTTTTTTGTAATTTTTTATTTTCTTAAAAATGGCTCTTAACGATTTTGATTAAAATACCACATGTTAAAGATATTTACATGAAAAATAAAATGTACATCTTGAAGTTTCTGGGAATAGCCTGTGAAGTCCTCTTCATTTGGAAGACATTTTGTAGAATCTTGTCTAACTGGTAGACGTTACGCAGTGGATAAAATAGCACTACACAAAAATGTAAATGTTACAGTGTATTTCAAATAACTTTTTTTGTGGCATAAGCCATTTCTCAGATATCCATTTTTAATTATTCAAGCTGCTCAGGACTTTGTTATTCTGTTAACGTTCTATCAATTTTCAGTTGTTTCTCACACTTGCATGAAAGACTATAGAATTTTAAGGCAGCATGGAGCATCAAGTCCTTAAACATTTGACTGTTGCTATTCCCTTTGTATGTATAACTAAATGTGTAACGTAACTGTTTCTGTAAATGTTTATCTCAATTAAAATGAAGTAGATTAAACAGTAAGCTTTTGTAAGAATAGTTTGTGTACCCACTAATAAACAATAGAGGTTAGAGAAAGTCATGAATGTAAATATCACAATTTTTTAACAAATAGCACTAACCTTAATATATAAATACTAACTTTTGTAGTAATGGTTTACATGAGCATAAATTCTTTTTAATACACATTACTTGAAAAGCTTTTTTCTGTTCGATAAATATTGTCGTAGCTTCTGGTGAATCACCGCAAAATATTATGGCAGATATATGAGAAAAATAAGCTATTTTAACTACTGCAAGGCTAGCGTTTTGGACTAACATGCCCAGGCCACACATGTTTTTACTTAATTTATTAGAAAGACGCGTCTCATGTGTTTTCCATTTCAAATTGTCCTGTGTGCATAGGCCAAAGAAGTTTGTTACTGTTTTTTGTATTTAATAAACCTATATTCTTGCAAAGGTAAATAACACCATATATGCCAAAAATATGGGCCTGAATTACTATGGAAGACAAGTATTAATAAATCCATAAATAATATTAATTAAGCTTTATACATTTGAGTACATATTGCTAGCAGTTGGATTGTCGTCATATATGAAGTTGTAAATGTTTGTTTGCCTGATCAAGTAAGAAGGTATCCATACTTTTAACATATTCAACATTGTTTCTCATTGTGTGGACAGATGGCAGCACATGGCCTTCATCAGGAAGTACGACAGTGGTCCAGCAAGGACAATGACATCATAGTTGCAGCAAAGAAAATGGCTGTGCTCATGGGTCGCTTGTCACAACTGGTGCGTGGAGAGAGGAGCAGTTCTAAACGAGATCTTATTTCCTGCGCCAAGAGTATTGCAGAGGCTTCAGAGGAAGTTACTCGTCTTGCTAAAGAGCTTGCTAGAGAATGCACTGATAAACGAATGCGCACTGTAAGTATATGCTTATACATGTAAACTTTGGGTAACAGTTCTCTTACTAATTTGTAACAGAACAGAAGCTATCATTTTATCTGAAATGACTTCTCCAACTTAGTGTGTGGGTCTCTCTTCTGGATTATAAGGCAGATGAGTTGGTTTATATCATGTCTTACAGGATATGATGTTTGAGTGTTTTAAACCAAATGGTTTTCAAAAAACTGACTTTCTTTTTTGTCATTAATGAGAAAATTAATGATTGAAATCAATATGATTTGGGCTCATGGATTATGCAATCCCTTGCGGAAAGCTACAGAGCAAAATCAGTTGTGCTGTCTGGTGTTTGTCAAGATGATAATGGCCCATATAAGAATTGGGCCAAAATTGGTGTGCCGTAAATCAGGGCTATTCTATTACAGGGTAGTGCGTGACTATCTATTTAGGAGTAAAAATAGATGGAGGTAATAAATGGGAGAAACAAAAGAAGTTTGCATTGGCAGCAATTAGAAGCTGCAAATATAAAGTACCTAATATAAATGTTAAATGGCTGGAAAAAGTTTATGAGATGGTTGTGGAGGCAAAAATGATGTATGGTATAGAAATATGGGGATTAGATAGAGGATGGGAAAGTATAGATGTGGTGCACAGGATGTTTTGTAGACAAATACTAGGGCTACCGAAGTCAATTGTAAGACAGGTAGCACAATTACAGATGGGCAGGGTGACAACTAAGGGGAAGATAACGGAAAGAGCTTTGAAATTTTGGTTCAGAACTTTAAATCTAGGAAAAAGTAATGTGTTAAGACAATGTATTGAATACCAAGAGAATAGCTTAATGAATGATGGATGGGTAAGTAAATTACGGAACATTTTGGAGAAAAATGGGTTAGGAGATATATGGAGAAGGAGAGAAAATAACGTGAAAAATTTTTGGAAAAAGGCGAGGAAAAGACTGGAAGATATAGAAATACAAATCATGTTCAGTGAGATTGCCGAAAAAAGCTCATTAGTTTATTATAGGCCAATGAAAAATACATGGGGTAGGGAAAAATATATAGACATAATAAATAAAGAAGAGAGAGAATCTATTGCATGGTTAAGAACCGGAGCATGGAGGCTAAAAGGGCTAAGACAGGGTATTCCTCAGAACCAATGTCCGATATATGGTGGTAATGAAGACATTGAACACATAGTATTTAAGTGCCAAGGAACAGAAAATTGGAGAAATGAATTTTTTAATAAGAAGTGGTTGAAGGGGGATAGAAATACACTTATGATTGAAATGATATGCAAGGACGCTAGAAGCATTGGACAGTTTTTGTGTAAAGTAAAAAATAAATGACTTTGGACAGTGGAAAGAGAAAAGTAAGAGGTAGTGCATCTTACGTTGAATAGAAAACTATAGTGAATGTGTGATGGTTAAGTAATCAATAAATGAAAAGTGAAAAACAAGTGGACATGGGACATGGAAGAAAAAAAAAACTGAAAAAAAAAGAGCAAGATAATTTATTGACAATGTAAATAAACTGTAGTGATTGTCTACTGAATGAGTGACCAGAGTCAAAGTGCAGTAGACAATCAAATTTGTAAAACTCTTAGCACAATAAAATACAATACAATAACTTCGTGGGTAAGAGGGCAACTAGAATTATTTGTTAAACCTAAAGAACCGAACTTAGCAAAAGTGCCACTATTTGGCATTCTGTAACTTGTTTGTTATTGCGATATTTGTTTTCTCGCAATTTGTTAGCCAACTGGAGTGACTAATCGAAAATTCCTACACTCTGTGATAGCATTTTGTTTTCATACTGCCACCAGTGGCAGAATACTGACTACTGAGAGCTTTTGTTACTTTTCCTTGCGGAGATGGAGAGACATGCTATGAAAACATCACATGATAAATATGTATAAAATATGTGTGGTTTTCTCAAAATTTGCACCCATTGCTTAGAATAGCAAGATACCTTCTTGTGACACAAAGAATTAGATTTTTTTATGGGGGAAAACTTCAGCTTTGAACAGCTGTGCCATTGGCCCTGTAAAACGAGTTAAATTTTAGGTTAGGAAAGAAAGAGAATTAGACTATAGAATTAAAATTTATTCTGATTCAATACAGTGGATACACAATTGAATCAAGTCAGTATAAATACATAGTATAGTATCTTAAATAAAAAACCAAACAAAATTAAAAAGAATGTTAAAATAAATATTCTTCAATAGTATAATAGGCTCTATCTATCACGAAATTTTCCAAAGCTTTTTTAAATTTACAAAGATTATTTAAAATTTAATTTCATTGGGTAAAGTATTATAAAACTTAGCTCCCAAGAAACTAGAAATAATGCAGTTTCATATTTTTTTTAAGCAAGTTTCATTAATTAATATCAACCCGCAATGATTGCTTAATTTGCTTTATGATTTATTGGCTTTTACTTCTTAAAGGTACCACTCTTCATGCAGATTTTTCTAAAATTTTAATGTATACCATCAAGCATCAGTAGGTATACTTTCATTCATGATTTGGCAAGGTTCAGCTTTAGTTCAGTTCTGTGGAAATGTTCTTGCATCTTAATCTTTGAATGAAAATCATAATTGGTATCTGATAATATCCATATTACGAGGGCTGATCAATAAAGACTAAGACTGATTTTTTTTCACAGATATTTATTACTCCATTTCAATGTTGACATGATCTTTTTCAAAGTAGTCCCCTCCTAACTGAATGCACCTTTTATAGCGTCTCTGCCAGTCCTCGAACACATGGTGCAGGCCATTCTTTGTCAGGTCTTTGAGAATCGCCTCACTTTTCTTTAGCACTGCTTCAGTGCTCTCAAATCGAATGCCCCAGAGCTTTGCCTTTAGTAATGGGAATAAAAAGAAATCACAGGGGGTAAGACTGGGGCTTTAAGGCAGATGCGGCACACAGGTAATGTTGAATTTAGCCAAAAATTCCTGGACTTGATTTGCGACGTAAGGCCGTGCGTTGTCGTGATGAAGTCGCCACCCATTCCGATGATGTTCTGGACGTTTCCTTGTAATGTGCTTCCTCAGTGTAGCCAATACTGACGTGTAGTAGCTGCTGTAACATTAGTGTGAAGGGGGGAACTGCATGCTGGTAAATCATTCCATTCCAAAACACCAGGCCCACCTTGCTTAGCACAGAGGACTCGCCTTTCTTTGAAGTCCTTGAACCACCTAAACACCCTTGCACGAGGTAGTGCATCTTCACCATATGCTTGCTTCAGCTTTTCGAAAGTTTCAAGGCTGTATGATTTAAACAAAAATAAAATTTTATTATGCTGTATTGCTCCTCTCGTGTCACCTCCATTTTGTGGTATGCGAAATTCAAGTAGGGTCAACAATATACAGCATTACTACCAACCTACCGTTACGAGAGTGCTGTCGCTTATGGACATTATACATGAAACCCTGCTCTTTTCAAGTATTCATGGTAGAGACATAGAACTATCAAGGAAACCACAGAAAAAAATCAGTCTCAGTCTCTATTGATCAGCCCTCGTATTTTAGATATTTGTTAAGTGGAAGGTCATAGTGAAAAGTAAAGTTAGCTTCACTAGTTATGTTATCTGGGGGAATGTTGCAGCTACAAGTATTTTATTTCTGATTATTTTTCATACCAAATTTATTAAGTGATATCACTATAACCAAACTGGCTGTCTTCTGTTATGCTCTTCCTCTTCAGCAGCATCAGTATAAATTCAATTTTCTTTGCTTACGAGAAGCTGCTAAATAGCTTTCTGCTAGCCACTTCTTTTAGCAGATTGGAAATTATCTTGAAAATTATTCTGGGAACAAAATCAATTTGTTGTTGTAATAATAATAATAATAATAATAATAATAATAATAATAATAATAATAATTTATTGCCCATAGACATAATTACAGGTTTTGAGTATTATCGAGTATAAAAGGTTAAATTACAGTTTAAAAAATATACATGATTGTTTACACTTTGTTGAAAGGTTACAGTATGAATATTATATACAGGCTTGTTTAAAAGAGATTTTTTTACACTGTTTGAATCTAATGCTGTTACTATCACATTTTACTTCAGTTGGCAGTTGATTGTGCATGTATAAACCAATTATAAAAGGATCTTTGTTTATAGATTCTAAATGTTAACTATTGTGGTGTAAGTCCAATTTACACCTTGTGTTGTGACCATGTATTTCACTATTTGTTTGAGGTTTGTGCAGTTCAGACAGACAGATTGCTTTATATATGTACAAAGACACTACAGTAAACAGGTTTTCTCTTTTGAAGACTTCCTTACAGGACTCATGTTTTCCCATTTTGAACATTGTTCTGATACATGAGGGTATTACTACAGCCACCCTATACTTCTATGCCATATTGAATGTGCGAGTAAATTAAGCCATAATATATAATTTTGAGAACATCTATGTTACATATTTTTGTAAACTATCTCAACAGGTACAGGCTTTACTAATTTTTACTTTCTCTACTACGTATAGTAAGTAGGGGAAGTATTGTATTCCACCCAAAAATTCGATACCGAGATTTCGCTGGAATCTTTTGAGACCCCCTGAATCCAAAAAAAGGCTTTTTGGAAACATGTCCATGTGTGTGTCTGTCTGAGAACAGCATAACTCAGAAATGAACAGTCGGATAAACACCAAACTTGGTATTTAGGTTCAGTATCTTCCAGAGATGCGACACAAAGGTTTTCAAGAAAATCCCCCCCACCCCAGATTACCCTTTACATGGAACATTTTTCGAAAATTTTAATTTTCTCAAAAATGGTTCTAATGATTTTGATTAAAATATCATATGTTTAAGATATTTTCATGACAAATAAAATGTATATCTTGAATTTTCTGGGAAAGTCTCCAAAAGTATTCTTCATTGTGAACGACTTTTGCATAACTGGTAAACCATAAGAGATAGACAAAATTTTACTACACAAAAAATGTAGATCGCATTAAAATACACAATTTATGTCATATACATTTTTTTATTGAGTGAAACATTTTCTAGATATTGCTTGTTATTCCCTTAAATTTTTCAATACTTATTTTCTCAAATGGGAATTTGTTATTCATTTTTTTATCTTTTATATGCAAAGAGTATTAATCTGTGGGAAAGGGAATGGTGCTGCACCTAGCAACCAGTTATTAAGATATATGTATGTGCTTAAAGGCTACTGTATTTCTATATTGCCCTTGTAAATATATATTCCCCTTACATCTACAAGAAGATTAGCAATAAGATAGAGTCTGCAAATGTTTACCTCGATTAACATGAAGTAGATGGAGAATAAGCGTTTTTAAAAATAGTTTGTACAAGCATAGAGAAAGTCATGTGAGTGTAACATATCAGATTTTTTTACATAGTTATCAATGTGATTAGTCCATGATATGTATTTATCAACCTGTATACCTAAGAATTTGTGTGAGGGGGATTCCTTTATCACTATACCTGCAAGGTTAATATAAAGCATAGCATCTGCTTTCTTTCTTTTTAGTTCAAATTTAATTGTATTAGTCTTTTCAGGGTTGTTGATGAGGCTTAAGGTTTTGAAAAAGTTATCTATCCTAAGCGATTCCTTGGTAGCTAGTGACTGAAGGTCACAGTCATTATTTGCACCACAGATAATAGTGGTGTCATCAGCATAACTTATAATTTTACAATTTTCTGAAGCATACATGTCATTTATGTAAAGTATAAAAAGTAAAGGGCCAAGCACTGAACCCTGTGGTACACCATGTTTGACAATTTCTGTGGCAGATTTAACTTTTGTTGTGTTAATTCCTTGTTTGAAACTTATTTCTGTGTATTGTATTCGCCCTTTTAGATATGATGAGATTAATCTGGTAGCAACCCACCTAATTCCATACATTTCTAATATTAATTGCAATATATCATAATGGACATAATCAAACACCTTAGATAAGTCAAGAAATATACTAGCAACTTCCTTTTTGTCATTCAAATTGCTTAAGATATTGTGAACAAAAATCTACCAGAGAAGTGATAGTTGATCTTTTAGCCCGAAAATCATGTTGAAAGTCATTATGTTTTTCTAAAAAAAGTGATGATTCTTTTCATTAGTATTTTTTCAAACAATTTTGCAATTACAGAGTGAGAGAGATTGGTCTATAGTTTTGTATAATTCTTTTGTCATCTTTTTTGTGTATCAGAGTAACAATGCTGATTTTTAAACAGTCTGGAAATATGCTCTGCCTTAGTGATTCATTTATCAGATAGATCAAGGGGATGATCACAGAATGTTTACATTTTTTCAACAACTTGGAACTAGTGCCATCCCATCCAGTGGAATTTTTGTTCTTAAATCCATTAATTAAACCTAGGACCTCATCTGTAAATAGAGAGAGTTTACAGGACGATTTTTAGTTTTATAACCTGAAATATTAGGAATATTTTGCGTACTATTTTGTGTACTAGCAACATTTATAAAGTAGTCATTAAAGTGATTACAAATTAGCAGTGGATTTTGTTCTCGATAAGAAGATTTATATTTTCATTCTGTTAATTATTGTTCATGCCGTTTTTGAGTAATTGCTTGTTTCTGAGAGATTGCTCATTACCTTTTGCAACTTAATGTTTATCAGCTCATCCTCGTATGCTTTTTTATACTGTTTATATTTATACTTATAGTGCTCAGATTTTGTTGATTTAGCTAGCAGGTACATGTCTTTCATTTTATTTCTTAGCATCATAGCCTCACTAGAGATCCTTACTTTGTGTTTATGATAAAGTTTCCCAGTTTTATTTAACATAGGGCAGCATAACTCAATGTTATGGTTTAGAATATTGTAGAACTTATTCCATTTATCATTTATATTTTCGATGCTATACAATATCTCCCATTTTTCATTAGACAGACAGTTTTGTAATTTTAGAATATTTGGTTCCGTAAATTCCCTGCAGGTTTTTTTTTTTTTTTTCAATGGGATCTGGTTTTGCTAATGTACAATTATGTATGTCTAAATATTGAGCATGATGATCTGATAGGTCATGTTAGTCATGTTACCAGCAAAATATTGACCCTCCCTTAGATTAGTGATCATGTAGTCAATAACTGAAATAGAATGCATCTAGTTTATATTTTTTATATTAAATAAGTGAAACATATCCTGTAGCATTTTGAAGTCCCAGTTCGCATAGTTTGCATGAATGTTAAAGTCACCCATTATTATTTTGCTACTGTGTTTTAGACAATACCTTAACAGCAGCTCTCAAAAGTGCTCAGTTCTAATCTTAACCTAAAAATGAGGCAAATATATTTGGAACCATGAATATCAACACAAGATTAATTACTATGGGAACTAAATTAATAACTTATTAAGATACAAGATTACACAATATTTATTTTGCATTTAAAATTCATTCATTTTGGGAGCATCATTTACCAATGCTATCACACAGAACATTGCTTACTAAGTGTAATCCGTAACATTTAAATTTTACAATACAATGAATAAATAAACATTTGATAATTAAATGTCAGTTTTCTATCATGTTTTTCCTCTTACAGCAGCATTAAAATGATATCTATGTGAATCTGTTATGCAACAAACATGTTAGCAAGAAGGCCTCAGGGTTTGTTGCGTTCAACAACCAAATCTTTATTCTTAACAAAACTTTTGTTTTGTTACGAAGTTAAGAATGCTGAAAGCATGTAACATTTGGTTAGTGGCTTTAGCAATTTGTTAAGCCTTAACAAAACCTTACAGAATAGCCCTGAATGTATTAGTTTCATTGTGGAAATGGACAAGGATACAGGAAGTGTTTTAGAGACGGGGAAGGTAACCAAATGTGAAGGGGTACCGATGTTTGCCATGATGGTGGCAGTAGCCAGCATAGAAAATTTAAAATTTTGAAGAAGGTTTGTTGTTGAAGTGAAAAACAAAAGGGAGAGCAGCATTAAAATAAATATGTAATTTATGAACATTCTAATTAAATCACAACTATATCTTAGTATAAAAATAATATTGACACTAGTATTTTGTGCTGGAGTTTAAATTATAAAAGTTTAGGAATGTATTTAACTTGAACTTTTAAAAAGAAGCAGAAATGTTTTCAACAAATCTAACTAAATTATACAAAATATTTTATAAAATAATTTCTATCCTCTCATTATCAGGTCTCATATTCCATGGAAGAATAAATATATATACATATATACAAGAAGCACATATTTTCTTTGCATATGCATATGTCTTTCATTTGCCAAGTACCGATTGAAGGATTGCACTTTCAGTTTTACAGATAGTATACATTTTGTTAACTTTTCAGGGAATACTTTTAAACAGGAATGGTGAAAAGGTGCTTCAGGATAACATTTTGAACTCCTTTTTCAACTTCCCCTCAGAACTACTTTCCCTTCAATTCATATTTGTATTTTACGTTCTGCTAGGTGACATGCAGAGGGGAAGGAAAGAAGGCTTGTCTGTTTTTAATTAACTAGATAGAAGCTTACATGAAATAAACCTATAAATAATATGAAATTTGTTTTTTTGCTGTTTGCAGAATCTGCTTCAAGTGTGTGAACGGATCCCAACTATTGGCACACAGCTCAAGATCCTATCTACTGTCAAAGCCACTATGCTTGGTGCACAAGGTAAAGCTAATCCAACAAACAGTAATAATTTACAATGCATCATCATCAATAAAGTGAAGGAAGATGGTTATAGATGCAAATTTTGGGTGGACCAAGTATGAACAAAACGAGCATATGGTAGGAGTTCATGAGCCATGGAACATAAGCTTGCAATCAGTCAACAGCAAGAGTTTGTGTCTCAACTGTGAATACTGTACCAGCTTAGACATGGAATAGTAAAATGTTTATTTCGACTGTTAAGTGCATTTTGCTATCCTTTCCATAAAATGGGAATTTCCTGACTGCTACAAAGATGCTAGTCTTCAGAACTCATGAATATGCTGTGATCCAAGAACTTTGCTGGAGTTCTTGGAAATATTTTTCTGTCTCCAGTGGATGATACAAGAATTCATCCTAATCTCATTGTCTTTCTTAACATAACTTGGAACTTTTAGATTAGGACTGCCACTGGAGGGAACACTAGGTTTAACCCATTCCCCTGTTTTGTTCTTCAGTTTACCTCCAAGGAGCTTCTATTCTTTACACCACTGAATCGTTGTAAAGTCTGGCCATTCTCAATAAAGTTGGAGGGAGAAAGGAGGAGAATAACAGCAAGTGTCACAAAATGGCATGCCTGTCTAAACAAATTCAAAAAGAGAAAAATATTTTCAGAATTTTCCCAATAATTTTACTATTACTTCTTCTTCTTCTTCTTCTTCTTCTTCTTCTTCTTCTTCTTCTTCTTCTTCTTCTTCTTCTTCTTCTTCTTCTTCTTCTTCTTCAGGTACTACTATTTTTTTTACATTCTCTCCTACATATAGTAAGAAAGGAAAGTATTGCATACCACCCAAAAATGTGATATCAAGATTTCACCAGAAATACATGTTTTGAGGCCCCTGAATTAAAAAAAAAACTTTTTAGAAAATGGTCCGTGTATGTCTGTGAACAGTAGAACTCAAAAAAGAAAAGTCGGATAAATACCAAACTTTGTATTTAGGTTCAGTACCTTTCAAAGATGCAACACGAAGATTTTCAAGAAAATTCCCCCCATCCCAGGCTACCCTTTACATGCAAGACTTTCAAAAATGTATTTATTTTCTAAAAAATGGCTTTAATGACTTGTATTAAAAAACCATACATTAAAGATATTTACTTGACAAATAAAATGTATATCTTGAATTTTCTAGGAATAGCTTTTGAAGTCTTCATTGGGAAGGAATTTCGTATAAAATTGTATAACTGGCAAGCGTCAAGCGATAGACGAAAACATACGGCACAAAAAATGTAGATCTCTTTAATACACACAATTTATTTCAAATAAGTTTTTGCATAAGCCATTTCTGAGATATCGGTTATTAATGGTTTGAATTGTTCATTTCTTGGTCATTCAAGTCCTGTCAACGTTCAGTTGTTTCTCGCGATGTCATGGAAACAGTATGGAATTTTAAGGCCAGCATATAGCGTCCAGTTGTTAAAACATTTGACTATCGCTGTTCTCTTTGTATCTATAACAAAATGTGTAATGCAGCTGTTTCTGTAAAGATTTATTGCTTTCTCTACTGCATATAGTAAGTAGGGGAAGTATTACATTCCACCCAAAAATTTGATACTGACATTTTACCAGAAATACATGTTTTAGACCCCCTAAATCCAAAACAAAGAATTTTTAGAAAAAGTCTGGGTCTGGGTCTGGGTGTGGGTGGATGAGAGAGAACAGCATAACTCAAAAACAAAAAGTCGGATAAGTACCAAACTTGTTCTTAAACTTTAGTATCTTCCAAGGATGCGACACAATTTTCAAGAAAATTCCCCTACCCTTTACATGAAACATTTTTCAAAAATTTTGATTTTCTAAAAAATGGCTCTAACAATTTTGATTAAAATGCCACATATTAAAAATATATACATGACAAATAAAATATTGAATTTTTTGGTAATAGCCTTTAAAGTCCTATTCGTTCAGAAGGAATTTCATATAATCTTGTATAAGTGGTAAACGTTAAGAGATAGACGAAAATGTACTACACAAAACATGTAGATCTCTTTAAAGCACACAGTTTATTTCAAATAACTTTTTTTGTGGCATAAGCCATTTCTGAGATATTTGTTATTAATGGTTTGTGTTGTTAATTTGTCGGTCATTCTTTAAAGTCCTTTCAACATTCAGTTGTTTCTCGTGATGTTATGAAAACAGTATGGAATTTTAAGATCAGCACATAGCATCCAGTTGTTAAATATTTGACTATCACTGTTCTCTTTGTATCTATAACAAAATGTGTAATGCAACTATTTCTGCAAAGATTTGTTTGGATTAAAACATAGTAGATATAAAAATAAGCTTTAGTAAGAATAATTTATATTCTCACTAATAAGCAATAGAGGGTAGAGAAAGTCATGTGAACGTGTCACATCAGATTTTTTTTATTGTGAAGTTTCAAAGTTCTCTACAATTTTTTTTTTTATTTCCATCTGTCTTGGACATATACAGACAAATTAAATATTTTTATTCTTTTGTCTTCTGACATATTACCTATCCGTTGATTTTTAGGATTACCTAATTTCCTTGAAGTTAATGGTTTCTGCTTGTATATTTTCTGTACTAATTTTTCTTAAGACAATTACATGTTTAATTTATCTTAGCGTTTGGGCTTTGATTTATTCAAGGCTATTCTGTAACTTTGTGGTTATGAAGGTTGTTACCATTATTCTTTAAGATCAAGGAGCACTAAATGTGCATTCATTTGTATCCAGTATTAGTAGTATTACTAGCATTAACAACACAGTATCGGTTCTTGGTATCATTAACCATAATTTTCTTCCTCTCAACAAGATGTTGCTGTTACAATGTTACAGAATACCAAATAGCACATAGCAACTTGTTAGTGGCTCTTACAATTGTTAAACTTTAACCAGATATTACAGAATAGTTAGTTTATTTAATTCTGCATTATTTCATATTGTTCATAAATTACCTATTTATCTAATTGGAGCAAATATCCTTAGAATTCTTCTTTCATTGCTTCTTCCAGTACCAGTATTTTATATGCATATGTCACAAGCCTTATTACTTGAAATCTAATTAATTCTTTTTTTCTTACTTCATTTCATCAAATTAAAACAACATATTTTAATTAATTTTGAAGATTGAGAAGCTAGTAACAGTGATGTGTCATAATTTAAAATAAAGAGAGTTGGAGGTTGCTACACTACATCACTAAAAGGTTTTTACTTTGAATGCGTTTCGGGATAACGGTTTGCTCCCATTGTCAGCTTGTTTCCAACTGATTTTGCCGTTATTGTCTGGGGAATGTTTGTGGTTAGTAATGTTCTCTGGTGCTGGGTTGATGAACCTTCAAAGGCTGCTGGGTGGCAGTAGATCGAAATTCATTAGGTGATTCCTGTGTTTGACGATATGTATTTTTCCCAGATGTCCAATTCATTGCTGCTGTTGAGTTTTATGTTTGGAGTGATTTCATGGTTTGAAGACCAGAAATGATGTGCTACTGCTGATTTATCCGTCTGCTTTTGGTAAATGCATCTCACATGCTCTATAAGTTTTATTTCAAGACTTCTTTTGGTTCTTCCTATGTATACCAGGTTACAGTCATTACAAACTATTTGATATATACCCTGATTTTTTGTTGGGGATAGGGTCTTTTGTTCTGTTATATAGTAGTTTCTGTATACTGTGGTTATTCTGTGGAGTCAGGGTGATGATGTATTTCTTGAAAATCCTTTGAAATTTATGATGTGTCCAAGGGTGGTAAGTGAATTTCCTATATGCTTGTGGTTTTTGTTGTCTGAGTAAAGTAGGAAAACACAGGAATCACCTAATGAATTTCGAACTACCACCACCCAGCAGCTTTTGGAGGTTCATCAACCCAGCACCAAGAACACCACTAACCACACACATTCCCCAGACAATAACCGGCAAAATCAGTTGGAAACATGCTGACAATGGGAGCAAACCGTTCTTCCAAAATGCATTCAAAGTAAGAACCTTTAGTAATGTGGTGTAACAATCTCCAACTCTATTTTAAAACACATTTTAAGTATCTCTGTCAAGAATAAAGAAGTCATATTGTTAGAAATCAACATTACAACATGCATCCATTTTGGGTTATTGATTCCAAATTAAATGCTTGTCAATCTGTAACCCATAGTTTTCTCTGCTTCAAATTCACAGGTTTGATATGTTTTCTATTGCGTATATTAAACATACTAATCTTTAGTTTTGCATTGTAGTTATATCTGCTAAACAAACTGCTGTGAATACTGCTTTTAGGTTTCTCACATTAGGTCACATGTTGAATTCAGAAAACTAACTTTGTTATAAAACAACTGTCAACCAAACATGTTGTACATAATAGTACTGAATTGCATCATGTATCACTGACATAAATTTGAGCTTTTAGTTTGCAACATGAATGAAAATATCTTTTGATTAAATATTTTTTTTAAAAATGATAAATTTCAGCTCCATTGTTTTGCTTATCACTTCGACTTGCAGTTTTTGTTCCACTTTAACCAGCTCTGTTATCCTGTTAACTGCCTGCTACTGACATGGGTAGCCAATGTCATTAAGACTCGTGAACAGGAGGTGTGCAGTGCAAATCCATCAGAACCAACCTCCCTGACAGGTTGTTTTCCAGATTTTCCTGTCTTCATAGTTGGCAAGTGCCAGGAAGGCACCTTAAACTTAGGCATAGAATGTTTCCTTCCCAAATTTCCTTTCCCTATTATCATTTCATGTTCATCGTTGTATGTAGTAAGTACAGGCATTAAACTCTACTAAAACAATTGTTTTTTAACCTAATCAATTCGACTATAGGCAGAAATTAAAATAATGCATTGGAAATTTATAGCTGTACCTAGATAGGTCTATTTTTTGTAATTATTGTTTTATAAATACATTTGATGGCTACATTATTTGATTATTGTTTTCTTCTGAAATAATCAAAATAATTACAATCCACAAGATAAATTTTGTAGCTCTCATTATATTACTACAGATAGCTTGCCGTTGGTTTATTTACATGTTGGCCTTTCACTTAAAATATAATTTTTGTAAAATTTAGAGCTTCTGCTGAAAAATTTTGTTTAGATCACTCATTATACATTATCACGTCTGCATTTGTATTGAAGACAGATTTATGGCAATATTATTAGCATTAAATTATTAAAATAATTAGCGTTACTTTGCATAGTAAGTTTCTGTGCTTTAGAAGCTGAGAAATATGTGAAATCCTTGCAGGTAATGAAAAATGGTTGGTTGACTTCAAGTGAACTGGAATTAAATTATCATCAAGTCATTCTCTTTCTTGTATTTCAATTGTTATTCTTGGCTACCTCAGAAATCTGATTTAAATTCCTGTACAGCTGCTTGAGTGTGTTGTGAAGTTCAGACATTAATATAATTTCTCTTCTGAAATTTTGTATGCATGATGCTGGAAACTTTGACTTAGCAATGTTAGTGGTCTAGTATTATTATTGGGTGTTGCAGCTCTCTAAATGAAAGGCAACACAAACACTTTGTACTTTTCCAAGAACTTTCACTATCCCCCCTACTGTAGCATACAACACAGCTCCCCCCCTTCTTTTCTTGTCTGTGTGTGGAATGTGCATCGCAAAAGGGGCACACATTTTAACTTGCAGCCTCAAGGGGTGAAGGTTCACCTCTAACATTGAACTCTGGTAGCGTTACACTTTGAAGCAGCTGAGTGACATTTAGTTTTAGCAGTCATCTTGTGAAATGCAACGAAACAATTGTAAATGCACACGTCTAGCAAGCAGAAAAGTACTTGCTATAACCTCTAGCTGTGCATTGCATTATAGGAAACAAACCTGATCTTACAAATTGACACCTTACATTCGCTTCTGGTACTCAAGGACACACTTTGGTTTCTTTACCTCCTCTCCCAGTGTCTGACCTTTCCTTCTCAGCTTGCCTGTTGCTGTAATGTCAGCAGCTTCATGTTTCATCGATAGGAAATAAAAATTTCACACAGCACATTATTGGAGACCATGATTCATACTTGATATGTTTCACTTTATTATGAGATATACTGAGCGACAAACTCTTCTATTTGCTCTCATGGTACCAACAGCATTAGTTTTTTCTGTTCATTAGTCTTCTAAAGAGAGATGGAGATCCTTTGAATGCCACCTGTTAAAAATACAAATATATGTAGTTTTATTGTGTTGCACACACTTGCAACTTAAATCATGTGATTTAAATGCCACTACTAACTTACGGTAGTACTGCTTATCATATGACACAAATAGGTGAATGAATAAATGTTGTCAAGTTTCATAGATGTTTAATTTATGAAGCTGTAGCTGTAAAATAACTTTGTAAATTATACAAAAACAAGTAGAACTTAGATGCTTTGATATTCAATGTGCCAATGCTTTTCATACTACTCCACATAGCTGCACTCTCCACTGGCCTGCGTTTCTACTTCCTGTTTGATCAATTCAAGGCCTGGAAATAAGTATAAGTTGTTATATATTTTTTATTTACAACAATAACATAATATGTGCCTAATGGCTTTGTGTACATTTCATTGCTATGCTAGCCGATTTAACATGCTTTTAACTGCTAACTGATGTTGAGCAGTGCAGCACATAAACAAGACACAATATATATATATATGTTACAATTTTAAAGAAAAAGTACTCCAATTGCAGTCATTATTTCTGCCTGAGCTGCACGTTTTCGTGAAACTTCATTAATTTCTTGACATTGTACTTAAATAGATAATACATGTCCTCGTGCTTTGTCACTTATATGTTCATAATGAGTGCTACTTTTACATCCAACAAAGTGGGTGTCCAGAAAAAACATTTTTGGAAGAGAGAGAAAGTGATATAATTCCAAAACTACTCATGTTTAAACCAGATGCCATTTAAGGGTACTCAACACTGAAATTGCTAATTTCTACAAATTTCAGTTAGTATGGCTGAAATTTGTTCAGCATTATTATTATAAGTAATCCCGCGAGAGGTTTCAAGTTTATTGTTAGATTTATGAGTGTGAATCATGAGCAGTATGTATCAAAACATTTGCAGCATTCAAACATTTGCGATCACCATTTTGTCTGTGCAAAAAGTTTGTAATGTGTTACATCATTCTACTTTTTGAATAATTGACTGTTGTTTCGTTTACTTATATGCAGACAACAAAATGTATATTGCTGTAGCATTGTCAAATCAAAAGAATTTCTTTCAAAGGGAAGTACAGTGAAACTTGAGTAATTCAATCATTTTTAATTCAAATTATTTTTTAATTCAAACTTTTCCTTAATCCACTTGAATTTACTGAGTAAACAGTGCATAAATATCGTCTTTTATACAGACATAATTTTGTTTAATTCAAAGAAAAAATCTCCAGAGATGTTGAATTATGGAATGTGCTAGGGCAGGAGGGGACTGTACTACAACAATGTGCAATCCTCTAATTGTAAAACTGAAATGTTGTACAAATAGCACTTTGTCTGCTTTTGAGAGAGAGAGAGACCTACCTCTCAAGGTGATGGTGTACTGTACTCCACTCACGAGAACGGCTGTGAGAGGAGTTTGTAGAATCAGCAACTACTGCGATAGAAAAGCTTGAGGACGGCTCAGATTCCGATATATCAACAAGGCTCATGCATCTGTTGCAAAACACATGCTCTCGTGCACAATGTTCTTATAGCAAACCTAGTTAGAATGATTCACCATATCATTAGGCCTATCATTCTATACTGCTATTACTGTACTTTTATGTATTACTGTATAATATACTCTGCTGACTTCAATCCCAAGGTTGCAGGTTCAAACCCGGCAGAGGGCGAAGGGTTCTTTTTCAGATGTAAAAATCCTTGGCATGGCTTCCTTTGGAAGGGAAGTAAAGCTTGTGGTCCCGTGTCTTAGATTTACAGCACGTAAAAGAATCTCAAGCCTGATAAAGAGGCCTCTGAGCAAAATTACCGTCTTTCACACCCAGTATAGAATGGGATGCTAAGGACCATAGTAGTTAAAGAGTGTCCATAAATAAAACTCAATTTAATTTTGCTGACTTCAGAATAGATGTTATATAGATTACATATACCATTTCTTTTTTTGTAATTTGAATTCTTGGATAATTCAAATATTTCAGTTACACAAGTTTCACTGTACATGGGAAAATAAGCTTTTGATGAATACTTTATGGGATAGATATAAAACTTTATGAATAGAAAATGTTATGTTAGCATTAATCAGAATTCTTCTATTTAAATCACTCTTTTCATTGCATAATTAAAGAGTACAATAGTTCTACTATTTCATATTCCTCTAACTCCGCAACAACTATTAATGCCAACAGAAATTATTTGTAATATATTCATCATCTTCACCACCACCATTGAAAGCAGAGCCAATCACAAAATGAATTCAAAAAATTATGAAATGTCTTGTTTGTATACTGCATTGCCAGCATCTTAAGGTCCATTGCTGCCTATTGCAAAGCATGGTCTGTAACAAACACTTTATATTGTTTTGACAGAGATGATACCCAGGATGGACCTCGGCGAGATACTTGGGGGTAAAGTTACATTATGGCTTGTACTGCATTGCACATTATGTGCTTTAAACCCTGTTTCATGCACCAACTTTTGTTTATATTTTGCATGTTTATTGGAACAAATTTTGTGTAGTATTTGGAATGTTAATTTAGAAGTTAACGTAGCCCATCTGTGGCACTTACTCATTGTAGTAGAAACAAAGAAAGTTACTATTACAACTTATGATTTAGTATATTAGCTTATGTACATTATAATAGATGATATGACACAACCTCTGAGGAACAGCATTCAGATAAGTGCATCCTTTAGATCAACAGTCTAATATTCATAGAATACCATACACAAAAAAGCAAGTGTTTTAACATTACATTAGCTTTGTAAGAATATTTTTGGAGGGCTGAAGCTCTTCTGAAATGACTGCTAGTATTCTGAAATCAATAATCAAGGTGATAACAGCAATCATTATATATAAGACTGTGATTATCCCAGGTATCTGGACCAGAGCTAGTTCAGATACACAAAGCTTATATAATACAGACCTCATTGTAGGTGATTATCACAGGTATGTGGAATTGAGCTAGGTTCAGTTATACAGAATTTGGATAATTCAGACCTCTGTGTATGGATAGGGTTGTGATTATCCCAGGTTTGTGGAATTGAGCTAGGTTCAGTTATACAGAATTTAGATAATATGGCCCTCATTGTAATAATTGGGCTGTGATTATCCCAGGCATGTGGAATTGAGCTAGGTTCAGTTACACAGAATTTGGATAATACAGACCTCATTGTAGGTGATTATCCCAGGTTTGTGGAATTGAGCTAGGTTCAGTTATACAGAATTTAGATAATACAGACCTCTGTGTATGGATAGGGCTGTGATTATCCCAGGTTTGTGGAATTGAGCTAGGTTCAGTTCTACAGAATTTAGATAATACAGACCTCTGTGTATGGATAGGGTTGTGATTATCCCAGGTTTGTGGAATTGAGCTAGGTTCAGTTATACACAATTTAGATAATATGGGCCTCATTGTAATAGGGTTGTGATTATATCAGGTATGTGGAATTGAGCTAGGATCAGTTACACAGAATTTAGATAATATGGGCCTCATTGTAATAGGGTTGTGATTATATCAGGTTTGTGGAATTGAGCTAGGATCAGTTACACAGAATTTAGATAATATGGGCCTCATTGTAATAGGGTTGTGATTATATCGGGTATGTGGAATTAAGCTAGGTTCAGTTATACAGAATTTGGATAATATGGTCCTCATTGTAATAGGGTTGTGTTTATCCCAGGTTTGTGGAATTGAGCTATGATCAGTTACACAGAATTTGGATAATATGGGCCTCCTTGTAATAGGGTTGTGATTATATCAGGTATGTGGAATTGAGCTAGGTTCAGTTATACAGAATTTGGATAATATGGGCCTCCTTGTAATAGGGTTGTGATTATCCCAGGTTTGTGGAATTGAGCTAGGTTCAGTTACACAGAATTTACATAATATGGGCCTCATTGTAATAGGGTTGTGATTATATCAGGTATGTAGAATTGAGCTAGGTTCAGTTACACAGAATTTAGATAATATGGGCCTCATTGTAATAGGGTTGTGATTATATCGGGTATGTGGAATTAAGCTAGGTTCAGTTATACAGAATTTGGATAATATGGTCCTCATTGTAATAGGGTTGTGTTTATCCCAGGTTTGTGGAATTGAGCTATGATCAGTTACACAGAATTTGGATAATATGGGCCTCCTTGTAATAGGGTTGTGATTATATCAGGTATGTGGAATTGAGCTAGGTTCAGTTATACAGAATTTGGATAATATGGGCCTCCTTGTAATAGGGTTGTGATTATCCCAGGTTTGTGGAATTGAGCTAGGTTCAGTTACACAGAATTTACATAATATGGGCCTCATTGTAATAGGGTTGTGATTATATCAGGTTTGTGGAATTGAGCTAGGTTCAGTTACACAGAATTTACATAATATGGGCCTCATTGTAATAGGGTTGTGTTTATCCCAGGTTTGTGGAATTGAGCTAGGATCAGATATACAGAATTTGGATAATATGGGCCTCATTGTAATAGGGTTGTGTTTATCCCAGGTTTGTGGAATTGAGCTAGGTTCAGTTACACAGAATTTGGATAATATGGGCCTCCTTGTAATAGGGTTGTGATTATCCCAGGTTTGTGGAATTGAGCTAGGTTCAGTTACACAGAATTTACATAATATGGGCCTCATTGTAATAGGGTTGTGATTATCCCAGGTATGTGGAATTGAGCTAGGTTCAGTTACACAGAATTTACATAATATGGGCCTCCTTGTAATAGGGTTGTGATTATCCCAGGTATGTGGAATTGAGCTAGGTTCAGTTACACAGAATTTACATAATATGGGCCTCCTTGTAATAGGGTTGTGATTATCCCAGGTATGTGGAATTGAGCTAGGTTCAGTTATACAGAATGTACATAATATGGACCTCCTTGTAATAGGGTTGTGATTATCCCAGGTATGTGGAATTGAGCTAGGTTCAGTTATACAGAATTTACATAATATGGGCCTCCTTGTAATAGGGTTGTGATTATCCCAGGTATGTGGAATTGAGCTAGGTTCAGTTATACAGAATTTACATAATATGGGCCTCCTTGTAATAGGGTTGTGATTATCCCAGGTATGTGGAATTGAGCTAGGTTCAGTTATACAGAATTTACATAATATGGCCCTCCTTGTAATAGGGTTGTGATTATCCCAGGTATGTGGAATTGAGTTAGGTTCAGTTATACAGAATTTGGATAATATGGCCCTCCTTGTAATAGGGCTGTGATTATCTCAGGTATGTGGAATTGAGTTAGGTTCAGTTATACAGAATTTGGAAAATATGGGCCTCCTTGTAATAGGGTTGTGATTATCCCAGGTATGTGGAATTGAGTTAGGTTCAGTTATACAGAATTTGGATAATATAGGCCTCCTTGTAATAGGGTTGTGATTATATCAGGTATGTGGAATTGAGCTAGGTTCAGTTATACAGAATTTAGATAATATGGGCCTCATTGTAATAGGGTTGTGATTATATCAGGTTTGTGGAATTGAGCTAGGATCAGTTACACAGAATTTAGATAATATGGGCCTCATTGTAATAGGGTTGTGATTATATCAGGTATATGGAATTGAGCTAGGTTCAGTTACACAGAATTTGGATAATATGGGCCTCCTTGTAATAGGGTTGTGATTATCCCAGTTATGTGGAATTGAGCTAGGTTCAGTTATACAGAATTTGGATAATATGGGCCTCATTGTAATAGGGTTGTGTTTATCCCAGGTTTGTGGAATTGAGCTAGGATCAGTTATACAGAATTTGGATAATATGGGCCTCATTGTAATAGGGTTGTGTTTATCCCAGGTTTGTGGAATTGAGCTAGGATCAGTTGCACAGAATTTGGATAATATGGACCTCATTGTAATAGGGTTGTGTTTATCCCAGGTTTGTGGAATTGAGCTAGGATCAGTTATACAGAATTTGGATAATATGGGCCTCATTGTAATAGGGTTGTGTTTATCCCAGGTTTGTGGAATTGAGCTAGGATCAGTTACACAGAATTTGGATAATATGGGCCTCATTGTATGGATAGAGCTGTGATTATACTATACGTGTGTATCAGAACTACCTGAGATACACAAAATTTGGATGTTACTGACCTTATTGCATGAAATACAGGTATACATTATGTAAATAGTGGAAATTATATAAGTGTGTTATGTGAAGCAAAACACAATCCTTATAGAGATTGTTTAGATAAATACCATTTTTATATGGTCTACTATTTGAAGACATTTGACACTTCAATTGCCATTTCATGCCAGCAGTGCAGCACAAAAGGCATGTTGTATGTTATTTTAAAATAATATGAAAAGTATCTTGAATTGCGAAAAAATGGAATAATCAAACGCTTGGGTAATTGCAGCTCTACTGTATAATTGTGTATGTCAAAATAACTGCACAAAAAACTGTTTATGTGGACTGGGTGGCATCAGTAGTAATCTGAATACACACTATTAAATCAATATAAGCTATTAATCTTTACGAACATTTATTTTGGCACTAACAAGAATAAAAAGAAATATTTTGGCAGTTAAACTAAATACTATTCACTTTATGCTGTATACTTACGCTTGTAAGTTTCTTTTGTTTCAAATTTGTGCTTCATTTGAGAAGCAAAAGTAAGCAAGCAGACAATCAATCCAGAATAACCAGAAATCTATATTATTATTATAATATTTAATAATAATAGAGAAAAGCCACAGTCTCCAAAGTTAATTAATGAGGGCCAGATAAACAGGGTTTTTGTATATAACAAAGCTTGTCTAAAATGAAACAATGAGAGCCTGGATTATGCTTCCCCCCTGCTAAAACCATGTGTTCATTTAAACATTCATATTCTAAGAGTTAGACTACAACTAGAATTGGATTAGCTCATGTTGATATCCAGAATGGAAATGGTATGGTATACATGATTTGATAGGAGTGGAGTGAAAATATTAATATTGCACAATATTACTAAGTTTGACAGATAAAAGTGCAAATTTTGATGTTGGTTACTTGGAATCATTGATGAGAGCTGTTCAGTGGAATGAGGAATGCGAATTTAAAGTGAATAAACTTTATTTGTACATTTTTTATACAAAATCCTTTTTACAATATTCCACTTGTAAACTAACTTAACCTATGTACAAGTTTTCTTGCCAGCTATGTTGTACCTGTACTGCTCATTTTACCTGGTAGCCCTTGCTACCCTTAATCTCCTATGATCCATCGTCACCCTCCTGTGTTTCCCTTCTACCTTTCTTATCTCTCTTACTTTTCTAGCCCATTTCTCCTTTACTTTCTTTAAGAGCTCCCCCATATTCTTATTTTTCTTTTCTTGTTAACATTTTAATATGAGGAATGTAACAGGTTACCTTGTACTTGGCACATAATCATTAATATTCTCCTTAAATATAAGCAGTGAATTAAAACTTGTGAAAGCAATAAATGTAGGTATGTATATATATATTTTCATAATGCTATACTAAATTCTTACAATTTTTAATACATTACTTTGAGTTGCTACTTTTTCTTTTTTTAGTCCATCATGCATTTTAACACCGTGGTTATTTATGCATGGTGGGTCATAACAAATTCATATTGCTTTATTTTTCTAAAGCATTTTTCTCTTACTCTCTCCATATATTCTCCTATTCTTTTTATATCCCTCTCCTTTTGTATTTTCTTTATCCTAACTTTTAATACTTGTTTGTTAACATTCACCCATTCTTTAGGTAAAAACTTATCTCTTCACAACTTAGTTTCTTCACATTCAATTATATAATGCAAATCATTATCTGCCTCTCCACAAAGAGGACGCTATTCAAATTCGCTCCCTTCCTATCTCCCCTTAACCTATGTGCACTTAATCTAGACCAGGCCCACCCTTCTCTCACTAACCTATTACCTACATCCACACACTTCTCCCTTCCCCAGTCCACCTTTAATTGTCTATATAGTTCTAAACTTTTCTTTCCTTCCAGACTTTGAAATAATTCTTGTTTCTCTGTATCTTCTACTCTGTTCCTCACTTCTTTCCAGAAACCTTTAACTAACCCCTCTCTCTCTCATCCCATAAGTTACCCATTCCTATTTCCTGTAAAATTCTCCTTATTCCTTGAGCCCAGTTCATCCCAGCACTGGACTTTTCTTGTATTATTAAACATTGCCTCAAGATATTATGCTCGTCCAATGATTTCAATCTATGCCAATCTTTAAGTATCCTTTCCACTATCATGCCCTTGCTACCTACTCCTCCCAACTCCAACATTGCTGCTCCATTAGGTGATGAAATAGATAAACCTAACATGCATTTACAGAACGATCTATGTACTTTATCAATCATCTCCCATCCTTTGTCACTTGTTTGTGTCCATTACTCTTCATTTCTCCTGAAACTTCTCCTTACAGATTTTAAATGCCTACTTAGTCCTGTGTTTCTTAGCAAGTAGCTCTATTTGTAGGACTTTTATTATGTACATATACTTTGAAAGAACTTAAAATGTGCATGTATTTACATGCACTTCTCTCATTGTTCTCAGAAATGTAAGGAAATGTTGCATGTTCAGATAATTGTCTCCTTGCGTGCCTTTGTTCGTGTAGCTGCATTCCAAATCCTGTAGCATATGTATATAGCATTTACATCATCATCATTATTATTAAGACTATCTAATTTTTCCATTTGCACTGTTTGCATTCATTACAGTTGGGAATGAGGCATGTTTGGCAGCATGGTTATGTTGTTGACATTTTTTTTGTATATTTATATATTCATTTAAACCTTTTAGTACCAAAGTAAAATATGATGCAACAATAATACTTGTCTGTCAGTTGCAGAAAAGAGAAATGTAAATCTGTTGCTTATTTGACAAAGACAAAGGGTCAGCTGGATGAATGACTAGATTTTATTTCCGAATGAAATTGTTGCACTTACAGTACAATAAATATTTTAGGAATTTAGTTTTGACTTAAATTGCTGTATTCTTTTCTCTTAGTGCATGTAGCATTCTATAAGGAGGTATGAATTTACAGGTATTTTCATGTGCACATGTAAATAGTAATAGTGATGTTCCTTATCTACAGATTGTTCTCATCCATAGCAGTATTATTGCATTGCAATTTCAGGCCAACAAGAAAATCAAGAGTAACTTGTCAATATTGTTTTATATCACTGGGAAATGGAAAATGCTATCTAGACAGTGTTAAGTTATAACTTATTTAAGGCATATCTTTCATCAAACTATACAAATTGCTGCAAACAATAGTTAAGAGTCTTGTTTTTTGTTTTTGTGGATTCCAGCAATACATATACATATACAGAGTGAGCCAAAAGACTCTGAACCGCCTACGTGGTGTTTTTCCTGTCCGCGTACTCAGCGCTCATTGCCGCCTGCTGGTATCATAGAAAGGCGCGGGTGAAACCATACAACATTTTTAAAACTACTTTTAAAGGCTTTACTCACCAACTTTACGAAAGGAGATGCTGAAACTGGCCACCATCGTTGTAGATACATTTTTGGCACCTCTTTAGGAAACTATTCATCACTCACCATAGTTCACGTTGAGAAATTTCCTGGCGGATATTTTGTTTTTTAATTTTTCTAGGTGTGTGGGTTTGTCTTGTACACTTTACGTTTTAAGTTACCCCAGAGGAGTATTTTATGAACAATATTACTGGCTGCGCAGTGTTTTTCCACTGGGTGTGTGGCAATATGATAAAAACATAATGCACTGCTGCTATAAACAAAGTCACGCTGTTGTGGTTTTGTTGTGCAGTTTTGAGTTGACGGTGATGTGATGTAGTTCAGTTATTATGAGTTATTTATTATTTTGTCCTGTACTTAGTCGCAAAGTATATTATGGCTCAGTATATGTTTTGTACTGCACAGCGTGTATTTATTTATAATTCGTATGTGTTAACTCAGTCAGCTCGCCAGGTGAAAGTACAGTTTGCAGAAAGATTTCCAGGTGTAAAAGTTCCAGGCCGTACAACAATCCATGAACTTTGCAGTAAATTTCAGGCCACAGGAAGTGTTCAGGCTAAGAAATCTAAAATATGGCATTTGGTTCTTACCAAAGAAACATTAGACGACATCGGTCATCATTTGGAAAATTTCCCCCAAAAATTCCATGATGGATAGTTTCCTAAAGAGGTGCCAAAAATGTATGAACAACGACGGTGGCCAGTTTCAGCATTTCCTTTCATAAAGTTGGTAAGTAAAGCCTTTAAAAGTAGTTTTAAAAATGTTGTATTGTTTCATCCACGCCTTTCTATGATAGCAGCAGACAGCAATGAGCACTGAGGACACGGACAGGAAAAGCACCATGCAGGCAGTTCAGAGTCTTTTGCCTCACACTGTATAAAAATGACAACTGCACAACAAATACTACAAAATTAAAGTTGCTTTCTAGTTAATTTTTATCTTTTAATCAGTTGTGTGTGTACTTTAAAAGTACAACTCTGCTTTTTTTCCCCCCTTACAACTACTGCTAAAAATTTGCAAATTGAGATAAAATTTCAAAAATTCCTGTTAGTGGCAAACCACTGCACAAAATATTATTGTCATAAAGTTCTTTATGTCATATACGGGTGTTTCAAAAAGAATCCTATTTCACAATCTTTTACTTTTACTTGCATGCACATAAAACTTTGGGATGCATTTTATTATAGGTCATGACTACAAAGTTTCCATTACATCATTTGAAAGCATTTCACAAACATTCAATATGGGACACATGACAAATACCTAGATGATAGTCAAGCTCATCCCATACTTGTGTGAAAATATCTTGTGTTACTGTAGCCACTGCTGGTTTTTATGCAACTTTGCAGTTTACCCACAGTTTTTGGAGGCACACTACAACAAAATCACATATTGTGAGACCAGGCAAACTTGGGGGCCATTGGTGCAATGCAACATCCATAGGAACCTTATGGCCAATCTATCGTTGCTGCTGAATGAATTCTATGCCTTGTTTGGGCACACATGGATGACCTGTGGATTTTGTCTTACATAAACAGTGTTTTAAAACTACTGGTGCCAACATGAATGCTCTGTGTAGTGCTGTACTCTCGAAACTCACGCTGCACAATTGAAACTGATTTGCACTAGCTGAAATGCAAAATGCTTTTTGTTGCTGTGTGTCACCATCTCGACTCTTGCTGGGTACTAATTGAGCGAACTAGCTGCACCAAGAACACTCCTACTAGGAACCATGTGGACCAGCAACTTTCAAATAGCGCCAATGAAAACTTGTATTTTGAAATTGGAGATGAGGTTCTATCTGCATTAGTGTAGAAGCTATAGTGTTGTGAAATCGGATGATTCTTTTAGAAACAGCCTCATATTTGGGGGGTGGTGGCAAATTCACAAGTCATGAATTTCAGCAAAGTTTCCTGTCTTGAATGTATATTTAAAAATAGAAGTGGAAATAGCTACTGGAGGGTAAACATGTTAACACTTGTATTCTCAACATATTTTGTAATTATTATCCATTTTATGTACCTACATTTTGATTTAGATTATACAAAGAACATTAGTTCATGCACTTAAGAAAAGATGCTATTGTGCATACAGTGTTTTATAATTATTGGTATCTCTCCATACACATCTACCAGTGTTATAAGTAATTACTAATTACATATTATATGCAGCACCAGCTCCTAATGAAGTTGACACATGACGTGCTAAGATGTCAAATTTCATTACAAGTGAAGTAAAAATATGGTCCAGACTTCCGAAAACTTAAAACAGTCCGAAATATTATGTTCAGTAATAATTTCAATGGCTTTTACCATTTAATTACTAATTTAATTTACCATCTCCCAGTTTCATATATATATTTATTTTGTCATACTATAATCCTAAATGTTTGTTGGTGCTAATATATAACTGAAGTTTGCACATACATAAAATGATGTGTTGCCATCTTACTCATTGGTTTACAGGTTGAAAAGGTTCATATCAGCATAAATTATAAATGATTGACTCTTTGTGTGTAAAGAAAAAATGCTTATATGTTTCTGTTGTTAACACATAGGAACGGAGGAAGATCAGGAAGCAACAGATATGCTGGTGGGTAATGCACAAAACCTTATGCAGTCAGTGAAGGAAACTGTAAGAGCTGCAGAGTCAGCATCAATTAAGATACGCACAGATGCAGGCATCCGCTTGCGTTGGGTGAGACGACAGCCGTGGTACCAGTATTAAACACTGACAGGTGTGTTATATTTATGCATTAGTAATAATTACGTACAGCATTTTAATGCAAATGCATATTTCTTCCCTGCTGTCAGAAAGTATGTTCATTTGGTATGTGAGTTAATTACCACATTTCCAACACTTAAAACAATATTTTATGTTCCAATAATGCATATTATGTTAATAAGCATAATATTTCAGAAGTTTGCCAGTTATGCTGCATATTTTATAAATATATTTACTTTCTCTAATACGTACAGTAAGTAGGGGAAGTATTGTATTCCACCCAAAAATTCGATACCGAGATTTCACCGGAAATACATGTTTTGAGGCCCCTGAATCCAAAAAAAGCATTTTTGGAAACATGTCCATTTATGTGTGTGTGTCTGTCTGTGAACAGCATAACTCAGAAACAAACATTCGGATAAACACCGAACTTGGTATTTAGGTTCAGTATCTTCCAGAGATGGGGCGGCGCCGTGGCCGAGTGGTTAGACCGCTCGCCTCCCATCTAGGCGGCCCGGGTTCAATCCCAGGGACCTGCATGTGGGATTTGTGGTGGACGAAGCGGCGTCTGGGCGGGTTTTCTCCGGGTTCTCCGGTTTCCCCCGCCATTCATTCCACCAACTGCTCCATCATCACCTTTCCTTTCATCCATTTCACCGACATTTCGTTTCATCTACTTCCTTCATCCCATACCAGGCATCGGGCTGATCACCCATCCTGGATGCTCTGTCCGATCCATGAGTGTCTGCTCCTCGACGGGCCTCTGACCCCAGGCACCCGCTTGTAAGTCCTGGGGGGTGTAAGTCCTACATAAGAGGAGGGTAAACAGATAATGAATGAATGAATCTTCCAGAGATGCGACATGAAGGTTTTCAAGAAAATCCCCCTACCCCAGATTACCCTTTACATGGAACATTTTTCGAAAATTTTAATTTTCTCAGAAATGGCTCTAACGATTTTGATTAAAATATATATTTAAGATACTTTCATGACAAATAAAATATATATCTTGAATTTTCTGGGAATGTCTCCAAAAGTATTCTTCATTTTGAACGACTTTTGCATAACTGGTAAACCATAAGAGATAGACAAAATTTTACTACACAAAAAATGTAGATTGCGTTAAAATACACAATTTATGTCATATACATTTTTTTTATTGAGTGAACCATTTTCAAGATATTGCTTGTTATTCCTTTAAATTTTCTCAAATGGGAATTCGTTCTTCTTCTTCTTCTTCTTCTTCTTCTTCTTCTTCTTCTTCTTCTTCTTCTTCTTCTTCTTCTTCTTCTTCTTCCTGATAATGCAAAGAGAATGGAATACTGCACATAGGAACCAGCTCTTAAAATATTTGACTATCGCTTAAAGCCTACCATATTCCCCTTGTGTCTACAAGAAAATTAGCAATAAGATTAACATCTCGATATCTCGATTAACATGAAGCATATGGAGAATAAGTGTTTGTAAAAGTAGTTTGTACAAGGGTAGAGAAAGTCATGTAAGTATAACACATCAGATTTTTTTATTTTATCTTCATATTTGATTTTGAAGCACAGTGTTTCTGCCATCAAGTCAGTCTGGAAACTTGGCAACACTGATGGTAGTTCACATGCAATACAATCAGTAGGTTACTCATATTGATGAATCCCCACCTTATCTGGTAGTACCCGTTCCCTAACGGTATGAAGGTGGCTGTTAGAGTTGTCAGAATTGACTTCAAGTGTGTTGATTATACTTAAGTGTAATATTAAATTTAGTTTAAATTTTATTGTTTAGAACCTATTTTGTATTTATTGTGCTAAGAGATTTACAATTTGATTGTCTACTGAAATTTGGCCCTGGTCACTCATTTTGTAGACATCCACTACAGTTTATCTACATTTTACAATTTCCCGTCAATAAATTATCTTGCTCCAGTTTTTCAACACATTATTTTTTCCTAAATTTAAAATTCTAAAACAAAATTTCAAAGCTCTTTCCATTATCTTCCCCTTACTTGCCACCCTGCCCATCTCTAATTGCGCTACCTGTCTTACAATTGTCTTCGGTAACCCTAGTATTTCTCTACAAAACATTCTGTGCACCTCGTCTATACTTTACCATCCTCTATCTAATCCCCATATTTCTATACCATACATCATTTTTGGCTCCACAACCATCTCATAAACTTTCTCCAGCCAGTTATATTGGGTACTCTATATTTGCAGCTTCTATAGTACCTATTAGCATTTATAAAAATGTAACCTGCTAATTTTACACAAAGGGATTATTAGGGTGGCGTGCACCATGTTGGAGTAAATTCTTCGAAAGTAACGTTTACTAAAGAAGTCCCCACTACGGAAGTAGGTTACTACGGGAGCAATTTATTCCGAAAGCAACGTTGGAGAGCTCAATTACAATGTACTCTTTTAGATACGACTACGGAAATAAGAGCTCATTACTCCCGAAGGTATTGTTTTGTTTGTGTGATTTACTTGATGCAATCATGAATAAGGTTATTTGCGATAGGAAAAGGGGAGAAATGTCAGCGAAAGAGATAAATGCTTATTGGCAGAAATAAAGAAAATTCATGCAAACAATAGGAGTGTAAAAAACGTGCAATAACCTGCATTATGTTGGTTTTCAAAGACAGTGAGATACCGCCAACACTCGCAACATGCATTCCTAATTACTTTTTATTTTAGGTTTATTAGTTTTTTACGTATCTGATTTATGGGAGATTAGGTTTATATATATAAAAGTTAAGGTTCCTGATTCACAGGACGTTACTTTTACTAAAGTTTTCAATGAAGACCCAAGTAATTCAAAAAAGCCAAAATGTGTTATAAAGATGCTGGAAAGTTGTGATTGATGAGTTTAATAATTCTAGCAATGGGAAACGTACTGAAGAGCCCTGTAGAATTCTGGAAACAATGTTTCTAATCTTCATTTTGCATCGCACATCACTTGCATGTTGATAGAGAAATACCCTTTCTGATTTCAGAATAGTTAACCATATTCACGGATGGGTACAAAATAGTAACATGCGTGCAGTCAATTCCACACACAATGTGTGGGAAATCTATGAAAGTGAAGAAGAATTGCCTTTTATTTTCTGAATGCTCGTGTATATTTATGTGTAACCTCAAAAGCGCTTAACAAAGCAATGAAATACACGGTCAGCAGATGTGTGGTGAACATTTATTTATAAGATCGCCTGTAATACCGGGATTACGATGAACTTTACTTAACGTGACATGAAAATGGTAAACTATGAAGGTATAATTGGCATGCACTTAACGTAATGGGAATGACTCTTGATTCATAAGTTCTTCCATTACTTCGAGCTAGTACCGATTCGTTCTAATTACTATGTGAAATCAAACTTGACGTAACTGGAAGGAAAAGTTTGATTTTGCCAAACTTTTAAGTTACATCGCATTAAATCAATTGTAAATATCTCCATTTAATACAGTGTAAGACTTTCACATTACGTTAAATTCATCATAATGCCAGCTCAAGCTTCTGAAATATTCCGGTACAAAACACTCATAGGACGCATAACAATAATTGCAGTTTGGATTATACAGCTGAATTTGTGTCTGAGTTTTGTTGAAATGTTCTCCAAGCAGTTTCAAAAGGCGTGTACAAGATTCTTTCCTAATACCGAAATGTTCATTGATCTCTCTCTCCCTCTCCCCCTCCCCCTCTCCCTCCCTCTCTCTCTCTCTCTCTCTCTCTCTGTGTGTGTACAAGTATCATATGGTTCTCGCATAGCACTATCGCATTCCCGTTGTTGTTGGTTCCCCCCCCCCCCCCCCCCCCGTCAAGATCAATGTAACCTAAGTAATCACTGTTTGAGATCATCAATGTAATTTAAGAACCCATGAACACGTCAAAATATCTTCCTCCAAATACGATACGATATTCTAGTTCAATCGACAGGTTAGTTACTCTATCCAGGTAGCAAGAGTAAATTCTAACCTATATTTGTGCTCTGTTTAATTCCGTAGTAACATACTACATGATGGTGCTCTCCAACATTTACTTCTGCAGTAATTTAATCTGGGAGTAAGTAGTTTACTACGAAAGTAGAGCTTACTCCAGGTTGGTACATGCCACCCTTAGAGTGTAAAATTCCTGTCCCTAGTAATAATTTATCCTATGTCGGCTTTATCATGCAATTTTTGTGACTACTTTAAATCAGAAGAGTTATAATCAGGGAACTTTACCACAGCTAGTAGGATCTTGAGCCAGGAATGGTTGAAAATACATTCATTTATAAACCTCAAGTACAGCAATGATGATGAAAAAGGAGGAGGAGACTTGAGTGGCCTCAATAGAAGCCTGCATGTAGGCTCTTGAACTGCTCAAGAGGCACAATCCAATAGTCTTATTTTTTAATAAAATCCTGGTTAAGATTCAGAAAATATTTAATATTCCATCCCTTCCACCAGCATTTATACACAGGATTTGACAGCCAATTAATGCCTCACTTTCAAGTGCCTTGTTGCAAAGTACATTTCACACTCTATGTTAATAGAAGTGATTATAAACGGCAAAAGTTTTTTTTTGATATCAAATTGTGAGTGGATCGGTGACAAAAGTTTTCATTCAGAACATGTTTCAAAGACGTTCATCTCCATTGTGAGCTGTGTGTACACTGGCACTTGGAAGGGGATCCCCTAATTCAGTGTCTGTTGTACTACAATCTAGTCATAAACTTCAATCATTTACTAGCAGATCTCAAAATGATTACTCTGTGTGCAATTTTGGTAATGTGGATGTTTTCCTATACTGTACTTTTTGCTGGTGTTTTGGCATGTTTTAAAAGTTTATTTTCCATTTAATATTGTGTTCTGTTGACCAAAAATGTGAACTACTGCAGAAGCACAACTTTATTTTTGTTATTAGCCATTTCCAAGGTATTCATTGTTATTGGTTTGAATTGTCCAGTATGTGTTGCCATTCGGTTGTTTCTGGCAGTCATGGAAACACTAACATCTGACTGTTGATTCAGTTTCTCTATGCCCCTTGCACCTAACGAATTATATAGTGTAATTATTCTTGTAAAGGTATATCTTGATTAACATAAAGTAGATAGAAAAATAGATAGTAGTAGAAGTTATATAAAATTAATAATAGGTAGAGAAAGTCATGTGAATTTAGCATATCACATTTTTTTAGAACTCAGGCTTTGATTTTGTGACCCTGCAGTTAAAACTGATTGACATTTCAAGGTGGGTTTAAATGCTTTCTGAATTTCATTAATTCCAACTCTGATTTTATTTGTGTGTTGTTTCTAGGACTGGAGTGAGAAGAATACCTGGCTTCCAGTGTCCAGCCTTCAGGAAACAGAAAGGCCGTTGTTGTGGTGGATCTAGTTTATCTCACAGTTGTTACAGTTTTTGTATCATAGTCGGTTATAGTTTACTACATTGTAATTTAATTGTTTACTAGTACAGCTACTACAGTGTAGCAACAAGAGGATAAAATAATACAGATAACGGACATCTCTTGAACTGAAGCTTTGATTAGCTTCATACACACATTGTTATAGTATATGGTGCATAAGAGGAAATTCTGTGCTTATAGAGTCATTATTCAAATTCTTTGACTCTGGATTTAAAGAGAATAACAAGCATTCATTTTTCTTCGTAGGCAAAGGAAAATTTGAAGAGTGCCTTCTTTAATGCAGAATGTAAAAGTCTTTATTTTGGCATCATTCACATTCATAGGGTAACCGTAATATTTTTCAGGTGGTTTTGTATCTCAGCTGGCCAAACATTCACTAATGGGCAACGATTGCTTTATGGTTTTAAATGTTTAACCTATTCTGTTATCCCTAATGATCCTTTCCCCTCCATACCCTTTTAGAATGTCACTGCCCACATTTAAGTAACTAACTTCCAACGTTGTGTAGAATTTGTTCTAATCAGAGGCAACAGTTTGAAGTTCTTTTCTGTAAACCATAGGGGTGTCACAGATAACTGACAAAAGCAAAGTAAGAGCTGAAGCTTTCCTGGCAATGTATACCCTCTAGATGTTCTCGGCTTCAAGTCAAGTGAATTGTTGCTGGAACACCAACATTCCGGGAGAATGCATCTCTCCCATCTTGTCGTCTTCCGTGGACTAGTGGTACCGTGCTAGCCTCTAGTTCCCAAGGTTGCAGGTTCAAACCCAGCGGAGGGCGATGGATTTTTTTGGGCGTAAAAATCCTTAGCACGGCTCCCTTCAGAAGGGAAGTAAAGCCGGTGGTAAAATAACCTCAAGCCTGATAAAGAGGCCTCTGAGCAAAATTACCAGTCTTTCACGCCCAATATAGAATGGGACGCTAAGGAACCACAGCAATTAAAGAGCGTCCATGAATAAAACTCAACTTAATTTCTCCCATCTTAAGGATGCTGAATGACTTAGGCAGGGAAAGAAATATCCACCTGTTGCAGCCAGAAAAATCAGGACTAGCTGAACATTGCTTTAAGCACGGCCAATTATAGGACCAAATTTGAAGGCAGCACCATCAGAGCGAAATGGGTGGTCAAGGTTATTTTAGGCATGGACTCGTGAATGAAAGTTAATAGTTCAAATCCCACCAGGATTGTCCTCCCTGACTGAGGTTTTTTCCAAGTTTTCTTCAGTCCTCCTAATTGCAATGCTGGAGAGGTACCCTAAACTTAAGCCTGGAATTATCATTTCATTTATCATGAGTGTCCATTGCCTGTGGTGTCGTGTGCAGTAGGATCAGGGGGGGGTAAGTGCAACAACTACCGGGACCACAGAGTCAAGAAGGTGCTGGCCTTCTCTGTGGAGGACATGTCTAACCACGATACTGAAGAAACACACCTTGCTAGCAAACCTCACAGGAACAAGCTATGTTTTCTACCAGGGTCATGCTGGCCAATGAGCCACCTTCCCCACCTAAGTCATTCAGCATCCTGAGGATGAGAGAGATGCACACTCCTAAAATATCAGCGTTTCACCAATCCACCCTGGCTTGAAGCTCGATAACCTCTCGAGTATGGTTTTCAGTAAGTTTATATGGAAGAATTGTCAAGTTCCCCCAGTTAAATTCCCATGGACCTTAGATGTACAACTTCAGTAGTTCGTGTGAGGGGAGTACAGTTAGTTTTATACAAACAGTATATTTGGTGCCCTCAAGAATTCAAATGCCTTGCAAGCTTGTCATACTTTGAAATCGTGTAATAATTTTTAGCTGTGTTTAAAGGCCTCAAATTTGAGAAACACTGATTATGGTGAATTTGCTTACTAGCAAAGAGGAACTCTGCTACATAATGCGACATGTTAGTATAACAACATTGTAAAACAATATAAGCTTGAAGGAAAGTATGTACTATCTGCAAGTTATTCTCTTCAGTACAGAAGTTCATCCAAAATACACCTTTTTGTAAAATCAGTTAGTGACATGGATTTTAAAGACAGCTTTGTTTTATATGTAGTTAAGAGTAAGACACATGCAATATTAGTTCATAAATTGCTTTTGTTTTTCTCTAAATCTTCATTCCCCTTTAGCAGAAAACCTTTTATGAAAATCTTTGTTCTGATTTTTTGCAAGGGGTTAGGTAGGATATAGGTTTAAATTGCAGATTATGCATGCAGATTTAATAATCAAATCATTATGTTTATAAATGATGAGAGGTTTTAACATTTCACAGTTAGGATTTAGTGTAGGTGCTAATTGATTTTCAGAAGATCGACCTAATGTTAAGCTTCATGTTTAGCACATTGCTCTATTATAGCTTGACAGTTCTGTTGTAAGAGCTAAAGTTTACCCTCCCCTATTTCTGTGCTACTTGTATGTCAAGCCTTCAGCATTTTGAGATCAAAGCAAACACATTCAAACTTACAGATGATATGAGCAAGTATGAAAGCACAAAACACACCATCTTGAAATAATTAAGTATTTGGAGTGTAGAAAAATAATAGAATTACGTCATGGACAGTGGCTTATGTGAGACATACTATAACAATATAATATAAATATTTACACAAAGAAAATCATTGTTCTTTGTGTGTTATAACAAAAAACAAGAATCAGATTGAAAGAATGCTACTGCAAACACTATAATATTTTATGGAAACATGTACACTGTCTTTTAATTTAATGTAATGCTTATAAAAAGGAACAGTAAACAAAAAATGTAGATGAAATTATTGTATGTAAACAGAAATTGGTATTCTTAATATGTTATTACATGCTTATAAAGACACACACACATGCTCCATATCTTCTTACACTTTCTACAGTATAAGAAGTAAGTCACAGCCCATCCTCTGGCTTGAATTGTACAGCCTCACTAGGTGAGGTGAAGTATAACAATATACTTGCCTGTTAGCATCAGGGTTTTAGAAATTTATCTGCATAATCTGTGGTAAATTATATTAAAAGGCATATAAATTACTTTTCCATACTTGCCAACTTTTACGGTTTGCCCCTAAAATGTACGGAAGCAGAGGCGGTTTTACAACTTTGCAGCAGTGGAGGTAGTTTTACAGCTTTGTGAACAGATTTAAAATGTTATAGATGTTTACCATGTACATGACAAAGCATTGAATCCTGTTGCATCTTATTGTAATTTGTTGATGGCGATGACAATGTAAGACTTCTAACTTAAGGTTACAATCCGAATGTAACCACCCCCAACTTTCACAGGACTGCAACAAAGTGCAAACTTCATTTTGTGGGGTTTAAAATTTGACAAGCAGCGGTAAATAGGTGGCACGGATATTCTGTAATGAACGACGTGAATTGTTAAGTCAACTCCCTCACATGAATTATCCTATTCTTGCGGGTTATAAGTTTCCCATTTTTGTGACAGTTTTCCTTTACAGTTCATGTTATGAAGTGTAAAATATGGACTTGAAAGTAAGTCATGTTCTTTGTTGCTGTTTAATAGGTGCTTATTGTGCCCTGCATATGCCATATACCACCAATCAACATGCCAGGCCCTGCAACCTCTGAAAGGAAATGAAATGAAATTGAGAGACAGGAAAATATATGGTTATATAAAATTCAACCCAGCATTTGCCTACCTACCTCGAAATGGCACCCAAAAAAAAAAAAGAAAGAAAAGAAGAAAAAAAAGTGAGGATGGTCACTCCAAAGGGAATTGAACTTGGGACCTCGTGAATACATGCCTCATATGTGTTAAATGGGCAAGATTTGAATGTATTCTTGGTTCCAGATGAAATGTTAAAATATGATAAAACAGCATCACCTATGTTGGCAATTTTAACTTTTCCTCACTTAAGTTGAACGTGAACATGTTTTCCTTATGAGAAAGAGCAGAACAGACTTGAGGTTGCTGACGTCTAGTAAGACAATAGAATCAGTTTCTCAATTAAAATGCAGCAGCACTTTATACTATGAACAGAGTTTCAGTAAAGACTTTCTGACAAGAGCTAACAAAGCTACAGCAGAAAGCCTAAAATGTAACTCTATATGCCAGCCAACAGCACATCCAGATTGATAGTTTTGTGAATAGTACTGTCTTAACGAACTTGATGTCCACAATCTGCATATGTACCAGTTGTCTTCTGCTTGAAAAAGGTCAGTGAATGTTTTAGGTTGTGGGTGAAACTAAATGTAATTTTTGTACATTTATTGCAATGAACATTTTACACATTTCTAAATTTAATGCCATTGCTAGATGATAAAAAATCTGATGTGTTACACTCACATGACTTTCTCTACTCTTGTACAATCTAATTTTACAAACGCCTATTCTCCATATGCTTCATGTTAATCGAGATATCCAGATGTCAATCTTATTGGTAATTTTCTTGTAGATGCAAGGGAAATATGGTAGCTTTTAAGCGATAGTCAAATATTTTAACGCTGGTTGCTATGTGGCGCATTCCATTCTCTTTGCATGTCCAGGACATAAAAAAAATGAATAACGCATTTGAGAAAAAGTATAAGTATTGGAAAATTTAAGGAAATAACAAGCAATATCTCGAAAACGGTTCACTCAACAAAAGAAATGTATATGACATAAGTTGTGTATTTTAACGCGATCTACATTCTTTGTGTAGTATAATTTTGTCTATCTCTTATGGTTTACGAGTTATGCAAAAGTCGTTCACAATGAAGAATACTTTTGGAGACATTCCCAGAAAATTCGAGATATACATTTCATTTTTCATGACAGTATCTTAAACATATGATATTTTCATCAAAATCGTTAGAGCCATTTTTGAGAAAATTAAAATTTTCGAAAAATCTTCCATGTAAAGGGTAGTCTGGGGTGGGGGGATTTTCTTGGAAAACCTTCGTGTCGCATCTCTGGAAGATACTGAACCTAAATACCAAGTTTGGTGCTATCCGACTGTTCGTTTTTGAGTTATGCTGTTCACAGACACACACACACACACACACACACAGACACACACACGGACATGTTTCCAAAAATGCTTTTTTTGGATTCAGGAGGTCTCAAAACATGTATTTCCGGCGAAATCTCGGTATCGAATTTTTGGGTGGAATGCAATACTTCCCCTACTTACTATACGTAGTAGAGAAAGTAAAAATTAATGGTTTTAACTTAACGAAGTTGGCAAGTAAGCTTTATCTTTATCTAAATTCATTTCGTATATTCAGAAAACCACTTATGAAAAACGCACATATTGATGAATGGATGTACTTTTTCCAGTCTCTTTGTGCCACTGTTCCCTATATAAGAACATAATGTTTTCAAATATAATTATCGCTAAGGACAGTAATGATACTTGTGCTTTATCAAACAGAGCCTGAGCTTTTTTAAATGTGCAATGATGCTTAATTCCCTCTGAGAACACTGCTGGGTCTTTCAAAGTCAAAACAAGGTTTGACATATACCGTAGATAAATATATGCTATTTTTAATACTAATCTGTCATCCTTAGTTTGATATCTACAGTTCACTGATGCCAGAGCCATAAATGTTTTGTTTAACTCCCCTTCTAAGAAACAGATTATAATGTGCATTAAAAAGAGGGAGTTTGGGAGGAAGAGTAGTAATTCACTCTTGAGTTACTTAGCTTCACTACTTTTCTTCACATTCTGTAATATCATCAATGAATAACAAAGTCATCGTAAGCATATTTATGGTTAGTGATTTTGTAGTTGGCAGTACAGAGAGTAGTTAATGGTTGTTATGTGTCTGGGAGGAAACAGGAAGAGACTTTCTTTATAAGTAATATATATATTTATTTTCCTTAAACCCAAACTAAACTGTTTTGGAAAACGTGTGCTGTAATCTGTAGTTTTAGATCTCCATGAAATGTGAAATATATGAATGCAGGAATTTTGAAATTAATGTAAGTTCTGCAGAAAAATGCGAAACATTCATAATTTACAAAATGAAATAGATTATTAAAGGAGTCCAAACACCGCATAATATGTAAATATCTGTCATAATGTGCAATATGTGAATATCAGTGCTGGAGAAGAAACTGCTCATAGTTGAAATTTATCCAAGTTTTACCCCAGAGTCAGATGAAATGAGCAATGAATTGTTTCATAAAAATAATGTACAATAGGTATATTAGCGGAATTCCAACCTTTGCAGACTAATAAACTCCTATTGCAAATATCTTAGTTTCTAAATGTTTATATTTGCTTCATGTATTGTTTCTTTGCTTATGAGGCTGGAACTCCCTAAATTACAAAGGATTGGTCTTTCCAAGGATCCTTCTCTATCAGATTTATATTAAACTATCCCCCCCTTTTTTTTTCTTATTTTGTTACAACTGGTGGCGCACAAGTTTATTTAGGAAGTGGAGTCAGAATGTAAAAATTAGTGTGTGTAATAGGTTATTCAGTACGTTACTGTTCAACTGTGACGCATGTGCCACTCTAAAAAAATATAACCAGATTTTACTAAAATGTGATATTAATTTTTTTTTTTAATTTTAAGTTTTGTATTCTAACTCAGCTTTTATAATATATATGTTGTATAGTGGAAAAGCTTGTTTGATAGTAACAGGATATTTATTTGTACCACATGCATGTATGAAAAAGAACTTTTGCAAATTTTTATATTACAAAAAGCACCTGGTTTATTGTAATATACATGTATCTAAATGCAGTAGTGTGTGTAGAAAGTTATATGAAACCACATTTGTAACTTTGGGAGCTCCTTTATGTACTATTCTTTATTGTTCTTGTTATGATTAAAAATAAATGTTATATTAATTTTATGCAGTTTAATGATGCTGGGCTATTCCATGTGGATAGTAACACTCACCAGGCACTAATTTGTATTTAATGAAAGAGGCAGAACACTGTAAAATCAATCACATTGTTTTTATTTTTTCCAAAATTTATACATGGTCTTTTTTGATTAGCTTTCCTTTAATATTTACAATTAACAGTACATGATCAAGTAAAGAGGATTCCTTATGACTTTCAACATCTTCTCCTGCATGTGTTTGTTACTTTGACTTGCAGATATAGAACTCTGACAATTTTCAATGTTGTATGGCTATTAAGTACCTGGATTTGGTGATGACTAGTATAATACTCCTTTATCCCTGCTCTTTCCTCCTACGTATCAAATTTTAGCTGTCCTCATTCTGTAAGAGAAGTAAGCTAAGTGTAGTCATAAAATTCTGCAGTGTCAAGTCTTTTACAGCATGTTGGTTCACATATTCATATGCAAGTGAATGTGAATTAATTTGTTAACATGCATATTAATTAATACACAAGAAACTCATTTATCGGGCCCTCATTAATCCAGATTTCTGTTTTATCCTTTTCATTTCCAAAATAAAATGCAAAAACATGTGTTCACTGGTAATGAAGATGCACACAACAAAATAAATTTACACAAATGTGCAAATCAAACGTTTTACCCAATCTATATACAATAATGGAAATAACAGTATAAAAATAATTGCCTCTGCCATACATTCAAAAATAGCTTATTTTGAAATTTCCTTTGCAGCTGAACTTTCCAGTATTAAGTAAGACCTGAAGCTTTCAATGGCATAGTAACTGTAAATTTTCTTGGGCTTCTGAGGTAGGAAACTTTATAGTATTTGTGCAGATCTGATATTTTGAACTTTGAGCATGGACCCCGTGGAAAACCTTTTATAGCACATGCTTGTTAATGCCTAGTAGAAACACTGGAATTTTTTTTGAAATCTTGGAAGACAAGATGTTTACAACTAGGTGTTCACGCTTTTTATCATTAGTGCCCATGACGTACTAAGATGTAGACCTGAATCATTAAGATTATTGGTGTCAGATGAGATAGCTATGGCTTCCATTACCTTTCTTTCCCAGTAGCTCTAACATTTTGATTTTGCTGAAATTGACCCTGTTGCCCTTATCAATGCAATGTTCTAATCCAGATTTTTCGAGTTGCATGAGCCTAATAGGTCTTTGGTGTTCAGTAACATATGTGGCAGTAGTGCATCGTGCACTGCACCACATTAACAAGAAATGTAGTAGAACCAGGTACCCTTAACGGCTTATGGATGGTTTTGATGCCATACTTGTGTAGCAGTCTACTTATCTTTCCCAAAAAATTTCCAATGAATAGTAAGCGGCTAGTGCAGCTAGCTTATCTTTCTCTTGGGAGTTTTGCTGGGCTTCCTCTCTATTTTGGCTACCAAGCCCATGCCCATACCTCAGTCGCTACATGGACGAAAAATCATGTGAAGCAATGAGATTTCAGTTTCATTCAGGCACTACAAATTTGGGGGTCGAGACTTCTAATTAGTTTATCCTGAAGATGAAGATGATCAACGCCTTCAAAACATTGGTTTCATACCATACACTTACCTGGCAAGAAGCCCGAGAAAATGTTGAGTTAACTATCATAAAGTAATTGAATTGAGAAGCACTTACCAAGACAGGGTAAACAAATGTAGTAACTGAATCTCGAGCTTCACTGTTCGTTGCTACACATGTATAGCCTCCCATATCACTCCAACGGAGTTCAGAAATGTACAGATCCCCATTAGCCATCACCTGCACATACACAGTTTACAGTAAATACATGTAATAGCTTCCTAATAAAATTATGTTTGTTATAAATTGCATTAGACTTTTTAGGTTGATACGCTATAAAGACAACAGCAACACATTTTCAAACTATAGAAAACCATATAATCATTGGCATGACAGCCCTCTGTGAGCTTTCTTCAGAAGTTTTCACCATTTTTAGTCAAACTCCTCCAGTGTTTAATTCTAAGAATCATTATACGCTGTATCATATCTTTCCACCCAAGTTTTGGTCTTCAAACGTTCTTGGTGTTGATTATGAATGATAGTTTCACAGGTTATCAAACTAATATTAAAAAACGAAACTGATACATTCACATGACTTTCTCTACCCTGTGTCTTTATTACTGGGTGTATAAACTATTCTTACTAAAGCCTATTTTTCTATTACATTTTAATCCAAATAAACCTTTGCAGAAATAGCTACTAGCTACATTACACGTTTTGTTATATACACAAACTGAGGCAGCATTTTTAACATTTAAATGATTTTCAGTCAAATTATATAATATAAATTCTATAACAGCCCGCCTTAAAGCAATATGTGTATGTAACAACATATCAAAAGCGTATATTACAGTCATTGTATATGTTTATATTATTATATACATGTTTAATAATGTAGGAGCTGTGAGAATAATAGGTTAAAAGTTGCTAACAATGAGGCAATAATGAGTTTGAAAGTTTAATGCTACTAGTCATTATTGGAGCAAAAATAATGTAAATTTTGACACCGTTTAAAAATAGCCAATCAACAACCAGAAAAAGCTTTAGTTAAATAAAGGTATTCTATTGGACTAGGATTAGCCAATCAGAAATTGAAATATAGCAAAATTTACAAATTTAGAGTTCAGGTGCTTGTAGACAGTGTTCCTAACCGGACGCGAGATGCGTCCTCGAGAAATTTAATACATATACATGTGAGACGAAAATAGTTTTACGTGTTAAAAAGTGCAAGTATTTAATAAAAAACAAATCTCACAGCTCTCTCTCTATATCAGTGAAGTGTTATTTAAATCATGTCAAGCATTAATAAAAGGAGTGAAGTAAAATTATAATCTGTGTAAGCCTACATTCTTCAGTTGCACCACTCCCTATTAAGACATCCATGTCTCTAAAAAATATAAATACTGATGCAGCCGAGGCAAACATAAATATATAATATTTAAAGAAACAGCCAAAATTACAAAGTTAATATTTTTTTGGGGGGGGAGGACAAAGGCCACCGGAAAGTATATTTGGGGCAAAGGCTATCGGAAACTTTTTATTATACGTGCAGTTGCAACTACTTCAAGTTCGGCTCCCCAACATTTGAACTACAATACAACTCCTACTTCTTCAAAACAGAACTGCAATAGTCAAATGTTTCAGAATTGGATGCTATATACTGGTCTTAAAATTCCATACTGTCCATACCATCGTGAGAAACAACTGAAAATCAATAGTACTTAAATAGAATGACAAGTATTGAACAATCTAAACCACTAATAACAGATATCTCAGAAACGACTTATGCCACAAAAAAAACTTATTTGAAATAAATTGTGTATTTTAAAGAGATCTACATTTTAATTCAGTACGTTTTCGTCTATCGCGTAGCGTTTACCAGTTATACAAGATTATACAAAATTCCTTCCAAATGAAGTGCACTTCACAGGCTATTCCTAGAAAATTCAAGATATACATTTTATTTGTTATGTAAATATCTTTAATATAAATTATTTTAATAAAGATCATTATAGCCATTTATTTTAGAAAATCAAAAGTTTTGAATAATGTTCCATGTAAAGGGTAGCTTGGGGTGGGGGATTTTCTCGAAAATCTTTTTGTCACATCTTTGGAAGGTACTGAACCCAAATACCAAGTTTCGTACTTATTTGACTTTTCGTTTTTGAGTTATACTGTTCAAAGACACACACATCTTTTTCTAAAAATGCTTCATTTGGATTCAGGGGGACCTCACAAGTGTATTTCCAGTAAAATCTTGGTATCGTATTTTTGGGTGGAATGCAATACCTTCTCTACCTACTAGTATGTACGTGGTAGAGAAAGTAATTTAAGCTTTCAGCCATTTTGACACCTTAGCCTTCTTCAGGGTACTAAAATACAATGCATTTGGACCAATAATTTATATTCAATATAAAATCATGTAATTGATGTGCTATACTTTAATAGAGACAAGGAATTTAATCTCAGTGAAGTTTGGAAGCTGGTGTTAGCCATGCTCAAGAGAGAACAGCACCACTTTGGGCATCAATAAGGGACCAGCAGATGAGTACCCTTTAATCGCCAGTTACTGGTCTGCAAGTATAGATAGATGCACATTAGTGTATTCCAAAAGGACACAGATTCCACCATCAAAATCTGTTTTTAAGTTATAGACCAATCACATAATTGTTTTTTAATACTTGACATAAGATTGGTTGTTTATGCACAGCAAACGCACAGTATTATTTTTAGATAAATAAAGGTCAAAAGCTTGGCAGAGGAATGTTTTAATACTCAGTTGATAGCCCATAAAACCATCACTTGAATGTATTCTTCACTATTCTGTTATTGTCAGCATTTAGTACATGTCCTGCCCAACAGAGCCTTCTGATCTTTTTAAATCTGAAAGTTTCTGATTCATTAAATAAATTACATCGTTGTACTCTAATAAGACTTTGCTCTCATGGTTATACTCTAAAAAGAATGATGTTCTCATTCTAAAAAGGCTGTGCTCTCATCCTTGTATTTTAAGAAGGCTGGACTTTCATTGTTATACTCAAAGGCTGTGCTCTCATCCTTATTCTTTGAGAAGGCTCTGCTATCATCCTTGTACTCTAAGAAGACGGTGCTCTCATTGTAGTACTCTAGGAAGACTGTGCTCTCATTGTTGTACTCTAAGAAGACTGTGCTCTCACTGTTGTACTCTAGGAAGACTGTGCTCTCACTGTTGTACTCTAGGAAGACTGTGCTCTCTTTGTTGTACTCTAGGAAGACCGTGCTCTCATTGTTGTACTCTAGGAAGACTGTGCTCTCTTTGTTGTACTCTAGGAAGACTGTGCTCTCTTTGTTGTACTCTAGGAAGACTGTGCTCTCATTGTACTCTAGGAAGACTGTGCTCTCTATGTTGTACTCTAGGAAGACTGTGCTCTCTTTGTTGTACTCTAAGAAGACTGTGCTCTCACTGTTGTACTCTAGGAAGACTGTGCTCTCTTTGTTGTACTCTAGGAAGACCGTGCTCTCATTGTTGTACTCTAGGAAGACCGTGCTCTGCTCTCATTGTAGTACTCTAGGAAGACCGTGCTCTGCTCTTATTGTACTCTAGGAATACCATGCTCTCATTGTTGTACTCTAGGAAGACCGTGCTCTCATTCTAGTACCCTAGGAAGACCGTGCTCTCATTGTAGTACTCTAGAAAATCTGTGCTCTCATTGTTGTACTCTAGGAAGACCGTGCTCTCATTGTAGTACTCTAGGAAGATCGTGCTCTGCTCTTATTGCTGTACTCTAGGAAGACCGTGCTGTGCTCTTATTGTTGTACTCTAGGACGACCGTGCTCTCACTGTAGTACTCTATGAAGACCGTGCTCTCATTGTAGTACTCTATGAAGGCCGTGCTCTCATTGTAGTACTCTAGGAAGACCGTGCTCTCATTGTTGTACTCTAGGAAGACCGTGCTCTGCTCTCATTGTAGTACTCTAGGAAGACCGTGCTCTGCTCTTATTGTACTCTAGGAATACCATGCTCTCATTGTTGTACTCTAGGAAGACCGTGCTCTCATTCTAGTACTCTAGGAAGACCGTGCTCTCATTGTAGTACTCTAGAAAATCTGTGCTCTCATTGTTGTACTCTAGGAAGACCGTGCTCTCATTGTAGTACTCTAGGAAGATCGTGCTCTGCTCTTATTGTTGTACTCTAGGAAGACCGTGCTGTGCTCTTATTGTTGTACTCTAGGACGACCGTGCTCTCACTGTAGTACTCTATGAAGACCGTGCTCTCATTGTAGTACTCTATGAAGACCGTGCTCTCATTGTAGTACTCTAGGAAGACCATGCCTTCATTGTAGTACTCTAGGAAGACCATGCTCTCGTTGTACTCTAGGAAGACCGTGCTCTGCTCTTATTGTTGTACTCTAGGACGACCGTGCTCTCATTTTAGTACTCTAGGAAGACCGTGCTCTCATTGTAGTACTCTAGGAAGACCGTGCTCTCATTGTTGTACTCTAAGAAGACCGTGCTCTCATTGTAGTACTCTAGGAAGACCGTGCTCTCATTGTTGTACTCTAAGAAGACCGTGCTCTCATTGTAGTACTCTAGGAAGACTGTGCTCTCATTGTAGTAGTCTAGGAAGAATGTGCTCTCTTTGTTGTACTCTAGGAAGACTGCTCTCTTTGTTGTACTCTAGGATGACCGTGCTCTCATTTTTGTACTCTAGGAAGCCCGTGCTCTCTTTGTAGTACTCTAGGAAGACCGTGCTCTCATTGTAGTACTCTAGGAAGACCGTGCTGTCATTGTTGTACTCTAAGAAGATGGTGCTCTCATTGTAGTACTCTAGGAAGACTGCTCTCTTTGTTGTACTCTAGGAAGAATATCTGTGCTCTCATTGATGTACTCTAGGAAGACCGTGCTCCCATTGTAGTAGTCTAGGAAGACCGTGCTCTCATTGTAGTATTCTAGGAACACCGTGCTCTCATTGTAGTACTCTAGGAAGACGGTGCTCTCATTGTAGTGTTCTAGGAAGACCGTGCTCTCATTGTAGTACTCTAGGAAGACCGTGCTCTCATTGTTGTACTCTAGGAAGACCGTGCTCTCATTGTAGTACTCTAGGAAGACCATGCTCTCATTGTTGTACTCTAGAAAATCTGCTCTCATTGTTGTACTCTAGAAAATCTGTGCTCTCATTGATGTACTCTAGGAAGACCGTGCTCCCATTGTAGTACTCTAGGAAGACCGTGCTCGCATTGTAGTACTCTAGGAAGACCGTGCTCTCATTGTGGTACCCTAGGAAGACCGTGCTCTCATTGTAGTGTTCTAGGAAGACCGTGCTCTCATTGTAGTACTCTAGGAAGACCGTGCTCTCATTGTTGTACTCTAGGAAGACCGTGCTCTCATTGTAGTACTCTAGGAAGACCATGCTCTCATTGTTGTACTCTAGAAAATCTGCTCTCATTGTTGTACTCTAGAAAATCTGTGCTCTCATTGATGTACTCTAGGAAGACCGTGCTCCCATTGTAGTACTCTAGGAAGACCGTGCTCGCATTGTAGTACTCTAGGAAGACCGTGCTCTCATTGTAGTACCCTAGGAAGACCGTGCTCTCATTGTAGTGTTCTAGGAAGACCGTGCTCTCATTGTAGTACTCTAGGAAGACGAAGCTCTCATTGTAGTACTCTTGGAAGACCATACCTTCATTGTAGTACTCTTGGAAGACCGTGCTCTCATTGTTGTACTCTATGACGACCGTGCTCTCATTGTAGCACTCTAGGAAGACCATGCTCTCATTGTAGTACTCTTGGAAGACCATGCCTTCATTGTAGTACTCTAGGAAGACCGTGCTATCATTGTATTACTCTAGGAAGATCGTGCTCTGCTCTTATTGTTGTACTCTAGGAAGACCGTGCTGTGCTCTTATTGTTGTACTCTAGGACGACCGTGCTCTCAATGTAGTACTCTAGGAAGACCGTGCTCTTATTGTTGTACTCTAGGAAGACCGTGCTGTGATCTTATTGTTGTACACTAGGACGACCGTGCTCTCATTGTAGTACTCTAGGAAGACCATGCCTTCATTGTACTACTCTAGGAAGACCATGCTCTCATTGTTGTACTCTAGGAAGACCGTGCTCTGCTCTTATTGTTGTACTCTAGGACGACCGTGCTCTCATTGTAGTACTCTAGGAAGACTGTGCTCTCATTGTAGTACTCTAGGAAGACCGTGCTCTCATTGTAGTACTCCGGGAAGACCGTGCTCTCATTGTAGTACTCTCGGATGACCGTGCTCTCATTGTAGTACTCTAGGAAGACCATGCTCTCATTGTTGTACTCTAGAAAATCTGTGCTCTCATTGTTGTACTCTAGAAAATATTGCTCTCATTGGTGTACTCTAGGAAGACCGTGCTCTCATTGTAGTACTCTAGGAAGACCGTGCTCTCATTGTAGTACTCTAGGAAGACCGTGCTCTCATTGTAGTACTCTAGGAAGACCGTGCTCTCATTGTAGTACTCTAGGAAGACCGTGCTCTCATTGTTGTACTCTATGACGACCGTGCTCTCATTGTAGCACTCTAGGAAGACCAAGCTCTCATTGTAGTACTCTTGGAAGACCATGCCTTCATTGTAGTACTCTAGGAAGACCGTGCTCTCATTGTAGTACTCTAGGAAGATCGTGCTCTGCTCTTATTGTTGTACTCTAGGAAGACCGTGCTGTGCTCTTATTGTTGTACTCTAGGACGACCGTGCTCTCATTGTAGTACTCTATGAAGACCGTGCTCTCATTGTAGTACTCTATGAAGACCATGCCTTCATTGTAGTACTCTACGAAGACCGTGCTCTCATTGTTGTACTCTATGACAACCGTGCTCTCATTGTAGCACTCTAGGATGACCATGCTCTCATTGTAGTACTCTTGGAAGACCATGCCATCATTGTAGTACAATAGGAAGACCGTGCTCTCATTGTAGTACTCTAGGAAGATCGTGCTCTGCTCTTATTGTTGTACTCTAGGAAGACCGTGCTCTCATTGTAGTACTCTATGAAGACCGTGCTCTCATTGTAGTACTCTATGAAAACCGTGCTCTCATTGTAGTACTCTAGGAAGACCGTGCTGTGCTCTTATTGTTGTACTCTAGGACGACCGTGCTGTGCTCTCATTGTAGTACTCTATGAAAACCGTGCTCTCATTGTTGTACTCTAGGAAGATCGTGCTGTGCTCTTATTGTTGTACTCTAGGACGACCGTGCTCTCATTGTAGTACTCTATGAAGACCGTGCTCTCATTGTAGTACTCTATGAAAACCGTGCTCTCATTGTAGTACTCTAGGAAGACCGTGCTGTGCTCTTATTGTTGTACTCTAGGAAGACCGTGCTGTGCTCTTATTGTTGTACTCTAGGACGACCGTGCTCTCATTGTAGTACTCTAGGAAGACCGTGCTCTCCTTGTAGTACTCTAGGAAGACCATGCCTTCATTGTAGTACTCTTGGAAGACCATGCCTTCATAGTAGTACTCTATGAAGACCGTGCTCTCATTGTAGTACTCTAGGAAGACCGTGCTATGCTCTTATTGTTGTACTCTAGGAAGACCTAGCTGTGCTCTTATTGTTGTACTCTAGGACGACCGTGCTCTCATTGTAGTACTCTATGAAGACCGTGCTCTCATTGTAGTACTCTAGGAAGACAATGCCTTCATTGTAGTACTCTTGGAAGACCATGCCTTCATTGTAGTACTCTATGAAGACCGTGCTCTCATTGTAGCACTCTAGGAAGACCATGCTCTCATTGTAGTACTCTTGGAAGACCATGCCTTCATTGTAGTACTCTAGGAAGACCGTGCTCTCATTGTAGTACTCTAGGAAGATCGTGCTCTGCTCTTATTGTTGTACTCTAGGAAGACCATGCTGTGCTCTTATTGTTGTACTCTAGGAAGACCGTGCTCTGATTGTAGTACTCTATGAAGACCGTGCTCTGCTCTTATTGTTGTACTCTAGGAAGACCGTGCTCTCATTGTAGTACTCTATGAAGACCGTGCTCTGCTCTTATTGTTGTACTCTAGGAATACCATGCTCTCATTGTAGTACTCTTGGAAGACCATGCCTTCATTGTAGTACTCTAGGAAGACCGTGCTCTCATTGTAGTACTCTAGGAAGATCGTGCTCTGCTCTTATTGTTGTACTCTATGAAGACCGTGCTGTGCTCTCATTGTAGTACTCTAGGAAGATCGTGCTCTCATTGTAGTACTCTATGAAGACCGTGCTCTGCTCTCATTGTAGTACTCTATGAAGACCGTGCTCTCATTGTAGTACTCTAGGAAGACCATGCTCTCATTGTAGTACTCTTGGAAGACCATGCCTTCATTGTAGTACTCTAGGAAGACCGTGCTCTCATTGTAGTACTCTAGGAAGATCGTGCTCTGCTCTTTTTGTTGTACTCTAGGAAGACCGTGCTCTGCTCTTATTGTTGTACTCTAGGAAGACCATGCTCTCATTGTAGTACTCTTGGAAGACCATGCCTTCATTGTAGTACTCTAGGAAGACCGTGCTCTCATTGTAGTACTCTAGGAAGATCGTGCTCTGCTCTTATTGTTGTACTCTAGGAAGACCGTGCTGTGCTCTCATTGTAGTACTCTAGGAAGATCGTGCTCTGATTGTAGTACTCTATGAAGACCGTGCTCTCATTGTAGTACTCTAGGAAGATAATGCCTTCATTGTAGTACTCTAGGAAGACCATGCTCTCATTGTTGTACTCAAGGAAGACCGTGCTCTGCTCTTATTGTTGTACTCTAGGACGACCGTGCTCTCATTGTAGTACTCTAGGAAGACCGTGCTCTCATTGTAGTACTCCGGGAAGACCGTGTTCTCATTGTAGTACTCTAGGAAGACCGTGTTCTCATTGTAGTACTCTAGGAAGACCGTGTTCTCATTGTAGTACTCTAGGAAGACCGTGTTCTCATTGTAGTACTCTAGGAAGAATGTGCTCTCATTGTAGTACTCTAGGAAGACAGTGCTCTCATTGTAGTACTCCAGGAAGACCGTGTTCTCATTGTAGTACTCTAGGAAGACCGTGTTCTCATTGTAGTACTCTAGGAAGAATGTGCTCTCATTGTAGTACTCTAGGAAGACAGTGCTCTCATTGTAGTACTCTAGGAAGACCGTGTTCTCATTGTAGTACTCTAGGAAGACCGTGTTCTCATTGTAGTACTCTAGGAAGACCGTGCTCTCATTGTAGTACTCTAGGAAGACAGTGCTCTCATTGTAGTACTCTAGGAAGACAGTGCTCTCATTGTAGTACTCTAGGAAGACCGTGCTCTCATTGTAGTACTCTAGGAAGACAGTGCTCTCATTGTAGTACTCTAGGAAGACAGTGCTCTCATTGTAGTACTCTAGGAAGACAGTGTTCTCATTGTAGTACTCTAGGAAGACCGTGCTCTCATTGTAGTACTCTAGGAAGACCGTGTTCTCATTGAGTTCTCTAGGAAGACCGTGCTCTCATTGTTGTACTCTAGGAAGACCGTGCTCTCATTTTAGTACTCTAGGAAGATCGTGCTCTCATTTTAGTACTCTAGGAAGATCGTGCTCTCATTGTAGTACTCTAAGAAGACCATGCTCTCATTGTTGTACTCTAGGAAGACGGTGCTCTCATTGTTGTACTCTAGGAAGACGGTGCTCTCATTGTAGTACTCTAGGAAGATCGTGCTCTCATTTTAGTACTCTAGGAAGACCGTGCTCTCATTGTAGTACTCTAGGAAGACCATGCTCTCATTGTTGTACTCTAGGAAGACCGTGCTCTCATTGTAGTACTCTAGGAAGACCGTGCTCTCATTGTTGTACTCTAGGAAGACCGTGCTCTGCTCTTATTGTTGTACTCTAGGAAGACCGTGCTCTCCTTGTAGTACTCTAGGAAGACCATGCTCTCATTGTTGTACTCTAGGAAGACCGTGCTCTCATTTTAGTACTCTAGGAAGACCTTGCTCTCATTTTAGTACTCTAGGATGACCGTGCTCTCATTGTAGTACTCTAGGAAGACCGTGCTCTCATTGTACTCTAGGAAGACCGTGCTGTCATTGTTGTACTCTAGGAAGACCGTGCTGTCATTGTTGTGCTCTAGGAAGACCGTGCTGTCATTGTTGTACTCTAGGAAGACCGTGCTCTCATTGTTGTACTCTAGGAAGACCGTGCTGTCATTGTTGTACTCTAGGAAGACCGTGCTCTCATTGTAGTACTCTAGGAAGACCGTGCTCTATTTGTAGTACTCTAGGAAGACGGTGCTCTCATTGTAGTGTTCTAGGAAGACCGTGCTCTCATTGTAGTACTCTAGGAAGACCGTGCTCTCATTGTTGTACTCTAGGAAGACCGTGCTTTCATTGTAGTACTCTAGGAAGACCATGCTCTCATTGTTGTACTCTAGAAAATCTGTGCTCTCATTGTTGTACTCTAGAAAATCTGTGCTCTCATTGATGTACTCTAGGAAGACCGTGCTCCCATTGTAGTACTCTAGGAAGACCGTGCTCTCATTGTAGTACTCTAGGAAGACCGTGCTCTCATTGTTGTACTCTAGGAAGACCGTGCTGTCATTGTTGTACTCTAGGAAGACCGTGCTGTCATTGTTGTACTCTAGGAAAACCGTGCTGTCATTGTTGTACTCTAGGAAGACCGTGCTCTCATTGTTGTACTCTAGGAAGACCGTGCTGTCATTGTTGTACTCTAGGAAGACTGTGCTTTCATTGTAGTACTCTAGGAAGACCATGCTCTCATTGTAGTACTGTAGGAAGACCGTGCTCTCATTGTAGTACTCTAGGAAGATCATGCTCATTGGTTCATATTTTTTCCAAGATGAAGATGGAGGAGCTCTAACTGTCAATGGAGAAAGATACCGGGCTCTTACTAGGGACTATTTTTGGCCTCAATTGGAGGGTATGGATCTCAGAAACATCTGGTTCCAGCAAAATGGTGCCACATGTCATACTCCTCTTGAAACAATCGATCTTTTGAAGGAAAAGTTGAGAGGTTTCATCATTTCCCATGGTGGTGGAGGTCATGTGATTTAACGCCGTTGGATTACTTCTTGTGGGGTTATGTTAAATCTCGAGTTTATGTCAACAAGCCAGAAACAGTAAATGATCTTATGAATAACATCACACGTGTTATTCGTGAAGTTGGAGCTAATATACGTTCTTCTGTCATTGAAAATTGGGTCAACTGTATACGCGCAACCCAACGAAGTCGCGTTCTCTTCCACACGTAATGACATTAATTTTGTTCCAAAATAAAAAAAAATACACCTCTATCATTTATAGAACGTGTTTTATTTAAGTTCTAAGCTAGGACACTCTTGTTGAAAGACCCTATATATATAGTAAGCATTTATGTGCAAGAATGTAGAAATAAGTGCGACTGCATTTTATGATTATAAACCACCATAATAATATAAGTGTTAACGTAGCTAGAGAAACTTCTTTATTGACTGTATCAAATAACAAAGTAAATCTTTATCAATATCATTCATATTGAAACATAGCTACAGCTAACCGTTACTGTAATGTAACTGGGAATGTGATAACCAAGAAACAAATAACTTAATCGTTACTTGTAACCGCTAGATGTAACCATTACTGCAGTAGCGGTAGTTATAACTGCTACTCTAAAATAACTGCTTGTCACACCTCTAATAGGCATTAATGATAGGCTAAATTTATTTTTGCAATAGTGGACTTGTGCATAACATTTCAGAACATACCTAGCATTTATAAGTAGCCTTTGTTACATGCCACAAGTCAATCTTAAAGAAATTGCCACTACCTATTAAAGTGAACATGAAATACTTATGCTGCATATGAACAGTTACTATTGCCATACAAATACCTTTGTGCTAACTTTAGTTGCAAGAAATGCCAATTTCTGTTCACAACATAAGCGAATGTTGCTCTCTGCTACAAACTCTCTTCCTGGCTTTCGCTACCACTTTTTTTGGCATAAAGAATCACTTTATGCTCGAAAGTAGCATCATAAGATGTTCTTCTGTTTGCCCTCCATTTCCTTACTACCTACTAATTCAAACGCCCCTTGCAATAATAGGTCAACGATAAACGTAATGAAGTGAGAATGACAACAATGAAAAGTGATGTAAGACAGGTATAATAAATTTGAAAACAGTTACCGGCAAACTACAGAATGATTTTGCACTTGAATCTAATGTGCACCACAATTTTGAATACAGCATTTGGATAAAAAAGTGTGCATTAGATTTGCAAAAATACAGTATAACAACCTGCAGTACATCTTATTTGTTTCTTTCTTCTTTTTTTTTGGAGGATAAATATTTGGTGACATGGTTACCAACACTGTGATCACTGTAAAAATGGTAAATAAACAGTCTCTTCTGTTTGACTGCAATAAATGTAGGTGGCTATAAACATAACAAATGGCCAATTATTGTGAGATCGATGCATTATTTTGCAAATATTTGGGCAATTAACACAGTAAGTTTAGAATTTAATATTTTTATGACATTGTAGAGATTGAGCAGTTTTGTTTTTATGCTACTCTTAGACGGGACTTTCAATATTAACGTGTAATTTCATGTACAGCCTCAAATTATATATACAGGTACCACTGAAGCTAATAGTTGCACTAGGAATTCTCTTCGATGGGCTAATGAATCAGAAGTTCTGAGTAATACAACAATTAAGCTCAAAGGTTTTTTCACTCAAGCTCGATCTGAAGTTACTAGTTGGCCATGATATGAATGCGCTTGGAGGAGGGTGCCACTGTATTTTTTTAGGGGGGGGGGAAATCACAGCTAGGGATCAGAGGGGAGTGAGGGGCAAGGCAATAAGGAAAAGTACAGTCACACAATGAAAACAGCACAACATTTGCAGCAGGCCTCAGCCTCGCTAGTATATATAACTCGGAACTGCAGATGTTTTCTTTACCTGACTGTCCTTCCGATGCAGCATCCACTTGTTTTGTAACCGTTTAGTTCCTCTTCCCACCACATGCACTCATATCATGGCCAACTAGTACACATGAAGGATCTTCTCAAAGTCCATTAGCAAATAGTCGGGGAATCAAACCATTGTGTCCAACCAGATGGATCTACAGATGAAAACAGATAGCTAGTATACTGGGCAATTATTCCAATATCCTTGAAACACTTGCACAGTTTAAAAGAGTGTAACAGTCACGCTAGTGCACTATTGCATAATTTTTCATGTGGAGAGACCATTCTTGTATTACTAATGTAATCAGTCTTCTTGAAAATTTGAATGAATAGCACTAAGACGGCAAAGAAATATCGCAGGTTTGGTAGAAGCTGTGGATACTATCAAATTAGCTATAATGATATGAGGACAGAGGATGGTTGGTTGCTAATGTTCAGCATATTGGGAGTTCTTCCATTTGTCTTCTTGTTTCCCAGTAGCATAATGAAAAATCTGCAGCTATTCAATTTTGACACTTCTGGAGATAAATCATGTTCGATGTAGAATCCTCCTCTCTACAAAGTACACAACACAGGAAGAATTCCATAAAATACTCCTCAAAGCAAATGAACATGTAGAAAGATGAAAGCTAAACCCAATCATTGTTCCTAGACAAAGAAACCTTCCCAGGAGACTTACCAACACAAAAATCTACAATCATCATCTGTAGAGAGCATACACAGGACTCAGTACTTTTCAGTTATTGATATCTGCCTGTCAGGATGTTCCATTGGAAATACCATTAACCAAAACAGGAGCAGATCTACAGGGAGAGCCAAAAAACTACGAACCGGCTGCGCAGTGTTTTTCCTGTCTGCATCCTCGGCGCTTGTTGCCGTCTGCCGCTATCATAGAAAGGCACGGATGAAACCATACAACATTTTTAAAACTACTTTTAAAGGCTTTACTTACCAACTTTGAAAGGAGATGCTGAAACTGGCCACCATTGTTGTCCATACATTTTTGGCACCTCTTTAGGACACTATCCATCACTCGCCAATTTTTTTTTGAGTCAACAGTTGAAGCCCATACATATGTGAATATAATTTTGGCCCCCCCTTTTTTTTTAGAAAATCAACAGCCAGGGAGCATGATTTTGCCTTTTTTTAACAAGACTCTGCAACAGCTTATACAGCCAATATTTTGATGAGAAAAATTTAAAGTATGTTTGAGGACAGAATTATTAGTACATATTTGTGGTCCCCCTCGGTCCCCCGGCCTAACCCGCTGCGATTTCTATCTCTGGGGTAACTTAAAACAAAATATCCGCCAAGAAATTGCCAGCATTTCTCAACATGAACTATGACGAGTGATGGATAGTGAACAGTCGAGTTAACCTTCTGAGGATGGGAACAACGGTTTCCCGAAACATGTTAAGTGAGTAAACTTAAGTGATGTTAGTGTAACAATTCCGACTCACCTTTAAATAAATTCAATACACATCACTGTTTCTAGCTTCTTTTCATTACAATATCAACATAAGTAAGAGTGTATGCTGTTGAAATGACTTCTAGGCAAACATTCATATTTATAATTGAAGTAAAGCTCATAGAAGAATTTATTTTTGTATGAAGAGTATGATACAATGGGATATCTGTTAGCTACTAATGGGTAGAAAAAAAACACTCTTTTGGTTCTCATGAGATAATACAAAGAATATGCAATGTCAAAATCAGCATATAGCGACCAGCTTTTTAAATATCTCACTGTCGCCTCAGCCTTCTCTATAGTCCTGAGTGGCTACAATAAAATGTGTAATGAAACCATTTCTGCAAACACTTAGCTTGATCAACAGATGTAAATAGAAAAATAAGTCATTGCATGAACAATCTGCAAAACATGTATGAAAATAAATGACACTAGGTTCTTTGTGTGACTGAAATACTGTAACATTCCACAGCTGCCTCTACATATATGCCACATACCTAGGTAAATACGAGAGCGGATCGAAAAGTAACACACAATTTTTTTCTGCCTTGGTATTGCAGCTGGAATGTTGCAATTTCACACAGATTTAGTTTGAAGTTTTCACTATAGAGGGTATTTTTTGTTTCATATGCAGCTCTAGCAAGAGAAGCGTGAACTACGCAACAAAGATGGCACACATGTTACTGTCATCCACGTGTGAAGAGCAGAGAGGTGTGGTTTGATATTTGTGGGCCAAAGGGCATAAACCATGTGATATTCACAGGGAGATGCATGGCATGTATGGGGATGATTGTATGGAACGTAGCAATGTCTTCAGGTTGTGTGCATTATTCCTAGAGGGCCGTGTGACCTTAGTGATTCGCCATGCTCAGCTGCAACCCCGCAGAATGTCAGAGGCATTGAGGTGGCAATTTTGAACGACCAGCATATGCAATGACAGACCTTGCACTTTTGGTCTTTCATCTGTTTGGTCCCACGAAGAAATTCCTGGCCGGCCAACACTTTGCAACAGATGCAGAAGTGAAACCAGCAGTCCGCAGATGGCTATACTCCAAGGAAATGGACTTCTACGAACAGGGCATATTGAAACTGGTATCACGATGGAAGAAATGTGTTGAGAAACTTGGTGACTATGTCGAAAAGCAGGTAAAAGGTGCAAGTTCATTTGTGATTTTTGGTTGTTGTTTTAACAATTAAATGTTTTTGTAAAACAATTATTGTGCGTTACTTTTCGATCTGCCCTCATACAAACAGTGAGACAAGGTGCCCCACCACCAAATATGTAATGATACCACAGGAAATGCTTGTCAATGGAGGAAAGAATTATTAATAGTTTGCAATAACAGCTTTGCAATATTGGTACAAAGAACAATTTTGTATAATTGTAGGAGCAGCCAGGAAGAGTTAAGTAACACCAGAGGCATTGGAAACCCATAGTTATAGAGTGAGTCATCGCCAGCATCAGCACCTGAAGAGGAAACTTTTCTATTTTCTAACTAGGAACTTCGGAGTGAAGCTGGAAACAGTAGTTGCCTCTGGGGTGTCATCTAAAGCTGACAAAAGAATTTAAACAAGATTCACCTCAGCAAATTTTCATTCTTCATAACACATGTTTCCTGTTGTGGCTTCAAACTCAATCTGCTGGCTACTTCCACCTTACACCATAGCGTGTCCATGCATGCGTACACAAGAGTGTTCTCAAAACCATGCTTTTCCTGGCTTTATGCACCAGTTAGTAAGAGGTAAGAAGTAGCAACAATTAACAGACAGGAGATGTGATATTGCTTCTCATTCATTGTCAGTGCTCACATTATAATACATGTATATTAACTTTGTTCTTCTCGTTTTGGTTTATGTTCTTGGTTATTGTGAACCAGCTTTAACATATTGATATGAGTGTACAGAGTATGAGCTGGGGAAATGTAATGCGATGGTGAATGTCAGTAAATCTGGTCATTTGTATGCAAAAATTCTAAATGTTATTCACGTACATCAGATTCACTAAATTATGCTTCTGTATATAAAAAGCAGAATGTTCTTCCAGTATACAAAAGGAAAAAAAGAATAACAAGGCATTGAAATTTTTCCCATCCTTTTGCAAATCAGTAACAAAAGTCAAAGCTACAAGCTTGCCCACAGATAAACCTTCTATTTTCACATTAAATGAACAATAAGTTATGGGTTACCTTAAACCTTCTGTCAGATTTAGTGATAGGTTGAGACTCATTGTCCAGCCAGTAGATACCAGGTACGGGATGCCCTTCTGCCCTGCAAGGTAGGAACACGTCACGTCCTATCATCTCCATGTATACAGGACTCCATGTGGTGATACGTGCTGATGCACTGGACAGATTTTCATTATACTGACATCCCGTCAGTAGCGCCGTCAGGTTATTTATACTGCTCGTACCTGCAACAACATTTTAACAATCTTGTAGTGGAGTATCGGTTATAACCTCTTATATAATCCATCCAAGAGATGCTTGGACTTCGAAATAACAATAGCAACCCCAATAAATGAAACTGTTGGTACTACATAACATCAGCAATGTACAACGGCCGTTGCACCCTGACCAGCAGCTGTGGAGGAGCAAATCTTGTTACCTCCTTTCTATTCCTCTACCTCAGTAACACTTGCTATCCTACATCCTGATGCTAAGTGGTCAAGTCCTATCAAGGGCAGGTATACAAGTTGACACTCTTTCAGGATCCCCTCAGCATGCTATCGTGTCGCCATCGCATCGGTTTCTTACATTGTGATGTCTAAATTATGTCATGATTGAAGCAGAGGTTGGAAGTCATGAAGCTACTGTTTAAGGTCAGAAAGGCCCCATTCCTGTAGTCAAGGATATGGTATTCACATTACTGATGAAATTGACGGTAACAGTAAACAAGAGTTATATAAAATACTATACCCCCGCCTTTGTATCTTTGCACTTAACAGTTTGTGTGGCTTCGCCTAACGTTAGCTATATTGTGGTTGCGACATTGCCAGAGTGGTTAGTAAACAACAACAGCTGATAGTTCTCCTTTCTATCGTGTCTAAGCTGCATACAAAAAGTGTACATAAGTAGCGAATGTCAATGAATAATAACTACTTCAGATTATTATTGCTAATTGAAAATAACTCAGCATAAACATTGCAACGTATGTAGAATAAATTATGCACTTTTGACAATATAGAAACAGAATAATGTAAACGTCCTGTTACAATGAGGAGAAATAAAACAAATTATAAGTGCAATAAAGTTATTTTCCTTCACGCTGCGTTCTAGATGGCTCAGGAATTTTGTCCTCTTTCTCTTGGAGTTTCATTTCCTTGTAAATAACAGTTCTCATGATTAGTCTAAGAGCTGCTGCAGTTCGTTGTACAGCTATATCAGCAGGAATAGAGGGATGCCCATGAACCTCCACATACTTCTCCTGCTCAAAGAATTCCCAGGTCCTTCTTAACAGTTCCAATGCCTGGCTATTAAGTGGCACATCTCGACGCAAAAGATTTCCACTTCATGAATCATCACTCTGTGATCAGCATCATTTTTGAGACGTTGTCGCACTTCAAATCTTGTATAAATAATATTAAATAAATATATATATAAATATATATACATACATATAGGGTAGTTAAATTATATTCAAACCCACTCGCGACCTCTCTCTACTGCGTGAGACAGCCAGCAGTCGCCGGGGAAATTACACCGGCAGAGGCGGACTGAAGGTAAGGATTATATATATATGCATAAACGAACACCAACAATAACCACAAATATAAATAACAATGAATAATATTAGCTTGCAAAGAACAACTCGATACACGTGCTAGAGATTCACAAACTGAAGCACGTGGTTGGAAATAGCTACATCCAGCAACAGAGCTGCTTCCAGTTTCGCTTCCACTTTGTCATAGACCACCCGAAATGCTGCCTTATGATTGGTTTAGGAAGTCTAATGATTAAAGCTTTTCATCTGTATTTTTGCGAGTGTACCAACCTAATCACTAGCTGTCAAGTGGAACGTTTCAATGGTGGGGGTATATATATATATATATATATATATATATATATATATATATATATATATATATATAGTTCTAGTTCCCACATAGTTTCCACCAATTAAACCTTAAAACACCTGAATTCTGTGGTTTTAAAAAACAAATATTGTCACCATACATCAGAAAGCCAATCCGGGAAATATCTCACAGGTTTAAAATAAAAAATTCTGGTCCCATGTTACCATCCAGCTTGATCAGCACACAAAGCTAGAAGTGGAGGCAGTCACATACTATTAGCTGTCACAAAAACCTTGTATAAAGTTACCTAGACTCGTTGCTGGTGCTAGTGAGACTGGAGCAAGATGAATCTCTCGTGAATATGGATCTGGAGCAAATGTTAACTATTTAGTAGGTATATTTTGGAGATGACCATGGTGTATACTTGTGCTCTCATATATATAGTGCAAACTGATAGGGTTGACAGTACATGCAAACAGAAGCAAAATAATCCAGTAAACACTGGGTCTGCAAGAGGGCTGTTTGCAAGATATTTGGGAAGTCCCACTGACTTAGCTCAAACATCACTCATGGTTTACCTAAACAAGGAATTACATTACTACTTCATGCTACCTTTTGCAGTTACTACACACTTTTATCCAAAAGAGGTGTTCAAAGTGTGGTTCTTGCATCTGAAGGCAAGTCTGTACTTGCTCCTGCACTGTGTTTCAAGTTCTTTCAAACCTTCCCGGATCATTTCAGAATTACTGATAAGCATGAACAATTCTCCAAATATGTTAATGGAAGTACTGTACAATACACGTTTGAGGTGACCTCAGACCCAAAAATCAGGTGATCTTACAGTCCAGGGTACAGGTCCACCTTGTACCATATCTGCACACCAGATGTCATACCACAATAGCAGTAAAATGTGGCCGTGCTCATCTGACACCAGGGGTAAATCCTCAAGCAATTCTGGATGATGCTGCTGCTGGAGAAACCAAGGTTTTCATTTAGTTTTCTTGGAAGAATGTGTGGCCAAAGAGGCAATCACCAAGTTCCCCTAACCACATTCAGTCAGAATCGTTGCTGATGTGGTGACTAATGAATAGCATGTGGGTTTACCTCACACCAAAAATGTTCATTATGATAGTTAAAAATATCATCACATGTGAACACCGCTTTTTCTGTAAATAAAACATCACTTGAAAAACCAGAGTTGACTACAGTCTGCTGTTGCATCCACTGACAAAAAAGCACTCTAGAACCAAAGTCCAGATCACTGAGACATTGAATTCATTGGAGGTGGTGAGAGTCCAGTGAATTGAGATGTAAAATTCTCCATATACTACTGTGGCTTAGGATAGGCACATGTGTGGCAATTCTTCTTGTCAAAGTTCCTGGTGAGAGTTGTACTACTTCAAACACCATATCCTCAACCTCAGATGTTATGCATACAGGCCTTCCTGCTTCCCCCATTTGTGAAGCTCCTCTGTTTTCTGAAGCGCAGAAGGACTCTTGTAAATATGCAACTTTTGAGGATATGTTCCTGGTTCAAGCAAGCAGCCTCTCATGCATTGCCATTAGCCCTATCATACATGAAATACACGTCTTACATATAATAATAGAGTAGGAGCATACCTGATTTTTAAGATATGTATCATTCACTGGTTAGCTGTACAAAGTAATATAGGCAGGCCATGTCTGAAGTACAATTTCTATCCTGATATCATGATTTTCACAACATGGCCTAAAACTTGAGGAAATTATGGAAAACAATCATGAAGGCTATAATTTGAAGGCACTGTATGCAAGGTCATAGTAGTGGAAGAGTTGCAATCTATGCAGCTAATACAATAAAATTTAAAGAAATAGACTAACAATTTTGAAGAGGAAATGGTACATGAGGTAGCAGCAATCAAAATCATCCAAAAGGAAAGAAATATTACAGTAATTCGAGTTTGTAGATCCCCAGTAGCTATACTCACTGCCAAAGAAGAAAGGGGTTGACATTTCGCAGAGAGAGAGAGAGAGAGGCGACGCAGCTTATCGCAACCATGTGGAGAAAGCATTAGAATTGTGTGTACAAAGGCAATTGGGTTGAGACTGCATTGTAGGGCAGGTATTATTTATATTCATATACGAAGACAATTATAAGATAATGAATCTACTTATGCAAAGGACAGTACACGCAAGAATATATCAATGTAAAGATCTGCATGAACAAGAGAGACATATCTGTGAAATATTGATACTTATTCTAATGGGAAAATGCAGCTGATTCTCTCACAGAGCATATTATTTCCTGCGCTTTTCCTTTAATTGGGATACCTTTACCAAATATATTTTATTTGGTTACCGAGTACGCTCAGTTTTTATTTAGCTCTCTTTGTCATTATTTTTGGATATTGTTAAATATCCATTAAAAGTGTTAACACAATTGCAAGTGCTCACAACACACACAGATACACGGACTCAAACATACACAAACACAAAGCAAATAAACATACAAATAGGATGATGCAAAATAACTTTTCACTACACAGGCAATCTCTAAACCGATGCAAATACATTGCAAGCTGTGGCTAAACGAAGGCACTGTTTATAACTGCAGCAACAGCAGAAGATAAGACGTGCAGTTCATGTTACTGCAACAATAGCTCGCCAGGCACGTCATGCTAATCATGTGATACACTATCGGCAACAAGGATTTTGCATCTATCGTTGCTATGGAAACGTCTTAGTTCCAATTGATCTTTCTAATCAGTGCTATGACAACTGCTATGACATATCCATCCCTTTCCATTCATTTAAAGCTTTCTGCCACGTGGTTAGTAACTGTCAATCCCTTTCTTGATTGGTGCCAACTGCAACAAAAATGATTTTCTTAATAGTATGGAGAAAATACTAAATACATTGCATGTGGATGAAATTAAAGTAATTATAGAGATGTAAATATTGACTTGCTGAGCAATAACTCTGCAAGGCATAATTTAATAGAAACTGTGTTTAGGTAGAATTTGAAAATTGGTATAAACAAACCCACTAGGGTGACTAAACAAGCTAAGACTTGTATTGATAATGTACTCGTAAATCTACCTGAAAATAAATGGGGAAATGAAAATAATAAAAGCTAGGATAGGGGACCATCATGGGCAATTCTTAAAAGTTCATGTAAAATAAGAAGTCCAACAACATCTTTTTGAATACAAAAGGCAAATAAATAAGCATAGTTTATGTAAACTTAAGGAATTTTTTCCTAGTGTAAATTGGGAGGATATACAGGGTGAATCACCTAAAACTTGCACCACAGATATTTCGGAAATGGAATGTGCTATTGACGTGCAATTTTCATAGCATTGATTGGTAGTCAAGGGCTCATACATTTAGCCTATAATCAGATTTTAATAATACTGAGAAAGTGTATTTTTTTGAGCAAACATACCATTTTTAAATGGAACAATGCCTAGTTACATCAACACAATAAAGGTAGGGTAAATTAGAATGCCAATGGTCTTTGTTGCAGGATTCTAGTGCAAGTGGTTTACGACAAATCGTATTTTGAAGAGTTTCCACCCTGACAATTGTTTGTCCCATTCAACCTGCTTAGTTGCTAGGTACGATGTTATGTTTGTTTGCATTGTGTTTTCTGTTCATTGATTGCATTGCAACTTTCTGGCCAGTTAGTTTGTGACAGTTCAAGCAGTAAGTCATGAGTGGAAGATGGGGTTTACTGATGCAGAAAAAACCAACATGCTCATGGTGTATGGGGAGTGTAGGAAGAATGCAGTTCATTCCTGTACAGTGTATGTGGAAACGTATCCCAATAGACGTCAACCATCTCTGCAATTATTTATCAACCTCTTTAACCAATTACATGAAAGTGGTACTGTAACACCTAGAAAATGTAACAAACAAGTGACTGGAGAAGAGGCAGAAATTAATGTTTTGGCTGCCGTTGCAGTAGATCTGCAAATTAGTTCACGCATAATCGCACGTGGAAGCGGCATAAGTCAGGCAAGTGTACTGCGCATTCTCCATCGACATAGGTTCCATCCCTATTACATCTCTCTCCATCAAGAGCTGCATGGAAATGATTTTGAGAATTGTGTTAACTTTTGTACATGGGCATTCAGACATGATACTCCAGATTCATCATGTAATTGTTTAGTGATGAAGCAACATTTACTAATCATGGCCAGGTAAACCGCAGCAACATGCACTATTGGTCTGTTGACAATCCCCGTTGGCTTCGTCAGGTGGAACGCCAGCATCCATGGAGTTTAAACATGTGGTGTGGGATAGTGAACCATCAGCACATAGGCCCTTTGTTCATAGAAGGAACAATGAACTCGCACAAGTATCGCAGCCTCCTGACAGACCATCTGCCACAGATGGTAGAAGACGTTCCTTTGCAGACTAGGAGGAACCTGTGGTACCAACATGATGGCTGTCCAGCCCATAGTGCACAAAGTACTACAGCTTGTCTTAACGGATTGTTTCCAAATCATTGGGTTGAACGAAGAGGACCTGTACCTTGGGCAGCCTGTTCGCCAGATCTGACCCCTTTAGACTTTTTACTTTCTCTACTACGTATAGTAAGTAGGGGAAGTATTGTATTCCACCCAAAATTTCGATACCGAGATTTCACCGGAAATATATGTTTTGAGACCCTCTGAATCCAAAAAAAGCATTTTTGGAAACATGTCCGTGTCTGTGTGTGTGTCTGTGAACAGCATAACTCAGAAACGAACAGTCGGATAAACACCAAACTTAGTATTTAGGTTCAGTATCTTCCAGAGATGCGACACGAAGGTTTTCAAGAAAATCCCCCCCACCCCAGATTACCCTTTACATGGAACATTTTTCGAAAATTTTAATTAAATGTATTAAAATATCACATGTTTAAGATATTTTCATGACAAATGAAATGTATATCTCGAATTTTCTGAGAATGTCTCCAAAAGTATTTTTCATTGTGAACGACTTTTGCATAACTGATAAACCATAAAGATAGACAAAATTTTACTACACAAAAAATGTAGATCGCGTTAAAATACACAATTTATGTCATATACATTTTTTTGTTGAGTGAACCATTTTCAAGATATTGCTTGTTATTCCTTTAAATTTTCCAATACTTATACTTTTTCTCAAATTTGTTATTCATTTTTTTTTGTCCTGGTAATGCCAAGAGAATGGAACACTCCAAATAGCAACCAGCTCTTAAAATATTTGACTATAGCTTAAAGCTACCAATTCCCCTTGCATCTACAAGAAAATTAGCAATAAGATTAACATCTCGATATCTCGATTAACATGAAGCATATGGAGAATAAGCGTTTGTAAAAATAGTTTGTACAAGAGTAGAGAAAGTCATGTGAGTGTAACACATCAGATTCTTTCTGTGGGGAAGGCTGAGAGACACTGTCTGCAAGGATGTACCAACTACACCAGATGATATGAAACGACATATTACTGCTGCCTGCTCTGAAAATTCCGCTGAAATGCTAGAACGTGTGCAGCAGTCTTTCCATAGCAGATTGGAAGTGTGTATTGAAGCTGCTGGTGGTCATTTTGAACACAACCTTTGAAGGGCTATGTTCTCTTTACTAGTAAGAATCCACAGAAGTATTATAATTTCCTTTTGTTTTTCTTTAGTTTGTGCTACCACAGTTGTACAAGTGTCGGTGCGTAAAAGTTGAAAATAAGATTTCTTGTAAACCACTTGTATTACAATCTTGCAACAAATGCCACTGACATTCTAATTTACCCTACCTTTATTCTGTTGATGTAACTAGGCATTGTTCCATTTAAAACATTGTATGTTTGCTTAAAAGATACACTTTCTCAGTATTATTAAAATCTGTTTATAGGCTAAACATACGAGCTCCTGACTACCAATCAATGCTGTGAAAACTGCACATCAATAGCACTTTCCATTTCCGAAATATTTGCGGTGCAAGTTTTAGACAATTCACTCTGTATACAGAATTGGTTACAATAATGCATATAAAAGTTTTAATAATATAATAAAACATGGATTACATGTGAATGAACCTTTGAAAAAGATTAAAATAAAGTCAGATATAAAATATTGTAAAGATGCAAAAAGGATGACAAAAGATATAAAAAAAAGTCCTGGAAAATTCAATAAAAAAATCCACATATGAGTGAGTAATCATTACAATACAGAGAGAATTATAATGTAACATTAGAAAGGTAATAGTAATGGCTAAAAGGGCACATAACAGAGAATTCGCGATAAAATCAGAAAATAAGACAAAAGTAATATGGAGCATAGTAAATAATATACATAAGCAAAGGAAAAGTAAACAGGGGACAAGGATAGCAATAATCCAAATGAGATACGTAATATCTTAACTACCATATTAATGTAGCACATCATTTAAATGCAAAAAAGTCAACGTTTATCAATTCACCTAATTTAATCAAACCATTGGAATAAATACATTCTATGAAAATTTTTTAAGTAACAGAGGAATATGTTATACAGGAAATATGCTAAAAACAAAAGAATTTAGTGGCTTGGAAGAGATGTTGAATGAAATATTAAAACATCTTAAGTACGAGACAGTAAAGGTCCTAACCCTTATGTAAATACATTACTAAAGCAAGGTAAATTTCCAGAAATATTAAAACAAGTACTTTGAGAACATTATATAAACAAAAAGGAAATAACAGGAGTACAGAAAATTATAGACCAATTGCATTATGTTCTACCTTTTCCAAAATAATAGAAGGCATGTATTTAAAGCAACTATAAACCTATTTTAAAAAATTGAATATAATAGAGTTGCAATTTGGTTTTCATGAACAAAAATCGACAATAAATGCAAAAGATAAAGTAAACAATATTATAATAACAGTGTTAAATAATCAGGAAAAAGTGATTGCCATCTTCCTAGATGTGTGAAAAGCTTTTGATTGTGTAAACATAGATAAACTAGAAAACTATGAAGTTTGGGGTTTGGCAAAGGATTGCCTCAATTCATATCTAAGAAACAGAACTCAATGTGTTGAAATAAATTACGGAAATAAAGATGGAACAATGAAAAAAATAAAATCAGCTTTGAAACTATTAAACAGGGGTTCTGCAAGGTTCTAAATTAAGCCCATTCTTATTTCTAGTATATGTGAATGATATACTTCAATTGATTTTAGGAAATGGTGGCTTAGCCATCGGATATGCAGATGACATAACAATAATTAAAGCCAATACAATACTTGAGGTTGGGGCAAAAGCAAACTCTATACTAAAAATTGTACAACAGTATTATGCTAGTTTGGATATGGTGTTAAATATTAAAAAGACAACCTGGATGAATTTTGAATTAAGAAAGAGCTCTACATTTAGTAAAAAAAATAAAAATAAAATAGAGAAATTATCCCAGAAACAAATTGCAGTAACTTTTTAGGAGTGATAATTGATAACTTGGAAACCATACATAAGGCATATTAATAAAAAAATAAATAAAGGTATCTATATAATGAAACAGGCAAGGAATATTATGGATAAAAAAACTGTTAAGCAGATCTACTACGTTTTATTTATTCACTCATAAAGTATGGAATTACACTTTGGAGAAATATCACAGAAATAGACATGAAAAAGATATTTACGTTACAAAAAAAAAAAAAAAAAAGCACTTAGAATATTAAAAAATGTAGATAAACCGCATTTGTGTATGGCAATTTTTAAAAATTATAAGATTTTAACTGTTGCCTGTATATATGTGTGTATGTGTATATATAAACCTAAAAAACATTCTATTAGCTAAAGATTAGCGAAAAAATAAAATGTTCATAAATATTATTTGAGAAACAACAATGAATATTTTAAATCAACCCTTAGGGGTACTTTAAACAACCAAGATGTAAAAAAAGCATGGGGAAACTGCTATTCAATAAGTTCCCTAAAGAGATAAAAACAAATAAAAATGACAAATGTATATTAAAATTGGTAAAAAAAATATTTACTAGATAATGCTTTGTATAGTTTAGAATATAAATTAAACAACACAAGTTCTAAATATTTATATACAGGAGGTTTCAAAAAATTTAAGTATGCATTCCCCATATGTAGACAATAAAAAAAGTCCATTATAATGTGTGTCCAGAAATACTTTATTTCTGAGTTATGGCCTTCAAAACAGTGATATTCAGCGGAACGTTTTTCTTCCCGCAGGTACTTGCCATGACAGAAGATATTAACAGAACACACTGACAGTTCATTCTGAGGAGAAGGGTACATTGTTTTTGGTGTTCGACTGAGCGACATGTACTCAAATCAGGAGCTGGCAGAAATGCACTTCATGTACTTCACGACGGAAATGCTGTGTTATCTCGTTTGTACCAAGAGAGGTACCCCCACAGCGAAGATGTCCATATCAGAAAACATTTGAATGTCTCTTTGCCATCTGTGTGTTCAAGGGAAGTTTACATCTCCTGGTTTGGGGAGGGGACGACCAAGATCTACAACTCCAGATGTACAGGAGGAGATTCTGGCTTCTTCTATCAGTACACAAAGGTTAGTGTTGCAAGTGAATGTTCCTCATACGACTGTCTGGAGAGTGCTGCGAGAGCAACAGTTGTATCCTTATCATTTGCAATGTGTACAGGTCCTGTCACCAGCAGATTACACTGCTTGATTGGTGTTCTACCAGTGATTCATGTAGCAGTGTGCTACAAATCTGAACTTTCCTGCCTTAGTATTATTTACATATGAAGCACAGTTCACACAAGCTGGCATTACACATTTCCACAATCAGTATGTATGGGCATATAAAAACCCACATGCAATTGTTCCATCTCATCACCAAGTGCATTTCACTCTCAACATGTAGGGTGGTATCATTGGTGATCGATTAGTTGGACCCCATGTACTTGTAGGCAGACTTATGGGGCAGGCGTACACAAACTTCCTGGAAAATACCATACCCCATGTGTATGAAGACACTCCACTAAGCATTCGTCGACAAGCTCACTTCTTGCATAATGGTGCTCCTGTACACTTCAGTCGTACCACTCACTGGTGCCTGGATCGAAGGTTTCTTGATCTATGGATAGGTAAAGATGGCCCAATTGCTTGGCCACCACACTCCCCTGATTTGAACCCTGTCGATTTCTACTTGTGGGACCATTTAAAAGCATTGGTGTATTCGTCTCCAATGCCTGACATGGAATCCCTTCAGAATCAAATTGTGGCAGGTTGTAAGGAAATATGCAATACTCCTGGAATTTGGAGTCATGTTCGCAAAGCCATAAGACATCGATGTGAGGCCTGTATTCCAGCAAGATGTGTACACTTTGAACATCTTCTGTAAAGAAAATTCCTGCGGTAAGAAATACGTCCCAGTGAATATCACTGTTTTGAAGGCCATAACTCAGAAACCAAGCATTTTCGGACACATGTTGTGATGGACTTTTTTTATTGTCTACATATGGGGAATGCATACCTGAAATTATACCCTCTATTTTTCTAACACCTGTATATGTAAATCTGACGTGTCCTTTAACTGCTGTATTCAAAGGATGAATAAAATGAGTTATGAGCTATGTAGTAGTAGTGGAAGGTGGAAGGGGGGAGTCATCGTCATAGTAGTAGTAATCTAATGCCCAAATGCTTCCCAATAAAGTATAGTCAGTGCTCTTATGGATGAATTCTTAAGAGCTAAACAGTTATAAAAGTGATCCTTATTCATTTAGAATTCTTTTCTTGACACAGGATACAGCTTGGAGAGGTGAAGATTCCAATTTTATAAAGGTGTGCAGCCAAACAATCATGGCCAGTAATCCAAATGTTGATATAGCTTCATGTCTTTGATGTTCAGCTATTAAATTTATTTTTGCAAATAGCTGCCTAAGATTTATTATTATTTTGAGTTTTGAAGTGTTCCAACGTTTCTTTTTGTAAGTTTCTTTTAACTATAATTTTTGCACAATAATAGGGTAAAGTTTTATTGTGGTACCCTTTTTGCAAAAGGATCAGCCATTTCATTATCACAGAATCCACAATGAGAAGGAATCCATCTACATTTTAATGTAATAAGTAGCAAAATTGTCATTTTACACTATAAACCTTCATATTCATTTAAGGTAAATGTAGCAAAAAGGTAATTTCAAAAGAATTAATTTCTTGTTAAATCATTTCTGTCAAAATATAGCATGTGCACATGAGGAGACAAGAGCTTTCAGATATTGGAGTATAGCTTCACTACAATTAGCAAAATATATTGTATACAAGATCTTGATACCAGAAACTACCTACACAGAGTGAGTTCTAAGTCCACTGAAAAACTTCAGGGGGCGATTCCTGACTGGAAATGGAGCACAAAAGTTCATATCACTTGTGTCCGGAAATGCATAGTTTCCACGGTAGATGTCACTGACAACATTCTCTCATAACTTGCAGTGAGTATTTTGTGTTGCAGATAATATGATTTAAGCAATGTAGAAGCACATTCCAGGAACAAGACAAGATGGTGTACTTGTATGGCCAAGCAGGTGGAAACGACCGAGAGGTGGTACGGATGTACTGAGCCATGTACCCTGACAGACATAACCAACCACATCACACAACATTTGGAGCCATTTTTCAGCGTTTCTGTGAGCTTGGGTTCTTTGAGATAGATGTACATTCAGGGCAGCTGCAGACTGTCCACTACCAGATGTGGAGGAACATGTTCTTCGTAACATTAAGAACAATCCAGTACAAGCTCCAGGCAATTGGCCCGCCAACATGGTGTAAGCCGAAGGATGGTTATCTGTATCCTACATGACAACCACTATTATCTGTATCACCTCCAACATGTGCAGGGATTTAATTATCACCGGCAAATTTTCCTACATGGGAAAGATTTAATTTTTAATTAACCTGCATAATGGGTGGGCTATCTGTGGGCTACAGAAAATCCTCACAGAATAGTTGAAGCGTCTCATCAACAGCGGTTCAGCATCAATGTTTGGGCAGGGATTATTGGTGACCACCTACATGGACCAGTTCTTCCACAACGCCTCAATGGAGAAACATATCTGGACTTCCTGCAAAAACTCTGTCTCAATTGCTGAAGAATGTACTTTTGGCAATACGACAAACAATGTGGCTGCAGAACAATGGGATGAGACCACTTCTGCATTAATGTTTGCCGACATCTCAACACCATCTTCCCCAGATGTTGGATAGGACGTAGAGGCCCTGTTGCATGGCCTGCCAGATCAATGGATTTAACCCCCTTGGATTTTTACTTGTGAGGGCATCTGAAAAGCATTGTGTACGGTGAGCCCGTTCCTGAAGTTCAGACCCTTCAACAGCGTGTCCACGTAGCCTGTGATGATATTTGGACACAGCCCAGAACATTCGAACAGGTGAGGCATTCCATGATGTGACATGTGAATGCGTGCATTGCATCCCATGGCGGCCACTTTGAATATCTGTTGTGACATGGATGGGATTCAGACCATGTACTGTGTGCCAGGGTTCTCTGTTTGATGTTCTTCAGTGCCATCTACTGTGGAAACTAGGCATTTCTAGACACAAGGTGATATGAACTTTTGTGCTCCATTTTGTCAAGAATCGCCCCCTGAAGTTTGCCCATTGACTTCAAACTCTCCTATATATTTCTATGCGCTTACCAATAATATAATATATAGAAGTTAATGGCTGCCGATGACAAAGTAATTTTCCTGTGTCGAAAAAGCCCACTTGAGCTCAAGTGCCCTCTGGAGAGTAGTATGAGATAATATTAAATAACCAATTAATTTGGTGGATCCTGTTTTGGAAGAAGGAAACTGTCAATAAGCTTACACATTAAGAAAATGCTGTTCTCTTCGGCCAAATGTGGAAGTTTATCTCACTCAAAAACTTAAGGTTATAATACAAATGTCATTTACTTTTACATGACACTTTTAAGTTTGCAAAATTCTACAGGGTTCTCTATTAATGAGGGATGCTTAAAATTCAAAGCATAGCTTCACAAAAAATACGTTCAACTTAGAGAAAAATGACTGCACCTGAATGCTCTTATAATTGAGAAATAAAGTTGCAAAAATAATAACTAAGAATTGCAAGCATATTAATTGTTATATCCTTGTGTATAACATGTGACAAAATCATTGTCTTGTTATTTTGTAAAAAGTGCATTATTTCATTACAGTGTTCCTTCTTTTAATGGCTTTAGAATTTATGTTTCTCTGAAATATATAGGAATAGAAATCTTGAAGCTCTCACTTCCTCATATGTCATTTTTTCTATTTTTGTGGGCAAAATTAATTTTCATCACCATGTAATAAAAAACTGCATACATCCAACATGCAGTTTCTTTCAACTTGTATATACAATATGAGTTAAATATTATTCATTAAAACGGAATGGCACCCTCCGTGGTGTAGTGGTCACCATGCTAGCCTCTAGTTCCTGAGGTCACAGGTTTAAACATGATGGAGGGCGATGGATTTTTTTGGGCATAAAAATCCTTTGCATAGTTTCCTTCGGAAGGGAAGCAAAGCCAGAGGTCCCGTGTTATAGATTTATTGCACGTAAAAGAACCTCAAGCCTGACAACGAGGCCTCTGAGCAAAATTATCGGTAAATTAAATTAAATTGAGTCTTATGCCATTTTTGAGAAAATTAAAGATTTCAAAAACTACTCTATGTAAAGGTGAGTTGGGGTGGGGGGGATATTTATTTATGGATGCTCTTTAACTGCTGTGGTCCTTAGCATCCCATTCTATATTGGGCATGAAAGATTGGTAATTTTGCTCAGAGGCCTCTTTATCAGGCTTGAGGTTCTTTTACGTGCCGTTTAATCTACAACACGGGACCACTGACTTTACTTCCCTTCTGAAGGAAGCCATGCTAAGGATTTTTACGCCCGAAAAAAATCCATTGCCCTCCACCAGGTTTGAACCCACGACCTTGGGAACTAGAGCTATCATGGTAACCACTACACCAAAGAGGACGATGCAAAATTACAGGTCTTTCACACCAAATATAGAATGGGACATTAACGACTACAGCAGTTAAAGAGCAACCATAAATAAAACTCAATATAATTTAATTAAAATGAATATTTCAGCAACTTTCACAGAATTGTGCAAATAAACAAAACTTACCTTCCACAAGCATCATTGTAGAGGGCGCAAGAGCAGTTCGACTCCCGACAGAAGCCACGCAGGTGTAAGAACCTTCCATCTGCGGTGTGATGCAATCCAACACAAGTCGCGACTTCAACTTTCCAATGCCAGAATTTCCTGATGCAGCCACATCCTCTACGTGGTTACTGTCACTCTCTCTCTAGAAAAGGAGACATTTTTTGTTTTCAAGTCTGACCAGTAATAGCTCGTCAGTACACATTTTGGGTGTTCACAAAAGTTTAGATTGAGATGGTCCTGGATAAGTGAAATAGCATCTGCTGCATAATAGTTATGACTATGAATAAATTGATAAAACTGCAGCCGTTCCAATATTATAATAATAATAATAATAATAATAATAATAATAATAATAATAATAATAATAATAATAATAATAATAATAATAATAATAATAATGCATAACTTATCTGATGAAAGAAGGGGCTGTTTTTTGTGAATGTTTATTGTGAACATAATTAAGTACAGCGTTTTACAAGAATGAAGTAATGTGTAAATTGGGAGAAGTTTCCACGCTCGTGCAGGTTACCTACTTCTGCCTTAGTGTGCTACCACCTAGTGGCACTGACACAAAATTGTAGTGATAATATGGAAACAGAATGCAGGAAAAACTTGCTACGCTAGTGCACATGGCCAATATGTATTTGACCCATAAGGTAATTTACGTCATACCAGCTGCACATGCACAAAAGCTTCTTAAAATATGCACAAGTCAAGATGTGTTAATTACCAAGTTTAAACGAGTTTAGAGGAGTAGCATGGCAGATTTAAATATTGTAGATTTTAAATTACCATATATACATTAAATAGATTTCAAATAAAAAAAATAGCCAATATATCCGCAAGGCATGAAAAGTTAGCGTGCTTGTGTGCTCCTACACAACAGCAGCCACTGAGTCCGACACAACTCAGTTGGATTTTTTTCATGGATGTTTTATGAGGGGGCTATAAAACTCCCAAATGATTTAAAATGGATTACATCAAATCAAATTGAGTTTTATTTATGGCCGCTTTTTAACTACTATGGCCCTTAGCATCCCATTCTATATTGGGTGTGAAAGACCGGTAATTTTGCTCAGAGGCCTCTTTATCAGGTTTGAGGTTCTTTTATGTGCCTTAAATCTACGACACAGGACCACCAGCTTTAGTTCCCTTCCGAAGGAAGCCTGCTAAGGATTTTTACGCCTGAAAAAAATCCATCGCCCTCCGTCAGGTTTGAATCCGCGACCTTGGGAACTAGAGGCTAGCATGGTACCACTAAATCGATTACATCCCTTAACATTCAAACAAAGAAGCAAACAGTTTTACTTAGAATCGATTTATTTGCATCACAAAAGTATAATTTGCATAATTAGAGTACACACTTGAAATTTGTTTAGTTTTTCACATTAATATAAGCTGTTTTCTTGTGTGCAATATCCTAATCACCCAATTCATATATTACCTTAGGAAAACAATTATCATTATTCATTTCTTATCTGACCTTCTTGTTAAAGGTATATAGTCTCGAAGAAGACACATTTCATAGTATATGATGAATATACTTTCTGTTATTTAATTGCTATTCATTGTAATATTGTTTAAATTGTTCACCACATGTATAATACTTTTTACTGTCCTTAATTGAGTCTCCTTAACTCTTTAAGGACTTTATGAATATATAAACCAATAAAATTAAATAAAAAGTGTAACTGTGATTATTACTCAACAACTAAAGCCACTTAAACGTTGATCCTTTGTATATTTTATGTCATAGAATTGCAAGTGCTTTAATATACATTATTTTTGTTTCAAGAACCACTGAATGATTCCATCTTCATTGTGGAATAGTTAATTAAGTTCCATTTTTGGAGATTCTAATTAAATAAATAAATGGAAGTATTTCTTATTTTTCAAAAGTAACAATGTTTATATATAACAGCTTCTCATTAGAACTGTGGAGCAGATAGATATAGGTAATACAACCTACAAGTGCTATCACATGTTAACAATGAAAATTAATTATTTCTTCTAGAGATCTCAAAGATATTAACAGCTGAACAGATTACACTCAGCAGTAGGGACTGATAGAAAATCAAAAAGATTTACAAATCTTACTGAATTTGGGGACTGAAGTTGTTTTCAGCAGACTGTGATACTAATGTCAAAGCAAATAAATAATACTCTCAATAATGCATGATGCTCTACTGATCTTCGAGAAGACAAATCAACACATGATATGAATTAATTAGTTCATAGATGACTAAATATTAAGGTTCACCAGTCACAAGTTCCAACCCATCTGAAAGTTTTGAGTTTTCTTTATTGGCCCCAATTTGTTTGTCTTTCTCTGTTTCTTTTGTTTTTTTAAGAAAGTGATAAAGCTATGGTGGATTTGGGAGATATAGTTGTGAATTTTCAGAACAAAGAACTATGTTTAAGCAATAATGGTTATGTCTCTCACCATGCAGTAAAGATTATTGTCTGTTCGGAGTCTTCTGAGCCAGCAGTAGGCACAAGTAAAAATAAATTTAAATTGAGTTCTATTTATGGACACTCTTTAACTACTATGGTTCTTAGTGTCCCATTCTATATTGGGCGTGAAAGACTGGTAATTTTGCTCAGAGGCCTCTTTATCAGGCTTGAGGTTCTTTTATGTGCCATAAATCTACGACACAGGACCACCGGCTTTACTTCCCTTCTGAAGGAAGCTATGCTAAGGATTTTTATGCCCGAAAAAAATCCATCACCCTCTGCCGGGTTTGAACCCACGACCTTGGGAACTAGAGGCTAGCATGGTACCACTAGTCCACGGAGGACGAGTAGGCACAAGTAGAAAACCGGTTAGTCATGGCAAGGTTAGGTTCGTGTGGTAGCTTTTTATTATTGCTACCATGTTGCCTCGTGAATTCCTTATCTCCTCTGACAGCTTGAGGAGAGCATTTCCAAAAGGTGCACCTTGGAATTTTAGGGTATACTTTGAAACCAGTACTTTTGGGAAGTCTTCCTCAGATTCGAATGAGTTTTTCAGCCTCTAGAAGCTTATCAGTTGGTATTAGTTCCTGGAGAGGTGTGGTCAAAGGAACCAGAAAAATACACAATATTCAACAAGCTGAAGCTTGTTCACCCCTTGCAGCATTTGGTGAAAAAGTCAACTGCATTTTAAATGGTACATGTCTACTTAGTCCAGTAGTTTTGGAGCAGGCGAAAATGTATCAGTTGAACAGGTTTGATTTTGGTAACCATAAACACTGTTTTGTATGGACCACACTGAGTAGCCTGCGTACCCATGCTTTACATTGTCAAAACTGGAGTTTATCTACCTTACACAAAACCACAGTCTTCACACCTCTGCCCTTGGCAGATAGACATTTATTGTCCAAATCCAAGTTCCTCAATTCAGCCCTATAGTGTGAGCCTTGCTGGATCAACAAATGGCCAATACTGGCACAGCTAGAGGCAATACCTCGCATTCGCTGATTGAAGTTTCTGTCTTTTGTAGTATTTGTAATGTTGTTGTTCACCAATGGCACTGGGGATTAATTGATCTGCATCATTTTCCCTCTGGCTTCCCAATATAAAGTCTGTAAGTTATCACGTTTAAGCCTTTGCATTTGGCGAGATGTTGTTTCTTCAGGATGACATCTTCTTCACAGAGAGTACACCTGGGTGTAGGTAGACATTATATCTTGTAGAGGTGTTCTGCGAGGCAATCATGGTCAGTTGCCATCCTAAATAAGGCCACCACAGTCTTCCTTGGCATTTTTTGTATATCGACTCTATCTTTAATATTCTTATAATCTTTATCTTTTAATTTTTCTTCGAGTCTCTGCTGTCTTTTTAAATGTTGTTTAATGGTTTATTTACTTCTATTTGTCCTACAGGTTTTATTTGTTGTATTGCACCTGTCTTTGCTAATCAATCTGCATGTTCATTGCCCAAAAGTCTGGCATGAGCTGGTATCCATTGTATTTGTAATATATTTAAGTGCAAATGGCATCCTTGAGAACACGTCAATCAATGCATTTCATTCTGATCACAATCCTGTATTAACAGAAATCAACGCCGGGATTGTCATTTGTTTTAAACCTGACAAGCCCACAGAAAAAGCGTATGGAATTGGCACTGTACTTCCATACTATCAAACCTCAAAATCACAGCTATCCCCTTATAAGAATCTGTAATCTCATCCTTTACCTCCATAGTTGTATGAACTGTGCAAAACATAACCGATCAAGTACCACCACTCTTACATGTAGATGTCCTCCTCTTGATATAATAGTCCTACTCCACCGATCCTGGGGAGCACGAATACTTTACCAACATCACCCATGCCACACAATCAAGCGCTTCTATGATGTTTACACCGGCAGGGGCCCATGTTCGATTATATGAGCATTATGGGAGAACATAATAATCAGACTGCACATTGAAAACGGCAGCATATGGAGGATAGCAAGACCTTCGTAACCCAAGGTCAGTACAATTCTCCATTCAGGGCCACCCAGGTCCTGGACTACATTCCCTAAGCAAAAGCGAGTGCATTTGCAGACTATCTTGAGTTGTGCAAGAGGCCAAGAGACAACTCTGGGTATCTCTTCCAAACATCGACCGTCCTTCCTGCCTGAAGTCTTTTTCTTTCTTTCTTTTTTTTTTTTTTAGATTTTCCTCAGTACTCATAATTGGCAGATGTACTCACGTCAGGAATGTTTACTCAAAAATTATTTCATTTTGTATAAAATTGCCATTTTAAAAAATTTGCAGTCTTTTAATTAAAATTCTGTGAAAGGTTTTGTTCTGAAACATTATGCAATTTTTTCAAAACAAAATGTTATCAACTTCGGCCTCCCCAAATTATACGATGCTAATATATATTTTGGCTACCCCATATTTTATAGAAATGAAACTATATATAATATATATATATATATATATATGTGCATGCAAAACAGCTATGCGTTATGTCAGTCTGGGTGGCTTAGTTGGTTACATGCTGGCCTTTTGATCCCAAGGTCGCATGTTTAAACCCATCTTAGACCGATAATTTTTAATCATTGCTTACAAATACATATTACATCTGGCGTATTCTCGTTCTTGATCAGGTCCCTGGATGTATTTACACTTACTGCCTCTAAGATCACTTGTTTACCCCCTAAAGTCAGGAAAGCTGTAATTGATTTATATTATGGAATATATAAAAGTAAAAATGGCAAAAATACTTGTCAAGCAAAACTCATGTTAATAAAGGATTATGACAGGGATGCTGTGTTTCTCATTGTATAAAATTTACACACAAAAAGCTATAGAAGGTTGGAAAAATAAGTAAAAATAGGGGAATTCCAATAGATGATGACTCAACAATATACTCCCTGCAATTTGCATATGATCAGTTAATTCTGACCCAAGAATATGAAGACGTAGAATATCTTGCAAGGAAATTTATTCAAGAATAAGCAAATGGGGTCTATGGATATATCCAAATATATGGCCATTGTAGACGTGCATCAAGATTTGGTACTGGAAGACAAATGGGAATAATTAAACACACAGGGAAGTATAAACACCTGGGAGTAGACTATACAAGGTATGAACAAGAAAAGGAAATAAGATAAAAAATAAACTCAGGAAATTACATTATATTTACTTTGAATGGTATATTATAGGATAAACAGGTCTCAAAATAAACTAAAACTAGAATTTTTAAAACAGAAGTATTATAACCTAGGGCTCTGATGTATGGACGCTGAACTATCAGTTAAAAAGAAAATTATTGGCAACAGAAATGGATTATTGGAGGAGATCTGCTAGGATGTGTAAAAGGGAAAAAATTAGAAATGAGATTATAAAAGAAAATATGAATGTTCAAAATTCAATTTTACATTTTATTTAACAGAAACAATTAGAATGGTATGGGCATACTAAAAGAATGGAAGATGAAAGATTACCTAAAAGAATAATGGAGTGGACGCCACCAAGAAGGAGAAAAGGAGGCTCACATAGCGCATAGATTCAAGGAATTAGAGGGGCAATGATAGAGTATCCAAGAATGGAGAAAAGTGATGAGATGATTTAAAATAAAGAGAGTTGAAGGTTGTTACAGTACATCACTAAAATGTACTTTACTCAGACAACAAAAACCACAAGCATATAGGAAATTCACTTATCACCCTTGGACACATCATAAATTTCAAAGGATTTTCAAGAAATACATCATCACCCTGTCTCCACAGAATAATCACAATATAGAAACTACTATGCAACAGAACAAAAGATCCTATCCCCAACGATAAATCAGCTGGTATATACCAAATTGTTTGTAATGACTGTAACCTGGTATCATTTTGGTGATGTAGTGTAACAAGTAACAGCCTTCAACTCTCTTTATTTTAAATTATGACACATCACTGTTACTAGCTTTCAAATCTTCAAAATTAATTGATAAGATGATGTTAAAAACTGTAGTCTTGGGTACCAGAAAAATGTGTGCGTATTGTAAAACCAGAAATAAACATATATATTTTACGGAATTGTCAAAGTGAGTGATTAATTAGGAATTGTAGCTATGTTGTGAAACTTAAACAGAAATCAAGGGTATATTTGTGTTCTTCTAGGATTACTAATTGTGTTAAGACAAAATATCTTCATAAGTTCTCTGTGCTGTGATGTACAAGGGATCCAACATTAAGTGACATATTTTGAGGTTAAAGCAGCTTGTAAACATTGCTAATAAATTGTATGCAGAACATGAAAGTTATGAAGAAATCAGGTTATATCGGTTTTATTTTAATGTTATTGACAGTATTCAAAAATTCTGGAGTTAGTGATGTATAATGGTCCCATATAAGTGACATTTATATGTTAAAGCTTGTAATTTGTAAACTTTGCTTACAACTCCTAATTATAACACCATGTATAGCAATAAAATATGCATACATTGAAAAGGTGTAATGTGCTCACTGAAGAATCAACATTTCTATTAATCTGTCCCTTGATGGGAATAAAAATTAAGATCTCCTGCTGTTAATTAACAAAATATTTTAAACCGTCTTCGGTTACTTTTTATATTTTGCTAACCTGGTTAGTTTCTCTCTTTTGATTTTCAGCATTGCAGAACTTCTGTTTTAAATCCTGTATTGTGTTTGCAAGTCTTGAGATGGCCTGCTTTTGTTTTCTACATTTTCTAACCAGCTTTTTGTGCTGAATTTGAAAGGATTTTGTTTTTGAGTAGAGCAGTGTACCTGTAGTTTTCTGCATTGGTTCTGTAACCGAAGTGGCATTGAATGTCACAATAGATGAGGCTATTTGGTGCAATATATTTCACTTTCTCACTTTTTCATGTTTCCACGTTGTTGAGCACTTCTTTTAGGTGGTGTGAAACCTTCAAACATTGTTGGCACAACTTTAGGAAGTAGGCACTTCAGATATATGCTAATGCTGTAATCACTTTGTTTGAAATGCCTCCTACAAGGGCGGCCAAAACAGCTTTCAGCTCAGGTGCCCTACGAGTTCAGAATGGTCACATATGACTGTTCGAAATGAATGTAATCATTCAGAGAATTGTATTATTTATAGAGTTATACAGTAGCAGTGTTTAATTACAAAGAAACACTTGCAATTAATACATATGTTTAACAAATGCCATGTATCTGCTAACAGCTAATGTACTGCACTGTACATTACAAATATTTATTTAACACAGACGTTCCTTGGCAAATGCAACTACCCTTTGACCTACCATTGTACATGTTTTAAGATTCCTCCTCCTCCTCCTCCTCCTCCTCCTCCTCCTCCTCATGTATTGTTTGCATTATTATGAAATTAAAGTCAGGGGTTGTATCACATACAGCCAATCACAGCTGGTCACACAAATGTCTGTCTGTCAGACAGCTTCTACATTTATATTTTACAATTTTCATTTGTGAGAACAGTTGCTCACATACATAGGTTGTTCCAAAAATAGTTTCCATGAAGCACACAAAATTTCTAACTGTTTTACCACGTGTGTGGAGGAACACATGCGATAGGATTCAAACAGGGAAAGTAGTGAAATTGGGATTCCTGGACATGTTCAGTCCAAATTTCAAGTTTCTTAACAAATGCGTTAATCGTATTAGCATTTTGGCCTTGCAAAGAAATATTGAGTGTGTTTAGGTGTTCACAAGTGTCGCTCAAAACTGCTAAGTCAGATATCCACTCAACATTACTCAAATCTGCTGTTGCTCTTCCGTGCTGCTTCATATATTCATCAATAATGTTCTGAAGATCAAAAAATCTACGAAGCATCTGACCTCTATCAGCTATCTGGCATCACAAAAGTATTGTAAATCTTCAAATTTCTGTTCAGAAGATGCCATTAAACATCTAAATTGACGGTGCTTCAATGCACTGTTCTTTATTATTATGCCATGAGTCACAACATTTGGCAGGTCCACAGATTTTGCAGCTTCTTGGTGTAGAATGTAATGCAAGGTACAAACATTTTCTACACCCTTTTCCTTAAAAAAGGCTTTCAGCTTGCCAACTAACCTTTTGTTATCTCCAATCATCGAGAGAGCTCCATCCATTGCAATTGACACTATCTCGGACCAATATGGATAGCATTTATTTACACACATACAAACAGCATTGAATATATCTTCTCCTTTAGTAGTGCCTTCCAAGGGAAATAATTCTAGCACATCATAACTGTCCGTCATTTAATCCTTCATCAACTCCTCTTACAAACATTGTCAACTGAGCTGTGTCAATCAAATCTGTGCTTTCATCAAGACCTAGAGAGAAGTAACACAAATTTATGGATTTTCACATTCACTTACATTCACTTATCTACTTATATCAGTGAACAACAACTCAATTCTTCGTGAGATACTTTGTCGTGAAAGATGCAAGTGTTTAAAATTAGTTAGTTCCAGCAAATTTGCTCTTAGTGTATCCCTGTTGAAAATGCTTATAAAACCCTAAGGAAAGCGAAAAAATTACCGTAGGAGTGAGTTTAGAAGTGGATGTGATCTCTTCAATATCTGGTGCCCACCTGCCCGTCCCTTTTGGGTGGTTCACTTATTTAGGCAAATCGCACTATGAACACAACAAAAGTAGCCATTTTTTCTCTAAATCACATCCAAAGTGGGAACTGCCAACCTAAATAAAAAGTGAAATCCGCTAAATATGCGATGTGCTGTTGTTTCTGCAAAAGTGAATTTTAGACGCGCAGACCCCTCGGCTACGCCCTGAGGCTGAGTATCTTACCGGTTTTGGCGGCATTCATTATTTATATGTTGCCAGCATTGCGTTAGAGCTAGTGTATGACATAGAGTGACATCTGTTGGACATATAACACATTATTTTCATCGCTGTGGAGGATACACTAAGAGCAGAATGTCGAATAACAACAACTATTATTATTATTATTATTATTATTATTATTATTATTATTATTATTATTATACCTTTCAGTTCTGCGTATTCGGTATGACATGTGCAATAGTGCCCTGTTGTATATTACTTCTGAGCAAATATTCCGGTCTTTCGCGCCCAATATAGAAGACGCTAAGAACCATAGCCGTTAACAGAGTCCATAAATACAAACTCAATTTCAATTATTTCAGAACAAACTATGCCCACTTTCTGCGATTTTGTATATTCAAACTTTACGTTATTTTTTGGGTCATTTCCCAAATATGTTAACATTAATGCAAAATGTTGGAGGTGTACTGCACACGAGATTCATCATAAAAATACACCGACTCTGTGTATTGACGAAAGCAGAAATGGAATAACAAGAGGTGCAAGTGCAGTAAATTTAATCCTCCAGCATATTTTCTGAATAACAGTAGAGTCCAGCTAAATTCCAATAAATTGACAATCCCAAATTTCTTTAAATCTTATTTGTATTCCTAAAATTGTCAACGAAACAGCTAGCTTAACATTTGAATTCTTTGCCAAAGCTTCAGTTTCATAACCTGGTAATATATTGAATACGGCAATAAACTCCTCGGTTTCAACACATACAGATAATGGAGCATGGAGAACTAAAATATGCCGAGCTTTAAATATTAACTTTGGTATTCAAAACGTATAAAATCTGTGAATAAAACACGTGCTTTAGCATTTCCTATTATAGCTCAAAATCTACTTAGATTAGGTTGAAAACACACAAACACATACATCATTACATGCCTGGGTAACTTGATGAGCTCAACTTTGAGGTATATCCACAAAACAAGTTAAAAATCGTGTATAATTCTCGATTTTCAGCGTCTTCAATAACAACTGCAAAGGATTCAAAGGTTTGTTTGGAATTCCAATGGCGAAATTGTACCAGGTGACCACAGTAGACAATAAAAACCGACATGGCAATGGCCACACTGTAAATATTAGAGCCCAAGAAGTTTAGGGGGAAGGTCATTCTGCTTCTGGCAGCCGACGAGAGCGAATGTCTGTAATTTCCACGACTCAAACCCAGGAGGTTTTTGAGTGGTCACTTGTGGCCACTCTATATGCATTCTGCGCTTCGCCTAACATTTAGATCACCTTCTACCAGATCTGCGACTACAAGACTGCTGCACTGCGATAGTTGTGAGGCAAAAGGTAGTCCATAAACCTATCCCTCTTCCCCCTGCAAACCTTTGAGGTGACATCAGTGTGTGTGTGGAACTAGGAGACTCGGAGGTTATCATAGGCTCTATTTACCACCCACCTGCTAGGCTGTATGTACCTGTTGACTACTAATCCATTTTAGCCATTCATTCTTGCGTGATTTTGGCGGGTGACTTTAATGCCAAACACCAGCGTTGGCATTCGGGCCCCCGTGTAAATCCAAGAGGCAATAATTCCCTTGATAGATAGAGATACCCAGTTAAGAGTATTGTGTCCCTTGCAACTCACACACCATCCGCAAGGTCGACGATTACCATCTGTTATCGACTTTGCGATCATCAACCATTACCGCTACCACATCACGCTAACATCACTTACGGCACTTCATTCCGATCATAACCCCGAGTTGGCAGAAAACAACACCCGGGTTGCCAGTAATGACTTTTCTGGTCACTCCAGAGAAATCGATTGGGAATGCATCAAGGTTTGCCACAACGATTCAACCCCACAGAACCCCAGGATAACAGACATACCCTCCCTGGAAACATCAGTTAAATCCCTCACCACCACACTGGTACGAATAGTTCACAATCTTACCAAACAAACGCGTTCACCCTCTGATCAAGAGATCCTACCACTGGACATTGAACTCCTTATCCGCCATTCTTGGGCAGCCCGAAGGCTATACCAACGTCGCCGGACGCCACACATTCGAGGACTCCTAAAGCAGCTACGCCGGGAGGTCCGCGACCTCTGCATGTGCAAAAGGTGAAAGTGTGGGAGGCCACAATGGCTCGACAGGACCTTGAGGGTGGTGACGTCTGGAGGATAGCTAAAAATCTCCATCGCCAACGAAACTAATATACCTCCCCGCTTCAAGGTAACCTAGGCCTTGTGTATGAACCCCAAACCAAAGCAAATGTGCTTGTCAACTATCTTGAGGACATCTGCAGTCCGAGAGAAAACCATATTGCCATGCAACTATTATCATAAAGGCTACAATTGTGCAATATCATGTTGCTTTTTCTTTTAAGTAACTTTGACCGGAGATGTTACATACGTAAAACATTAAAAGTAATAAAAGAACGACATATTTTAAAAGGTATAGCAAGAGCCGCATACCTGTAACGGTTTCCTTCCATGGTACCATTCTATCGTTGGCCTGGGGCTTCCAATGGCTTCACACTCCAGTTCAATTCGTGTGCCCGCGTTCACAGTTACCAGAGTTGGGGGAAAGGCAGATATTTTCAACCAGTTATGTCCAGGAAATCCTCCACCATTATCGCCTGTGTATTGACAGAAAGCAACATTTAATCAGTGTGTGTATGTATACAGACGTACATTTGTTCTTAAGATTTCAGCCTTCCATGAGCATTTTCAGAGTACTCTATAAATAGAGCACAGTAATGCCTCATCTCTTCCATACGTGGAGGAAGAAATTAGGCGCCGCGCCGTAAAATTTTACAACTCTTTGCCACACCATCGCAGCGCTCTCGCTCGGTCTCTTGGAGGTTATAACACCAGACAACGCTGCTTGAGGTGTCATCGGGTCCCCCACATGGTATGCGGGCACACCAGGTAACACAGGAGCAATTCTAAATAGCAGCTAAAACTGACCTCCTCCTCAATCTTCCAAGACTGTCAATAACTGTCAATAGTATCCCTGAAAATAATGCTTTTTAGGAAAATACCCATACGTCAATGATGCACAAGCCGTTGCACCCTCCCGTAGCCATTAAGGAGCAAATCTTACTAGCTCCCTTCATTCCAACTACCCATCATCCTGCAATCCCCCATCCTGTCTCTAAGCGGTTAAACTCTAACAAGGGTATGTACACTTTCATAGTCCATCGGGCTGCCCTTAGACTGTCAACACTGGATTGGATTGGCTAGCCATGTCGTATCACTACAGTAGTACACCAGAAATGAAAGTGTTTCTAATGCTTACAAGAAAAGCACCCGATGTGCCAGAATAAGTAAATAAACTCTTGATGCCTAATGAAACAGGGTCGGTCTTAACAGATGTGGGGCCATGTGCAAATCTTCACCGCGGGGCTCCTAAAACTATGGATATATCAAAACACTACTAGTAGCAAACAAACCACTTGCCATTGGGGTTTCTTCGAATTTTGTTAAAATTCAAGATGAGATAAAGGTTCACACTTATTGTTTAGTATACACCCTTATTAAAGTGTTCTAGCTGCACGGTAAAAAAACTATATGCTCCTTACATTTTAAAAGCGACCCAAAACATTTACAACAAAACAAAAAAGTTTGTCGGTATATTTTGAATACGTGAGCCATTTCCATATCTTTTCTCTCCATCAAATACAGTTCTTATGTAAAACTGAGACAAAAATGTTCTACCGTTCTCATTTAAAAGACAATAAAAATGTATAACTTTACCAAGGTCTCCCTTTAACTACTATGGTTCTTAGCGTCCCACTCAACATTGGGCGTGAAAGACCGGAAATTTTGCTCAGAGGCCTCTTTAACAGGTTTGAGGTTCTTTTACGTGCTGTAAATCTACAAATTGGGACCACCGGCTTTACTTCCCTTCCATGTTCAGGATTTTCATGGCCGGGTTTCAACCCACGACCTCGGGAACTAGAGACAGCACGACCCTAGACCACGGAGGACGATTAGGGCTACGTTTGGGATAGAAGGTGGGTCACAGTCCAATACTTCATTTTCTTTTTCACCTAATGCACCAGATGAGAAGTCGATACGTTAAGGCTGTCGTCATTTACGTTTAAAATATAGGCTGAAGAAACTTTTCGAAAGCATCTTTTTGTGAGTTCAAAATCTGTTCACGATATAACTTTTTTGGGCTTTTTGAGCATGTTATTCATATTTTCGAAATTTGTCCCTTTCACGAGACATTTCGCTCTCGGTACTTTAAACTTTACAATATAACAAAAAATACTCTTTATTCCAACATACATTGAACATGCACACAACACATGAATCATTGTGAAACCGAAAAACGAACATAGTTTAACCTTACATCAGTCACAACAGGTAACTTGCCGTTACAGACAGTCCACTGCTTCATTACGAATGACGGCGGAGAGAACCGAATTATATGGGCCAGCTTTCGTGATGTCCATGCATATGCGTATATTTTACGCATTGTTTCAAACACACTGACAACGCGCTATGATATAAAAATGGTACTAATTATCTCGGCCGCCCTATTTTCTTCATGCCGCATTTCTATTTGTAATTTGCTCTCACTAAAGCATATAATTTATTTCAAATTACTTTTTTGTGGCATCAGCCATTTCCGATATAGCCATTAATATTGTTTTGAATTGATCAATACATTGTAAATCCCTTCGGAAGGGAAGTGAAGACGCTGGTCCCGCGTCGTAGATTTATTGCACATAAAAGAACCTTGAGCCTGACAAAGAGGCCTCTGAGCAAAATTTCCGCCCAATATAGAATAGGACGCTAAGGGCCACAGCAGTTAAAACTCAATTTAATTTGACTCTGATTCCATCGACCAAGAAAATAAACAAGTGAGAACTATTAGAACTGGAATTGCCTTTGCCAAACTTAATAATTTGTTATTCGACAATCCAAAATTAATTTACAGCAGCGCAACTATCCATAGCTACTGCATTATTGCCAACCTTTTTATTTCACTAATGGGCAGTTCTTTTTCGTTTATATCCATATAACACTAATATTACCAATAAAGAACCTAAACCATCTGGGATATTAATTTAAAGAAATAGAAATGAAACTGAGTAACATGAATATGAGGGAGTGCCCACACGCAAGCACACACATATACGTGAATTCTCTGTGAATTTTCTCTGCTTGTAATATTGGAATAGGCTTCTGAATTAGAATGCAAAAAGCGTTGGGCAGTAAGTAAGTGCTACTCTCCTTTGTATTTTGTAGCTCCGTGTCGAATTCCATGTTTTGGAAAAAGAAAGAATAAGAACCACGTCGAGAAGCGGAAGATGGAATACCTATGTGAGCATTATCTACTTATTTTAACAAATGTTCAAGCGTTTAATGAATTTTTAAGACAAATAGAACTCTTACTTATATCAGTATAAAATGTAGTTCTGATTCTAATTAAAGAAAATTCTAAAATATCATGCCAGCTCCCACCCCCCCCCCCAAAGTGCTTATTTCCAATGCATCGGCATGTATAAAAGGAATTGATCAGTGGCGCGTAAGTGGCAAGAATAACAACTACGTGTCGAACAGCTGTATCGCAGCTCGCAATGCAGTAGCAGCAGCAGTAATGTTGACAGGCTGAAGGCCGCCGTTTAACCACTTGTTGGTAAGGAAGAGGGTTGCAGGGTGACGGTTGAGGATGAGATGGGGAGTGAAGGGCTTTGCTCAGTAAATTTCCTCCTTACTTACATTATACTTCCTCTAGCACCTAGGTATATTAGGTAGAGTAAGTTTGAATGCTACCGTAAATTCGATATAGAGATTTCACCAGAAATATGTTTTCAGGTCCCTGAATAAAAAAGACAATTTTAGAAAAGGTTTGCGCGCATATGTCTGTGCGTCTGTGAACAGCATAACTCAAAAAGAAAAGTCAGATACATTATTTTTACTTTCTCTACCACATGCATAGTAGGTGGAGAAAGTATTGCATTCCACCCAAAAATTCCATACCGAGATTTCATCGGAAGTACATGTTTTCAGGCCCCTGAGTAAAAAAAAAAACATTTTTAGAAAAAGATACGTGCGGCGTGTTTGTGAACAGCATAACTCAAAAACGAAAACTCCAATAAATACCAAATATGGTATTTAAGTTCAGCACCTTCCAAAGATGCGACACTTAAGATTTTGAAGAAAATCCCCCCACCCCAAACTATCTTTTACATGGAACATTTTTAGACATTTTTTATTTTCTAAAAAATAGCACTAATGATTTTGATTAAAATGTCATATATTACAGATATTTACATGACAAATAAAATGTATACTTATCTTGATTTTTGTGGGAATAAGTCCTCTTTATTCAGAAGGAATTTATATAATCTTGTATAACTGGTAAACGTTAAGCGATAGACGAAAACGCACTCACAAGAAATGTAGTTCTCTTTAATACACACAATTTATTTCAAATGCATTAGCCATTTCCGAGATATTCGTTATTAATGGTTCGAATTGTTCAATACTTAGTCATTCTTTAAAGTCCTGTCAACATTCAATTGTTCCTCGCGATTCCATGGAAACAGTGTGGGATTTTAAGGCCTGTTCTTAAACATTTGACTATCGCTGTTCCCTTTGAATGTATAACGAAATGTGTAATGTAGCTCTTTCTGTAAACGTTTATTTGGCTTAAAATGAAGTAAATAATAAAATAAGGTTTAGTAAGACTAGTTTGTATCCCACTAATAAACGATAGAGGGTAGAGAAAGTCCTGTGAATGTATCAAATCAGACTTTTTTTTAACCAGTGGTATGAAGAACTTCAAAAAAATCCCCCTATTCCAAACTACCCTTTACATGGAAAATATCTCTATTTTTGTTCTCGTTTGTTAACGATTTTGCGATATTGTTCCGTATCTATCAATAGGTCCGATGTCGCTATACTGATAATACTCGCACATCTGAATTCATCTGAATTGCTTAAAGTAAGTGAATAAATATAATAAACACATGCATTCCTTGTTTGCACAGTTTAACATATTGAAACACAACAAAATTAACACAAATATGTTCGCTAAAGTCCGCCAGTGGCGTTACATGCACACGTATTTCACCCGAGGCACTGTGGTAGTTTTCCTTCTATTGCCAACATTACAGTGCCTTATTTCTGACTCCGGGCCGGCTGCTTCACGGCCCGCTGCTGCCGCAGGACCACACGTTGCTGCCGGCCGAGTTAAGTACTCACAGGCCCTGAACTCAAGCGCATAGCTTGCCGGCAATTCAAGCGCATAGCTTTACATGCATACATGAATACAATAACCGCATACCTTTATCATAGAAGGTGTTGGAAACGATATCCTTATGCTGCCACGCATCTCTCACACCTTTTAAGGAAATTTCCATTAACAGCATTAATTCTTCTTCTGAAATTGCAATACTTTCTCTTCTGATATTATCTTTCAGTTCTTCCAACGTATGCGGATGTTCTGCTACACTTTATTTTTTAAGTTCCCCCATAAATAAAAATCGCATACCGTAAGGTCTGGGGAGCGCGGTGGCCATAGTCCTTTACTGATGGCCCTATCTTCAAAAATTTCCGCAATTAATTTCAACAAGTGATCAACTGAATGTGCTGTAGCAGAGTCTTATTGAAAATATGCCTAAGTGCATTTAATGTCACAAATATTCCAGGAATGGTGTGATTATTGTATCGTTGTACCTCTGTCCATTAACTGCAGCCTCAAATAATATAGCCCTATAATTCCGTACGCATTCACAGCACACCAAACACCAATTGTCTGGTCATGCAATGGCATTTCGTGTACAATATCGAGTTTTTCTGCACTCCAGTATCTGTTCTTTTGTGTCGATACATGGCCATTTAAAGAAAACCACGCTTTGTCTGTGAAAAAAATTAACTTTCGGTCCATAAGGCCATCATTAACTTTGCCCGACACCCAATTGCAGAAATTTACTCTACCCAAAGTATCACGTGGTTGCATTTCTGAACTACGGTTATCTTATAAGGTTTTAATTTTAAAAGTTTAGTGGCTCTCCAAGCCGAGAGTTGTGAATTTCCCGTTTCCTGTGGTAACTTACTCAGAGATTTTTTGGGCTATGTTCTAGCCTTTGCCCTATCTCATCAAGTTTTTCCTCTGTAAGAACACGGCGAGATACTTTGGGTTTCTTATCAAGAACAGAACCCGTTTCTCTAAATCGGTTTATAAGGCTTCGAACTGTCTTTCTGTGAGGCGCACGAAATCCGGGAAATCTTTCAATAAGTTGTAACTTGTCTACAAGACACTGTTCGCACGTAGGAAACATACATGAAAATGAGATGTTCTAAAGTAAATGCACTTCTTGGCATTATAACAGGACTATCACACTTTAACCACAAAGAACAAAACACGAACTCGCGCTAGCAATGGTCGCACATGCACTGCCGCGTGGAGTGGAGGGACAACAGCGGGAGCCAGAACTGATTAGAAGCAGTGTGTGCACGCAGCTACACCCGTCAAGCTGCCGGCCAGGAGTCGAAAATAAGGCAATGTAGATCAGAACACAGTGACCAAAGCACGCGAGACAAGCGTGCATTCCTAAAGGATGTTTATGATATAAGCTAAGGTTTCTGATTCACGGAGGTTATGTTAGGTTTAGTGTTTTTATAGGTATTAGTTAATGAGCACCAGCGGTCGCGAGCGAAGCAAGCGTGCGTTCCTTAATGTTGGCAGAACCTATCTGAAAATGTCGCCAGATTTTGCTATATAAACGAGTCAACTAGTTTGGGCGGGCTGCTGAACCAAGTTCCTTCCTCGAGACATCTCCTATTAAATCAACTCCTCATTACCTCTAGATTCCTCTACATATTGAATTTAATCGATTCCGTAAGTATTATGCAAGTTTTTTTTTAAATTTATGGACTCTTTAACTGCTGTGGTCCTTAGCGTCCCATTCTATATTGGGCGTGAAAAACCGGTAATTTTGCTCAGAGACCTCTTTATCAGGCTTGAGGTTCTTTTACGTGTCGTAAATCTACGACAGGTTTGAACCCGCGACCTCGGGAACTAGAGGCTAGCATAGTAACGACTACACCACGGAGGACGACTATTATGCAAGTTATAGCCTTATTGACATATACGGAACTTTGTCCACGATTTTGTTTAAAATATTCAAGATATTATTTACCTGCATAATAAAATAATATCTTGAATTTTCTCGAAATAGCCTGCAGACTTCTCTTTATTCGGAATGGATTTTGTATGCTTTTGTATACCTGGCAAAAACACAAGAGATAGACCAAAACTTGATACAAAAAATATAGATTTCTTTAAAACATACAACTTGTTTCAAGTAACTTTGTAGCAGCAACCATTTCCGAAATATTGGGTTGAGTTTTTCAACATTTTACAGTTTAGAACTACTGGCACCATTCCATTGTTTCTCGCAATGTCATGGTAAGAGTATGGAATTTCAAAGCCAGCATATAGCATCCAGTTCTTAAACATTTGACTATCGGTTCTAGCTCCTCTATTCCCTTTTGTCTACAACGAAATGTGTAAAAAAAACTATTTCTGTAAATATTTATCTCAATTAACATTAAGTAGATAGAAAAATAAGCGTTTGCGAAAACAATTTATAGAAGCTATATAAAAATAAAAGATAGTAACAAGAGAAAGTCGCGTGAATGGAAAGATTTTCTGGTTAACGTTTAACTCTGAAGATTTTATTTAGGTCAGATATACAGGATAGACCATTTAAGTTGAGACTGTACAATATCTCCAAAGCTAAGCGTTGTAGAAAGAAATGTCTTTAATAAAAGTTGCTTGATATTATGGGGGAAAGTAAATGCTATTAGTCCTGTTTTGTTTGGAGGACGTTATGATGGTCATTTTAGGGTAAATTTGATTTTTTAAACGGGAACCTTCATTTTATATCTTGTTTTCTCATTATAAAATGGTTTATAAAAAGTTTCTTATTTTGTGATGAGGAATAAGGAAACAAAATAAAAAATGTTGGTTCCCAATTAGGAAACGTTACTTGACCCTCAAATGACCATCAAATGGATGGTCCAACCATTTATTACGCTCCTCGTACACAGCCATTCAGAATTTTCGTTGTTATTTACGTTGATGTAAGAACAATTGCAAAGTGCTTTATACAAACGTTGTTTACTTTTTTATGAGTGAGAAAACAACATAAAAACGTAGGCTCCCATTTTAAAAAGTTTAATTGACCCTAAAATGGTCATCGCAACGTCCTCCAAATAAAACACGACTAATGGTATTTACTTACCCCCGTAATATCAAGCAACTTTTATTAAAGGCATTCCTTTCTACAACGCTTAGTTTTGGAGATATTGTAGTCTCAACTTAAATGATCCACTCTGTACAATCCATTTATAGCCCAGATAATATGACTACGCAAAATGTAAATGGAATTCCGTATATTTTTGTTTAGAGAATCCCAAAATATTAGCAGCTGTGACTGATTTTCTATAAGATCTTACTTTTTGTAAGATAAGTTTTCTGGGGTAAATTGTCATACTGTTTCCCTCGTTTGTGTCACTTTTGCCCGCATTAGGTCTTACGCTGCTCTAACGTAATGCTGCCAACATATGAATAATGCCACCGAAGCCGGTAAGATACTCAGCCTCAAAGCGTAGCCGAGAGATTGAGGGCCCTCAGCCTCAAAGCGTAGCCGAGGGATGTTTTTTAGAAGGAGAGGAGTGCAGCAAGTTGCGGAGGGATCTGCGCGTCTAAAACTCCAATGATTCACGTTCACAAAACAACAGCACATCGCATATTCAGTGCATTTCACTGATTATTTAGGTTGGCAGTACCCACTTTGCATGGAAAAATGGCTACGTTTGTTTTCTTCCTAACGCTATTTGCCTATATAAATAAAACACTTAAAACGGGTGGGTAGGTGGGTACTAGATATTGGAGAGACCACATCATGTTCTAAAATCACTCCTAAGGTAAGTAATTTCATTGCTTTTTCACTTCCTTATTCCTAATTTAGGTGGGCAAAAGAAAGATCTAATGCGGGCAAAAGTGACACAAACGAGGGCAACAGTATGACAATTTACCCTTTTTCTGAGTACCTATATGTGAAAGAGAAACTACTATATATAAACGATGTATAGTAATATCACGTTTAAAGCACCGAATCTTTGACTATGCTAGATTGACTCACCTGGATTTTCCTCTGGATTCAGCGAGTTCTGTGGGAACAACAGAAGAAGGAAAAATGTATTAGTATTTTGAAAAATTAATTGTTGCTCAACTACTGTTGAGCTCTATTTTGCGGCCATTAAAAAATTATATATCTAATATATGACCATTCTAAAAATTGATGTGTAATCTCCAGCATTTAAAAAAATGAAATTTACATGACAGAAATGTTCTCTAATTTGCAATTTTTTTTATTACGAGGGGATTCTTAAAGTTCTTTGTTGACTCAGAGATATCGGGAAGATGGCCTTATTACCATGGTAATTAAGTGGCATCGTTTAGATGGCGTACTGTAAAGTTTCAGACGCCTAAGTGTTAAGTCACTTGTTTGTAACGATCGTGTAAATAATCTAGTGTTAACATGTTCCACATAATGGATAAAACTGAAGCACAAGCTGCGATACAGTTATTCGTTTTGAAGGGTTTAACCCCAACACAAATACTGAAGGAATTAGATTCGACATTAAAGGATTCTTCATCTTTGTTTTTGACACCCAAAAAGTGGGCTGCTGAATTTAAGCGTGGTTGTACATCCATTCAAGATTATGAACGCTTAGGGGTCCCAAAATAGCTACGACCGCCAAGACTGTGACAAATATTAATTCAATGTCACAGACAGAAGATACGCGAGTTGTTTGATATTGCAAAGACTTCAACTTGCCCGAGAGGTTGAGAAGGACTGCTTGCGCTCAGAGCTTATCGGTTCAAATCTCGCATTAGTTATTTCTATTTTATATTGTTAATTTTATGACTGGGTGTGTAGAAAATAATATTGCATTAATATACCTCTAGCATTTTAAGTTTTAGGCATATCTATGCACACAAAAACATAGTTCTCTATCACTTGCCTAGCAGGACTCTATGACGGTCGGCCCCTTAAATTTATTTTATGCTAGTTTTCAACTTCGACATAGGCCCTAGGCAAATGGTGGAACGCCTGCCGTCTACCAAGTAAACTCAATAGCTGTCTAACTCCTTCTCTTAGATTACTTATTAGAAAGATTAAGGTCTTTCTTGGAATCAGAATCATAGTCTAATAGTGTCACCCTTCAACACCCCTCCAGCTCCACGCAACCGATAACCCCCTCAATGAAATCCCTGAGCTACCCCTCTCGCCCATTCCTTCCCATCACACCAGCAGACGTCCCATTTAGTGAAGACGCCGAGGCGTCGCCGTGTCAAATAGAGGCGACGTCAGAATATCATCTAGGTTTTAAGTTTTTGTTATGCTTACCCCAAATTTTCATCATGAGTGCGCCTAACTGTGCACATTATATTACTGTTATCGTAACCCGAACCAACCTATGGCTGGGTCTGAGAATCCTTTCACGAAGTCATCTCCAAGTGTAGGTTAGCACTCATGTCCGCCTCAATTGCATTCAGGCCAAGAAGCGTTTTAGGTGACAGTGAGCGCATACTTGCATCCATTAATTTATGTGGGTTTTACTCTAAGAGCAATAAAAAATGTATATTCCATACTCGCCTGAAAACGCGCACAAGATGGAAATTATTTAATGTTCCTTTCGATAGTGTTGTAGCTTACCTGTTCCTCCAAATGTCCACTCTGCAAATTATTGCCGAGGCTGCCTTTTGACGCTACAGCTATAATAATCGCTGTGGTCAGTTCAATCAACACCATCTGAAAACAGGAGCAGAATGTGAAAAATGTAAATGTGCCAGTTGGTACCTGTAAAGCGAGCAAAACTAATCCCAGCATCTTTCTTTTTTGCGTGTTTGGAGCTTTGTTTTATTATTATTATTATTACTATTATTACTATTCCCATAGTAAGTAGGGCAAGTATTGTATTCCACCAAAAAATTCTATGTTGAGACTTCAAAGCAAATATATGTTCTGAGGCTCATGGAACCCCAAAAAAGCATTTTTAGAAAAAAAGGTCCTGTGTGTGTGTGTGTGTGTGTGTGTGTGTGTGTGTGTGTGTGTGTGTGTGTGTGTCTGTCCGTCTGAGAACAGCACAACTCAAAAACGAATAGCCGGGAAAATATCAAAGTTGGTATTTAGGTTCAACATCTTCCAAAGATGCGACACGAAGATTTTCAACAAAATCCCCAACCAACTATCCTTTACATGCAACACTTTTCGAAAATTTTTATTTTCTAAAAAATGACTAGCGATTTTCATTAAATACCATATATTAAAGACATTTACATGAAAAATAAAATGTATATCTTGAATTTTCTGGGAATAGTGTGTGAAGTTTTCATTCGGACGAAATTTTGTATAATCTTGTATAACTGGTAAACGTTAAGCAATAAACGAAACGTACTACAGAAAAAATCTCTTTAAAACACAATTTATTTCAAATAACTTTTTTGTAGCATCAACCATTTCCGAGATATTCATTATTAATGGTTCGAATTGTCCAATACTTTGTCATTCTTTTTAAGTCCCGACAATTTTCAGTGTTTCTCGCGATGTCATGGAAACAGTATGGAATTTTAAGGCCAGCATATAGCGTCCAGTTGTTAAACATTTGACTATCGCTATTCCATATACACGTAAGCTTTCATGGCCAGTGTCTTAAGTTTTGTGTTCTAAAAATTCCTGGCTGTTTTGCCGTGGTCTGCAAGTTAAAATACTACTCTCTCCACAGAGAGAAGCGACGATGACAAGATCTCTGAAGATCCCTCACAGACAGAGACGAAACGTCAGGCCAAACGTATTATAACCTGCAGACCACGGCAAAACAGTCCGCAAATTTTAGAACACAAAACTGCCGTTGTTCCCTTTATATCTATAACGAAACGTGTAAGGCAGCTATTTCCGAAAAGGTTTATCTCCAGTAAAATAAAGTAGATAGGAAAATAAACTTTCGTAGGAATAATTTGTATACCCACTAATAAGCGCTAGAGGGTAGAGAAAGCCATGTGAATGTAACACATGAGATTTTTAATTTCTGTTGATTTGGCTTATGAGGAATTTATTAATTTTTACACATTGCGTTAACAATCTATATATTTTAACTTTAATCGTAAAATATCTGAGTAAGTAATCAAAAGTTTATCTTTTATTTATGCTTTAAAACATTAAAATACTTTATATGAACAATTACCTACATCCGAATGTAACAGTGGGCGTGTGTCTATTAGCATCGCTTTGTCCATCCGTCCATATGCATTGAGCAACGCACCGACGCGGGTATCGTTTAGGCACGGATTCGTGAAAGGAAAGTCTGCGATCCAAATTCCACAGGACCGTCCTCCCTGACTGAGGTTTCCCCCAAGTTTTCCTCAGTCCGCATAACTGGAAAATGCCGAGGAGGTGGTACCCTAAACTTAGATCTGAAACGTTTCCCAAAATATCATCGAGTTTTTCCTCATGAAGAGAAAAGGAAATAAGAACATTGCAACTTAATTTCGGTTTCTTATCAAGAATATACGCCGTTTTCCTGTCTATTCACAAGATTATGAACTGTTTCTCTGTGAGACGAACGAACAGCAGGGAATCTCTATAAATCGCTCTCTCACTTCTGCACAAGTGCTCGTTGCCATAAAGATTCTGTGTGCTAAAGTATACGAACTTTTTGGTATTATAACAGCAATATAGCACTGAAACAGGTGGTATCGCAATGTACTATCCTCTGTACAGCACAGACTTCCCGTCAAATGATTAGCCGGAACACGGAGGGGAGGTAAACTGGAACAGAACCGGTTAGAAACAGCGCAGTGCAGGGCAAGCAATTCCCCGTAATATAGTCATGCGTCGAAACGAAGACTCTTGTACGAGGCGTATTCCAAAACTAAGGTCCGTTTGGTCAAACAACAACATCGCTCATGCGACAAGGTGTTTATCGACAGTAATATGTGCCTATATATACTTTACTTTTCCACATAATCGCCGTTCACATCTCTACACTTGCTGTAACGCTGCACCAGCTTCTTTAACCCGTCGGTATAGAAGTCTGCCGCCTGGGACTTGAACCACTTAATAACGCTCGTCTTGAGCTCATCGTCGATTTGAAATCATTGTCTCCACCCAGCCACCGTTTCAAATGCAAGAAGAGGAAATAGTCGCTTAGTGCCAGGTCGGGACTGTATGGAGGGTGGTCAAAGAGTTCCCAACGAAATTCTTGAATCTTCTCTTTGGTTTTGGCAGCGGTGTGCGGGCGTGCGTTGTCGTGCAGGAGGATGATGTCAGACGACAGTACCCCGCGGCGTCGATTTTGGATCGCACGTCTCAGTTTGGTAAGCGTTGCAAAGTATACCTCAGCTGTAATTGTTGACCCACGGTCCATGAAATCATTCAAAAGGCCGCCCTTTTGGTCCCAAAATATGGTAGCCAACATTTTTCGATTCGTGTACGGCCATTGCTTACACTCTTTTGGGTATGGGTGAACCGGAACGGCGCCACTGCATTGACTGTTGTTTCAATTCTGCGATGGTGGTCATCGCAGCCTTCGGATCCCCAAGCGGCGACCTTTGTGCAGTAGCCAAACACTTGTTCCCTACCCTCCCTAACCGCAAGCACCATAAAATCTTAACAACGCTTTGCTTTGGTGGAGCTGGAGAAAGGACCACGTGTTGTGTTTAAGGGATGGGAAGACCCTACTAATCGTTTACTGATGGGTTTATGGTCAGGCTTCAAAGCTTTCCGTTCGCTTTGAAGCCGGTTGGGGAAAGGATGCCCGCGACTAGTTTACGCTATCGATGTCTCGTCGCCCGTAACAATGTGAGAAAACAAACCATCTCCATCTTGTCTATAGCGCTCAAAAAACTGCCGTGCACTACGCATTCTGTGCTGACCAGTGAGCAGTTTTGGCACCCACCTCGCACAAAGTTTCCGATATCGAAGCTGTTCAGTGACAATTCTGTAAAGTGAGGTTCGAGCATCATTTGGGAATTCATCAGCCAGACCACTAATCGTCAAACGCCGATCACTTCGAAGTTTTTGGTTCACTTGCTCAACGATGTCGTCGGTCCGAATACTGGGCCTACCACTTCGCTCTTCATCGTGCACATTTGTGCGGCCATTTCGAAATTCTCGACACCAGTGTCGAACTTGTATATCACTCATTATGTCCGGTCCATACACGAGGCATAACTCACTGTGGATGTCCGCAGCTGACGATCCTTTTGCCAGCAAAAATCTAATCACACCGCGCACTTCACAACTGGCGGGATGTACGATTGTCGCGGCCATTGTGATCTATCACCGACTGACAAACGCCTACTGAGTCACACCAACACTGAGATAGGTTCCTCAGGAGTCGGTAGACAACGCTTGCATGCGTGAAACGTCATTCAGGCCTACCATACATTAAATATTGTTCGCTGGATTTTAGTTTTGGAATACGCCTGGCATTAATACCACTAAAAATCTAAAAGTTCAAATAATAATGTAAAATTCTAAATTTAATAGCCCCAATGGTACTTAGAGAATCAAATTACGTTACAATGGTCTGGTTCCCTTCACGTTAAGACGTCCGTAGAAACGAACGAGGCGACATAACAGCAAAAGAAGTAATTCACCTTCAGGAATGGAGTGATTTCCGATTAAACAGTGTACGACAACTGTTGCACCCTCTGTTTGAAACATACATAGTACTTATATTTAAAGATATTAAGCGCACTATGCACAATAACTAGTCTTACCCAACGTAAGTCTTCGTACTAGACACAAAACTTACTTATATTCATTTACTAAATACATAGCCGTCGTTTTGTGGCCCGGCAACGATCGCGTGTATGCGTGATTCCCTGCACTGCAGTGATCTCGGTATGCTCGCTAGCTTACAGCGGTTAATCACCCGCTCAAAGCTCCGCTTATCGGCTGTGAATGTCAACTGTTAACTACTGCCGTGTGTTCGTGCTGTAAAATCTACAGTTTTTGCATTGTGTATCTCAAAAGCGCAAGCTTATTCAAACATCTATGTTGTGTGTGAGTTACTTTAGAGTATTCTTATTATTGTTGCTGTACTTGTCTTATTAGTCCATTGAAACACCTACCGAAATATTCACCCTTCAACAAAGTATTTTAATGTACATTACATACGTAAAAAACGAATCATGTAAACCAGAGTTGGTCAGTTTTGCACCAACAACACAACACAACGCAACCCTCACAAGAAACATGGAAGTAAGGCATTGCTGCGAGGGAAGAGGGGTACTTGACTTGTATTTTTATTTATGGACGCTCTTTAACTGCTGTGTTTCTTAGCGTACCATTCTACTTGCAATAACTGACATGCATGCACACGTCGAGCCAGGTCACCATCTGACCACCCATTAACAATGGTTGGACGAACACATTTCAGTTTTAAATCTTTCTTTATGTGGTCTCGCATTGTCGATGTCGGAATGCCCAACTCTGCAGAATATTTGGTAGTGATTTCACCGGGAAATGTTCAATTGATGCTTCCACAGCGCACAAGTTTCAACTCGAGTGCTCAGTCGCCCACTGCGTTGTACATCGAGAACACTTCCCGTGGCAAACTTTTTCTCTCCCACACGTTGGAGGTGACGGTGGTGCTTTGCCAAAACGCACCACGAAGTTGTTCTGGATATCCTGCATTGTTTGTCCGGTGTATCGGCATTCGTGGACCCACACAGTAGACACCAAACGCTCTTCCACACTAAAAGGACTTATATTGGCCAAAACTTTACCAGTCATTTTGAGCGAGTATTGCTTCCGGTATTACTATCGGCGTTGTCAGATGTATCGGCCCTATCGATAATCGATTATACATTCGATAATTCGTATTACACATTTCCTTCCTTCTTTGCTTCATAGAACCGGGTTAAGGCAGTGTAAAGGAAACTTCCGCTCGCCCTGTATATTGGACCTGAAAGACCGGTAATTTACTCAGAGGCCTCTTTATCAGGCTTGAGGTTCTTTTACGTGTCGTAAATCTACGACACGGGACCACCAGCTTTACTTCCCTTCCGAAGGAAGCCATGCTAAGGATTTTTACGTCCGAAAAAATCCATTGCCTTCCGCCGAGTTTGAACCCACAACCTAGAAAAGGGGATAGTTACGGTTGTAGAGCTCCTGCAGTGACGGTTGATAGCAGTTTAGTTCACTGTTACATTGTGTTTAGGTTGATTTTCCACATTTTTTCAAGGTTTTTCACTCTCCTTGTAAGGTTTCTAGAAAAATTAATATTATTAAAATTGGGAAGTAGTTTCAGAAATTCGCCTTCTTGAAAACGTTTTAGGGACAGCGATCCCCCAGGTAAATACGTAACTAGCATATTTAGTTTTGTACTTACAGTCATCAATTTTCGGGATTTTCTGTACAATGTTCTTTGAAGTTAACTCCTGCTATAGTTTTGTGCGTTCAATTCCTAAAACAAATATAATAATAGTAAACACCTCCCCGTGCAACATATACTTTTAATTTCACCACATGAAACATGGCATGTCTTTGGATGTTGCCTCTAAATAAGCCATGTAATGGTTTTGAACAAATTAAACATTCTTTCTTTCTACACGGCAAAAGGCCTCATCCTCCCATTTTGCACGAAATTTTCGTTTTCCGGAAAACGGTGGTCTAATACACAATGCCATCATGAACTCCACCATTGAACTGTTTACTTCCTACCACCACCCTCTTGCCTCTAGCTAGCAACACTGACCCAGGCTGTGTGCACTTTCAGTCGCGTTACGTTGTGACTACACTCCGAGTCGCGACACAACCTTTGCCCACCTCTGATGTAGACAATTTCGGAAGACATTTCCTGGTATTTCAGCTCCAAATAGAGACACTGTCACATGTCTGGTTAACACGTTTCGGACAACGGGATCGCTAAACGCTAAACCTAGAAAGCGAAAAACACATGTTGTAACGGAAGAAAAAAAATTGACGAAATTGGTGCAAGTTTCTAAGACGTATTGCACAGCAAGTGGGTATTTGGAAAACCTCTGTCCATACAGCTGCTAACATTTTAAAATTGAAACCCTACAGAGTGGCTGTTGTTGATGAATTACAACCTCGTGATGACGAGGAATGCCAGAATGGCTCAATGCAGATGAACACCACTTATAACAAGCTTAGTACTCATTATAGTGCATGTTATTATTACGCACGAGTATGTAACGCAGGACTTTTAGAACGGAAAACCCCCGTGCGGAGCACGCATACACGCGAGCCAGGCCAGGTCATAAAACGATGGCTCTGTACAACTCTATCTTGAGCGGCAAACATCCAGCAGAATTGCAGAGAAAACCAACAGAAGCGTCGATATAATACAAGGACAGCTTTTGTAAACACTTTACATCGTAACAAAATTATTGATTTTTGTAATATTACTTATCTGCATAAACAAACAGAGAAAACTAATACTCTCTGTGTACAACATACGTAGCTCAGTCGTAGTGCTAGGGGTTCTGGGTTCGATTCCCGCTGGGGACTGGGAATTTTTCTCTAGCCAAGCTTATTCCTTATCCTCCCCAGAGTCTGCAAGTATGAATGTGTGTGTGTGAATGTGTGTATGATCTAATGATTAAAAACCAAAAGTGCAAGAAACCCAACGACAAGAGTTACACGAGTTAACACCATTGCCAATAGGCAATAACTTCCAAAGGGAAGGCTGCCGATAAGACCAATGTAGTTAAAAGCGGGGTGTAAATGGAGCTACAGAAACAAAAACATAGGTTAATCTCAAATCTGAATAGAAGGTATTAAATCGTGTATAAATTACCAGAATTTTGGGACTCTAGTATTAAACGTATTACTTATACAGAAAGGCAGTTTAAGTTTTCGTTTTGAAGGCATCACCTGAGCAAATGCATTAAAAAGAGATAACTGTAGTGAGTGAGTGAGTGAGTGACTGACTGACTGACTGAGTGAGTGAGTGAGTGAGTGAGTGAGTGAGTGAGTGCGTGAGTGAGTGGAAGGGAGGGAGGGAGAGAGAGTAGTGCCTCGGTAGTTGGTACAAAACAGTCAGTAGAGCTGTGGATTGTGCTGGCTCCAAATAAAAACAATAAAATCCGTTTGCTTCCAAATTCAGAGGTCCAGGGCTCGTTTCCCGGCTCAGAACGGGAATGTTTCTTCAGCCAAGATTATTCCCCCATCCTCCCTAGTCTGGAAGCGAGTGTGTAAATGTGTATATTTAATGTTTATACATATTTTAACGTAAGCAAACCCAAGGATTAACAGAATAGTTAACAAGTGAACATCATTGACGATGTTACAAAGACAAAGCCACCGATATGAGCTTAGAAGTTTAACACGACACACAAATAGAGCACCAAACAAATTAATTACATCAAATCCGTACCACTAACATTCACAAGAGACAAAGTAAAGAATAACGACCGATAAGCAAAATATGAAAAGAAGAAAAAGGGCTATTGTGTACATTCACACGACTATCTCTACCACTATCGTTTATTTGCATATTACAGCTTCTATAAACTGTTCTTAGGAAAGTTTATTTTTCTATATACTTCATGTTTATCGAGATAAACTTTCCCAAAAATAGTTAATTACACACTTGCTTGTAGGTACATACAAGGGGGATACAGGAAGCGAATCGATAGTTACATGTTTAAAAGCAGGTTGCTATGCTGCATTTAAAGTTTCACTCTCTTTCCAAGGCATCGCGAGAAAAACAAAAACTGAATAGCAACAGTACTTCAAAAAAAGAACAAAAGTTCAAATCAATAACAACGGGCATCTCGGAAATGGCTTATTGCACAAAAGGTTATTTGAAATAAATCTATTTCCATAAAATTCAAAGACATGTATTTTATTTCTCATTTAGATATTTTAATTATATGGTATGCATTATTCAATATCGTTAGAGCCACTTTTGAGAAGTTAAAAAAAATCGACTTTTTTTTGTAAAGGGTAGTTTGCGGTGGGGGATTTTGTTACAAACCTTCATGTAGCATCTTTGGAAGGCACTTGGTATTTAAATTCCAAGTTTTTTATATTTATCGAACATATTGTTTTTTTGAGTTATGTTGTTCACAGACACAAACTAAAAATAGGCTTTTTTACTTTCTCTAAACAGTACATAGTAGGTAGAGAAGTATTACATTTCACCCAAAATTCTACCGAGATTTCACTGGAAATGCATGTTTTGAGCCCACCTGAATAAAGAAAAGCATTTTTAGAAAACGGTCCGTGTGTCTATGTGTGTGTCTGTGAACAGCATAACTCAAAAAAGAAAAGTCCGATAAACACCAAATTACTGGTATTCATTCAGAAGGAATTTTGTATAACTGGTAAACGTTAAGCGATAGCCGAAGACGTACTACACAAGAAATATAGGTCTCCTTAAAAGACACAATTTATATTAAATAACTTTTTTGTGGCATACGCCATTTCTGAGATATCCATTAGTAATGGTTCGATTTGTTCACTACTTGGTCATTCTCTTAAAGTCCTGTCAACATTCAGTTGTTTCTCGCGATGTCATGGAAACAGTATGGAATTCTAAGGCCAGCATATAGCGTCCAGTTGTTAAACATTTGACTGTCACTGTTCCCTTTGTATATTAACGAAATGCGTAATGTAGCTATTTCCCGAAGGGTTTATTTGGATTAAAATATAATAGATAGAAAAATAAGCTTTAGTAAGAATAGTTTGTATACCCACTAATAAACGATATAGGGTAGAGACAGTCATGTGAATGTATCACATCAGGTTTTTGTCATGGAACCTCAAAACATGTCTTTCCGATGAATTTCGATATAGAATTTTTGGGTAGAATACAATATTTCCTGTTGCCTGATATAGATAGGTGGTAGTTAAAGGAATAAAGTAAATCAATTACTTGACCGTTATATATATATTAGTATCTACCTTGTTTTCTTCTTTTGTTTTATAATGTTAATTCTCAAACTATGAAGTATAATACAAACTTACGTTTTCACAGTCGATGTTTTACCACTGTGCATCAGTGTGGGCTTGTCGACCCTGAGAAGCTGTGTGTCTGTCTGAGGGCAGTATCGCAGATCACCACCAACACTTTTCGTTTATCTCCAACGCTGACACTTTTCTAAGAACTGTTCTTTAGCGAAATGAATCTTAGCATTCGCCAGTTAAATGCAAGTAGTTTTTCTGCTTGATCACGAGGGACTGCGGTTATACCCAGTGGGAACGGTAATAGATCATGAACGATGGTGAAACTATTTTTTAAGGTATTTTGGGAAAGCAACTGGCTAAAGAAAACGCCACATACTCAGTTAGGGATAAGCTGTAATTCTCAGAAGCCATCTGTTAATTTCGAACAATCACTGCACTGAAATCACTAACTTTAGTGATTATAAAGCTAGATTCCCAAATTTGGATCACTGTTCTATCTGACTAATAATAGCATCTCTGCAAATTTTCAGCTTTCTATGATGAGTGGTTTATGACTATTTTAATTTAAAAATTTGTGTTTTATATAAAAAGCCTTTGCGCAACAGTTTTTAGATTTTGTTTCTAGAATCTGGTATTATGTTACTATCTTAGTTTTACTCTTATAAGCATACTTATTCAGTTAAAAATTTATAAACTTCTGTTCATTTTTTTTTTTTTTTTTGTCTTTCTTAGCTCTATGTCATTACTGTAAGATAAGATACATAAACACACAAGGTCATTGTACGGTACCTGAGAATACGCCCGGGATCGCTATATTCATGACACTGACGCATCTGAATGATCCTTTATTGCTTAGGATGAGTGAATAAACATAATAAAACTTGTATACATAATTTGTGTACAACATAAGTAACACAATAATATGTTCACTACATTCACTTGTGCCCAGCATTAACGCGTCACATAAAGCCAATCACACGCATCCCACCCGAGGCATTACGGAAGCTTTGCTTGTGTTGTGCTTCTGCTCCAACAGAAACCAAACATAGCCGAAGGTAAACCTCCAAAGGTCCTAAGACGCAAAGCGTAGCCGAGGGCTCTAAGCCGCAAAGCGTAGCCGAGGGATGAGGGCTCTAAGCCGCAAAGCGTGGCCGAGGGATGAGGGCTCTAAGCCGCAAAGCGTAGCCGAGGGATGAGGGCTCTAAGCCGCAAAGCGTAGCCGAGGGATGAGGGCTCTAAGCCGCAAAGCGTAGCCGAGGGATGAGGGCTCTAAGCCGCAAAGCGTAGCCGAGGGATGAGGGCCCTAAGCCGCAAAGCGTAGCCGAGGGATGAGGGCTCTAAGCCGCAAAGCGTGGCCGAGGGATGAGGGCTCTAAGACGCAAAGCGTAGCCGAGGGATTGAGGGCCCTAAACCGCAAAGTGTAGCCGAGGGATTGAGGGCATGAAGCCGCAAAGCGTGGCCGAGGGATTGAGGGCATGAAGCCGCAAAGTGTAGCCGAGGGATTGAGGGCATGAAGCCGCAAAGCGTGGCCGAGGGATTGAGGGCATGAAGCCGCAAAGTGTAGCCGAGGGATTGAGGGCATGAAGCCGCAAAGCGTGGCCGAGGGATTGAGGGCATGAAGCCGCAAAGCGTGGCCGAGGGATTGAGGGCATGAAGCCGCAAAGTGTAGCCGAGGGATTGAGGGCATGAAGCCGCAAAGCGTGGCCGAGGGATTGAAGGTCCTAAGTCGCAAAGTGTAGCCGAGGGATTGAAGGTCCTAAGCCGCAAAGCGTGGCCGAGGGATTGAAGGTCCTAAGTCGCAAAGTGTAGCCGAGGGATTGAAGGTCCTAAGCCGCAAAGCGTAGCCGAGAGATTGAAAGTCCTAAGTCGCAAAGCGTAGCCGAGAGATGTTTTTATGAGAAGAGTGCAGTACTGCGGAGCGACAACAGGGCTTAGCCGCAGGATCTGTGAAGCGAAACCCCAATGATACATGTTGGCATATGTTCTCACCTTCCATTGTTAAGTTGGTAGAACCTACCTTAAAACGCCACCAGTTTCTGCTATGTAACCAATTTCACTAAAAGGAACGGGTGGGTCAAATGACCGTCGAGGCAACATCATCTACTAAATCAATTCCTCATTACTTGTAGATTACTATACATATTGAATTTCCTGGATTCCGTAAGTATCTCATTGTTTTCCCCATATTCTCATGTATGATACTGAAGCCAGATGTAATAGTAACATTTACTCAATAAGCATTCAGCAACTTCAGTATGAAATTTCAAGTTGTTCTGATGAAAACTGTGGCGCGAGGGATTTTTTTAAAGGCTGGTAAAGTACAGTAAAAAACTTAGAAAGAAAATTTGAAGCAGTTGCACTAACTGTAAAACTGCCCAACACGATAGTATCACCTTCTGCCGTTTTGTTCCTCTTCTCTGGAGACAATTTCAAAATATCTGTCTTCTTTCTAAGTGATGTATCCGTATCACTTGTTTTACTGAGGGTGTTCGATCTCCCTCCACAAGCAGGGAAGAACGTGGTGCATTTCTTCTCTTATGCCATGCTCCACTTCAGTGAGGTTTTGCAGCCCATATTGAATTCTGAAACTGCTTTTATTGCACTAAGTTCAAGTTTATGCAGCCATTACTTTACTAGCTGAGGTGAAACTTTACTACAACAGCAGAATAGCCAACCTTCCCTGCGCCCTGTATTTGAACATTGATCAAATGAAACTGCACACTAATGCCCGGTTGCAGGAAAGCAAGTAAATCAAAATTGATCGGCGATGAAGGCGGCTTTGATTGGCGATCGGTAAAATTGCTGTTGCAGAAAGGCCAATCAGTTTTTTGATTGGAGATTATTCTCTCATCACATTTGGCCAGCAGATTTTTGCTGCTTAGTGGTTTGATTGCCAATCAACAGTGTATTCGGGGATCGAAATGGCCGAAAACTAACCTATAATTGCATTTACTTGAAATGAAATTGATTTTTATTTATGGACGCTCTTTAATTACTATGGTCCTTAGCGTCCCATTCTATATTGGGCGTGAAAGACTGGTAATTTTACTCAGAGGCCTCTTTATCAGGCTCGAGGTTCTTTTACATGTCGTAAATCTACGACACGGTACCACCGGCTTTACTTCCCTTCCGAAGGAAACCCTGCTAAGGATTTTTACGCCCGGGTTTGAACCCGCGACCTCGGGAACTAGAGGCTAGCACGGTACCACTAGTCCACGGAGGACGACTTGCATTTACTTCTGCTAAAGCGTGGCATGTGGAATGATTGCTAAAGTAATGTTTATCATAATTCTACTACTAGATTCTGGTTTTCCTCAACGCTATAGTATAAATATTGAGATTGCAATATATACCTTTCTGCCTAAAAGATGTGGTGGAACTTTTCAAAACATTGTTATAAAGTTATTTTGGAGTGAAAAAAATGTATAAAAGGCTCTTGCCTATTTTTGTTGTAGGTAATTAAAAACTCTTTCGTAAGAGCCTTTATTTTGGGATTTTAGAAATAGAGAATAGTACCTATAAAGTAACCTAAAACAGAATGAATACCAGAGGAAACTTCGTTCTTCTCATTAAAAATAAGTATGTTCTTTAAAAGTAGTTCGTAGCGGCTCTTCGGCTTAACAATGACGTAAGGCTCTCAGCAGACATGCATTCTTTTTTGAATTTGTTTTTGGTTGCTCCACTGTTCTAAAGCCAAATTAATGGGGTCTTCTCATGAAGATCTGATATTAAGATGAAGGTGGTTCAGAGAGAGAGAAATTCTTCTTTACATATGATAGGGAATTTGAACAGAGATTTAGGTTAAGTAAGGATTCTTGTGTACTTTTACTTTCAAGAATCGACGAACGCTTGACTACAGAGACTAATTGCAACTTCCCACTTTCTATAAAGAACCACCTGCTAATCAACCTTTCAGGCTGTGTTAGTTGATCTTTTTGGGGCTCACAAGTCAATGGCTTGTCATTTTATTAGAAGTATAACCCCTGAAATTGCTGATCTGTTATTGGGGGACTTTATAAAGCCCCCAGCCTCAGACAGAGGCCCCCAATGCTTCTTGAGCGATCCATTTTCACCTATTTTAAACTCGCAATCAACAGGTCTTCCGCTCACGAAGCTTTAAACAAACAAAGAAATGAGCATCGTCTGCTGGCTGTGGTCTCTAAAGTGCACTGTCGCCAAATCCATTTTGTCAATCAGTTGAACATACTGCGATTGGTGATTAACGTTTGTGCAACCCAAGGAAAAATCAAACCTATTAGAGATTAACTGATTGGCAATCAGTAGGTGATTTGATTTGCTTTCCTGCAACTGGGCATAAAACTTGTAAATGGGGGCGTGTGCAAGAAAGAGGAGGGTATTTAAGGGCGTGTACGCTGACGTTTAAATGGCCGTTATGTTCTTTAAAATGGTGGATACTAAAAATGTGTTTCAAAACGGAAAACATCAACGTATGGTTAATGCTAAAAAAATTAAAAATCAATTTTTATGCCCAAAATCGCATATTTTCAGTACAGTGCCCCCTTAAAAACGCAACAAACAAATTCATTAGTCTTTAATTAGGGATGAGCTTTATTGTCAGAAGCCATCTGTAAGTTTTGAACAATCACTTTAATGACTTCCGACAGGAATGGCTCTAATTATCGCAGTACATTACCGGCGTGGTTGAACCACCTTAATGCACAATCAATATACGTAGTTAACAAGCTCACTCATTTCCTTTCCAAAGAGTATTTAATTTGCGGAAACATTAGGGACCGAGAATTCTTCTGTCATGCTCATGGCGCTGGGGTTGTGAAATACCTGTCGGTGAACACTATTGCCTCTTCTTGGTCAACTTTGTTACAATCACCTGACTTTCTCTACTTATTCTTCTACAAAATACCTAACAACAGTTGTTATTCTGTCTAATAATTTCTTGTTAACCCAGATAAACCTTCAGTGCATATTTACACATTTCGTTGTAGGAATACAGTAGGTAAGACGATAGTCAGATTTTAAACAGCCTGTCGCTATATGATGGTTTGAAATGCCTTGCTCAAAATCTGATGTGTTGTATTCACACGGCGTTCTCTATCCTTCTTCAGCAAATTATTCTTGCTTGCTGAAATTATTGTACAATGATCTAAAAGATTTTTATGGTGAATCCTACCTTTCATCCCTTATATTATTGTAAATCCATATAAAATAGTTGATACCCGTTTGGGTATCTCAACGACGAGCTGGATACTCTTGCTGATGATGACACAATTGCAGCTGCTAAAAACTGAGGCAGTATTTTTAAATTAAATTATATAATATGTAAATTCAATAACAGCCCGCCTTGAAGCAATATGTATGTAATAATTTTTAAAATGTACATAACAATCATTGTATATGCTTATATTATTGTAAACATGTTTAATAATGTTATGTGAATGCATTATGTAATTTAATAATGTAAGAGCTGTGAGAATAATAAGTTTAACGTTGCTAACAATGAGGTAACCTTGAGGCAATAATGAGTTTGAGGGTTTAAATGCTACTAGTCATGATTAGAGCAACAATAATGTAAACTTTGTGACAGTTTAAAAATAGCCAATCAACAGCCAGAAAAAGCTTTAGTAAAATGCAGATATTCTATTGGACTAGGATTAGCCAATCACAGACTTGAAATACAAAAAGTTAAAAGTTTATACGGTTGAAATATGTTCAGTTTCCTGTAGACCTTGGTAGTGACCGGATGGAAGATGTGTTCTCTAAAGAAATATTACGTATTAGTGTGTAATGAAAATTAAATATACGCGTTAACAAATAGCAAGTTTTAAATTAAAGAATCTCACAGCTCTTAATATCAGTGTAGTGCTATTTAATTTGTGCCAAGGATTAATAAAAAGAAGCGAATTTAAAACTTAAAATCTGTGTAAGGCTACATTCTTGTCGTACCACGCCCTGCCTAAGAAATACGTGACTCTAAAACAATACTGACACAGCCGAGGCAAACATAAACACTACCTATAGAAGCAATTTAATAACAAAGCTAATATAATATTTTAAAACTTGGAGCGTAACAACAAAAATACACCTTCAGAAATCAGCTTCTCATACGTAGAAGCATATTACGTAACAAACAATCTCTTCAAATTGATTACCAAAGCGTGGTGCAAACTCCTTCAACTCCAAAAACTTCAACAGTTAAAATACGTAAACAAAACTACTTCAAGTTGGCTTCCCAAGCGTGTGGCTAACAACAGTAAAATTTCAACAACAGTTGAAGAACAATACTTTCTTCAAAAATGTTCCCAAGCGTGAGGCTAATAAATTACGTAAAACAATTTAAATAAACAAAACACCTTCTTCAAATTGGCTCCCATACGCGGGGCAGTTAAGCTAGAACAATGTAACTTCTTCAAAACTTAGTAGAAGCATATAACATTGACTTGAATCAATGATTTATTTATTGTCTACTTTGAACTTATATGCAATTTATACAATGTTTACAATACAATGGAGTTGCTTATTGTTTCTCTTCCCCTTATATTTAACATTCTGTTGTATATATAATGGGGAAGTATAATTTTCCACTATTTACTTTTTGCCTTGTTACCCTTTTCCCGTATTTTCTCCAAATTGCTTCACGTCTCTTTTAACCATTTTAACCTAACTTTTCCTAAATATTTTCCTGCTTTCTCCATATATTCATTTAATCTTGTATTTAAAATCTTGCTAACTTTTAGCTCTATTGGTAAATATTTCCATTTCTCTGGTATTAAATTCTCTCTTCCTTTATCCGTGTCCTCGCATTCCAGAATATAATGCCAATTATCATGTAATCCATTACATTTAGTACATCTCTCCCCCTTTTTCTTCCTGTTAGACCACTTAAATTCATTACACCTGTTCTCGCCCATGCATACCCCATTCTGGCCTCTTTGTGACATACTTCTATGTATCTTTCTTTTCCCTATTTCGTTTTAAAATGACATATTAATGACGTTTTTTTCCTTGAAACTACTTATAATTTCTTGCTTTTCAATATCCTCCACTCTTGTTCTAATTTCTTTCCAGGAACCCTTACTGCTGTTGTTTCTTTCTGCTCACGTTTCCCCATTCCTATTTCTTCCAATGGTGTCTGTATATTGTGCATCCAAGTTTCTTTTTCCCCATTTTCTCCTGTACAACCAAGTATTGCTTTAGTATCTCATTTTCCTCCAGTAGCTTTATTCTGAACCAGCATTTGATTGCCCTTTCTACCATTTTGCCTTTAGCTCCCACCCTCCCTAGTTCTGCTTGTGCTACCCCATTCGGTGAACTCTTTAGTAATCCCAGGCTTATTTTGCAAAAATTCCTATGTATAGCATCTGCATTTTCCCATCCTTTTTCCAGCTCTCATATCTCTGCTGCATATAACACCCTTGCTTCCACCACTGTGCTATATATCCTTTCTAGCCACGCAATTTGCATTTCTGGTATTTTATTTACACATGCTCTGATTACTTGTATTGCTTATTTCCCCTTTGCTAGTACCTTTATCTTCTGTTCTCCCCAATCCCCTGCCTATTGAGCCTTACTCCTAGATAGTCAATTGTCCTCACTACTTCCAGCTCCGTTCCTTCCCAATACCACTTTTCGGTCTTTCTTAGTTCATATCCTTTCTTAAAGATCATGATTTTCGATTTCTTTTTGTTTATTCTCAACTCCCAATCTTTACAGCATTTGCCCATTGCTTCAATTAGCCCCACAACTGAGATAGAACCTGCCACTAGATCATCTGCAAACAATAATCCTGGTATTTCCTTATTATTAACAACCGCTGAATGCTTATACAACTTGTTATATCTTCTATAATATCATCTATAAATAGGTTAAACAGCAATGGACTAAGTTTGCACCCTTGTCTAAACCCTGAATTATTCGCGTTCTCTTCAGTAATTCTTCCCTTGGCTATTTTCACACAGCACTCATTGTTTGCATATAAATGCTTTATATTCTTTATAAATGATTTGCTCACTCCTTTCTTAATTAATTTTAACCGTAGTGTATCCCTGTTGATGGTGTCGAATGTTTTTTTCTAAATCAATAAAAATCATGTATACTCTGCCCTTTTTTATACTTAAGTATTTATCCACCATTGTCTTTATAATTAATATGTTATCTGTTGTTCTCCTTCCTTTTCAAAATCTGCTTGGAATTCTGATAGATCCCCTCTCCCCCCCCCATCTCTGCATTCTGTCAGCTAGTATCCCTGTGTATACTTTACCTATCACTGCTAGGAGGGTAATACCCCTGTAATTTGTAGGATCCTCTATATCTGCCTTGTCTTTATTGGTACTACAATTCCCTTTTTCCAGTTCTCTGGGACTCTACCCCTTTGACGTATTGAGTTAAACAATTTCACTATTAACCTCAGTCTATCATCATTTTCGCACCATGCTTTCCAGAATTCACCATCAATACCACAGGCCTTGTTAATTTTTAACTTGAATATTTGTGTTTTAACTTCATTTATCTTAATTTATTTACAAATCTTTTAAACTCTCTTGAATTTTGAGTAATGTTTGCACCCCGTATAAACCTTTAAAGTAATTACACCATGTTTCCGCCTCTATGTTGTCCCCCACTTTTTCTTATATATCTGTTTCACCATTTCCATTTTCGTATCCTGATTTTTTGCTGCTTCATTCATTTTAGATTCTTTCTTTTTCGCCTCCATTAGAAATTTATAGCCCCATCTTTTATAACATTGACTTAGACGATCAATTGGAAAATTAAGGGGACAAGGTACTCTGAAATGTTCAAAAATCACATTTTTTGTTTTAGGCACTAATAAAAATCTCTATTATTTCCAGTTTCAGAAAATATATACTTTTGGGGGGTTAAGAGGTTTTTAAAACATGTAAATGCCATTTAAATGCTAATCTGCATTCCTTTAAAGCTGTCATGGAACGCCCCTTTTTAGAACATTTTTGTTTCTTTCAACAACGAACGACTATATCATGCCCAGCGAGCAGTTCAGCAATTAACAAAAGAGGCCAGGACCAAGAGAACGAAATCAGAAAAGCTGAAGCAATCCAGGAATGAAGGTGTAGATCATTATGACCCTGGAATGTACTGAAGTGCGTCAGAATTTTAGTGTTCAAACTTTAAATTCAGTTTTCTCAAAACAACATTTTTGGATACTTATGTACCTTTTTCTCAGAAAGTATGAGGTAGAGAGCTGAAATTTTCAGTATATGTATACAACACATAAACTTTCTGAACCACAATTATAATTTTATAATACCTACATATTAGTGATATTAAGAAAGCAACAACATTGCAAATTTTCCACATTTTTTACTTTTTTGACTTTGCAAATAATTGTTTTTTTGAATTTCTAGTGAACTGATACACATAACTAAATAATTGAGGTTCAAAAGATAGCTGATTATACTAAGAACAAGCATGCAAAAGTGTGATTATGTATTGTAAATAGTATCAGAGAAAAAGGTACATGAATTCACATGTTTTAAGAGTAACTTTTATTATTTTTCTGCCGAATGAAATAAATTTTACGGACTCAGCTACATAAGCCATCAATTTAAGAGCAGTGGTAATCTAAGAGACTCAAGGTGTAATTTCCATGTGTTCAGACTGCCTTGTTCTCTTAAAATATTCAGCTCAAGACTTTCTACCAGAAGTTCAAAAACATGATGAGGAAAATGAAAAAGCTATTAGGCAGGGGAGACAGATTTATAAACTCCTCTTAGAGAAATACGTCAAAGATTGATTTCCTAATATCGAGATCACTCTAAGTGTTTACCTCTCACTTTTGGTCACAAACAGCAATGGAGAAAGAGCGTTTTCAAAATCGAAGTTGATCAAAAACAGGCTTCAAACCTCCATGGTAGAACACCCCCTCAGTGTTTTGACCTTGCTCAGAATTGAAGGTGATATTTCAAGACAAGTTATGAAGATAATATAAACAGCTTTATTAGTGTGAAGTGCAGGGGCGAACCAATTAGCCACTGGGATTATTTGAAACTTTCATTTTAAGTCTGATTGTTTCAAGAAGCGCTGTATTTGAGTTAAATATAAGTAAAATTGTTTGTTATATTTATTTATTTACTTTGCATTTAGCTAACATGTTTACTTAAAATTATAATATGTTATTTTTAAAATTGAAATACTGAGTTTGGTAGCAGCCATGAATTTCTTTAATATACTTATTCATAGCAATGTCAATAAATCATGTTGAATTCTCAATTCCTTTCATTTTTACTTTTTCTACTACCTTACAGGAAGTAGAGGAAGTATTGCATTCCACTCAAAAATTTGATGCGGAGATAACACCGTAGATACATGTTTTGAGGCCCTCTTAATCCGTAAAAGGTAGTTTTAGAAAAGGTTCCGCACGTGTCTGTCTGTCTCTCTATCTGCATCTGTGGCTGTGAACAGCATAACTCAAAAACGAAAAGTCGGATAAATACCAAACTTGGTATTTCAATTCAGTTATCTTTCAAAAATGCGACACAAACATTTTCAAGAAAATCCTTCCATCCCAACTACCTTATACATGGAACATTTTACGAAATGTTTTATCTTCTTAAAAATGGCTCTAATGATTTTGATTAAAATGCCACACATTAAGTACATTTTCATATCAAATAAAATGTACATCTTGAAGTTTCTGGAATAGCCTCTGAAGACCTTTTCATTCGGAACGAATTTTGTATAATCTTGTACAACTGTTAAATGTTAAGCGATAGACGAAAACGCATTAAACAAAGACGTAGATCTCTTTAAAACACAATACATTTCAAGTAACTTTTTTGTGGCATAAACCGCTTCCGAGTTATTCGCCATCAATGGTTCGAATTGTCAAATAGTTTGTCATTCTTTTGAAGTCCTGATGATTTTCAGTTACTTCTCGCAATGCCATGGAAAGAATATGCAACTTTAAGGACAGCACATAGCGTTCTATAACGATATATGTAATGCAGTTATTTTCGGAATGGTTTATCTCATTAAAAGTAAATAATAGGAAAATAAACTTTCGTAAGAATAATTTTTATACCAACTAATAAGCGTATCTATATTAATATAGTTGATTATTCATAGCAATGTAAATAAATCGCGTTGATTACCGTATTCGCTTCATTTTTGTCTCATAAAATGCTCTCAATGTTATATAGTAACATTTTCTAAAATGTAATAATAAACTTTAATTTTTTTTGGTTAGAAAATTGCTGTAAAATATGATTTCTGCAGGTTAATTTTCAACTCCCCCCCCCCCGGAGCTATTCCACAGCCAGACCCTCCGGGAGGGCCGAGCCACAAGTTCAGCCTAGGAGCAGCAGGTCTTTTGTATGAGATTTCCGTATCCTCTTACGTTACCCAGCTTAGAAAGTGAACACAGGGTGATGCCAGGACCAGCTTTGTTTGCTGAGGAACAATAACAGACTGAAACTTTGTTTGTAATCTGCCATTATGAAGTTAAGCTTGTTAATATGTGTTCCCTTGTGTTAATTTTGGCTGTCCCAGAGCTGAGCACAATGAGCTTGTTGATCAAAGCCTATGCTGATGAAGACAATAATGGCGAGATAAGAATAAACTCCCTCTGAGGCACTTTCTCTACTCAATACAAAAATATCCTCCTATACAATACCCAGGGTCCAGATTCTGACATGTCGTTTTTTTAACATTATGAAAATGCATATTCATTAGGTCATTTTGATCATTTTATGCCACTTCCTATTTTAAGGGCAATTTTTTTTCCCCATTTTAGGTCCTTACTTTGTTATTTTCCTGAACTTTTGCTTCTTTATTTATCATTTTCTTGCATTTACATTGAGTATACAGAGAGTTTTATATTATCGACGTTTTTCAAAAGGATAATTTTTCAGATATCAGATATTTCACTATTCAACAGAAATGACAGTAACTTTATACATCCTTTTATTCGCATTCTTGGGAGAGAGAAAAAATATCATTCCTATTTAATAGCAGTTTGGAAATATTTTGATCTAAGAACTCAAAAGGGTTAATGCTACACAAGACCTAATTTAAAAACAATTTCGTTTTCAGATTCTTCAAACAAAAACATGGAACAAACATAGTTTTAATTCATTCCTAAATGATCCCATCATTATTCTTATACCTACTTTTATGCACGTATAGCAGTTATACCACGTATAAATGAATTTATAAGCTTATTTACGCTAATTTTAATTACATAAATATAAGTGTTTAGGTAATTTTTACTTTTTTCACGGTAGCTCAGTTGGTTAGAGCACCCACACGGAAAGCTGAAGAGAATAACGGTTCTTTAAATAAGCTAACACTGGCAGTATAAGACAGTTAATCTCCCAAAATCCCACAACTTCAGGTCGATTCATTTAACATTTTGATACAGCAATTAAAGTTTTAATGTAAAATGCGTACACCAAATTTCATGCACATTTTAAAATTAGCTTCAGATATATTATTTTTTATGTTTTTACTGTTTCGAAAAAATGCTCCACATGATGAAATTATTTTTAAAAAGGTAATATTTTATAATTATGTAAACGCTTTGATACTATATTAGGTAATACATTCTAGAGACGAATTGTTTAATTATCGTACTAATTTGGAAAAAAATAAATCTTAAATATTCAATATTTTATTTAAAAGTTTAAACAATATCAACATTACTGTTTAATAACGTCACATTTAAATATGTTAACAAAAATTCATCTCATCATTGTTTTACCCTGTTATTTATAATGAGGTATACAACATTTAATTGATTTATACCGAAAGGTACCTTCATCGCGTGGAACAATTTGAAAATGAGAATGTGTCGAGAAATGAAAACTCGAGAATAGAGAGTTTGAACATTACTATAACGCTAAAATAACACTCTTTCTGACTTTATGACGTTTAAAAAGCATTTTGTACACATGCGTGCCCTTCTTCGTCTCTTTCTGCTCCTCTGCAGTTAATTTTTTGGTATATGAAGATTCCTGAAGCCTCTCATGAACGGTTTGTTCACTTTAATGTTGGCAAAAATTAGCTTTTTAATACGATTTTATAGGAAGTTAGACCTACGGCAGGCACTTAAATTGCTATATAACATGCTTTAAAAAGTTGCACAGCTATAAAAGCTACGTAGAACTAAAAATTCTTATGTTACATTCACATGACTTTCTCTACCCTCTGTTGCCTATTAGTGGTTATACACATTATTCTTACGAAAGTTTATTTTCCTGTCCTTTCCGGAAATAGCTGCATTACACATTTCGTTAAACAAAGAGAACAGCGATAGTCAAATGTTTAACAACTGGACGTCATATGCTGGCCTTAAAATTCCATACTGTTCCCATGACATCGCGAGAAACAACTGAAAATCACAGGACTTTAAAAGAATGGCTAAGTATTGAACAATCTAAACTATTAATAACGGAAATCTCGGAAATGGCTCATGGAAAAAATTATTTGAAATAAATCGTGTTTTAAAGAGTTCTACTGTGTACTACGTTTTCGTCTATCACTTAATGTTTACCAGTTGTACAAGATTATACAAAATTCCTTCCGAATGAAGCGGACTTCACAGGCTATTCCCAGAAAATTCAAGATATACATTTTATTTGTCGTGTAAATATTTTTAATGTGTGGTATTTTAATGAAAATCGTTAGAGCCACGTTTTAGAATATAAATTTCGAAGAATGTCCCATGTAAAGCGTAGTTTTGGGAAGCGGGGATTTTCTTGAAAATATTCCTGGTGCATCTTTGGAAGGTACTGAACTTAATTGTCAAGTTTGGTGTGTATCCGACTTTTCGTTTTTGAGTTATGCCCTGCACACACGCGCGGAGCCTTTTCTAAAAATGCTGCTTCTTATTCGGAGGGCCTCAAAACATGTATTTCAGCCGAAATCTCAGTAACAAATTTATGGGTGGAGTGCAATACTTTCTCTACCTGGTAGGTACGTGGTAGAAAAAGTAAAAAGGCTTTAGTGTTTAATAACATAACACCCATACTTATGATTTTTTACAATAAAATTGTTGGTCTTTTTTCAAGATGGGTATCCTTAATGTAGCAGTTAACAATAACAAAACGAATACATAAAATTACTCTCATTGTTAACTGCATGTTGCAGATATAACAGCAGGAAATGGAGTACGAAACAGCAGACAGATAGAGCTAGTGGCATCTCATTGATGACAGAGCGTATGTACATATGAAGATTGTACACAGCAAACACGAGATAATGATAATAAAACTACTACACGTTATGTGCAATGTTTCAATTATCTTACTTCTTTCGCTAACACAAACTTATCTTAAGAAAACGGCGCTTATTTCAGAGATAGCTTAAGTACGTGCGCGTGCATTTCTGGTGAATTCATGTTGTGCCTATGCCGTGTTACTAAAATATGATCTGCTGCATTCACATCACTTTCTCTGCTCACGTTTATAAACTATTCTTAAAAATCTTGTTAATCAGATAAACTTTCATTACACATTTCGCTGTATATACAGCAGGCTAAAGCGATTGTCAGTTTTTACTTTCTCTACTACGTAGATAGAGAAGGTATTGCATTCCACCCAAAAATTCATACCAGATTTTACCGGAACTACAAGTTTTGAGAACCCTTGAATAAAAATAAAGCATTTTTAGAAAAAGGTTCGTGTGTGTGTCTGTTAGTGCACAGCATAACTCAAAAACGAAAAGTCGAATAGATATTTGGTATTTAAGTTCAGTGCCTTCCAAACTACCCTTTAAATGGAAAATTTTTCTAAATTGTTTATTTCACAAAAAATGGCTCTAACGATTTTGATTACAATACAATATATTAATGGTATTTACATGACAAATAAAATGTGTATCTTGAATTTTCTGGGAACAGCCTGTGAAGTGCTCTTCATTCGGAAGAGATTTGATCCAATCTTGTATAACTAGTGAACGTTAAGCGATAGACAAAAACGTACTACACAAAAAATGTAGATTTTTTTAAAACACACAATTTATTTCAAATAACTTTATTTGTGGCATAAGCCATTTCCGATATATCCGTCATTAATGGTTCGATTTGTTCAATACTTTGTCATTCTTTCAAATTCCTGTCGATATTCAGTTGTTTCTCGCGATGTCATGGAAACAGTATGGAATTTTAAGGCCAGCATATAGCGTCCAGTTGTTAAACATTTGACTATCGCTGTTCTCTTTGTATCTATAACGAAATGTGTAATGCGGCTATTTCTGCAAAGGTTTATTTGGATTAAAATGTAGTATATAGAAAAATAAAATTTCGTAAGAATAATTTATATATCCACTAATGAACGATTGAGGGTAGAGAAAGTTATGTGAATTTAACACATCAGAAATTAAAAAAAAAAGGAATCGCTGTGTGATGAGTTGATAACTGAAATTCCATGCTCCTTGCATGACCACGAGAAAATAAGAATCTGACGGGTTACATTCACATGACTTTCCCTACTCGTTCTTCTACAAACTAGTATTTTAAAAAGGTTATTATTCTATCTAAATCATGTTAATCGAGATAAGCATTTGCACAAATGCTTTTATTACACATTTCCTAGGTATAATCAGAACAAGGGGGGATACAGTAGGCGAAAGAAAGAAAAGAAAAGGTAGTAAGTATAATATTTGACAATTCAATCCAATAATACGGAATATCTCGGAAACAGTCAATGCTACACAACATTTGACATAAACGGAATGACTTAATGAGATTACACTTTTAATAAGATTTTGTCTATCTCTTATGGTTTACCAGTTATACAAAAGTCATTCAGAATGAAGAGGACTTCACAGGCCATTCCCAGAAAACTCAACATATATATTTTATGTCATCCAAATATTTTAAACGCATGGTATTTTAATCAAAATCGTTAAAATCGATTTTGAGAAAATAAAATGTGCATGTGATAGGTAATTTGAGTTGCATCCTTGGAAAGTACTGAACTTAAAACACTACGCTTGGTATTTAACCGATTTTATGTTTTTGAGTTATGCTGTTCACACACACACACACACACACACACACACACACACACACACACACACACACACACACACACACACACACTCAAGGGATTTTTTTTCTATTTTTTATCAGGAAGTCTCAAAACGTGTATTTCCGGTGAAATGCCGGTATCGTAATTTTTGGGTGGAATGCAATACTTCCTCTGCCTTCGAGAGCCAACTAGTAGGGACAGTAGTAATTTCCCTGTAGGAACCAAACCTCTGCCATTGATGGTATTGGCATTTTACGAAAGGTGTACCGTTATCTTTATTTTAGCAGATAAATGCAGAATTTCAAAAGCTGTAATGCTATGAGTATGCATTCATATGAAAAATTAATTCAAAACACCATTCGAAATGTGGAATGCGCAAGTGTTATAATATGAATTCGAATATACGGGCGTTATTGAAGTTCGTCGAAGAATGCTTAGAATTCGAGTTTAAGAATAATTCATACCTACATGGAACTCTAGCAAAGAATCATAACGAAATTTGCACGTGTTAAACAAATGCTCAAGCCAAATGATTCTTTTATTGATTCACAGTCAAAGAAATACGAAAACTCTGTGCAAAGGAATTTAACTTCTTACTCTTGAATACATTGATATGTTTTTGAGGTATTCCTAATAATAATTTATATATGGAAAATTGTTGTAACTGGGAATTTCATATAAATACATAATTCTTTGCTGAGTTATTTTAAAATTTAATAAAATAGTATAAATGTATTTAATCTGTCAAAAATAGAGAATTTTCAGAATTGGTTTAAAATTACAATAAATGATTTTACTGCATCTGTTGAATGTAAAGTGTGATATTGACAAGATGAGCCCCTAGTGTCATAATGAAGTCATACAACCTTTGAGAAATCTTTAACTATGATATTACGACTTAAGTGTAGAATTATTGGGAAATCCTACATCAGGGACACATTTACGCTCATTGTCAGAACGTTTACTGTCGATAAATTGCTTAAACATTGTTTGCAGCATATCGGATGCCGAATGGAACTTAAATGAAACACTGGGAAAGATGTGCGTGACGTACCTCGATTGTTGCGGTCCGGCAGGCGGAGTCGCTGATGGCTCTGGAAATAATTTGCTGTGTGGCCCCAACTGTGACTGAGCATGTATTTTTCTGGACTTCATCGTTCTTTTATACGAGTTAAATGGGCGACACCACGCCCACGTGCAAGGTTGGCCAATAACGAACCTCCAACGCGCTTTCCTTTAAGCTGCTGTACGTTGAGATGAGCACTTTGAGAGATCTGCGCAATGAATGGGTCTTGGGTTCACATTCCCGATCCTTCTCCGCTTCGTTGGTCATCTTGTTGCCACAGCGCAGTCCCTAATAGAACAGCTTTAAACTTGCGTTTCTTATCTTCTTCTTCTGCTCCTTATTGTTTAAAAATCTTAATTTATTGGAATTATAACTGGAAAATTACGATTATTGATAATGCAATAATCCATGTTAACGCTTATAACGAGCTACCTTGACTTAAAACAATATTAAAAAATGACTGTGTGGCGGTTACTAAAATACAACTTTGACATTTGTCCACCATTATGGCATAAGTCACTAGAATCTGGTGATATTCGTGTTGTTAGGTTCCATTCATAACTGGCAACTCTTCCACAAATACGCACCTGTTACATGTATTGAGAAGATTAGTTATATTGTATCTGTTGCGTTGGCAACCTGTTTCTACATTCGCAGGTGTTCAAACTTTACACACAGACCATTTAGTCACCAACTAACGCACTGATATAATATTAATTATATTACTATTTATATTAGATTAGTTAGTTATATTGATTGCGCTGATTACACGAGCATTTGATTATTAATTATTATTAGGTTAGGTTATTATTAATTATTAGGTCTTACCTTTGCAGCTAACTAGAAATTTGAATTGTTTCTGTAATTTTTTGTGCACGTGTTGTCAGTTTGTGTGGGGTTTTCTTCTTGGAGGAAGAATATCTGCATAGAAGAAAACCAAGAAATTTAGTTGTTTGGTTTACGTAAGTATGCCGACAAATGCGTCTTTTGCAAATAGATTCTCTGGTTATCTAGAGACTCAAATTAGAACATTGACCGCCCTGACATGCGGAATCAGCCACCTTTGCTTTTAGTAACCTGAGTTAGGATGCGACGGTGACGTGATTGTATGTATCATGCCCGTACCCAGAAAAAAATTTCGGGGAGGGTTTTCCACAAGTAGATTTAAACTTAACAGTACTCCACACAGTTACCACGCAACTACCCCGTAGTATATAGACGTTACATGGATAAGATAATTGCTTGGAGACATTATATAGACAAGAAAAACTCACCAGAATGAGGATATTCAACCTTACAGCACAAAACATGGAGACTGCTTCGAAAACCGGAATGTATGGTCACCTTACCTAAGTAAGGCGACGATATTAAGTTTACCTTTTTCTTGTAAATGTGCTACTAGCAATAGACCTCTTTATCTAACCACATTTTCCATATTGGTTTGCTATGAATTTAAATACACAAAAGTCAGAAGTTTCGGGAGGGGTTGAACCCTAGAAACCCCTCTAAATACGGCCCTGGTATGTATGTATGCATGCATGACACTGTATTTGTGATTGTGTGTATGCATTACTGTATGTACGTATGTACGATTGTATGCATGACCATGTATCTGCGATTGTATGCATGACTATGTATCTGTGATTGTATGTATGCATGACTATGTATGTACGATTGTATACATGACTATGTATCTATGATTGTATGTATGCATGACTGTATGTATGTACGATTGTATGCATGACCATGTATCTGCGATTGTATGCATGACTATGTATCTATGATTGTATGCATGATTGTGTATCTGTGATTGTATGTATGCATGACTGTATGTATGCATGACTGTATGTATGTACGATTGTATGCATGGCTGTGTATCTGTGATTGTATGTATGCATGACTGTATGTATGTACGATTGTATGCATGACTGTGTATCTGTGATTGTATGTATGTACGATTGTATGCATGACTGTGTATCTGTGATTGTATGTATGCATGACTGTATGTATGTAATAGATCAAGAAATAAGCAATAGAATCAGGAAGGCAATAAATATATATTACCAAATTAATAACACTATAATTGGTAAAAGAGAAGTAAGTCAAACCACTAAAATGAGAAGATATAAGGTGATATACCACTCAGTTCTATTATACGGGAGTGAAAGCTGGATAGACATGCAAGTAGATTAACAGCAACACAAATGAAATAGCTAAGCAGAGTAGTCGGATATACAAAGAGGGAACAAGTTAGAAATGTGAAAATAAGAGAAAAGCTAAAACAGGAAGCTATACTGAAGACAATGGAAAGAAACCAAATAAGATGGCTGGGACACTTAGTAAGATGAATGAAGAAAGATTACCTAAACGAATATTTGAAGCAAGAGTGGAGGGGAAGAGAAGAATGGGAAGACCTAGGATGGAATGGAGACAAAAAATGGAAAGAGTGGCAGTCGGACATGGGACGACATTGAGAGGAATATACAGGATGGCGCAGGATAGGATCGAATACAGAAAGTGGCTGAAGGAACCCGACGGTCAACGGCAGCAGGGAAAGTGAAAGAAGATGTATGTATGTATGTATGTATGTATGTATGTATGTATGTATGTATGTATGTATGTATGTATGATTGTATGCATGACTATATATCTGTGATTGTATGTATGCACGACTGTATGTGCGTATGTACGCATGACTATGTATCTGCGGTTGTATGTATCCATGACTGTATGTATGATTGTATGCATGACTATATGTATGTACGATTGTATGCATGACTGTGTATCTGTGATTGTATGTATGCATGACTGTATGTATGCACGATTGTATGCATGGCTGTGTTTCTGTGATTGTATGTATGCATGACTGTATGTATGTACGAGTGTATGCATGACTGTGTATCTGTGATTGTATGTATGCATGACTGTATGTAAGTACGATTGTATGCATGTGATTGAATGTACACATTACTGCATGTGCGTATGTACACATGACTATGTATCTGCGGTTGTATGTATCCATGACTGTATGTATGATTGTATGCATGACTATGTATCTGTGACTGTATGCATGATTGTATGCATGACTATGTATCTGTGATTGTATATATGATTGTATGCATGACTATGTATCTGTGACTGTATGTTTGATTGTATGCATGACTATGTATCTGTGATTGTACGTATGATTGTATGCATGACTATGTATCTGTGATTGTATGTATGACGATGTATCTGTGATTGTATGTATGATTGTATCATGACTATATATCTGTGATTGTATGTATGCATGACTGTATGTATGATTGTATGCATGACTATGTATCTGTGATTGTATGTATGCATGATCGTATACATGACTATGTATCTGCGATTGTATGTATGCATGACTGTATGTATGTACGATTGCATGACTATGTATTTGCGGTTGTATGTATCCATGACTATATGTAGTTACGATTATATACATGACTATGTATCTGTGATTGTATGTATGCATGACTGTATGTATGTACGATTGTATGCATGACTATGTATTTGCGGTTGTATGTATCCATGACTATGTATTTACGATTGTATGCATGACTATGTATCTGTGATTGTATGTATACAAGACTGTATGTATGTACGATTGTATGCATGACTGTATGTATGTACGATTGTATGCATGACCGTATGTACGTACAATTGTATGCATGACTGTATGTATGTACGATTGTATGCATAACTATGTATTTGCGGTTGTATGTATCCATGACTGTATGTATTTACGATTGTATATCTGCGATTGTATGTATGCATGACCGTATGTATGTACGATTGTATGCATGACTTTATGTATGTACGATTGTATGCATGACTATGCATCTATGATTATATATATGCATGATTGTATGCATTACTATATATCTGTGATTGTATGTATGCATTACTGTATGTGCGTATGTACGCATGACTATGTATCTGCGGTTGTATGTATCCATGACTGTATGTATGTATGATTGTATGCATGACTATGTATCTGTGATTGTATGTATGATTGTATGCATTACTATATATCTGTGATTGTATGTATGCATTACTGTATGTACGTATGTACGCATGACTATGTATCTGTGACTGTATGTATGATTTTATGCATGACTATATATCTGTGATTGTATGCATGCATTACTGTATGTACGCATGACTATGTATCTGTGGTTTTATGTATCCATGACTGTATGTATGTATGATTGTATGCATGACTATGTATCTGTGATTGTATGCATGATTGTATGCATGACTATGTATCTGTGATTGTATGCATGATTGTATGCATGACTATGTATCTGTGATTGTATGCATGATTGTATATATGACTATGTATCTGTGAATGTATGTATGATTGTATGCATGACTATGTATCTGTGACTGTATGTATGATTGTATGCATGACTATGTATCTGTTATTGTATGTATGATTGTATGCATGACTATGTATCTGTGATTGTATGCATGACTATGTATCTGTGACCGTATGTTTGATTGTATGCATGACTATGTATCTGTTATTGTATGTATGATTGTATGCATGACTATGTATCTGTTATTGTATGTATGATTGTATGCATGACTATGTATCTGTGATTGTATGCATGACTATGTATCTGAGATTTTATGTATGATTGTATGCATGACTATGTATCTGTGATTGTATGTATGATTGTATGCATGACTATGTATCTGTGACTGTATGTATGATTGTATGCATGACTCTGTATCTGTGAATGTATGTATGATTGTATGCATGACTATGTATCTGTGACTGTATGTATGATTGTATGCATGGCTATGTATCTATGAATGTATGTATGATTGTATGCATGACTATGTATCTGTGACTGTATGTATGATTGTATGCATGGCTATGTATCTATGAATGTATGTATGATTGTATGCATGACTATGTATCTGTGACTGTATGTATGATTGTATGCATGACTCTGTATCTGTGATTGTATATATGATTGTATGCATGACTATGTATCTGTGACTGTATGTATGATTGTATGCATGGCTATGTATCTATGAATGTATGTATGATTGTATGCATGACTATGTATCTGTGATTGTATGTATGATTGTATGCATGACTATGTATATGTGATTGTATGTATGATTGTATGCATAACTATGTATCTGTGATTTATGTATGATTGTATGCATGACTATGTAGCTGTGATTGTATGCATGACTTTATGTATGATTGTATGCATGACTATGTATCTGTGATTGTATGCATGACTGTATGTATATATGATTGTATGCATGACTATGCATCTGTGATTGTATGCATGACTGTATGTATGATTGTATGCATGACTATGTATCTGTGATTGTATGCATGACTGTATGTATGATTGTATGCATGACTATGTATCTGTGATTGTATGTATGCATGACTGTATGTATGTATGATTGTATGCATGACTATGTATCTGTGATTGTATGTATGCATGACTGTATGTATGTATGATTGTATGCATGACTATGTATCTGTAATTGTATGCATGACTGTATGTATGTATGATTGTATGCATGACTATGTATCTGTGATTGTATGTATGCAAGACTGTATATATGTATGATTGTATGCATGACTATGTATCTGTGATTGTATGTATGATTGTATGCATAACTATGTATCTGTGATTTATGTATGATTGTATGCATGACTATGTATCTGTGATTGTATGTATGCAAGACTGTATGTATGATTGTATGCATGACTATGTATGTGATTGTATGTATGCATGATTGTATACATGACTATGTATCTGCGATTGTATGTATGCATGACTGTATGTATGTACGATTGTATGCATGATTGTATACATGACTATGTATCTGTGATTGTATGTATGCATGACTGTATGTATGACTATGTATCTGTGATTGTATGCATGCATGACTGTATGCATGACTATGTATCTGTGATTGTATGTATGCATGACTGTATGTATGTACGATTGTATGCATGACTATGTATTTACGGTTGTATGCATCCATGACTATGTATTTACGATTGTATTCATGACTATGTATCTGTGATTGTATGTATGCATGACTGTATGTATGTACCATTGTATGTATGACTGTATATATGTAGGATTGTATGCATGATTATGTAGCTATGATTTTATGTATGCATGACTTTATGTATGTATGATTGTGTGCATGACTATGTATCTGTGATTGTATGTATGCATGACTGCATGTATGTATGCATGTATGATTGATGCATGACTATGTATCTGTGATTGCAGGTATGTATGATTGTACGCATGACTATGTATATGTGATTGTTTGTATGTGTGATTGTACGCAGGTATGATTGATGCATGACTATGTATCTGTGATTGTATGTATGCATGACTGTATGCATGTATGATTAATGCATGACTATGTATCTATGATTGTATGTATGCATGTATGTATGATGGATGCATGGCTATGTATCTATGATTGTATGTATGCATGTATGTATGATTGTATGCATGGCTATGTATCTATGATTGTATGTATGCATATATGTATGATTGTACGCATGACTGTGTATCTGTGATTGTATGTATGCATGACTGTATGCATGTATGATTGATGCATGGTTATGTATCTAGGATTGTATGTCTGCATGTATGTATGATTGTATGCATGACTATGTACATCTGTGATAGTATATATGCATGACTGTATGTTGAGGCAGTATTTTTAAACTTAATATCAGTCTAATTATATAATAAAAAATATAACAGCCCGCCTAAAAGTAGTATGTATATAATTTAATATATAAAATGTATGTAACAGTCATTGTATTATGTTTATATTATTACGTACATGTATAATAATATTATGTGAATGTATTATGTAATTTAGCAATGTAGGAGCTGTGAGAATAGAAGCCGAAAGTTGCTAACAATGAGGTAACCTTGAGACAACAATAAATTAGAAAGTTTAATAATGCTACTAATAATTCTTGGTACAATAATGTATACTTAAAACAGTTTATAAATAGCCAATCAAAATTAGAAAGGCCAAAATTTAAATAAAAGAATTCTATTGGAGTTAAATTAGGCAATCAGAGACTTAAGGTAGAGGAATTGAACAAATTTAACCGGTAAACGCCAGACGCTAGAAGGCAGCGTTCCCGAGCAGTTCGCTCGGTACGTATTCAGTGTGAGACCAAAAAAATCATTACGGCGTGAATAATATAAAGTTTACATATTAAAACGTACAATTAACAATAATCTCAAAGCTCTACAGTAGGATACATCAGTGAAGTGTTATTTAATCGTGTGAAAGATTAATAAAACGAAGTTGAATACCATTATAATTTGTGTAAGCCTTCATTCTTTAGCCGTACTACCCCTGCTAAGAGATACGTGTTTCTGCAAATTACTACTGACGCAGCCGAGGCATACATATATAATATTTAAATAAACATTAAAATACAAAGTTGATTTTTTTAACGTGGGGCGAAGGCCACCGGAAAGTTTGTACCATACATGGGGTATTATCTATCGGGGCAAACACCAAGAAACATATCTCCCGCAAAACCAACGTGGGGCTTAAACTATCTCAAGTTTGGCTACCAACGTAGAAAAACTAACTCTCCCAAATTGGGGCCTAAACGTGGGGTGAGAATAGGTGAAAAGAAGAAATCAGCGAACATTATAAAGCTACCAGAATCGACGAAACTACAAGAATTCACTACAAGAACATCGTAGAACTTCAAGTAACATCATCCAAGGACAGCAAACAATTCTTTCAGGAGTACGGGGCATGCAGTCAGCAATTCAACTAGAATCTACGAGGCAGCACCAGAATAAAAAGGTTTACTAACACAACCAGAGAAAACGTCAGAAAATTCCAATACTATATATTAATATAATTGTCAAGATAGTTAAGAAAATATATTGTTATTAAAATAATTTCATGTTGTTAAGAAGTGGAAAAATTAAAATTTAGCAATTCCAAAACAAATATAACAAAAGAAAATATACACAATAAAATGGAAATAGAAAACAATGAAAATATGGAAATAGGATAGGATAGAATAGGTCAACCATTACAGATTACAGTGTAAATTTACAATCAGAGCTAGGGGAAACAAATAGGTTAGATGTAGAAGAACAATAATTTGTAAATTCACAGTATATAAATATAGAAAGAAATAGCAGTAGTATACAAGGTCAATCACCTTTACATATGTTAGTGCAGGGAACAATAAACGAAAGAAGCACTATCCCTCACACATCTAGCCAAGAGCAAGAAAACTTATCACAACAAAATTTTATGTGCCTTCTAAAAGCAATAACTGAAACTAATGCAGAGCTGAGAAATGACTTAAATAATAAGTTAACTGAAATGAGAGTAGAATTTTATAATAAGCTAACTGAAAATAATAATAATAATAATAATAATAATAATAATAATAATAATAATAATAATAATAATAATAATAATAATAATAAGTTAATTGAAACTAATACAGAGCTGAGAGTAGAGTTAAGTAATAAGTTAACTGAAACTAGTACAGTGCTGAGAACAGATTTAAATAAACTACAAGAAACTAGCCAGGAAACAAATAATAAATTATGTAGTATCAAAAACGATCTAGCTAAGCAAATAGAAAATTGTATGAAAGAAAGTAAAGCTGAAAGTAAGAGGTTAGAAATCAAAATAGAACAATCTTCTAAAGCACTTCAAATTGATATAGATTTAAAAGTAAATAAAGGTTGTAAGCAGCTAGAACAGAAATTGTCAAGTCATATTGAAACAATGGTGGAAAATACAAATGCACATCTTGTGCAAATACAAATAGATTTAGCAGGGGAAATAAATAAAATGCATGAAAGGCTAAAACAAATGCAATTAAAGAAGCAAACACAGGACAATTTTTTTTATTATTTTTTTTATTTATGGACGCTCTTTAACTACTATGGTCCTTAGCGCCCCATTCTATATTGGGCGTGAAAGACCGGTGATTTTTCTCAGAGGCCTCTTTATCAGGCTTGAGGTTCTTTTACGTGCCGTGAATCTACGACACAGGACCACCGGCTTTACTTCCCTTCCGAAGGAAGCCGTGCTAAGGATTTTTACGCCCGAAAAAAATCCATCGCCCTCCGCCGGGTTTGAACCCGCGACCTTGGGAACTAGAGGCTAGCACGGTACCAATAGTTCACGGAGGACAACACAGGGCAAGGACAAGTAATGTCAATGATTGACGAAATTAAAGATAAAGTACAAGAAAGTAGCAAAGAAATAGATAAACTTAGTTTTGAAACTTTAAGTGGCAGTGTACCAAAAGTAAATGCAAATGCAACTAGTTCTGTAAATGCTAATCAAATGCATGATAATAATACAAATGCTGAAAGCAGGTCACCTTTGTTAACTAATAATACAAGAGACGCTACTGCTTTTTTCATAGCATCAGCCTCTCAAACACAAAACAATAATGATGACACACATGTGCATGTAACAAATCAAATGTCAAACTATCATTCTGTGCTTAATGAATTATCTTTACCTTATTTTAATCCTTCCTCAAGTCCAGTACAATTTATACATGATCTAGTAGAATATTTTAAATTGAAGCATGTGCCTGAAGCATTAAAATGATACTTGTTAAAAAGTGCAAATAACAAAAAACATTCTCAAATCTCTAAAGTAGGATACATCAGTGAAATGTTATTTATTCGTGAAAGATTAATAAAACAAAGTACAATACCATTATAATTTGTGTTAGTCTTCATTCTTTAGCCGTACTACCCCTGCTAAGAGATACGTGTTTCTGCAAATTACTACTGATGCAGCCGAGGCATACATATATATTATTTAAATAAACATTAAAAATACAAAGTTGATTTTTTAAACGTGCGGGCGAAGGCCACAGGAAACTTTGTATCATACGTGGGCTCCAAGAGCAGCAACTACTGCAAGTTTGGTGCCCAAAGCATGGTGCTAATAATCGTAAAGATAATCCTATCCCAATATAAGAAGTATGTACTATTGATACATGACTATGTATCTGTGATTGTATGTATGCATGACTGCATGTACGTATGTATGATTGTATGCATGGCTGTATCTATGGTTTTATTTATATATCTATGCAAGCATGACTATATGCATCTATGGTAGTATGTATGTATGTATGAGCGTATGTATGTATGTATGTATGATTGTATGTATGAATCTATGTACTGTGCGAATGATGCATTTATGTGGTACGTATTTACTGCATTTATGTATGCATATATGTATAGGTATGTTATATATGTATGTGAGTGTGCAAATGTTTTTGTTAAACTACCAGCATTCTGCATTACATAAATAGTACTAAATGCTTTGGGTAATATGTGATTTTATTTAACGTGTAACATGTACGTAGTGTGCTCATACGTTTGTAAGCATGCATGTATGTGTGTCTGTCTGTATGTATATTATGTTATTTATGTGTATGTGTGGTCTGCATGTATGTATTGTAAGTACGTTACGCATGTATGTAATGCACTATGTGATATTTATGTATTTATTGTATCTATGTATGTATTTGTGCATTAATGCATGTGATATCGGCTATGTGTGTTCTTTCTTTCTTGAGGGGAGCTTATAGCTAGAGACCTAATCGATTACTATGAAAGTTGATGTGTAACGTAATATGGTGGATCCCACTGGATACAGAATAGATTAATTACTTTCACAAGGGTTATTAGAGGCCCTGAAGTCCAAGAGAATCGAAATACCTCTTATTCTTCAGTTCTGCACAGAATTTAAGCATAATTTTTCACACAAGTCTTCTAATTCACATATTTTATTGGTTGTATAAGGAATTACGTTAATTATGAGGTGGCAAACGCTACTGCAGAACACCTATCGCCGTCGCTTTCTCGTCTGTCCGTCAGAAAACTTGCAGCAACTGCTGCTACGAAATTGAAATTTTATATACAGGATTTTGAGGAAAATCCATACACAACCTTCAAATGCATTTGAAATTGGTACAAAATTCAGGATAGTTACGAGGGGCACTATTTATATTTTGAGCCTAATAATTAAAACAAAGTGATTTCTGATTGAAAAGTGCTTTATTGTTTTTCAAAATATTCTCCTTTATGATCAATACACTTTTGCATCCGTTTGAACCATTTGTCAAAGCATTTATTCCAGTCTTCTTGAAACACCTCCAAAATATGGTTTTTGAAAGCATCAACGGCTTCTTCTGCCAACGAAAATCGTTGTCCACGCAATTTATTCTTGATGTTCGGGAACAAAAAATAGTCATTGGGTGCCAAATCAGGACTGTATGGCGGATGACCCATCAATTCTATTTTTGAGCCTTCAAATACCCTGTTGTTAGACAAGATGTGTGTGCGCTAGCATTGTCTTGATGAACGATCCTGCGGTTCTTGTTGGTTTTCCTTACTTCACCGAAGACTTCCTGCAAACAAATGGTTGTGTACCATTCGGCATTGATCGTGTTACGTTCCCCTAAAGGCACTGTTGCCACATGGCCAGTTTTGCTGAAAAACCAAGCGACCATTTGCTTTGAAGTGCTTTGAGTGCGAACAACTTTTGTTGGATTTGCTTCATCTTGAAACACCCATACAGTCGACTGCTGTTTACGTTCCGGCTCATACGTATAGATCCATGATTTGTCACGCGTTACAACCTTATATACGTCTTTTGAGGCACCTTCATTGTATTTCTTGAGCAGTTTTGTGCACCAATCGACACGAGCATCTTTTTGAGATTGCGTCAAATCATGTGGGATCCAACGAGAGCAAACCTTTTTCACGAGTAAATAATCATGCAATATTTTATATATGCTGGTGGAACTAATGTCTAGGGTTGCCTCAATCTCACAATATGTTGCATGACGATCTTTCATTATTAGTTTTTGCACAGCATCAATGTTTTCTGGCACAACAATTGATTTTGCACGACCTTCACGAACTTCATCATTGAGCGAACGGCGGCCACGATTAAATTCGTTATACCAGCGTTTCATAGTGGCAAAGGATGGAGCTTCGTCGCCAAATGTGGAAGTTAGTTGATCGATGCACTCTTGTCTTGATAATTCACGTCGAAAGTCGTAATAAATCAATGCACGAACATTTCCATGTTTTCGTTGACACACAATTTTCAAGTTAGTGTAAATAAAACAAATGACACTCTATTGATTAAATGTTTGAAGTAGATTGTGGTCAAAAATGTGAAACTTTCCATTGGAAACGTCAGATGGCACCTACAACATTCAGGGTTGCCAAGGCTCAAAACATAAATAGTGTCCCTCGTAAGATAAAGGGTAGGCTGAATATTACCGAACCGACGCTAAAGGCTTTGAAACTTTGCTAGCTAAAGGAAATACTGTAATAAAACACACATACTGGAAAAGGGCAGGGAGAAATAAATACACTGTTTTTTTTATTACTTTCTCTATCGCGTACAGAGTAGGTAGAGAAGGTATTGCATTCCAACCAAAAATTCAATACCAGGATTGGACCGGATGATTTCACTCGTATGTTTGGAGGTCCCCTGAATTAAAAAAAACAGTTTTACAAAAAGGTTCAGCGCGCATGTGTATGTCTGTGAACAGCATAACTCAAAAACGAGCAGTTGGCCAGTTGGATACACACCAAATTTTGTATTTAAGTTCCGTGACCTACAAGGATGCAGCTAAAAGATTTTCAAGAAAATTCCCCATCCCAAACTACATGGGAGAAATGGAAGAAATTTTTTATTTTCTAAAAAATGGCCCTAACGGTTATGATTAAAATACAAATCCTAAAGCTATTTATTTACATGACAAATAAAATGTGTATCTTGAATTTTCTGGGAATAGCTTATGAAGTCCTCTTCTTTCAGAAGGAATTTTGTATAATCTTGTATAACTGGTAAACGTTAAGCGAGAGACGAAAACATACTACACAAGAAATGTAGATCTCTTTAAAACACACAATTTATTTCAATTAACTTTTTGTAACATCAGTCATATCCGAGATATCCGTATTTAATGGCTCGAATTGTTCAATATTTAGCCATTCTTTTAAAATCCTGTCGATTTTCAGTTGTTTCTCTGGAAACAGTATGGAATTTAAGGGCAGCATATAGCGTCCAGTTCTTAAATGTTTGACTATCGCTGTTCGCTTTGTATCTGTAACGAAATGTGTAATGCAACTATTTCGGGAAAAGTTTATCTCGATTAAAATGAAGTGATGGAAAAATAAATTTGCGTAAAAATAACTTGTAAATATATCCACTAAACGATAGAGGGTAGAGATAGTCATGTGAATGAAACACATTCGGATTTTTTGTGATGAATTGAGATTTCTTAAATCATCTCAGGTAATCGGCGTGCGCCCAGAAACACCAGGTTTGCCTGGTCACACCTTAAGACATCTCAAAAAATAAAAATACAAAAGCTATGTTGAAGGGCGGAGTCAGAGAGATTTTGCAATTGCCAATACATATTCTGGATCATATGATTTACACCGCCAAAATCTACAAAGGACTTAGTTTATTCCGGAAGTAAAGCTGCAATAACTATAGTCATACCGCTACATCAACGCCACGGGAGATCTGAAACAAGAAAAGCCTTGGTAGTATGCAGGACCCTGTAGTAGAAATGAATTACCATCATGTCTCGCTCCAATAATCTTCCTCATGAAAAAATTCGACAGTTATTGAAAACTAACGAATTTCAGCTATGCACCAAATTCTCACACAAAGGAAAAGGTGTCGAGTTCTTCAGCGAAAACATATCAGTAAATAAATGGATTAGAGATCATCAAGACATCCTGTGCGAGATGGAGAGAAGCCATCAAGATGACCGGCAACTACGTTTGGTCCGCTCCCTGCGGGGTAGATCCCAGTACAACACCCTCTGTCGGCGCTGCCACAGAGAGCAAGCGCTTCTCCTGGCGAAGGTCCGTCGGTGGCGGCCCGAGCGGCCTCTGAGGTTGCGGCGGAGGAGAATCCCTTGGGTTACCTCTGCCAAATACCTCGGAGTCACGCTCGACCGCGGCCTCACTTTCGCGCCACATATCAGGGCAAAGGTCGGCCTCGGCCACTCCGCGCTCAGGCAGTTGTACCCTGTATTCCGCTCCACAATGCCGCCCATACGCCTCAAACTACGCCTATATCAGGCGATTATCCCGCCCCTGATTCTGTATGGCTGCGAGGTCTGGGGATCGGCGGCAGCGACCATCATCCGCAGGCTACAAACCGTCCAGAACAGGGCGCTTCGGATGATCTATGATACCGGGCGTAGATTCCCGTCACACATCCTACACACACTCCGGTCTCCCATACATCGAGGACGTGGTGAGGGAGAGAACCCGTACCATGTACAAGAAGCTTACTTACCACATCAACCAGCTGGTGAACTCTTTGGGCCGCTACGACCACAAGGCGCCAAGGCGGAGAAAGAGCTACCGGTTACCGAAGGACGGCTTGGGCCCCCGAGGCTGAGGCCTGCCAATCCACCATTCCGCAACTATCCCCAAGTTAAGCAGCATTGGGCCCGGTCGCTGGCTGGGTGAGTGGCCATCCAGCCGCCCTGCTGCCAACTTGAATAACCCCATCCCATTACCTAGTACTCCCATCTTGCCTTGCTGCCATGCCGGCCTGCTTAACTTGACGACCACACAAGCGATCGCCCAAGTTAAGCAGCATTGGGCTTGGTCACCACATGGTCGCTAGCCGCCCATGAGGGAACACCGAGACCCAGCCAATGGTAGAAAGCTAAACCCCGCCCATGACAAAAATCAAAAGCTTGTGTATATTCTTTTAACCTCCTTTATCGCACAGGTAAAGCCGCATGCGCGGCTAGGTACTGTGGCGATCACATTCCGCCAATTGCTGGATTGCTGATTGCACAGAGAGCATGAAACCCTTGCCCATGTCCTGGGTGCCTGTGAAGTGCTCCGAAACCATCATCATACAAAATCAAGGGTTTTCTGTTTACGAAGAGGACTCCGGTCTTGCCACTTATGGGAGCAAGAGCGTGAAGATATTCCAACCATCAAGTAGACAAGGTTTCACATTGGATCTTATAGCGCGCTATGAATCCCATAGTGGACAGCCCAATGAAGACGACGGGGAGAAACAATCTATTTATTTGCCAACTGTGACATATTATAAAGATAAACTGGAGAACATTTCAGTTCACGGCCTAATGATTTGTGCCCAGGGTACAATTCCTCAACATGTAGTTAAATTCTGGTGCTCCACAGGACTTGAAAAAGCACGCCTAAGTAAGAGGTGTGATCAAAAAATAACGGGAATTTTTTAATTTCGCGAGCTTTATACATCCAATGTTCAAAACCTTTGTTTTATCTTGTTGGTACACATGTTTGTATTTTCAGCTGTTTTGAACATTTAGTTTATTGTTGACAGTCGAAAAAGTTATACCTGTTTTTGAGTGCTCGGTGAATTTTTACCTTCAAAAAATATGGATCAACGAGTTTGCATTAAATTTTGCTTGAAAAACAGAATAAAGTGCGGCACAGAATTCGAAATGTTGACTGTGGCCATTGGAGAATCTACTATGAGTAGGACAAGAGTTTACGAGTGGTATAAATGTTTTAAGAGGTTGCTGGTGATGGCATATCCTTTGGCTCATGCCAAACAATTTTTAGGATGTTTTGGACAGCAAAATTTGTTCCGAAATCGTTGAATTTGGACCAAAAACGATGTCGCGTAGACATCGCTCAGGAATTTCTGAATGAAGTCGAAAACGATCCAGAACTTCTAAGGAAGGTTATAATAGGTGACGAAACATGGGTATAACGTCGAAACTAAGGCCCAATCGTCCCAATGAAAACTGCCTGAAGAGCCAAGACCGAAAAATTTCGACGAGTTTGATCACATGTGAAGGTTCTTCTCACTGTTTTCTTCAATTACAATGGGATAGTGCATCAGGAGTTCCTGCCTTACGGTCAATAATGAGTACTACCTGGAAGTTATGTGCCGTTTGGTAAAGCAATCCGAAGAAAACGATCAGAATTGTGGCAAAACTACTCGTGGAAATTGAATCATGATAATGCATCCACTCACACTTCAATGCTTGTTCGTGACTTTTTGGCAAAAAAAAACAAAGCCGTTATGCTGCCTCAGCCACCGTACGCGCCGGACATGGCCCCCTGCGACTTCTTTCTATTCCCGAGGCTGAAGAGAACCATGAAAGGACGACGTTTTGCCACCATTGATGAGATAAAAACAGAATCGCTGAAGGAGCTGAACACCATAACGAAAGGTGAGTTCTAGAAGTGCTTCCAAGATTGGAAAAAGCGCTGGCACAAGTGTATTATATCTGAGGTGGACAAAGTTGATTTTAATGATTAAATAAAACTGCTTTACGAAAAACAAAAATTCCCGTTATTTTCTGATCCCACCTCGGATATTGCATGTTTTTTGTTTTTTTAAGGATCGGAGGGGACTCGACACTACTCTGAGGATATTGTGCCTATGTTCCAGAAGTGGGCGCCTCCGGGAGGGAAGAGAAGGTGAGAGGAGACACCGATCGGCCGGAACCAGTAGTGACGCCACAGCAATGACAGGGGACCCTACAGTTTCGAGATTGAGATGGCCTGACAGTCGGGCAGGCAGATCAAGGACCGCTATCCCACACAGAGGGTTCAAGACCCCACTCCGAAGAGGCAGTCCGTTTACCCCGGCAACCAGCCGAAGGCCGAGGAACGGAGAAACTTCCACAGATAGCATCCTTTTTTCCTGCTATGCCGCACCGAAACACCATCTCTGACACTTCCAACCCTGAAGCAGACCTAAGGGGGTGAAGGTTGACTGAAATGATGAATAGAAGAAATGGAGGTACCGGAAATTCGGAGGCTGAGAAAAACCACTCCGAACGCGAGCTGTGGTCTGCAAATGTCCGACATGTTGACGGATGGTAAACAAGCTTTCTGCCACCACATTCCCTGCGCGCGATACAGTTATAACGGGAACTCCAACATTTGGGCATACAGTGCCACGCATATGCTCGTAATAATAAATACATGACTTTAATAAGCTAATAGGCATGTTATTTAGTGCTGTTTTATTTTCCACACTAGTTTCTTCTGAAAATGTGAGGAGCGTTCTTTTCCAACTCGATAGATACAGCATTATATGAAACTGAGTTTTATATATAACATTCACCTTAGGCATCATTATTGAAACCAGATTTTGCATATCAATCTATGTCGTGTGTAGATAGAAAGAAATAGCAGTTAAAACGCGGAAAATGTACCCCCACGCTTAATGCAAAAGTCGATATATGCAAATTATTTTGTAAGCAGCATGTAGTCTAAGGATATTCAGTGAAAGAAACGTGAGTTTATTGCTTTCTTGGAATTGCTGCTCAACTTAAGGGGGGAGGTGACCTATGAAAAGCAATCTCCCTATTTGTTATACCTAGAAGTAATTTTAATACATTTCCATGTCCAAACGGTGTGTGCGTGTGTGGATTGCATCAAGGATTGATTCAATTTAATGACGAGTTAAGTGACAGGTAATACATCATGATAGCGTCATATGATTACAAAATCAGCACAAATAAAACAGATATGTCACCAGGAGGTATGACCCAACGATCGCATCAATATTGGGTGTACTTCGGGCAGCAATATAGGCATGTACTCGTGCAGGCAGACGATCGTACAGGTTGCGAATGGCACCCTGCGATACACTGTTCCAAGTACCTTGCACCTGTTGCCGCAGTTCGGCAATGCCGAAAAATACCAAAGGCGAGCGCGAGTCCTAAGTGATGGCACCCCACACCATGATGCCAGCAGTTGGGCCTTTGTGTCGTGGGTGAATGCCCTCTGAAAAAGTTCACTCACCAGCTCTACGTTGTACGCGTACACACACGCCATCACTTGCGTACAGGCAGAACCTACTCACTGAAGACAACAGAGCGCCATTCCACTGTCCAATGAACCCTTTCGCGACACCAGAGCAGACGTGCATGGCGGTGTTGTGGTATAAGAGGTAACTTGGCCAGAGGCACACGTGATTTGAGTTCTGCTGCAAAAAGGCGGTTTCCAATAGTCCGTGCTGACACTCCAGGTGCTACCTGTGCCCGGATTGCTTCCCTGGATGCCCGTACAATGCGTCGATCCAGACGTGCATCTGTACCAACCATATCCCAGACATGTTCGAAGGGCGACATGTCAGGCGAACGTGCAGGCCAGGGAAGCAATGGTACCCGTCGCTCTTCGAAGAAGCGTGTACATTCCTCGCAATATGTGACTGGGCATTGTCCTGTTGAAATATGGGTTGTGGAGGTGCCTGAAGCAGCGGGAGTACCTCAGGCTCTACAACCATCGTTAAGTACCGGTTGCTGTTCAAAGTGCCCTCAATTCGTAGGAGGCGAGATCGGTTGTTCTAACCAATGGCGCCCCAAACCATCACACCTGGTGTTTGTCCGCTATGCCGCTCAACAATACAGCCCTCCAGGTTGCGCTCACCACGGTGCTGCCCGACACGTATGCGACCATCACTGTTGGACACGTTGAAGTGGGACATTTTGCCACTCGGCACCCCGGTGACGGTGTCCACGTGCCCATTGCAGTCGGAGGAGCTTGTGGTTTCTGGAAAATGGAAGCCGACGTAATGGCATGCATGCAACCAGTCCAACCTGCAGCAGATGATGACGAACCGTTGATGCAGCCAAGTTCACACCTGTTGCAGTGCTCCAGCGTCGAGCCAACAATGTGGATGAAGCTGTACGGTCCATTATGGCCATGCGGACAAGATAACGGTCATCCCGTGCTGTGGCCATATTCCGTGGTCCAGTACCCGCTCTTCGCTGCGTACGACCTTCATCTATCCACTGCTTCCACACACGCATCACTGTCGTAGCAGCATGCCCTGTACAAGCCGAAATGTCACGGTATGACAACCCACTTCCCGGAGACCGATCATTCTGCCCCGAACTCGCTCACATGCCGATATGGCTCCCTTTTACGTCGTCGAGGCATACTGGCACTCACTTTATTGTTTCCACCTTGCTTGACAGCTCTGAACTGACTACACTGGGCGCAACACTGAGCGCGGTCTACGTGTACGCCATCTCTCTGTAAACCTAACCGCTTATTGCTTACACACTCTTCTACACTTCCACCAAGTTTGGAGTTATTCGGGAAATTCTTTCTTGGTATTGCAATTATCACAAACGGCAGTGTATAGTGAGTGAGTGTGTGTGTGTGTGTGTGTGTGTGTGTGTGTGTGTGTGTGTGTGTGTGTTACCGCCACCCATTCATCAGCTACATTAAAAAACAAGATGTCAATAAAAAGTGTAATACGTGAGTAACTAGTATTCTTTCACATACAAGCTTGATTTTTTTGCCTTAATGAGATGCTTTGAATTAGTGCACCACGTGCGGGGCAATGAACACCCACATTTAGTTTTATTTTAGAGTATGTTATCTCATTCCACAGTATGCACTAACCACATCTTTACTGTTTACCATCCACCAATATGGCGATGCTCCGCTGTAGCGCGCTCTCCAACTGAATTAATATATTACTACATAATGTGCGCTAAAACTTCATTTATACTCCTCTATCGCTAGAACGACTTATTACAACATACTTTTAAATGGAAATGAAGGTTTCCTATGCTGTTACTTTCTGCGTTTTATCTAAATTAAGAGCTGTTAAAACCGATTGAAACATATCCCCTCTGTCCCTTTCGCTTCCACATCCGGCCCCTTATGCCAGTAATACTTCCGTTCAGTTTTCACTTCCCTTCTCTTCATTGCTGAGGGCTGTGATTGACGCCTACCAATCTCTTCGAATTTTAACCTGCTGCTTCGCTGTTTTGCCAGAAACAACGAATGTCGACAAGACTTCAAAAGAATGAAATATTGAACAATTGGACAAATTAATAACGGATATCTCGGAAATGGTTTATGCCACAAAAAAGTTATTTGAAATAAATTATGTGTTTTAAAGAGATTTTTTGTTAAATACGTTTTCGTGTATAGCTTAACTCTTAACGGTTATACAAGATTCCTTCTGGATGAAGAGGACTTCACAGGTTATTCCCAGAAAGTTCGAGATACTTATATATTTTATTTATTATGTAAACATCTTTAATATATGGTATTTTAATCGTTAGAGCCATTTTTCAGAAAATCTAAAATTTCGATAAATGTTCCATGTAAAGGGTAGTTTAGGGTGGGGGATTTTCTTGAAAATGTTCGTATCGCAACAATGGAAGATAATTAAATTAAATACAAGTTTAGCATTTATCCGACTTTTTACTTTCTCTACTACGTATAGTAAGTAGGGGAAGTATTGTATTCCACACAAAAATTCGATACTGAGATTTCACCGGAAATACATGTTTTAAGATCCCCTGAATCCAAAAAAAGCATTTTTGGAAACATGTCCGTGTGTGTCTGTCTGTGAACAGCATAACTCAGAAACGAACAGTCGGATAAACACCAAACTTGGTATTTAGGTTCAGTATCTTCCAAGGATGCGACACGAAGGTTTTAGAGAAAATCCCCCACCCCAGATTACCCTTTACATGGAAGATTATTCGAAAATTTTAATTTTCTCAAAAATGGCTCTAACGATTTTGATTAAAATATCATATGTTTAAGATATTTTCATGACAAATAAAATGTATATCTTGAATTTTCTGGGAATGTCTCCAAAAGTATTCTTCATTGTGAACGACTTTTCCATAACTGGTAAACCATAAGAGATAGACAAAATTTTACTACACCAAATGTAGATCACGTTAAAATACACAACTTATGTCATATACATTTTTTTTTTGGTTGTTGTTGTTGAGTGAACCATTTTCGAGATATTACTTGTTATTCCCTTAAATTTTTCAATACTTATTTTCTCAAATGGGAATTCGTTATTCATTTTTTTGTCTTGGATATGCAAAGAGTATTAATCTGTGGCAAAGGGAATGGTGCTGCACCTAGCAACCAGTTATTAAGAGATATGTATGAGCTTAAAGGCTACTGTATTTCCAAATTGCCCTTGTAAATATATTATCCCCTTACATCTACAAGAAAATTAGCAATAAGATAGACTCTGCAAATGTTTATCTCGATTAACATGAAGCAGATGGAGAATAAGCGTTTGTAAAAATAGTTTGTACAAGAGTAGAGAAAGTCATGTGAGTGTAACACATCAGATTTTTATTTTAGAGTTATACTGTTCACAAACACATACACACACACCTCTTCCTAATTTTACTTTCTCTACTACGTATAGTAAGTAGGGGAAGTATTGCATTCCACCCAAAAATTCGATACCGAGATTTCACCGGAAATACATGTTTTGAGACCCCCTGAATAAAAAAAGCATTTTTGGAAACATGTCCGTGTGTGTGTGTGTGTGTCTGTATGTCTGTTTGTGAACAGCATAACTCAGAAACGAACAGTCGGATAAACACCAACCTTGATATTTAGGTTCAGTATCATCCAGAGATGCGACACGAAGATTTTCAAGAAAATCCCCCCACCCCAGATTACCCTTTAGATGGAACATTTTTCGAAAATTTTAATTTTCTCAATGATAAATGAAATGTATATCTCGAATTTTCTGGGAATGTCTCCAAAAGTATTCTTCATTGTGAACGACTTTTGCATAACTGGTAAACCATAAGAGATAGACAAAATTTTACTACACAAAAAATGTAGATCGCGTTAAAATACACAATTTATGTTATATACATTTTTTTGTTGTTGAGTGAACAATTTTCAGGATATTGCTTGTTATTCCCTTTAATTTTCCAATACTTATACTTTTTCTCAAATTCGTTATTCAATTTTTTTGTCCTGGTAATGCAAAGAGAATGGAATACTCCACATAGCAACCAGCTCTTAAAATATTTGACTATCACTTAAAGCCTAGCAATTCGCCTTGCATCTACAAGAAAATTAGCAATAAGATTAACATCTCGATATCTCGATTAACTTGAAGCATATGGAGCATAAGCGTTTGTAAAAATAGTTTGTGCAAGAGTAGAGAAAGTCATGGAAGTGTAACACACCTGATTTCCCCCTTCCCATTATTCAGGAGTCTCAAAACGTATTTCCGGTGAACTCTTGATATCGATTTTTTTTTTTTTTTTTTTTTTGGTTGAATGCAATACCTTCTCTATCTATTAAGTACGCGATACAGTAAAAAAAAGTAATTGGTCCACTGAAAGAGAGATAGCAACAAACATAACTGTGTGGTAGATTTTAATACCTTTGTAAGCTTTATGAACCCATTATAAATCGTATAAAGAAATTATATGTGTATATGAAAAATGAGTGGCTAAGAGCCTGGGGTGAATGCCTTGTCACATTTACACAAATAAACAAAAATATTTCAATTTAGGTCGTTGCTTTCTTCTTTCTCGTTTTATTGCCTGAAACTGATGCGGGGGAGGAACACTGTCATTGTCACCACGGTGATGAGAAAGACAACGGGATACGAAAGACAAACAAGATAACAAATGAAACTCGATCTCAGAAATGGAACTCATGCTGTCTTGTTAGCAGGGTCTTTGGACTCGACTTGCCTATAATTGATTTCCGTCATCTCTATCGTCAAAAGACCAAATTACCTCCACCCACTCGGAGTCAAGCGATCAAGCTACAGTGCAATTCATGCGACACCACAGGTTTAGACTCTGAGCATCTGTTGGATAACAAATAATTCTACCCGATATGCAGATTCAAATGCCGAGTCAAGGAGCGTCTCCACACAGCATCCTTCTGTTTCCCATCGAGAATGTTTTGAATAAAATGGCCCATTTAATGTTTACTTTCTCTACTACTTGCCTATATAAAGGACAGGAAGTATTGCATTCCAACCAAAAATTCCATATCAGCGGAAACTATGCAGAAACTTGATAATAAATGTAAGTAGGTACTACTAAACCTGGAAAATTATTTTCACATCCACAATCTCAGTCCAAATATCAGTAAGACAAACTATTTACTATTTGGACTAAATAGAAATAATCACAGCAGTGAAGCTCTAAAACTGGTTTATAATAGTCAAACTATATCCAGAGTTCAAAATACAAAGTTTTTAGGCATTTATATTGACAATCTTTCATGTCAAACCCATATTATTGTAATTCATTCTAAACTTAATAAGACCATATTTTTGCTACATCAACTCATGAACATGTTACCTCTACAAATGTTTTGTACAGTGTACTTTGCATTATTTCAGTCAAATTTAGAATACGGAGCAATGTTATGGGGATCTTTATCGAAAACATACTTCATGCAGATCTTTCTACTACAGAAAAGAGCAATAAGAGTTCTAGCCAGAATAAATAGTAATGAACCCTCGAACTTAGGGGAGCCGACCCTGCCTATCTTAACAATGTTATACCTGGAGTTGTGGCATCGTTTAAAACTAGAGCTGTATTTTTGGTATAATACCAAATCGGGGTCTTATAAAGTGCAGAGGCGTCACTGAATGGTGGGGCCACAGGTCGCGTGTATTCATGCGACCTTGGTATTTTTTCCGCTTTTCACTAGTGTTGAATGATCCGCTTAAGGCTGCGTTTATCAGCTGTTTTATACTCATACTGCATCAGTTGCTACCTTCTGTTCATGCTGTAAGCACTAGAGTTTGTGCATCTCAAATGTGAAAGTTTATTCAAGACATCCGTTGTGTGTTACTTACTTAAAAATGTTATTGTTGCTGTTCTTGTCTTGTTATTAGTCCACTGAAATGCCTACCGAAAAATTCACGCTTGAACAAGGAATTTTTATGTACGATGTACACGTAAAAACCGTATCATGCAGACAATTTCAGGAGAATATGCTGATAGAGGAAGGTAGACGTCTGGTTAATAAGTTTAGGACAACGGAGTCCTAACATTAAATCTAAGAAACGAAAACGAAATGTTCTAACGTAGATAAAAATTGACGAAATTCGTGCATCATTCGATAGTTTACAAGTACAATCCCCACACCATAAACGAACTTAAGGACAATATAAGAACAGAAATTATGGGAATTGCGCAAGAAGAACTTAGGCGTGTGAATGGAAATTTCACCCGAAGATACCAGGAATAGCCATCCCTTTTAACGCCACTTATACAGTTAGTACTCATTATAGTGCATGTAATATCACATCCCCCAGTGTACGCGGAGCACGAATACGCGCGAATCGCGGCCCTGCAATATAGCGAACGCCCTGTAAAATGTGTGTTATCATTGGTAAAGTTGGCTGGATTGCGAACATGAGTGTTGGTAAGGAATATGAACATGTTTTGTTTTGAAAAATTATATTAATTTCATGCAAACTGTATTATAGCTTTATCACACTCTCCAAGGAATCAAATTATTATTTCCTACTAAATTAAATATGTAAGTAGCAATATTAATAAAACAACTATTGCAATAGTTTCCATAACATTGACTTGGCTTACATTTTAACGTAAAATAACTGCATTCATTCTTGCGAAAGAAACAAAAAATAACATTAAATACTCTTTTGCAATAGATTTCACGAAAACACAGAAAACAAAACTAGAATATGTTATGCCAGAATTGTGACGCTTTTATTAAAAGCAATCAAGAAAGTCCTTCAACAAATGAAGGTTATCAACAATGAAAGGTGTACAGGTAATTTTTATTCAACAATTCTCTAGATTAATAGACTCTTAAAGGTAAACGTAGGTATCACGGAGGGGCAGAGCACCGTAAGTAGGCCGTAACGGCTCTATTTGCTTCCAACGTGATCCCTGGGAGGGAGGGATGAGGGGACAGACCCGAAGGGCGCAAGCATGGACGGGGTCCTTATCTTTCCAGATATAACGCATCTGACGCCGTCTGGTCCCTGCCCATAAAGCACCAACTTTCAAGGTTCCCGGGGCGGAGCACACTCGGAGGGGAGATCTAACTGAGCGGTACCGCAGCGACGCCAGGAAAGAAACCTTTACAGAGCGCAAGCCACCACCCCCCCAGCCGAACACCGTCACCTGGTCCTACAACCCTGAAACAGAGGGCAAGGAAGATGATGGGTATAGGAAATGAGAGGGAGGAGAGTCGTGGTAGAAGATGAACCAACCCAGCATTCGCCTGTCGATCCGGGGAAACCACGCTCAGTTTAATGAACTCTTAATCATGACGACAATTGCAGTTGTTGATTCTCGGTTGGTTTTGGTGCACTTGCATGGTCATCCTTGTTTAGGAGATTCCATTGTACTGAAACCAGCTCTTCGGTTGTTGCTGAGAGTGTATGTTGCTGGCTTTTGTGTGGATTCGCCCATGGGTACATTACTCGCGACCCATGATGGTGGTACATTCATACGTTTAGATGCCAGCGAACTTAATGGTTGTTTGCCCACAAACCTCTTCACCAGGTAGGCAGTGACACATGCTGAGCAGCAGCCCACAAAGTGTCTCGAGAAAAACTGTCATCACTAGCTCCGCCATCATGCCCTGGAACGTTACTGAAAGACAACTCGCCTGGTAGTTATGCACAACGGCGATCGCTGCGGTGCTTAAGGTTGCGTGTATTACACTACAGGGTGATTTATGAAGAACTGATACATTTATTTCTTTAATTGTTTCAAAACGAGTTATGTCAGCGACAACTTATTATACCTTAAATGCAGAGGAATTTTGGGAGATTTTTTACCTGTATAGCAAATGTTGAAAATGTCCTCCATTCTGCATAAGGCACAACTCAACACGTCGTTACATGTTACTGACCACTCGTTGGAGGACTCTGTTGTCAGTAGCTTGAATCTCCTGTGTAATGTTGTGCTTCAGATCGTCCAATGTCTGGGGACGTGTGGCATAAAACCTGTCTTTTAAGTAACCCCATACAAAGAAGTCCGGCGATGTCAAATCCGGAGATCTCGGTGGTCACAGGTTCTTGGAACAGGACAGGTGGTCACAGGTCGTCAAAGAAACTTGCAATTAGTGTCATGGATTCATTTGATGTATGGCATGTAGCGCCGTCCTGCTGAAAATATCCTTGACTCAGCTCTACTGAGCGTCTAGTTGCTTAGCAAACTCTATGAAAATCCGTCGGTACTCTGCAGTGTTCACATTGTTTAAAAAAAATTCATCTCACTATTCTCTGTGCGGATATTGCGCACCAAACTCCCATTTTAACCGGGTGCATAGGTGCTTCATGAATAACACGTGGCTTTTCGCTGGCCCAGTAGCCTGAGTTATTTGAGTTCACATAGCCGGATAAATGGAACCATGCTTCATCTGTGAAACATATGATGTACAATATGGCAGGATTTTGTACGATGAACGCCTGAAACCAACGACAATAATTCAGTCGTCTATCCTTATCTGGTTCCTGTAACTGATGGACAACCGTAATCCTATACGGCTTTAGGCCTGCACTTTTCACAGCTCTCTGACACATTGAGTGGCTGTACCTTGTCTCCTGCGACAAACGTCTTGATGGTTTTTTGGGTGACTGATCCAGTCGTGCTCAAACGTCAACAACCGTGGGAAGCCTAGATGAACGAGTTTTGCCTTTTTCACTCACCAGAGATCCAGTTGTTTGCAATTTGTTTACCATTCCCAGTATTGTGTTTCCTTGGGGAGGATTCCGAACACCAAATTCTCTTTTGTATGCCCTTTGAGTAGCTGTAATAGAATTCGTAATCCAGTATTGCTTTACCAGGAAGAGTCATTCATTTAATGTGTACTCCATTTTCACGTTGACTAGAAGAAAATCTCAAAAACAATTGCCGACAATAAAACTAACAATTACGAATAAACATTAACATCTGCGCATCTAGTGACAGACAATCGAAACTCCAAAACATTCTGATTAATTTGGTGCTAAAGTTGGGGCATTGAGTGAATTTCGAACAGAGTAATTAAAGAAAGAAATGTGTCAGTTCTTCATAAATCACTCTGTAGAATTAATGAAGTACCATAAACATGCGTTTTGATATGCGATATTTTTACAACTCTAGTTATACTTGATAAAGGTGATATACAGTTTCTAAACAACTGTTTGTTTTTACAGTACATACCGATTGTATAAATTAGTGGACACTTGAACACATTTATACAAAGGAAAGCATTTCAAAATATTCAACCGTAAATGGTTTTACAAATTCAATTCCGAAAATATTCCTGGGGGTTTGCAGCCAATCTCCACTTGAAACTTCAGGTCTTTCAATTTAGCGGTGTGGTGCTTGATACAGGGTGGACCATTTAAGTTGACACTGTATAATATCTCCAAAACTAAGCGTTGTAGAAAGAAATATTTTGAATAAAAGTTGCTTGATATTATGGGGGAAAGTAAATGTCATTAGTCGCGTTTTATTTGGAGGACGTTGTGATGGTCATTTTAGGGCCAATTTAAATTGACCCTAATTGTAGGCTCCCATTTAAAAACATTGACCCTAAAATAATCATCACAACGTCCTACAAATAAAACACGACTAATGACATTTACTTTCCCCCATAATATCAAGCAACTTTTATTCAAGCCATTTCTTTCTACAACGCTTAGTTTTGGAGATATTGTACAGTCTCAACTTAAATGGTCTACCCTATATGTGAAGGCCTTGTTTCCGTGTAATCATGCCAAAAGTAAAAATCTGTTGTGATACATTCTCTATCGTTTATTAGTGGGTATACAAATTATTCTTACTCAAGATTATTTTTCTATCTACTAGTTTTAATCCAAATAAATATTTGGAGAAATACCTACATTACACATTTCGTTATAGACACAAAGAGAACAGCGACAGTCAAATGTTTAACAACTGGACGCTATATGCTGGTCTTAAAATTCCATACTGTTTCCATGACATTACGAGAAACAACTGAATGTTAAGGATTTTAAGAGAATGACATAGAAATGAACAATTCGAGCCTTTAATGACGGATATCTTAGTAATGGCTTATGCCACAAAAAACTTATGTGGAATAAATTGTGTTTTGAAGAGATTTACCACTTATACAAGATTATATAAAATTCCTTTCGAATGAGGAGGACTTGAGAGGTTATTCCCAGAGAATTAAAGATGTACGTTTTATTTATGTAAATATCTTACATATACGGTATTTTAATCAAAATCGTTAGAGCCATTTTTTGGAAAATAAAACATTTAGACAAATGTTCCATGTAAAGTATAGTATGGGGTCGGGGAATTTTGTTCAAAATCTTCGTGTCGCATATTTGGAAGATATTGAAAATATCGAGTTTGGTATTTAGATCAGGCTTTTCGTTTTTGAGTTATGGTATTCACAGTCACACACACGGACATGTTTCCAGAAATGCTTTATTTGGATTCAGGGGTCTCAAAACATGTACTTCCTAAAATCTCGGTATTGAATTTTTGGGTGGAATGCAATACTTCCTCTACTTACTATACAAGGCAGAAAAAGTAAAAATGAGCGACAATGCTATTTTACGAAGCTATATCCTAACTCTTTAACGTTAAGAATACAGTTTGATGAGTTAAACGATTCATATGGTTTACACAATGGCTTCACACGCGGAGAGATTACGTTAAATTCCCTTAAATGTTTATTTTATGTTAATGTGATGGATCAATATTTTTATATGTGCATATTATGGAAGTTTTAATGCATAAATGCATACATATTAAGGGGAATATTAGAACATAAAATTCCTGTCCCTAATTATGTAACAACGCTGCGCATACCAGATTGGTGTTTTTAATGGGTTTCTTGCGTTTAAAACACATTCCTCCCTTAAAATCTAAATTACCCTTAGAACTGCCTGGGTTCCCATGCATGATTTCGAGGTCATCTGTTGATAATTTGCTATTTTGTTGTTCAGTTGTAGACGTCTATAGCAATCAAGATGTTACTTTCTCTACTACGTATAGTAAGTAGGGGAAGTATTGCATTCCATCCAAAAATTCGATACCGAGATTTCACTGGAAATACATGTTTTGAGGCCCCCTGAATAAATAAAAATCTGATGTGTTACACTCACATGACTTTCTCTACTCTTGTACAAACTATTTTTACAAACACTTATTCTCCATATGCTTCATGTTAATCGAGATATCGAGATGTTAATCTTATTGCTAATTTTCTTGTAGATGCAAGGGAAATTGGTAGGCTTTATGTGATAGTCAAATATTTTAAGTGCTGGTTGCTATGTGGAGTATTCCATTCTCTTTGTGTGTCCAGGACATTAAAAAAAAAAGAAACGAATAACGAATTCCCATTTGAGAAAAAGTATAAATATTGGAAAATTCTCGGAAATGGTTCACTCGACAAAAAAAATGTATACGACATAAATTGTGTGTTTTAAGCAGCTCTACATTTTTTCTGTACATTTTATTTGCCATGAAAATATATGATATTTTAATCAAAATTTTCCCAAAATGATCCATGTAAAGAATAGTTTGGGATGGCGGAATTTTCTTGAAAATCTTCGTATCGCATCTTTGAAAGATACGAACCTAAATACCAACTTTGGCATTTATCCGAGTTTTCGTTTTTGAGTTATGCTGTTCACAGACACACACATGGACCTTTTTCTAAAAATTCTTTCTACTTTCTCTACTACGTACAGTAAGTAGAAGAAATATTGCATTCCACCCAAAAATTGATACCGAGATTTCACCGGAAATAGTTGTTTTTAGGCCCCCTGAATCCAAAGAAAATAATTTTAAGGAAAAAGATGTGTGTGTTTGTCTGTGATTTTGATTAAACTATTGTATGTTTAAGATATTTTCATGCCAAATGAAATGTATATCTTGAATTTTCTGAGTATGTCCCCAAAAATCCACTTCATTCTGAATGACTTTCGCATAACTGGTAAGCCGTAAGAGATAGACAAAATTTTACTACACAAATAGTGTAGATCTCGTTAAAACACACAATTTATGTCATATACATTTTTTTGGAGGGGGGTCGAGCGAACAATTCCTGAGATATTCCTTGTTATTTTATTTGTTTTGAATTTTTCAATACTTATACGTTTTCTCAAATGTGAATTCGTTATAAATTTGTTTTATGTGCTGGACACGCAGAGAGAATGGAATGCTCCACATAGCAATCAGCTCTTAAAACATTTGACTATCGCTTAAATACTACCAATTCCCCTTGCACCTACAAGAAAATTAGCAATAAGGTAGTTTCCGCAAATGTTTATCTCGATCAACATGAAGTAGATGGATGAATAAGCGTTTGCAAACATAGTTTTTACAAGAGTAGAAAAAGTCATGTGAGTGTAGCACATCAGAATTTTATTAGCAACTATTTGTTTAGTCGTTTTTGTTTTTAGTTTTTCTTTTTTTCCCCCCATTTCTATGCCGCCTTTAACATCTTTGGAACAATTGCTTGACATGAAGTTCACTGGTTTTACTGTGGTGTTAATCTTTGTGGTGATATTACTTTTTGTTATTACATTAAATTCACACACACAGATTCACTCCGCCATTCATACTTCCAGACTCTAGGGAGGATGGGGAATAATCCTGGTTATAGAAAAATTCCCACCCTTCTGTCGGGAATCGAACCCGGGACCTCCGGATTTGGTTTTTAGTTTACTTTCTTCTCTCTTGCAATTTTAACTTCCTTTTCTTCTTTGTTTCCTTTGCTTTAAATAAATACTTCCACGATTTGCAGGCTATAACAAAAGACTAATTCTTTTTAGGGCACCTCAACGTGAAAATACTAAAATAGTGCAATTCTTGACGTATCAACTTCAAATGTTTATGTGATAGTTGGCAGAGGCTCTACAAATAAAATAAATTTGGAACCTCTAAGTTAAACCATTAGTGAGACATTCAGTATTTACTGACATTTCAGGTTCTCATTTTCACTTTTTCAAAATGCTCATCGCGATGAACTATTACAGATTTCTGACTCAAAATTGAATTTCTGCACTATTACTTTTGGAAATGACAATTCTTAAAAGTTGTCATGTTTTCCTAATTATGCATTATATCAAAGAAAGCCCTTATCAGTTTCATTGATCAACAGTTCTCCACAAACAGAAAATTGTTTGACATTTGCATCCCGTGGAGCAATCTGAATATTGCAAGATTTTGAGAAAAAGTATTGGAGAAAAAGATATTTGAAAATTGGAGTATCAAGCAAAATGCATGCGCATCAACTTTTAAATGTCCTAGTTAATTCATAAACATTACAACTATTGGAATATTGAAAAGAGAATATAAAACTATAAACAGAATATAACACTAACAATTCAAATATCAAATATTTCACCTCTTTGGACAAAATTTCACTGATAGGTTGTCTTAAGGGCGATTGGCCAAGGCAGAACTTCTTGGAAGAGCGGAACAATGTCTTTTCGCTATCCCATTACATCACTACTTGCGTTTTGGTTGTCTTCATGTGCGTCTTGGAATTCTCATTTTCCTGGTTCCGTTTTCCTTTTCCTCACTCCTATCTAAAAGAAACTCTTTGCAATGTCGAGATTTGACTGAAGTTTACCTCTTATTTTGAACTTCATTTCCTATTATTTATGATACTTTGAGCTGCATCTTCCTCATATGCATCAATAAGAGCTTTCAAGGTTGTTTCTTGCTCGTGCCCTTAATTTTAGATTTTCTATATAAGGAACTCGCATTATCTTCTCATACTTCTATAGGAATATATTTTCTTGAATCTTGGGCTGCAGTTTCCGGATGGGTTTTTACCAAGACACGTTTAGAAGTCAATGTGGTCAGGATTCCCAGATACAACCCACAAGCTTTGAACAGCAACCGAGAAGCACATATAATCAAATGAATGAGACAGGTACCTACAAATCGATATCGGCTTACGAAAAGCGTAAGCAGAACATAGAAGAATTACTTGAAAACAGAATCTAGGAATTACCTCAGACTGCATTAAGAAAAGGTTGTTAATAATACAAGCCACATAATTACTTTCTCTACTACGTACAGTAAGTAGGGGAAGTATTGTATTCCACCCAAAAATTCGATACCGAGATTTCACCGGAAATACATGTTTTGAGGCTCCCTGAGTCCAAAAAAAGCATTTTTGGAAACATGTCCGTGTGTGTGTCTGTGTGTCTGTCTGTGAACAGCATAACTCAGAAACGAAGTCGGATAAACACCAAACTTGATATTTAGGTTCAGTATCTTCCAAGGATGCGACACGAAGGTTTTCAAGAAAATCCCCCCATCCCAGATTACCCTTTACATGGAAGATTTTTCGAAAATTTTAATTTTATCAAAAATGGCTCGAACGATTTTGATTAAAATATCATATGTTTAAGATATTTTTATGACAAATAAAATGTATATCTTGAATTTCCTGGGAATGTCTTTAAAAGTATTCTTCATTGTGAACGACTTTTGCATAACTGGTAAACCATAAGAGATAGACAAAATTTTACTACACAAAAAATGTAGATCGCGTTAAAATACACAATTTATGTTATATACATTTTTTTGTTGAGTGAACCATTTTCAAGATATTGCTTGTTATTCCCTTAAAATTTTCAATACTTATTTTCTCAAATGGGAATTCGTTATTCATTTTTACTTTCTCTACTACGTATAGTAAGTAGGGGAAGTATTGTATTCCACCCAAAAATTCGATACCGAGATTTCACCGGAAATACATGTTTTGAGACCCCCTGAATCCAAAACAAGCATTTTTGGAAACATGTCCGTGTGTGTCTGTGAACAGCATAACTCAGAAACGAACAGTCGGATAAACACCAAACTTGTTTTGTCTTGGATATGCAAATAGTATTAATCTGTGGCAAAGGGAATGGTGCTGCACCTAGCAACCAGCTATTAAGAGATATGTATGTGCTTAAAGGCTATTGTATTTCCAAATTGCCCTTGTAAATATATATTCCCCTTACATCTACAAGAAAATTAGCAATAAGATAGACTCTGCAAATGTTTATCTCGATTAACATGAAGTAGATGGAGAATAAGCGTTTGTATATATAGTTTGTACAAGAGTAGAGAAAGTCATGTGAGTGTAACACATCAGATTTTTTTTATACTGTATAGGATATGAATATGCCTTGTTCTAACCTGGATATGCCTATTTTAACTTCTTGACAAATGATCTTGGGCATTAATATAACACTCGTTTTAAGCATGTCTATACAGCGCAAATACGCTAGCATTCATAAAGAACCCTAAGTCTCCAAAAATGGGAAGGAAATTGCAAAATAAGGCAGCGCAGTTCACCTTAACATTATAACCGTCCGCCTTACTTTTAAGTTCCGCCACACACAAGAATCACATACAGTTAATCAGAGGATTGTGAGGGCATAATTCTTTACGAATTACCCTCTCTTCAAAAAATTCCTGAATTAAATTTATGACTCATCAACTGTATGTACCGGCTAGGGCCAAGCCCTCGGGCCTAGGTCCTGCCTGACCCGCGGGTTGGCCTCGGGATTAATTTAAAAAATGTTTGTCGGTCTCGAGCTTGAAAATGAACACGACAAAAATTAGTTTATCACATTCAACATAATATGCATTTTATTTGTCGTATAAATATCTTAATCAAAATCATTAGCGGCATTTTTGAGTAAATAAAAAATAACGGATTTTTCCCAAGTAAACAGAAAATAAGGTCGAAAATTATTGTTTATATTTTATGGTCCGCGATGTTCAGAGGCCGGAATACTGCAATTATCGCATCATGCACACATCCATCGCAGTGGCAATAGTAGTAATGATAAATAAATGCTCACTTCGGCCAACTTAGAATAACTACAACAGCACGGCAGCTGCAAACTCCGCCTCCCTCCGTTCATCCACACCAAGGACAATTTGGGCAGAGTTCAGTGTTAGAGGCGGCATGTGGTCAATAAGGCAGTATGCCGTCAACAAGCCCTTTGCACATGACGATTTACTACCTCAGACGCCACTGTTTCTGTAAAGTGAGTCCTCAATGGTCACAGGGCCTGAGAGAATCCCTCCCAGCAAGAAAAAATCGCTATGCTGGCACCAGAAATTGAAACCGAATCCCTTCTCACCGCGGGCTGAGGCGTTTCACGTAATAACAATAATAGTCAATACAGAAAAATAATGTTATTTAAAACAAAATTAAATAACTGGGCCCGGGCCGGGCGGTGCTTTATCATCTATTTTCGGGCCGGGCCGAACCTAAGAATTTCGGGCCATGCAGACCTTTAATGTACGCTACCAAAGTCTTGTTGAAAAACTCGAGATTGACATTTACGTCGTTCAACTGTTCAAAAAAGGGTGCAAATACCTCTCTGCATTTATTGTTTGTTCAAAAAATACATGTCTTATTATTCACTTTCGGCACATATTTTCGCGTTATGCAAGGGAATCTCGTGTATAAAATCGAGTTTCTCGTACTCCAATTTCTGTTATCTTGCGATGAAACATGGCCATATAAATGCAACCATGCTTCGTCACAGAAGAACATTAAGTGAGGGTAAACTGCTCTATAATTTCAAAACTCCAATTACAGAAATTTACCCAACCCTGATGATCTCGTGAAAAATTAAAGTGTATGCAACAAACCTCCATACACAATAAGAAAAGAAAAATTCTCAAGTGTGAATGGACATTTTCCAAGAATATGCCAGATATAACATCTATGATAAGGTATGTGCTTATTATCATTGTAATTGTAACTAGAACTATGAGAACGTGAAGCGGTTGCGGGGGATGTTAACCTTCCGCGTGAGTCCGAGCTATGGCCGCCGGCGAGCCGCGTGTGTCCCATTGGAAGGCTGAAATAACTTTCAGCAACCAGGAAGTAAATGATGTGCCTATGCGAGGTCTTCTGATGGAAACATGATAAAGATTAATGTATGTTTGTGTGCGCGCGTACACACATAAGCCTTTTCCTTAAGTAAATATTCATCGAAGTTTGCAAAATACAAAGCTTAAAAATAAATAATATGCATATAATGAAGTCGTTTAAGGGGGGATTAAAAGTTCAATTCCATGAATGTTAAGTCTGCTAAATTCATGACTCATTATCTCAGAAACTAAGATGAAACTTATACACGGTATGCTTGAATGCCTTTTAAGTTCACTGACATAATTTTATCCAATAAGTTTGTTTATAAAGGAAGATAGGATTATTTAGTTAGATATACCATGTTTTGATTAAATCTTATCAGAAATTGCTATTTTTTAAATAGTTATGTTATTAAAGTCGATCCAAAACAGCACTTAGAGAAGTTTTTATCATCCTAAAATTTAATTTAGCAATCTTCAATAGTTTGAGAAAATGGACCATTTGTACCAGAAACTGTCATTCGCAGAAATGTACAAAACAAACTCCATATATTTCCAAAGAAACCACATAGCTTGAGCACACAGAATCTGCCATATTTAACAGTAGTACCAATTTGTAGATTAAAACTTTCCCTAAAAGATGGACTGAAGTTTGTCACTCTAGACCAGGAGTGATGATTTCTTCTGTGAAGTGGTACAGAATCACACCACAAAATGGCAGATGCAATGCCATTTTACAAATATATACTAAATTAATGAGGAAATTCAAATTAATAAGACTGCATTTAGTGTCCCTGTAATTGATGGCATAATTATGCTTGCGTTTATCAGAATGATATGTAATGATAAGGTGGTTTTGTAGGAGTGATCACCAGTACCATTATCATCAGGAGCAAGTTAGTTGCGTAAAATAATCATTTTCTTCAGAACCAGGCTTCAATATTGCCAATCTTAAAAGTGCAGCAACATTGTAAAAGGAGCTCAAATGACGTGACCGAATACACCAACAACTTGATTCTAAGAAGAGGCCTCAGTGATGCAACAGCACTTGTATGACTTCTTGATTCATTACCTTTACTGCTTTTTGTCCTTCGTGTATCAGAACAGATTGGATGGCAAAAACAAAAGGACAAAGAAGCCAGTGGCTGCGGCCTCCCAATTAGGAATGCACTGCAGGAGGTCGTGCTGATCTTATCACTCATTGAGCAGATATCGTGACTTGCAATTTTCATTACGAGGAATACGTTTCCACAATCCCCCTCCCCCTAAATTCTCTAGTTCTTGACACATTTTCGGTACAGCAATGCTTCTAAATGGGAATGACATTATACACGACAAATAGCACAGCAGGAGCTATTTTAATTACCAAATATTTGTGTTCAGAGCATCTTGCGATTGAAGATTCTATTGTGACAAACCGAATGTCCTTGATTTTGTGGACACTATAACCTACATTTTTAAATCGCAGAACTAGCAATAAAATTGTTTCACATTAGTTGTGTATACCCAATAAACAAAATTACTTAAAACTAGCAGAACCCCCAGCTCTACATATGTTATTGCGTAAATGCAGAGATTCTTCTCTATCTCTCTCTTCGTCTGTGTCTCGCTCAATCCTTGTATATTGGCATTTCCCTCTCTCTTTAATCTAACTTAAAAGATATTTTGTTCGTTAATGACGCTGTCAATTGGCACGATGATATCAGCGCCGCAATTTCGTCCTGCAGGAGTTCTACACAAATCTACTGACATGGGGCTGTCACTTTTAAGCACACTTAAAAATCATCGCTCTGGGCCGGGTTTAAACCCGCGACCTTGGGATAACAAGGCCAGCGCTTAACCAACTGAGCCGCCCAGACCGATATCCCCCAACCGTCATCATACTCTGACTCACTTTCACTCTCTCTGCAGAACTTTTGGAAATCGGTAATAAAACTATTTTTCTAGGATCTTTATAAAAATTCAAATAAAGGTTTATATTCGCGATCATTTAATAAACGACTACTTATTTATCGTCATATTATCACTGTGGTAATGATATCCATTATTACGCCGAGCGCGGTAATGAATGAATATACACAGAGACGAAGTTTGTAAGATTCAGGAGGAGCTGGTCACTCTGAACTTTGGTGGTTCACAAAGTTATAGGTAGCTGCAATTTCAATTTGTTAAAGTAATAAACACTATATCGCCAATTTTGCTTTATAAATGTTAGTTATTAATAATTAGATACTTCCAAATATCATAAGAATGTTCATTATAAATCTGTCTGTAACTGTACCATTATAAGCCGTGCTTTTTGGGGAAGTCATGAAGATGCTACAAATCATTCACACCATGTTTGTTCACGGATCTTCAGTAGGTACGTCTTCAACACCAAATAAAAAGCAAGGAAAATAAAATTGAGTGTTTTTAACATCACAACCACACATCCATCACTTTGATATAAGTCGCTGTTAAAACAACTTGTTTGTTTTAACAGCTGAGTGGATTTTAGATTTGGTGTAGCTCTACCAAGACATTTAATTTCCTTTTCCTTCAAATTTAGTTTTGAAAAATGTGAAGATAAAAGAGACTGAACGGAAATGTTTCTCCGTATAGCACCGTTTACCTATATTTCAATAGGTCACTCTGATTCACCAATTAAAACATTACAACCACGTGCAATGTACAGGCAACGTACTACTAGTACTAATGTTCAGTATATGGATGACCGAAAGTGAAGCTAACATTTACTACAAAACAAACAGATGGCGCTATTTATGTGATGAAAGTCGAAGCCATCATCCTATTCCACGTTCTCTGACTATTAGGTTAACCAACAATAGAGGCTTATGCTCCGTACTTCCCCATCACACACCTCTGCGCTCCATTGGTTCGTCTTGCCTTGTATCTAGCCATATGACTGTGGGCTGCAGGCGGGAGTGCACTGCCAACGTTTCAATGCCAGCACTGGTCAGCCCAGACTGGGTAAACGAGGTCGACTGGGATGCAGCCGTCCATGAACTGAACCAGTCTGTCAACCCGCAGCCACGCATCGATTCCATCGATGCGCTGGAAGCGGCGGCGGCAGACTTCTCCCAACAGATCCTGAATGCGGTACGTGCACATACCCACCGCATCCCGTCTGACATCCCCAACCCGAGAACCATCCCTAATGAACTCCGGCAGCTGCTAAAAGCCAAGGCAACTGTACGGAAGCTATGGCAGCGTTTCCGCCATCCCAGGATAGGGGCAGTATACCAGCGGTTCAAAACCCTGGCAAGGCGACTGCTCCGTGTGCACAGAAAGGAGGGCTGGGAAAGAACAATGGAGACTGTAAACCTACAGGAAAAGAAACCATGGCGGATAATCAAATCCTTGAGGAAGGATAAGACACAGTACCAGCATCCATTGCACGGCACTCGCGGGAGACTCGCTTTCGAGCCCCGCGAAAAAGCCACGGTGTTTGCAGACCATCTAGAACTCCAATTCGAACCGCGGGAGGACCCCCAGGACGAAGACTTTACTGAACTCGTGGAAGCGACTGTGGATTACCTCTACGAGGAACCACAACCGCGCCACGAGGAGGTCCACCTTCCCATAGTCACCCCTAAACAGGTGGCTTCCGAGATCCGAAAACTCAACCCTAACAAATCCCCTGGACATGACGGCGTCACGGCGCCCATGCTCCAGCACCTTCCCAAGAAGGCCGTAATCCACTTGACGCGGATTTTCAATGCATGCCTTCACCTCCGTCACTTTCCAACTAGTTGGAAGGAGGCGCGGGTGGTATGCATTTTAAAGCCCGGCAAGGATCCGGTCTTTCCATGCAGTTACCGCTCCATCAGCTTGCTCCCAACCGTCTCAAAAGTCTTTGAGCGGTTGCTCCTCGCCCGCCTTACACCTCTTTTTGAGGAAAGGCAGCTCCTCCCGGACCATCAGTTTGGTTTTCGCCATGGGCACTCCACAACCCTGCAATTACTGTGACTGGCCGAGAAGGCCTCCCTGGGCTTCCAGGAGAACTTCAAGACCATAGCAGTGCTGCTGGACGTAGAGAAGGCCTTTGCCACAACGTGGCACCAAGGCCCTTTGTACAAACTCAAGGAGTCAGACATCCCTCCCGCCTATCTTGCCCTGATAAGCAGTTTCCTCCGGGATCGCACATTCAGGGTGAGAGTGGAGGGGAAGGTTTCCTCAGTCCGTCCCATAGCCGCTGGAGTCCCGGAGGGCAGTGTACTGTCCCCGCTTCTCTTCGCGGCCAACATGTCGGACTTCCCCACGGAACCCAGGACTGTTACGTGCCAATATGCCGACGATGTCCTCATAATGGCACAGAACAAGAATGCCCGATTCTGTTTCCCTCCACTACAGCGACAGCTCCGAGCCATTGGCAGGTGGAGCGAAAAGTGGAGGATGGCCATCAGCCCGGGGAAGAGCTCTGCGCTTCTCCTGGCGAAGGTCCGTCGGTGGCGGCCCGAGCGGCCTCTGAGGTTGCGGCAGAGGAGAATCCCCTGGGTTACCTCAGCCAAATACCTCGGAGTCACGCTCGACCGCGGCCTCACTTTCGCGCCACATGTCAGGGCAAAGGTCGGCCTCGGCCACTCCGCGCTCAGGCAGCTGTACCCTGTATTCCGCTCCTCAATGCCCATACACCTCAAACTACGCCTATATCAGGCGATTATCCCGCCCCTGATTCTTTACGGCTGCGAGGTCTGGGGATCGGCGGCAGCGACCACCATCCGCAGACTGCAAACCGTTCAGAACAGGGCACTTCGGATGATCTGATACCGGGCGTAGATTCCCATCACATACCCTACATACCCATTCCGGTCTCCCATACATCGTGGACGTGGTGCGGGAGAGAACCCGCACCATGTACACGAAACTCACCTACCATACCAACCAGCTGGTTAACTCTTTGGGCCGCTATGACCACAAGGCGCCACGGCGGAGGAAGAGCTACCGGTTGCCGAAAGACGGCTTGGGCCCCCGAGGCTGAGGTCTGCCAATCCCTCATTTCACAAACTTCCCCAAGTTAAGCAGCATTGGGCCCGGTCGCTAGCTGGATGAGTGACCATTTAGCAGCGATCCGCCCTGCCGCTAACTTGAGTACCCCCATCCTATTACCTGCATTCCCATCTTGCTTTGCTGCCATGCCGGCCTGCTTAACTTGACGACCACACAAGCGGTCGCCCAAGTTAAGCAGCATGGGGCTTGGTCACCACGTGGTCGCTAGTCCGCCCATGAGGGGACACCGAGACCCAGCCAATGGTAGCGCAGAAAGCTAAACCCCGCCCAAGACAGACATAAATCAAAAGCTTGTGTACATTCGTTTTATCCTTCTATATCGCACAGGTAAAGCCGCATACGCGGCTAGGTACTGTGGCGATTATATTCCGCCCAGGTGAACCTGGGCGACCTGTTCTCGATTGATTGCTGATTGATTGATTGCTGATTGCTGAGTGCACTGTTTGGCACCTCAAACAATATAGCGCTTGCTGAAGTCCACTACAAAAGGTCAGGTCGGAATGTAACCGAAATGCATAACTATAGCTTATTTACATTAATGAGAAAGCCAGGATTATGGTTGTAGCACAAATGTGCTACCAGGAGGTAAGATGATAAGCTCAAAATATGCAATCAAAGCTTTCTCATGTACGATATTACTCACCCTTTTAACTTCACGTAGCGCTCGTATGCTATTTCTTACTTCACCCCACCCTCGATTTATTGGCAAAAGTGATGCAAAAGCTGTCAAAGCTGTTACTTCAAATCTGAAGGAATGCTTTCTTCAAAATAACTCATTATTCCCTATTGCCAATTTTTTATTCCTGGTAATCTATACCATTCTATTGTTATCGTAAATAAATTAACGTAGTTACATTAGTTCCCTTGTTTCCAGGCAAAGTTTACTATAAACAAAGGAATAATATTAACTACGCTTTGGTTTACTTTGAATCACAGAATATCACGATGATTATTGAATGATAATGCAGTTGTTTATAAATCAACAATACAAATTAAAAGTTAAATGGGGTTTTATTTATGGACGCTCTTTAACTACTGTGGTTCTTAGCGTCCCATTCTATATTGGGCGTGAAAGACCGGTAATTTTGCTCAGAGGCCTCTTTATAAACTTGAGGTTATTTTACGTGCCGCAAATCTACGATACGGAACCACCGGCTTTACTTCCCTTCCGAAGGAAGCCATGCCAGAATTTTACGCCCGAAAAGATCCATCGCCCTCCACCGGATTTGAATCCGCGACCTCGGGAACTAAGAGGCTAGCATGGTAACCACTACACCACGGAGGAAGACTAAAGCAACAATGGTATCATGAACGCAAGCAGGTAAGAAGACATTATTAAACTATCGCGGATAAAATATTGTAAGCTGGGCATTTATTATGCTCGTGTAATTACAGCACTCGGCTTACGCCTTGTTCTTGCAAAACACATTCCAGCGGTAATGATACTCATATCCCACTAGCCGCATAAACATTGCGGTATACAAACCTGTTCCCCCCTTTCTTTCTTGTGTTTGCGTTGCAATCCGAACTATGCTATTTCTCGTGAAAATTAAACTCAAGTGAGTTTTATTTATGGCGCTCTTTAACTGCTGTGGTTCTTAGCGTCCTATTCTATAAATTGGGCGTGAAAAACCGGAAATTTTGGTCATAGACCTCTTTATCAGGCTTGAAGTTCTTTTACGTGTCGTAGATCTTCGGTCCCTACGAAGTTCCAAACAATTTAGAAAAGAGAAATGAGGAAGGCCTTAGAGGAATCTTGGAGGCTCTTCGGAGATGATGTACAGAAGCAGTCGAGCGCTGCACGCAGCAACTGCTGGTCTCCGGAGCTAGAGCCAGACTGGCCTGAATTGAGGATCCCTTCGATGCTGACACGGACGCATGGGGAGACTTTAAAGTTATTTGAGGTTCACTTCCGGAGGCTTACATTACAAAACAAGAACAAAAGTCGAGTAGGGCACGTTGGCCTTCACGGGAAGGCTGGGCAGTGGCCATCGAGATTGTTACTTTTAAAAAAAAACGTAATGGGTAATTTATACTTTTGAGCCCTATAAAAGCATAGGTGTGGCTGGGGTCTTCCCAGCTGTCCTTCAGGAAAATTGGGAGATCGTTTCATCCCACTTAGTGAGAGTATTCAATGCCTGTCTGGCTGACTATGAGGCACGCTTTTCGTTTCTGGAGGCAGGTCAAAGTGGTGTTTTACCCAAGACGGGCAGACAATCCTACCGCAGACCTGGGATTTTCGTCCCATCAGTCTAACATCCTTTCTGTCAACGGCTCTGGAAAGACTGGTAGCTGAGGAATGGGTTACTAGTGGACAGACCCATGCACCCTCATCTGTATGCCCATAGGCAGGGTAAATCCACGCATACATCACTCCATCAGCTTGTGGTGAGGCTGGAGAGGGCGCTGAACTGTGGAGAACTCGCCAAGGCAGCCCTGAAGCTGCCTTTAATAGCGCGACTTTAGACACAATTCTGAAATGTCTGGAGAGCAGGGTAGTCCGTCCGGTTGTCACGGACTGGATTATGAACCTGCTTGGAAGGCCGGCAAGCTGTAGCAACCCTGGGGAGTGAGTAGATGAGGGCAACATTGAAACACCAAGGCTGCCCACAAGGGGGAGTTTTGTCACCTATCTTGTGTCTGGTGGTAGATGTACTGCTGGACACACTTAACAGGAGAGTAGATCATGTTCAAGGCTATGCTGATGACTTATGCCTTGTAGCAAGTGAAAATTCCCGAGTACTGTTTAGGAGTTCATACAGGGCTACCTACGGGCTTAAAAAGGAATGGTGTATAGAAACGTTAACCCGGACAAGACAAACATTAATCTTCACGAGGGGGAGACTGCCAGTTTTGGTAGAGCCCCATCCGTTTGGGAAGAAGTTGAAGCTTCCCGGAGCGGTCAAGTATGTAGGAGCTCTTCTGCGTGCTGGGCTGAGCTGGAAAAAGCATGCTGATTACAAAGTTAAGCCTACAATCCTTTGTGGACCTGTCGAAGATCTATATGATTAAGGTGGGGCCTGAGACCCAAGGTGGTTAAACGGCTATACCATCGGTTATAAGACCGTAACTTAAGTGGCGCTGGTTAGGTGGCCTGCCTCTCAGGTGAAGGCAGTGGCTTTAGGGCTGGACTCGCTGCAAAGACTGTCATGTATGATAACAGGGGCAGTGTGGACGACTCCTCAGTCTGCCTTAGATTTTAGTGCACCTTCCTCTTCTGTGCTTCTTGTGGAGGAGGTAGCCAGTGTTAGTGCGCACCACCTCTGTACGGTAGGGGATGGTTTCAAGCTACCCCACAAAGGACACCCACTGATCTTTTCTGGATTACAGCAGAAGTGTCTTATAATCCAAATGATCGAGAATTTGATGGGGACTAGCTATAACCTAAATCCATCCTATACGGTAGTAACACTTTCCAGGGTACAGTGGCACCCAGCGACCGGGTCTCTCCCGAAAGCAGGGGGCAGGGCGTGGTTCACGAGCCGTTCCCGCCCCGGGGGCAGGACGGGGCTGGGACCTATAGCCCTACAACAGGCTTGTCGTTCCCCTTGGGCGATTTGCCACGGTTTTCCAGGCTGAGATCTATGGATCTTAGCCATATTTAAAATATGCCACGCGGACGAGCGGATGTGTACATATGCTAGGATAATATGGCAGCTTTGAAAGCCCTTAGGACGGTTAAAACCACATCCAGACTGGTGTGGCAATGCCAGAGGATGTTGGATAGGCTATGTACCAGCTCCCGGTTACTTCGAGTTCCGGGGCATGCTGGTATTAGAAGAAATGAGATGGCAGACACTTTTGCTAAGAGAAGATCCTCGGGACTCGATTTTATTGCGCCTGGATCCTTTTGCTGAGTGTCTGCTAGTAATGCCAAGTATGAAATAACCCAGTTTACGGCGAGAAACCATTTTGAGATCTGGAGTCACCAAACCACAGCCAAGCAGGCCCATGATTTAATATCGGGGCCTATTCGGAAAATGGGTGAGTTTCTTCTAAGCTCAGAGCGGTTGTGGGCTTTCCTACGGACCACAACACTCTCGGCAGACATCTATGCATAATGGGTCTTGCACAAGAACCTTTATGTAGGAAATGCGTGAAGGATTTTGAGACCTCACAGCATATACTATACGAACGCGAAGGTTTCGCTGTGAATAGGTAGGAGGGCTGTGCCAGAAGTACCCGACCTAACAAAGAAAACACAAAAATTGTGGGAAAAAGTATTTATTTCCCTACAGTCTCCTTTCAGCTCGATACGGTGTTCAATAGCTTCGATACCCTGTTTATACTGAGAACCATCGAGTTCTGCGAAATAGCCATTAACTGCAGAGCTCAGCTCTTCACTGTTAGCAAATCTTTTAGCACCAAGCTATTTCTTCAACCTTGGAAACAGAAAATAATCAAAGGGGAGTTAATCTGGTGAATAGGGTGCATGAGGAAGCAATTCGAACTTTAACTCGATTTTGGCCATGGCGATAATGGATGTGTGAACTGGTTTCTTTTCCATTAAATGCGGTCCTTTTTGCTTGATTTCATCATTCAAATGCTGCAATAATTTTGTATAATACTCGCCATTGATTGCTTTTCCTTTTTGAAAATAATCAATGAAAATTATTCCATACACATTCCAAAAACTGACGCAATAATCTTGCCTGCAAATGGAGCTGTCTCACCTTCTTTGGAGCCAATTCTCCCCTTTCAACCCTCTGTTTTGACTGTTCCTTCGTCTCAGGTGTGAAGTGATGGGCACATGTTTCATCCATGGTTATGAATCGACACAAAAACTCGGCTTTATTGCAGCGAAACATCGCCAAACACTCGACTGAAACATCTTTACGATGCTACTTATGTTTCATTGAGTAAACGCGGCATCCATCTTGCGCATAGCTTTCTCATGCCTAAATTTTCAGTCAGTATGCGATGTACAGCACTTTTTCAAATGCCTAAGATGTCTCCTAGCTCGCGCACACAGTCGATGGTCTCCAATACCATTTTGTGCATTTTCCTCACAATTTCTGGCGTAGTCACCTCATTTGGTCACCACTGCGATGTTGGTCTTGGCAGCTCGTACGGCCTCGCTTAAACTCTGCCATCCAATATTTTGCTGTTGTAAACGAAGGAGCAGACTCCTCCAGAGTAGAATCTAGCTCAGCTTTAATATTAGTTGAACTAAGACCTTTCAAATGAAAGTATTGTATCACATAACGATGGCCAGTTTTATCCATGTTTACAAATTTGCTGAGAGCGTTCACTATTGATGGCTGTCAAACAACTACTAAACGACGTAGCATCATCAAACGTCAGACTTAAGCTTTATAAGGTTGGTATTTTCTACCACAGTCATTTGTTTGAAACAACCACTATCTATGCGTAGGTCGGGTACTTCTGGGACTGCCTTTGTATGTATCCTTAGGGTCCTCCTTTTTGGAGCCTGAGGAGATAAGAAGGGCAGATATCAAGGACGTGGTCCGTTTTATATGGGCCATTGGACTAGAGTAATGCCAAAAATAAGAGGCACAATGGGCTCTTAAGCCACTCAGTTATCATCATATTCCGAACAGGATCGCTTAACGCCTTCAGTGTCAGGAAGTTGAAATGCATCTCAGAGATTAGCAACAAAGTTACTTATTTTTGAAATGTGAAGTTTTCACAACAATGTTGCGCGGATTGATGAGAATACACATACCCAAAGTTAAGTGTGTTTTCACGAACAACCTGTCATACAAATATGTTTCGTTTCAGATAACATCGTAATGTAGTGTGTTCCTTAACAGCAAAGTTGAGTTATTGTTTATTTTGTCTTACAGCTTGATTCCTTGTTTACAGTTCATTACATTATTAGCAGGCTAAGCATCCGGGACAAGTTAAGAGTGAAGTGAAGTTTACTGTGCATTGAGTAGTGTGGAGTGAGGTGGCGCATTGTTGTGTTGTTTACTTGTGAGGCCGTGTACCTCGTGACTAGATGTACAAACATTTCCGTCTCTTCGATGTACCTGCCCTACTTTATTTCCACTGTACTGTTTACAGTAGCAATTAAGGCAACGCACTGGCGTCTTTGTTTACATCAGCAATATGTACCGTGTTTACAGAACTCTATAGTAAGGTTGCACAAACATTAGTTGCTATCTTCTTCCACATCCTTAGCCTGTTTATTAGCTACCATTAAAAATAGTGTAAGATAATACAAATATTTTTATTTCGCTTCATCTATGCGACTTGTAAGCTTTTCATTAATAGAAACCTGAGCATTTACTCTTGTTTTATATTATGATTTGCTTGGGATTGTTTCTTAATTTATACATTATTAAACTCTAGGGTATGTCGTGAACTTTGTCGCAATATTGCGATATAAGTGCATCTTTGTAAAAAAAGTTATAAAATACGAGACTAAGTCAAGCATTTTCACTTCCGAGTTTCTGAAGACCACATAACGCACGTGTATTGCATCCTGCTATTTTTTCGACGATAAGTGACTAATAGAAATATTTACAAGAAAATAAATTACTGTCAGCTGCTCAAAAGCAGCAAAAAGGTCGCACCGCAACCTTGAATGAGAACTGGTGATCGATTAGTCACCTCTGGTAGCGTTGAACAAGACATTGAACAACTGAAGGTGGCATGGCTGCTTGCACCGAGATATATTTAAATGCTGCTTGAATTAATCATAAGTATATGTTAACAAAGGGCAGTAAAAACGTCAGATTTAAATAGTAAAATTCAATTATCAAATATATTGCATGTCTGCAACCACAAACACATATCAATAGCTGGAGGATTAAATCAAGTTTCTTAACACCTACAGTAAAAATGCGAAGTTCAGGAATCTCAGCCCTCCACGCATGATAGCGTGAGCGGGAAGTGGATAAAAAAAACAATATCTTCGAGGAAACAATGCGAGATCATACTTACACCTGTTATCCGTTGAACACTTCAGCATAGAAACTTTGTCCCTAACCGACAGGTCGGGATGGCTGGCACCTGCGAGTATTCACTCGAGAGTCAAGCTGTTTACTTCGTAACCGACCTACGATACGTCTACTTCGGCAAAGGGTGCAGCGCAAGCATGTGTGTGTGTGTGTGTGTGTGTGTGTGTGTGTGTGTGTGTGTGTGTGTGTGTCACACTAAAATACTATAAGCCGCTTTCGCAATGAAAAAGAAATCAACAAAAATGTTACTCAATAAGATGGTTGAATGAATAGGCTCCAAAAGCGAAAACACAAGTATTTAAAAACAATTTCACCCACAGCTGTTAAAACCATTTGGTTCACATTACATGACCAAAAGTTTATAAGCACGCGGTTATGTTAATAAATACGAAGTAGTATTTGTTTACCAACGTTTATTGATGAATTTAACAAAAATGTCTTGCTATAATCACCCAACTTGCTAACAGTAAGTGGAACATAATTTGCGCCTTCAATGTGGGATTCAAAATCGCGGGTTGTTCAACTAATATGTAGGTAGTGCTCTAAATCACACAGTGTTGTCATATACAACACTGTCGTCCTCCGTGGTCTAGTAGTTACCATGCAGGCATCTAGTTCCCGAGGTCGCGGTTCAAACCCGGTGGACGGCGGTTATTTTTTTTCGGGAGTAAAAATCCTTAGCATGGCTTCCTTCGGAAGGGAAGTAAAGCCGGTGGTCCCGTGTCGTAGATTTGCGGCACATAAAATAACCTCAAGTCTGACAAAGAGGCCTCTGAGCAAAATTACCGTCTTTCACGCCCAATATAGAATGGTACGCTAAGGACCACAGCAGCTAAAAAGCGTCCATAAATAAAACTAATACATATATACAACACTGCAAATCACTGACTTTTATAAAAAATCTGATGTGTTACATTCACATGACTTTCTCTACTCTTGTACAAACTATCTTTACAAACTCTTATTCTCCATTTATTTCACATTAATCGAGATGAACATTTGCAGAAACGATCTTTTGACATGCAAAGAGAATTACATTTTACACATAGCGACCAGTTCTAAAAATATTTGACTATCGCTTAAGGCGTACTATGTTCCCCTTGTTTTTTATTTGCAAGGGCAATATAAGCACAGACATATCTCTTAATAGCTGGTTGCTATGTGCAACACCATTCTGTTTCCCACAGATTAATGTGGCAAACATTAATGCATATCCAAGACAAAAAAATGAATAACGAATTCCCATTTGAGAAAAGTATTGAAAAATTTAAGGGAATAACAAGTAATATCTCGAAAATGGTTCACTCAACAACAAAAAATGTATGACATAAATTGTGTATTTTAACGCGATCTACACTTTTTGTGTAGTAAAATTTTGTCTATCTCTTATGGTTTACCAGTTATGCAAAAGTCGTTAACAATGAAGAATACTTTTGGAGACATTCCCAGAAAATTCGAGATATACAATTCATTTGTCATGAAAATATCACATGATATTTTAATCAAAATCGTTAGAGCCATTTTTGAGAAAATTAAAATTGTTCCATGTAAAGGGTAATCTGGGGTGGGGGATTTTCTTGAAAACCTTCGTGTCGCATCTCTGGAAGATACTGAACCTAAATACCAAGTTTGGTGTTTATCCGACTGTTCGTTTCTGAGTTATGCTGTTCACAGACAGACACACGGACATGTTTCCAAAAATGCTTTTTTGGATTCAGGGGGTCTCAAAACATATATTTCCAGTGAAATCTCGGTATCGAATTTTTGGGTGGAATACAATACTTCCCCTGCTTACTATACGTAGTAGAGAAAGTAAAAATGCTTGGAGATGGACCAAAGGTTAATTGGGATTCTTTTGTTCTTTCAACGAGTTTTAAGGTGGAATCTATACCCCTTCCACTCTGTATATAGGATTTTCATTTCAAAACTTAACATCCTCAGTTACTATTTGTTTAATTGTAATTAAACAAAGAACAAATCAATTTATATACTAAGAGAGGACTTTCAAACTACGGTCAATTGCACTTTAGGTCTCCTCTTCTCATTCTCAGTTATCCAGCTTTCCCTATATTTTGATATTTATTACGTTCTCTAACATTTGTTTATATATGGTAAAGGAAATATTGCATTCCACCCAAAAAGTCCATAGAGATTTCACTGGAGATATATGTTTTGAAGCCCCATGAATAAAAAAATTCTAAAAAAGCAATCTAGAAGAATATGTCGTGTATGTGAACAGCGTAACTAAGAATGTAAATTCGGATAAATACCAAACCTGGTATTTAAGTTCGACATCTTCAAAAAATGCTAAAACGATTTTCAAGAAAATCTCCTAAATTTAAAACCCTTTACATGGAAAAATGTGGATTCTTTTTTTATTTTCTCAAAAATTGCTGTAGCGATTTTCTATTCAAATTCCCTATCTTTAAGACGTTTACATACCTAATAAAACGTGTTTTGAATTTACAAATACGTTGTGAAAACCTCTTCATTCGGAATGAATTCTGTATAACTGGTAAATCATAAGAATAGACAAAAGATTTACTGTTACACCTCTATAGCACATACAATTTTGGTTTGGCTTTTTCAACACTTTTTCAGTGCTGTCACCATTCAGTTGTTTCTCGCGATGTCATATAAATAGTATGGAATTTCAAATCCAAAATATATCGATCTACCTTTTAAAGGTTTTACTTTCACTTCGGCCTGAACGTTTTTTATGGCATCAGCCATTTTCGAGATGTTCTTGTTATTGGTTTGGATTTTTCAATACTTCATTTCCTAAGTGCTGTCACCGTAATTTCTCGCGATGTCATGGGTATGGCCTTTCAAAGCCAGCACACACCGCCCACTTTTAAAATATTTGATTATCGCTTCAGCCTCCTGTAACTCCTTTGTACCTACAACGAAAGGTGTAATGAAACTATTTCTGCAGACATCTTGATTAGCGTGGAGTAGGTAGAAAAATAAGTTTTTGCAATAATAGTTAGAAACTATTCTTACTAATGCTTATATTTCTCTCTACTTCATGTTAATCCATAATGTGTCGAATATGGACCTTAAGCACACGTGGTTAGGAGGTTTACACCAAAAAGAGCCTCGGGGAAGGTCAAGTCACCTGGTAGGTCTAAGGTCACAAGCCCATTATACGAAATACATCCAACTCACAAAAATAGTAGCAGGTTTCTCTGCAGATCAAAAAACAAGTGTGATGTTTATCACTGAGGCATGTTGTAGTCACGTGATACTATATCGCGTCTCGCGCTTAAAACACAATACGGGTCATTCCATGTGAAATCGAACGGCCAAAAAGCCTCGCATTTTTTGTTTCCGTAGTAATTTTTCCTATTAATAAGGGATGCTAAGGAAAGCATATTTATCAAATATTAGCATCTAAAATCCAACGGTTGTCACGTTATTGAACGATACGTGTATCGTATTAATTCATTTGTTTCATTTTAAAAGCACATAGCTCCGAAACCCTTTATTTCAGAGTATTGTACCAAATCTTCTTTTGTAGATAAAAGTCCGCATTTTATTACAGCTTATACTAATTATTTTTATAATATCCACAAACATCTATATACAGTTTTTACTTATTTTAAGCGTTTTTATAAAACTAAAATATTAGATTGAGAATAACCAATAGTATCATTAAGGGAAACTGCAGCAGGACAACACATTTGATGCAAGAAAGGCACGTGATTCAGCAACTTTGCACAACACAAACTAGCACTTCGTCTTTATTTCGTTTGCTTCAGTCTTTCCGAGCGCTAACAAGTTTAATAGAAGTGTTGTGAGTTAAGCGCAGGTGATTATTAACTATATTTTGGTTAGTGATACGTTCTTGCAAGTCCTTCATCAAGGTAGGCAAATTAAAATCTAAAGAAGCTTTCATCAAGTTAAGTTATGTCCTAAGACAGCACTACAATATTCCTCTACTGCTTAGTAAACGTTCTGATTGCTTAACTTTTGGCACAGCAGTTTCCTTGACCGTCAGTTCAAAACAACCAGACGAAAGTGATCATGAGCGCGTAAAGTAATTTAGTTCTTTAATTATTTTTGAGAAACCTTATCAGTAACCATTTCAGTAAACTATACTGTATTGTATATTTGATATACAATATTGTATATAAAACACTGGTTGTGTTTAAATTACGGGATCTTACTATATATAATAAAATTATTTTTCTTAATCAGAAAGCACTTACACTTGAAAAACTCTAAATTTCTTCGCTTAAGTAAAAAGAACGTGTTTACTTATCAGTATAAAATTATAGTTTAGGGAATCAGAATAAAGCTCGATTTAAATAATTAGATTTCAAGGTTTCAGAGCTATAACAGCTTGAAATTGGGAATTTTAGGAAGATACAATAAATTTGAACAATTTTAATCGCAAAACTATGATGATGTGAATTATAAGAGTTCGCATAATGCATTGCATCAGGCTTGTCTCCAAATATAAAAGCTTCGTTTCGTTTAAAAAATGCAAGGCCGATTTTCCATCTACTTCGACGATTGGAAATGGAAATGTCCCGTACAGGTTAAATGACACTCACTATTGCAACAAGTATTATAACTATGCTCGCAACTTTGGCGGCCAACTGCGATCGGTCCACCAATTTCATGTCATACTGTGAAGTATACATCATTAAATAGTGAAATATCTACAATACTATTTAAAAGCTATTGCAAGTGCATTTTATATCTCTGTATTTTTAGTACTTTTGCATACATAAACATATATAATCAAACAAGTACGTAAATATTAACTTATAAATGCCCTAATAAACTAGGTTGTTACCTTTAAGCCTCGTCATTGTCCTCTGATAATGGTGCTATTTCTTCCATTTCGTTTCCCATTAGCCTGGATGGACCGGGTTCTGCTGAATCAACATCAGAAGGGGCAGTTCTTGTTGACGATAACGATGACAAATTAATCAGAAATAGCTCTATGTCGTCTTGGATCTCGTCGCCTATCCACATATCACTTTCTACCTTTTTAATTTTATTCACATAGTTGGTCCAATTTTGTAGCGTGATACCCAAGTTCGTATGCCTCTGAGATCAATCACCTCATTTCTGGTTATCTGAATGACACATTGTTCACTTTTTCGTAGATTTTCACTTGTGACCATAGCATTTCAACGGGATTTGGTTTACAATGGTATGGAGGCACGCGAAAATCTTGTCGCCCTGCTGTCTTTGAGACACAATAAACAGAAGTTCCCGTTTAAGTATATCATGTTCGAAAGGGATTCTTTTCGGAGTAAGCCAATCAATGTCATTTTTCCTCCATGAAGTAACAGGCAAAAGCTCGCTTTTTCTGCTGAGGTATTTTGCACTGTGGTTTACAATAATAACTCTCTCATGGCTATTAGGGAGAAACTGCTCAGCAAACCACTTCATATATTCCACCTGTCATTTCGACACGTTCGTCGGTCGTGTTTCTTTTGCACAAAAACGTTAGTTCAGCATTTCTGACGAACCCTTGTTCATTATCGGCATACACTAAAGCAAATCTTGCTCCGCGACCACGGTGGCCTGAGTACTTAGTCCCTCAATTGATGCTTGACTGGCACTTTTAACTGTGGTATGCCCCCATGCCTTTGATCACTGTATGGCCTAATTGTACCCACGACTCATCTGTATAAACAATTGGTTTCCCAAGGTTCCTGAATCCTTTTGTCTTTTAAATATCTATGTCGCCATCTGATAATAATTGACTCTTTCTAATGGTACGCACTTGTTACCTTCTTTATATTCGAACCCCAAATCGTGTAGGAGTCGTTGCAAATTGGCCCTTGAGAAACTTGGTAGAGAATCATCACGGTTTACTCTTGGCATATTACATTCAATGCGGGTGGAATGTTTTAAAACAGCAAAGAATGAAGGATCCGACGCACTCGGCTTAGCACTATTCCATCATGTTGCGTTAACCTAACATTTTTTTTTTATTTTTATTGTTTTTATCCTTTTTGCTTTCCTTTTTTAATGGCGTTCTTAGAGGACCCTTCGCTGTTCCTTTTTTATATCAAAAACTACTATTTCTGAACATCGGTAGCCTTAGCTGTTTCTTTTACTGCATTGCTAATACTCATTTTACTTGAAAACTTACCTAACACATTCATTATTATTTGCGTTCCTTCTTAATATACCAACATTTTAACTCTTTCTGGCTTCTCCCTATATAGATAACTTAATATTTACGGAAAATGTTAAGTAACTTACAGAACACTTCACAGTCTTTCACACGCTACAAACGTACACTTTCTTGCAAACTGGCGTCAACCTTTACTACTTCACACTATCTGTCTTCTACCTCGCGCCTGACGCCTGTTTGCTGAACAGATGAATGCAAGAAGTTACAGGATTTGGGTCTCTTTTAAAAACTGTCTCCAACCCTGTTCAACATTCTCTCGCTTGGTCCTCGTAAACTCAACAACAAAAATGTTTCTCGCTGCCCAACTTTTCCAGTGCATAGCTATTTAGACACATACCAGCACTTTAGTTTACTCTAGCTAAGGAAACAATATAGTTGTGTTCTAGCAGTTATTTTATTAATCAGTGCATGAACACAGAAATAGCAAATATCGTACTTTTACTGAAAAACATTTTTCTTTAGAAATTTGGGCCCACAGAAACCTATAATGACTCTGAAAATGATATAAGATACAGAGGAAAATATTCTGCACAAGATGTGTTCAGCCGAAAATTATAACTGAATATTTATACCATGTTATTAGCAACTTCGCACAAGCGCGAGAGTAAAAAAGCCCGAAGCTAATGGCAACATGTATACGTTAGAGACAGAGATATTCCATTTACTTCCATATTGTATTTTAAGATTGAGACAAGCTATAGTTATACACATATTAATGAATAACAGAAAGGACATTTAATTTGACTAAAACTATAGTTATTGACAACACGTGTTTATTTAATTGCAGATTACACTTTTTATTATTGGGCGATTGTTTTCAATTAAACTTAACGCAAAAGCAAATGTTTGAAAATTGCAAGAGTCCATGTATTCATTTGTACTCTATTACTGATAATCCACAGCTGGAGGCCAGTCTAGGTCAATATCCTCAACATCCAAAGCCTGTATGTTGATATCTATGCCTCCTAATAGCTCCCTTAAACTCGGCGTGGTTCTTCCGAAATCTCCGTGGACAAATTCTTTTATGTAGGTGCCTGCCTGGGTCTTGACACTAAGTTTGAAAAGGCAAGTCCCGTCGCCGGTAACACCACTTGGAATAGGGAAAGCTTTCATAGAGTATATCTTCCGAGGTCGAACAGCCAGAGGACGACGGTGTAGCACTCTAACGGGCGTCTTCTGACTTATCGTTACATCTGTCATGCTCGAAAGTTCATCCAAGGCGCTGACCGACACCGGCGTGAGAGAAATGCAAAGAGCAGTATACAGCTTCACTTTCTCCTCTTCTCCAAGCTTCAAATGGCAGAGGTCATCCTTTGCTATTACTTGGAGATTGCGGATATAGACCATACCATCGGCGTTGGCGTTGATTTTCACTTCCAGGTCCCTCGTCTCTTTCTCCGTGAACTTTATTCTGTGCGGGTTCAGCAACTCGCAAACGAATGGTCGACCTCTGCCGAGATTTCTTACATCTACATCCTCTCTCCCAGAGGAGGAGAATTTCGCTCCTGTAGCTTTGGCCGCCAACTGAATACTGTCACAGATAATCTCCTGCACAGAAGTTTCCATACGCCTCTCCCCATCAATTACCCACGGTGTCTGACTGAGTATTCGGGAGTACTTACAGTAACGTCCGGCAAAGAACAAAGAATTATGGCTGCAACTAATGCCACTATAATTTACGTGCTTTGTGGGAACTGGAGGAGGAACGGGATAACACTTGCAAAAAGGTTCGCTGTCGATGGACTGCAGCAGCGTTTCCATCGACTTCCTCGTGTATGGATGTTCACCTCGGCTGTGTCGTTTCTTCTGATCGTTGGTTAGCACTGATAGGCGCCGGCATTCCTCATCTTCATCACTATACGACACATCGATGCAAATGAAGAAATCGGCATTTACACCAGAGTCGAAATCCTTTTTAATTAATTTTGATATTATTGGTCCCATTATCGATTTCCAGGTTTCTTTAATAGATATCACACCAAGCTCGAACATATTATTTGTACCTGCGAAAACCTCAGGAAATGCTTCTAGTAGGTGGATCCACATGGAGTGACAACGTATCTGGAAGGTTATTGGGAGAGAAAGTGCACATGCGAACGTATCACAGTCGTAAGCTGATGCAGCACTTTCTATGCTCTGAAGCAATTTCTCGTTGTTACAGGATTCTTGGAACAAACCAAGGCACCCCACACATGTATTTTGCTTCATTTGTTTGGCACTTGGAAGCAATTGTGGTTCTTCCAAGCCCATTTTTGCTAAGGCATCATCTACGTTTAGAATCATGGCTGGATCTTTCTCCCCCAAATATCGCAAGCAGCAAACTTTGCAACAGCCTACACTTTTGAGACATTTGTAAAGAGCTGAGGTGTGACTGGACATGATGACTGCCGCATTCCCCAAAATCTGAAACAGAATACTTTAGCTGAACATAGCACTTAAGCATTTCAAAGCCTCAAATTAGAAAAAAGAGAAAAAATAAAACAATATTGGCTTTGCATATCCACAGAGCAGTAATTCCCAAATTTTTGGAATTGCAGAACCTTTTTAGAATTAAGTCCTATGATGGAGCTCCTTAGGACCTCTTAAAGATAATAATGAAATGAAAAGGATAATTTTAACAATTTTTACTTTCTCTACTACGTATAGTAAGTAGGGGAAGTATTGTATTCCACCCAAAAATTCGATACCGAGATTTCACCGGAAATACATGTTTTGAGATCCCCTAAATCCAAAAAAAAAAAAGCATTTTTGGAAACATGTTCGTGTGTGTGTCTGTGAACAGCATAACTCAGAAACAAACAGTCGGATAAACACCAAACTTGGTATTTAGGTTCAGTATCTTCCAGAGATACGACACAAAGGTTTTCAAGAAAATCCCCAACCCCAGACTACCCTTTACATGGAACATTTTAATTTTCTCAAAAATGGCTCGAACAATTTTGATTAAAATATCATATGTTTAAGATATTTTCATGACAAATGCAATGTATATCTCGAATTTTCTGGGAATGTCCCCAAAAGTGTTCTTCATTGTGAACGACTTTTGCATAACTGGTAAACCATAAGAGATAGACAAAATGTTACTACACAAAAAATGTAGATCGCGTTAAAATACACAATTTATTTCATATACATTTTTTTGTTGAGTGAACCATTTTCGAGATATTGCTTGTTATTTCCTTAAATTTTTCAATGCTTATTTTCTCAAATGGGAATTCGTTATTCATTTTTTGTCTTGGATATGCAAAAAGTATTAATCTGTGACAAAGAGAATGGTGCTGCACCTAGCAACCAGCTATTAACAGATATGTATGTGCTTAAAGGCTACTGTATTTCTATACTGCCCTTGCAATTACAAAACAAGGGGAACATAGTACGCCTTAAGCATAGTCAAATATTTTTAGAAGTGGTTGCTATGTGTAAAATGTAATTCTCTTTGCATGTCAAAGGATCGTTTCTGCAAATGTTTATCTCGGTTAATATGAAATAGATAGAGAATAAGAGTTTGTAAAAATAGTTTGTACAAGAGTAGAGAAAGTCATGTGAGTGTAACACATAAGATTTTTTTATGTCCTGGACATGCAAAGAGAATGGAATGCGCCACATAGCAACCAGCTCTTAAAACATTTGAATATCGCTTATAACCTACCATATTCCCCTTGCATCTACAAGAAAATTAGCAATAAGATTGACATCTCGATTAACATGAAGCATATGGAGAATAAGCGTTTGTAAAAATATTTTGTACAAGAGTAGAGAAAGTCATGTGAGTGTAACACATCAGATTTTTTTTGTTTATTGAATTAAATGCTTATGGGGGAGGGGGAAAAGGGGGAATGTAAAGAGATATCTGTGTTATGTTCATGCACTGAAATATATGTTTTAAAAGTTTTGAAATTTACTATAATATTTTAATTTATTCTCAAGTATCACAATACCGCTTGCCTCTCATCAATGTAACCTGGGGTCAATCCCAGGAACCGCATGTGGGATTTTGGTGGATAAAGCAGCACCTGAGTACGTTTTCCCCGGGTTCTTTGATTTCCCCTGTCATTCATTCCACCAACTGCCCCATCATTATGTTTCCATTCATTCAACTCACTGTCATTTCATATTATATCTTCCTCCTCGCTCTTATACCAGGCTTTGGGCTGATCACCCATACTGATTGTTCTCTCTGATCCAGACCTCTGACCCAAAGCACCCACATGCAAGTAGCCACATTGTAAGGATGCCGCTTGAGGGAAAAAAGACTATTACTGCCAGATGGTACACCACAAGTGTTCAATGAACTGAGAAAAAAGTGTTCTAAGACAGGTCTGCATGGAATTTTGTTGCACCACGACAATGCTTTTGCCTACACTGCACAAGAAACAACCCAATTTCTGCAGGAGTCAGATATTTATCCCATCCTCCCTACAGTCCAGATCTGGCCCCATGTGACTTTTTTCTATTCCCCAAAATGAAACAAAAAGTTCGAGGTCAAAAATTTGAGTCACATGAAGCCACAGTAGCTGCTTATGGAGAATGTATTTGCACTCTCTCCAAAGAAGAATGGCGTTCAGCATTTGTAAAATGGTGTGAAAGGATGAGACGGTGTATAGAATTTAACGGAGAATACTTTGAAAATATGCAATGATCAGATCTAAATTTTTAATACTTCATTGCATCCATTCTCAAAACTTTTGGAGTGACTATGTATCATTCTACTGGATGTATTGCTTGAGGCCACATTTCAGAATTGCATTATATATTTATAATTTTAAAAAAGCACAACTGCATTAATTTATTTATCCTCATCACTGTGAACCATATTTTAAACAAATAGAAGCATTTAGAAGGGAAGAAAAATGCAATGCACTCCAACTTTACAAGAAATGTGTTATCTATGAGAACGGAGAAAGTCGAAATCACAGAGACTTAACGTACAAACAGAGGTAAATACGTAGATACATAGAGATGCAGAAGTAGTACAGCCTAATATACACACTTAAGATCTAGTTTACTTCTTTAGAATTACTGTGCTGCTGTCACAATACCATTACTAGGGTTTAGCTTCTTTCATTTATAGAATATCATTCAACAATTCCACCCACCAACTACATTTGACCAGTTACCTCTCTCTAATGACCTCTTACTAAGCACAGACCTGTGACCATGCTTTTCATCCAGAGGTCTCCAAGCTTTGATTAGAACTAAGCTTCTCTATAAAGTAAAATTATTTACACATGCATTCGCCTGGAACTCTCAAAAGGAAGATTCTTGGAACTAAGACTATTTAAGAAACTAGCAGCCCACTCCAATCAACGGTCACTTATTTACCAACATTGCAATTAATAAAAGAAGAAACCTAAAACTTGGTTGCTCTATTTGAAGTAATCTTTTAGCTATCCACCAATACTGATAACATAACATAAGATCTCAATCTATTGACCCTATTGTGAACTAGACCAGCTTAAAGAAAGCTAGTCTACTCTAGGATGTAGATTACATCATAAATACATAATTACATTGTGTACTTGTATGTACATGAATTGTAGTTCTTATGTAGAGTACGTTAGAGCTAACAAATTTTAAAACAATATTATTTATACTTAATGTAGTTATAAAATTTGGTAACATTTTACAGTCAGTTATTTTTTGAATGAAAGAAATCCTCCTCTGTATAGAAGGTGTGAGTGATGAAGTTGAATTTATTTTTATTAGTTTTCAGTTCCTTAATATATGATGGAAGTGAATTAAATAATACTATACATTGTAGTAAGCCCCTTTTTGGAATACGTGTAGGTTATTGCTTGGCCTGTGTAAGTCCTGCCCATTTCTGGTTTGTTTGCTGTGTATGTCTGAATGTTTTATGAACACTTCTGGGTGGTCAACCACGGTTAAATATACAGCTAAAATATACTCACAGACTAATGGTAGAATTCCAAATGTTTTGAATAGTGGTTTACAATGAGTTGATTTCTTTACACCTGCCATTATTCTTATTACCTTTTTTTGTAAAAGATTTTTTTTTTTTTTTTGCATCTACTGAATTTCCCCAAAATGTTATTCCACAAGTCATAATTGAATGAAAATAAGCATAATACACTGTTTTTAGGATGCTTTTATTTGTGAAATGAATTAATGATCTAATTGCAAAATATGCAGAGCTTAGTTTTGGTAGGATGTAGTCAATATGATCTTTCCAATTCATATTATGATGTATAATAAGACCAAGAAATTTTATGCTACAAGTTTCAGTAATTTCATTGCCTTCATGCCAAACTATTTCCAGGTCCCCCCACTATTACCACATGATCTTTATTGAGATCCTTTGACATGTCTGCAACATTCCCCACCACATGGCTAAGACCAGCCATTCTCACCCAATTTCGCCTGGAGTCTTTCTCTGACGCCCCTAGCATGACTGCTTCCTAAAACTAAAACCCTAACTTTGGCATCAGAGGACCCCTTTCCTGGCTTGGGTTTGAGAACAGACCTTGTCCCCAGAAGTGATGTGGCAGGCACTTCCTCCGGCAAAGCCTGGGAAGACCCCACCTCCGCCACCGCCAAAGCCGAAAATCTGTTTTTCAACTCCAACTCGGGAACTTTGTCACGAGAACGCCCAAAACTTCTATGCCTACGTTTAGGATTGGTATACACATGAAATTCCGGTGACATATTTTACTTTTACTATCCAATTTCATGTTCTCAATTTCTAATCTTTGTGACGGTATACTTTTGTGATGTTTATTTTGTTGAGCCCCATGTTTGGGAGCCTATTTTCGGCGGTATTACTTATAATGTTTGTGTATTTGTGTTTACTCCACGTGGTGAAGCCATTTTTGTGACGTGATTCTTTGTTAGGTTTGTTAGCTCCATCTGGTGTTAGAAATTTACGGCAGTATTAGTGTTTGTTTTAAAGAATGCTACTGTTATTTTATTTAATTTTGGTTCACTGTCCTCCGGCTAGCTATGATCTTTTTGGTCGAGCACTTCTCTTTATACAGGTTGTGTAAACGGAAAGGAGTCTTTTATCCAAAGATAACACTGATGAAAGAATTTGTTTTACACTTTTTATTGTCGAACACATTCACTATCACAATTTACACATTGATCTAGACACTCGCCAAACTGAAACTGTTATAATAACTTCATTACTGATCATTCTTAATTCGCGTACTTCAACTTTTTGTATAATTAACTTTACAACACTTGAGAATTTTCCTAACTCTGCTACGCGTAACTTGCGAATCGATAGCCGACGTGTACTGTACAAATATTTCTGCTGGACTGATGACGACGTGTAACGTACAAATGTTTTCGACGAACTGACGGACTTTACCTCTAACCTAGCCCTTTTTATACTCCTACACCCCGATATGCCTAAAGATTATAACTGAGTTGCTATTGGCTAACGAAAAATGTGCCAACATTACGTAACTTCGTCTCTAATAATGATAAACAGCTCACCCCCTCGCTGCATTATTGCACGCTATTATTGTCAGTTTCAGTAAGGCAGTATAAACTTACTTCTCAACAATAATTACAATCAACAAATATCTCAAATCAATGTCACATAAAAATGCATATTCTTACTATAATCATTCTTTACATTTAAATAATTTATAATACAAATTACTGCATCATATGCCCCACTAGAAACATAATTATAAATATTTACAACTTGTTTGGAAATTTTATAATTGAGTTTTTAGTCTCCTAAATCTTGGAACACACGCTATCACTTTCACTTAACACTTCACACGTATTTAACACACGACATATGTTTTTCCTTTATCTCGCCACTATTTACTGGCTCAAGTTTAATGTGTTTAGACATTAATCTGACATTACAAAAAAAAAATTTTATAGCAAATACTGTACCCTGAATTATTTAATTACTGTTACAAAAATGGTTTACTTTCTTATATTGTTGACAAAGCTTATGCATTCAAGAATTTTTGTAATTATTACACATATTTACTAAAATATTCCCTCTACACAAATATATTTACATCTCTTAAATCTAGACACTGTTTCACATTTTTCTGTTTGCTACATAAGTATTTGTTTTAATTATTTTTTTTACCCAATTTTTGTTGTTTTGTACTTTATATTCACATTACTCTTGGAATTATATCTATGTACCTTTACTTTAATATAACATCATGCTTCATTTCAAATGCTGTTACAGTTACTAAGAAAATGTTATTTTCCTTTTAAACATTTAGTTATGTCCAAAATTTATTTCTCCTTTCTTATGACATACATACATAATTAACCCTCTTACATTCCAATACATTGTTCAGCAGGTCATCTTTAACTATCCGGCATTTACTTTACATCTCATTGCTATTTACCCTCCTGGATCAAATTGTGTGTGGCTAAACATTACTCGTAGCCGTATCCTAACCTTCAAAAATTTGTTCATGAATAACCTCTTGTATTCATATGAAATTTCATCCCATGATAACATTTGAAAACAATCTAAAGTTTCCTGAACAACACATCTTTTAACAACTGTCATTTTCAATTCTTCTACAATCTCTTTAATTTGAGAGTACTCTGACAAATCTGTAATAAACTGTACTGGATTGGAGTTTTCAATTTGAACATCTTGGTACTTGTTAATTTCAGAAGTTAGCTTTTGATTATTTACAGGCAAAACTTTAACTTCTTTGTACAATTTATTTCTTTGCATTTCTGATTCTTTCTGAATTTCAGATATCTCCCCTCTGAAATTAACTTGCGCCTGATTCACAACTACATTCATAACCTCTTTCATCTCTCTTATCTCACTTGAAATGTTACTCATTCTACTACCTGACTCTGTACATTCTACATCAACATGTTCACTTTTAGTATTAGCCTCACTTTTTTGGTTAGATATTTCCCTGCTCATGTCTAACATTTTCTTTGAAACTTCACCTATCTCATTTGCTATCATTTCCTGATTTTCATTTCTCATTCTTATCATACTACTATCTAGCTCCATAAATTTCTTTTCAATTTCTTCCCTGTTTTGTTCTAATTTCTTACCAATATCTTCCCTTAATTCCCTATTATTCTTTTCCATATCTTCCCTGTTTTAATCTATTTTCTTTTCTAATTTCTCATTACTCTTTTCCATATTCTGAGTTTATTTTTCTAATTTCTCATTATTCTTACCAATATCTTCCCTTAATTCCCTATTATTCTTTTCCATATCTTTCCTTAATTGATCTGTAGGCATAATACTCTTACCAACATCTTCCCTCAATTGCCTATTATTTTCTGTTTGGTCAGTAATACTCTTATTTAATGTTTCACCAAAATTTCTCATCATTTCCATCATCATACTAGCATCAAAATGAACATTTCCTGCTATTCTATTCTGACTTTCTTCACTAACATTTCCTCCCTCAAATTCTACATTGTTTGAGCTATTTTCTGTAACCTGTATTGAATTACAGCTAACTGTTACACTATCCCCTTCCATCATTATTTCTTCAATATTATTAGTGGACATTGTTTTCTTTATCCTACCGCTCCTAAGGTACATTTAAATTTTTACACTTTTTTTTAGAATAAAAATCACACTTTTCTAACCTTTCTGATGCTATCTGCTTATGTTGCTTTGATGTCCAGCTTCCTGCCCCTCTCTCCTAGATGTATATGTCACTTCTGCGTCGTATTATGATGAATCTACGTCGTCTTGGTGTCCTGTAGTTGAATTCCCCTGTTGCCTTGTAATCTTGGAATTACGATGTCCAATCATCCGCGTAGTCTGTCGTCCCTGTTGTTGTTTCTGGAATCTGCGTCTTGTAGTTCAGTTCACTTCTCCATTCGCTCCACATCCTGGTTCCTTTGCTCCTTCCTGGTCATTCTGGTCCCTTCCTGGTCATTCTGCTCCTTTCCTGGTCATTCTGCCCCACGTTCTGGGTGCCAATTTGAAGTGTGATATTTGTTAGCCCCACTTTGGGCGCCAATTTGCGACGGTATACTTTTGTGATGTTTATTTTGTTGAGCCCCATGTTTGGGAGCCTATTTTCGGCGGTATTACTTATAATGTTTGTGTATTTGTGTTTACTCCACGTGGTGAAGCCATTTTTGTGACGTGATTCTTTGTTAGGTTTGTTAGCTCCATCTGGTGTTAGCAATTTACGGCAGTATTAGTGTTTGTTTTAAAGAATGCTACTGTTATTTTATTTAATTTTGGTTCACTGTCCTACGGCTAGCTATGATCTTTTTGGTCGAGCACTTCTCTTTATACAGGTTGTGTAAATGGAAAGGAGTCTTTTATCCAAAGATAACACTGATGAAAGAATTTGTTTTACACTTTTTATTGTCGAACACACTCACTATCACAATTTACACATTGATCTAGACACTCGCCAAACTGAAACTGTTATAATAACTTCATTACTGATCATTCTTAATTCGCGTACTTCAACTTTTTGTATAATTAACTTTACAACACTTGAGAATTTTCCTAACTCTGCTACGCGTAACTTGCGAATCGATAGCCGACGTATACTGTACAAATATTTCTGCTGGACTGATGACGACGTGTAACGTACAAATGTTTTCGACGAACTGACGGACTGAAGGACTTTACCTCTAACCTAGCCCTTTTTATACTCCTACACTCCGATATGCCTAAAGATTATAACTGAGTTGCTATTGGCTAAAGAAAAATGTGCCAACATTACGTAACTTCGTCTCTAATAATGATAAACAGCTCACCCCCTCGCTGCATTATTGCACGCTATTATTGTCAGTTTCAGTAAGGCAGTATAAACTTACTTCTCAACAATAATTACAATCAACAAATATCTCAAATCAATGTCACATAAAAATGCATATTCTTACTATAATCATTCTTTACATTTAAATAATTTATGATACAAATTACTGCATCATCTTGGAAGCTCCAATTCCTTTTGTAGGCTTAGATTGGTATTCTCCTGACTTAATACTAAGAGCCTTACATCTACAAAGTTCACAGTACCAAAACTGATTTACACTTTCACTATTAGTACTCGCACAGTCCCAATGAAACCACAATTTACACTGAACACAAAAAACATCTTGCTTCACGATTCTACGGCATGATCCACACTTACCGCCAGTTCACACACTTTCACTCATAATCACAGCACTTTGCTTACTTCACTTCTTAAACCACTAGCAACACAGCAAACACTTCACTTCTTAACTCACTAATAATATGACAAACACTTACATCACTTCTTAAACCACTAGTAATGCACCAAAACCGTTATTTAACCTTTTATACCACTTGTAAAACACTAAATAATTTCCTATTTAAGTATAATCACAAGCAACTAAGCGTCTAAGTCAGAAAAACATAAGGATAGGTTATTAGAACACAAATAAATCAATTCAATATGGCGGACGTATACAGCTGATAATAGCGTATGGTTTTAGTTGATTTTTACACTAAAATAAACAATACAAAAAATATACTTATAGTAAAGCAGATGCATTCGACTTCACACCTAAAAGCTTTAACTACTCGAGAGATGAGAGTTTTCGGAAAATTAAGTAAAATACGGGAGCTCACAAATCTAGCGCCTACGTTTAAAAGCCTCCTAGCAACAAACTGATTGTTCAAAGGATTCTTTTTGTTACAGCAAAGCTATGTCAACATAGCTCTTTGTGTGCCTAAATTTACACCTGGCTGAGTCCTACCTTTAAAGGCGAGATCCATTTTTCAGCAAAGATGCTGTCATTTAAGGCTTTACAGATGGCTCATTTAAGTCTTATCTGAGACAGTACCCTACTCAAAGATTTAGATGTGTAAAGTATTCATGCATTTTACCGGCTCAAAAGTAGTATGAATGAATTAAATTATTTATATCAACTTCTAGGATATACAATCTACACATAAGTAAATTTTCCCCACAATAAACACATACCATAAGCAAACTCTTTTCGTTTACATAAACGCATTGTCTACACTTGAGTTGCCTCTGGCACAAATATGTATATCTAAAGTGGTTTCAGTTTAAAGGGGTTGTAAACAAAACCACGTGCCAACAGAGCACCTCATCGGCTAGTGGGAAAACTACAACTTTTCCCACTTTGCATGTCGCCTCTTCCTCTACATAAAACAGTTCGGTTCAGATCGTAACATTTTGTGCTTATTCTTGAGCAGAGAAATTTGAAAAACCCCTAATTCCAACAGTTTGATCTGATTCACTTACAACTAAATGAACCGATACAGCAGAGGGTTTAAGAGGCATGCGCAGGTGCTGCAGTTCATTTCCAGTTTCCGGATAAGCCACCAGCGCTGCACTCTTTGCCACGTGTTGAGAAAATATTACTTTTGAGAGTGTAATACCTGAGAATTCTCTGCCACCATGAAAACATAGATGCAGAAAATACTGGGTGACTTATGAAGAACTGACACATTTATTTCTTTAATTGTTTCAAAACGAGTTATGCTAGCGACAACTTCTTATACCTGAAATGCAGAGGAATTTTGGGAGATTATTTACCTCTATAGCAAATGTTGAGAATGTCCTCCATCCTGCATAAGACACAATTCAACACGTCATTCCATGTTACTGGCCACTCGGAGGACTCTGTTGTCAATAGCTTGAATCTCCAGTGTAATGTTGTGCTTCAGATCGTCCAATGTCTGGGGACATGTGGCATAAACCCTGTCTTTTAAGTAACCCCCTAGAAAGAAGTCCAGCGATGTCAAATCCGGAGATCTTGGTGGCCACAGGTTCTTGGAAATTATCCGGTCGTCAAAGAAACGTGCAATTAGTGCCATGGATTCATTTGATGTATGGCATTTAGCACCATCCTGCTGAAAATATCCTTGACTCAGCTCTACTGAGCGTCTAGTTGCTTAGCAAACTCCATGAAAATCTGTCGGTACTCTGCAGTGTTCACACTGTTTAAAAAAAAATTCATCCCACTATTCTCGGTGCGGATATTGCGCACCAAACTCCGATTTTAACCAGGTGCATAGGTGCTTCATGAATAACATATGGATTTTCGCTGGCCCAATAGACGGATAAATGGAACCATGCTTCATCTGTGAACCATGTGATGAACAATATGGCAGGATTTTGCACAATGAACACCTGAAACCAATGACAATAATTCAGTCGTCTATCCTTATCTGGTTCCTGTAACTGATGGACAACTGTAATCCTATATGGCTTTAGGCCTGCACTTTTCTCAGCTCTCTGACACTTTCAGTAGCTGTACCCTGTCTCCTGCGACAAACGTCTTAATGATTTTTTGGATGACGGATCCAGTCGTGCTCTTACATCAACAATAACTGTAGGAAGCCTATATGAACAAGTTTTACGTTTTTCACTCACCAGAGATCCAGTTGATTCCAATTTGTTTACCAGTTCCAGTATTGTGTTTCTTTGGGGAGGATTCTGAACACCAAATTCTCTCTTGTATGCCCTTTGAGTAGCTGTAATTGAATTTGTAATCCAGTATTGCTTTACAAGGAAGAGTTGTTCATTTAATGTGTACTCCATTTTCACGTTGACTACAACAAAATCTCAAAAACAGTTGCTGACAATGAAACTAACAATTACGAATAAAACATGAACATCTGCGCATCTAGTGACAGACAATCGAAACTCCAAAACATTCTGCTTAATTTGGTGCTAAAATTGGGCCATTCAGTGAATTTCGAACAGAATAATTAAAGAAAGAAATGTGTTAATTCTTCATAAATCATCCTATAGAAAGAAGATAATTATATTAAATGCTTTTAACAAACTGTGTGGAAAGTACCCACCATTAGTTGGCAATGAATAGAGTTGGCTGTTGCTTAGCAATAATTGAACTTCTTTATTAGTGATGCAAAATTGTTGCTTGGATTGCCTGAGTCGAGTTTGTTTTCTGTTTTGTTTTCTAACCTATAGTCCTAATCATTTTCTTAACTTGTTCTCATAAAAGGTTAAAGCAAAGGTGGTATACTGATATTAGTCATTAAATGAATGATTTCTAGAACCTGAAGTTAAGAACAGTTTAATCATCCAGGAGATTCGTGGTTCAAATTCCGGCTATGGCATTGAATTTTTCAGTCATCTGATTCTACCTTTCCAACATTAAGTTTTGTTTACTTCTACTTTACACTTAGAGTGAAAAAGCTATAAGATGTGTTTGTTGATATATTATACGGCAGATTCACTACCTACCTAGTTATTATACCCAACTTATATTAACTACGTCAATTTTAGATAGGTATCCAACAAATTCATAATTTTAAAATACTTCTCTATTTTTCTTTGGTTTTTCCCTATAATTCACCTATCGTTCTAATCTCCACTATATTCCTAGATTTCAAAGGTTTTATTTTGATTATTTCTCTTGGTAACTGCAACCATTTCGCTGTTACAAATTGGTCCCTCCATAGTTTAGTCTCTCCACATTCTAGAATAAATTAGGGGTCAATTTCTGTATCCCCACATACTGAACATTTCTATATGCCCATTTCACCTTCCATACCCCTTAATTTTCTTACCACTGTTCTAAATCATGCCCACCCTTCCCTCCCTAATTTATTGCATATATTTTCCCCTAAGCCAGTTTTGTTTAATTTCTGTATAGGTATAACACAAGGTTTTCTTATCTCTCATATGCTACAGATGTCTTATCATATCCTCTATCTTTTGTCAGACTTCTTTCCAGAACCCTCTTTCTAATTATAACCCTGTTTCCTGTTATAACATCTCATGCCTGAAAAGATAATAAATAAAGTGATCATAATGAATGAATGGTCCAAAGAGATGAGTGCCCTTGCAGGAAAGGAAACCCCAGAAAAAGGTTTAATCAGACAATTCACCCAACAGATCTAACTTGGGGGTCCAGTGGGTTTAAGAATTGGGAAAGGCATCTTAAGGTTTTTAACAAAATGAGTGCAATTCTAATCTCACTGCTCTGAAACACTGGCAAGAAAGCTTGAATTCTAAACAGAATGTTATCAAACAATGTTTTACTGCAAAGAGCTGGAGAAAAGTTGAATGTTGTAAGATTATATTTTAAATGCTTTTTGTTTTCTCTGTTATGTACCTACAGTAAGCAGAGGAAGTATTGTATTCCACCCAAAAATGCAATACTAACATTTCACTGGAAATACATGTTTTAGGCCTCCTGAACCCCCTAAAAAAGCATTTTTGGAAAAAGGTGCATGTGTGTGTGTGTGTGTGTGTGTGTGAGAGAGAGAGAGAGAGAGAGAGAGTGAGAGAGAGAGAGAGAGTGAGAGTGAGAGAGAGAGTGAGAGCAGCATAACTCAAAAACAAAATGTTGGTTAAATAGCAAACTTGGGACTAAGTTCAGCATCTTCCAAGGGTGCAACATGAAGATTTAGAAAATCCCCTCATCCCAAACTACTCTTTACATGGAAAATTTTGATTTTCTCAAAAACGACTCTAACAATTTTTATTAAAACACCATACATTTAAGGTATTTTTATGATAAATGAAATGTTAATCTTGAATTTTCTGGGAATAGCCTCTGAAGTCCTCTTCATTCTGAATGAATTTTGCATAACTGATAAATGCAATAGAGTCAAAATCTTACTATGTACATAAAGAATGTATATCTTGTTAAATGCACACAATATATGTCACATAAAATATTTGGGGCATTAACCATTTCTGAGGTATTCTTTGTTACTGGTATGAATTTTCAAATACTTATACCTTTTTCAAGTGGTAAGTTCCTATTCATTTTGTTCTCATGGTCATGCAAGTGGAATGGAATTTCAAAGCCATCACATAGTGACACACTTTTGAAAATCTGACAATCACTTTAGCCTACTGTATTCTTCTTATACCTTGTGTAATAATAATATTTATTTGTCAAAGAGCAGCATAAACATCCGGAAATGAAATTGTTAAGGAACTTAAATATATATCATATATTTACACATTTACAGATATTACCTTACAACTTTACATTTACATCACTATTCATAAATTCATCAATTCAACGTGTAAATCAATTTTACATCATTATAAATGCGTAATTAAAGCTTATTTCATTTAACAAGAAGTAGACAGAAGAATAACATTTTATAAGAATAGTTTTTGGAAGAGTGAATACATAAAGTTATGCGAATGGAACATAGAAGATTTTTTTTTTTTCAAACAGCATGAGAAATTTGGGAAATTTGATAACAGGTATGTATTAGGCCACTACTGTGTTTTGTTTCACTTATCATTATTCATGTGTTGCTGCTTGTGAACAAAATTCACACACGTGTACACAGCAAATGTTTTTAGTGAAAAATTACCAGCAATTAAAGCTCCATTGCTACTATACAAATGGGATTTCATTGAGAAAATTGGGTCTGCATTCTTACAAACTGAGACACAATACTAGGCGTTGTTAATGCATTGGAAACAACAATATCTTGTTGAATGAGACCGGCAAGTATTGCATATTTTGCCTGGTCAATGTAGCAAACAATGCTAAAGTTCTCTGCATCCGCCCTCTCAGATATTGTTACATTGTTTATATCAAGTGTTTGGGTTCCTGTACTCCAACTGTTAAAAGCAGAAAACCGTTGCCATATGTTCAGGAGCTGTGAGAGCCACACCACAAGAAACAAGTTCAGTTTATCAGCTTAACTGTGCAGCGACCCAGCATCCTGAAAACTGCGTGGTTCTCTCTAAAGAAGAGAGTTTACAAGACCATGAGAACAATATCACCAAAACCAATGGAACTAAAACGATGTTAAGCAGAAAAAGTAGAATATTTTCATGTTGCCATTCTAAAATGTAATAGGGAAAACAAAATGAAACAAAGATGCACACAACAAAGAACATTTTAGGGACATCCGTTGAAAACAAATTGAAAAATTCGCAGTAACAAACTATTTCTGGAAGTATAATCACAAAATAAATCTGGAAGCCAAACTATTAAAAGAAGCAAATAATTCAGTGGAACTGGGTTCCCAGAAAAAATAGTTTAAAACAATCTGATGTGTTGCACTCACATGACTTTCTCTACTCTTGTACAAACTATTTTTACAAACGCTTATTCTCCATATGCTTCATGTTAATTGAGATATCAAGATATTAATCTTATTGCTAATTTTCTTGTAGAAGGGGGAATTGGTAGGCTTTAAGCTATAGTCAAATATTTTAAGAGCTGGTTCCTATGTTGAGTATTCCATTCTCTTTGCATTACCAGAACAAACAAAAACAAAACAAAAAAATGAATAACGAATTCCCATTTGATAAAACCTATAAGTATTGGAAAATTTAAGGGAATAACAAGCAATATCTTGAAAATAGTTCACCCAACAAAAAAAAGTATATGACATAAACTATATATTTTAACGCAATCTACATTTTTGTGTAGTAAAATTTTGTCTATTCTTATGGTTTACCAGTTATGCAAAAGTCGTTCACAATGAAGAATACTTTTGGAGACATTCCCAGAAAATTTCATTTGTCATGAAAGTATCTTAAATATATGATATTTTAATCAAAATCGTTAGAGCCATTTTGGAGAAAATTAAAATTTTCGAAAAATGTTCCATGTAAAGGATAGTCTGGGGTGGGGGGATATTCTTGAAAACTTTCGTGTCGCATCTCTGGAAGATACTGAACCTAAATACCAAGTTTGGTGTTTATCCGACTGTTCGTTTCTGAGTTATGCTGTTCACAGACATGTTTCCTAAAATGCTTTCTTTGGATTCAGGGGGCCTCAAAACACATATTTCCGGTGAAATCTTGGTATCAAATTTTTGGGTGGAATACAATACTTCCCCTTACTTACTATACATAGTAGAGAAAGTAAAAAAACAAAAGAACCCTAATTTTGATACTCCAGTACTGGACAACCTTAGCAAGTTCATAACATACACCTCGGATGCCTCCACAGGAAATCTGGACATCAAGCCACCCACCAATTAGTAGATGATGAGCACGAAGGTTCTCAAAACCAAGCAGGGTGGCTCAGGCAGTAATGTCTGTGGCCCACATTCAGGAGGTTCCAGTTTGATCCCCAGAAACTGCCTACTCTGGTTTTTTTTTTGGGGGGGGGATTTTTCCCAAGTCGTCAGGGAAATACTGGAGTGGTTTCTTTCATCCCCCAAATTTCCTGTCCCCATTTCGTTCCATTAATTACTTCATTCATCCTTCATCCCGTTTGGTCTATTATAGGGTTGGTGGTGTCAGTGATGGTGTTTTGGTGCAGCACGGCAGGGAAAAAGGATGCTGTGAACTTTCTCCGTCCCCTTGGCCTTTGGCTGGTTGCCAGGATATAAAGACCCCTTCTTGGGAGGGCAAAGGACCTTGTGTAAGGCAAGGTCCCCGGTCTGCCTGTCCGACTGCCAGGGGTCTATATCTGGAAACTGTAGGGATCCCGTCATCACTTCTGGTCCGGTTGCCCAGTGTCTCATTTCACCTCATTCCTCCCTCTCGGGAACACCCCCCTCATGGAGCATGAGTACAATTTTCTCATTCCTTGATTGATGCCAAATCCTCTCCACTTCACAATCCAATCCAAGGTTCTCAAAACATTTTCACAAGTGAGGCGTGTGAATTAGTTCACAGTTACTCCTAGATAATCACTTATAACTCATTTTACACCTCCCATACCCCACTTTTCTAGATACTGCAAGATCTGTAAATATGAGTCCCTTGTGGAGGATTACAACCTGTGAGAGACTTCAACTTTTGGGCCAGCATACACAGGATGTTAAATACCCTCCACTTTAAGGTTGAAATAAACAAAAAAGCATAGTTTATCATAGTAATTCCACGATAAGTTACAAGTTTATTAATAGATTCACAAAAGCAAAGCTTGAGCGAATTTAATTCTTGAAACTTGTAAGCTCAAATAGGATTTATTAAGACTATTCCATGAATAAAATGAAACAGTTTATATAAATAATAATTACTTTCATACTCGAGTTGTTTAAAATCAAAGGCTAATCTCCTCTTATAGTATGCCCATTGAAAATGCTTATAAAATCAAAAAGAAAGCGAATAAATTACCTTAGGAGTGAGTTTAGAACATGATGTGGTCTCTTCTATATCTGCTGTCTACCTGCCCGCCCATTTTAGGTGTTTTACCTATATAGGCAAATCGCGTCAGGAACACAATAAACGTAGCCATTTTTCCGATAAATCACATGCAAAGTGGGTACTGCCAACCTAAATAAAAAGTGAAATACACTAAATATGCGATGTGCTGTTGTTTCTGCGAACGTGAATCATTCGAGTTTTAGACGTGCAGATCCCTCGACTATGCCCCGTCATCGCTTCGCAACTTGCTACACTCCTCTCCTTCTAAAAAACATCCCTCGGCTACGCTTTGAGGCTGAGGGCCCTCAATCTCGGCTACGCCTTGAGGCTGAGTATCTTACCGGCTTCGGTGGCATTATTCATATGTTGGCAGAACAAGCGTATGACAGAGTGACATCTGTTGGACTTATGACACATTATTTTCATCACTGTGGGGCATACTCTAAGAGGAGAATGTCAAAATCAAATACTAACGTATCAGCTGTGAGATCATGGCATACTACAGGCAGAGCCAAAAAACTACGAACTGGCTGGACAGTGTTTTTACTACCTTTAAAGGCTTTACTTACCAACTTTATGAAAGGAGATGCTGAAACTGGCCACTGTCTTTGTCCATACATTTTTGGCACCTCTTTAGGAAACTATCCATCACTTACTGTAGTTCATGTCGAGAAATTCTGGCAATTTCCTAGCAGATATTTTGTTTTAATTATTTTAGGGTGTGTGGGTTTGTCTTGCACACTTTGTTTTAAGTTGCCCCAGAGACAGAAATCGCAGGGGGTTAGGTCGGGGAACCGAGGGGGCCACAAATCTCTACTAATAATTCTGTCCTCAAACACACTTTCATAAAGTTGGTAAGTAAAGCCTTTAAAAGTAATTTTAAAATTTTTGTATGGTTTCTATAGTGGCAGACGGCAATGAGCGCCGAGCATGCAGACAGGAAAAACACTGTGCAACCGGTTCATAGTCTTTTGGCTCGCCCTGTACATTGAACATGAAAAACTAAAACTTTTGCTCAAAGGAATCTTTATCAGGCTTGAGGTTCTTTTACGTGCAATAAATCTATGACACAGGACCACCAGTTTTATTTCCCTTCCAAAGGAAGCCATGTTAAGGATATTTATGCCTGAAAATAACCCATCGCCCTCCATCATCCATGACCTCAGGAACTAGAGGCTAGCATGGTACCCCTAGACCAAGAAGGATGATGCTACAAAGAGTGGGAATGAGAAAATTGTAAATGTGAAAACAAAGATAAACTAAAATCACAACACAATAAAGGGATATATTTTTTCAACATTATCTATTTGGAAATTGATACTATTTGAATATGCATTATTAAAAAAACAGCTTTCAAAGTTGAAGGAATTTGCTGGTTTTTAGTAATCTGATTTTTGTGAATTGGACTGGGGAGGATGTTGACATTAGGATTTCTCAAGGACTGATGAGAGTTGCTGTTAATTTACTTTCAGTGAAGAGTGTTATTTTAATTAATTCTTGTCTCTGTATTCCAATTTAAATCATCTTTGACACTGCTGTGGAGATGGATGATGTAGCCTATTAATCACTGCATACTGATAATATTACAGTTAAGTAATGAAAAGACATTTAATCTGATAAAATTGCATCTTTAGAAGCATACTATAAGATAAATGACCGTGATTGGCTGATATCCAAGACATTACTACATGTTATTGGTCAATATCAATATGCAGATATGAATGCAATAGTCAAAACAAAATCAAAACTAAAAGAAGAAATAAATAAATTAAAGGTTAATTTAAAGTCAGTGAATGTATGCAATTGGAAGGCAAGCGAAAACAAAATAGCCAGTTACAACATAATCTCAACTTCAAATACCTGCAAGACTTTGCAATTATTTTACAGACATTTCAAAAATAATGTATATAAGGATAGGGCTCTCAGTGTAACAATTGTAAATATGGATGACATAACCCTAACCTAAAATACAAGAAAGAAGTAAGGAAGACTGAAAATGTAAAATATAATATACTACAGCAACTTCCAAATGGGTTGGTACAGGGAGAGCCAAAAGACTATGAACCGGCTGCGCTGTATTTTTCCTGTCCACATTCTCGGCGCTCGTTGCCGGCCGCTATTACAGAAAGGTGCGGATGAAACCCTACAACATTTTTAAAACTACTTTTAAAGGCTTTACTTACCAACTTTTATGAAAGTGTGTTTGTGGACAAATTATTAGCAGAGATTTGTGGCCCCCTAGGTTCTCCAACCTAACGCCCTGCGATTTCTATCTCTGAGATTACTTAAAACAAAGCTAAAAGACTAACCCACACACCCTGGAAAGAATTAAAACAAAATATCCGCCAGGAAATTGCCAGCATTTCTCAACGTGAACTACGGCGAGTGATGGATAGTTTCCTAAAGAGGTGCCAAAAATGTATGGACGACGGTGGCCAATTTCAGCATTACCTTTCATAAAGTTGTTAAGTAAAGCCCCTAAAAGTAGTTTTAAAATTGTTGTATAGTTTCATCCGCACCTTTCTATGATAGCGGTAGACAGCAAGCGCCGAGGATGCAGACAGGAATAACACAGCGCAGCTGGTTCGTACTTTTTTAGCTCTCTCTGTACATTGACCTTCAGCCCATGAGCAATCTCCAATGCCATTTTATTTCCACATTTCTCACAAAGTTAATCCCTCTCTTTACGCTAGAGGAAATTATTCCAGTTTCACAATAATTAATCTGTGAGAAACATGGAAAGCAACTTTTGCAATGACTATGAAAATTGCATACTTTTAGCATAAATGGTTTTCATTACATAGGTGAGTAAATACTTTCACATAGGTATATGTTAATGGCTGAGTAAATTTCTAGTCACTCAATAATTAAGTTATCACAATATTTTGGCTGCAACCTCATCGAAAAATAAAACTTTTGTATAAGTTCTGTTTACTGCAGCTTCCTTTCAGCAGCAGAGTTGCTTCCAAAATAAATATAGGAATTAAATCATATCAAACCTTATTTTGTACAATTAAGATTTAAACAGGGCCATTAATATTTTAAGCCAAACAAATGCAATGAGTATTTTAGCTTCAACAACAGAAAAATGTAGACGTTATCAAATAAACATGTTTGGTTTTATTTCGTTTTCTAGCTTTATGAATGCTTTAATTCACAATTGTATTAACCTAAAGAGTAAATCAGATTTAAAGTACTGAAAATTTAAAACATCAGTATTAGTATGTCAGTCACTTTTTACCACTGTTCGGTGACATTACTCTGATCTTTATCTCTGAAAGGTTTGCAACAATATCTGGAATTGATTATTGTTTTTTTGCAATTTGATGTTTATTAATCTAGTTTTATCAATGTGCTCAGGTCCATTAACTTTATTAGCAAGAGGACAGAGAGCAATGCAATGACTCTAAGTAAAGCAAGTGAAAGTAGTGAACTCAGTGGTGGTGAAAGTAGTGATTTGAAAAGCCATGTATTGCAAATCCAGGCTCACATTATTTTTAGAGGAGATAAATCAAATTGCTTTTAAAACTGCTAAGCATCTAACTGGGAAACAAGTGGTGTAGGCAGAGCAGTAATACTGTCTGAAATTTGCGGTGAGGCTGGAATATTTAATATTAGAGGTATCACAGTTTTTGTCCCCTAAAAAACATATTGGATCTCCCAAGGATTAGAAAATTAAATGACTAGCCAAGCACACTGTATGCAGGACTGTATTAAAACTTAATCGTAGGAATTTCCAATGGTACAAAAACTAACTGATGCTTTAAAAACTAACACTGCAACAGATATTCTCTCTTATTGGTAGGAAGAAAATAAATTCTCTGATGATGCTGAGGTTCTAGATGAATCAGTTTCACAACATCCTGAAACTTTCAATAACCACCGCTTGTATGGTAAACTGCTTGCATACGCCTGGCCGTTTGCTGCGTGAATACTGTAACAGGCCTTGGTCCTGTAATTACCCCCGTTATGCAGAACTTAAGTAAATATATAATAATGCTGATGTTACTTCTATCTTCTTACTTACGAGATATTTTAAATGAATACGTGTGTATGATAGAAGCCGACCACAATTTAGATGCAGTTCGTTACCGGCAAAAGTTGTCAGGTTGCTACCGCTAAAACCTAACCTAACGAAATTCAGCCATACGGATTCACAGCAAAACCGTGCATGTTATTCCTCAGAACACAATTCTCACGTACTATGATTGCTACATAGTTATTTGACTTACCAAATATTCATGAACTGCACAGTGTGATTCACTATGTTTTGATCATAGAACAACAAATCTTTTGCTTGAGTATCATGTGGTATCATGTCATCACAGAATAATCAGCCACGAGAATAACATAATGTTACCGCCAGAATATTTCCCTAGTTATGCCCTGAAATTTCCCGCAATATCATGTTGATTGAGCTTTAGGGTTGTCAGATCGGGCTAAAGACAAACCCAGACGTCGGATTATCATCATAATCGTTATTATTATTAATTGTTATTATTATTATTATTATTATTATTATTATTATTATTATTATTAGTAGTAGTAGTAGTAGTAGTAGTAGTAGTAGTAGTAGTAGTAGTAGTAGTAGTAGTAGTAGTAGTAGTAGTAGTAGTAGTGCAATACTGTGATCGAGAAAATACTTTTTACTTTCTGTAGAATTACCTGTAGTAAGTAGAGAAAGAATTGCATTCCACCCAAAAATTCCATATAGAGAATTTCCTGAAAATACACGTTTTGAGATGGCGCGAATAAAAAAAAGCTTTTAGGTAAAGGTCCGTGTATATCAGTGAACAGCATAACTCAAAAACCCCAAGGTCGCGGGTTCAAACCCGGTGGAGGGCGATGATTTTTTTCGGGCGTAAAAGTCCTTAGCATGGCTTCCTTCGGAAGGGAATTAAAGCCGGTGTCGTAGATTTACGGCACGTAAAAGAACCTCAAGCCTGATAAAGAGGCCTTGAGCAAAATTACCGGTCTTTCACGCCCAATATAGAATGGGACGCTAAGGACCATAGTAGTTGAAGAGCGTCCATAATTTTTTTTAAAAAAAACAAATTAATTAAAAAAAACTAAAAAATGAAAAGTTGGTTAGATAACAAACCTGTATTTAAGTTCAGCATCTTCTAGAATGGGACACGATATTCATGAAGCCACCTCGTCCTAAACTACCTTTACATGGGCCATTCTTCGTTATTTTTTATTTTCTCATAAATAGTTTGGCTTTAAATACCATGCGTTTAAGAAGATATTGGCATCACTAATAAAATGTAGGATATCGGGAATTTTCTGGGAATAGCCTCTAATGGCCTCCTCATACGGAATGAATTTTGTACAATTTTGTACCATGAGCAACCCACTTAACATAAAATATAGATTTCTATAAAACACAGTTTATTTTAAATAAAATTTTTGTTGTACCAGGCATTTCCGGAATATTCGTTGTAGTATGAATTTTTCAATATTTTTGTATTTCTACTTTCTGTAGTACCTCCTTATGGCCGGCAGAGAAATAATGCACACTACCCAAAATTCTATATCCAGATTTCACTGGAAACACCTGCATGTTTTGAGGTCCCCTGAATCCCAAAAAGGCATTTTAGATAAAAAGGGTCCCGCGCGCGTGTGAGAGAGGGAGAGAGAGAGAGAGAGAGAACTCCATACTCAAAAGCGAAAGTTCGAATACATCCCAACTTTGTATCAGAATCTTCCACGAAGATTTTTAAGAAAATCCCTCCATTCCAAAGTAAGCTACAAGTTTTTATATGTTCTCAAAAATAGCTATTACGATTTTGAATAAAATAGTATAATTATGTGTAAGATATTTACATAACTAATAACGTGTATATCTTGAATTTTCTGCGAATAGTCTGTGAAGTCCGCTTCATTAGGAATGGATTTTATATAATTGTGTACAACTGGTAAACTTTGAGACAGACAAAATTTTACTAGGGGAACGTCGGACAAAACAGGGTACTTAGTAAATAACTTCACATATCCTATAAACTCTGCATGATACTCGTACACCAGGGCCGTATTTAGAGGAGGGTTTAGGGTTCAAACCCTCCCCGAAACTTCTGACAGTTTTATTTAGTTAAATTCATATCAAACCAATAAGGGAACATTTCGTTAAGATAACGGTAGGTCTACTGTTATTAGCACATTTACAAGGAAAACGGACACTCAGTATTGTCGCCTTACATATGTAAGATGGCCATACATCCCGGTTTTCGAAGAAGTCTCGGCGTTTCGTGTTATCTTCATTCTGGTGAGTTTTCCTGTCTATACAATGTCTGCAAGCAATTTTCTTGTTCACACAATTATATGGTACTGTTATGTTTAGATCTACTTATGGAACTCCCCCCCCCCCCGATTTGTTTTTTTTTTTTTTTGGTACGGCCATGTGATACATTGTTAATTATTTAATGCTTAATTACCTGGTGTGTCTACTTTAAACTTACAGTGGCAACATAGTTTTATAATAAACTTAACGGTAGAAAATAATTTTTTCTCAATTTATGTCAAAGACCCCGTTTTGCCAGATTAGTTGGATAAAACAGGGTACCTACTTGGATTATAGCGTAAATTTCGAAATACAAAATAATTTTAGCAATGCTCAAATTCACTTTATGTGCAAAATTATCAAAGTATAAACTCCGTCATCTTCATCATCCATACCAGCACATGTTCATGAGATCATTCACTACACTTAACACTACACCCATCCCTCTTCAGATTTAGAATTAAAAAATAGTTGGTTACAATAAATGCGAGCTGTGTTATCGTCTTCTGCTTCCTCTTCTGATGAAGTATTACAGTCCTGTACCTTGACAGCTTTCTTTTGCTTCTTCTACCATTTTTTCTTTCTTTCTTCTTCTTCCTTTTTTCAGTAGTAGATTTTGTAGCATTTAGCGCGATTTGAAGTTTCCTCTTTGCAGTTTGCATGGAGGAAATTATTTCGTCTTTGTAAGGAGAATTTCTTAGGATTGCTATCTTTCCTGATCTTGTTTTAAAGATTTCTTTTTCTTCCGCCAGTCTTCCTTCACAGGGCGTCATAATAATAGCCGCATTGTGAGGTCATATGAATTACAATGATTCTAAGATAATAATAATGCTCTCTAAGTAAATAAGCATTTCTAAGCACACAAAACGTAATTTTAAGCCCGTTTTATACAACAGCGCCATGTTATGGACAATTAAACAACAACAGAAGATTAGTGGGAAATACATTCTGAAACACACGTGATTATGTAGTGCAGACAGGTCTTAATTTATGTAATACTTACTTCACAGTCTTCAAAATAGTGTCTTCCAGGTATAAAGACACCTTTCAAAGCCGGAAATTAGAACACAACAATGTAAAATCTATTTTTTGACGCACACAACACGCACTTGCCTACAACAGATTATTGCTACCATCAAAATGGTAATAAACAAACGGTAAAGAAGTTGTTACATTCAACGAAAGATGTCGGTAGGCACAAAACGAGAAAATCCCGGTACCTCGTTATAGCAGACTACCCTGTTGTATCCAGCTCTCCCTAAACAACAAATTTAGATATCTTTAAAATATATAATTTATTTTAAATATTTATTTCTTGTGGTATCAATCATTTCCGAAAGATTTGTTATTGGTTTGAATTCTTCAATACTTTGAAATGCTGTCACATGCAGCTTGTTTCTCCCAATGTCATGGAACGAGTATGGAATCTCAAGGCCATCGTATAGCGACCTCTTTTAATCATTTACTGTCGCTCAGCCTCCTGTATTCCCATTTATATAAAAGGAATGGTGTAATGAAATTACTTCTCAAACGATTATATTCATTAACGCACACACGCGCGCGCGCGCGCACACACACACACACACACACACACGCAAAACATATCCACACCACGCAAACACGCACACACCCATACCCATACGCACACCCACATACACACCCAAACGCACACACATCTTCACACGTGTCGTCTTCCGTGGTCTAGGGGTACCATGCTAGCCTCTAGTTCCCGAGGTCGCGGAACTAGATCAGATCCGGCGGAAGGCGATGGATTTTTTTTCTGACGTAAAAATCCTTAGCATGGCTTCCTTCGGAAGGGAAGTAAAGGCGGTGGTCCCCTGTCGTAGATTCAACGCACGTTAAAGAACCTGAAGCCTGATAAAGAGGCCTCTGAACAAAATTACCGGTCTTACGCGCCCAATATAGAATGGGATGTTATGAACCACGGAGTTAAAGAGCGTCCATAAATAAAACTCAATTTAAATTTCATTTCCATACACGCACACCCTCGCACAAACACCCACACACACACATGCGCACACACGCATGTGCATACGTACCTATGTGTTTGTGTAAGTCTGCAGTTATGTGTGTACATGTGTAATCTCAAAAACCACTCAATCTGTTTTGATAATTCTATCAGCATTGAAAAGTGCTATTCTTTCTTACGGACATGACAATAAAACATCTTTTATTTCAATTCAATGAATTATTAAAACACTAAAAAGGATTTACAGAGTCATGTACTAGAATAGCAACACAATGGATTTATAAAAGAATATACTTGCGAAGACGGCTTTGTCTTTTTGTTGAAAATGTCATGCAGCAAAAAATAGTTGATATTCCACAGAAAATGCATTAAATGCGTAAAATAAGACAAATGCCGCAGATATTTAATTCCAACCAATAATATATACTCCATATAAAGTCACGATTTAGCAACTAAGATACAGTAAAACAAAAGAAAATCAAGTATGCATAACGGTACGATCGCATGCGATCCCAATGTCAAAATATTTTAATATGCTTCATGTAAGAACGTTTTGTTTTATATCCTTTGTACTTGGTTGTAATCAAGTTTGTTAGCATAACTGTATAAGAGAGAAAATTGTTAACATTAGAAACCAGTGAACCGACATTTTATAATTAACAACTGAGAATATTATCTTTCTGGATGATCACAGACCGTGTCTTTGCTTTAAAAAAAAAAAGTTAACTTGGTGGCCTGGGTGTAGTGAATTTTCATATTCACCAGCTTCATCTCTATTTCGTTGTATCTGTTAAGGACTTGCGCATTATGTGAAACCTATGTAACATTTGTTATTAAATAACCATGGGGACAAAGTGAAGATAAAAAGGTTTAAAGCCTACCTCCGGAGTATGGAGGTAGTGTGTCTGGCTCACATTCAAGAGTACAAAGTTTGAATTTCGGTTAGGGTGAGTTAACCGGGTAAGGTTTTTCCGGGTGTTCACTTATCCTGAAAAAGCTAATGTCGGGTAACTTCAAGCTCTATGAGCCCCGGGCTCACTTGGGCATCATTTCGCCCATATTGCTTCCGGTTAAAGAACATTAAAACTAAACAAAAAAGTTGATGTGTTACTTCATATAACTCTCTATCCCGTATTGCTTATTAGTGGGTATACAAATTATTCTTATCAAAGTTTATTTTTCTATCTACTTCATTTTAATCGAGATAGGTAAACCTTTCCGGAAATAACTGCATTACGCATTTTATTATAGATATAATATAATAGCGATAGTCAAATGTTTAAGAACTGGACGCTGTGTACTGGCCTTAAAATTCCATACCCTTTGCGTGCAATCGCGGGAAACAACTGAATATCGAAAGGACGTGAAAAGAATGGCAAAGTACTAAACAATCCGAATCAGTAATAAAGGATAGCGCGGAAATGGCTGATGCCACATAAAACTTATTTTAAACAAATTATGTGTTTTAAAGAGATGTATATTTTTGTGTAGTGCGCTTTCGTCTATCGCTTAACGTTTACCAACTGTTCAAGATTATGCAAAATTCCTTCCGAACGAAGACGGCTGTAAAACCTATTCCCAGAAAACTCAAAGATAAACGTTTTATTTGCCATGTAAATATCTTTAACATATAGTATTTTAATCAAAATCGTTATAGCCATTTTTAGGAAATGAAAATTTTCGAAAAATGTTCCATGTAAAGGATAGTTTGGGATGGGGGAATTCTCTTGAAAATACTCGTGTCGCATCTTTGGAAGGTACTGAATATAAATACCAAGTTTGGTATTTATCCGACATTTTGTTTTTGAATTATGCTGTTCATGGACACACACACAGATACATATACGGACCTGTTTCTAAAGATACTTCTTTTGGATTCAGGGGGCCTCAAAACACGCATTTCCGGTAAAATATCGAAGTTTTGGGTGGCATGCAATACCTATTCTACCTACTAGATAAGTCGTAGAGAAAGTAAAAAAATTCTGATGTGTTACATTCACATTACATTCTCTACCCTCTATCCCTTATTAGTGGGTATACAAACTACTCTTACTAAAGCTTGTTTTTCTATCTGCTTCATTTTAATCCCAATAAACCTTTGCAGAGACAGCTACATTACACATTTCGTTATACAAAGGGAACAGCGATAGTCAAATGTTTAAGAACTGGACGCTATATGCTGCCTTTGCATACTGTTCCCGTGAAATCTCGAGAAACAACTGAATGTTGAAAGGACTTCAAAGAATGGCCAAGCAATGAACAATTCGAATCCGGTAGAGCACCTACCTGTTCTGCTAAGGGTCCCGGGTTCGATTCCCGGCTGGGTGGTGGGAATTTTTCTCTAGCCAAGATTATTCCTTATCCTCCCCCAGAGTCTGGAAGTGTGAATGTGTGTATGATCTAATGATTAAAACCCAAAGACAAGAGTTACACGAGGCAATAAGTTCCAAAGGAAAAGGCCGCCCATAAGACCAATGTCCATTAATGTCCAATGACCATTAATTACGGATATTTCTGAAATGGCTTATGCCACAAAAAAGCTGTTTTAAATAAATTGTGTGTTTTAAAGAGAAATACATTTCTAGTGTAGTAGTTTTCTTTCTATAACGTTTCTTCTTAACGTTTACTAGTTATACAAGATTGTACAGAATTCCTTCCAAATGAAGAGGATTTCAAAGGCTATTCCCAGAAAATTCAAGATATACATTTTATTTGTATGTAAACATCATTAATATATGGTATTTTAATCAAAATCGTTAGAACAGTTTTTTAGAAAATCAAAAATTTCGAAAAATGTCCCATGTAAAGGGTAGTTTGGGGTGGGAGATTTTCTTGAAAATTTTCGTGTCGCATATTCAGAAGGTACTGAACCTAAGTACCAAGTTTGGTGTTTATCTGTCTTTTCGATTTTGAGTTATACTGTTCACAGAAAACAGATACTAACACACGGGTCATTTTCTAAAAATTTGATGTACACATTCACATGACTTTCTCTACCTTCTATCGCTTATTAGTAAGTATACAAAACTATTCTTACTTAAGCTTATTACTTTCTCTACTACGTATAGTAAGTAGGGGAAGTATTGTATTCCACCCAAAAATTCGATACCGAGATTTCACCGGAAATACATGTTTTAAAGAAAATCCCCCACCTTAATTGCACTTTACATGGAACATTTTCCGAAAACTTTTATTTGCTAAAAAATGAGTAACATTTTTTATTAAAATACCATATATTAAAGATATTTACACGACAAATAAAATGTATATCTTGAATTTCCTTGGAATAGCCTGTGAAGTCTTCATTCGGAAGGAATTTTGTATAATCTTGTATAACTGGTAAACGTTAAGCGATAAACGTAAACGTACTATACATGAAATGTAGATCTCTTAAAGCACACAATTTATTTCAAATAAGTTTTTTTTGTGGCATAAGCCATTTCTTTAAAATCTTCGTGTAGCATCCTTGGAAAATACTAAACCTAAACACCTCGTTTGCTATTTATCCGATTTTTTTATTATTGAGTTGTGTTGTTCATAGACACACACACACACACACACAGACATCACACGAACCTTTTTCAAAGTTTTTTTCTTTTATTCAGGGTGCCTCTAAATATGTTTTTCCAGTGAAATCTTTGTATCGCATTTTTGGGTGGAATGCAATACCTTCTCTGCCTTCTACTTACGTAGTAGAGAAAGTAAACATGTTTTTTTTATTCAGGGGGGCTCAAAACAAGTATTTCCAGTGAAATCTTTGTATCGCATTTTTGGGTGGAATGCAATACCTTCTCTACCTTCTAATTACGTAGTAGACAAAGTAAACATGTTTTTTTTTATTCAGGGGGGCTCAAAACAAGTATTTCCAGTGAAATCTCGGTATCGAATTGCTGGGTGGAATGCAATACCTTCTCTACCTTCTAATTACGTAGTAGAGAAAGTAAACATGTTTTTTTTTATTCAGGGGGGCTCAAAACAAGTATTTCCAGTGAAATCTCGGTATCGAATTGCTGGGTGGAATGCAATACCTTCTCTACTTTCTACTTACGTAGTAGAGAAAGTAAATTTATTATTATTATTATTATTATTATTATTATTATTATTATTATTATTATTATTATTATTATTTAGAGGTGCTCCAAACATATATATCTGGTGAAATCTGGGTATCGAATTCTTGGGTGAAATACAATACCTTCTCTATCTTCTATGTACGTGGTAGGGAAAGTAAAAATGCCACCGCCAAAGTTTACTTATAGGCTATGGAACATTTCCGGAACTTGGTTACTGGCGGTGGGCGGTCAAGGAAGCCAATAGTTCCGTCAATGTTTCACATCCTTTTGCGTGAATATCGGGGGATTTTTCATCTGTTGTTAGGAATAGCTGCGCTGTACAAAGTTACAATTAGGAGGGGTAAAGGATTCACCACAAAAATCATTTAGATCATTGTACAATAATTTCGTAAAGAGCGAAAGAGAAGGGAGGTGAACTAAATTAATCAATTCGTCATTTAAATTTATAAAGCTAACGTGGAAGTCGAGTAAGACATCTATTGTATTATAAAGCTGTGTAATAAAACAATCTATTGATTTATAAAAGGTGAAGGACTGTTACTTAATTTTCGCTTACGCTGTATCCCTCAAAATCTCGAAATGTCCCTCTTCCTGTAGCATTCCTCTCCTTCATTCCTCTTGAGGTGATCAACCTAACTGGCATGTCACTTCATACCACATATCGTACCTATCTAATAATCTGGTACTTATAGTAATAAATCTTTGCTCAGAAACACGTCAAGAATTTGAGAGCTGGAAAACGCTTCGGATGTTATGACGTCTGATATTTCCGTCGACAGTCAGCAGCAGGAAGTTTGCGGTTGTTTCCACAGCGTATATCTAAACGCTCGATTTGCATCCCACGAGTTCAGTGATCCATTTGTGTCCTGGGTGAACGAAAACTGCCTTCCATGCAGGTGAGTCTGCACTTCACTCATATTTAGAGTTTAACTGCGAGTGGAGTTTTAAGCTATCCGCTCATGTCAATGAAGAATCCTACTTTAGAACTCTGATGGTGCAGTGAAGCAAGCGTTCGTGCATATCATTGCTTAATAGGACAGAAAATAGTTATCATAGTTGAACACCAATTCTACTTTTTTTTTCGTAGATATAGGTTACTTTCTTTCTTTTTGCACCCAACTTTCTCCATTATTTAACTCAGTTACACTTTTTCGGTAATACATTTTCTCATTAATACGTCACATTTTTCTGGTCCCCATGTACGAAATATATTGATTTATTCAATCATTTAGACGTTCGGTATCGAATTCTTGGGTGAAATACAATACATCAGGCATGTTGGGTAAGGCACCAATATTTTCGGAACGCATTATTGTGTTAACAATGTGGTCAGGCAAGGTCATTCTTCTTCAGGTTGCATCTGTTGAGGACACTGACGAAGAAGTAGACCTAAATAATGAAAGTGTTCCGAGTGTGCATAAGGCAATTCGAGCTCTAGAAATTGCACAACGATTCTATCATCGCAAACCCTATATGATGACAGCATTTCTGTAATCGACTAGTGTAGGAAAAATCAAAGAAGCAAAGAAAAATTGAGGATTTTGTTTTAACCAGTATAAAGCACTGGTACTCTGAATCTTCTTCTTCTTATGTTCTTTGGTTTAAATTACGAATAAGAATACTGTGATCAACGCAAGTACTCTAAACACAGTATTATGCTTATTACTTATGCCTTTACTTCATTTATTGATTTCTTTACATTAAATAAGATATAATTAGTATGAGTGATAATCCTTTATGCCTTTACTTCATTTATTGATTTCTTTACATTAAATAAGATATAATTAGTATGAGTGATAATCCAATAAAACATTCTCAGTTCCATAAGAAAATGCGCTTTTAGATTTTCTGATTTGCACATTATTTTAGCCGTCTCCCTTTGAAAACGTATAATTGAGCTTATACTGTACTTATGGTTCCCGATTTTATGAATAGTCAAAACAAACACGATATTAAATTTGGTAATTTATCGTTTATTACATACTACAGAAAATATGGTATCCGATACAAATATGTTTTTTCTTCCTTTTTAACAAGTCATGAAAATATTGTTCCAGTCTTTCTATACGTTGTTTAAACCGTTGATTTGTTATAGATTCTTCAAGGGAAAACATTGGAAAGTCTGTTGAATTTATATTTGTAACATAGGACATCAGATTAACGATTCGTTGTTGTCTGCCATTCAATATGTTTGACACAATGTGTGCAAAAAGAATTAGAGGAAGTTTGACAGTTTCAAAAATAGGCAGACTGATGCAGAATAGGCGTAGTTTTTTCAATAATGCAAATCTCCTGAATAGTTTTCGGAATTGTTGAAAATAATAGTTTAATTTTAGCATTGCCAGTCATAATGCTAATGTTGAGGGATATTTTCTCTGTTGAACACTCACTCGGTAGTTAGTTAGCGTAGGTAATAGGTAAAAACTATCCTCGATTAAAGCAACCTTATTACAGAATAACACGATAAACTTAACCTGCAGTGGATTTTATGACAACGTTTTGAAAAACAAGAGCCTGTTAGTATATGTAGGTATAAGAACTCTTAAACTCCTTTTTTGTTTGTTTATTTATGTATTTATTTTAGTCGCTTTAACCCACAAGGCCTCTTCGTGACTCTTACATTAATACACTGGTGGTTGAACAGTAATAGATTTCTAGGAATATACATACATATCATTTGATATTAAACAGAAAAAAAATTTCTTTTGTGATCAACCAATTAAAAAAGTTATAACTATATTACGATTATTTTAAATTTCCTTACACAAATTTATATTTTGTAAGAACATTATAATCTTTTTACACATTGTTGAATCATTAAGACAGTTAATATTATTTGGGATGTTATATATTTTCCTGTGTGGGTTATAACGTTGGTATTCTGTGAGTACACGGAAAACTGTCAATGGAGTTTTGCATGTTGAACACTGCGGCTGGTGATCAGATAGGAGTGTTCATCTTTGTATGTCCAGTTCTTAAGCGGGCAATGATAGCTTGATGTTTCCTGTTTAACTTTGTAAAAATACATTTGTTGTTTGAAAATCCTATTACAGTAAGTAGCTTGTTTTCCTGATTTTGAAATCATATTTTTTCCATAAAGTAATAATTTTGTATCGGATGTATAGGGCTAAGACTGAATGGCTTGTTGCTATCTCTGCAGTAAATGTTGGTTTTGAACGACCACTTTAGTTGCTTCGTCCGCTCTCTCATTGCCTCGTATTTGTTGGTGCCATGGAATCCAAAAAAATATCACTTGTTTTCCTTGATTCATTGCGTGATTATGTGACACCTATATTTCTTGTATAAGTTTGTTTTCTGTATATATGTTTTGGGTAGATAAGATAGTACTTTTTGAATCAGAAGAAAATTATGCATAGCTGTTTATGGGATTCTGTAATGTATGAAAATGCTTATTTCAGAGCATATAACTCACTAGAATAAATTGAGAAGTAATCAGGGAGCCTTTCTGTATGAATTCCATTTGGTACGACGGTTGTACGTCCTACTCCAAGTTGAGTTTTTGAACTGTCTGTAAATATTTGTTCATAGTCATAGTAGGTTCCAAAATTTTCGTTAAACAGTTGCTGACAAATAGTGGTAGCAGTCTGTTCTTTTTAATATTGTTGCATCTCTAGATTCAAAGCAGGGTTTTAGGTTAGGAGTTTCATGATTTCCAATTGTTGTTATCTTAGGTAAATTTATTTGTAGTTTCTTTATGTAATTTCTATACAACCATGAAATGGAAGTGAATTAAATGAGCGTTTAAGCTAGTTTGTTTGAGATTTTACAGGGAATACATATTTGTGGACTATAGTATTAGGTAAAGCAGCTATTTTAACTGTATATTTCATACTTAAATATTCCCTGTGTATCCCAAGTGGTGGTTCATCTAGTTCCACTTGTAGACTTTCAATCGGACTTGTGCAATAGGCCCCAATATAATTCTCCTGGCTGCAGATTGTATACGGTCAAGATTTTTTAGTACTGTAGAACTGGCCGAATTGTATATTGTTGAGCCATAGTCTAACTTGGATCTGATCAGCGTTTTGTAAGTTATACTTAGTACATGCCTGTCGCATCCCCCGTTATTAGCAAAGTTCTTAGTATATTTACTCTGTTTTTACATTCGGTCGACAATGATTTTATGTAAGGTATCCAGTTTAGTTTTTTCAATCAAAGATTAAGCCTAGTATTCTAATATTGTCAACAATTGTAATTTCTTTTCCATGCATAAATCATTTTGGCTTAATATCATTATTTCTAGCTCGAGAAAACTGGATACATTTAGTTTTCTGTTCAGAAAATCTCAATCCTGTTTCAGAAGACCAGTTTTGGAAGATTGTAATCTGTTTTGTAAGATCTCTTGGTTGGTATGTGCATTTCTGCCTTTACAGAAAATAAGAATGTCATCGGCAAATATGCATGCTTTAACAGGTGCTAAAACGTGATTTGCTATATTGTTCATTGCCGCAATAAGCAGTGTTAGGCTCAAAGATGAGCCTTGAGGGATACCATTTTCTATCAGCGTAGTTTATATTTGTGCGCGCTATAATTTATTCCTCCCAACGGTGTCCAAAGCCATCCCCCAAAAAGTTGTCCCAATTTCTTTTGTATACATATACGGCAATCCTAGACTTGTGCATTCTCTCAAATGCATCTGGGGGCGGGGCCGCAACACGCACAGTTATTCCATGTACTTTTTTCACCCTTTCGACGGAAGTGCGGAAGAGGAGAAAAGGGGGGGGGGACCAGAGACACCAAATGCAAAATTGAGCATAGTTCTAGTACTGTTCGCTTTGGTGTATACGAGAGCATTGTGGTTTGGCATTGCAGAAGTCGCGTGTTCAAGTCTGAGGATAGGATTTGTAATCTTTTTCGGCTAAATATGTTGGCTCCGTATCTTCAAGAAGTATATATTTGCTCGTTTTATATTTTTTTGTTGTATAAGTAATTTGACACATCAATGTCCTGTTATTATTGTTGTTGTTGCACACAAAAGCGAAATGGATGTTCTATTTAGGTGTGTTTCTGTTAATGATGATAATATATGTTATAATAATATGTTGTAATAATAATGCCCTTTTTATATGAAAAACACAACCTGACTTCCAATTAAGTTATTGCTGATGGTGGGTGTGAGAGACATAATATCAAGCTTCTTTGTAAAATTCTGCAAAAGTTTCAAGGGAATACTGATTCCACTTATAGCATAGCAGTCACTGCTGTCAGAGGTTCAATTGTCGTTTTCAGCGAAACCGCTTTTTCGTCAGACCATATTATCATCTCCCAGAAGCCTTGACTGCTGGCAGATGCTGGGGGCAGAAGGCCACGCGAGCTTCTCTGTGTTCTTGCTTATGGGCACCCTTTCTCGCAGGCCTGCGATGTCGATGCCAGCAGCATGGAATTCGACGGCCGTCTTAGTATCCACTGGGAGTTTTAGACTTATTGGTATTCTTGTCACTGGAAGGATGGGATTCTCATTGCGGCCCTCTAGGATAGCTCTGTCGTCCTCTGCCATGGTCTTCTTTGGCCTCCCTTGCTTTTAATTTGTCTTAAGGCCCCTTCACCCTTCTTTTGAAACCTTTTCACCTATAACCGCGCAGTCTCTTCTGCATGCCCAACTGCTTGGCACTGTGCGGCCACATTCCCACTTCCTACAATGCTGCCCCTGGTTACCTTTTGCGTGGCATGGTGTAAGGAGTTTTGATAGAGTATGGGCTTCCAATACTGTTGGTGTATACACTTCAATATGCCCTATTCCTCATTTGGTGACTGCTAACTCGTAGGCCAATAAAAACTTATGAGAATGTCACATGATATCAAAGTCCTCTGATTCCACCCTACCAATTTAAAACAAACCATAAGGCATTTAGAATAGTTAGTGAGGTTACTTCTTTGGAGTAACCATTAGAGTGTTGGCTTATGAAAGTAGGATTCCGAATTGAGTTCTTGGCTGGATGAGAACTTTTTATGGCCTTTTATTGTGTTTATTTCATATTCTCCGAAGAGTAAGGAAGAATTAAAGGCAAGCACAATTCGTTTCTGGTTGAACGAAAGAGTAAAGTATGTTGTTTCTTTAATTTAACTGAGTACAAGCACTATAGAGTGTAATTTTGTGAATTGCTTGTAAACTCTTACTGCACAAGAAGTAAAGTAGGGGGGATTTGGAAACACTCCAAATATTCCATTCATGGATCCCCGGCCTTCCTTTTAGATGGATTTAATTATGGAAAGGAGACACTCGGATGTTTCTAGCGCTCCTTAGGAATCGAAAACACCTAAGATAGCCTAAAAGCAAGTCTCCCGAAAGTCAAATGCATTAATGTGAAAGTCCAGAGCTCGACACCACGGTAGTTCTTTGGTAGAGCGCCGGTTTCTAAAAATGAAGTACGGGGGTTCAAATGCCATGACCATTATCACAATGTAACCATTATGTAATTTAGTTTTATATGCATTTAAACATAATTTAGTTGTAACGACTGATTAAAAAAGCATCCTAGCAGCAATTGTTATCCTTAATTAAATTAGCAAACATATCGTCTGATATATTTCAATTGAATAAATGCTCTGTGCTAAAAGTGTACAGTTCTTTCTTCCTTGATCTCCCTTCAGATTATAAAAACAAGTAAGTGATTATTTATAGAAAAACATCGTTTCTTAAGTTAAGTTTCTATCAGTTTAGACTACTATTCTATAGAACAATGGCGTTAAAATAGCAATGTAGAAGTAAAGTAAAAATCCGGTCTGTCGCCTGCTGCTTTGAGATAAGTGCCCTGACCCTGCACAAGCCTGTGGCTCCGTCCTCTACTGGCTATGGATGAACAAACAACGCATACGCGACTCATTCTTTCGAATCGTGACTCCAAATTCTTTTATGAGGGATTATACTACGTGAAAGTCGTTTACAGCACTGAATTTGTTGGCATCAGTTGATTAATTTTAGTGATGAATTTTTTTAAAACAGGATCGCCATGTGATGACTTTTTTTTAAATTATTTTTGAGGGGTAGCGTTTGTGATGGTTTTGGAATTTGAAATTACGCGCTCTTCGCATGACCTCCAGAAAACAAATAGCGATTTACCACTTGAAAAAAGTTCAAAGTATTTAGAAATTCAAAATAAAAAGCATCTCGGAAACGGTCCAATTTTATTTGACCTACATTGTGTGCTTTAACGAGATCTTATTTTTTTGTATAGTAGGATTTTATCTCTTTCTTACGGTCCACCAGTTATACAAAAGTCATTCAGAATGAAGAGGAATTCAGGTGAAATCTCGGTAGCCAATTTTTGGGTGGAATACAATACTTCCTATATTCACTAGAAGTAGGAGAGGTGTCCAATAATAGGTCTCCCTATTTTATAAAAAAACATTACACACAATTGATCATGTTGAATTAATTGTATTTATATTTATAATCGTTCTGTTACTTTTCTATACAGTCAACATGTTTTTCCAAACTTTTTGGGGACGTGACACAAATTTTTCCAGCCAGTGTTGTACCAGGTCGGGTCCTGTGCTGGCAACCAGCTGTTCACTAGGTTGACTTCATCATCGGTGTTAAAAGTGCTTACCTTTGAGTTGGAGGAGCATGTGAAAATAACTTGGGGCAAGCTCCGGTGAATACGGAGAATACGAGAAAACTTCCAAGTTGAATCTTGACCCAGGCGGAGCTCAAAGATTCAACTGGGAAGTTTTCTCGCATCCTCCATATTCACCGGAGCTTGCCCCAAGTGATTTTTGTCACGGTATCTTTCGTGTTATCTTATTTGCTGAGCGCCTGTTATTGTTTTACTATTTTGAATTTTGGGTTCTTTGTCCTCCGGCTAGTTATTATTACTCAGTCGAGCAAATCTCTTGAACAGGGCGTGTAAACGGAAAGGAGTTGTTACTAAAAATAACACTGATAAAAGAATTTGTTTTTACACTTCTATTGCCGTCACACTTCATTAATTTCACATATTTACTCTTGATACACGCCAGACTGAAACTGTTATATTTTCGAATGTAACTATAATCACTTATTTGCCGCACATTATTAATTCGAGTATTTCACATTTTTGTAACTAACTTTACAACGCGAGAGATTCTGTAGAATTGCGTAACGTGTACTTCGTGAATGATTCTGTTAAACTGCGCGACGTGTAACCCGTGAATGATTCTGTTGAACTGCGCGACGTGTAACCCGTGAATGATTCTGTTGAACTGTGCGTTACTTGTCTCTGGCACGGAATTTATACTCCCACACCCTAACTTGCCTAAACATTATAACAGAGCTGCTATTGGTTAATAAAGCGCGCCAACATTAGCGTCTATTTTTATATCCAATCAAAATTACAAACACATATGCTCTAGGGAAGATTTTCCTTCCATTTCTAAAGAAAAGCGCGCTACTCTGACGTCATTTGTTTGTCTCTTCTAATTAATAAACTCGCTCATTGTTATCCTCTCCTATTGTCAGTTTCAGTGAGGTCGTGTAAACTTATTTCCTAACAATGCTTATAATTAACAAACATCTCAAATCATTGTCATACAATAATGCTAATTTACACTACAATCACTCTGGCATTCACAGTGTTGTGATATAAAATACTGTCTCATTTTCACATGTTCCCCTGACTCAAAGGTCATCTTTGAGGTAAGCACTTTAACACCGTGACGAATATCAATCAGAAGTAAACCATAAGTCGGGTCCTGTGCTCGCAACCAGGGAAATCTACTTATTGGACACCCCTCGTTGTTAGAGAAAATAAAACACGGGGAACTGTCCTACCTGACACAAATATCTGGCCCTTTAGAAAACAGTATTCCGTTGACCCGTCCCTCCCTAAAAACAGATATTCTGGCAACACAAAACCCGTAAAGAGAACCTAGTTGCTTTGCTTTATGAAATTCATGTATCGTAAACAAAAGTTCTCTGTGTTTGTGTTAGGTTATAAAACTGCAACAATGGATTATAATTTTCCTAGGTATAGATGGTGGCTATAGACATGGAGACAGGAAAGGTGAACGGCGACCGTGAGAACGTTCCAGAACCAGAAATGCGACATCGCAGGACCGACAGCCTGGAGATGAGCAAGAGGATGAGTGACACTGATGTTGATGGGGTTATCGGCGACAACGACGTGGGCGAAGTAGAAATTGAAGACCCTAAGAAGGTGAACCTATATGCTGCCAAAAAGACGGTAGCCCAAGGTATGATGGACATCGCCCTCATCACGGCAAATGCCAACCAGATGCGTTCCCTTATCACTTACGGCGATGGAGGTGTCCAGTACTACTTCACCTTCTGCCTCATCGTTATAAGTCTTCTACTCCAGGTCTGTATATAATAGCATTCATCTCATTTACAACTTCTTTACTTCATAGTAAAATATGTCTATCCTCTCCTCTCTGTTGAGGTTTTTACCAGGTATTCCTCAGTCCTCGTAACTGGCAAATGTCGGGGAGGTGCCCTAAACTTAGCCCTGGAACTTTTGCTTTCCGATTATTCCATGTCATGTATCACCAGTGAACATCGCCTGTTGTGCCGTATGCAGTAAGTGTGGGCGTTAATGGAGGCATTATATCTTTCTCCCTCCCTATTTCTCAGTCTTTCTTCTCCGTTTCCACCTCACAATTCTTACATCTTTTTCTCTCTCTCTCTCTTCCTATATCTCGGTCTTCTTCGCTTTCCCCCACAATAACCACCCCTTTCTCCTTCTCATTCCCTTCATAGTAACTACCCCTTTCTCCATCTCTCTCCCCGTATATCTGGTCTTTCTTGTTCGCTTTCCCCTCACAATAACTACCTCTTTCTCCCTCTCTCTCCCTGTATCTCGGTCGTTCTGTTTCGCTTTCCTCTCGCAATACCTACTGTCCGTGAGGTTTAAGTTGTCGTGTCCCTTTTAGACAGAGAAAGGAATACTCACCATCTCGCTCTCGCTCTATGGTGACGCAGGCAAAGCAGATACACCAGCCAAACAAGCATCAGTGGCGGGATGCCCCTCCTCCTCTCCGACCGGTTGTTGTTCATTCTCCGATTTACCATCAGAGACTTCAAACGAATATTCGTACTCATCTTCCGATTCCGATTCTTCTAAATTTATGACTAATCTGTCCGTAATTTCATCTACCAGACCGTCTTTCTCCCAGTAAAACTGTTCAGTGCTTTGTACATGCTCACACGCCCTTTTCCAGTTGTCTGGAGTCACTTTTGTAATCGCATTATCAAACAACGCTTTTACATCACCAATTTTAAATGAAATATTATGTTTGGCAACATCGTTCTTGACTTGCGCCCATATAAGTTCTATAGCGCTAAAATCACAGTGATAAGGTGGCAACCGTACTATGGTATGTCCATGCATTTCTGCTAGTGTATCTATTTCATAAACTTTGAAATTGTCCTTTTTCAATTTAATTAGCTCATATAGCACTGGTTTTGTCGCTCGGGGATCAAAACTCAATATTTCTATTACGCAGCCATTCCTGCATATGGGATTTGAGTGAAGATGAAGTGGGTGCTTTATTAATTTCTATGGAATGACAAGGGGCATTGTCCATAACGATGACACTATTAGAAGGAATGTTAAGTAGCAGTTTATTAACAAACCAATCCTTGAAAACGTTATCCATTTCTTCATGGTAGTCTTTACTGGATTTTGACTTAAAAGTTAGCAAGGCATTAGGAATGAACCCTGTTGAACATCCAGCATGTACAACTATAAATCGCTGTCCTTTGCCTATTGGTGTTTTAAGAGGGAAATCATTTTCATCACCGTCACACTTCCACACCTTATTTCTCGTATGGTTTATATTTAGCCACGTTTCGTCAAGGTACACTATAGACCTACCAGTAGCCCTCAGTTCCTTCATTCGTCTTAAAAACTGAAATCGTTTAGAAACAATATCCATTCGTTCCATTAAAAAACGTCTTCCTTGCGAATTTTTGCTATAACTGAAATTAAGCTTTCTAAGAATTTTTCTTACCGACCACACGCTTCCTTTCAGTAAGTCTTGAACTTTTAAAGCCTCATAAATGTCCTGCAAACTAGGCAGAAAGTCCGTACGATATAGCAAATAGATTGTTCGCTTAATAACAGCTGTCGTGAA